>JAJKLJ010000004.1:0-1242681 GCA_022432395.1 Pestalotiopsis sp. NC0098 | reverse complement strand
GATCGCAACAACTAGATAAGAAGCATGTCTACAAAACCCCAAAGACCGCATCTGGCAAGGTCGCGCTGATAAGTGAACCAATTATACTACCTTGCCAAGTACAGCCACTGTCAGGTCCTACGCTAGTCCTATCGTGGTCATTGGGAATTGCTCACTGGCAGGGCGTCGTCTTGATCCTTCTCAGCCTTATGGATAGATGGATGCGTTGCTCCTTCGTTTTTTGCATTGAAAGAACGGCGGAGAAGTTGCCCCCGATCACGGCAGAGGCAAGTGTTACCCGTCAAGAAGCAGCGAGCCGCATATCTCAAGAAGATGCCCACTTCTTCCCACACTCTATTCGAGTTCAATCTCTCACGCATCTAGTCTCTTCTCTGCGTACTGGGATCTCCTACTTGAGCCCCAAAAGCTAACTGCAACTTCCCCTTTGACCTCAGTCGATGACACAAGCACGCGTCCAATCTCTGGACCACAGTCGTCACTATGCAAGACGTCATGGAATTGCGGTGGAACGATGGCCCGAAACGGGCAAAGGCGAGCAAGATACCGGACCATGTCTGGGTCAGATACAAGGAGGAGATCCGGGAGAAGTATGGGAGTATGACGGTTGAGGAACTAGCAGCAAGTATCAAGTGTACCCACGGGTTTGAAGCGACGTATGTGAGCCCTCCGAGATCAGTTGTGCCGATTGAGCTGACATATTTAGGCTTCGCCAGTACACGGCCCGCTTGGAACTCTGGGGCTTCAAGAAGTACAAGACGAAGAAGACGTCTCAAGGAACCCAGACCGTGGGCCCTAGTAATCCTGAGATAGCCGTGAACGGCGAAATTGGGCAGCAGATCTCGGACGCAGTCAGAACAGATGACTTCAAGAGACGTATGAGCACATCAAGCTGCGAAACAGAACGCCCGACCTCGGGAATATCCAAAAGGCTCAAAGTCGACCACCAGCAAAACATTCCGTATCGGACCCCTAGTCCCACATCGTCAGAAAACAGCAGCACCGCCACATTCGACTCTAATTCGGCAGAACCCAGTAATGCAGGAGGCTCTTCGGATTCAATTGACGTTACTCGTGCCGACACGACACCACATCTGCCATTATCCAATCATCCGCTCGGGGAACAGAGTCGTGTTTTATCGGAAGACATTGTGGCATCTATCCTAATAGAGCAGCCAACTTCTACCATTCAGTCGTTCGCACTGGACATGAATCTTGAGTTTTGCTTCACGGTGGCAACCAAGATTGGGAGCTTTAACCTGCCTCGTTATGGTCCCATGCTGTCATTTGAGGTTGAAAGCCGCCTGAAACTTGTCGCCGAGTATCTCTCTGCTTGCAAGAAGTTGGAGGAGGCCGCCAGCCTATATTCGATCATTTTTGTCAGCGAGGTGTTGCGGGGTGCCTTTCGTGACGAGCTTTACACACCGCCCTCTCTGATATCATGCGCTCGGTCGGCACGGTCGCAGGTTCACTGCAGCTTTATACAGAGAATCTTATCAGAGGTGGTCAGCCGTCTACGATACCGAGTCACGCGGTCGTCCGCCGAGCAGTTTCTAGCCCACGCCTTTTTGGCGAATCTGTTTTCACGTCAAGGAAAAGTCTCTGAAAGCGGCCATCATCTCGGCGAGGCTCGTTCATTCAGCAAGAAGCTCGTCGAAAATGGTGACATCCTACGCAGCTATTTGCCCGATGTGCTCGTCTACGTATACTACAAGCGGTTCTGCCACTTCGACCATGGCTCTACGTCAGGAAGAAAAACGGCTCCAGTCACGACAGCCACGGCATTCCAGGGCCCACCACCGATTAGCCATATCGATTTCGTGAATTTCTGGTCTGCGATGAAGCGTGGAGGCCCTGCCAGACGTGAGCCCGGTGCAAACCCAGTGTCTCGGTATCTTGAGGAAAGCCTCGACTGGTGTCAAAAAGCGAACATATGGCACAAATCTTCAGATTTACACTCACGACACGAATCTCTATCCGAGAAAGTTGTCAATAGTAATTACGAATCGGACGTGTTCATCGGCTTATGGCAAATGTGGCACGGAGCTTATCCATCGGCTCCAAAGCCCTCGGAATGGCTAATCCAAGCGCAAGAGCATCTCGGAGTTCCACTGGCAGAGCACTTGTATATCTGTGCCGAGGTCATCGACATAACTTGCTATAAAGAACGACCATCCCTCCGCGAGGAGGACGATATTCTCACGATTTATCTTCAGAGGCTCTACGAAAGAACTGAAATGCCAGAAGAGCCTGCCACATGCATCTGGGAACCCCGGGGACTTTACGAGAGAACCAAAAAGCCCCGCGAGTCTCTGAGTGTGGCCATACGGAGGCTTTGCGAAAGAGAAGATACACGTCAGGAACCTTCTTTCACAGATGCCGAATCAGTCCAGTCGGTGTCGGAAAGACCTTCCGGTATCAGCCATCAGAGAGCTCTAAGCCTGGCCCCGACACTGGCCCCGTCTCTCAGGTCGGCCGACTCGTCATACAGGCGGTTCAAGGCCTCCGCGGCAACGAAGAGGCAGCCAAGGGCCACGTCGTACGGCCAAAGCACGAGCACTCTCCCATCCCCTGATCAGGTCTGTTCCTCATATGAGTCTAATGGCCCAATGAGTCAACTGAGCGACTTTTTCGAGCGATCCTGCGGTGTCGGCCGTTCCTGCGCATCACGAACCCCCCGCAGCAAAGACAGTTTCCCCGAATACCGGGACGCTTCATTTGTAGGTGCAAATACCAGAGCGGATATGGTCGAACCGGCTTTCCCTGCCAGTATGCATTTCAACACGCCTCTGTGGTAATCTTGTTCTTTCGTCCTTGGGTGCGCAGGTCCAACGGCATCAGTCATTTCGTCTTTTTCATCTGGCAGCACAATCGTTTCTACGTTCATTCCGAGTATGTCTTGTTCGGTTGTTCAATTTATCGTTCACGCAGTCTCTTATTCCAAACACATTGATTATATCATTCGTTTCGGGCATTTTCAGGAGCACAGGAAAAAAATGTTTGGAACAAATTTGTATGCATTGCAAATGAGATTTGACATTCGCGAGAGTATAGTCTTATTCGAGTATATATTTGTGAGAACACGTGTAGGCTCCCACATGCGACGCTATATATATGCAATCTTGAATAACAACGAAAATTCCAATGCAAGCAGCAGCAGTTCTAGAAAATCCGCTGTGAGGTATCACTAGTATGACGTCTTTTTTTAAATGCAAGAAATGAACCCATGGGGGATAAGTCCGGACAAGTTTGAAAACGCCAAAAACTCCATCCAATGTCGTGTAGAGGTCTACCATGCTTCGGGACTCAAAAAGAAAGCGAGGACCAGTAATACAAACACGCCGACTGGGGCGAGTCATAAGACGAGACAATCTGAAATGGTCCTGGGAGGTAATCCGTCAATATCGAGTTTCTTGTGCCAAGTGAAATGAGTGAAGGCTGTATCCCCGTATTCGCGGTCGTGTTGGGCATCCCTTGGCAAGGAGCGATCCAAATCCGAAACGAGAGAAGGAGGATGAAAGAAGAACGAAAAAGTAGGGGGTTTGTGTGACGAGAGGAGCACCATGAAGGATTTGCTCACCATCTGCTTGCTTCCCACTCAACAATCCACCGACAGCAAATCTTCATGCGCTGCCGAACACTAGAGGTTCCAAGCAATCGGTACTTCTCTTCGTCGCTGACAGGGAGAACACTGGCGAACCACCAGGGGAACAAGGCAGGATCGTTTGGACAATGTCCGAAGACTGCAAGTACTCTGGCAGTCAACCAGGACACGCTCTGCGCACGCATCTTGCCAACGAACGTGATGCCGATTTCCAAAAGCTCGCGCGTTGACTTTGTTTCGAGGTCCTGGACTGTGAGCACGTTCGATTCCTCCGATTGCTGGGGAGCGTCCTGATCCGGGGAAGTTGTTGGTTGCGTGATGCTGGACTGAACAAAATCTCGAACACCCTGACCATTCATGGTCTCGGAAATTTCCATTGCTTCCTCGTCAGCCAGACTGACGTCATCAATCTTCTCAATCTTTCCTACAACATAGTCGTCCAACACACCATGCCGGAGTACTCTGAAGCGTGAGACACCAACTGATTCCAGGAGGCTGCGACCATCGGGGAAAAATTCTATGTTGACAATCCGGAGAAGGGTTCCAATCTCGCAAAAGTTGCGACCATCGGAGCTTGTCGATGATGAACCGAGTACCATACCAAACGTGCGATCCCCCTCCATCGCTCGTCGCACCATTCTGCGATACCGAGGTTCGAAGACATGCAGAAAGGTCGGCATGGCGGGGAACGAGAGCGTGCAGACAAATATCGGGATGTCGAACTCGCCACTGAGTTCCGCTTGTAGTTCGGAACGAACAGTTTGGGCTCGTACTGCGATGATGTCTGCCCAGAAGCCGTTGATCATTTTTGCCAAGCGTTGATTTGATGGCGCCGACCCAGAGGGCACCTGGGGTTGAATGGAGAGGGTTCGACGACAGATGGGACAGTGTTCTGAATTGCTAAGAGTTCGGTGAAGGCAATTTCGGCAGAAAGTGTGTCCACACGCTGTGGTAATAGGGTCCAGGAACAGCGCGTAGCAAATTTGGCAATCCATCTCTGTGCGCACCATCTCCTTCAGACCGGTGAACGCAGCCACATCGGATTCCGTGACCTCCTCCTCAGTCGCCCCGATGGCGGCGTAGCTGACCTCACAACTGTATTTCAGCTTCCCATGCTCAACCAGTGTATAAGTCGAGACAATTCGTCCGCCCTTGACAGCTTGCGGAGCAGCTCCTTTTTCATCCAGCGATGACACTCCGGTAGAACCCCACTCATCTATGATGGTGACACGAGTTGAGACGTTGCGTGCCAGGGTGGCTTCTCGACCTTGTTCCACGGCCGCGCGGATGATATCAAGAACCTTGTTCAATGTGACATCTACGCTGCAGTCTCCGATGGCGTGCTCCTTCCTACAGTCCTCGAAGGGGCACTCGAAGCCATAAAGGCGATTTGCGGTGGCGGGCCATGATATATTGGTTCGCAAATAGGTTGGCGGAATGCAGCTTTGGCAACAACTGCGGCCGCAAGACAGGGTAGTGGGATTATGCAGAAGGCGAGAACACACACCGCACTGCACCAGCCTGATAATCTCGCGGACGTCCTTGGCGCCGTTCAGGAGCTTTTCCGAAGCCGCGGCGACATCCTCGGTCCCGGCCGGGTTGCCGACCGGCGAGTCGCTCTTCTCGGAGCGCGAGGATATGGACGTGGGGCTTCGGGACGAAGTAGACGGCGCTCGTATCGGCGGGCTACTGTTGTGTGCCTGAGCTGAGGACATGAAAGTGGTTTAGCACCCAAGCCCTTGTGCCAGGTGTTGTGAAGCCGAAGCAAGTTGTCTGCGCCACGGTGCAAGATCCTGCTGAATGTGTGGATATATAAGAGTTATGTAGGTTGCTTGCAAGAGCGCGGATGCAGACAAGCCAATTCGGCGCGGCGTCTAGTATATGGCTGGCTAACCAGTGGCAATGACGGGTTACCTATGGGGTAATAGGACTGACGATAGCGGCCAAGTGGTTCGTTAGTAGCACAGACTCTGAGATGCACTGGCCAGAGGAAGGCCGGGCCTGGACAGGCTGAGGATAGAAAAGAGGGAGGCAAGCAGTGACAGGTGGTTTCTGGCTCGGATCGGAAGCGCCTCATAGATAGTCGCCGTCACAGGTGGTGATGATATCCGTATCCACATGGGGCAACGTTGGTCAAAGGCTGATTTGGGCAACGGCAAGGAGGATTCTCTAGTCGACCGGGACGCCTAACAGCGTAACTTTTTAGGGGACTTCCGGCAAAGAGGGCTTTCAAAGCATCTGAGTATAATAATCATAAAATTTGGGCCAACATGTCGCAGGACGGTCGAATAGCTCTGCGGGACGTGGCGCGGTGTCGAAGATGCAGGAGGTCATCATACATGTATGCGCAGATCAAAGTGCGTCCCGACAGAAGGGTGTGGAGGGGCCCTAAGGGCTGCTTGTCTCGAAGCAATGGAAGGAAGTTGAACAGCGAGGGACCAATAGGTACGTATCGCGAGTGGCAGCAGAAGAGTGCGTCAGTACCGGTACTTCAACGGCCATTGTCGACTTCTGCTGGATGCTATTGGTCGAGGGCGAGAAAAGCCCGCCGGAGATCTCGATGAGATGTTGCGGCTACGGGTACGTTTTGGCTCTGTACGTATTCGCCAAGCGTTGGGACAAGGGGGAAACGCAAAAAACAGAGCCATGCCATGCCCACCTGAGTCGAGGATGCTGAATTGCACATTGTGTGGAGCAAGCGGCCGTCTGCTGCAGGAAGGACCCTTGGAATTAATTGCCCACGCGACGAGAGAAGGGAGGGAAGAAGAAAAAAAGTAGTTTGGAAACTTTACTGATTGATTGGTGTCGGACATGTCCCGATTATTAGAGACAGGAACTGAGATACGGGATATGCGTAAAACCATGTCAATTGGAAATGCTCGTTCTGCGAGATGTTTTCGCGACTCATGAGAAGGATATTGGTGTCGTCGCATTGTCAATTCCAAATTGGAGGCTGCTCCTTCCCAATGCTTTTGCGCTTGAGTGAGCTGCTCTTAGGCAGGACCCTTCCGGATCGCCACTTCCCCGAGTCCCTTATCCTACATAAGACTCTATCTAGATGACGACATATCATCACGAATGCTAGAAAATCGGACTTGGACTAATCGCAGCGGACTTGTGAGAGAACAGCATCATATCGCAAGAATTTATGCACAGCAGAAGGAATGAAGACAATATCATTGCAGGTTGTATTGATAATCGTTGCCCCCGTGGAGTAGAGCTACCCTGCCGAGGGTGTGACGTATTGAGCTGACTGCGAGCTCGGCGCGCGTGGGGAAGAGGATAATTATAGTTGTGGTTGCATAAACGGGAAACAGCTTTGGTCGCTCGCGACGATGCAAGGGACAAGCTAGAGAATGGAAAGAAGGAATAGGCAATAGATATTGATGCTATATCCATCTACCAGTGCATCTCCATTCGTTCTGGAAGTGTATATCGGGAATCTGCAGACGCTTCTTGGTCGGTAACAAGTTATGAGTTTCTCCAGACAGAGTCTTATTAGGGTTTTAGCACTCACATTCAATGCTGACTCTGCTGTTTGGGCATGGGTCTGACCTGACGGCCATCTAGACCTGGACCCCTGTACTTACATGCGTCACGACTTTTCTTGGGCTTTGCTGTCCAGCCCATCAGCATACGAATGAGCCCATGGCATTACATTAGCCAGCTGCTGTCATATCACCAATATCAAAGCGCAAAGTGTTTCCTGCTTTGAGCCAGACTACGGACTGCATGTCTTCGACGATCTGCCTGTTAGTGAGGCGAGAAAAGAGATCCATCGACACGGCACGCTTCGAACCCGTTCACCGAGCTCATGAACATGGCAGATTTGTGCCCCAAGATCAGCAATATTCTCAGCATAGCGCTGTATTAGAGCTGCTAGAAGGTGAGCCAGAGATGCTAGACGGTATTCTGGCTTACCACATGCACGGTTGACCTCTGGCCTAGAGTGTGACCACCGAGTTATGCGGCCAGGTACCGCTACATGCAACTCTTTTAGCTTCTCTCGACATTCCCGAATTGCTCGTTAGCGACATTTCAGCCTACCTTACCTTGCGCTTAGTGCGCTGGCGTTAGCGGCTACTACTGGAGCCGCCGCCAGCACACATCGATGCAGCTTCTGATCCCCCGCCGAAGTTCTGATTCCCGGGGCCGAGCCGTTGACGGGCAATCGAGGTTCACCTGGCTCATCGCGACTATACCGCTCATGGCACTTCTGCCTCTTCCATGTCCGAGGGAAGTCTTGAGCTCGGCGGCGCTCGCTCGCGCAGAATAGGGAACCGGCTAGAACCAGGTTGCCCCCCAAACGCCGGCCCGTCCTTTCAAAAATACCATTACCATGCTAAGACCCTGACCTGTCCCTGCCGGTAACTCTATTAGCTCATAGATCTAACTCTGATACCTCTTTCGGCACGTGCTCCGCGTGGTTGCGCCTATCAGCTTCGAGCATCTCGAGCACCAGATCCAGGTCGCCTCTTCTTCCCCCAGCTCGTCAAGCTCGTGTAGCACTCTGTCGCCGGATGTTCATGGGAAATTCAGCAGATATGCTGCTGTCCTGGCACCTGACTTCTTGGCAGATCTGGCTTCTTGGGACAGGGACAGAGGCCACGGAAGAAAAGCAAGATACATGGCCGCGTGTCCTGAGCTTCCTGGCAGCAATCTAGATCCATCTCGAATCTGATTCCGCGAATCCGTGCCTGCGAAGTATTCTAGCTTCCCTAACCCAGCACCACGGCTGCCCAGCTGCCAGGCAGTGACTGAGCCAGCCACCCCTCATTTGCATGGGACGTCGGCTTCTTTCAGCCTCACCTATGACGATTGAATCGATATCCTTAGATCTCCAAGTCCTGGCGGAATCGCTGGCCTCGTGTTCCTGAAGCCCCCATTATCGCCCGTCATTGGCCGGGCCGCGGCCCGGGGTTCTCGAGTATGCGAGTCATACGGTCACAATACAGGTTCGAAGAATGCAGCCTGAATGACAAATGTTATATCCTGTTATATACACTCAGCAACACTCAGCAATGATGGCTTGACTCTGGTCTCGGCCGGTGACCATTACAGAAGAAGACGTGTGCAGTCTTCTCCAATTCCCTTCGTAGCTTGGCCTTCGAAATCGCCCATGAGCCAATAAGACCCCTAATAAATTCTGCCCTACGGGCGAGATACAAAGTACCCGAGGCAGCCTACCAGAAGCATGCTGCAAAAACCAGCTGCAATTGCCAGACCGTCCCGACATACTTGCCAGAGTTCAAGCCACAGCGTTGCGAAATTCCAAGGGCCGCATAAGCTGGGACATTTAGAATGACAATAAGCCTCGTGGCTTGGCCCTATTCAGCTGTTCGGCGTTTAGCCAAACCTATGAGATTCAAACGTTTCTGTCTCGGCCCGGGATGGCACTTCCACAACTCAAAATCCAATAGGAGTGCGAGTGAGCTCTAACGAAAAGTGATGATGCGTCGACTGCAACGCTGTGGCCGAGCACGCGAAGACACGCAACACACGACACACAACAAAAGCGCCTCGGCATTTGCTTATTGTCATGCTATTAAACTTCGCATCCTTCTGGCCTTTTTCTTTGTGGCAATTGCCACGGCGTAGTTCTTATGTTCCCTCGTCGCTATCACGAGGAGCACGGTATGGAACTTCTACTACTCGTCACATCTCAAAATGTTATGCTTTCATCTCGAGCTGTAAAAGCTCGGGCAGCACATTGTCTTGGATATCAGCCTTGGTTGATTTTTGCTTATGCATACCAACAAAAAGGACAAGTGCCCAAGCTGATACAACCGGTAAAGGTTGAGGATTGTGCAACTTCTTTAAGATTCGAGCAGGTTCTTGGCACCTCAAACCGTCCCTCGCATATAGACTTTCCAGCACAGTCAGCAAAAAAAGGGCAATTTGTGGTTCACTTTGTCTCAGATTCAAGCAAAGTCATGACTATTGCATTCTCGCTTAGCCCCGGAATCCCCAATTTGTTCTCTCCCTTTCCCCCAATGGCTGGCCCGACGACACTCCAACATTGGACACCTCACACCGACTGATCATATCATAGACAACTCAAAAAAAGCAAATAATACAGTATTGGGAAGTAGAATCGAAACGACGGCTGCCTGTCAAAAATGCATGGTGGCCAGTAGTCGATTCCGGCTGACATCACGAGACGTTCTGGGTTGCTCTATTACAGTCAGGATTTATTTCCGACAGGGCGGTGGTCGGCGAGGTGTCAGGAAGCATGTTTGCAGTGAAAGGCCTCTATAGGAAGCCATGACAAATTGGTCGACCAGGCAATATGAAATGGCCTTCGGCTTTCCCGATGGGCTGCCTCTGCTGACAAAATGCCACGACATGACATGGCGTGATGTCTCGTTATAGGCGGTCAGCGGATTCTGGGCATTCACGATCAGAGGCCGCCTGGCAGTCGACGAAAACAAGGTATGCTAGCAAAAAGCGTGCGGAGCTTGAACAATTTCTACATGCGCCCATTCGTGAAATGCTCGTCTGAATGTTGGGAATGACTGGCCCAGGCTGGGCCTGATGGACCATACTCCTAACTTAGGTTGCGCCCTCATCAGTGATATTGAATCATGATTCTACGGATCCTATGTATCTGAAAGACTTTTGAACCCTTCTCGTTTTGGCCGGTGTTTCCGCGTAGCAAAGCTCATAGGCGTGACCGGCCTGGGGTCATTGTGCTCTTGGAGTGCCCTTTGAGATGTCTTGAAAATCCGCAAATCGATCTTATCATATCTATTTCTTAGAGTTCACCGGAAGATGGCAGTACGAGGACGGTATTTTTGACCTATGTAACATGCTTCCATACCACACACAGCCGTCTTTATGGAGACAACTAACATTTTGCAATTATGCCAAGCTCAATGGCCGTCAGTATGATCAAAGGCACGCGAGTTTATCGTCATGGTGAAGCCTTATAAATTAATACGGAGGTTCGTTGTTTCTCCTTCACGGAATTAAGGTCACGAGGAGTTTAGGTGCTGGACTCTTTCATCTACAAACTTGACCTCGAATATTTCCAACTTGATGCCCCTTATTGACAGAGCAACCAACGTGATGGTTTTAGTTAGCTCGGTACAGACTAGAGTAAATACTTGATTCCGGATGTCACCATATACAAGAGAAAGATCATTCCGTAGACAGGCTTAGACTTGTTTTCGCCTGAACGGAGTCTTCACTGGATCTGGTTCCCGCAAGATATGGTTAGCAAGAGCACACGAGACTTGTTAGGCACCCGATTGCAGTGCTTTGTGTGGCATATGTACTCGAATAATCTTGCCAGGCATATTTATCGGTGTGATTCTGGCAAAAATACCACGAATTGCTCATTCGGCAGGTCGTGACCGTGCCAGTAGAACTTACTCAGAGTCAGCAAATACACAATCTGGATATCAAGACCCTCTTTATCAGCGCGCGAGGTATTCTGACCCCCTTGTCTCGTCTCTCTCAGCTGATCGATCAGGCCATATGTTGTTGGCCAGCTTGGACCGCCCACGAGAGTCAGGCGAAGCCTTGCCCATGCGTCGGTGGCATGGAAGCATACAGTCACATTATCCAGGCTGTCGAGTCTATCTCTGCGTCAGAAAGCAAGGAGCCCAAGTAGCCCCAGTAAAATGACCGGGACATCGGTATCCCATCGGATCGTGTCTACACGCTGGGTAGGTAGTGATCAGTACACTGCGGAAGTCTGAAGCGACGGGGACCAAGAACCAAGTGATCAGCGCAGATTTACAGCAAGAAATGCTTGGAATTGCTCCCGAGATGTGTTTGATTTCATGACCTCGTCTTCTCAGCCCGCATACGAAGACGGGGAAATGGTACATGGTGCTTATACTTGGCGATGCTGATACTTGGCGATGCTGGCTTTTGGGCACGTGGGTCTTTCGTCTTGGACAAGTGGAAATCTGAAAAGGTTCTAAGCTTCTAATACAGGCCAGCATGGATGATGGATGCGGCAAGGAGCGAGACGGGTACTTCGTGACAAAAACATCATCACGAGCTGCGTCCGCGGTAGGGGCCGCACGGAGCCATCACCAACAGCCATAATAATCGATTCGAAAAAACAGCAATCGGAGCTTGAGGAAACAGAAAGGGACACTGTTTTGAAAATAAACTGCGCCATTGATTCTCGAAACGTTGTGTCTACAAAGCGCGAAAGCCATGCACCATCCTCGCGAGGTGCCACGGGAGGACCTTGATGCACTCCTCGATGCGAAGTTGACGTCTGAAAAGTCCTAGAACAGCAGTACAAAAAACAAAAAAAATTTAATTATCAATAACTAAAAACAAAAAAAGGAATCAAAAAGAGTTTGTAGGGAGGTCTGTAACCCTCCCAAAGGTTGCCAAAGATTGTGTTATTTTCCCAACGGCCGGCAATCGAACAGGCAGACCCCGGAGGCAGCACAGCGGAATCTACATCGATCTAAATAAAGGCGCCGAGAGCACCCACTGCGCCAATCCGCCTGAGCCATTCCCTGCTCGTTGGTGAAAGAAAGCTGCTTCATTTGGGTACTTAACCTTGAGGTAGGTAAGGTAGCAAGCAAACGGGCGTGAGGCAGCAACTGGAGGATAGGTTGGTGGGGGACATGGGCGTGATAACATTATGTTGCTCGGCCGCGAGGGGAGCTAGCATGAAGTGATTATTTCCCTTGGATAGGATGATTTTATCGAGGGTCCTTCGACAACTGTTCGGATCTAGAAGCAATGCCTTTGTGAGCTTTGTAGCCAAGGCGAACTGACAGATGGTCCGGTGTCTGGACATCATCCTTAGTATGGCCGTCGTGCATGAGGTGCTGATCCCCCTTTTTCCAATGATAGACCGTCTTCAACATGGTACGTATTGCATAATAGAGGCCTGATCATGATCACCATGTAGTCGATCAATTTCTTTGGGCGCCATATTGCGGTTCCTGGTGACGCCTTACTTGATCCCATCGTCACTCTACTCAGGGGGTGCTCTTATACACGATCACGGAAAGGAACAATGAGGAAACGGCTTCATCAGAATATACCTAGACATCATAGTAACACACCGATCTTGATGTTGACAACCGAAGGTAATTCGGATTTTATTCAAGGGAATGAAGGTTGCCAAAGCTGCTTTCGGAAAAAGACATGCCATGATGAGAACAACTAAATGATGCGGACCTAGGTACAGATATGATCTTATTCAGAGGTGAGCTTCCCTATTTTTCTTGGTAACTTTATGATACCAGAGAACAGCTACTGGAATAAAAGCTACCCAAATGCCTGTTCTGAATACGGCTTATACCTCAACCTGTTCCGAGATGACTAACCGTCCCAAACCATGCCGATCCCATGCCGAGCCAATCCTTTGAAGCGCCAATAGGCACAGTTCCATTTTCAATACCGCCGTACACATGATGGTTGCCTATTAATTCCAGGAAAGCATGTGGCTTTCAGCAATAAAATACAGACTTTGAAAGAGCCGTTGGGTATCTTGACGTTCTAGCCTACGTCGGAAAAATCATCCAGTCTTCTGCTCGGCCCATCTTCCTTTTGTGCTGGCAGACCGATTCAATGCCAAACGCCGCCCGATATTTCCAAAACAAAGACAGCAGCAGAACAGTATGCTCAGCATCCAGATGCCCTTTTCCACAGCAGGCTGGCTTGCTAGTCCTCCAAGCATAGTCGGCGTTTCCGCTCGACTTGATGAAGAGTTTCCTCGGTAGTCGTCAAACGACAGCAGGCTGGTGGGGGCGGGAACCATGTCCGGTTTCAGGCTCATGACGATCACAGAGCCCACGAGCCCGACCGTGGATGACAGTAGGAAGCCTGGCTTGGAACGGTCGATCAAGTACCACAAGAAAGGATTCACCAACGCAAGACTCAAAGAGACTTGCAGTGTGGACGCCCATTGTGTTTTCCGCTAATGAGTAGTTAATAAATCAATGTTCGATACTCGCGTAGGACCATTTGTACGTGGGGGCGTCAACTTACAATGGCATATACGATGCCGACAAAGGCACCAATTCCCCGGATGGCCAGGCCCCAATCGGTTGCTTGGTCGGCTTCCTCTTCCTCTTCCGAGCTAATGGCATGCTCCGTGGCCGATTCAAACTCATCTTCCTGACCAAACACGTTTTCCCAAACGCCGTCAAACCACGGAAGTAGAGCGCCAAGAGCAATTCCCGTGATACCCCAGAATGCAACAAATTGAACGTGGGATGCCGTAGGCCGGGTGATTTCGTCCAGCTGTGACCTCCCAAGTCTATGTCTATCCTGAAAACTGACGATCATCAGACCGTATAGTATACCGAGACTGAACAGCAGCAATGTCCGGAGTCCCATGTAAAAGACCGTTGCTGGTTTTGAAAGCGGCGCTGGCCTGACCGGCGGGTGTAGAGAAGACCGGCGGCGCATCGGCCTCCCTCGCTCATTTTGGATCGCGTAGTGCGGCTCGTCAACGCTCAACTTCTTCGCCGGGGTCTCGGCGCCCGTCCCCCAGGGCGTGGTCAACTCTTCCTGCTCGTACCGGTCCTGGCCATATGTCGTGGGCGAATAGATGCCGAACAGAGTGGAGCTCGTAAGGTTCATGTACGACTGCGCGCGTGTTATGCTGCCGGATGCAGACCCCGGCTCATGCTGCCCTGGCGTACTCGGCCTCGGGTCCAGCAGACGTCTGTTGAGAAAGTCGAGGTTGAGCAGGCCGTTCGAGCTCATGTCGGGGCTGTGGGCCAGAACCTGAGGTTCGTCGTCCTCTTCGTCTTCAGGGGGCGTCGGCCCCGACAGGTTGAGCTTGAAGGGGCGGCGGGGAATCGGCCGCAGTAACGGAGGGCCATCTTGGTTTTGGTTCTCAGACATTGTTGTTCTGCTTTATACGATTTGCTTTGTTCCTGGTCCTCTCTGCGCATCGGCCGATCTGTCGGCTTGTTGCTTTTTGGTGTCCTTGGAGGGGTTCTTGGTGGAACTTCGATGTATGTATATTGCCGTTGACAGCTGTGGCCTCCCTGTTGCTCTCATAAGCAAAGAGCCGTGGCAACAAGGGGAGTAGTGGCTGGGAGAAGCTCGCGATTGCACACAATGGCTTGCTGCTGCTGCTTCGTATTCTTTTGTCGTTCGTGGTCGTACTAGCTAGCTAGGTCACGCTAGACGTCTCTCGGCCGGTTCGTCTCCTCGGATGTCTCGCGTCACATGCAGAGAAAGATTGCTTGTCGGCAAGGGCTCCGGGTCTGCGGGATCGAATTGTTGCAGACGTGAACTTTATCGGCTTGCAGGAGACGGAAGGGGTTTGCGAAAAAGAAAAGTTCTGCTCGACGCCGGAAAGGCTCCTTGGAAGAGTAGGGATACCTGGGTATGATTGAACTTTGACAGGTCCCTTGACCCCACAGCAGAGCAGAGTAGGGCTGTTTTTCTCGACAAATAGGTCAGATGAACGGCAGAGTTTGCAAAGAAGGTTGAATTGGAGTGTTTACAAGAGAGGTAGCGGAGTTTCCCAGGTCAAGTACTATTAGCTATGAACCAGTGCTTCTCCTCTTTCGTGACGTTTCTCTCCTTCTCCTCATTCTTTGCGGCCACAGCACCACCTACACACCTACCGAGTGGTTGAGACACCTTAGGCTCGATCAAGTGGAGCCAGCAAGCAAGCGAACAAAGGGAAAAAGCAGCATTGACTTGGAGAGGGGGGGTTCAATATGCGGTTACATTGGATCGAGGTACGGTACAGCAGTGGAATATTGGGTGCAATGGGCATCGTATTTCTCGGTTTTTCGTATGTATTTATTAGCCGTGTTATTTAGCTCCGGGCGGGAATATTACAGGGCCCCAGCAAGACCCGACCTTGCCTGTTTGAGGGCGCTGCGCAAAACGTTCGAGAGGTTTTGGGCACTGGGCTGACAATGAGCTGTTGCTTTAGTGGTCTCATTGCACGGTGGCCCCCTGGCTCAGTGGTCGAAGTGCGTTTCTCAGGGACACGAGATTGGCAAATCAGTCAAGTTAGCACGCCCTTTTTGCACCTCCACTTCGCTACATATTGTACCAAAATCACATGCTGGCGGCTCAGAGGACGAGAAACTCCTCCCCTCTCCAAGCTGCTCCAGTGGCCCCTCGCGCCCCCTGTCCAAAACCCCAGCTCCAGTCCGGGCGACGCGCATGACTCTTAGCTGCCCACTGATGTGCAGCGCTACCCCACACTCTGTTGACCGGTAGTGTGAGCGCTTCTCGCGGTCATTGGGCCTAGGACCCGCCCGACTGTTTTGTTTTCCATCTTCTGCTGCAGCAGACATCTGAGCGAAGTGCTCAAGTGCTGAGAAGGGGACGGCCAAGACCTCAGCGTGGTGTCTCCTTCATTCTCGACTGCCGTGCCGCTTTTGCCCTCGCTTCTCCACGCTCCAAATTACCCGACTGGGCCAAGAGCTTCTCCCATCGCCAGTCTCGTCGTGACTCGAGCACACTTGGCCGTGTCCCCCAGGCTCTCGACCATGTCGTGCAACCACTCATCGGATCAGCTGCATCGGATACGCTCCCTGGCAGTCAAGCATTCGAGGTGACATGTCTGATTCGCGTGCAGCAAAAAAACAAGCAAGGCTCCCGAAGAGGCAACCGTTTTCATCATGTATCTCCTCCGTGTGGCTGCCGAGAGGCAGTGGTTTTGAATCAACCAGTCATTATTGGCTATTATTTTTGATTAAACGATTTTCTATCAAAGTTCCTATTCATCGTCCTCATCCTCATCCTCATCATCGGACGAGGAGACGTCCTCAAAGTCGTCCTCGCTGTCTTCAATGCCGTCGGGTCTGGGTATCATAACAAATGCCTCCAAGCAAGTGATTCTGTTTTGTGTCTCGTAGGTTCCTAGCAATTTGCCCACCTGCTTCTTCTCCGTGTCCTGGACCTTTTTGGCCTTCTGAAGCTCCGCAATGCTGGTTCTAAAAGCACGGATCTTGCCGTCGCTGCTGCCGCAAGCAAGGTAAAGCTCATCACTGTCCTCTGTTGGCCTGAGAACACCGAAATCCTTGATACGTCCTTGGACGCCGGCTGCCTTGCCGCCTAGTTGTGCGACGAATTTGGCGATGGGCAGAGATGTCGTCTTCTTGTCGTCGGGTGTAGTTGCTTCGCTCAAATCTTCTGTTTTCGTAGAGAAGAACATGATCCTCCCGTCCTCTGTAGATACGGCCATGAAAGAGCCGTCTCCCTCTTCGTCTCCTATTTGGACATAGGAGAACTCGTGGATCTTGGTCCGCGAGTCGGGCATGACACTGCATTTCGGCGTGCCGTCCATTCCAAATACCAAAATGTTCCTATCAAAGCCCACAGCAAACTCTTCTGACGCCTGTGGCTCCCATGCAATCTTTCTGCCTTCACCGGGCGAATGTCTCCCCTCCCCAACGGCAGCTAGTGTGTCCCTCCCAAAGTTGAGCACTCCCGCCTTCTTGGCCGTCATGAGGTTCCATAACCTCATGCTCCTCTCGCCCTTACTGACGCTGATCATGAGCTTCATGCTCGGGTGCACCGCGAAGTCGTTGACGCCTGACGGGGCACCTCCCATGGCTGCCGTGTCACCGCTCGGCCGGCCCATCGGTACGGGAATGGGCACCTTGATGCTGCTCAGCACCGTCATGTCTCGGATCCTCGTGACGGCGATCGTGGAGTCCTCGCTCGCGGAGATGAGCTTTCCTTTTGTCGGGAACGCTAGCTTTGTGACGGTCGAGCTGTGGTGCAGCAGGGCGCCGACTTCGCGGTTCTTGGGGTTCTCGAGGATCTTGCGGGGAGCGATCTTGGAGAGCAGGTCCTGCTCGTCCTTGGTCTTCTGGCTGGGCGGGTGCGCCGAGATGTTGAACACGTTGATCCTCTCGTCGGTGCTGCCGGTCGCCAGCATGACCTTCTGGCCCTTGCCGGGCTCGGGCGCCGAGGGCGGAGAGAGCGCAATGCATCGGATCGCAGACGAGTGCGCGTTGAACAGGAAGGTGTCAGCAAAATCTGCCTTGTCTTCACCGGGCGTGATGGTGGCGGTGATTCCGTGCAGCACTCTGTCGTAAGAGCCAGCTACTATTTGGATCGTGAAGGGTTCTGCTTTATTGGCCTTCTTGGTGATCGTAGCAGTTGGCTGTTTGGGGACGCCGTTGCTAGGCTCTGCTTTCTTGACCTTCTTGGTGGTTGTGGCAGTTGGCTCTTTGGGGGCGCCATTGCTGGGCTCTGCTCTCTTTCTTTTGTTGGCCATTTTGACGGAATTGGTGATCGGGAATCTCTGTCGAATTCGTTCGATCCAAGGGAATGCTGCAATTCATGAGCTGCGAGCTCTTCTTGTTAATCGCATTGAGAAAAAAAAGTTTGGGTGGGGCGTACAGAACAGTCGCACTAATCGATAAGACCGATATGATGGATCTGTTTCTTATCGCAACCTAACTCGTATGTCCCTAGTCGACTGACCACACGCATCGCAATTGATGTATGCAGCGACCTACAAAATGGTATCTGTATACTACTGTAATGTCACGGCAGAGACGACAAAGACTTTTCAGTTGGCTTGAAATTGTTATTACATTTGATTTGAATTTATCTTATTCATCGGAGTCCTCATACCCATAAAATACGTGCTTCCGCTTGTGCACGTTACGCTACCTAAACCATCACGCTTCTCCAATTGCAGTGCCATGCTGTGCATACTGGGGAAGAATTCGTTCGGCGCAGGAACCTGTCGAAAGGCTCATCGCCTGCTCTGCAATGTGAGATCATTTGCCTTAACTGCAGACCGTATTCCCAAGCCACTAGGGAAATGACATGCATATTACATTCGTGACTTTTTCTCTGTTTCGCATGACCCAGGACTTTGAGACCAAATCGTGGGACTGGCAATATTCATGTAGTCGCGCTCCAAGCCATCTGCAAATACGTAAGAGGCGCCGCGTAGGCGCATTTACATCAACGTGCCGATCAAAGTGCCGGTGGTCTCCCCAACCAGCGCCCAGGCTGCGTTCGCGACGGTACAACATTGCCTTGACCCCCCTGACTTCTTGAAAGTTGTCAGTTGGACTGTACAAGAGGCTGACCTTGTCAAGGTGCGTTTCCAGAATGGATGCGTCCTGGCTGAGTGATGTCTCAATGAACTCGTTGGCGATGGTTGGCTCTCGCACCCGAAAAACTCGAGTCCCCTCTCCCAGTTCTGATGAACATTTTCGGTGCAGCGAGACTGGCTGACTGTTGGCGCTGCTGTCGATGTTGGGTGTTGTGGTTTCGTGGGAGGTCACCTGGCGTGTGAACAATTCACGATAAGCTTGAAGAGATCGTGGTAGGCTGCCTGGTCTCCTGACTTCATTTACAGGCGAGAGATCGTTGTTGGTCCTGTTGTGATCTATTTGGGCATCGTCGGAACAGGTGGTGTCGCGCTACCACCACTCGAGGCACGTTGGTGTTGTGTCTGTGCCTGTTGCTGAGCATTGGCCGCCGCCGCTGCTTGGGCTTGAGCCTGCTGCTGAGCTCTCAGTAGTTGCGCGTATTGGTGAGGCCCATTAGCAATGGCCTGCCCTTGTCCGCCAGCTGCCGCGTTCATAGCAGATTGCGTCAGGCTGTTGTGGCGGCTCTGTAGCACTTGAGTTGCCATCTGGCGCACGACTTCTTGGGGAGTATTGGGATGCGATTGCCTAATCTGGTTCTCAACATTCTGCAGCTGTGACACAAATGTCTGATGAATTTGTGGAGTCATGGAAGCATTAGGTCTAGGCGAGGAAGACTGGCCTGCCGGCATGTTCAATCCTGCCGCGGGTGGTGTTGATAAGCCTGGATTGTTTGCCGCGTTGAACTGTGCCATGAGAGCTTGCGTTTGGGCGTTGTTCATATAGTTCTTTTGGTTGACGCCGTTGGCCACTGCTGCTCGCATGGATGCGGGAGGGGAATTCTGCGGCAGGGCAGGGCTGCCCTGCTGGGGCCCGTGGTTTTGTTGCTGCACTTGACGCATCTGTACCGCCTGCCGCTGCTGCTCCGAGATTCGTTGCGCTTGGAGAACGAGGCTAAGGTCCGGTTGGGTAGGTATCGTCATTCGAGCTTGGCCATTGACGACAGGCATCTGAACTTGACCATTTCCGTTCATCTGCATGGGAGGAACGAGTCCGCAATTGACAGGACCCATAGTGGCGTTGCTTGTGGGCGCGGGCTGCATCGGCATTCGTGGTCTCGCTTGACCGTTCACAACCATCTGACTGGCGGCGGCGTTCATGCGGTTGACACCGGCAAGTGGGTGCGTGGCGCCGAGCTGCTGTGTGTTTTGCGGAACTTGGGGAGTCTGTCCGTTGAGCATTTGTGCGGCTTGTCCTTGTTGTGCTCTTGCTTGTAAAGCGGCCTGCATTTGAGGGTTAGCATTGTTCGTCGACGCGCTATTGTTTGCTGCTCGTACTCGGCGCTGTGCCTCCAGGCGTTGTTGCTGATGTTGCGCCATTCGCTCCGCCAACCTCTCCGCCATTGCCTGGTCTCGTTCCCAACGCATGATCGAATACTCCCTCGGGGTTTTGATGGGGCCTGCACGAGGCTGGGGCTGTTCTTGTTGCTTTCGCATCTGCGCTGCAGTGGCTGCGTGTTGCTGTTTCGTAACGGCTGTCTCTCGCTTTTTGGCCAATTTGCGCATCGCGTCAATCATTGTGAGGTGCTTTTGATTGCGTCGTCGCTCCACCTTAACGGGCAACGAGAGTCGTTTGCGTATGATGGGGGTCACTGGTCCAGCTGATCCATTTTGTTGTGCTTGCTGCTGGGGCGTTTGCTGTGCCTGCTGCTGGGCCTGCTGCTGCTGTTGCTGCTGCTGTTGTGCCTGTTGAGTCAGAGCATTTGCATTGTGCTGGCGAATAACCTGCTGAGCTTGATCTATACGATTTTGCCATAACTTGAAGTATTGCGTCTTTGACATATCGTGCGGTAGACCCTCAAGCATGACCCAACGCTCAAAACATTCCCAAGGGGTGCGCCTTTCGGCACCAGACGGGAAAATGGACTTGGTCGATAGCATGCTTGAGATGAGCGACCAGTTGTAAGAATACTCACGGACCAATGTTCGAAGCTCATCATCTTCACTGATCGTCCACTGCGAACAACTCCTGGATTCATAAAATGTCTGGAAAGGCATTGTATGCTCACTTGGCGGACGAAACTGGTGACCAGCATGAAGCCGGTCTCGCATGGCCTTGCTGTCGCCCCGGAATAATGCCACGTCGGGATTTTCGGGTTCAAGCTGAGTCCTGGGACGTGGTTGATCGAACAAGGGCTCGTCATCACCATCTTCCTGTGCGTGCTGATATCGGCTGCGCTTGCGAGGTGGTTCGTTGGACTTCAACTCCAAGCGTCCCTCTACAAACTTGCTCAGTGGCAAAGCCTCTCGTTTCCAATGTGCGTCAGGATCGTGCTTGGGAGTGATGATATCACTGTCGGGAACCTTGAGCGGAGCTCCATATAGTGGCAGCTCTTCTAGCAGTCGATCAGTATGTGGAGACGAAGACAGTCCAAACACAACCTCGTGGTCATCGAGCGTAAAAATGGCCGAGGGCGCGATGGTATCCAGAATATTGTCGTGGGGCTCCTCCTCGGCATCCATAGGAGAATTGGTATCTGCCGAGGAAATCAGGTCAGGTGTGGCGTGGTTGTCGGCGGCGTCTAGGCTGTCGCCTCCCAGCAGTGCCATATCTCGACCAAATTCAAGCTCGCCGTTGACCCACCGTGCCTTGGGAGGATATTCGGGAGCAACAGCATTCACCTGAAGTTCCCTCCGATTCTCCGGATATGCAATCCATTCGGCACAAGCGTAGACTAGATTTTGGGCAACAGTCGTTTTCCATCTCCTCTCTTGACGGAAGTCTGTCCGCATCCATTTCATTTCCTGCAGTAGAACATCCCATTGGGAGGTTTGTCTGGTCGGTTCGGGACATCGCTTTGGTTGGCGTAGTGACCACTTATCCTGCTGCTGCAAATGATAGACTCTCTTAAGGACCTTGCAAGCTTGGCTCTCGTTGATGTGCAGGTAAGCATCCGGAGTTGACACCGTTTTGTGAGCATGGTGTAGAATTTGCTCCAGCGGCTTCATCCATTTCGATGCACTGGAGAACCCTTGGATGAAGAGGGGTGTGAAGTAATCGTCTGTAGGCACGTGACTTGCGGATTTTGCGCGAGCATGAACAAGAGATTTGTCAGTATCCGACGGCTTTTGGGGCTGTTTCCCAAAGATAACACCTGCCAGCCTGCTCTTTTCTCTGGTTCGAGACCTGTCGGTAAAACTCCTCGCACGAGGTCTTGGGGATTGAGAAGTTGGAGTGATGGGCACCTGAGATGTGCGATCCGACTTGAGCTGGGGTTGTGTGAATAACTCTTTCGAGGATTCGCCAGACAAGACCTCCGATACTGATCTCTGCCTTATGCCTTTTCCGAAAGAAATATGTGCTTGGTCCGACTTCGATTTGTCGGCAGCCAAAGCAGCGCGACCTGGCGCTGAACTTGTGCTTGCTCCTACAGTTGAATCTGATGGTTTCTGCGGCAGATTTGGTTGAAGAGCTGGCGGAGCGATCTTGGTCGCGATCGGGGCCACACGAATCATGCTTTCAGTTGGATTTGCGACCGGCTTTTCCTTGACACTGTCAATCGCAGTTGAGGAAACAGGCAATGATGGCTGAAACTCATGGGCCTTTCCGGACGCAGCAGCGTCGGCAGAATCTCGCAATAGTTGTGCCTCCAATTCTTTCGAAGTATTGCTTGCAGAAGCTTTTTGTGCTGGTGTGGGCGACACTCTTTCTTGCGTCCCTTCCAATTTTGTCTCCGAACTCGTCGCAACAGGCCTCTCTTCCGAACGCGAACCATCAATTTGAGGGTCTGTTTTCTTGGGCGCTTCCAGGGCTGCAGGTGTGGTTGCCATGCGCGCCGAGAAACTTGGAGAGGGTAGCGTGTGGGCTGGCCGAATCGGTTCTTCTGCTGCGTTCAGCGGTTGATTCCCTGCGGCCCTAGCGTTATTCGATGTAGGTCCGTTTGGAGTCGGTTGCCCAGATCCTTGCGTATTGTGGAAGTTCTCGTTCTGCACAGATGGACTCGGCCGCTTGACGTCTGGGTGTACTTGCAAAGGCCGAGCGTTTGGAGTCTGCGTTGGCCGCAAAGCTTCGGGAGCAGGGCTTGGCGGCTGGATGTCCTGACGAAGGTCTTCATGGCTAGAAGGCAAAACCTTCTGTCCCGGGGCTGACGCAGCTGCATTGTGGCTGAAAGAAGCCGGGCTTTGGATCTGTTGGCGTTCCGTTTGTCGCGCTTCGGCCGGTCTTTGATCGCGTACGGGTACTGGTTGGGCTGGACGCGGACTCTGCACAGGTTGTTGTGGGCGTACTACAGACGCTGGCAAGATTGGCGACTGTTTGGCTGGCGCCAGCTCACCGGATGGTCGCGATGTTGGTGATGCAATCCGTTGACCATTATTTACAGATGCAGGTATAGCGGGATGTTTGGTCTTTACCTGGCCAACGGCATCGGGACTGGGAGCATGGTTTGGCTGCGGCGCGACCTTTTCCTTCTTTTCGACAGCGACATGGCGAGTAAAGGAATCCGTTGGAAACTTGGGACGAGGCGGAACGGTCGAGGCATTCAGTTTGCGTCCTCTGTGGTAGCGTGTTAGTTGGCAACGTGATTGCGCGGGAGGGTCACGACAAGACGCGATTATACCGATGGAATAATCAAAAAAAGGGTGTTTGGGTAATACGGACTTAAGGATATCATTGGCGTCCAGAAACTTGGCTTCGGCGTCGTCGGTCGTCGGCGCGTCGAGTTGACCTGGGGCAAAATTTGGGATGCCATTCAGGACGGTCGCGACCCGGTACAGTTCCTTCAACTTCCTCTTCCGCGACTGTCGAATTGAACTACGCATTGTCAACACTGCACAAGATACACCATTCGCATCGGAAAAATGCGCTCTATAAGATGATGCACAACATACCCGCATATTTCCCGTTTCTGTTGAATGACTGGCACGCGGTCGGCGGGCACGACCGAAGTCATAGCATCGGCGACAGCAACATCCGCTTTTTGAACGAGCGGATGATGCGAACAAGCTTAATGGGGTCCGAATAGATGGGAAAAGTAGGTTTTAGTAATGAAATACTTGGCGTTGAGGTGCCGAATTGATGGATTCGTCGTCAAGTCTGAGTTTTTCACCCGCCCGTGGTCGGTGATGTGGTGATGCACGCCGCTGCTTAAGGTTCTAAACAGTGTAGAGCACGCAGGCTCAAGGTGGGAAATGCGATTTCTGAAGGGCCGAGGGTGCTAACACTGAACTGGACAATGCTGTACTGCACCTAAAAGGTAGGCTGCAAATTTCAAAATAGCCCCCTCTCCTCTTGCCAAGCGCATATACTTTAGTGGACTAGATACCTGCAATAGGTACTAGGTAAGGTAGGTAGGTAGGGTGAGTAGTCAACAAAATTGATTGATAGGCAGGGAGCGCGGGAGTGGTCGGTACGTAATCTGCACGCTTCTTGCTTTCTTGCTTGGTTGCCCCTCATTCCTCATTACCTACCTGCGCCTGAAGGCGCGTTTATCTGGCATGGAAACCATTGATTGATGCTGGAGAAGAGAAGACCACATGCATCTGCTCCATCTTGCAGTCGCTAGCATGACTTGTTGGGCATGCAAAACTGAAGTGAGTTGCAGCCTGCATTGAAAAGATTAGACGACATGATAAGGTTGGAAGTCGGCAAACTTGTACTCATGTAGGCCAAGTTTCTCTGCAGAATATACGCCGCAGAACTATGATCGCAATCGAGTGACAAGTCTGGCTCATGTTTACCACAACACACTTTTACTATCACCAGCTACACGTTCTGCATGTTCGTTAGCTCTGACCACGCAAGGTGACGAATATTTTCGCTTTTGGCAGAACCTACCTGGCCTTCGCCAAACCGAGATGACCATTTCTATCAACGTCGCCCTCAACTGACAAGTTACATTGAAGTATATCCCAAAGGACAGTAGGTTGATAAGGCCAATATGACCGGCGAGAGCCGTAAACTTCTGCTCCAAGATATGGATGAAGTTGGCGATATCTTTCTGGGGAACTACTCCAGAGTCCACGAGAACCGGAACCCTGGTCCAAGTGAGGTGCGGATTCCCTTGGCTGGACGTCATTTGGGCTGGTACTCCTCTAAATTTGATGGTGATCGTAAGAGCACGGTTGTAGGTTTACATCGAGGACATGAATTCTTCTCTGTCACGCGCTGGAGCACGGTGGAAATATGCTGCGAGTAGCCTCGGGTGTATTGGCATGTAGAAAGTGAAGATGTATAGTTTTTACAGCAAGTTGACAGCCATCAAATGGGAGAACGTAGTCATTCGGAGTATTATCTTCGTGTCCATGTGAGTCCGATAGTTCAGACTAGCACCCAACGTTACCTCGTGAAGCGGTTGAGCCACAATAAGCCAAAACTGAGCCACGTCTCGGTGGAGAAGGCAAGCCACTGGTCCACCTCAAGGTTGCCTGCTTGCTACCTACCTTGTTAGCCAAACGGCCAATTTTAGCTGAGCGCATCAACAATACAATGATCCTGTCCCTCATCAAAGCACCGAACCTTGTGTAGAGCTGCAAGACTCATCATCTACACTCGTTGAGCGGATTTTCCAACACCTCAATCGGTCCTTGTGTCTACGCGACCCCGTAGCACAATGCCTGAGTCGACGCAGACTCCGCAAGCGCCACGCATCGCCATCAAATTTGGAACGAGCGCATCAAATTCGTCAAAGTCCTCCAGTGGCACAAGGAAACCAGGCCAGTCACTACCGCCATCCGCTCTTGGCAAACGTCCTCGATCCCATGCACTGAACAACGACTCGGACTCGGAAGAAGAGGATAATCAATATGGACGCCATGAAAAAGTGACTACTATCGGAGGCAAGGACGACGCCAATAGCCGTCAACGCGATACGAAATCAGCTCGTACCGACAGTCGACCCTTGGTTATA
This sequence comes from Pestalotiopsis sp. NC0098, assembly GCA_022432395.1. Classification (NCBI taxonomy): domain Eukaryota; kingdom Fungi; phylum Ascomycota; class Sordariomycetes; order Amphisphaeriales; family Sporocadaceae; genus Pestalotiopsis; species Pestalotiopsis sp. NC0098. The sequence goes on along the minus strand of JAJKLJ010000004.1, from coordinate 1,217,150 downwards.
GCGTGTCAGACAGAAGGCAGTTGGAAGGCAGAGGCAAGGCGCAAACAAGAGCGCCCTACTGGCCAGAATCGGGAAACGGAGCCAGCAGACCACGAGAAGCAGATCAAATGGGGTCTCTCGATCACCAAAAAGTCCGCGGCGGCTGAAGAATCGACAGAAACTACGCAGGAGGACCACTCAGATGATGCTGCACCAGCTACCGCAACACCGGCGGCAAAGACATCAGACAGTCCTCCCAAAACAATGGAACAAAGCGCCATGGATGCGCTTCTTGGTATCGATACGGAAAAACAGAAAAAGCTAGTCATTTCAGGCTCCGAGGCCCCGACAGACGAATTCAAAGCGGCTGTGCAAGCAGCTGGTGAAGTTTCAACCATTGAGGAATACGATCAAATTCCCGATGGGGAGTTTGGCATGGCCATGCTTCGTGGTATGGGGTACAATGAATCGAAAGAAAGCTCAAGGCCCAAAGAGGTTCGCCGCAGGCCAGCACTCTTGGGTTTGGGCGCCAAGGAGGATGAAGAGATCAAGAAGGCCGAATTAGCCAAGAAGCATGGCCATCGGGACCGGCGCCCTCGTCTCGACGAATACCGCAGAGGCGAGAACGAAAAGCGACAGCAGCGTGAGGAGAAATACTCGAGCAGTTACAAGCATGAGCGTGATCGCGAGAGATCAGGCCATGGGTCCAGCAGAAGGAACGACGATCGGGAACGCCCGCGCGAACGATATCGGGATCGCGAGGGAGAAAGCTCGCGGCATCGTGACAGGCATTCGCGGCGCTGAACATACACTGAACGTTGTCGATGCGGCTCAACTATCGCCTGCATCAGCTGCTACCGCGGAAGTGCCTCTAACAGCTCAGCGGCGCAGTTGGGAACCTCGAACTGGGTCCATAGCGTTGTACCCACATTCGGTTTGTAGTATATCGAGCAGCCATGAGGTAATCACTATTCTGACCTCTCCGCACTTCATAAAACTTCGTTGCTAATATGTGAATCAAGAATGAAGGAGGCATCTAGGATGTCTGGTCTACAATGTGACACCTATTACGCGCGAACGTTGATCTTGATCAGCAGCCAAAGTCTTGGGTCTTGCTGTTGAGCAGAGGTGCCATCAACCCGAAGCATATGATTGACTGCAGCAGCTCATTGCCTCGGCCCATTTCTATTAAGCAATTGCGTTGGTAAGATTTCAGTGATAATTCATACGTGGAACGAGTTGAGGGTTGTCCTCCATCGCTTAGGAAAGGGCATGCATACTCCTGCTAAGAAGCGCTTTGGGTGCTTGTGGCTAAACCCAGAGGTGACGACTTTCTTGTTGCCAAATACATGCTCTCATGTGTTGTAACTAACTGAGTTCTGCTTCCATCGACATCTTTGAGGCATGCACTGTAAGTATCCGGCACTTCTTTGTCTTTGATAAACGGACTGTGTTCCACCCAGGATTATAGGTTTGGATATATCTGAACGCGAATTGAGCCAAGGTGCCCATCACTTTACCATCTTACAATGATGTTTGTATGGCAAAGTGGTGCGCTCTGAAGGTGGAATTCTTCCTTTTCAAAATAGAAGACAGTCAGTCTCCAGTTTATAATAGTAAATTACCACGACGAGATTGAATGTGTCAAATGGATCCCAATTCCTAGAAAAAACAATCAATATAAAAATAACTTCATCAATCAGCGTGTCTATAAGGAGCGGCTCGAGAGCATATCCGACTGGACGGTATGTGGCACGTGCGTGATTGATCTCTTGTCTCAGTTAATAAGGCCACCAGTCAATCAGGCCGCAAAGCTCCCCGCGAGGAGGGCCCAATTCAGGTTTCCACTGCGGTTTTCCCCCTGGGTCTGGCGCTTCAGTGGTGCCTTTTGCGTGGATCCTCCCATTATGTACGAGCGCAGCTCTAGCCTCTGGCCCTCCCTCTCGGTTCCACGCTGCGAAATTGGCCCAAGCCTCCTTGTCCTATCCGACCGTCGTCATCTGCATCTAATTACACCTTGCACCTACCTCTGCCTACACCTCTGGACTTGTACTCCTACTTTTCTGCCTCCATCATCAGCTTGAGGAGCCTCGTCGCTCCACTACCGCACTCTCTTTTGCTTTGATTTCAAGGCACGGAGTACGTTTCCTTTGTTGATTACCGTATCGTCGCTCGTCATCATGTACTCCAATTCCAACTCCTTCCTCGGCGGCGGCAACAGCCTGCGCCCTGGTCCTCAGCAGTATGGCGGCTCCTTTGGCATGGGGCAGCAGCCTCAACAGCAACAACAGCAATCTGGGCAGCAGCCGAGTCCATTCGCGCCCCAGCCCACGGGCTTTGGTCAAGCTCCATTGACCCAGCAGTATACTGGATATCCGGGACAGCCTGGCATGATGCAATCGCAACCAACCGGTATGCCCCAGATGCAATCGCAGCCAACTGGAATGCCTCAGATGCATTCACAGCCGACCGGAATGCCTCAGATGCAATCACAGCCGACCGGTATGCCCCAGCAGCAACAAGGACTCCAGCAGCAGTTCACCGGCTTTCCGGGCCAGGCTCAACCGCAGCAGAGCTTCCAGACCGGCGCGCCACCAATGCCGCAGATCCCGCAACAATATCAGCAGCAATTCAACCAGCAGCAGCAACAGCAGCAGCAGCAGCAGCCCCAGAACAGCTTCTCTTCACCGGCCCCCCAGCCGGGCATCCCGCCTCCCCCCGCCAAATCCATGACAGCACAGCCGACGGGCTTCTCTGCGATGGCGGCCTCGTTCAAGACCGGCGGAGCTCAGAGCCAACCAACGGGCCGAAGGGCTGAGAAGAAGGCTGCGAACAAGATTCCCAACATTCGGCTGTCGTTCATCACAGCGCAAGACCAAGCCAAATTCGAGACCCTCTTCAAGTCGGCAATTGGCGAGGGTCAAACCACCATGTCAGGAGAGAAGGCGAGGGATCTCCTTGTTCGATCGAGACTGGATGGCGACTCCTTGTCGCATATCTGGACCCTCGCCGATACGACACGGTCCGGTGAACTACACTTTCCCGAGTTCGCTCTAGCCATGTATCTGTGCAATCTGAAAATGGTGGGAAAGCAAATGCCTGCGACTTTACCCGACAACATCAAGAACGAGGTCTCTAGCATGGTGGATATCATTAACTTCAGCATCGCCGATGATGCTGCTGGCTCAGGGGCTGGCGCCACCAACGCTCCGGACTTCATGGCCACGAACACTTCCGCGCCACCGACAATTGTACAGCCCCAGCCACAAGCATCCAACTCTCAGCTGTTGCAATCGCAGATGACGGGATTCCCCGGTGGCCAGTTGAGCAGCCAGGCCACGGGTTATCCGGGTCAGTTCCAAGGTCTGCAACAGCAGCAGACAGGTTACCCAAGCAATCCACAGCCTACTGGTTACAATGGACCGCTCCCTCCCATGCCACCTATGCCTACCGGTTTTGCTGGTGGCTTAGGAGCGCCGGCAGCGCCATTGAACGCTCAGCCTACGGGCATGCCAGGACAGTGGGGTCTGGTCAACACTCCTGCCAGTGGACTGCCCAACATCGATGCTCTGAAAGCTCAATTGATGCCGCAACAAGGCCGCGAGCAGGGATTTACTACCGCGGGCTTGTCTGGCAATGCCGTCATTCCCTGGGCTATCACCAAAGACGAGAAGAAACTCTATGACGAGCTGTTCCGAGCATGGGACGGTCTCCACAAGGGTTACATTGGCGGTGATGTGGCTATTGAAATCATGGGACAAAGTGGTCTCGACAAGTCTGATTTGGAGCGAATCTGGACGCTCGCGGATCATGGAAACAAGGGTCGTCTAGATCTTGACGAATTCGCCGTGGCCATGCACTTGATCTACCGAAAGCTCAATGGCTACCCTATTCCCAACAAGTTGCCCCCGGAATTGGTCCCACCATCCACGAGAAACTTCAACGAAGCCCTCGGTACCATGAAAGGCATGCTGAACCAGGAGGCCGATTTTAGGAAGAATTCTGGCGCTTCATTGCTTCCCCAAAAGACCGGTGTCAGCTACATGAAGAGTCATTCACTACGCGGAACACCTGGTAATTTTGGATCGGCCGGTCGTAAGGACGCCACCGTTTTCAAGAACGACGACGGAAATGTAGGCTACAAGTCTGCAGCACGTCGTCGTGTGGCCAACCAATCACCAAGACCAGAGTCGCCTGCATCCGTTGCTTCAAATGATGATCTTACTCTAGACCAGCTTCGAAAGAAGATCAAGGAGAAGCAAGTTCTTCTGGATGCTATGGACTTTAAGGATGAGTCCGCCCTCGAGGAGGATGACATTCTTGACAGGAGAGACCGGCGCGAGGCCGACGAGCTCTACCGCAGAATCAGACGCATTCAAGATGACATTGATGGTCACCCAGATGCGGCTTTGGCGAGCGGAGACTCTGAGGCCGAGAGACGTTCCATGAAGCGCCAGCTCCAAAACCTTACCGACAAGATCCCGCAGGTTGCCTCCGAGGTCCGCAGAGTTGAGAAGGCCATCTCTGACGCCAAACTGGAGCTTTTCCGCCTAAAGGATGCCAAGGCGCACCCGAACAGTGCTTCCAACATTGTTGGCACTGGACCAGGAGGCGCAATCACGGAGTCAGATAGGCTCAAGGCCCGAGCCAAGGCCATGATGCAGCAGCGAACTGCTGCACTGACTGGAAAGAAAATCGAAGCCAGTGGTGACGACTCGGATGCCCCCAAGCGTTTGGAAGAGGAGAACATCAAGATCAGGACCGAAAAGGAGAATAATGAGCGCCTGGTTCGTGAAGTTGAAGACAGCGTCAGAGATTTTGCCCGAGGTATCGAAGATGGTCTCAAGGAAGGCGGACAAACCTCTGCGAACGAGCACGAGAAGCGCCGGTGGGAGGACGCACTGGGTGTTGAAGATGAAGTACGGGACTTCATTTTTGACCTGCAGCGTTCCAGCCGTGCTGCTCGCATCCGCACTCAGGACCGCAGCGGTGGCCGGCCCGCAACGGCTGAGCCTGTTAGAGCAGAGGCACCACCCCGAGTTGACAGCCCTAGTTCCGTTGCTAGAACAGAGACTCCTCCGGCAGCGGCAGGAGCCAAGTCTTACTCATCCTACAAGACTCCCGAAGAGAGGGCCGCTTTCATTCGACAGCAGGCCGAGCAACGTATGGCCGAGCGTCTTGCTGCGCTGGGCATCAAGGCTCCCTCCAAGCCTGGCGAGACCGCAGCACAGCGTAGCGAACGAGAGAAGGCTGAGCGGGCTGCTAAGGTCAAGCAAGCAGAAGAGGAAGATGCTAAGCGTGATGCCGAACGACAAGCACGACTTGCTGAAGAGCAAGGTGTGCCTCCTCCTGCTGCCAAGAAGCCGCCACCTCCTCCATCCAGAGCAAGAAAGGCCGATGATGCTGCCGCCAAGCAATCCGCCGAAGAAGACGCTGCGAAGAAGGCTGAACAAGAACGACTCGAGAAGGAGCAAGAAGAAGAGAGACAAGCAGCTAACGAGCTTGAGTAAGTACATCCCAACCATTAATATCATGAAGCCCCATGGAAGCCTAATTTTTTTTCCTCAGATCACAAGCAAAGCATCAAGAAGATGAGCTTGCTCAGGAGAGAGAGGCAGCGGATGCTCGCCTGAAGGCTCTCGAGGAGCAGGTGAAGCAAGGAAAGCTGAAGAAGGAAGAGGAAAAGAAGCGTAAGAAGGCTGCCTTGGCGGACGCAAAGGATAAGGAAGCCAAACTTGCTGCTCGGCGCGCCGAGATTGAAGCTGCGCGCCAGCGTGAGCTTGAACTTCAGCGCCAACTCGATGCCATGGATGAGGATGACTCGTCGTCTGATGACGAGGGCCCTGAACAAATCACGCCTCAAGCTTCGACCCCTACTCACGGTGGCAGCCAGGAAGCCGAGCACAAGTCACCACCTCCGGCTCCCGCGGCTCCGGAAGTCCCAGAGGCTCCGGCAGCCCCAGCAGCACCCACCATCATGACAAGTCCTCCTCCCGCAGAGACCGAGAGCAAGAATCCCTTTTACCGCATGATGTCATCCGACAATGCTGCTGCTCCTGCAGCTACGCCATCGGCACCAGCAGCCCCCGCTCAACCCGAGGTGTCTACGAACCCCTTCCACCGCATGACTCAAGAGAAGGCTGCTGCCCCTGCAGCTGCTCCTGTTGTCCCTCAACCTACTGGAAACTTCTCTCGCAAGCGACCCGATACAGACGATGAGTGGGGCTCTGGAGACGACGAGGAGGATGAGGACTCTGACGATGATCGCCCTGCTGCTGGCGCCGCGCACCTGGCATCTCTGCTCTTTGGCTCCATGGGCCCGCCCCGACCTTTGTCGGCCGCTGGGAACAGGTCCAACACGGCATCTCCTGCCGTCGCATCACCCGCCATTGCTGCACCTCCCCCGCCTCCCCCTATGCCTCCCATGAGCCCGCCTGCTGAGACGGCAACTGATGAGGCACCTTCCGCACCGCCGCCTCCACCCCCTATGCCAGAGGGCAGTCCTGCAGCTCCTCCACCTCCGCCTCCGATGCCACCCACTGGTGCGCCCGATGCGCCTCCGCCGCCTCCTCCCCCTATTCCTGGCATGGCTCCTCCACCGCCGCCTCCGCCGCCGGCTGCCGGAGACATGCCTGCACCACCCTCGGGCGGCGGCAGACCTGCTGGCTTCCTCGGCCAAATCCAGGCTGGTAAAGCCTTGAAGAAGACGCAGACCAAGGACAAGAGTCAGTCGGCTCTTGCTGGACGCGTCCTCGACTAGAGTTAGGTTTCTGCTGTTTCTGGGACCTTGAGTGGCGCAAGCATTGTGAGGTCGGTGCTATGCCAAGATTGTGAGAAAGATCTATAATAATAAGCTAGCGTCCCTGTTGACTATAGTTTCCCTGTAACATAGGTAACATAGCAAAGACCTATTGACTATACTTGAAGTAACTACCTACTCTTGCTAGATGTATGCTTTCATTTTGTCCACGCCTTGAAGGGAGCATGAGATGGGCTCATCGTTCATTTCTACGAAAATGATGACCAAGATTCGAAGGCTCTCGTAAAGATTAGGGGAAATGTACATATGCCTCGCTTCACGGAAAGACTGACTTGACATCAGGATCGAATCTTCCATCCCAGACAGACAGCGTACAGTCTATCTCCACGAACTGCCGACTTCCCTGCCAAGACTCACGAGACTTGGGGTAGGTAGTCAGAGTGGATATTCACCCCCACGGGGAACTACAAATCCTCGTTCCCAATTGACTGGCTAAAAACATGTTTGTGAGGTTTTCCCCGCGATGCGATATCCGTTGCGGCACCAGCGATACTCCACTCGAGTGCATCGTCATGTGAACCAGTCAAATCAGGAAGATCACGAAATGAAACAAAGAGCAACGTGCTAGGCTAGACTGTATGGCCTGTTCGACCATAGCACCAACGGGATATCATCGGCCGATATTATAAGCTGTGAACCAAACCCCGCATGATCTCGAGAGTCCAAAAGAATCGACTTCGTACTTATATCGATGGCCAGCTCTGAAAGAATTGATTACAATTACCAACTGTTTCCCACCTACGACTGAGATCATCTCAGATGTATGTATGTATTCTCTGATTTATAGAAAATATTCTCACTATCACCACTCCTTGGTAAAGCAACGAACATGCTTCACCAGCACGAGCGCGTCCCGCAGGGATACGAGTTGCAACACAGCCATGATGAACACGTTCAAAATGATGTTTTCATCGAGCTTCAATCGATCAAGACTGATGTAGCCGGTGGGCTATCTCATCATTGGACCTTTGAGGCAGTCGGTCCAAACATATTTCGTACGACTTTCACGACACCAGATCATCCGCTACCTCCTTTCCCTTCTGTCAGAAAACCGGAGCCGGCTTGGGGGAAAGTTGTCCCCAAAGTGACACATGGTCACGACGGCACATCTCGTGTCATTCGCTGTGGAAAGGTACAGGCGACAGTCGAGTGGACTGGAGCGCCCTCTGTCTCCCTTCATCTTGACGGCGTGGACGCCCCCGTGCATAGGGACCTGCCTTTTCGTTCATACGCCGTGGACGGAAATGGCATTGCGCACTACACGGCTTGGAAGAAGGACACCCTACACGTTGGGCTCGGCGAGAAGGCAGCCCCCATGGACCTCAGCGGCCGGGGGTTCCTCATCACGGCCTCGGACACGTTCGGCTACGACGCGTACCGGACAGACCCGCTGTACAAGCATATTCCATGGCTCATCAACGCGACGCCCGAGGGCTGTGTCGGCATCTTCTCGGCGTCGCACGCCCGCGGCAGCTGGTCCATTGGGTCCGAGATCGACGGTCTCTGGGGCCACTACAAAGTCTATCGCCAGGCGTACGGCGGGCTCGACGAGTACCTCATCGCGGGCAGCACCGTCGCCGAGGTCGTGGAGACGTACGCGCGGCTCGTCGGCTTCCCCCTGCGCGTGCCCCGGTACATGATGGGCTACGTCGGCGGCGGCATGAAGTACACGATGGAGGACGCGCCCGTGCGCGCGTGCGACGCCGTCCTCGGCTTCATCCGGAACTGTGAACAGCACGACATGCCCTGCTCCGCGTTCCAGATGAGCTCCGGCTACACCGTGGCCGAGACGGAGCCCAAGACCCGCAACGTCATGACCTGGAACCGGCACCGGTTCCCGGACCCGCGGGCCTTTACGCGCGAGGCCCACGCCCACGGCGTGCGGCTGCTGGCCAACGTCAAGCCCTACGTCCTGGCCAACCACCCGGCCTATCCGGCCCTGGCCGAGGCCGGCGCCTTCTTCAAGGACCCCGGCACCGGCAAGACGGCCGTCGCGAGGTTGTGGAGCGCGGGCGGCGGCGAGAGCGGTGAGGGCAGCCACATCGACTTTACTTCCAAGGCCGGGTCCGACTGGTGGTACCAGGGCGTGCTGGACCTGAAGCGCGTCGGTATAGACTCCATGTGGAACGACAACAATGAGTACAATATCGCGCGCGACGACTGGGAGTGCGCCCTCGAGACCGTCGACATTCCCGAAGGCGAGACTTCCCGGCAGATCGGCCTCTGGGGCCGCGCTGTGAACACAGAGCTCATGGGGAAGAGCTCGCACGATGCCACCGTTGAGGCGGAGCCCCAGGAGCGCCCGCTCGTCCTCACGCGGTCTGCCACGGCCGGGACGATGAGGTACTGTGCTAGCTCCTGGAGTGGTGACAATGTCACCAGCTGGGAGGGCATGAAGGGTGCTAATGCATTGGCGTTGAATGCTGGGTTCTCTCTGCTCCAGGTAAGTATCCTTGACAGTCAGTTGTACTTGCGTGCCTAGGTATTGACTCGAGTTATAGTGTTACGGCCACGACATTGGCGGATTCGAAGGACCCCAACCAACTCCTGAACATTTGGTGAGATGGATACAACTCGGCATCCACTCACCACGCTTCGCCATCAACTGCTACAAGACGAACCCCGACGACAACCTCGTGGGAGATGTGATTGAACCGTGGCAGTACCCCTCGGTATCGCCCATCATTCGGGCCGCCATCAAGCGTCGGTACCAGCTCGTCCCGTACACGTACTCCCTGATGCTCAAATCGCACTTGTCCGCCGTCCCGCCTCAGCGGTGGACCGGCTGGGGCTACGAGTCAGATCCCGTGGTATGGTCCAAGGAGATCACCAGAGGCGACACGCAATACTGGTTCGGCGATGCGCTCTTGATCGCCGGTGTGTACGAACCCGGCGTATCCTCGGCAAGGGTCTACCTTCCTGGTCGCAGTGATGATCCCGGCTTCTTGAACACCTCGGCGCCGTACGAGTTCCTGGCGGCCGGACAGTGGCATGAGATATCTTCGACGTGGCACAGCTCGATACCAGTCATTGCACGTATCGGCTCGGCCATTCCCATTGGCAAGACCATGCCGACTACTTGTCTTGCCGGCGAGGATGCGGAGTTTCCCAACCTTGCCAAGGACGACTGGCGAGGCGTAGAAATCTTCCCTCCACCCAGCCCTCGACATGCCGAGTCCAAAGTAGGAGTCTCCTCAATAGAGGACGAACAGTGGTTCACAAATGATTGGCTTGAAGACGATGGTATCAGCCCCGAAGCCAAAGCAGACTTGTTCAAAGTGACTATTTCTTACTCTGCCGCGACTGAGAGTATCCAGGTGAAAGTGACGTACGACCAAGATGGAACATTCGAGCCTCTTTGGCGGAAGAACGACCTTCACATTGTTTTGCCAGTAGATGAAGAGCGAGTTGTTGAAAGCAAGGCTGGCCAGGTGCGTGATGCTGGCCGAGACGAAAAAGGTCGGCGCGTCTGGGCTTGTACTGTGGAAGACGGAAACTAGGTGACGGAGAAAGAGCCTTCCCAGTAGAAAGACTTACAACAATAGAATCGACATGTTTATGAAAGTTTCTTCCATGCCTAGCATTCTTTAATTCGAAACCTCGCGCGATGACTGTTCAGATCAAGCAAAATGATAAGTTTTATCTTGACTGGCAGTCGGATCCTCGAGACATCGAGTTGAAGCAAAAACACCCCCGTCAATTTATTACGTGGTCTTTTCTTATTCTGGCGAGGCACGGTAATTGGACAGTGCTTCTTTTTCGTACGTCCCTACACCGGCACTGACCTAGGTGAGGTAAGCGAGCACAACGCGACGAGAATCTCTCACCCCTGCAATGTCTTTCGCGAATCTTGTTTACTCCGAGCCTCCAGAAAAAATCAAAACGCCCAACATGACGAAGCCTCTAAGTTACTTCGCTGTCTTGGTGGGCGTTCTGTCGACCATTGTATACCTGCTGGATCGCAACCTCGAGTCCTTCTATATCTTCAAGACGGACCATCTTCACGACCTCGCCAAGCGCGGCATTGCCGCCCATGGAAACGATACGCGCGCCATCGTGGACTATATCGTGACTGAGCTCCAGGACATGTACCCTGACAATGTCAATTTGGATCAGGAGTGGTTCTTCAACAATCATGGCGGGGCCATGGGCTCTATGTTAATCATCCACGCCAGTCGGTAGCCTTTGTACCATCTCATCACGTATCAATTGCTCACATCTCGAACAGGTATAACAGAGTATTTGATCATCTATGGCTCAGCTGTTGGTACCGAGGGACACTCGGGACGGCACACGGCAGACGACTACTTCCACATCCTGACGGGCGAGGAGTGGGCATACAAGGCCGGCGCGTACGAGCCTGAGATCTATCCGGCGGGCTCAGTACATCACTTGCATCGAGGGGATGTCAAGGGATACAAGATCCCCGAGCACTGCTGGGCTCTTGAGTATGCGCGCGGTTGGATCCCGCCCATGATGTTCTTTGGCTTTGGCGATGCCGTGACTAGTACGCTCGACGTTCCGAACATGTGGCGTACTACGGTCATCACGGGGCGGGAGATGATGAGAAATCTGCTTGCGGCCAAATTTTGATTTCAGAAAGAATATTGATCAATCAACGTCATCTGAAGAGCAAGGAATAAATTTTCGATTCGCCACTTGACACGTACATACCTAACACACCCTGTAGAACGAGGCGGAGGAAGAGTATATAGATTTTCCCTCCAAACCTCACATCAGTCTGGCCCCATATATTGGTTGTATGCGTTGGGCCAACTTTAAATTAATAATATTCTACTTGTGTCGTGTATTGTTAGCAGGTTCGCGATTATAAACAATGAGTTTATAGAGGTCTGCTGAGTACTCAAATGCCCGTTTCTACACGTTCATCCCACACCCGTACTGTGTTCTTGTCCAACGTCGCTATCACAAACTCCCCTTTGGGCGAGATTGCTACAGACCCAACTCCGTTCCCGAAGCCCTCTAGTCTGCGCTTGACCATGCCGGTCGTGAAGTCCCATATACGCACCGTTTCGTCGTCTGATCCCGATATAATGTATTCACCATCGGGTGATATCGCTACCATTCTAACACAGTCTCCATGTCCTCGTAGTACTCGCTGTTGCGTACCATTTCTGATGTCCCAGATCCTTATCGTTCCATCGCTCGATGCTGAGACTACAAAGTGGCTGTCTGACGTTATCGCTGTTGGTCCAACCAGATCTTGGTGACCTTTAAGAGCCCATTGTTGCAATCCCAATTCCACATCCCAGATTTGTATCGTTGTACTATCCGAAGCCGAAACTACAAATTGGCTGTTTGGTGAGACCATGACGTCGTTTTCCCGACCCTCGAGGCCTTTGAAGACCTTTTTTTCTATTCCCCTCTTGACGTCCCAGAGCCTCAAAACCCTATTGAACGGTGCTAGCACCACGAACTGCCCCCCTGGTGAGATTGCCACCGAAAAGAATAGAGTGGTGTTGTCCACAAACACCCGTTGTTGTGTGCCCGTCTTGATGTCCCAGATTCTCACTGTCTGGTCGAATGATGCCGAGGCCACAAATTGACTGTCGGGCGAAATTGCGACTAGATATAGCCTGTACTTGTGGCCACGGAGAATCCGCCGCACATTGCCCGTCTTGAGGTCCCATATGCGTACAGTATTATCGTCTGAAGCCGACGCAATGAACTGGTGGTCTGGTGAGATTGCCGCGGAGCGGATCTGACCTGTGTGGCCCTGAAGAGTTCGTAGATCCGCAGCCCATCCGAAATCATACATTCCTTGTGACCGAAGGTAGATGTCTTTGTACACCTGGCTCAGAGGCACCACAAATGCAACAGATGCAGAACTTCCGCTCACTACATGACCATAGATCTGGCCTGTCGTATTCGATACAACAGCACCAGAGTCTCCAGCTAGTACAGGGAAGTCCAAGTAAGCCGCGTAAACTTCCTGGTAGCCTGCACTTCCCGGAAGGAGCACGTGCATACCCTCTTTTTTGATAATTCCTGATAGAATTCCACGCGACGTATGGACCTGAGCTTTACTTCCCTGTTCAGTAGCTTGAATGATAATGTCAGGGGTCAGAATCTGCAACGATTGAGCTGGAGTCACATCACTCGTTTGAGCAGACTCGGTAGATGATTCATTCTTCGCCCTAAATGGTGACGCATAAAGACAATAATCGAGTTGGGCCGAGATGACGAGGCAATCATCTAGGCTTCCTTGGATGGTTGGTAAACTGGAACGTACTGGTACACCTGATGGGTTGGATCCAGAAATCATCAAGGTGGATAAGTTTGGCGAACCAGCTGCCATGTCCGAAGTCATGACCCTTAGGGACTGATGATCGTGTGGCGACGATGAGGTACTATATTCCGAGTCTCTGTCGTCTGAACCTCCGGATGCTGACGTGCTTAGACTTCCCGCGCTTGTACCCATGGGATTGGAATCTCTATATGCCTCATGACCATTGAAGCCATCGAATTCATATTCGGAAGAGCTTGAGTCTGACTCTGCCGAGTCTGCATCCCCTTGCGAGCCTGGTTCAAACAAGACATGCGCTACCGTCAGCCAGTATATCCAGTCTTCAAATTCCCAGCCCAGGCCGCTGGTCGCGTATACTGTGCCATGCTCGAAGTGGAAATTGATGACTGTTGATTCCCGTGTGCCGATAAAGAAGCGCTCAGACTCAATCTTATTGGGTACAGCGGCCAAGTAGCGACTGTCCAAAGCTTCCGGGGGAGCAGGACCGACACGCAGCGCCTGATTGCCGATGTGTGGTGGTTCGGCCCAATGCCCAACATGCATTCCCGGGTATTCAGATAAAATTCCGCTTCCTTTTATTATCTTCATTGCTTGTTTTCTGGCAGTTTTGTTCTCTCCCGTAAACATGATGTGCGGCATCGCATTCTCTATATCTGGCCCAACCATGTAGAGACCGAACCAGATGAAGTCGGAATTAGGGAGAGGACCCTGTTTTTCATTGAGGGTATCGCGAATTCTCGGTATCAATTGCTTGTAGGTCTGCAAAGCCGGCCCCTTTGCTTCCCAGTAAGACATGTTGGAATCTTTGTAAGGCCCGAAAGCTTTGCCTATAGAGTCTCGTGGTTGTGGCCAAATTGGCCGCCGGAATTGCGGGAAGATCGAGCGCATCGGAGTTGCAGCGAGAGGAGCTGATAACGACGGAAACTTTCCCAAGCAACATATCTCAATATCGGGACTCTGCTGTTTGTGACGCGTATTCTTCAATCCAAGTCTGTCGGGCGGGACTGAGCGTAGTACATGGTGAAGAGGGTCATCAGCAATGAAGCCAACCCCATGTACGATCTCACGTTCCCCTCTTTCAGCTTGGGCAGCTTGTGCTCTCATGTGCAGATACGCGCCGGCCCGGACCAATGAAGGACAAGCAATTGCCTGATCACAGCAGAGCGACCTAAACCAATTAAGAAACATGTGTCGCAGCAATGACAGACCACAGCCTGACTATGTCGGCTTTGGTTTACTTTGGACGACGTTGTCATGACGCTGGTATCTGACACAATAAGCCAGATCCGACGCATGGGAACGACTCCGCCTTCCATGGCTGCGGAAAGCTTTGAATTGAGGGAGAACAACCTACCACAACATTTGCAGGCGCTGATAGCACAAGAGATCTTTGGTACCGTCGACACCAGTCAACTTCGTCCATACTTTCGTTACTACAGTCGACAATGCAAGTCAATGTTCACCATGGCCACAATACATGGGCAGCCGCTCCCAGTGGCAAACCATGCCGAGCTCCTGGGTTTGATCCAAAAGATCCGACTCAGAGTGCCGCACGCAACAATCAAAGAAAAGCTCATCGCCGATCATCCTTCAAGTGTTGAAAACCTTGTACACAATTCAATTGATCTTTGCTTACGTCTACTGCTCATGATTGATGTTGGCAGCTTTGAATACGCTTACACTGGCCGAGACACAATCACTTGGACAGCTGGGACCATCGAAGATCTCCTCGGGACAATGGATTTATTTTCGAATCAACCAGAACTGCCATGTGATGGGCTGAGATTAGAGAATAGCTTCAATGTCATGAACATTGAGCGATTTGCCGGGTTTGAAGTTCGGTTGACCACTAATTTGAAGGATCACCTCCTTGTTAGAGAAGATACTAAAACCGTTACTATTTTCCATCACGCTGCGTTCCTCCAGCATCAGAGGGAGTGTGTTTCCAAAAAAAATGTTTCAACTCAATCATGCTTGCTGCTGACCTATTTCCCAGTTTGACCACTATATTCCCCACGGGCTTTGTTGAAGAGACATTGCAGACAATCTCACTCTTGTTTCCGAGGGGCGACAAAAAGGTCGAGAGATGGTATCGCAGAAAAGGCAGCAGTGACGAGCTCGACATGGCAGCCTTTAAATGCGGTGCGGTTGTCAGGCATATCGACAAGTACAGATTTTGGCGGGATCGTTTAGTCCAGCTGAAGGAAGCTTTCGACGACACAAGACCTCGCACGGTCACCCAGTGGTGGAATGACCGGCGCGACGGGGTACAGTGGTGGACATTCTGGATTGCCATCTTTTTTACCGTCTTGTTTGGGCTCATTCAGAGTATTGAGGGTGGTATCCAGGTATACAAGGCATACAACCCTTCCTAGCCTTAGCCATGGAATTAAGTTCTGTTCGAATTGGCAAAATCAACTTGAGAAGGCCTCAAGTGTGTGATGATATAGCAAAGTAGAGCTTGCGAAATATGTGACTGCAGAAAATCCTGCCGCCAAGGCTAGTACTACCAAGCTCTATGTTTCCATCAGCTCGGTGCTCGCGACAAGGGGGATGGCCAAAAGAAGTCGGACGGACCTTTGCGTCAACATGTGACAGTGGGGACTCGAAGTGACTGAATATCTCCGCTATCAGACCGGAAAGGAAAAGTACCAATCCGATATTCAGCAACATGATTGGCACTTGCCACACGTATAGTTGAGTCCACCTAGGCTTTGAGATGCCATGGACGTCTTTCGGCTTCCCCAGCATCAGACGAATCCGCTTCCATCTGTCTGAATAGCAACAGAGTCTGTTCATGGCTAGGGACTGCTGCATTGCCAGACTTATTGACGTCAAGTCCATGATGAGACTCCCGTACCACAGGCTCTTGGTTGTCCAGAACATCTTCTCGAGGTCTCTCCATGAAAATGCGGCGCTGACCACGCCGGCGAGTAGTGCGCACTTATCACAGTATTGTGTCAGCTGTGGCATTTGATCCAATTGGAAGTCGGAATACGAACCGTGATACCCACATAGGACAGTTCTTGTAGTTTTCGTTCTGTCCAAGATGAAGTCAAATAATCGGCCATCGACATGGTCGAAGAAGTTGTTGTCGCAGATGTATTGACGCTATCATCAGCTCGAAGCAGTTCCGCAATGGGATCGTAAGTGATTCGCCAAGGCGCAAAAACAACGCGAAAAACTGCCATGAAGGTCCGCCAGGCGTCTTTCAACGAGGTGGCCTCCCATTTGAGCAAAGCCGCTGGTATAAAAGGCCTTTTCATTTTGCGCACATCGCTGATGTGTTGATATTGAGTCCAAATTTGTGATCTTGTTACGCTAAATTGTCGTTCAATCTTCTACTTGCTCGTATTTAAAGTGTGAACTATTGTACTCATGGTTATCTACCTGAAACAATGAAAATCGTTGCGACGTAATTATCAGTAACAAATTCGCCACTGGCACTTTGTATGCCCATCTTGGTTTGGTTGGGCACACATGCGTCAAGCACACAGCCGCTGCGGCGTGACCCGCAAAGAGGCCGCAACCTAGAAGAATGCTTTGGGTTCGCTTTTCCGTGGGCCGTATGTCCGATTCTGACTGCATTTAATCATTTCCCAACCGGACATATGGAAAAAAAAAAGCGTGATTACAGTACGCAGTGCGACAAGAACTCTATCCACAGCAGCGACCTTCTTATTACATTCTCTGCTCCTCTGGCGATTCCGAGAACCAGTCTCGCCATAGATATTTCATCGTATATAACGTGGGAAGTCTTGTCTTTTCCCTTCTTTGGGCTTCTTTACGTGCTTTCATTGCTGCTCGCTGCGCCTATGTAGGGCCTACCACTGGTTCATCATCATGGTTTCCTTAACGCAATTTCCCCCGCTGTTTGTTTTTGTCACAAATGAGTATCAAAAGGATAAAAAACTGTGAGTAAACAATTCATGGTGTTCCGAACAATTTGCTAATGGAGAGCGAAGTCTTGTACACGGGTCGAGCGATCTATTGCCGCTGCCCTTGAAAATAACCGCGATAGATACATTATCCCCACTCTGTAAGAATAATGTACTGTTCGAGCTTAGGCGCCAGTTGATCAGGCGCTCGGCTCGAGATGACGACAGTTACTATTCATTCTCCAACCGCAAGTTGGCCAGGCGCTCGGCTCGACATCTAAGCAATTGTGATTCATTCTTCACGCATTATTGTTGTCGGCGCTGCCGATGTTTGCCTCCCGGGCGCCGAAATGCATTCGGTCCGATCGACTTAACATTCAACAGGCTTCCTTTCTCAGTCGTCGATGTGCCGATGGTACGAGAAATTCTGGTTGGCCGCTGGATTGCCAAATGGTCTCAAGCACTGGAGATAGCCTCTGAACGCCGCCGTGTTTACCTCATGGCAACAAGACTGGATAATTTCGCCTCAATTTCCGATGAGACGAGCGCCGTATCCAACACCATCTCTGCAACTAGGATGCAGATTCCCCAGTCTTCGTCCTGGACGGATTCGATCAATCATTGGGCACTGCTGATCATGAGCGACGACGGGCTTGAGGAAGCTTCATTACTCTGTCAGCTGAGAGTCTCTTCAGGATGGTACATTGAGTACGATGTGACGGAACACCATGCTGTCGCACAGAACATCATGGAGAATGGGCGGCACATTGGATTCACAATGTGCTCAAACAACGTGATCAAGGAGCAAGGTGGGCACAAACATTATCATTGCCCTCCTCCACAACTTCTCAACTAATCAAACTCATTCTAGCACGTCAAGTTCTCAACAGTATGCCGAATATCTACAACGTTGCGAACAACAACTGCCAGACATTTTGCAGCCGCTTGTTTGAGTGCATTCGGCAGACGACCACAACAAACGACTTGCTCTCCGGTCGCAGAGAGCTTCCTCGGGAAGCATCGCCTACTATTTCGAAGCGACGAACTATCGAGCTAGTCTCCTCGATTCTCGCACCGGCACCAAAGAGGAATAATGCGATGATGGGCAGCGCCAGCGTGGCTCCATCGCCCTTGAACACAACCGTCCTCCTTCTCATTGATATCTTATCAGCAACGGTGCTGTATTGGTCTTTCTGGCAGCTGAACACATGGCTCTATTGCCTAGTAGTTATCGCTCTGGCTTTGCAAGGGCTCTACGGAAATTCTGGACTGCTCCGTGGGCGCCACAGGTCGAGATTGCAAGACGAAGGACTGAGAGTTTTCGCTGACGAGGAAACCAAGTGGGCGATTGACTACTTGGTCCCATTTGTTTTGTTTCATAGCCGGGCGAGCCCTCCATAGCGAAGAAACTGGCATGGCAGATAATGGGTTGGTTAATTAGGTGGCCATGGCTGGACACAATGGGCGCGTTGTTCTCCAAGACTCTAGATGCCTACCCAGCAGATACATAGGTAGAAGATCGATCATGAGCTACGAGTATGGTCCACGGTTCGATGCTATCATTGACTCTGGCGATTTCCGCAAGCCGGATAGTACTGCAAACAGCATTGTGGTGATATACTGGCACAGGGATCACTATCATAAAACAGAACCTAGCTTGAGGTAGAAGTTTCAGCTCTTGATAGACGGCGGTCCAGAAGAATAGCGGTCGGCAGCAATCAGCCGAGTGATAGGATCAGCCACAAAGGAATTACTCATTATATATCATATGTTGTCTAGTAGAGCTATCTGTCTGGCTAGTTTATTCCAAGGACATGGTAGGCAGAGAGATTCGTCGAGACCCTCCGATTCTCTGGTAACCGACCATGTGGAAAATCCGGGGTAACTTCTGAAAGAAGACTGGTATGTGAAGAAAAGGGTGTGGATCGGCAATTGGAGTATACAGACCGGGTGCGCGGCCCGCTCACCTTGAAAGATAAGCTGCAACCTTAAATGCCAGAGCTAAACTGAAGTTGGTCGAGTGCTTGATAACGGTGTGAGATAGGCGAGATAAGATGCACGAGTATACGACACATACATATTGGCCCCTCATCCACATTGATATTTGGAAATACCCATGAATTGTGGCAGAATTTGAGAGTCACTCGGAAGATCAAGCCCAGCCTGAGACACCAAACATACCAACATGGCTTCCGAGAAGAAGACAATGTCCAATGTCGGACAGGACGCCATACAGCCGGCTTGGTCCACGAACGATGTCGTGGAGGGCGAGATGGAGAAGACGCCCGAGGGCCAGGGAGTCTTCAAGCCGACCGAGGATGGTGTCGACTTTCGCACCGTGAGCTGGCAGAGGGCGACAGTCATCTTCCTCAAGATCAACTTTGCCATGAGCATCCTCGCCGTCCCAGGATCACTCGGCACGCTGGGAGCAGTTGGTGGTGCTCTGTCGATTGTGGGTTGGGAGGCACTGAATACCTGTAAGCATTCATCCGCAGCCGAAAACATATACAAGAAATGGTTGTATGCTGATCCGAATAGACACTGCGATCCTGATCGGAGACTTCCGAAACCGCCATCCCGAAGTCCACAGTAAGTCATCGGCTCGACCATACACAATTTGCGTCAACTAATAGCACCGCAGCCCTCGCGGACGCCTGCGCTATACTCTGGGGCCCATTGGGCCGCGAGGTATGCGGAATCATGATTCTTCTGGCCCAGACTCTCATCACCGCGGCCGGAATCGTCTCGACCGACACGGCCTTTAACGCACTTTCGGATCACGGAGCTTGTACCGTAGTGTTTGCGTTCGTGTCGGCGGCCTTGATTACTGGTTTCTCCTCGATTAGAACATTCTCGCGGCTGGGATGGCTCACGTGGTAAGTCCGATCTTGTACTCAGGATGAGTGCGCAAGTCAATTCTGATAATTGGCATAGGGCTGGTTTCATCACTTTTTTCATCGCAGTGTTCATCTTCGTCATTGCCGTCACTCAACAAGACCGACCGGCAGCGGCGCCGCAGACCGGACCGTATGACCTCGGCTGGCGATCCATGGCATACCCAACATTCGCCGCGGGCATGACGGCATCGGCCAACATCTTCCTTTGTGGCTCGGGTGGTTCCAGTAAGTCCGAAAGAACTATGAGTTCTGCCACGCATCCCCCAGACACTGGCTGACCAGCATTTTACAGTGTACCTCCCCATCATCTCCGAAATGCGCCGCCCCCAAGACTACCGCAAGGCCTGCTACGTCAATGGTGTCATCATCGGGCTGCTGTACCTCGTCTTCAGCCTGGTCATCTACCGGTACACGGGGCAGTGGCTGACGACGCCGGCGTTCGGCAGCGCGGGCACCCTGTTCAAGAAGATCAGCTACGGCGTCGCGCTGCCGGGCCTCGTCATCGGCAACGGCATCTACCAGCACGTCGCGGCCAAGTACCTGTTCGTGCGGCTGCTGCGCAACACGCGCCACCTGCAGGCCGACACCGTGCTGCACTGGTCCACCTGGCTCGGCGTCAACCTCGTCCTCGGCTCGCTCGCCTTCATTATCAGCCAGGCCGTGCCCATCCTCAACTACCTCCTCGGCCTGGCCGGCAGCCTGTTCTCGGCGCCCTTCTGTCTCATCTTCCCCGCCCTGTTCTGGATGCACGACTTCAAGGGGTACAAGACCCTCTCGGGGAAGAACAAGGCGCTCTGGTGGCTGCATGCGCTCATCATCGCCATTGGTAGTTTCATGGTTGTCGGTGGAACGTAAGTCACATGTGACCTTGATCCCTCATAAATGTTCATACGTATACTGACTTGAGAATCAGTTATGGTGTTGCGCTTTCCATCCAAGAGGCTTACGCTACCGGTCTGATTGCCAAGGTCTTTGACTGCGCCGACAACTCGGGAACAGTATCGTAAATGTGAGGTCTGGCTGGTTCCATTTGGGAAAATGTGGGCGATTCCGAATTACGATTGATGACTGTCACATACTATAGGAGTTATGGCCAGTTCCTGGCAAATCAACCCAGAGAAGCGACGCTTTGATCATAGACATTACCATTGCGTGAAAACCGACAAGGCTCCGCTAAATACAAAACCCGGGTCTAATCCAAAACATGCTATCCCTCGCTACGTTTCTATACTCCTCTCATGAACCCCCTCTTCCGAATCGGGGGCTTCTGTCCCGGCTCCTTGGGAAACTCCTGCTCGCCGTCCGAGGTGTCCACCACATAGCGATCCTTCTCCTTCTCGGCCTTCCTCTTATCGTGCTCGGCCTTCCACCGCATAAAATAACAACAAAACGGGAACAGCACCGTATTAATCGCGCACCACGCAAACAGAATACCGAAATTCAACCCAATCCTCGAGTGCAGATCAAACAGTATAGACCGACTGGCCTCGACAATATTGTGCAGCGGCCACGCGTATCCCCACTTAAAAAAGCCCGGCGCCAAGTCGATGGTATAAAACGCCGTAGCGACGTTGCTAATAACCCAGAAGATAAGCCACAGCGCGGTCCAGGGCTGGCCGACGAGCATGGCGACGTTCTCGCACGCCAGGCCCAGCGCGATCATGCCGACGAAATTGACCATCCAGTACACGGGGAACGAGCCGCGGCCGTAGGCCGTCGCGTTGAGCGCGACGTCGACGGGCGAACCCGGACCCTTCCAGAACGGGATCTGGAACGCCAGCGACACGAGCGAGTAGGCCAGCGAGATAATCACGTACGACGCCACGGTCGCGCACCACCGCCAGGCGATGAACTGCCAAAAGTGCAGCGGCGGGTGGCCCACGGGCGTGATGTACTTTTGGTGGATCGGCAGGAAGAAGGAAAACGAAAAAAAGGCCATGATGATGAGGTAGATGAGGCCGATGGTCACGGACGGCGTCGCCGTCGGCGGCTGGAACGGCCGCAGGTCGATGGTCAGGGGCGCGATGCCCGGGTTCACGGCGCTGGGCGCCGCGCCCAGCATGGCCTTGGTGATGGAGTCGTTGCCGGCGAGCTGCTGCGCCCACGTGGGCCCGAACTCGGCCATGAGCATCTTGGTGAAAGTCTGGAGCTGCGGCTGGATGTAGTTGTACGACGTGGTTTCGGACCGCGCAGAGAGCAGGATCATCTGGATCGCACCCGTCGGGTCGTAGCTGGCGTTGCCGCTCGCGACGGCCTCGGTCAGCAGGGCCGTCGCATTCGGGTTCACGATAATGGCAGCGTAGCTGTGGAAGTCGTATACCGACTGTCTGACAGCTATCGGGTCATAGTCGAAATTCGAGGCCGGCACAACTTCATATCCAAGAGAGGGTTGGTCCATGTCCACGGTTTGTTGAGCCAGCTTGGTCACCATCGGCCCAATGAGAGGTTGTACGTTATTATATGGGGCGACCTGTCCGTCGAAATCAACCACCTGGACAGTCAACGCGCGCATGTTCTCTTCCACGCGGAAGAGTACTGCCCAGTATAGTGCGAGTACGGCCATGATGAAGCATATAAGAATAAGCACTGTTGAAACCATTAGCCACCATGATCTGCTATCTTGACTTGTGACATACCTGTCTGAGCCCATAACCTCAAGACGTGGCCTCGCACTTTGCTCATGCGATGATGCCAGAATCCCACAGATTGATGCGGCTGGCTGTAATGCCTGTCCGAGTGAGACTTGCCGGCCTCGGCATCACGACCCTGTAAAGTATCGTCAGAGCCTTCACGGCTGGATGCGTTGTGATTTGCCATGATGATTTCTGGCAACTCTAGAATCGCTTCCAGATAGGCTTGGAATGGAGCACACGACACTGCTAAGAAAAAAAAAATATCTTTTCGACGCGACTCGCGAGGTCAGGTACCTATTCAGAGGGCACTACAACTTTATAACTACAAAAGCATATCGCGCGAGACCAGAAGAAAAAATTACCAGACTTTTTACACGGTCAATGACGCTCACAAACCGTTAGGGTCGCTTTTTCCATCTTATTAATGATCTATAAGTTTTTCGGTACCCGAAGGGCCGAGAGCAGTGAGAGTGACGCGCCGAGGGAAATAAAGAAGCCGGCATAAACGGTGGAAATAACAGTAATGATGTCACTCCCCTGAGGGCTCCACTCCTACTGAGGGATCCGTGCCCATCCATTAGTACCTAGTATAGAACTGACAGCGGAAAGTCTGCAATCCACAAGGCTGACGGGGATTTTTACAAAACTGTCCAACTATTGACAAATGTAAATGGCATTTTATTCATTTGATCGAAAATGGGCAACGGTCAGAAAAACAAGAGTTGAGAGAAGCTCAAGGGATGCCAGGTACCAAACCTTACTTCAACATCTCACCCTCACCCCGACCGAGTCATGACCCCACCAACACCAAACTCATTCTTCACGGGGGTTAAGTTTGGGGTATCACGAGAGAAGAAAAAAAAAAGGAAGAAAAAAAAAAAAACTAGACACTGTGATTTAACACAGCCCCAGTTGTGTTGATCTTGAGCAACCTTCAAGATAAGGATCACAATCAAACAGTCCTTGGGGATGAATTCTCCTATGGCATCTCGCGCTGACTCTCTTTATAAAACAGCCAAGCGAGGCTGGCTGGTCTATCATTGCTTCATCATTTCATAAAATATAGTCTAAGTGCGAGGCCCGACCTCGTGGATGGGAAGAACAGCCTGCTAGTCGTTCTCACGCCCTGCCAGCCAGACCTTGCCTTTCAGATCGTCGATCACGCTTTGTCGAAGCCAGCCCTCATCTTTCCACTCCTCGCCATCTGTATTTGCATCTCTATCCCCGGAATGTCTGGCCTTCCAATCCGCCCAGTCAAATAGACCCTTGAGCCCAAGAAGATCGTCTCGGTTGCCAGAGTTGATGCTTTCCTCTAATATGAGCCTTGCATCCACGACGCTCGCCTGGCTGTGACTGACGTTGGGGCCACCAACCCCGCTGTCTAGAGCCATATCACGCTCCGCGTGCGTGAGCTTTCCCAGACTTGTCGCCGTATCGAACAACCATGTCAAAGGCTGTGCTGTCTCTTCTTTGGAAGTCGCTGCCCCTTGCCGGCCTAGTGCAAGCAGTGTGGCAGAGAATGGAGTTCCGTCCACTGGCTTTCTCCGTAGGCATAATACTTGGTTCTCTCGGAACCTTTCTTTCATCTTGTCTCCTTCGGCACCGGAGAAGTTCAGGTTGAGGTTCCAATACTCCGGACTGTTTGTACACAAGCTGATCATATCATCTAGCGGCGGTAACAGGCAAGGCGTGTTTCGCACCTGTGCAGGCTTTCCGTCCTTCATTTCAATGTAAATCGGCACACTGACAGGCGTGTTGGTGGACAGATCTTTGGTCACCAGGCACCGAGGATCAGTAGCCAGAACCCAGAAGTGTCGGAACGCCTGGAGGTGGCTCTTGTTGTCTTGGACTTGGTCCGGGAACACCGGATAGAAGGCCACCAATAAGGATGCGATTGCCAAATTGGATGTGCTGAACGTTTGGGTTCCACAGCCAAGAGATAAAACGCCAATCGCCATGTGCGCTGCCATGTGCGAGCCGTATGTCGTCTCTGTATCGTTTCGTCCGTGCAGTGATCTCAGAATCCGGAGGACCTTCAAATCGCAAGTTCCTGCCATGACCGTGGCGGTCGAAAGTGCCACAATGTCCAAGCACATACGGGCCGTAACATGCACTGTGCGGTCATCGAAGCTTGCTTTGGGCGATGCAGATCGGCAGTAGCCGTAAAAGCGTTGCAGATACACGAGGAGCAGGTCGCGCACACGCAAGTCTCCTGAGCCGGCATACCGCAGCGCGACGGCGTAGCAAAGACCCGCGAGGATCGTGAGAAACGGCAGATCTGTACTGTTGAGCGGCCCCCGGACCGGGTGATCGAAAGGTTGCGTGGGAGGGTTCACCCGCGCATGATATCTGGCTGGCAAATTCTTACGTATCCAGCCATGATCAGGCTTAATTTCTGACCACAGGATCAGGTGCTTCGCGACAGTGCGCAGAAGCAGAATGTCGGGACGTATGTAGTCAAACTGCAGTAAAGCGTCTGGCACGTCAATCTTTCGGGCCACAATGTGGTCCTCTGACTTCATGTATATAAGCGCTACTGCCATGACGGCAGCTGCACTTGATCGGTCAAGGATGTGCACGACCTCAATGTTCTTCGTGGATGACGCAAGCGTCAGCAGTTGCTCCGTGATTCGCATGTCGTGGAGACCCTTCAGGTCTGCACCCTTGCCCAAGTTGATGAAGCCAAGGGCGAAGCCAGCGGCTAATCGATAGCACTCGCTTCGCAATGGTTCCTCATCGTCTTCCGTCTCGACATGTTGGATCTCCGACATCATGATTTCGCTCATCCGTCGATGTTGGCTGTTGCAGTACAGAAGGCCAATGCCCATAATACCAGTCGTCTGTGTAAGAGGTGACAGGTTGAGCTCAGCCGCGCCGCGTGGCAGCATACGCGTAACATGTACAGAGAGTAGGCGGGTGATGAGCGAATCCATTGTACCGATGTATGAAGCGGCAAGCCCAAGGAGAAGTCCGATTGACGTCATGGTGTGCTTCGGAGTCAGGTACTTGAAGGCAACCCATTTGGCCAAACCTTTGAGGTGTCCGTTCAAGCCAAGTGCGAGCAGGAACCCAGCGTGTCTATTGTTGAGATCATTGCCAGGCTTGTTGTACAAAATCCAAGATGTATCGACGCCCTTTGCCTGTCGTGATATTGAAAGACCTGCGGCAACACCAGAGTGGAAGAAGGCCCAAGCAATTTTCTCTTCCGTAAAGAGTGACTTGTCCACTCCGACCGTGACGTTCGTTGGCTTTACGATACAGTTGAGCACAAAGCCATTGATATGATACTTTTGTGTGAGGAGCGGGAAGCGGAGCCCGTAATTCAGAAGCCCACGACTGGTAGGTATAGACAGGGTATTGGTGGCAAGTCGTGTTACAAGCTCCTTTTGTTGTTCAAGGTAGAACGGCTCCGTCCACTCGGGCTCGGGTTCTAAGCGTACAGCTCTAGGCTTGGTGGTGTTGAGCATAAGCCTTGTTTCCTCCAGGCGACGATCTTCCTTGAAAATAGCACGGATTACTGCTTGTTTGTCGCTTTCGGCGCTGTCCTCGGCTGGAGCATCGTTGAAGTCCATCACATTCTGGCACAGAGAACTAAAGTCCCAAGAAGATGTGTGCGTTGAGGGCTAATAGTTTGTTAGTAGGTTTCTCCCTGTTAGGAATCTGTACGACTTACATTGAGACTGGCAGAGCTCCAAGAGCTGTTGCCGACTGTCGAAAGTACAGATTCAATGTCGCCACGATTTACGAGATCGAGGAGGCTCTTGGACCAGCCAGGGGGCGGGCGAACTTGGCACTGGAAGATGGCGTCCTGCAGGGGAACACGGATGGCTTCCGGGAAAGATTCCAGCCTGGCAGGTGTGATGCCACTGGTGTACATTGCTTCCACAAAATGGATGGGCGATGGCGTGTCGGCCTTGAAAGTCTGGAAGAAATGCAAAAGCAATCTTATCTGCGGCAGATTGGTTGCTGGTATGGTCGCCACAACTTGTGGTATCGGGGTGGAAGTATCCTGTATCAAGCAGGCTTGTGCCCACTCTATGGCGCTCCACAAAGGCGATTCCGGTACACGCATGGCAATGGAGGCACTGGTGAGATTGTCGTGAGATTCCACGTAATCCAGGGGCATTTCCAGCTCGTATGCAAGCACCCAGTTATTCCAGCGCAGCCACTTGGCAATTTGCATAATCAGCGCTTGGAGGTCCGAGGAACCAGGTGACGTTTGATGCGACACGCTGATATCAAGCTTTTGCTCTTCCACCAAGAAATGCAACAAACTCAAGATTTGTTGTGCGTAGTGAACACGACTTGGCTCCGACTGGCCTGCCGCCGTGGGCAAATATCCAGCTTGGCCGGAAGCGGCTTCTCCAGACTTGGTCGCCATGAACGCTTGTGCATATTTGATGTGAGAGAGTATGAATGAGAGCTCTTCCTGTCTCCCTTGACTAGGCTGAAACATAGTTGAAGTAGCATCGTCCTCTTCCATGATCCATTGCCAGCCTCGAGTCTGCATCCAGTGTGGATGCGTAGCAGAATTGGGTGTCTCGGTCAGATTCATAGCATCCCAGTCACTCAAATCGACTTGGGCACCGCTACTGGATCTCAACAGGCTTCTCTTCCGTCGATGACTGGTCGGGGAGCCAAAAGAGGTGGTGGTAACTCCGTCGAATCCCAGCGCACCATAGATTGTCAAAAGCTGAATGGCAAAAGCAGACCACTCAACGTCTGCACAGTCGACATTCTCTTTTCGAAGCCAATCCATAATATGCCACCATCCAGCAAGTAGCTTATCACCTGTCGGAATCGGCAGTGCTGCTCTGAGAATGTCATATATCTTCACGACTTGTGGGCTCGTTGGCTGTAATTGAATCTTGATCTGGTGAAGCTGGTGATTTTCTCCATCCTCAATATCGACCACTCCATTCAATCTGGGGAATCGCACACCAGCCAATTCACGCACAGCTGGCTTCACGGCTCTGCGGAGACCAACTTCTCTCATCACAAGGCTACCACGCTCATCCAAGCCTCGCATATTGGAAAGCAATAGCTTTGATGGAGGATGAATCGAGGTGAGCTCGCTCCAGGGCGCCTGTAGGCTGAGTTCCCGGTCTCCGTTGGCAGATTCGGACAAAACTAGGATCATGGACACAGACTTGTCAGTGATTTTGCAGCAGTCTATCACATTTTGTGCTTTTCGCAGCTGTCCGAACGTGACGTTCGTTGTGCCGGCATTTGATGCTGCAGATTTGGCAGTCGTTTGTAGATGGAGTGTCAGTAGCTGCAGTCGCTTCTCCATCGAATCTTGCACTCCGACAAGTACCTGACGACGGTGTTGCTCGTCCACTGTAGATTCGGGGCCTATCAGACAGAACACCTTGCAATGCTCTTTCGCGGGAACTCTCGAGAGCGAATACCTCACGTTGCTGTTGTCAACGGGGACACTGTGGATCTTTGTGAACAAGATCTCCCGCGCCAGACCATCAAAATCATGATCGTCGAGTCCCATGGTATGAAAGCCCTCAAAATCACCACCAGTACGGAGTTCTTCCAGCAAGTCATCTACCGGGGGCTCCAAGAAGCTGGCGAGGGCATTGGTTGTCTGTGTCGCTGGCCCGCCGAAGCTTGCGCCTGGGAAAATACCACTCGTGCGTGCGCGCGTACCCCCGTAAGAAGTCTCACGACGGCCTCCAGTGAGATTAGCGACTTGAGGTTGATCGTTGAAGCCTGCTCGGTCTTGAGACGCTGAAAGGTCTGCTCTTGCAAGCATGGAGCTGACTCGACGGGATGTTCGCCGGCCTGCTGCCGCATCTTTTTCAAGCCCGAGCGTGGACTCGAGATTTTCCAAAGCTTTGTCGGCTTTCTCTTGCTTTTCACTTTTCCGGCTTCGCTTTCCTGGCAGCGTGGCGCCGAAACTATCTTGGAAGCTCTGTTGGACCGGAGACGTAACACCGGCTGGGTGGCCCGGTTGCATTGAGCTTCGGCGACGATCCGTCTTCTTCTTTACAGCCTTTGGGGCACGAAAAGGGTCTTCTCGTTGAAGATAAGACATTCGCCAGACAGTGTACGTACTGGACTCTCGGTTTATGGTCACTGCAAGCGTTAGAGGTTCGGATTGTTCTTGAGCAGCTGGACCAGTAGCTGGAATCTCTTCAATGTGAAGTATCTCTTCCGCTCGGTCGAGAAAAGATGGCGGCTTGACCGAAGCTCTCCGACCCTTTTGTTTTACATTCTTGTCAGACTGGGTGACCACCAAGCCCATGTCAAGTAGGGGATCGGTGAGAGACACGAGGCGAGGCCAGTGCGAGTCCTCTCTTTCGCTTGGTATGTCCCATACATTATGCATATCGTTGTTGAGCCTTAATGGCAGCGCTTTTGGCCTGCCCAGTGTCTCCGTCGTGAATGTAGATTGCTGCGAGGTTCGCATTGATGCGGGAGAATTCTGAGGCGATATGAACGAGTTCGGCGGTACTCTGGGAAATTTGATGCTGGCAGCGGTAGCGACATCGTTTCTCTGCCTGCGCTGGAGGATGACACCGTGGGGTGCCGCGCAAGCAGATTCCACCTCGAACGGGAGATGGAGGACATGGCTGGTTCCATCCAAGAAAAAGACGTGAGCCTGAGTTTGTAAGACAACGACTAGAGCCTTCGCGAGCTGGCGGCCATCGGGGGCGAGCTTCGTCTGAGGATCGTTTTGCAGGCTGTTTTGCGAGGGCTGGCCTGACGTTGGGAAGTAGGTCAAGAGGGCTTGCGTGACAGTCTCCTTCTCGAGCTTGAAACCAAAACACTTGCGAAAAATGTTTCCTCGCGACCAGATGACTGCTTCCTTGGTGACCAACAGCTCATCCTCTCCAACGTCGCCGCCGCTGTGGTTCACGAAGGTCTCCCAGGTGTATTCCGTGCTCGGCGCATTTTCGTTGATTAGCTGTTCCTGGATGGCATACTGAAGTGCGGTTGGCTGGTGCAGCCCCAGCGATGTCACCGCAGCCATTGTCGAGACCAGGGCTCCATTGAGGCTTTCTCGCGCGTTCTTGTGTGTCGTAGGCTGAGTTTGTGGTCTCGTTTCGCTTTTGTGCTGTTACTGCAGCAGCAGTCGTGAAATTTGGGTCTTGATTGCCCTCGGATGCGCGTAGGTGCAACCACATTCCCATGGAGACGCGACTGCCACTTCCCAAGAGCTAAATTCCATAATCAGGTACCTTAAGGTACCCTGTTGGGGGAGGGGCACGGGGAGCATGAAAGCTATTCGTCAACGTTGGGATACACAGTGCGCTTCTCTCTAGTGGATCACTGGCAATCGGGTTAGCCCGCACTAAATCTCAGCTATAGCAGTGCGAAATCAACACCATAAACGGTAGAGCTAGTACTACAGATACAAGGATGGCTGACGTAGCTGCTTTCATTTTGGAGTCTCGGCTTGAAGCTACTGGGCAGCTCCCAAAGCTACAAGAGCGCATCAACAACAACTAACTCGCGATCGGTGTGAGTGGTGTCAGGTCCTTTGTCCAGCCATGCGAAGGTCTTTTTCTAGCTGCTCATCATGACGGAAGCGCCACCCGACCTGAGCGACAACGCAGACCGCCAACATGACGAGACGCCATCTGATTCGGGGCCGGAGCTCGTCAAGGTCGAGCCACGGCCCGAGGAGGACAGCCCCGTTGCCCACGACTCGGGGGAGAGCGACGACAGTGGTGAAGGTGACGAGATAGCAGAGCGCAGCGACTCCGACGACGATGATGAGGACGATACGGACGATGAAGACGACGAGCCGAGGCTCAAATATGCGCGCCTCACCCAACACTTGAACGCCGTCTATCGGCAAGATATGACCACCGCCTTTATGGTTGCTGGCGACAAGATGATTATTGGTACCGACGGAGGCAATATTGTAAGGACCATGGTCGAAAATGCAGTTTGCTGTGTGTGCAGGGTTAATTAATATGTGTTCAGCACGTTGTCCAACTTCCCATCTTTCAGACTTTGCGACATTACCATGCTCACCAAGCTTCTGTATTGAACGTTTCCATATCGCCCTACCCACCGCCATTACCACCGACATCTCTCAAGTCCGATGTAGCTACAAAAGCAATGTCGGCGGCAGCGCCTTCGAGAAAGACGACAGCGACTGACATGCCCCGTAAATCTCGCGAGCCTGAACCACTACCAAATATCCCATCCAACAACATATTCATCGGCACATCGTCTATGGATGGCCATGTCTGTGTGCAGTCTCTCATAGATTTCAAGGATGTATCTTTGAGGAATTTCGCAAGGCCTGTGCATGCTGTCGCCCTATCCCCGGATTATAAGAATGACAGGACCTACATTTCCGGTGGCACTGCCGGAAGTCTCGTTCTCACCGTCACACCGCCTCAGGGTCGAAGCACGTCTTCGACAGTCGGCACCGCTGCTGCGGCAGCTTCCGGGTGGCTGGGTAGTATGGGATTGGGGGCCAACACTGGTAGAGACACAGTACTTCACTCTGGTGAAGGAACCATCAGTGCGATTAAATGGTCGCTCTCTGGCAAATATGTTGTTTGGTTGAACGAGCATGGCATCAAGATCATGCGATCCAAGCTGCACCTGGAGTCTGCCGATGCAGAGGATGCATGGAAACGTATTGGCCACATCGACAGACCACAGACAGATGAGTGGGAAGAAATGGCTGGCGTTTGGAAGGGCCGAGCCGAGTGGATTGACGAACAGTCCATCGATTCGGATGAAGACGGGAACCCATCCGAGCCGGTCACTGGCTCGATGGCTGCGCCGCCCAAAAAGACAACGAAACAGGATAAGCAGTTTGAGAGATTGCTGGTTGGGTGGGGAGGCACTATTTGGATAATACACGTGAATGCCGGTGGCATTGGTGCTGGGCGGCACGTGGGCGAGAAATCCATTGGCAGGGCGGAGATCGCAAAGAAGTAAGTGAAAGAATCCAGTCATGATATCACGTCGCAGCTAACCCTTTCAGACTACGTATGGATTGTATTATTTCCGGCATTTCTTTATATACCCAGAGGCTGCTTCTTGTTTTAGCATATTGTAAACCAGATCATGAGGATGATGAGGAGGACGACATCAAACACGCCAAAGGGCATAAGGCAAAACTGTCTACAGCATCAGCCGGAAGCGAACCGTCAGGTGGCATAAAACGCCACCCCAACGCATTGGCTCCCGAGCTCCGATTGATCGATCTCGTTTCCCAATCCGAGATCGACAAGGACAGTCTGACTGTCAGTCGCTATGAGCGACTGAAGTCTAATGACTATCATCTTGGCGTATTACCTGCCAAAAATGCAGCGTCGGTCGTGGAATCACGTGGTGTCCTGGAGGCTATGACCAACTTCGGCGCTGATATGTGGAACGCGACTATCAATCCAAAGTCGCTGTTCAGCTCTGGGGCCAGTGTCATGAGCAGCAAGGACAGCAACGATGGCGCGTCAAGTACACGCGTGGGAAGCACACTGGGTGGTGTTCGGCCTGCTCCCCGCTCAGCACCACAAACCGTGCACCCAAATTTGATCAAGCCAGGTGCCAAGATCTTCATTCACAGTCCATATGATTGTATTCTGGCGACCAAAAGAGACATGGGCGACCATCTGACATGGCTTCTTGAGCATCATCGGTACGAGGCGGCATGGGCTCTTCTGGATGATCATCCCGAAATCATGGTTTCTCCCCCCGAAAGGCTGGCTGAATTGGTGCCATCAACGCCGAGCCAGTCCCAGCAGGGCAGCGATGACTTCTTTGAAGATGATGCGTCAGTTTCCGAGTCTCATCTTCGATCACAATACTCCTCCGCTGAGAAGGAAAAGCGGCGAATTGGAGAATTGTGGATACAAGAATTAGTCGAAGCTGGAGAATGGGGTCGTGCTGGTCACATCGCCGCCCAGGTGCTCAACACTCCGGATCGCTGGGAGAAATGGATCTACACTTTTGCAGGCGCCCAGAAATTCGACGAGATAGTCGATATGGTGCCGTCAGAGCCCATGCGCCCTGCGCTTCCTGGGACCGTCTACGAAATACTGCTCAACCACTACCTCCAGACTGACAAGCTTCGATTCAAAAAGCTTCTCGACCGTTGGGGGGCAGACCTGTTTGACACGAATACAATCACAACGGCCCTCGAGAATCAGCTCGCATATCGCGATGTTCGTGAGGACAGCGTCGAGGATGGCGAAAAGGGCCGAGACTGGCGAATCGTCGTAGAGTCTCTTGCATGGCTGCATGAATCCAACGGAAAGCATAGAGACGCTCTGAGATGTTACATCAAGCTTCAGGATGCCGACTCCACTATGCGCTTGATAAGAGAGAATCACTTAGCGGACGCTGTCACGGATGATGTTGCCAGTTTCATTGCGCTTAGAGTGCCTGAAGCGGAACTCAATAAAATGACATCGGAAGAACTTGAAGAGGCGACCTCGGAGGCCATCACACTCCTCGTCGAAGAAGCTCAACGGGGCTTGATCAAGCCCGCCACGGTCGTCCGGCAATTGCAGAAGAAAGACTTGAACCGATACCTTTACTTCTACCTCCGCGGATTATGGAAGGCTTACCGCGAGCAAGATCCCGACGAAGCAATCTGTCTCGTCGATGAGTTTGCCGATCTTGCGGTACATTTGTTTGCATCATTCGACCGAGAGCTCTTGATGGATCTCTTGAAAGTATCGACCAGCTACACGTTTGAAAAGGCGGTCCAAGAATGTGAAGGCTACAACTACGTTCCCGAACTGGTCCATCTGTACTCTGTCACAGGCCAGATGAAGCGAGCCTTGTACCTGATCATCGATCGACTCGGAGACGTTTCCCAGGCCATTGCTTTCGCCAAGGACAAAGACGATCCAGATCTTTGGGAAGATCTTTTGCACTACAGTATGGATAAGCCACGCTTTATCCGGGGCTTGTTGGAGGAAGTTGGCACAGCCATTGACCCTATCACATTGGTACGTCGCATACCAGAGGGTCTAGAAATCCCTGGCTTGAGAGAAGGTTTGAAACACATCATGAAAGAGCATGAGATCCAGTACAGTATCTCATCGGGAGTTGCTCGTGTTTTGCGATCCGAGGTGGCGGCGGCGCAAAACATGCTGCGGATGGGCCAAAAGAAGGGCATCAAGTTCGAGGTGCTAGTCAAGGGAGAAGACCACGTAGACGTGCAAGTCAAGGAGGTAGCCACCATCGTCGCAAAGAGCACTGCGCAACAGCTGAGCGGGACCGACACGCCGACGGCACCAGACATCGTGGACCCGGCGGTTACGCATGCTGTGGTTGGCGGCGTCAAATCACAACAACCGGCGCACGATCACCGCACCGCACAGGCCGGCCACTGCGCGCAATGCCACGAGCCCTTCACGGAATGGGAAATGGAGACTCTGGTTGGTTTTGCATGTGGCCACGTCTTTCACGCAAGCCATCTACTCCAGTATCTTCATCCAGACGAGGAGCCTGATCCTAGCCTTACGGGTTATGAGAACGGAGACGAAGACCGGACTAGGGGTGGTCGCTTCGTGGGAAGCAAGGTCACTCGTGCCAGGTTGCTAAGAGACAAGGTCCAGGCTGGTTGTCCAGTGTGTCGTCAGAAGCGAGAAGAAGTTGAGGGGACTTCATGATCACCTTTCTATTATACCATCCCCTGGCGATGCGCGGCGGTTAGAGTCGACAAGATACCTTCTGCTTCGAGATACATATATACATTTGCTCAAGTATTATATTGACCAAGCTTGGTTATTCTTCAAGTGCTTTCGACGTCCCACAAAAGTGACGGTCAACCATAAGATCACTATACTGCAGCTTCCAGCATCACGGCAGAATTGCTTCTGCAACTGTACTCCTGTCTTGTTATAGGTATGCTTGTTCCCCGGAAGGGCAGACTGACGGATCGACACGAACCAATTGATTCAATCGAGGCCCCTTGCATAACCTTTGCCTCAGACCCTCAGCTGTTCGTGGTACGATTCCCCGCGAATATCAGTGACACCTTCCACGTCAAACAACAATTTAGAGTTGGAGATTGTGATGTCATGCCGCTTCGATGTCGAGCTTCAATCCCTCCCTCCCCTCATCCCGACTCTCCTCCCCCGCACGCCTGTAGTCATCAACCTCTCAGAGCTCGCGGATTTGATTTCCTGGGTTCAATTGTTCTTCTCTCAGTAAACCAACATCTCACATCGACTTTGAGATTGTTGTTATTGATGAAGTAAACAATGTCGAACCCAGATCTGGACCGCAATTCGCTGCTGGGCGGTCGAACCATCCAGTTCAACGCCTCAGCTTCCACGCCGCGTTACTCGGACTCGCCGCCCTCTCCAGCAGCAGTCCCCCTTGACCACAAGCTCCCCGGCCACCACAACTCGGTTCCCCACTATCACCAGAGCTGGCACCGTGAGCTGCTCGACGTCGGTATCTTCAAAGATACCCTCTTTCCCAGCCTGTCTCTCCATGGAACTCTAGCTCTGGCTGCCTACGGCATTGGCCGTGCCACCAACACCGTAGAGGTTAAGAATCTACTGTGGCCGACTGCCCCTATAGCCAATGCCTGGTGGTCAGCTGTTGGTCGCAAGGTCCAGCGAGGCCTGACCCTGGGACAGGCCCTTTCCTTGCTCTCCCGTCCTGAACGTCTCCTGCTCACCGGTGTCACCCTATGGGGTGGCCGTCTGCTCTACCGCGTGGCAAGCCGCTCAATTCGACGCCGCAAGTCCCAGAAGGGCACAGATGATACCCGCTGGGAGGAGGCCAAGAAGGACCCCGACTTCTGGAACAAAGCCATCTTTACCATCTTCCTTCCCGAGGCCCTGATCCAGACCATTATCACGCTTCCCTTCACTGCCCCGTACCACCACCAGGGCAAGGTCATCAGTGGCTACCACCCTGTTATTCAGAGCGTCGCCGTCGGTCTCTTCTCCGCTGGTCTTGCTCTCGAGATTTTGGCTGACAACCAACTCTCCGCATACAAGGAGACCGCCAACGACGAGCGCGCCGTCTGCAAGGAGGGCGTCTGGTCGCTGGTCCGCCACCCCAACTACCTCGGCGATGCGCTCATCCACTTTTCATTCCCAGTCCTCCTGTACGGCTCAGACCTGCTGGCGCCCATTGAGATTCTCGGTAGCATTGCCAACTACTTCTTCCTCCGCTATGTCGGTGGCGATAAGCAAACCGAGGCCCACCAGCACCGGCGATACTCGCAATCGAGCCTCGAGAAGCACGCCGACTTTGAGCGCTTCAAGCAGAGCCACAACTCGTTCTGGCCCAAGGCCGACGTCTTGACCAACAAGTGGTTGTGGATCGTCGTGGGAGCCGGAGCCGCTGGTGCGGCGGCCGAGCAGGTCATCAACCAGTTCATCTGAACCAGATTGTCTTAAAATGTGTAGGGAACATCATTGAAGACCACTGCAGCTCCGATGCACGAGATATGAAGTTGCTCGGAAAAGCTAGTACGAATCAGGTCGGTCTGTATTTTGTACTTCTTATGCCGCTAATTTATTAGTTATGTTGGTCATGACTTATTCCAACGTTCTCTACTCAACGTTTTGCGGCTCTGGGTCGTCAATTGAGCTTTGCCAGGTGCTCTTTGTCACTTGTTGCAATTCATTCACATAGTCAATGTAAACATCAGAAAGAATCAAAACGAAACGACATGAAATTATCAAGATTGAATCTATTATGAAAATGAAACGACCAAATCCAGAGGAAATGTGAAGTCCTGGGGTTTGGTTCTATGGCCCAGGGGAGTTACTTTTCCTGTCCCAGTATCCAGTAATACTGAATATGTGTTTGTATATCTGAATCAGCGGTTCTCCTTTCGTCACTCGTCAAAAGCCTCAGTCATCGTCAAACGGCACCTCATCCTCGTGCGACGGGTCTTCGAGCCCCTCGAGCCTGGCGTTGCGGGCCCGTATGTACTTGGGATCGTGCCTTAGGGCGGCGTACGTCTTGGCGTCGACGTGCACGACGGGCCCGCCCGGGGACGCCCTGGCCTTGAGCGCCTGCAGCTCGCCGCCGATGATCCACCAGAGGAAGACGGACTTGTTGTAGTACAGCTTGTAGTACGCCGACGCGCGGAGCAGGCTCCACTCGGTGAACTGGCGGGCGTCCGGGTGCCCGTTGGTGATGATCTGCTCAATGGTGCCGCTGAAGCCGCGGGGCTGGATGCGCTGGAACGCCTCGTGGGCGTGGGCGACCTTGGCGTCGAAGCTGAGCCCTTCGTTGGCGCTGAGCCTGTCGACGACGGTGCGCTGGAAGGCTTCAATGTCGTTTTTCAGGTCGATCATGCCCTTGGCGACTCGTCTGTTGTGCGCGTCTTGCATCTTCTTGTAGTGGTTCCACACGAAGGCGAGATCCGCATCCCACATCTCGGCCTTGATGCCCTGCGTGGACTTGCTCAGACGCTCCAGCTCGGCGTCGACCTTGGGTATCATGACGCTGAATTTGAGGTAGTCGATGATGTGCGTTTTGGGCGCGTCGCCTCTCCAGCTGTCCAGTTTGTACTTCGGTGCCGGAGGCTCTGGCTTCCCCTTGAGGAGTGATTTCTTGAATCGGGCAAAGTCTTTATTCGTGAAGACGATTCCCTGCTTTCCTTGATCAACGAGATTACTCAGCATTGTGCTGAGCTTGACAGCCGTAGAGTCCGAGACCGAGTCTCTCTTGTAGCAGAGGTTCTCCTTGAACACAGTACACATGCCCAGGAATTTAGGCTGCATGTTGAACTCGAAACCCTCTTCAAGGAATTTCAGTGTGGCGTTATCTCCGTGGTCGCGCATGAGCTCTTTGTACTTGCCGGTTCGCTTGGATATGAAGCCTTCTTTGAGAAGATCTGGCGACTTGGGCACAGCCGCTGACTTGAAGTTGTCTACAATGTTGGGGTCCCAGCACACCCATGCCATGTCACCATCGTAGTCGCCGCCACTCAGCTTGTCGGCGAGCGAAGAATTTCCCGTGCTTGGAAACACAATGACGTCTTTGAGAGCTCCCAGCTCTGGCTTGAAGACAGCCTTGACCTTTTGGATATCGCTGGCAAAATGAGCTGGTGAGCGTGCAACAAGGACATCCACCCCGTGTAAGTGGGTATCCGCGAAGCCAGAGAGTTCATCTTTGAAACTCGACGAGAAACTGACGTGGACCTCGTCTTCTGCCAGGATACCCTCGAAGTCAATGACCATGTAGGCATACATTGACTGGCCAACTTTGATATTGATGCGTCGTTTCAGCTCCTCGCATCTTTCCTTGCACAGCTTCCAGACCATATCCCACAGCATCTTCAACTTCAAGGGGTGGAAACCCGCGGCCAAGTAAAATTGAATGCGGTCTTCGTCGTGCCGAGGAACGCCTCCCAACCATGGGACTTGGTCTCCGTCTAGGCGCTCCATTCGACGCGAGGTGGAGCTCTTTTCAACCCATGCAGAACATGACAGCGGGTCTTGCATTGCTATGCGCTGAGCCTCTATTTCTTCATCCAGAATACTAAGCAGAAGAGTCTGAAGATGGTCTCGTAGCGCGTCTTTATGCCGCTTTGTAGTTGCCTGATGCACGAGAATCGGCAAGAATTGCGTGTTGAGGCTGGCTGAGATTGGAAGCTGAGGATAACTGCTGACTTCAAAAGTTCGATGGTCATCATCTTCGAAATCGCAATTCCATTTTCGCTGCGACGGATATGTCTCGATCCACAGCTCGTTGCTCTTGTCAGCAACGTCGATGATCCAGAAGCCTTTGGCACTCCCGATACGACCTTGAAAACCCGCTGGCGTCTCAGTCAATCCCATAGCGTCACGGATTTGTCGTGCGAGTAAAGGCGACATGCGGCCAATGCCATCATTCATCACATTCCCAGTCGGGGAGAGAATGTCGGTTTCCATGTGGCGGAGCTGACTCTTTGTCAAAATGAAGGTCGGTTCGGTACGACTCAGACCGAGGGATATGCGAGAGAAGAGCTTCAAGACTGGCTGTTGAGCACTTTCAGACGGTTGAAGAAGCCAATCTATCAAGCCAGTCACACTCATCTTTGTGTGGCCGTCGACCGGTTCGTGCTTCTCAGGATACTGCGTCCAGCCGCTTGGCATTCGAAAGTCATTCCCATCTTGTGCAAAAAGATTGAAGCGGTCCTTCATGACCTGCTTTGGCTCTGGCTCGAACCAATCGCTCTTGCTTGTGGACTTTTTAGGCGGCCCGTCACGAAAAGACCGGACATAAAACGGTTTCCACAACCGACCTGCCAGTGGATGAAGATTGGAGGACAGCCAACGTCTTGTGTAAGCAATACCCTCATCTGATAGAGCTTTCAGAGCAGGCACGTTTTTGGCATCGATCGAAGGAACAATCATTTCAATGAACCTATCGGAGCCAAACCGACGAGCGAGACGGTGAGTATGATCGATTTTGAGGGGATGCAGCTGTACTTGAAAGAACGGCCCGGTACTGGCATTCGATGGAGTCAAGGTCATGACGAGAATGACAGCCTGTTTGTGCAAGCGAAAATCATCCCGGGCAGCGGCGTCCCAAGCAGCTTTGCTTGACTTTTCAGGGAGCGTTTTGTCTTTGAATGCTTCGTGGTCATGAAGGGCGCGCCAGAGCTTGTTCTGGTCACACCACGACTCTTCGAACTCCGTCTCGAACAACTGTGTGTCTATATTGCAGTGGGTCAAGGCACGAAGCACTTCCCAGATCACCACAAATGGCGCCTTCTCCAGACCGGGGGGTATGCCAGCTGGATACAATAAGTTTCAGCAAATGCGAGCAACTTCTCTGGTTGTACTTACGCCAAGATGAATTCAAGCGAGCGTCCAGCTCCATGATAGCAGGTGATGTATTCTGCTTCGTCTCGGACTCTCGGAAGCTTTCCTCGAGCCGAATCAACTCTTCTGGCACTGGTAGGCTACTGAAGTCGGAATATGTGTGAGTTGGTGAGCTACTGTCCAAGAATTGCCGTACATTCTCAAATGTGTCAATAGGCTGGGCATTGTTCTGAATATGATTAAAGGACTCGTTCAGGGCCCTCAGTGAGCTACTGGAGACGCCAAACTCATCCTGCGTCGAATGCAGCGGTGCTGGCGGCCATCTTGCCTTTTCCTGGCTGCTCGCCTCAACCGTGGTCTGCGTCCCTTGCGACACACGGTGGCCATGATCAGTAAAGACAACGGTCTCGCGGCTCACATTGGTAGATAAACCGTAGAAGCTCTGATCTCTTTTTGCGTGCCTCTCAGACCGACGAAGGTTTTGCTGCTGTGGCTCAGCAACATCATCCGGCGAGGTAGAAGCAGAGCCTTTAGATCGCTTGTTACCCTTTGGGACAACTTCATCCGAGGTTCGTTTCACTGGGCGGCGCGGCTGAGGTGTCGTCTCCTCCTCGGGTTGGCTGGCAAGTGGCGATTTGAGAGGTGTTCGGCCGCCCAGGGCGTTATTGTGCGGATGGAATTCCTGAAGCACTTGATCGAAAAGCT
Source organism: Pestalotiopsis sp. NC0098 (assembly GCA_022432395.1). Taxonomy (NCBI): domain Eukaryota; kingdom Fungi; phylum Ascomycota; class Sordariomycetes; order Amphisphaeriales; family Sporocadaceae; genus Pestalotiopsis; species Pestalotiopsis sp. NC0098. Next base: position 1,177,252 of record JAJKLJ010000004.1, on the reverse strand, counting down.
CCCGCAATTCACTACGCTCTTGTGAATTGGTCGCTCTAGGCGGACCTCGCAGGGCCGGAGTCACGTTTGCATCTCCATGAGGCTTTCGAACCCATTTCTTGCAGAGGATCCTCGCACGATCGTCGAATGTTTTGAGGACATCGTCAAGGGTTTTCTTGCGAAAGTGGACACCGAAACGGCGAAAGACTTGAGCATTTGGATGCTGCAACCCCCTGCTCTCCAACTCTCTCTGTTTCTGGGGCGATCGTCCCAGGGCGGGCTGATCCGGAATATGTAGTTGTAGGTTGTATTTAGAGGAGAAGTCCTGGAACTTGGCTTCCAGCCCCGAGTTTCGAATAAAGGAGGTGCTCAAGTTGCTGTTGAAGGAGATAGAAGTGGCATCTCTCCTCGGTGTTGTCGGCTGCATGACCACCGAGCCACTGGGCTACATGGACCCAACGGTCTTGCAGCGTGGGGCAGCATACGCCAATGCTAAAGTTTATACCTGTGGCCGCGATATTGCGTCAGCGGTCCTGTCATATTGCCTTTCTCTTGGGCGCGGTCGTCATGCAGAAGCCATGTCGACGATGACGAGAGCCAATTGGACGGGCGGTCCCGTGCACACACAGCATGAAGTGACATACCGTGCTTGCTACAGTCGAATAGAGGTTGACCACATGCAACAAGGGACCAAGGTCACCCATTCGAGGAGAGTGACTAAGCATAAGCTTGACCGAGTAAAGTATCGATCTAGTCTCGGGCCGCAGGACTCTAGTTGGGATCCGGGGAGCAGAGAGGCAAAGCGAGTGGCACGGAGCAGATCAAAACGCGTAGTTGACGCGAAGACACGACACGATGGCGGGTCGGATGGGAAGAGGGGCAATCGAAGCATGGAAGCGCGTAGATTGATTGATTGCCTGGGCATTTGCCGCCGGTATGAGCATTTTTTTCCACATGGGGAGCTGAGAAAAGAAATGAGCCCAGAATATGGCGGCTAAGCCTACTTGGTACCTGAGCCAGGTTGTTGAGGTGGGCCGTTTCCAATGTGTGCCAAAGCATTTCGTGGGGGTTCCCTTGCTTCGGCGGCTCAAAATTGCAATACAAACAGAGGGTGGAGTGAGTCTGGCAGGTGTCTGGATCTTGGCAGATATGAGAGATCGGAATAGCCTCAATTTTTGGTTGAAAGAAGCTAGAATGTGCTGGAGCTTCTTCTTCTTCAGGCTCATTCTGCTTTCGAATCAAGTGGAGCTGTATTCCAACCAGAAAGCAGACCGTCACTGGTGGGCAAATTGAACATGAGACGCAGGGACCAGGAGAAGGTCCGCCATTTGTACCTACGTACCTCGACAGCAAAAGCCCAGAATGTCACGGTCGCGACTGCGGGATGTGATGTGATCTCCTTGCCAAGCTTTCTTCTTGTCTTCTGTGCTCCTCTGAAAGCTCCAGCTCTAGGTCTGGCTCCTCAGCGCTTCAGTGTCTCTTTACTGCATCTTCGGGGTGCTCGGAGTTGGTTCCCCACCTGCAAGGCCAGTGGCTCGCCTCATTCTGCCCCGCGCCCATTTGCCCACTACCGGATCTGCGAAGGGTTCCTGATTCTTCGGACTTTCGCTCACAGTTCGGCATCCCATCCAGTGATTCACCTGCACGATTCAAACCCCTTCCCGACACAGAGTATAGGGAAGCCAAGATCGCGCAACTCCTTGCATACCGCCCAATTGATTGATTGACCTCGGATCTTCCTCCCGTGGGACTAACCGCCGCTCAAACTTTCCCTCGCTGGTCTGTCTCGTCGTATGCCAAGCGGGGCGCCGCATGCCTCAGACGCTGTCGCCGTGTCCATGTCGAAGTCCCAAAGTGTAAACCAGATCCCGGTGGAGGATCTGACACCCGAGGAAGCCAGCCGGATCATCCATTCACATCGCAAGGTCCGATATGGTACGCGCATCTCTCTCTCTCTCTCCCCTTTCGCTTGGAAACCTTGCTCGCTCGGAAGTCCCGCCGGCCATCATCACGGGAGCAGCCTACCGCTAGTAGACTTGCATATAATGCCCCCAGCCTAGACAGATCCCGTACTCACGCTCTATCCTACAGGAACTGCTTGCTGGCCTTGTCGTCAGCGCAAGGTCAAGTGCGACAACCAACAGCCGTGTGAGAACTGCGTGAAAAGAGAGCACCCCCAGTTGTGTTCTTACAAGCCCAACCGCTCCAACGCTAGTAAATCTGGCTCGGTCGATGCTGGAAGCTCTCACGGGACAAAACGTCCACACTCCCCGGGCGACAGCGAGGACTATGATCACGAAAGCGACCGCCAACCTCAGGGCTGGCCCCGAGCAGCAGGTAAGTCCAGTGTTGTAGCATAGTCAGTTCTGCATTGACAAGCGGCCGTTAGATCAGTCGGAAACAACGGAGATCCCTCGTTATATAGGCCAGAATAGCATTCCGGCGATACTACGAGACCAGCCGTCGCCCATAGACACCAAGAATGGTATAGACATTCGCCGTGACATGCGTCCGATCTGGGGACTAGATAATTCTGCACCGTTCCCACTCATGTCGACGCATCATCTAGACAAGATGACCCAGGACATCTCATCAGAGCTCCCTTCTGATCGGGAAGTTCTCAAGTATGTTTATGCTCCTCACACTGGGGGTCTCACCAACTGACAATCGGCACAAGGCTCTTCAAGACTTACAAAGAAGTTCCCCATCCCTTTTGGGGTTTCGTGATAGACATTGATGATCTTGAATCTCGTCTGATGGTCTATCTTGAAGAGCGAGCAAGGCTCATCCGAGAGAAGGGACCACAATCTCAACCCATCTCGGCTTCTTGGCTTGCTATTCTGTTCGCTGTTCTTGCCGTGGGATCTCAATACCATGACTCTCCATATCACATAAGGACACGGAATTCCCAGAAATACATTCAGATCTGCTTTCATTTCTTGAGACTTGGCAATTTTCTGCTCAGGTAAGCCTTGTCTTTACAAACTTCCCATGCAACGAGTTCGTGTTAACGTATTCTAGGCCCAACCTTGATTCGATTCAAGCACTTCTCATGACGAGCTTTGTGCTGTTGAATGACATGAAAGCAGAAGGTTCTTGGGCCTTGATCGCTCTCACCTGTCGGTTGGCTCAGTCTTTGGGACTTCACCGGGCGCCACAGCAGGAAACAAACTCTACCGAGATGACCATCAAGGACTATGTCCGGAGGAAGCTTTGGTAGGCTATTCAGTGACCCATATGCTGTGCATCTTTCTGACAATGACAGGTGGACGTGCCAATGGCATGATACCCTCACGTCGCTGTCATTTGACCGGTAAGCTCATCCCGTCAAATTATTCTCTTCCATGACTAATCGTGCCTTGCAGACCAAACATGACGAATATACAATCTTGCTCCATCCCCCTGGCTCCGAACTCGGGCGTGGAAGGTCTTTCGTACCTCGAAGCCATGTATCACCTCTGTCAGATAATTTCCGAGAAGCTGAACCCGGACGCTGTCGGCACTGCTCCATACGAGACGATTGTCTCCAACTGCGAAGAGGTCATGTCTCTGCGGCAGAGAGTCTATCCTCAACTGCGAAACAAGGAAGCTCTCAAGACGGTCGTCGATCGCCTTCAACACTATGCACTCAGACTCCACACTGCCTTTGTGGTTTCCGTGTGTTGTCGGCCGGCACTGCGGAGCGATTACAAGCTACTCAAGGCGTCGGAAAAGAAGTCTCTGTCGGCCAGATGCAAGGCCAATCTCATTGAAACTGTGAACATGTTTCTCGCGATGCACAACATTTCAGTTATTCCGACAAGAAGCTGGGCATTCACCTATCATGGGCTTTCATCAGCCGTCCTCCTTGGCCTTCTGTCTGACCCAAAGACAGAGCCAGAAGTCCGTCGTCTCCAGGGTGATCTCATTGCAGCCCTCTCTGCCGCCGCAGCCAAGGAGCGCTCGAGTCCGCCGCCTGGACACATCCCTGTTAGCGACAAGGATATCGAGCTCTCCGGTCCTCTTTCCAGAGCGTTGACTGCTTTGAAACACATCTATGATTACGGATCACTGAATGGCCTCGGTGCACTAAAGAGCGAGGTGCCTTCTGGCTCGAGGACGCCTGTTGCAAATATGCCATCCAATGCCATCATGAACATGCAGCAACGCGCGCAGTCGGGCCTGGATCCCCATCAGGACGCCGCACTAGCTATGACAGAACTACAAAATGGTGCTACATTGCCTGACTTTTCAAAGTAAGAACTGATCCCAACGTAGAAGCATTGCACATACTAAAATTCAATGGCAGTAGTCTACAATATCCGACGACATTGGCGCAAGCCCTCCCGGTTCAGGGGGTGACAGATATGTCGCAAATGGATCCTTCGACGTACATGTCCAACATGTCGCCTATGGACCTATACGATTCCATCTTCTGGGGTATGTCAGCCGCAGATTTGACTACCCTGTCTCACACGACTGATTTTGTACCAGAATCACCAGATCCTTTCTACAACACAGGAGCGGATATGAATTTCGACTTTATGCCATCTACCCAACAACCACCAGGAAACGGTGGCGGACAATACTTTTACTAATTCCATTCGATACCAGTCATCGTGTCCGTGGGTTGCTTTCCGACGAAACAGGATTGGCTCGGCGTAGTTATTGTCACGAGTGCTTTGAGCATGGGGAAACGGTGTTTGGGACCAATGGGCATTTTCGATTCAAAAGTTGGGAGCAAAATGGCGGCGCTTAAATTGGAAAAGTATGGGATCTATCATGAGTATCCTGTTCGCACAAGATATTTTGGCTGTATTATCAAACCTGGCGTCAAATCTTGGCATATCAATTTGAGAATTTCAGATCTGACGGTACTGTCACATCGTCCCTTCATTGCTGTCCATTTAGGCAAGGGTGTCTAACACTACTTGGGTCATTGCTACGACCTTTTCTTCTTCGAGTCTGTTAAACACGGTTAGAAAGATTCATCACTGGAAACCATCACATCAAAATTGGGGTTCGCTTCTCACCTTCTAGCCACCAATTGCAGGTTTATCGGCATACCGTGCACAGTCTCGGGGTTATCTAACATGACAAGCATCAGCACAGAATCACGAGGCGTTCATCATTCCACAACTTACATTCTGATTGTATCGTCGCGTCGAGGTCGGTCATGGGCTTGTAATCGCTCGGTGCCTTGTCGACCTGGGCGTCCACCGTGAAGCCAGTAGGGAAAGACATGCACGAGTAGTCAAGGACGTTGTACACGCCGGTATATCCAACTGGAAATACTATTAGCAACGTCTATCATCGCATATCGATCCTCTTCGTGCCGAAAACCAGAGGGAGTGCACGACGAGATAGGGGGCGGGAGAAGGGAGAGGGAACTCACCATGTCTAAACTTTCCATTCTCGACACTACTATACGGCGTCGTAGGACACAGAATAGCATCAATACCCGCCGCATTCCAGCGAGCCAGGTACCGCCTCTGAAACTCGACGCGCTCGCTGTGCAGCTTCCACATGTCGGACGTGCTCAGCTCCGTCGCGGTCTGGTACGCCTCCATCTCGGGCCGCCACGGCTCGCCCGAGCGCTCAATCTCCTTCCGGATCGCCGACCCGCCGTCGGCCACGAACATGCGCTGCAGCAGCGCCGCGCCCTCGAGCTGGTCCTCGGACGACCAGTCGACGACGTCGTGGCCCGCGGCGGCGAGCCTCTTGGCGGTCGCCTTGAGGGCCCGCGAGACCGGCGGCGTCGGCCGCGCCATGCCGTCGTCCCACATGACGGCGAAGCGCAGGCGCTTGGGCAGCTGCTGCGCCCGCCAGGGGATGGGCAGGCAGCGCGGGTCGGCGGTCATCCACGGCTCGGCGCCGACGACGGCGCGGCAGTACAGCGCCAGGTCCGGCAGCGTGCGGGCCAGGGGCCCGTTGACGCTCTGCACGGCCTCCTGGCCGGGCATGCCGGAGCGGCAGCGCAGCGTGGGGAAGCGGCCGAAGGAGGGCCGCAGGGTGAAGATTCCCGTGCACGCGGCGGGGATGCGCAGGGAGCCGCCAATGTCGGTGCCGACGCCGATAGGGCTGCCGCCAAAGGCGATGAGGGCGGACTCGCCGCCGGATGACCCGCCGGACGTGAGCTTCCGGCTTAATGGACTTGTAGTGCGGCCAAAGACGTTGTTGACGGACTCGGCGATCATCATGGCCGTGGGCACGTTGGTCTTGACGTAGAAGACGGCGCCGGCGGCCTGCAGCAGCTCGGCCAGCGCCGAGTCGTAGGCGGCCGCGTCGCCGATGTGGCTCACGAAGCCCACGGTCGCGTCCAGTCCGACCAGGTTGAAGTTGTCCTTGAGCGAGACGGGCAGGCCGTGCAGCGGGCCGACGGGCGTGCCGGTGCGCGCGAGGTGCTCGTCTAGCCTCTTGGCCGTCTCAAAGGCGCGAGAGAAGCATGTTTCCGACAGACAGTTTGTCTACATCAAACGCGTGAGCAAAAGGAGTGCAAAAAGAGAGTATTAGTGAGAGGCTTTTACCAGTTGATGGGCCGCCGCCGCCCGCTTGCAAAAGGCGCGAGTCACCGTCTCGGACTTGAGCTCGCCGGACGCAAGCTTGGGCAGCAGATCGACGACGCTGGAGTTTGTGATGGCGAGCTCTTCGGGGGTAAACCAGCCCGACGTCTCGGGGAACTTGGTGACATCGTCTACGCTCTCGGCGGGCAGCAGCTCGGCCGGGATGATCCATTCGGACGGGATGGAATCCCTCAGGGCCTGGCGCTTCTTGGCCGCGCGTTGCTCCCAGTCTGCCATGATTTATAAACTCTAACAAGAAAAGAAAAAAGATGCCGTCGACTTCCAAGAACAACTATAATGCGTCTATAAGCTGGAGAGCAAGTTCACGATAGTTTCGAAATAAGCGAAAAGTGACAAGACTCTCTTATAGTGTATCTCTCCGCTCCGTATGCCAGCGGCCTATTTTGGAATTAATGGCATCATCGGATCGAAGCCGATACCCACACTAGGCGCCGTTCGCCGGACGGTGCCTGTACGAACACATAAGATCTCGTCTAGGCTTAGCACTCGGCCATCATCGGTTGCTTGTGTTACTGGATCTGTCGTCCCCGCCATCAGCGTGACTTGGGGAATTGACAAATATATAAAGTCCAATCCTGGAGTAATGTGGGTTGGAAAAGGTGAAATGATCAATGAGACGTCAGACTTTGGCCGTGTCTCTCGGCATCTACACTATCTCGACCGATCAGCAAGTGGAGAAAGGATTTGCCTTTAGCTGGTTTTCCCAAGATCCCAGGGATCCAGAGGAGCGGAGAACGGAGACCCTCCATGATTCTGGGGCCTGCAGAACCTTTACACCTTATCTATCCACTCACCATACATCGACTTTTGGCCCGCGACCGCGACGCTTATCGGATTGATACTCGAGAACTCGTCGCAACGGGCCCGACTGGTACTTTTTATGGCCCATGTTCTGAGACATTATCATGAGAATCATTCCCTTGGCGTTCGGCACTTTATCGGCCTCTGATTGATGACTGTTGAGCTCGACCAGCGACTGCCGCGCTGCCCATACATATATCGGGACTGACACGGCCCTCCGTCCGATTGCCCGCGCGTCGCCCGTGCCGTGAACCATCCGGCAGGGGCTCTTATCAAGATAAAGGGATATCTCTACCAGGTACGACCTCTACAAGACATATGAACGGGGGCTCTGGCTCGCGCTGTTAAACAGAACAACCTGACCTCTTGCGCTCAGGAAAACAACAGACTTGGCTGGCTGTCATTTGCAAACTCCAGCACTCATCAGCATCCTGCAGCCATGGGGTTCAAGACCCAACTGCAAGAGTATTTCCGCTCCGACCACCAACCTGGCGAGCGGAAGCTGGTGCAAAAGATTGACTTCTTCATTCTGACTTTTTGTTGTCTGAGTTACTTTACCAATTATGTGAGCAGTCCCGGGCCTCTAATATTTATGTCGTGATTCTTACCCCCGAGTCACAGCTCGATCGGTCCAACCTGGCCAATGCCTACGTTTCGGGAATGAAAGAGGATCTCGGCTTTGTCGGCGACCAGTATAATCAGATCAACACATGCTTCACGGTCGGCTACATCATTGGACAGATCCCGGCAAACCTGTCCCTTCACTATGTCAAGCCGCGCTTCTTCTTCCCGTCCATGATGATCATCTGGGCCGGGCTGACCATGGTGACGGCGTCCGTCCACAAGCCCCAGTCCATCATGGCCATTCGGTTCTTTCAGGGCATCGCCGAGGCGACCACGTTCGTCGGCACCCACTACATCCTGGGATCGTGGTACACGGAGCGCGAGCTTGGCAAGCGAAGCGGCATCTTCACTGCCTCTGGACTTGCTGGCACCATGATTGGCGGTTTCATCCAGACGGGCATCTACTCGTCACTGCACGCCAAGAGCGGACTGACCGGCTGGCGCTGGCTGTTCATCATCGACGGTCTCATCACCGTGCCGGTCGCCATCTACGGCTTCATCTTCTTCCCGGACACGCCACAGACCACGACGGCATTCTACCTGACCGAGTCGGAAAAGGCACTGGCCATCTCTCGAGTCCCGGCCGTGGAAGAAAAGTCGCCGATCACGCTGGGTTTCGCGAAAAAGGTCTTGACCTCATGGTACTGGTGGGGATTCGTCGGCCTCTGGATCATCGCGGGCGAGACGGAGAGCTTCTCGACCAACTCGCTCCTGTCGCTCTACATGAAGAGCCACCCGACCATCGACTACACCGTGGCGCAGCTCAACAACTACCCGACGGGCATACCCGCGGTCGGCATCGTGTCGACGCTGTTCTGGGCCACCCTCACCGACATTCTCAACGGCAAGCGGTACCTGGTCGGCTACTTCATCAGCATCACCGGCATCGTCACCTCGGCGCTCATTCTGTCGGCCGCCAAGGATCCGACGAGCGCGACCTCGACGTCGACCGTGTTCGGCGCGTACTACTGGGCCGGATCGGTGTACGCCTGCCAGGCCACCTTCTTCGCGTGGTGCAACGACGCGATGAGATACCAGGACCCCGTGTACCGGGGCGTGGTGCTGGCCGGCATGAATCTGGGGTCCAACGTGTTCAACGCGTGGTGGTCTCTCGTCTTTTACGGAGCGTCCACGGCGCCGTGGTTTACTGTAAGTTTGTTGTCGAATTCCCTCCAGGCGAGTATATCTGCTGACATTGTTTGTCTCTACAGAAGGGCATGTGGGCCATGATTGCCGTGTCGATTGCGCTGGCCATCTGGTGCGGCGGCCTGTCGTTCTTGACCCGGCGCGAGGCCAAGAAGCGCATTGTAGAGGAGCGCGTTGTGGAGCAGGAGCACGTCTACGGCCACCACAGGCCATCGGACGATGCTAAGATGCCTGCCGAGCTGGCGTAGCATTCTCCCGGCAGATTAGTAATGTAGACAAAATTGTCCGAAGGCGCTGTGCAGGATAAGGATACGAGCGGCAAGAGAGCCGGCATTGCTTCCGAATGATACCCCGTAATAGCATTGACCAGTGACGTCGATGGTATGTAGACTAGAGCTATGTTGGCTGGAGCGTTGCTCGTCCGATTTGTTTGTTGGGCGATTCGAGAAGAAATAAACGAGGTCCACAGCTGTCCCCGCCGTATACTCCGTGGCCCGTCTTGCATACAATCTCAGTGGATAAGTGGTCTTGCCTCCCCTTCAGCTCTCCACCTACAGCAGCAGGGACTCGGGGGCTTGGAAAAGTCGCCCGATGTCGTGATGATGATTGATCATTGGCGACGCTGACGGTTGGTACGATCCAACATGGTAACGTTGTACAACAGCTGTCGGGTGCTTGTACATATAATTCGTGTGCTGTCCCGAGTATAAGCTGGCTAGTCTGCGGCTGTGTTGTCGCTGTCCTTCTCCCGTCTCTCCCCCACGATGGATGCCGTCACAACACATAACAACAACAGCTCTGTCCCGTGTGGATGTATTCCCGCTACCTTTAGGTCTTACCGTTTTAATGCTTATTTCTGTGCTAAAATTGACCATGCCCTTATGATCAGGGGCCGAATAGAAACATGGCTAAGCTTTTCAGGGCTGTTGGGTCAGCGCGATGGAGTAACTAATGTGTTCCACTGACTGTTGCATCCCTGTGATATCACATTCAAGACAGTCCTCTCTCTATGAATGTCAGTCAGCAACTACTATTGTGATATTTTGTATGCTTACCCCTATCATTCGGAGGCTTGTAAGCAGGGTCCTCGGGACGTTGCAGCGCCCAGAATGTTTAGTTGATTCCCTAGCCAGTTAATATCCGGGGTCAATGCAGGTTCTCCCAGGGTTGTGGGCGCTCAGGTAAAGTTCTCAGCGGTCACAAGTCTGTACGGTCTTGAGCCTCTTCGTTGGTTACCCTAAAAGATTGAATCCGGCAAGTGCTCGGCCCTGTGAGGAAAAAGTCCGACTCTCGACGCTCAAGATCCGAAGCAAGGATCCAGGGATCCGAGAATATACGACGATTTCGGACGACTCGGCATTGACGGTTGGATTTTTGCTGCAAATGCTAGCAACGAGCGAAACAAACAAAAACGAACGAGTGCCGAACGAATGAGGCAGTCCAAGCAACTAAGAGGATCCTCTCAGCTCAACCAGCCAGCCGCTAAACCGCTAAAAAGTCGCAGCACCGCTAGGGACCTAGGGACCCGCAGGCAGATTTGAGGGTCGATCGGCGGACAGGGACAGCCGATGACCTCAGCGCCCAGGTGCTGCCAGGGCCCGAACCTCGTATTCGAGCACCCGCCAACCGCTATGCAACGTTGAATGTCAGCTTGTCCGGGCAGCTAGGAAGTTGGACTTGGAATCCCATAGTAAATCACGTTGATGAAAGGGGCAATTGGATCATGGCTTGATGCGTTGCTATACACCGCAAATGTTCGTGCCATTCGATATATATAAGAGGATATTGCGCGCCTGCCTTCTGCACCGAGAAACATCACACATCACATCCTACCACAAACAAACATTCGCTTGTACTACCAACGACCAAGACAGTTTTAATTTTTAATTAAATCCTCACACCAACTACACAAATATCAAAATGGTTTCCTTCAAGACTCTCGCCGGCGCCGCTCTTGCCGCCCTCCCTTCGGCATCCGCCTACGTCAACGCCGTCACCGGCCCCGAGACCGCCGCCGCCGGCAGCGACATCACCGCCACCGTGACCACGTCCATCTACGTCCAGAACTGGGTCGACTACGGCATCGTCTGGGGCATCGCCCCCGTCACCTACAACTGCGCCAACTACAACTGCGTCGGACAGCAGATTGCCTACACGGCGGGATAGTAGGTTTCTCTTCAACCTGGTGTGGATACATGTTTTACTGACAATTGCCTCTCCCCAGCCCCGACTCGTTCCCCCTCGGCAACTTCACCCAGGACCTGACCGTCCCCTCGAGCCTCTCCGCCGGCGACTACCAGGTCTTTGCCGCCGTGCCCTACCTGGTCGGCGCCTCTGGCACCGTCTCCGTTGAGAGCTTCCACTTCAACCTCACCGTCACCGCATAGGTGGAATTAACGCTTATTTGCCAACGACGAACATGATGCATTAGATCGGCGTTCACATTTGCAACGTTTTTTGTACATACTTTATTCGATTTGACACGATGGGGCGGAAGAAGGGAGACAGAAAGATACAGACTCCAGAGTGGTATCTTGCCGGCGACCTGCCTTAGTATCTGAAAAAGGGGCCCGTCCAGCAATAAAGAACTATCAAGCATTCCACTATTTTTGGATAGCTCAACTTGCTTTTCGCGACGTGAATTGTATGCCACGTGTGTTGAGAGACATACCTTGAAATGTAAATCACCTGAAATTAAACACAGGCCAAATGGTGTCGACAGATTAGATTTTCCCGGGATGATTGCGTGTTGCGGGACGCTATTGGTACTAATAAGAACTCAGAGAGCCCAGCACCTCGTCGTACATCTTGGGTACGTCGGATGCGTTCCGATGCGGTGATCACAGATCAGCGTCTGGGGGGGCGTGATGGGCCACGAGGGAAGTTTTGAGACATCTGCTCTGATCTTGGTTTCACCGTGTCACGCTGTAAGAAACGTGGTTTCGGTAGCCATTCTAGAAGACCAAAGAAGCAATGAAATAATTCCCACAACGTCGTTGCCGTCTGCCGTCTTTGCCATAAAACGTGCCCTTCCCCGTCCCCACAGTCTCCTTTCACCTTGGGTGTGAAAGGAAGGGATTGGATGAACCAGAACTGGGCGGGTATATGCGGGGCCATAGCAGTTAGTCCACCCTGGGTTAGTGAACCTAGCGTTGATCAAGCACCGACTGGCACCGTTGCTGCTTTCGAAAGGAGGCGTTTTCTGTTTCAGCCCGTTTTCCGTAACGAGGATACAAGTAATCTGTAGACGCGTAGGTTAGATATAAAAAGGAGGCTTTTACTGTTCTCATAATCAGCCAGGTCATCATTTACTCATTCACAACTTTCCTCGCCATCATCACATATTGACGAGAGCAGAAAACATTGAAAGAGAGTCAACTCGGTCTATTCAGTTAGCATACTCCAGATTCCAAAATGGTGGGTCAAGCTTCTCCAGAACAAAGGGGGACGATCATCTGAGAGGGGGCCTCGGTGAGGCTTTTGCACGAAAGACGAGCGGCGATACTGATGGCTATCCGAACAGAGCAGAACACTCTCGGCGGAGGAGATCTCGGTCTTCAAGGAGCTCTTCGACACTTATGTAAGTTGCCATCTACGCCATAATCCGGTGGGGAAAGCCCACGGAGGGAATGGCCGTGTTCTGACAATCTCCATAGGACCCCGATAAGGATGGTAAGCCTATACATCTTCTCTGGAGCGCGGACGAGCTTGTGCTGGATCTGCCCATGAGCGGAGAGAGAGAAAACACAGGGCAAAAGAAGATGCTAACCTGAGACTGTCCAGGCAGCATCACGGTCGAGGAGTTTGCCAAGGTCATGTCCCAGAGCCCCGGCCAGCCGCCCTCGGAGGCGGAGGTCAAGAAGATCATTGACGAGGTCGACCTCGACGGCGACGGCACCATCAACTTCAACGGTTCGTATCTTTCTTTCCTCTCCTCTTCCCATCACCAACTCCCTCCTCTCCTCCCAATTCGCTAACCCGCTCCCTCGTAGAATTCATCACCATGATGACCGGCCAGCCCTACCCTCCCCCTTCCACCTCGGAGCAGCAGCCAAAGCCCGCCGCGGCCGAGGACCCCGTGGTGGTAGAGCCCGCCGACGAGCTGTACGCCAGCGCCTGGAAGGAGTACGAGCCGTCGCTGAACGGCTCCGTCACGCAGGCCCAGTTCCGCCAGCTGCTGAGCGGGCTCGCCGAGACGGCCACCGACGCCGAGATCGACCAGCTGCTGAACAATGTCGACGGCGAGGGGAAGATCAGCTGTGAGTTCTTTTCCTCTCTCTCCCCTCATATTTGGGGATCCGGCAAGACCGTTGAGCTGACTTTTTCAGATCGCGACTTTCTGCATTTCATCAAGAACAGAAATGTCGAGGACGATATCTTGAGTGGTTACCAATAGCAATATTGCATGTAAACAGCATGTAAATAGAGTGTTACGGCCAGGGAGCCAGAAATTGGTGCTCCTCTGAGCTTGGATGAAATTCATTCAGGTACATGACAAACAATCTAATAGTATTGAAAGAAGCAAACTCCATGGTCACAAATTACAAATCAGAACTGATGTATCAGATTACAATGATTGTCATTCTTATTTGTAACGAGTCGTATATATGGAGGCTTGCTCCTAGATCTGCTGTGATAAAAGCGAAAGGTATATCCGTATCCAGAAACCCAAACCCCAAAACTGCCCTGAAAATGCCCATACCAAAAGAACCAGAAAAGCAAATCCCTATAAGAATAAAAGAAGATTAAAAAGCACAATCTAGCGAACGGATCTAGCCATTCTAAGTCGCTCTCTATTGTGTCGCAATCGCCCGTAAAAGAAAATGGTGAAAAACGCCAACATCTCGAAGCTGCCACTTTCAAGCGAGTCTTTGAGGAGTGCAATCATTGGATGGATCGCCAATCTCTTCAGCTGGAGTCGGGATGGGAGTTGACTCGAGCGATATGACCGAGTGGTTATCGTCTTCATCATCGTCGCGTTTGATCTCCTCAATCTTGAGCTCAGGTACTTGGGAGATGTTTTCTGTCCTCTCCTCACTGGGCTGGACCTTCTGCTTAACAACAGGCTCGCCGCCGATAATCTCAAGTTCATCAGTGGTCTTGTCGCAGTCGTTGGTCTTCTCGCGGGCGCCCGCGGCATTCATCTGGGCGTTGTCGAGATCTTGGGCGCCCTTCTCACCCATGCCACCTTCGGCGAGCTCACCACCTTCAATGACAACACGCAAGTCCAAGTCCTCATCCTTAGAGTAGACACGGAAGCCGACAATGCAGATAGCATTCCACGGATCAGGAAGTCCAGCCTCCTCGTCCGTCTCGACGTTCTTGTCATTGTTGGCAGGAGGCGGTGGAGGAGGTGCCATGCGGGGCTTTCGCGACATGTCATCGGAGCTATAGAGTTCCTCCCAGTCTTCGACGGGACTGTCAGAGGAGTCACCATCTGAAGAGTAATCTGTACGTCTGGCCGGGGCAGGGGCAGGAGTAGGAGGCGCCGGCTCATCCTTCTTGGGCTCGGCATCTTTCTGTGACTCCTCCTTGTCGTCCTTGGACTCATCAGTCTTCTCCGAGTCCTTAGGCTTTTCGGCTTCGACCTTCTTGCGCTCGGCTTCCTCGGCCTCTTCCTTCTTCTTGCGCTCGGCGGCCTCGGCCTCTTCTTTGATCTTGCGCTCGGCAGCTTCAGCTTCCTCCTTCTTCTTGCGCTCGGCCTCACGGACCTCGCGGTTGCGGTCACGCTTGGCCTGGTTCTTCTTTGACTGCTTCTTGGTGATCTCGCGGTTCATGTGACGCTTCTCCCAGAGCTTGCGGCGCTCAGCCTGGCGAGAAGCGCTCGCTTTGTGGGCGTCGGACTTCTTGCGGAGCTTGGCAACTTGCTCAAGGTGTGCGACACCTTTGGCGTGGGCGAGGTCATAGGCATAACCAACGGATGCAAGCTTGTCGTGATCTTGACGTTTCTTGCACTCGCGCTTCACGACGTCCTCAACAGTGGGATCGCTCGTGTCTCTCTCGCCAACGACGCTAACAAAGACGGAGTATTTGCCAGGCTCCATGCATGGTAGCTCAATGGAGACGGAACGGTCCATCAGGTAGTTGCCGTGAGAGCGGACGATGTAGTCCTCCGCATCTGGCCTGCCCTGCTCATGGACGCGGAACTGCAACCGGAAGCTGTACTGTCCGTGGAGACCCTTGTAGTAGCGGTTGTCAAGCTGGGCGAGCGTAAGAACCAGGGGCGACTCCTTGGTCAAGGTGAAGTGGAACTTTTCGTTGTACTGCGGCTTCCACGGCACCTCGACTCCAATCCACCGCTGGCAGCATCGCCAGTTGTCCCTGAAGAGCCGCGTGCGATCAAAGTGCTGGAACTTTCGCAACAAGTCCTCGAAGCGAATCCAGAACACGGAGTCGTTTCCAAAGGTGTGGCCGAGCTCTTCCTTTGCAGCACTGGTCCACTCCTTGGATCCATCGCTCCAAGGACCGTCCCAAATACCCTTCTTGAGCTTGCCCCAAGGGTTTCGCAGCTTGACAAGACGCTCGCCATTCTTCATGGTCTTGGCATCCATCACAACGTAGGCATGTCCCTCGCGAATTCCGTTTCGCTCACCATATCCACCGTCGAGGAGGCCAGTAGAACAGCCAAACATGAACTCTTGGTTGACCTTGCTCATCTCGTTCTCCCAGAACTCATCGAGGTCAAGAATGTCACTGCCGAGGAGCTCGGTAGTGACACCACCACTGAGGTCCTCGAGACCCTCACCGATCCAGCCGCCAATCAAGGAAGAGAAGTCTCCGTGAACCTTGGCAAACGCTTTCTCGATCAAGGGGACCCATGTCTCATTCTGGTCTCTGTTTGAGCCAAAGAAGACAGCCTTGGATCCAGTCTGGTACGTCTTGCGGTACGACAGCTCGGCATCTTCACTTTCGCGGTCAATTTGCGTCAGGAGATCGCGCTGCATCGAGGGCGAGTCCCAGTTGGGTGAAGTGAGGAACAGCTTGTCGTCGATGATCGAATAAACCCACTCGCCATCACGGAAGAAGACAAATCCGTAGATGCCGATGCGAGTGTCATATTCGACGCACATGCGCTTGATTCCATCCTCGACGTTGGCAAGTGCGCTCAGACTGGCGATCAGCCAGCAGTTTCCGATGCTGCCCTGCTTGACATCGCCGGCGTCCAGGTTCTCCAAGAATGTGGGCTTCTTGTAGATTTCGTGGACGCGCTTGACAGACTTGGGTATAGCAGTACTGCTGGTGGTACGGGGACCGGCAATGTCAAACTTGTTGGAGCCTAGGTAGTTGAGGCAGTTGCCCTTGACCATTTTCAGGTCAAAATCCTATTGTATGTCAGCTTAAGGTATCATCGCAGGCTTTCCCGGAATATACTCACGATATCCCAACCAGGGTCTCGGTAGCGTGTGTTGATCCTTTTACATTCTCGAATGATCTTCTGCACTTTCCGTCGGCACTCGTCGACAGCGCGATCGTAGCTGGCGCTGAGCAGCTCATTGGGTCGGTCCTGATCCAATGGCAGGGGTACTGGGTCGAAAGGCAAGATGGAGAGTGCCTTTGTAAACTTCTTGGCGGTGAAGTGCTGCCAGATCTTGTTGATGCTTCGCTGTGGGCTGGGCTTTCTCTTCTTCTTTTTCTTCTGGTTCTGGTTGCTGTTTTTCTTACTCGACTTTCCGCGTCGGTCCTCATCTGTCTCAGAGTCGGAGCTGTAGCCAAAGGCCTCGAGGTCTCGACGCGAGCGGGATGATCCAGCAGATCTCCGGGAGTATTCAACCTCCTCAGAGTCTGACTCTGCGTGTTTCCTGGATCTGCCAGATCGCTGTGACCTTCGAGGCACTTCTTCCTCGGACTCTGAGGAACTGTAGCCAGGGGCTTCCTTGCGGTATCGGAGACGAGCCATGATATCGGTATCAGAGGGCAGCGGGTTGTAAAAGATACGGCAGATACGATAAACACGTGGGCTTGATAGTGTATTAGACTCGGCAGAGACTTAATAACAATGAGTGTCAGCTGCTTGAATGTAGGGAATAACGTGACTCAATCATAAAGGCTTGAGTAGCAGATATAGTCATGAACATACCTTGCCGGACGCTTTGCTTTCTCGGCTACAAGAGAGTGTGGGATGGTCAAGAGAATGATGGTCCCAAAATACAATCTTGCCAGCAGATCTATAACCTTAAAGATAGGCTTGGGAATCCTGTACGAGAGATTCCCTGTGGGAGGGTTTGGAGAAGGAGAGTGAGAGGGTATGGAGGGAGAGAGGATGAAAGGATAAGACGGAAAAAGAATCAGGGGAAATCAGAAAAGAGCTTCACCGACATGTTGGATGGGAGACTTGAGGGTCATTAAAAGGCCCAGGTAACCGGTGACGGGACTGATAGGAGCACGAGCGAGGCCGGCTCCAAGTTGCCCATCTCAGCCATGATTGGCGATTCCCATTGGGAACCAGCAGCCAGCGCAACGAAGCTCAGACGGACCCGTGCACCTTGGGGAATCCGTTCGCCCTAGGATGAGGATCCACAATACATAGAATAAGACCCAGAACCCCTGATAGTGTAGAAGATCCTTGGAAGCAGCCGATTCGAGGAAGAGGCAGTTGGAGGGTGCGTTGGAGGTGCTTGAGTTCGAGGCAGTACAGTCCGGCGTACTGTAGCGAAGGGCTATAGTTCCGGAGTCACCCGTATAATAGAGGCGATGTTTCTGGCGTCGTACAGTCACCCGAAGCCGGGCCCACCGTCCAAGACACTGTAGGGATGCCAAGGGCTCGAGGCGGGTAGCGCATCTCTGGCGTGGTTGCTTGATTCGGTTGGCGACTGGCGACTTTGTTGCAGCAGCTTGTCGAGATTGGTGTCGTACTGCTCGTTGTTGGGGGTTGATAAGCAGTACACTGTAGCTGGGGTTTTTAGTGGGGGTCAGATATGCAGGCAGGGCTAGCTAGGCCAGTGGATCCTGAACCTTTTTTTCCATTTTCAGAATTCAGGGTCCTAGGTTGCCACCACCACGACTGCAACCACCAACCACAGAAGGTGGAATGCGTCTCGCGTACCTCGCTGGAGGAGCCGCACACGGTGTTATCTTGGGTCTGTTTCACCGACCTGCACCGACATAGAACAAGCGGGCCGCCGAGCAGCGATTATCTCGAGTTTGATGTTGCAATGAGTTGCGAGGGGGGAGAAACGTGCTATGGCTCTCATTATATTTGTGACAACCAAGCTGCAGAATGCCCATCTGTGTCGGTGAGCGAACACAGCGACAAGGGGATGCGATACCTCGAGGATCAGGCTGTACAAAGCAACCGTACGTAAGCAGTTGCTGACCGCAGCCCAATCCAATGCCGGCCATCCTTCACCCAATCCTTGTATGACATGACATTGGGGTCTCGACAGTCGATTCCATCCGTGGCCCCAGGAGGACTTTACAAGGTGGTAGCTGGTAGCACAGAATGGAATGCAGCATAACCCATGGTTTCCATCCTGTAGCCGTAAGCAAACCGATGGTGCTCATCTAAGCTACTAATAGCCGCTGGCTCTCGATAATTACAAGATCAATACGACACGTGGGTCCAGTCAGATATACTCGAGGGAAGAGATAGGTGATCCTCGCGGCGTGGCATTCTGTCTGTGGCAGAGCTTAATACGGTGTAAAGACAGTTGCCGGAATATGTTGTGACAATGCACTGTGACTGCACTGGCTTGACCGTCTGCCGCTGTTCAAGCAGACCTCGCAACCTATCACACAATATTACATTTGCTCTTTGCCGGGTATATCGCGTGCAGGATGCAGCTGAATGCGTGGACCTTCGCGATAGCAGACAAGTAAGTACCTTCCTGGACCTGGAATTGGCCGAACCGGCGAAGAAGGCGAGGCGTGTGAGTCGATAACAGATATGAATGGTCCGGGGAAGGGAATTGGAGTGCGGACGCACGATTCGAGTCCACCACACCGTGGTCGGGTGGAGTCAGCGCCATCCATGGCAATGCCCGGGGTCTGCGACCGCCAGCCCGCCTCGTTGCTAGAACGTGGACTGCAGTGCTAGCTTGTTCGATACCTCGCAACGTGTAATAATGTGTAGCGACCTGTGCGCCGAACTTTCCGGGCAGCCTCGCTGCTTCAATGTTGGGATTGGGAATCATGTCTGTCAGGTTTGGGTGAAAAATAATCATATTCTAACAGTCGCCAGAGATCCAGATCCGTCCAGGACAATGCTGTGGCACGACGGAACTCCATTACCAGCAGCTACCTGCCCCTTCAACGCTGTGGAACAGATGTGGTGTAAGTGTTATACACCGGGTGAACATGTTTGCCTGACATGCATGCCGTTGACCTGCAGCCATGTCGCCAATTCGAACACTCCAGGGCCTTCTGGATCTCGATATTGATCTGCAGAAAAGTACCATCGAAGAATTGATTGACAATCAGACAATCTCTCAACACAAAAAGATTGTATGTTATAGCGTCTTCGGTGTGCGCGCGTGATCGATTCGTGCTGGTGGCAGCATGGGCGTATCCGATTCATGTTGCTTGGCAGCTTTGTCTCAGGGTTTCCCCATATTATGTGGCCAAGGGTGGGTGGGAACTGGAAACGCCCTTCTCTTCCGGCCTGCCGTCGCACTAGAAAAGGCTGGGATCCAGTTCCGTTTGTGGATTGGACCCCTAGTTGATCCCTGCCCTTTTAGAGTGCCACCCGGGATTGGCGACAATATTTTGGTCCAAAGTCAAGAAGGAACCTAGAAGATGCAGAGAAAAAGTCTATCAAGCACTGATTTTGGAGAAGTAAACCACCAGTGGCGTACAGATTCGACCAGTCCAACTGGCAGACACCTTCAGTTCGGAATAGAAGAAGGCGACTATGACGCGCTTCTGGCGCCATCAGCACTGCCAACACGGGAAAGGAAGGATGACTGCTTCCCGTGAAAAGCCGACTTCGGACTTCCTATCCAAGGTCCCTCCGGATGCTGATCGCACAAGTAAGTGGTCTTCCCGCAACTACAATAGTTTGGCATCGGAACATCTCCCGAACTATATGCTAGATAAGGTGGTGGCTGTGATAAGATGTGCGTTAAGTTTCTATGCAGTGCTGACATGAAATTACCTTCACGTGTGCTATTATTATACATGTGTTGATACACTGTCTAGAGCTTCGACTTCGAACCGTGAAAGCTATAGTCTTATGTTACATCCCATGCCATCTGGCCATGGCTTAGCAAGGCTTAGCTGTCTGTCTCACTGACTATCCGCACGGCACGTTCCCGTACCCGTCAGCCGGCAAGCGCACGAGAATAAATATTAACATGTCCGTCTAGGCTGGATAAGATGTTATGGTGTCAGTCAGGTCACCAAGACCTTGTGGGCCTTTCTTGTTTCAGTTAACTGGCTGACGGCATTAGTGCTTGTCCGCCTGGTGTCTTCTATACAGAATGCTGCTGTTGATCATGATAATCGGAATTATCCATGTAGCAGAGTGGGATTGGATTGACATACAGACACGTGGAATGCAATGAATATGCGGATTGATGGTTCAATCGCCTGGGGCCTCTATGCACAATCTTGTTGCAAGATCATAGTCGTGGCTGATCTGCGGCTATATGCGAACTTACGATACATCAAGTCGAGCACCAAGAACTTCCTCTGAGCAGATGGTATCGAGGCATCCACGTTCCTAATCATGGCTTGCTATCCTTTACATGTTGAATCTTATCCATACAATATGCTCAATGGTCCGAGACCATAGACCGCGAATGGCATAAGAATTGACAAATTTGACATCTGACTTACTGGGTATAGCTCAGTATGACCAGTTCACGCTCTGCGCTTTTTCTTCGAATTCACGTTGACGACTTTCAGCGCTACACTACGTAGATCTTGCCGATCTCAATGATAAGATCTTATCGTCTACCTCACTACCGTTTCCGCACTATACTTGGTCGATGTTGGGTGGTGTATCAAATGAAATAATATCGTAATCATCCAAGACCAACGTTGAACATGAAACAGAAATACGTTCAAACAAGTACGCTGTGCTCCGAAGTCTATACAGACTAGCCCTGGTATGTAAGTCGTTGGCGACCAAAATACCCAGCCGAGAATCCAACCACTAAGCATGCACTGATTGATAAGGAATGAGAGTATACTCTTGTCAGCGCCGTCTTATCTGGGATTCCCCCGCCAAGACTATTAGTGGCAGTATTTGCTCATGAAGCTGCATACAACTGTGGGGTATCGCGAAGAGGGGAAGAAGGGCATCAAGCAATTTTTCCCTCACCACAATCTCGCTCATGATATTATTTGCTTATTACTCTTTCGAGGGAATTCCTCATGTTCGAGTAGGTGGGGTTCCTCTTCTTGGATTGTATGCTTCTTGGCCGCACATATCGGGGCGTGAATCTTGTCGTCTAGTATAAGCCGAGTGCAGTGCCAATAAACCTAAGCTCGTGACGATGCCTCGCCTCGAGCGCTTCGGGTTCGTCGGCCCCCTGGCCAAGCTCAAGGCGCTGCCGCGGCCGGTCGTCAATATCATCGCGCTGCTGGTCCTCGCCAATGCCGTGGTGTGGGCGGCCGTGGGCGTGGTGCTGCACTACTACCCCAAGATGATCACGCCGGCCGTGCTGTCGTACACGCTGGGCCTGCGCCACGCCCTCGACGCCGACCACATCGCCGCCATCGACCTCATGACGCGGCGCCTCATCGCCTCGGGCGGCCGGCCCGTCACCGTCGGCACCTTTTTTAGTCTGGGCCACTCCACCATCGTCGTCGTCACCTGCATCGTCGTCGCCGCCACCTCGGGCGCCCTGCGCGACCGCTTCGACAACTTCCAGTACGTCGGCGGCATCATCGGCACCAGCGTCAGCGCCGCCTTCTTGGTCCTGCTGTCCGTCGGCAACGGCTGGATCCTCTACCGCCTCGTCCAGCGGCTGCGCCAGGTCCTCCGGGAGCCCGACCCGCACCACGAGGTCGGCGACGGCGAGGGCGACGACCAGGCCGTCGCCAACCTGCAGCTCGAGGGCGCCGGCTTCATGGCCAACCTGTTTCGCAAGGTGTTCCGCATCGTCGACCGTCCCTGGAAGATGTATCCGCTGGGTGTGCTCTTTGGCCTGGGCTTCGACACGAGCTCCGAGATTGCCATTCTCGGTATCGCTAGCATTCAGGGCGCTGCGGGAACAAGTCTCTGGATTATCCTGATATTCCCCATTCTCTTTACAGGTGAGTCGGCCGTGTGATTCGTATCTGCGTACTCGTGGAATGATTTTACTAACACGGCACAGCCGGCATGTGTCTTCTGGACACCACGGACGGCGCGCTCATGATGGCGCTGTACACGTCCAAAGCCTTTGCGCGCGACACGGTGGCGATTCTGTACTACTCCATCGTGCTGACGGGCATCACCGTCGTCGTGTCGGCCTTTATCGGAATCGTGCAGATCCTGTCCCTCGTGCAGAACGTCGCCGAGCCCGAGGGCAGCTTCTGGGACGGCGTCAGCGCCATCGGCGACAACTTTGAGATCATCGGAGGCAGCATCTGCGGGCTGTTCCTGGTCGCCGGCCTCGGCTCGGTGGTCGTGTACAAGCCTTGGCGCCGCAGAATAGAGCAGCGAAGGGTCCATCGGGTTTCGTCGCACGACGAGGAAGAGCGCCATGAACACGAAGAGGAGGCCGAGGAGGCACCACAAGCTAGAGAGCCGCAGCTCATCTCTATCGCGTCGGCCGAGGACGGCGAGCAGCCACAGGCGTCATCTAAACAGCCCATTCGGGAGACGCATTCTTCTGTTGGACCCAGCTAATTTCGCTGCCCGGCGCGATAAGGCCTCCAATTGTAAACGTCGACAAGGGCACATGAAAGGCCATAGTGGCGTGGCGTGGACAATACATCCGGCCCAATTCTGCAGTGTGCTGTATTAAGGTGCGACTATTATACCAAGCAGTACGAGACACTACCTATGTACCATCGAAATGTACAGAACTTGAGTCGATATGATACAACAAAAGTATCAGCATTTACCAATTAATAGAGTTGATGTAAGATGCTGTAGTTCCAAACATCGAGGGCGTCCTGGAGATCATTACATCTTTGATGCACGATTCGGCTCGCGATCCATTTGCATTTCTGCATCTGCCGGAGGTTCCCTGGCCCATTCGAGTATTCGTGCCCAAATAATATCGCCTTCGTGATCCAAATCGATACTGGCGTCCAGTTTGGCCCAGTCTTTTTCGTGGGAGCTGTCGAATCCATACCACCGCTGAGAATCGTGCATGCGAAGCCTGGCCGTCTGGGCGTCCTTTTCTGGGTGCCCCTGAAACGTCAAAATGGTCCTCTGCTGGTTCATGAGGATCTGGTTGCTGTGGGCGAGCGCGAAGAAGCCTTGTCCGGGCTCGACGACTTCTCGCCGGTGATGTTGTTGAATCATGAGGGTGCTGCTCTTGGCAACGCCCGAGAAGAATCCTACGCCCTCGCTGGTCAGATCGACCGCCTGGACGCCCATCTAGATCGTGTTAGTTGGCATATAAATATCTTGTGCGACTAGGGCATTGCTATACTCACTTCCGGGACGTCCATGTCGGCAATCTTGCCACCAAACACGCGCGCAATGGTCTGATGGCCCCAGCATAGTCCCAAAATCTTTTGATTGGGATGACACAGCACCAACCTGAGCAGGAAGTGATGTATCCTCAGAATCCACATGTGCGACTTGCGCGCATCCACATTGGCGCCGCCGAAGACGATCAGATCAAAGAGGACCGGGTCGGGCAGATCCTCGTCGGGCCGGTTGGCCGGCTCAAAAAAGGTCAGCCGCGCATCCGGCGACACGGCCCCGATGGCTCTGGTGTAGGACGCCTGGATGGCGGGCAGAAACTTGGAGCGGTACGAGTTGAGAAGGATGGCGATGTTCAGGGGCTTTCTGGCCAATAATGGGCGCATGGGCGGTGCTGCTGTTGCTGCTTCTTCAGGCTCTGGGGTGGTAGAGGATGAGGACATGGTGTAATGCAAAACCCGGCGACCGAAGAGTTTCCCGGGGTGTGCAGGAATAGCGCGCCACTGTAATCGCCTCCCGAAGGTCTGTTGAAGACACTTCTGCTCTTTGATAGAGTGTTGAAGGTGAATCTGTCGCTATGGCTTGTGTCAATAGGAGAACAAGGAAAGCCAAAAAGGCCAAAGGCCGAGAGAAGTCGTACCCAAAGCTTCAGCTTCGAAACACACGACCAGGTGGTCTCGAGCCCCATACGGGTATGGGCCGCGGGCCAAGCTGCTGTCCAATTATGCACCGTAGCGCATGTGGCCAACCCTAAGAGGTGTTGAATAGCGGTCGTCTAGTGGAACCTTGTAAGCCATGTGTCACCTAAGCTGCTATCCCCGGGTCTTCCCCGCCAACGATTAATTCTCTACTTCCAACTACTACTTCATCCTAGATGTATATAAACCAATCGTTCGATGGCGGCATTTAATTGTATAGCAGATATTCGAACAATGATGGATACAACGGTATCTCGAAATCTCAGGCCAATAATCACAAGCACATAACCATGAGAAGCCGCATGGCGCCCTCGAAATGCTTGAGGACATTTGCCTTTGCCCTTTCGCTCGCCGATGCTCAAAATTATCTGCTACCCGATGGTATGAATACCTAAAGGTCTTTTTGAGTCATCAAATACTTGGCTCTGGCTCTGGCTCTGGCTCTACCATCCAGATTCACCAGTGCCGAATCCTGCACAAGCAAAGGAAAAAAGGCTAGTATCAGCGCTGTAAGTTGCACTCAGCGTCGGCACTTTATTGTGAGGCGTTGAATTCCAGAGGAAACGTACCCTACATAATTTCTCTTGATAAAAATGAACACATTTCTACTTCAGTCGAGATTCTCTCCTTCTCTCTTCGTATATGCTACACCTGGCTATCTTATACGAATCACGACCATGCGTCTCAGAGCCATCCTACTCGTTGCCTGTGCCGTGCTTGGTGTACAGGCACAGTTGTCCAAGGGCACAAACGGGCTCCCGAAAGATCTTCGAATCATGATGACCAACTCTGCTGGCTGGTTTGATTACAGTATACGGTTCTGGTTCAATACATTGTTGGATCGTGGTTACGATGTCGTGCTCTCGGCTCCGGCCAAGGACATGACGCTGAATTTCGAGGCCAAAGTAGGATACGGTAAGTTCAACATGCTATATTCACAAATGTCCCCATGCACTTTGCTTTGTTCCAACCCTCTGAGACGAGCTCTATATGATTTTCGATGTAATACGAAGAATGAGGAGGGAGGGGGGCGGCGCCTCTTCGCAGAGAGCTAATGGTTTTTGGAGACTTTGGTTGAATTACTCCATCACAACAGGAGAATCACTTCGCAACCACGCGCCCACACATTGGCGACTGTTATGCTAAATTAATCTATAGGCGGGCGAGACGAGGAGCCGTGGGCTAGATTCACTCCTTGCCAGTGGCACAGCTGCGAACCCGGCCAGAGATGGGGCTCCAACGAAACCTCCTTCGGCCGACTCAACTGGGTCAATTCCTACCCTGTAACGGCACTGAGGTTCGGCCTGGACAGATTCGGCCGCTTCAAATGGAACCACAAATTGCCCGACATAGTCATCGCCGGGCCCACGGACGGCCCCAACATCGGAGCCGACCTCTCGTCCTCCGGCGTCGTGGCGCAGGCGGCCCTGGCCGCCAACAAGTACCATACCCCGGCCATTGCCTTTGCGTGGCCGGGCATGGGCACCATGAAGTGGGAGCCGGACAAGCCTGTCCCCCCGCGCATGAAGATGTACCTGGACCTGGCGCAGAACCTGACGGAGCTGGTGGTGGCCGGCGGGCGGCCGTTCCTGCCCGACAACACGTTCCTCAACGTCAACTTCCCGCCGCTGGGCGCGCCGTGCAACGGCACGCGCGCGGTCCAGTACGTGCTCACGCGGCGCGACCTCGACGACCAGGGCTACCACGTCTACTTTGATCACTGCGGCACGCGGCGCCTGCCCACCGACCGGGAGCTGTATCAGCACCTCGGTGGCTGCTACGCCTCCATCACGGTCATGACCGCGACGCACAGCAAGACTGCTAGTGAGGGCATCCTGAGGATCATGCGGGAAAAATTAAACCCTTTACTAACATGTGTTAATTGGGGTCAATGATCTATGAAACCCTGGACTAAGAGAGGAAGACTGGAAGAGAAAAACGAAAAGGTATAATTCAAAGAGAGGAGAAAGGCGGATCAAATTTCCAGTACCGAAATTGTCTTCAAAATACAAGACTTTCATAGGGCAGAAGTTATGGGTGTGATTTTCTAATTACAGTGAATTCATCTTATGATCAACGATTATTGGCAGTTGGATACTAGAGTTGGCAGTATGATATACTATACATATTATACACTGCCCTACGTCAACGTGGCCCACAAGAGCTCTGGGGTTAACCTCAGCCATTGGATCACTCTTTCCCAGGCTTAACCTCTCCACGGCAACCCAAGATCCCAATAACCACGGAACAGAAAGTAATCACATTCATTCAGGACAATACAATTGGAAAATACACTCTCATTTCTACCATGACAGACATGTCTCCCCTCCGCGCCCCGGCCAACCTGCCAAGCCTGGTCAAGACGGCGTTCGCCAACGCAAAGGCGACCGGCGACCTGTCGTACTTCCCCACACAGGTCGCGCTTCTCAAGCTGAACTCTGTCCATGTACGTAGCCGCCGCCTCTATCAAAGCTTTTGTCTTGCCCTACGCTCTTTGTCTTTTTTTCCGCCCTGTCTCGTAAACCTCCTCTGTGCAACCGCTCCCGTGCCTCTCGTTTTCTAGTGCAAAACACGTTCCAACATGTAGTAATCCTCTCTTCTCCCTTGCCGCCCGTATAGTTCCAGCTCCGATTCTCGCCCGCCCTCGCCTCCAAGCCAAAAGGCCCGGAGCCGTCTCCCAATAACAAAGATGGCGGCGACAAGAAGAAACCCTTCAACCCGTTCGAGAACCCCCTCCCGTCCATGACCGTGGTCCCGCAGCTGCCGCCCTCGCACGCCCTCGTCCTGAACAAGTTCGCCGTCGTCCCCGAGCACTCGATCCTGATCACGCGCGCCATGAAACCCCAGACGCACGTGTTGGAAGCCGACGACCTGGCCGCCGCCCTGGCCTGCGTGCGCGCATACGCCGCGGCCGCCCACGGTCACGACAGGGGCGCCGAGGCCGCCGTGTCGGGCGGTGGGGACGGCGTTGGGAAGAGTGACGGCAGCGAGCTCTTCGTCTTCTTCAACTCGGGCCCCCACTCGGGCGCCAGCCAGCCGCACCGGCACCTGCAATTATTGCCCGTGGAGCAGATGCGGGCCGGCCTGGGGGACTCGTCGTCGTCCTGGGGCGTCCTGGCCGAGGGGTCGGACGAGCAGCTCCGGGGTCTGCCGTTCGCGGTCCTGCGCGAGGCCGTCACGCCCGACACCAGCGCCGAGGATCTGCACGCCAAGTACGTGAGCCTGTACCGGCGGGCGGCGCGGCTCGTGTCGCCCGAGGACGGAGACGGAAAAGACGTCCCCGGCGAGGGCGAGGCCAGGTTCAGCTACAACATGGCCCTGACGAGCAGGGCGATCGCGCTGTGTCCGCGCGTGGCCGAGGGCGCGCCCATTACCGATCAGAGCGGCAAGGAGATTGGTCAGGTGCAGCTAAACGGCACGCTCCTGGCCGGCACCGCGCTGGTCAAGAACCAGGAGCTGTACGATGCCATTAGAGAGGACCCGACGCTTCTGTTCAACGTGCTCAAGCAAATCGGTGTGCAACACAGCGAGAACGAGACGGTCTTAGGTAATTTGTAGAGATTCCCATTCCTTGAGGACAAGTATAGACACCCTTTTATTTTACAAGGCGAAGACTAAAAGACATGACTTATGATGTGCAGAGCTATGTAGGTCAGACAACTTTTGGGGTATTCTGACATGTGGTACTGGAAATGAACAAGAAACAAAGAGGTATGACCAACGCCGATGATGCAGTCCTCAACCACACAGGCAGAGGTAAGGGAAGACCAGATATGCAATCGCCGAGCCTTTGAAGATCCGACGCCGACAAGACCTTTGAAGATCCGACGCCGACAAGACCTTTGAAGATCCGACGCCGACAAGATGGGATATCTTTGACGGTACGGTTTCAAGAACAAACAAGCCCGTGAAACAAAATGACCGGCAGAACGATGAAAACAGCACAAAACCAACTGCAGGGAAACAAAAAGAACAGACCGAGCAGACCAGACACAAAACAAACAGACAGACAAACAAACTCTTATTCGCATAGCCTGAATCCCTTGATGTCATCCAGACAAGCCTTGACGGGATTCGGATGGTGTGATCACTCATCTTGACTCTTCAGCTCCTCCCATCGCTTGCAGCAGGTAGAGTTGCCAAACTCGTAGCTGGCGCCGTTCTCGGCAATCCACTCTGCGACCTTCTTCCAGGGAACCTTTTGCGAGGCGGTGTCGGGTCTCTTGACAAACTTGGCAACGCCCAGCTTGAGCAGATCGTCCTAGAGAAGACAACAAAAGTCAGCATCGTTCGTGGGGAGCTCGAGGTGAGGAGGGAACGGGCACTTACGTCGCTGGGCTTCCACTCGGGCTTGCGGACGCGGGCAGTCTTGGGCTTGGTGAGAGTGCGGTACCGGCCTCGGAGGGTCGACTCGGCCTCCTTGAAGTTTCCCTCGCGCTTGATGTCCTTGTAGGTCATGCCCTTCTGCTTGGCCTGGACGAGGTACTCGTCTTGCTTGCTGCGCTGCATGGCCTCGGCCGAGAAGGCCGAGCTCTGCGGGCTCTGAGACTCGGGAAGGGCTGTGCGGGCCGGCTTGGGACGAATCTCGGACAAGGGCTTGGGGCGGTGACTCGAGCCATGCTTGTCGGAGCTGCTTCTGCCCTTGGGAGAGGAGCTCGATCTCGAGTGGGAGGATGTGCTGGAGGCCGACGAGCGCTTGGGGATATCTGGGAGTCGGGTGCGTCCGGTGGCAGTGACGCGCTTCTTCTGGCTCGAGGCAGGGACGACAAAGTCCTGATCAAAGTAGGAAGGGTTGTGAAGCTCGCTGCCGTACATGGGCAGGAAGCTGGTGCTCGAGGGCTCCGAGGGGACGTCCTGGGTGGGAGAGGGGCACTTGCGCAGCACCTTGGGTGAGACCGTGCCGGGAGGGCAAGGCATCTCCATGTCTGCGCGGGTGGTGCCGACCTGTTCCATTACGGGAGTGCCGACGAAGGAGGAGGGCATGGCATCCGAGTTGGACGACGAGACACTGCCAAAGGATGTAGCTGGGGGAGTGACCTGGCCGTTGAACATTACCGGTCCGGGAAAGCCCTGCATCGACATGGACAATGAGGAATCTGTGTCGAGGCTGTTGCGTGGGAAGGAATTGTGGGGAAGGTGGTGGTGGTTGAAACCCTGGTTGGTACCTTGGTTGGTGCCGTGGTTGAAACCGTTGGTAACGCGGTTCAGATCGTGGAAGCTGGCCGAGGGTAGGGTGCCAGTGAGAGCCGGTGGCATGAACTGCGGCTGCGACTGCTGTTGCGGCTGCTGCTGATGGCTGTGAAACTCTCCGTTTCCAGAGGTGGGGAACATGGGAGGCGAGTAATTTCCGTTGTTCGTTCCTCGGAAAGTAGGCAACATCTGCTGTTGGGTCATCCTACTTCCCAGGCTCAGATACTGCTGCTGGGGGAGGAGGTTGCTGCCGGCGCGGTCCCATCCCGAGACATGGCCGCCCATCGTTTGTTCCAAGCCGTCGTTGGCTGGCCCGAATGCTGCCGACATGATCTGGTTTCCGTACGATTTGTCGAACTGCAGATGAATCACCCGTTAGAGCACGGCCAGGTTTCCAACAGTCTATCAGGAGGACTCGATTGTGTCTCTCGCGCGAGGGAGGGCATGAAACAGTTCTCGGTGTGTTGGGAGCCAGTCCGCAGAGGAAACTCATGATGAGACTCACCTGCTGCCACATCTCATTGTCTCCAAAGTCACCCCGGAACATTGCGTCTTCTTCTTCCTCTTCCTCCTCGAGAGGCTCCTGCTTAAAGTACTGCTCGGTAGGTTCTTGCTTAAAGAAGTGAGGGTTCTGCACGTTCACGTTGTCCTGCTGCTGCTGGCAGAAGAGGTGGCCTTGCTGTGGTGGTATCAACTGAGGCAAAGGCCGTTGCGACGGCAGCTGGTGGTTCAAAGGCACGATGTTCTGGGCTTGATGATGGAAGTGAAACACTTGCTGCTGCTGTCCAGCAAGTATGTCTTGCTGTTGTTGTCGCTGATGCTGCTGCTGCTGCGACGGGACGGGTCTCTGGTGGTATAAGAGCTGCTGGCTGGCCAGATGGTAGGGTTGCCGGTTTTGCAGTCCCGATGCCTCCATGGTGCCCAGGGGCATGAAGCCTCTGTGGCGACGCCTGCTGTCGCCACGCCGCTGGGATGGGCGCTTGTTCCTGAAATGCATCTCGGCGGAGTCCTGTGTGGGCACGCTCAGTCAGTCCATCTTTGCTCACCGCGCTGTCGACGTGCTGCCTCTACTGCCTCTTCCCGGTGTGATGGGGGGACTGACGACGATGAACTGCAGAGCTGCAGCATCTCGCAGGATGGTGGGGAATGGATGAGATACTTGGTCTCACCGCTTCACCTCTGAGGATGTGCTGGGGGGAAGATGGAATGGATGGGATGTGTGGGAGGAACGCCGCGGGACCAGTTACCGTCGAGACCGACGAAGCCGAACCGAAGCCATCCAAGCACCCCGCTCGACGGGAACGGGTAGCCACGCCACAGTTGAGATTGGGCACGAACGCAGACTTGTCTGACGGATGGGATAGATGGTCGAGGTGAAAGTGTGGTGGACTTACCCGCGCGGAAACGTTGATGGTTCAGGGGATGAGTATGAAGACGAGAGGGGGGGATAGGGATGGATGTATGTGCGGTCTGCCGATGGGGTGGGATGGAACTGACTCTTCCGACGATATGGTGCTTTGGATGATTGCAGCGGTAATGATTTATTGCTCTCTATGTTTTGGATGAAAATACACTTACAGGTTCTTCGCGCTTCTGCAGAGTTGGAAAGTGTTGATGGCAACTTGTTGGGATCGAATATGGCTTCACAGCCTTGTGCGCAGAACAGCCAGAATTGCACTAGTGAGAGTTGTTGTGGAGGGGACAATAACAAGTTGTGTGTTTAGGTGCTGGTACTTGTCGAATGTACCGCGTCAACTGGGCGAACAATTGAAGGCTCGGTGGGTGGACAATTGGGCGACTGTTGATAGATCGAAAAGCCGCCGATTCCTCTTATCTAGCGGGCCTTGTCTGGTCGATTGATTTTCGAGCGTGGAGATATATAATTCAGAGAAACTATCGGACAGGCGATATATCGTTCACAGTCTGATGGTGTTGTGTCAACCGATAGTCTCTTTTATCCAATTATTTCACAAGGAAATCTATAAGAACAAGAAGAACAGTCGCAAACTCGAGTTCACAAATGTGATGGGGGACACAGTGACAATGATATCTATTTCTTCAAAGTGACCTCGACATTCGATATTTGGTATCTTTCTGATATCTCTGAACCATGCTTCCCCCTCAAGGGCTCCATTGTCTTTCCGTTGCCGAGACGAGAGTCCGTCTACTCTCGCTAGACATGTGCGAGTACGAATTCATCCATTCATCGTGGAGCTCTCTGAGCTCCCTGAGCTCCCAAATCGTCAACGGGCATGAGACTAGTTATTGTGTCCAGCTCCAGATGGGCAGAAGTGTCTCTGGACTCGGGTGGGCCAGACTGCACAATATGCCGACCAGGTTCGCCATCTTTTCGCTCCAATCTGGACTCCCGACTCACCTGAAGATCGAAATCAGCAACTACCACCTACACATGTCGAGCAATTACCAGGCATTCCACTCTGCCTCCGAATCCAGCGCGGTGCAGTTCAGATTTGACTGACAGATCAAAAGAAATCTCCCCAGTCCAGACAGATCCAATCCACTCGGAGCAAGAGCCAGGAGCATGGATTAGAAGAGCGTACGTAGCCTCCCCGGAACCCTTCCGGGCATCCCATCGACATGGTTGGCGCCTGCTGATGCGGTTCCTGCCAGCCCAGAACCAGGACCGAAACTAGAGCACGACCTGGCCTTGGGGGTTGACAGCCGGCAAACCCATGCCTACCATGTGTTCCCGCGGCTCTCCCTTCCCGCTGTCGAGAGGAGCCTCCCGTCATGCTAGCCGTAAGCAGCCGACTGCGCAGGTACATGCGTTCAACCGGGGTTCTGTTATGCCTGCCCCGTCCTTGACATCTCATCGCCACAGGTGAGAAGTGACCATAGGGCACACCATACTCTCTGACTATTTGGAAGCCCGCATGAGCTCCCAAAGAGGTATAGACCCATGCATTGGGGGTTGGTTGAGGAAGGCTGATAGGCTTGCATTCGGTCATGATCCTTCTGATTGGATGCGGAGCATGCACCATACTCGCAGCTGACATGAACAGCCAGCCCTAGCCTGACGTTTCCCACCGTCTGGGATAATTTCCCATATTTCCTCCACCCAACCTACTGTGAGTCGGGTAGCGACTGATCGCTTCAGCAGCAAGCAAGTCGTGATCTCCCAAGTGCAACAGTTAATCCAGGAACTTGGGTATTTTCATTCGTCTAGGCTTGCTCAGGGGTAACCGTAAAATCGTAGTCTTCTGCTTTAGGAAATGGCAAAGTGAAACTGTTGAAGAATCTCATGAGTAAGCCGCATATCATGGACGATTTTCATACTTGTTAGCCGGCTGGCGGATGACGTGTCCGACAAACTCGCATATCCTTACCTCCTTTCAAGTTTTTTTTTTTCTTCCCCTCCATATATATCACCGCATGCAATTGCGGATCATTGAGGGCGATGTGACTAATCAGGACTCAGCAAACGTTATCTCAAATCCAAGATTCACTTTCGATGGGATCTCAGATGGGTTGTGGGTTGGGAGGGGAATCCGTCCGGCAGCCTTCTCGGTATACAACCTGACTTGCTTCTCGCCTTCTTCTGCTTCTCCATCATGCAATGGGTGCATGAGCTGCGGGGTGACATCTGCTTCGACTTTGGGGGACTGCAGCTTTTTGGTATCATAGGCCACCAGTCCTGTAAATGTGGAGTTGCCGTTGCAGAAGCACTCTGACAAACATCGAATGATGGATTTACCGCAAGGTTGCCGACTTGACACTTTGACATTTTGACAGCTTGACACTTTGGCGTGCAGGGTAGAAAATGTGCTCGGACGTCAGGGGCCTCGCCGGCTTCCTGTGGCAGTTAGCTGAAAATAGATATAAGTTTTTTTTAGTTTTTCTTTTTTTCCTACCTAGCTGGCTCTTCTCAACGGCTGGCCGGACCTGAGTTGGTCTTTGCCGCAACAATCTCGGCATCGCCGGGTCGTCTAGAGGTTTCCGTGATCAGGCCGCCATGGCCGGTGGTTGTTTGGTGTCTGGCAATGCCATCATCGCTCAGTTGTCGAGTCGGACAGTCTTTGGACCATCAACACCCTGGTAGCATGCGGCATGTTACCCTAGGTGGTGCCATTGAAGGGTACATGGGCATCTAGGGCTCCATAGCATTGTGGTACCAAAACACATGCTTCACCTAGAAATAGTTGGCAGTTCGACAACCCCCATGCAGATCAACCGTACAGTGACGTGCATACAGCTGCGCCAATGACCGACGAGGTGGTAGCTTCACCTCTGCAGCACACGCATCCAGGGTCGCATGAACAACCCCGGCGTGCTTGGGCACGTCAAAATACCTCGAATTGCTTCTTTTGTGATCGCAGCCCTCGCATGTCGTCGTTTTCATCAGAGAATATCGGGCAGGATCGACTCAACGATGAGCAGCAAGACACTCCACTCTTCCACGTTGATCCGTTTGTGAGACAAATCATAGTGCTTGCCGACCAACGGCTCCCGTTGACCATGAACCGCCATGGTCGACTAATTTGTCAAGATGTTCAAGTTGGCCAGGAATGTGCCGGGATGTACGTGACCAACTCTGGAAGATCCTGATCAATGCTTTTTGTGGCTCGGCTTCCGTAAGACCGGTTGAAAATCTGTTGTTGTAAAAGTGCAGAAAACACAATATCGATCGTATTCAGGGGGGTTGCGATGCTGACAAACGAGATTGGTGGGTTACTGGAGAGTATTTCCTCCCTAAGCGCGCATATTATCCGCCACACTTATTCGTCGTAAGTTTTTCTCTGCGAGCGCCATGGGCGGTACGTACATTGCCCGTGGTTGTGTTGAATGGGAGGCACCGCGGCATGGACAGGGCAAGCTTTGCATGGACGGTAGTACGGATTACTCTCCGGGAGACAGGCCATGAGGTCGCATACCCTCGTTTCTTTTCTTTTGCCTGTTCGTTTCTTTGCCCTCATCCTGGGTTGAATCTTCTCTTGACTCACGTGCTGTACTTGGATATGAGCAAACACGTCCTTGGAAGCAAAGTTGACGTCAAGCAAAATATGGGCAGTGGTCCTCGGCAGCCGGAATCGATCACCCTACTCCTCGGCTCTCGCCGTGTGCCCCGTCCACAACTAACGGGCGTTGATGAGAAAAAATGAGAGATGACGAGGAAGCAAAAGTCCACAGCTGGCCCAGAAGTAAGCGAATCCAATAGTCTGCCTGCAGTTGACTACTTCTGGTAGTCGGGCAATTTTGGAATTTCTATTCCGAGTGTCAGGCCCAAGGAATTTATGGAAAACGCTCACAAGGCTTTGTTCAGAGACTCGAAATGTTTCTGCTTGGCCGTCAATTCAGTAACCGGATATTGATAGACGTTGAACGTTTGACAGGCGACGGATCATCTGCCGCGCCTCGTGTAAAGTTGACAAGTGATGCATGTCTGTCGGCGGTGGCGATATGTGAAAGGGGCCGAGCTTGGAGCGATTGGAGCCCAAGGTGAGTCACGGGTGTTTTGGATGATCATGGCTTCGAATATGACTTGTTGTGTCGAGGACACCGGTTGAGATGTTGGGCCATGTAGTGTGTAGGATGGTTGACATGACTTGGAAATACACTGTCAAGTTTCATTTCAATGTTTCCTATCCTTGGTATCTCAATTTTCTCCCATGGCGGACGGTAACCAAGCACCTGCCACTTGACTTCTCCAGCACTTGGTATGGAAAGTGCATGGCTTGTATCTTTCTAGTTGAAATATCACAGTATCAAAACTCGATTCTAGAGACGACCAACCAGCAACTACGAGTCTACATAAGTGGGCAGGAGCTACTTGTGAGGAGGGGTTTGATTGAGGCTGGCGCACAACAGCAAATTTTTTTGTACTCGCGGCCGTTGTCGTTATTATCGTGGGTGAATTTGCATGTAGCGGACGGAATCTTCCAAGATCCATGTTCAGGTGTTCCACCAGACCGGGCGTGTCTCTTGATACCACCAGAACATACTTAAGATACAACAGTCCTTTGATTTCATCATCATCTTCTGTTATGTATTGCTAGGTATAGTATTCTTGAGCTTCTTGAAAGCAAAATTTAGTTGTGATAACCAAATATGCCACTTCTTTTCAGACATGAGCATTACTTGTCTTTATTCCCCTTACCCTTGTTCGCACATGATTGAAATGTACAGAATAAATCACGTACTCCGATGCACAAAATTAGGGTGCTACCACAGATCCGGGGGCACAAAATTATAAATATGTATCTCTCTCTCTTCCGTGGCTCTTGTATCCCGGCATATGACAGTTCTGGTCGGCATGTCACGCTTTAGTCCTGACATACTCTTCGTCCTTTTCCGCTTGAATACACATTCTCATTCTCCGCTCTGAATTCATATTCCCAGAACTCTACTCTAGTGTGATTACGAGTATTTTATCTGTTGGTACGCACAGAAGTTCGTTTCCCGTCCAAGTCCCCTAAACGCCAGTCATGAACAAAATTTACCTGGACAGTATTAGATAGTCTTTCGACACCTCTCCAATACAAAAAAGTGTCTTCCTTTTGTCTACACTCTCTTTAGTAAGCCCAAATCACCTTGTGATGCAGGATTCTGCTGCCCAGTCTCTCATATTCATAGGGCGTGATCCAACTGTCATTGGTGCCGAGCTTGGCGAAGACACTCGCGCCCTTCCACACAACCACTTGCTCGTCCATATCTCTTGCGCTCCTAGACACCAGGATGCGATCGAACAAATCGGGTCTTCTGCCTCGCAGCTTTTCCTCGAGTGTCTGCGTGAAATGCGGCGTCTTGGAGCCACCTCCGATTACCATAATAGACCCCAGATAGTCTCTAAGCTTCTTCTCATCGCCTCTAGCGGCGTTTTGAATCGAGGTCAGAATGGCAATGTCAAGTGGAGCCGCCGGCAGTACTGCGTCACGCTCTGTTGCAATCTGTCTAGCCGTACGTGCCTGCGCATCCACAAACATGCCAGGCGGAGGCGCAGGTGATGTTCCAGTCCGACCGTTGGGTCCGGGCGGTGCTGGTGAGCCGGCCGCAGCGCTTGTACCATTGCCAAAGACGAATGGCGGCGGGGCAGGCGTCGAGGTGCCTTCAGGTGCCGGGCTAGCAGCCGTGGATCCCATGGGCGTTCCCTCTGGCTTTTGGAGAAAATTGAAAGACGTCTTCTCCTTGCTGGGTGTGGCAAGGTTGGGATCGGAAGGATTTACACCGTTGGGTGCTGCTGCATGGGTGGCGGTCAGCGACGGCTGGACCAAGGCGAGAATAGCGAGTTGCGCGGCCGATTGAGGGTCGTCGGGCACATCGACATCATAGTGGTTGTATGAGCGATCAATGAGTTTCCGGCGACCGCGCAGCTTGGCGCTGTTGTCAAAGATGGTCGGGTCGTAGAATCCCATGGGAGCCAGGATGACCTCATCGTAGGTCTTGAACTGGTATTTATGCGTGGGTTGATTAGGGGCACGGAGGTGGAACTGGTATAGCTGCACCGAGATATCGGCTTGTGTCATGGTGCAGTACTTCATCTTGAGCTCCTCAGCGAGGAGGAAGTCATACCGCCTCCTGAGGTTGATGTCCTGGTAGGGAAACTGGTCGTAGAGCATCATCTTGATGAACGTCTCCGTGACATCGTATCCACCATACTTCATGTTGATGCGCGAATCCTCAATCATCAGACCGTCTTCGACACAAGCAATCGACGTCTTCTGAGCTCCGACATCGACGACGCAAGCTTGAGTGTAGCCGGCGCCAAAGGTTCCTGCAATACTCTCCTGGATAAAGCATACTCTCTTGAACTCGAACCAGTTCATGCAAGACTTGAGCACTGCCTCGACGTATCGCTTGTCATAAAGATCTGGGATGACGAAGACACAGCTGTACTCCTTCCAGGCACTGTTCTTAGTGAGGCCCAATTCCTGCCTGACAGCTCTGTCCAATAGCGTCTCGAAATCATCGTAGAGGTGTTCAGCTGTAAGGTACTCATCCTCGTTGAGCCAGCCGTGTTGTAGGG
Organism: Pestalotiopsis sp. NC0098; assembly: GCA_022432395.1. Taxonomy (NCBI): domain Eukaryota; kingdom Fungi; phylum Ascomycota; class Sordariomycetes; order Amphisphaeriales; family Sporocadaceae; genus Pestalotiopsis; species Pestalotiopsis sp. NC0098. Next base: position 1,139,746 of record JAJKLJ010000004.1, on the reverse strand, counting down.
GCCACCAGAGCTTGAACTTGGGGTTCGAGTCATCCGGTACTCTCATGGCCGCCTGGCCAATAAAGGCAGAGGCGGGGGAGTTCGGGTCCTCGAGGGTGCTGAGATCTGTCCACTCGATCTGCAGAGGGTCGTTGTGCGTGGGAATCTTCTCTGGCTCTGTCCGGCGGTTGTAGTTAGTAACCAGCTCCTTGGAGTTTGGCAGGACTTTTCGCTTGTTGGCACGCATGTCGATCTTGAGGTCGCTGGACAGCTTCTGGTACTTCTTGGACCATTCCTCGCCGTGGATCTCATCCTGGTTCTTGCCCTCGAACTTGCGCCGCGGCAGAGCCTCGTGGATCTCAGACTCGGTCTGTGGGAACTTGGTGGCGAGGGTGGTCGGGATGGACTTGGGAAGGGCGTCGCTGGCGAATCCTATCCTCAGGTTCTGGCTACCAGGGTGGATGACGATGATCTTGCTGGGGTCGAGCAGAGCGTTGGGATCGGCAGCTGCGGCGTTCTCCTCCTGCTCGACGTCTGGAAGGGGCAGGGCGACGTCTGCGTGACCGCGGGCCAGGGCTCTGTCGCGATCCTTGGCAGACTGGACGAGAAGGGCCCTGTTGGCCTCGGCCTGGAGTCGGAGAGCGAGGACCTGGTCATCGCGCTTCATGTAGTCGGTGTAGTAGTTCTTCTGGTTGATGGCCGAGACATCAGGCCAGTTGGTCTGCTTCATGCCATTGTCGGTCCTCTCGAGTCCTAGATAGCACCATGGGTAAGCAGCCATCCTGGATGGAGCAGATGGGGGTGGGCACCGGCGCGGGTGGTGCGATGGCGGTGCGAGCATGGTGCAATTGCTTCATCCACGGCGACAACAATGACGACAACAACACCAAGACGGCGGCGCGATGGGTGGGAATGCGATGCGACGAGGGCACAGGACATCAGACTTACCTTCCCGCAGGAGGACACGCTCGCTCACTTTGCCGACCATGGTTGGGGCGCGTGTGCTGGGAGTTGTGCGACGCGGAAGATTGAGGTTACCGCTGCATGGGCGTTTGTGTTGGGCGAGGTTTCGTGTTCCTGTTTCCGAAAATCTTCGCTCTCCTCTATCAGCTTCACCCACAGCACAGAGGAACTGACAAGCGCAAAGCAGGTGCAAGCAAGTACTACAAGCACCGGCCCCGGGGTTAAAAGGTGTCAGTGCCAGTGCTCCCCCCCCATGGAGACGTTTGGGCGGTCCAGAAGCACCTATCAAGTGCCTGGTCGCCTGGCCAGTCGCCTAGCTTCAGCTACAAATCCGGCGCGTCTCTGCCCTCTCTTACCTAATCCCTGCTAAAGCCGGCGATTTCGTGCGCTAACCTCCACTGCAGCTCTGACGCCCAATCAACGGTTAACGATGTGAGGATGAGTGACTCGCTCCACTTTCCGCCGTGCCGGGGTGTAACAATACTTCTTATACTGCTGCTTGTTTAGACAACCGTTTCTTGTCTCTGCCAATGAACTTTTCTCAAGCAAGCCAGTCCCAGAATGTTTTGCTGTGATCAGTCGTATTTGCTGTGAGGAACTATTACCTTGATAGCTCAAATGCACAACCACGACAAAGGCTCCTGATACTCTTTTGACAGGGACAAGCTCCATCCCTTGAGATATTCGGCTACACACTGTTGTGAGAAGAGAATAATGAATGGCATACTTGAAAAACGTGTAAAAGTTACTTTGGCGCAGATATTTTGAGTTACAATATATCTCTGTGTAATTAACACCAGTCTTCAAATGTAAAGCATATTACATCACCGCCAAAAATCATCGTGGACCCTTTCTTGCAGATCTCCAGGGAGCAGCTCAAAGATGCTGGAAAGATACAATAGCAACAAAGCAACGGTACACTCGAACGTTTCCAGAAGTATCGATTGATGGATCGCTAGCAAAAAGCCTTGATCAGAGAATCAAATCTATTCCCCTTCATCGGAGGGCCATGAGATCAGAAGGGTTGTTTTAGCCAACTCCCCCAATCCGCAGCTGACGTTTGTCTGAACAGTTGGTAACAAGAACCCGCTCGCTTCTTTTCAGTTTTTCATTCCCCAAAATTCTTACAGCAGGACAACATAGGTAACGATATCTGTTCCCGACCATCTCCGTCAAGGAATAACCTTCTCAATCCCTCCAACCCACACCCGTCCTCGGCACCCCAAACTGCGCCCCCGGCTCCCCGAGCGCACTCGCATAAGCAGAAGACTCGCCGCCGTTGATATTCTGCTCATGGCTCAGAAAACACTCCCAGCCGCACCACGTCGAGACCGTGAGCGTATTCCCCAGATGCGGCTCGCACGTCGCCGGGTCCAGCCGGAACGGAACGACGTCAAAGTGGCCCACGCTCCAACCGACAGAAGGGTCGTCGATGGCCATGAGCTGCTGCTTGAGCGTCTGGCAGAACGGCCCCGCCAGGAGCGCCGGCGGCTTGTGGTCGCATAGTGTCCGCAGAAGGACGAAGTGGCACATGGTTGCCTCCTCTCGATGCTGTCTCTCTCTGTCTTGCAGGCCTTCAAGATTGTGTGGAATGAAGGAACATCCTTCTTCAGCACGATGGAAAAGGACTTCAGGGACCGGTTGTGCTGGTTGGGAGCTCTCATCGAGGTGAAGAAGAGCTAACTTGGTAGAGCGTATGGCTGGCTGAGCTGTTGAAGGGCTGACACAAGTTGTAGTAGAGGCAACAATCGTAGATTGTTCGTTGAACGTGTCTTCAGAACGAAATCAAGACATGATTAGAAGCAAGGAAGGTTTAGACGACATACTCGTCGTATATGATACCAATCGCAACTCGAATGACTCTGAAATATCCTGATTCACTATGTTAGACAATCAACAAACTTGTCGAGCAAGCTGGACAGGGCAACATGGCAAGCATTCCGCTCACCGAAACAAAAGACTTGGTATAAGATGTTACGCTCCGTGGGAGGTTCAAAGGACCAATTATCCCAATGTCCGATTACGACAATATAGTATGTAGAAGAAAAACATTCGTGATCCCCTATAAGTATGTATGTTTTGCTGGGAATTCTGCATTCCGCGGAAACTCTTTCCACCTACGATCCTTTGATTTCTCGTCAGCGTTAAACTGCTACTCCCTAGAGATGACGGTCGCTGGTTCACTGCTTGCTACTCTACGACACCGATGAGACGTCTTTTGAGGAGGTTGAAAGAATTTGCTATAGCGCAAACTACGGCTAGAGCTGATATGAAACATGTGAGACTTCTCGAACCCTCACTGTGTTTGCCAAGTTTGCTTTCAGGATAATCTGGAAGGACATACGGATTGGGTATCTCGTTCTACAGACTAAATAACATGGAACCCGTAATCCCTAAAAGCACGACGTATAACAGTATCATAATCCGAATTCCCGCCATACTACCGTCCCATCCACCGCTCCGTGTAACCTCATGATAAAACCTAGGAAATGCAATAAATGCAGCTCAAAAAATCCAATGGCTAGAAAACATAAACATATGATGTCTAGAATGACTCAACACCATCTTCTTCGAGTTGCTTGACAATATCCTCATGGACCGCCCAGTGATCTGTCTCCACCTCATCCTCGGCTGCCGCTGCCGCTGAAGCAGTTGACGACTCGGGCTTCCTGTTCATCTTCTCTTGCAACTCCTCGGTGATGTCGCTAACATCCACGTTGAGATAATCTCTGAGGAATTTGCCTACATCCGTGTTCTCAACGTTGCCCCTGATGGCATCGGTTCCCGGGCCGCCAGAGCTGTAAATGTTGACGTCCACAGCCGAGTGACCGTGGGAGCTCCATCCAATTTGAGCCCGTTTGCTGACCATGTTGGCGAAGACTTGCTGCGCGAGAAGAGGGTGTTCGACAATAGGCGCAAGTTCGTCTTTGGTGGCATCGAGAATGCCAAGTCCTGGAACAACAATCTTGTCATTGATGTACGCCAGGAGCTCCTTCTCTGACTCATTCTTGTTCTCGCTCAAGTGCTGGTGTAGCTCGTGAGCCAGATACAGAGAAGAGTAAGAAGCGTTCGCCAGAACTGCGGGATACCACAGGTATTCAGGATAGTCGATAAAGTTTTCTGTAAAATCACCGTCAGCATCATGCAATAGTGGGTCAGCATAGTAATAACAAGTAAACATACGTCTTGCAACTGACAGACCGCCAGTCTCATGGTCGCTCGTTGCCACGAGCACACCGGGGGTTCTGCTGTTGTCGAGGAACTCCGAAACGATCTTGAACGCCTTGTCATATTCGAGGACTTCTCGCACCTGGGCTGCTGGATCGTTGATGTGGCCGGCATGGTCGATGCGACTGCCTTCGATCATGAGGAAAAAGCCCTTGTCGCTGTTGGCCGTAGCCTTCTCCAACGTCTTGATCGCAGTCTTGGCCATCTCGCTCAAGCTTGGGTAAACGTCGTTCATGTTGCGGCGATCGACCTCAAAGGGAATGTCGGTGGGCGCAAAAAGTCCCAGAATCGGCAGGGGAACCTCCTTTCTACCCTCCCAGAAATCGTCAAAGCCGGCGCGGTCATCAACATAAGTGAACTCGTGTTTCTCCTTGGCAATGGACACAACGTCAATGTCGTCCGCCCTGCAACTGCCCTGGGTGCCGTTGGGCAGAAAGTGACATCTTCCACCTCCAAACATGAGATCAACGACGCGGCCGAGCGGGCCCTCGCCAATCTCCTGAAGAGCAATATCATCGTTCTGCTCGCGCACATCGACGTGGCTGGCAAAGCAAGCAGGCGTGGCATCGGTGATATCAGTAGTCACCACAAGTCCAGTCATGAATCCGGCCCTCTTGGCGGCCTCGAGCACAGTGCCGCAGGGCGTGTGGTCGGGCAGCATGGAGATGGCACCGTTATAGCTCTTTTGCCCGCAGCTAAAGGCCGTGGCACCAGCTGCCGAGTCGGTGATCAGAGACGAAGCGCTTCTCGTTCGGCTGCTGCCCCAAAAGTGTTTATCGAGCGTCAGGGTGTCGCCGAATTCAAGACCCTCGACGTGCTGTCGGAACGATCGCGTGAGGGAAAGCGATGCCGGACCCATGCCGTCCGAGACCATGAAGACGAGGTTTCGCTTTCCATTGGGTTTTTCGGACCCGGTCTGTGACTTGTGTGACATCCATATAGCCAGTATTAAAACCCCGGCGGTGGCGAGTAATGCCCAGATGAAAATGAGGGTTTCGCGAAGCCGCAGGTGCCATGATCGGCCGTGGTGTGTCGAAGGAGCGTCGCCTCGGAGAGCATCTTCTTCAGAATCGGTCATGTCCGAGTCCAAAGAAGACCGACGCCGCTCGCGACGGCGGTCGTCGGCCAACAAAGGTGTCGTATGGGAAGGCTGCGTCATCACTAGAGTCAGCCCAGTACATGATCCGGTATCTCGAATGGGTGAGGAAAGACGCGTCTGCCCGACTCGTCCAAGAAGATTTGGGAGACGTGATGAAGCTGTAATGGACCTGCAGTGGTCAGGTTGTACGTACCATGGCAGTGTTTTGCTTTGTTTCTGTGAGAGAACAAGTCTCACCGACTGTGCTCCTGTTGAGCAAGGTTCTCTTTGTTCATGATCACGAGCTCTCTTACTGCTAAGAGCTACCTGCAGCCCAGGCCGCTTCGCCTCGAAACTCGCTAAGAGTCACGGGGCTCCACAATACCACCCTAGCATGACGTAGATCAGCACTTGAGGTCAGGGCGACGTGCATAATAATAGTGCGTCGGTGCGCTTATGCACCTTGGCATCAGGAGACATGCAATACAGTTCAGGTACCTGGACTACTACAATCTAGCAAAGCTTCGCAATTAATTGCGTTGATACTTCCATAGCTATTAGCGAAGCTTTGCTAAAGTTGAATTCAGTAATGGGCTCCAACTTTCGCGCTAAAAGTGTAGCAAAAAATATGATTGGCTGAATCGGCCGCTGACTAAGAAATTCACTGTCGACCTACCCCCTCAAAGGCGCTGTAACATAGCGGTCTCGGGTGCAACCTCCGAAAAATAGCACCTCCGAGTCCGAATCCATCCATCAAAACACACATGCACACACGCACACATCTCTTCAGCAGTCTATCCAGTCTATCCAGTCTATCCAGTCTATCCAGTCTATCCAGTCTATCCAGTCTATCCAGTCTATCCAGTCTATCCAGTCTATCCAGTCTATCCAGTCTATCCAGTCTATCCAGTCTATCCAGTCTATCCAGTCTATCCAGTCTATCCAGTCTATCCAGTCTATCCAGTCTATCCAGTCTATCCAGTCTATCCAGTCTATCCAGTCTATCCAGTCTATCCAGTCTATCCAGTCTATCCAGTCTATCCAGTCTATCCAGTCTATCCAGTCTATCCAGTCTATCCAGTCTATCCAGTCTATCCAGCAGATATAGCAGATATAGCAGATACAGCAGATACTGGAATCGCATGCGATTTTACACTTATCATTAAACTAAAGCAACACTGAGGTACAAAGCTTTGCTTTATCCAGAGAGGCCACGAACTGGAACAAATTAAACCATTGTCCCACTCGAACTTCTTGTTTTCCAGCTTCTTTATTTCATCGTGCAGCCAGGGCCGGTGAGTGCTGAGTGTGTGTATCACATCTCCGTGTGTCCTGTTGGTTCCTTGAACATGGCATTGCTTGTTGTCTCCGTTGAATCTGTAGTCCTTGTGATCTGTGGGGTCTGAACAGACCACATGTCTGCAAGTGAGCCCATACACGTCTGGGTCATTTCCTAGATTAAGATGTAGTCCCACTGATCCCTGTTTTGTGGAACCTTCCAGAAATGACACAGGATATCCGGGATGAGAAAGAATTGGAACGGCCAGTGTGTTTGTATTTTGTCTCGTTAGCGTCAAATATTTCATCCACTATAATACTAGGTTAGGTTACCTGGTGGTTACCTGGCAGGCGAGAGCAAAATATAATAAGAAAAGAATATATACTTATACTTATACCTTACCCTAGCATATCATCCGATCGCTACGATTAATTTTCGGACGAAATCTTTAAAATCAGAAACAAGCTTCGATCGAGAATAAGAATATTCAGTTTTTATCCCATAATCAAGATGATTTCGCGTAAAAGTGCGATGTTTGAGTATACGCGGAATCTCACTTTTTGCCTGGTTGCCTGTTGGAACATTTGGAGCACGAGATGCTCATCGTCGACATGTTGGTCATAAGGCAAACTCTAGAAGGCATCCCGATTTCACCAATAGTTTAGTGCATTACTATCAAAACACTTGTTTTGCCTCAAGCCAACGGGGACTATATCGGCTCAAGTGAGAGCATGCCTCGAATTCAGGTCAGACCGCTCGCTATTCATACAACCTCCTCCACCTCAAATCAGATCTCTCGCCATCATTCACCATCCTCCACCTCATACCTCTCGCCATCCACTCATGCTCCTCCACCCCAAACTTCTCCCTCGTCTTTTCTTTTCGCAAATGCCATCGGATTGAAGGCAATGTGGGTATCTAGTTTCATGCGAATGTGAAAAACACGCTGTTTATGGTCCGCCGTCGAACGCCCAGAATGCAGTGAGAAAATAAATCAGAATATGAAAAAACGGGACAAACCCCCGCGACCAATGCTGCAAAGCATGATACGCCAAACAACCATGCCTTCATTACACTCCAAAAGCCATGCCATCGATACGAATTGACGTACACGAGCATTGCCTTGCCAGACCAAGTGCACACCGTGGAAAACAGATCTACTGGAACGGATTTCTAGCCCGTCGCACAGGTGCCGGTGGTGCAGGTGATGCAGAGTTTGACGTTGCAGACCGTCCTTGACTTGCGACTGCTTCTCTAGCCCAGTCTGGAAGTCGAGGCTCCTTAGTCCTTGATCTTCTAAGCTCATGGAACTCCTTCATAGCAGCTTGATCGTCTTGCTTGTGTGACTTGCGGAATATTGCCGTCGATGCTTCTTCGGAAGATGAGACCGGACCCGCGCGAGGCGCCTGTTAAACATTTCAGCGTTAGCCATCACTCCGTGGTCAGAGAACATAAAAATCAAGGGGGAGTACCGCCATTGGAAACATCAGCAGATGAAACATGGGCGGGTGGCTCATCACTTTATGAGCCAAGCATCACAAAGAGTGTTCAGGACGTACCGCAGTCGAAGGCTCGCTCCCTCCACGTTGGACCGAGGGATCGGCTTGACGTTCTCCGTTGGACTTGGTTGTAGCCTCGGGATCTCGTGAAGAGTCCCGGCCACGAACTTCTGTGTTCGGCACACCTGTAGCCGGAGCTCCGGTGGCCAGGAACTTTGGACCCGAGTCCCCGGCGGGCTTCGTGCCGTTGTCGGGGGGACTCCACATGTATTTGGGCGGGAACTTGAATGGGTCTTGTCTCCTTTCGTCCACTGCGCGGGCCCATGCATCATAATGAGAAGGGGGCCAGGAAGCTAGTTCTTGAGGCGTAAAGTCGCTTCTCTGGATGCGCAAGAGAATCTCCTTGCGGTCCGCAGCATGCAATAGAGCCATCTTACATCGAACTAGCTCTGCAGGGTCTCTTCCTTGAGCTGCTTGCTCATCAAAGGCTTCTTCAATCTGACGGGCAAGGTCCTTGAAGGAACCCGACGCTGAAGTTGTAGACTCAGCCTTGTCGTCCACAAGCCCGCTATGCTGCCAGAGTCGATATAGCTCCTGCCTAAGGAGCTTGGGTTGGCTGAATACTCTCAGCGCGTTCTCGTCTTCGGCGGCAGCGATCCGGGTATTGGTACCAGGGACTGGAGCGATGACGCCTGGGCGAAATGCCGCAACCGGTCCCGCCATGGGACTAGGCGTTGAGCCTGTTTGGTTCGTGCCAAGATTCGAAGCCGACTGGGGATAAATACCGAAAGGATGTTGCAGTGCGGGCGATTGTTGAGTAGATCCAGTTGGTGGAAGTCCAGGGTTCGACAGGCGAGGTGCCCTAAGAGTGTTTTGCATCGGATTTCTCAACTCAGTCGAAAATCCCCCAGGGAGGGACGACATCGACGGAACGGGAGAGGGAACCATATTGACAGGTGTCGGCTGAGAAAGCATGAAAGGTTGCTGCGAAGGTCTCTGTGGCGCCCTACCTGTGAGACGAGCCTGATGCTCTGCAACCATTCGTCTCGCCTCTAGTGCCTCTTCGTTCGTCAGCTGTTCGTCTTCGAGACTCTCTTCCTCGAAAGTATCAGCCAGCACAATGTTCCGTATGCCATTGCGGAGGTCAGACTTCAGAACCGAGTCTAGAACGTCGTCTTTGCCCAAGTGAGGGTCGAGATCATGCTGGTCTGGCTCAGTCGGCTTCATGAGCATCTTTGAGAGTGGCTCTCCTCTTGGGATGGGGTTCTTCTTGTCAACGACACGTGCAGCAAGCTGCTCCTTGAAGATACCCCGACTCTGCATCTTCTCTTCGAATGTACCGCCACAGACGAAGCGGTACACGAAGACCGGCTTCTTCTGACCCATGCGATAAGCTCGACCAACTGCCTGTAGCTCGTACTGTGGGTTCCACTTGAAGTCAAAAATGACGACTCGATTTGCTCCTGTAATGTTGAGACCTATTCCGCCGGCTGTGGTCGAGATCAGGAAGACGCCGGGACCGCCTGAGTTGAAGTCCCTCACCAAAGCCTGACGGCCCTTGACGGCTGTCTTTCCGTCCAAGCGCGTGGGGGAGAATTGAGCGCGCCTGAGAAACATGTCCAAGTAGTCCAGGGTTGGTATAGACTGAGAAAACACAAGCACGCTGTCGCCCTTTTCTTTGCTTTCTTGAAGTATCTTCTTCAGGATCAGGATCTTCCACGACTCCTTCTCAGCGTCGACGCTGTTAATGTCTTTGCGCATGAGCTGCAGTTCGGCGCTGACAAGCTGACTTGGCAACGCAATCGAGGCGTCTTCGGTGCTGCTGCTGTCTTCTTCGGACACTCCTGCGCTGCGTGGCCCGATCTTGGATCCAGCGTCTTTCGATTCCTGAAGCTTTTGGCGAAAGCACGCAGGATGGTTGCAGAGAAGGCTCAAGACCCCAAGATATGCAAACAAATGCGCAGTCGTGGGTTTATCGCCAATAGAGTGATACTCCATGTACATCTCATACGCCTTCATCTGCAACTCTGTCAAGGGCACAAAGATGACAAATTCCGTCTTCTGCGGCAACTCGTTCCTGACAGAATTCATCGTACGCCGGTGGACTTTAGGCGCAACAGTCTCATTCAGCGATCGAAGCCTCGTTAGGGCTCTGCGTCTATCGGTCTTGGTGGAATTATTACGCAAACCTGCCTCGATCGGCATGGCGTAATCTGCGCGGAACTCCCTCAGGTCCGAAAGATAATTGGGAGCTACCCAATTAATCATGGAGTGGTACTCCAAGACTTGATTTGCCAGCGGCGACCCAGTCAAGGCGATGCGAAGCTGAGTGCGAAATCTCACAGCTGAAGAGTGAAGCTTCGACTTTTGGTTCTTCAACTGGTGTGCCTCATCAGCAATGACAAGGTTCGGGCGATCGAGCAGGATTTGCTGCATCGACTCGGTCAGGAGCAGCTGCTTGAACAGAGTATATCCGAGCAAAAGTATGCCACCGCCCTGGCCCCATTCCTTGATCGTATCCTGTCTATCAAGTATCGAGTACGTTGCGTCAAGCTTGAAGAACTTTCCGAGATGATGCTCTGTCTCATTAGTCCAGATCACAAGCTCGTCCATCCAGTTATTGACCAATCCAGGGGGCACAAGGATCAATGTTCGAGACTCCTTCAGGTCGTCCGGAATCTGCGAAGAGATGGACTTATCTGGCGATGCTGCGGATTCGGCAATCGTCATGAGCAAGGTGATAATCTGCATTGTCTTTCCTAGACCCATCGTGTGAGCTAGGAGGCAGCCTTGGCGGACTTGCGAATTTGCGACGATTTGATTCCACATGAATCGGACACCGGATATCTGGTGATTTTTGATCGAGCCGGCGATGCGGTCCGGGACATAGATGAAACCCTCGTCCTCTTGTTTGGTTTCATTGATGATGAAGCGGTGCTTCTCGCCGACCTGGATGTCGCCAGTGTGGGCAATTTTAGCACGATTGGCTTGTCTTCGTTCTTCCATTTCTCGCATACGTCGCTGGTCTATGTCACGAAGATTCTGCGCCTCCTTATTGCGCACAATTGTTCGCTTCTTCTTGGCGGTAGACTTTGCAGCGTCGGGATCCTCCACGTCTGAATCTTCATCAGTAGTATCACCGGTATGCTTTGAGTCATCAACTACAACAGCATCAACCGACGATTCCTTGTCGTCCAGAAGGGCGGTTGGGTGTGGCGCTTCTGAGGCTGGCTTGGTCGGTATGTAATGCAGAGAGAGCTTTCGCATAAAATCCGCAAATTTGTCGAAACGGTCGCCTTTGTCCTCTAGTCCAAGGCGCCCGTTTTCGGAATGGAACCAAGGCCTCAGGTGCTGCGGAGATCCTCCCAGAAAAGCATCGAACAAGCGAGCAATATGCAATGCGCAGAAAGCGTCCTTGTCATCCGCAAATTTGGATGGCAGTCTGGGAATCTCGAGTCTGCGCAAAGCAGGCAAAATAAACCCTTTCCAGATGAGGTCCGTCTTCCATTGGGACAAGCGGAACATAGCCGATTGTAGATGCTCCTGGAGATTGTTAAGCAATGAGACCACGACCTTTTCGTTCTCGGATAGGTTGGTCTGGTCCAGGTGACCGATCGGTGAAGCGTACAACAACATATTCGGGGAAGACGCCACTGCAGGACTTGCCTTCACCGGTGTGGTGAGATCAATAATCTCCTTGTCTTTGGAGATTTTGACTGCGAGCGCTTTCTTGGATCGTGGCACAACCGAATCTTCGCTTTTGATTGGGGTCGCCTTGGTCTTGGGCTGTGTGAGATCCAAGGTCTCTTCTGAGTCGAACGTTTGGCCATCACTAGCGACAGCCACATCGGCCACCTTATCACCATCCGACTTCGCTGTTGAAGCTGTAGGATCAGGTACCACGATGGAAGACAACAGTTCGCGGATGCTTTGAACAGATTCGCGATCACCGGAATGATTCTGCTCAACAGCAGGCTGGTGCTTGGGAGAGGATTCTGATTGATCAAAGCCTATTGCTGGTTCACCATCAATCATTGGCACATCCTCTGTATCCTGAGAATTGTGCATCTCTGCGTTGGCGGCGCTGGATTCCACTTCAGGATCATGATGTTCATGCATAGTCTCTTCGACTTCAGGCTCGGCCATCAACACATCTTCATCGTGGACAACGAAGTCTCGAAGCTGTCGATCCTCCAGCTCAGAGTCGCTGCCAAGTATCTCTTCGTCAGACACGTCAAGTGATTGTGCCTTGCGGTCCCTTGGCTTTTGCGGCTGGCTTGGAAACTTCTTCGGCTCAGTGGGAGATCTCAAGAGGTCGACCAACCAGCTTGAATATTGGAGATCAACAATCGTTTGGTCCAAAATACCCTCAATCTTTCTCATGTCCGCCTCGTTGGACCATTGTTGGCCGAGGATGTCAGATTGATAGCTGTCGAGTCGTTGCTTGTAACGAGCAATGAGACGATTCTCCTTGTCGATGGCTATCTTGAGTCCATCCCGGCGAGCGTTCTTCCAGAGACGATTGGCCTTGTATTCCAATCCTGGTAGTTTGTCGCGTCGCCATGCTGTGACCTGCTCTGCCATGATGGCGTCCAGAATAGCTTTCTTTTCCTCGGCAGACAGATCTGCACGACGCTTGGCTTCTCGTCTCTTACGCTCGTCCTCTTCTTCCTGGATCTCCTTCCAGGTGTCCGAGTCGTATTCATCGTCTGAGTCACCGTAGGCTGGAAGGACTTCATAGTGTTCAGGATTTTCACCGCCCGGTACCATGTCCGGCTTGGAGCGTCTGAAGACACCTTGTTGACTTTTTCCAAGCCGACGTTTCACGAGGCGAGAACGCTGTCGTCGCAAGCCAGCTGGGTAAGGTTTGATGTGATATTCAAACTCGAGATCGCCCTCCGACAGTGGGTGGTCAGATTGCTCATAATCAAGTATGTCCGCTCTGTTGAGCACATCTGGGCCCAGGTAGGCCCCTTGCATCTGACTTGTGTCTTCGGCTTCGGGCGCCATATTAGAGACAAGGATGCCTTGGGGTATATTGCGAACATTATCGAGGTTGGCATTCTCGGAGAGCAACACGGGTGCAATTCGGCGCTTCTTCTTTGCAGTAGGCTCCATTGAGTTTGTGACCGTATCCGAGGGGGCTGATGATGGTAGGCGTGTCGTCAAGGTAGGGACAACAGAGGTAGTAGTCGAGATTGGCGTCTGTGGAGGCGACTGAGACAGGATGGTTTGAGGAGTGTTGTAAGTAGATACATCACTTTCCTGTCGGCGCTCTTCATCCAGCTTCCTCTTTCTGTCCTGCTCAGCAGTCTGCTGGAATTGCGCAATGTACTCGCTGTGGACTGCAGCCTTATCCTCATTATCTGAGCTGTCTTGGTCATCCTGACGAAGTGAGAATATCTTGTACTGGCGACTTCGAGATCGTAGCTGGGAAATGGCTGCTCTAATTGTCTCCTTGTGCTTACTGGCTCTGACGCCAATGTCAGGGAAGAAGTCCGGAGCTAAGGAACCATCGCCAAGTAGGCTCTCTCCGTCAATCAGATTCTCTCGCAAACTCGCTTCCAATTGTCGCAGGTCCGGGAGCTTGGGCGGGTTCGTAGGTGGCTTCCACGTGCGCTGGTCGGTACAGAACTCTCGTACCACCCGGTCGGTATCCCAATACCAGGGATCTGAATCGTCGGCCATTTTGTCACGAGTGCAAGCGTGAACTCATGCTCGGTTGTATAAGAGATACAGTTGCGCAGGAAATTTTCCGGAAACGAATCTGTGGTCTATATACTTTGGAAATGTCAGCCGGGAAAAAAACTGCCCGGGATTCGCAAGTACGGTAGGTGCGAACGATACACTTTCTCTCAGATGGCAGGAGCAGTGCAAGGTGATTGTTGAAATGTCCAGGTATAAAGAGAACGTTGAAAGTTTACTCACATTGACCAGGCTCTTCTAATGCTGAATGGCTTCAATGTTGCTTCACAGACCGAGTCTATGTACACACTCAACTGCGATTTGGTGGCTCCGGTTGCGCAGTGTGACTTCGCCGAATGAGCTCGATATCGTGGAGGGGATCTCACGAAGGGAGATTCGGGATCGGGCGCCGATGATGAAGTCTTCAATGTTGAGTACAAAGGGCTTGAATTTGTAGTTGCTTCGTGGGTTGTACTTCAGAAGGCCTCGGCGGCAGGCAATTAGGCCTCTTATAGTAAAGAGGAAAAGAAACGGCCAGGCGTGAATCCTGGGAAACCCGGCATTAAGGAAGGAAGTGAGAAATGGGAAAACAATCCAGCTCAACAACAGTATGTACAAGGGAAGGCGCGTCGTAGGTGGTCGCGTCGGCGAGCGAATGCGGGCAAAACGAGAGGGGTTGCAGCGCAAAAGTCGGGAGATCGTGAATCCAACGGACAATCAATCAGTGCGCCAACACTAAAGGAACAGTCCGAAAGTCGTATCTGTTGAACGCGTACAATTCGAAAGATCGAAAGGAATTATTGACAAGAATACAAGATCGTAGCCTGGAAGGCAGAAGTGAATTGGGGCAGAAATCCAAAGCTGGCAGGAAGCTCTGGCCGTGGAAGTTGGTGTTTTTTTGGAGGTCCAGCGGCTGCTCAAACGCCTCTGAGAGCTCCGATTGTCTGGGTTGAGGTTAGAATTGAGGACTCGACGCGCCGAAAGTGCTTAAGCACCGGTTGCGGGCCGTGACGCGCAGGAGGGCCCCGCTAAAGACAGGCGTCGAGGCGCTAAATCTTTATCGCAATCGCTAAATCCTTATCGCAATCGCGCGCCCCACGTGATTGATAAGTACAGAATCCAGGGTCTCCCCTCCTCAGGCTTCCCGGATAGCACGGTTCAGGTGGGGGCGGGGCATTTGGCTTTTCGAGCGCCAAATGGAATTCTTTGGATTTGCGGTGCTTGGCTCATAGGAGATGGCATGAAAGCTGCAGCGAACGATGCCTCATGCCTCATGGCTTCCATCACAACAATGGCGTGAACATGGATACTTGGCCGTTCGAATAATCTCATATAACTGTACCTTCTCTCTGCAAATTTCATAAGTCTATTCGTCCAATGTGGGCACATGTAAGTCGTATATAGAAGAACAAATGCAATGACGCAATAATCATGAAGTTGCAAAGTAATATGTGAAGGGCCTTGTTGACCTCTGCTTTCAGAAATTCAGTAGCAGCAGGAACAGAGTATTATTTGCGCTTTCAGACAAGGCTTTGGAGTTCAGTTACCAGACCAACCCCATCCAGATGAACATGGAACCAGCTTTGTAATCAGCATGTCTAAGACAGAACCTTTCTCCTCCATCTAAGCTCCGCGATCGCGTAATTATGCTATCCAAGTGGGGCATCACCGCGTTCAGTACTTGAGCACAATCGTCCAACATACATCGGAGGGGCCCAATATAACACATCGGTACACCACTACCATTCGCGATTGGTTTGCGGCTATACATATCAGCTCAAGAAACTGTGCCAGGCCCATCTCCAGTGAACATCGATTCTCTCGACTATTTCCTTGTTGCCGTGGGACGCTACAATTCTTGGTACTATTCTTCTGAATCGACCGTTGCCCCATCATATCTAGACAAATCGTTGACCAGGATTCTTCAGAATTCAGATACGAAGTTGCCCCTCCAACCAGGTTGCTTAGGACAACTCACAGACCCTCGTGTCTTGCCTGCTTTCTCTCCCCTCTCTCGCGGCCCAGAGCAAAAAAGAGAAATGTCGTCGTACCCTCCCGAGATCACCGCCTCGGAGGGCGAGAGGCTGACCGAGGTGGTCAAGGACTGGTCCATAGCCCACGGCCTGACGGTGCGGCCGCCGCCCGCCGTCATCGCCGCCGAGGCCGACCCGGGCAACATCCTGGCCACCGCCGTGCCCGTGACCCTGTTCCCGAGCCCCTTCCCCAAGGTCTGCTTCGACCAGGGCGTCCACGTCCAGAAGGCCTACAACGAGCTGTACGCCTCCATCAGCCGCGACGAGAACTTCCTCGCCCAGATCGTCAAGGAGTAAGGACCCTGACCCCCGGAATGCCCCCAGAGTCCTTTACTGACGCACAACCCACAGGATCGGCGACAGCGATGAGTTTACCCAGGCGCTCTGGAAAGTCCACCTGAGGGTCAAGGAGGAGGGCTACGTGCAGCCCCTGTCGCTCGGCCTGTTCCGGTCCGACTACATGGTGCACCAGGAAGGATCCTCAGGCTCGGCGCCGCAGATCAAGCAGGTCGAGTTCAACACGATCGCCTCGTCGTTCGGCGGGCTGTCGGCGCAGACGTCGGCGCTGCACCGCCACCTCTCGGCCATCGAGTACGGCCTGCTCTCGGCGCCCGTGGTCAAGGGCGCCGCCACGCTGCCCGACAACCACAGCGCCAAGGGCCTCGCGCAGGGCATCGTGCAGGCCTACACGGCGTACGGCGAGGCTTCCGGTCACCGCCGCAAGTGCGTCGTCTTCCTGACCCAGGACGGCGAGCGCAACATCTTTGACCAGAAGCACCTCGAGTACGAGGTCTCGGCCCCGCCGCAGACCATCCCCGTGTTTCGGCTGCCCTTCTCCCAGGTGCTGCAGCACACCAAGATCGCCGAGGGCCAGGGCCGCCAGCTCCTGTACACGCCGCCGCAGCTGCCCCACCTCACCTTCGAGGTCAGCGTCATCTACATGCGCTGCGGCTACGGCCCCGGCGACTACCCGGGCGACGAGGCCTGGGAGGCGCGGTACCACCTGGAGCGGTCGGCGGCGATCAAGTGTCCCTCGGTGCTGACGCAGATCGCGGGCACCAAGAAGGTGCAGCAGGTCCTCGCGACGCCCCGCAGCAGCGCGTCGGAATCGCCCATCCTGCACCGCTTCCTGTCGCCGGCGACGCACCTCGCCCTGAAAGACCTCGAGGCGACCTTCACCAACATCTACCCGCTCGACAGCTCGGCGGCGGGCCTGGAGGCGCGCAAGCTGGCGCTCGACCCGGAGCAGTGCCGGCGGTACGTGCTCAAGCCGCAGCGCGAGGGCGGCGGCAACAACGTGTACCGGACGGCGATCCCCGAGTTCCTGCGGTCGCGGCCCGAGGAGCACTGGGGCGCGTACATCCTCATGGAGCTGATCACGCCGCCGCCCGTGCGCAACACCATCCTGCGCAACGGCCACCTCGAGACCGGCGGCGTCATCTGCGAGCTCGGCATCTACGGCACCTGCCTCTGGAGCCAGACCGAGAACGAGGAGAGCAAGGTGGTGCGGTGGAATGACACGGCTGGATACCTGCTGCGCACCAAGGGAGACCAGAGCGAGGAGGGCGGTGTCGCTGCCGGGTTTGGTTGTATGGACAGCGTGGCCCTCGTCAGCAGCTAAAACATCAATTACACAAACACAGATGGAAATCATGACTGTACATCAGTCTTTGACTTTTCAAACAGCATATAAAATATTGAGAGAGACAGCAAAAGGTTTATACAATGAATGATTAGAGCCTAAAGGTTGAATGAAACTTATTTTAGTCTACATGAAGAGGTTTATTTGCATTGCACTGAAACTATTGCGCTCGATCGGCTCGTCATTGGATGTGTAACCAATGAACAGCAGTATTAACCAGTCGTCTAGTGGCTGATACACCAATCTCAAGGAACAAGAACCGCCGAAAGAACGCCTGTAAATGATCTCGCCGCTCGGTGTTGGGCGTTTCACGGCGGATGGTCTGCTGATGATGCTGCCAATCCAGTCTATACCCCATTGTCTTTTATCATTTCACCCATCTCTTGCGTGACTTTCATCAAGGTCATTCATCCACCATGTTCACAAGGGTCCCAGACAATGCCGACCGCATGACTAGGTAAAAACAGCCTTGCACATATAGACAAGACCCAACGCCACGACCGCAGTCACGGCCAGCTCCCGCGGCAAGAAGACGAGGGCAGCAATGATGAATATGCCCCATCGTTTCACCTGAGCTACCCGTTCTTCCATATCGACATTGCGTGACTCGGCGCGACTGTGGCCACTGGGGCTTCCCATGGAAGCTTTGCGGCCAGCCCGCCGAGATCGGCGACCACGGCGCCTCCTGAATTGTGAATCATGCTGGGACTCCTCGCCTCCATCATCCCTCTGCTCGGCTTCGTCGGTGGTGGGTTGTCAGCCAAAGTGGAAGCCACCTGGGAAACCGCCGGCTTGTCCGCGACCACCACCACCTGTGGAGAAGCGGGCACCACCGGGGAAGCCGCCGCCGCCGCCGCCGCCGAAGCCACCTCCATTCATCATGCTGAAGAGGATCTCGGGGTCGATTCCGCCCATGCCTCCACCCATACCGCCCATGCCGCCTCCGCCAGCGAACATGTCGTTGGGATCGATCAGATCTTCGCCGCTGTCGTAGCGTGCCCGCTTCCTGTGATGGTAATTAGCAACAAAGTCAACATTTTCACAAAAGACGCTAGACTTACTGAGGGTCGCTCAAGGTCTCGTAGGCTTCTCCAATGTCCTTGAAGCGTTCCTCTGCCTCGGGGTCGCCCTGGTTCTTGTCCGGGTGGTGAACAATGGCCGCTTTCCGGTAGGCCTTCTTGATGGTGTTGTCATCGGCATCCTTGGAGACACCGAGGATCTTGTAGTAGTCCTTACGCTGGCTCTTCTTCAGCTCCAGCTCGGCCTTGCGAACCTCCTTGGCAATGGAGCGGTCCTCGGGGTCCAACTCTTGAAGGGCCTTCCACTCTTTGACAGCAGCTTCCCAACGCTCGGCCGCAACAAGGGCGTTGGCCTTTGTCTTGCGCGCCTTCATGTACGACGAGTCCAGGCTGATGGCCTTCTCACAATCCTCAATAGCCTCGTCGTATTGCTTCAGCTTGGTGCGACAGAGAGCACGATTCTGGAGCAGCTTCGAGTTGGTGCCACGGTTGGTGGGATCAATCTCGAGAGCCTGGGTATACTTGTCAATGGCAGCCTGCCAGCGACCAGCTTTGTAGTCTGTGTTGCCCTCGTCCTTCATGCGGTCCAGCTTCTGGACGATTCTCAGATACTTGATCGCATCTCGGTAGTCTGGGTCGCCGCTCAAGGCCTTGCGGAAATGCTGGATGGCCTTGTCATTCTCACCCTGCGCATACAAGGCACGACCTCGGAGAACCAAAGCCTCTGGGTCTGAGTTGTTGTATCTCAAGAGAGACATGGCAACGTTCTGCGCTTCACCCAGGGAGTTAACTCCGCCCATCTTAAGGTAGGCCGTACCACGCATCAGTTGCCACTTGCGAGGCTTGGGTGCGCCGAGTCCGAGGAACTTCTCGGCTTGGTCGAGAGCGTGCAGAACCATGGAACCCGAAGTGCCATTCTCAAGCGCATCTGTGGCAGCCCTGATGTGGTGCTGCATCTCCTTTGCAGGAGCCATGTCCTTGGCCGAGGCAGGCGGGTTGATGCGGCCGAAAGTGGTGAGGGCCTCATCGGGTCGACCCAGACTCGTGTAGATACGGGCAAGGCGCAGCAGGAACTTTGGGTTCGAAGGGTCCAAATCTACAGCACGGGAGCAGTCCTCGAGCGCAGACTCATACTGGCCATTGGACATGTATGCGGCGGCCCGGTTGCTGAGGTAAGTGGCCGAGTTGGGGACCAGGTCGACAGCTAGTGGGCCGAGTGTTAGTTGTATGTGATAAGAAAAAGGCAATTCGTCTTATCAGTGGCAAACATACCCTTGGTGTACTGTAGGATGGCATTCTTGTAGTCCTTCTCCTTGAAGTACTTGTTGCCGATGTTCTTGTAAGACTCAGCCTCGTCAGCGGGCGAAGGGACCGGACTCGAAGGGTTGGACCTGTGAGGCGGGGGAACAGGGCCATCGCCGTTTGTGGGAGGGGTCTTCCGTCCGTTTGTCGGGGAGCTGACGGGAACGGTGCCGTTGGAGGCGGATTGAGGTGGCGACGACGGCGGGGCGTTTGAGTCGACGTCCATCTTATCAATGGAGCTGCGGTTGCTCATGTTGGAGAGGGCTGACAAGCGCTTGTCTCGCTCGTCGGGAGGAAGGTTGAGGGGGTGGGTATTGGGGTCGTGCTGCTTCTTGCTGCGACGCGAAGACGAGGAAGAAGAATCAGTGGTCTGCCGGCCAAAGGAGCGTGAGCTTCGTGGCTTTGTGGGCGGCTGCTCTCGCGGCGCAGGCGATGCGGGCGAAGCGGGTCTGGTAGATTTTCTGGGCGATTCCCTTTCCCTCTTTGCTGCGGCGGCGGAGGAGTAGGGAGGAGGGGAAGAAGCGAACTTGGCTGGCGAAGTCGGCTCTGTAGCCTGACGAGGGTTGCGATTCTCGTCGTTTTCGCCCGTCTGTGGCTTCTTTGGCGAGGTAGATTTCTTGGAGGTGAAGAAATTCATTGGGGGAGAAGACTATGGCAAGATTTCGAAAGTTTAAAGCCGGTACCTCCAAGCCCGCTGTTCTGCGGATCCCACCACCAAACTCGTGTCTTAGGTAAGGCAGCCGGACTCGGGCCCCGGGGCAAGAAAAAAAAGCAGAAGTATTTCAAGCGAACAGTAGTAGTATGATGCGCATGAATCGCAACCACCTCAATAAGTAAAAACAAATGTTTCTACTGTGAGGGTGATTCTTTTGCAGGAAGAGAAAACACAAGAGGAGAGAGAGAAAAAGTGTTTGCTTTCTCCAACCAAGTGCTGCACAGGTATGTACAGTAATGCAACGGGATCCTGGACTCGAGCTTGAGGTTATTATTGCATGTACCGACAAACAATTGAGGCGCCTTTTCAAGCTTTCGTGTGCGCTGTTCCGCAGCAGACCACTGGCGTCACGGTTGAGACCTTTTCGTGCCTGATTGCTGCTGGCTGTTTGCGCCTGAGTCTTTCAGTTGTACTGGTCGGGGACGACGTTGCTGCTAGCACGGGTCTGCGAGTCGCAAGTACCTAGGTATAGTTCCAAAGGCAAAGCAGGTACAAGTAGCAGATGGGTATGCAATGTGGTGTAGGTACGACTGTCGAATAGTTGCCGCCGGCGTCCAGTCACTTGAATAGCGGTCCTCTTTTTCTACTCGAACCCCGTTTTGCTGAGCGGGAACTAGGAAGAACGCTGTAAAGATGCAACGAGAAAGCAGAATAGGCTTTTGGGAGAGGACAGAATATGGTCGAGGCGTCTGGGTCAAGAGTGGGAAGGAGAGGGAAAGAGATGGAACCGAGCTTTCAACCTCGTCGAGGTCCGCTGGTGCTGATATGAGAGAGAGAGGGCCCGGGGGGTATCAGATTAGTTGACGTCTTTGGCCCTCAACTTTGGGATCGATTTATCAGCCTAGGTTAAGGTAGGTCAGTAGGTGCTACGTAAAATCAAAAGCAGTGCCAACCCCAGGAATTATTATTATGTTGCCCTGGTCGTTGGTTGCCTTGCACAAAACGAGTTGTGATGTGCTGTCCACAAAGTGCTGCCGTGTCCGGCGGTGTTTTCCCTCGCCCAGGGCGCCGGGGAACCAGAACCGAACTGCAAAATTGTCAGGCTGGGGATTTTGGCACTTTTTTTTTTGTGCAATTCGCCTATGATGTGCACTCTACATGTCGTCACGCGGGCCAGACGGACTGAGACAAGGTATAAGATACCAAGCACCTCTGGGTCCACTTGTCACAGCAACGGTCCAATATTCAGTGAAGACAGACTGGTTCGTCCAATAGACTGGGACTTGTCAATGTTGTTTACATGGCGCTGCGTCTACAGGCAAAAAGGCCGTATCCTCAGTGGTCGTCTCTGCGGTAGGAGTGCTGATGGGCTCCATAATGGCCGTCCAATGGAGCCCTCGTTGCTGCAGTGTGTACCACGAGAAATACAGGAGGTTGAACGAACCGGCGTGACAGTCGCAGCATGCCTTTGGGTCAATGATACCCCAGACTGCCGCTCCCATTGTGCCCAGGAAAGTAATCAATATGTAGACATGACGAAAGATGTTTGCAGAGTTTCACATGTCGAGACGAATCAAGTCGTCCTGTTGGAAAGGAATAACGAATGCAGAATTAATGTAATAGCAATGCGGTTATACGGGCGCTTGCTCCCGCCCGCTTGGTTCCCCCTCAATCCTTGTTTTAGTAGTAATAGGTAGCCGTCGAACCGTTCATCCCGCTTATTATGAAAGTCTAAGCAGGGGCCGGGGCTACATCGTCCCAAGCGGTTTCCGATCAAAGAGCGGGAGGATTTGGCAGGCCCCCCGCGTACCTAATGTACATTACGGAGAACAGTCCCCAGCCGCCATCTGCACGCTGCAGTGTGCCTCAAGTCGAGGCCTCAGGCCTCAATTGTCTTTTTCCATTTCATCGGAGTTATGACGGCTACCAAGCTACGTATCTCGCAACTACGCATTTCGATTCTCGAACCTTCTGTGGGGCTTCACCCGGGTAAGACACGTTCGATATCATGACCAATTGGCCATGATGAAAGTGTCGAATCATGATTGCAAGCAGGTGCAAAAGAAAAACAATTCAATTGACTCTCTGCCTAGAGCCAGCATATAGCCCACATTCATAGGTACCTACTAGGTAGACAACAGACTTGACTTGATTCATATTTACTCTATTTCACGATCCGTCTGGTGGCCCGCGTACCTAAGCGCCGGCAGCAGACTCGACACCTTTTTGGCGTCACATTGACTGAGAAAAAGAAAAATCACTTCTGCATTTCAATCAGATGATTGGTAGACGGAGTGGTTTAACACGGACAATTGCCCGCGATTGCAACATCACACGTAAGACAATTTGTAAAGACAGCGGAATCGCTTACAGTTCTGGGATTGCGATGGACACGGTAATAGACGGATTGATAAATCTCAACCAAGCGACGGAGCCCCAAGTAAACAAAGAGTCAATGTCGGCATAAAACCAGTAGCTTGGTGTGCTTCAAGAAGCATCACGTCAATTCAATCTTGACAATACACAGTGATCTATTATGTACGATTAGACAATGCGCCGTGATCAATAGTTGTCCTGCCCATGACCGAGCCGCTCAGTCAGGCCTATGTGACAACCGTCTTTCCCTGATCAACAAATAGGTATACATGATCGTAGAACATCCACGTTTACGCCCAGAACGCCAACTCCGCTTATATATGCAGAACATCAATCTTCGCTGTGCTCCGAGCCACTGCTGGCACTTCGGCTGCTGGGCGCGGGCTCCGCCGCCCCGCTGCCGCCAACGATCGAGTTGACGAAATCCTGGTACTTGAAGACCTCGCCCTTCTTGCGCGATCCACCTGCCGCCATGGTGCTCTTACTGAATGCTCTTCGTCCGCTGAAGCTGGCCATGATCTTTTCAACCTCATGTGGCGACAATGCGCTCTCGCCTGGCTCCGGGGCTGTGTTGAGCAGTGCGTCGCGCAGTTCGGCGAGATCAACCTGGCCACTATCGTCGTCGTCGAAGGCGGAAAAGGCTGAGAGCAGCTCGCTGCTGGGCGACATGGCCGATAAGGTGTTTGCTATACTGTTGAGAAACACGGCGAGTGTCATGTTTTGCGGGCCACCCGATGGGAAGAACTGCGAAAGCTCTGATGGACTGGAGGACATGCCTGGCGCATTGTCTTAGCAGATGCCGACCGCGAGTCGAGTCAATTTGGAACATACCTAGCTGTGTCATCATGTCGGCAACATCTTCTCTATTGACAGAGCCGTCGCTGTCTCTGTCCAGTATCTGGAAACCGTCCCTCAGGACTCGGAGTTGTTGGGGTTGCAGTTGCGACAGCGCATTGCCTCCTGCTGCAGGAGCGGGCGCTTGTGATCGCAATGATACTGGCGAACCTAGACGTGGTGAGGCCATGGTTTCGGGCTGCGGTAACGGTCTGGAACGACTGAAGTCTGGCGAAGCTGGAGCGGCCACTGGGGTCGATTCAACTCCCAACCGTGACGGAGTGCGTGCGTGACCGAGTCTCGAAGGGGTGCCGGGTGGTGTAGATTGTCTCAACGGCGACGATGCAGCAGGCGATTCGGGTCTGCGAAAGGGAGAACTTCGCGGCGATCCGTAGCCCAGAGGAGATGGTTTAAACCCAGCTGGCATAGCCTAAATCACGAGAGGGTCTGGAGTTAGCACAGGTAACTCATCTCGAATTTCTCCACTTGGGACGTCATACCATGGTGGAAGCTGGTGGATTTTGATGTTTTGACTAAATCTCTGGACTAGAAAGTAAACAATACGAAACGAGGTTGGCTCTCGACGGGGGGGTATCAGCTGGGACTTGGTTGGCGACAATTGGAGTCAAAGACGATTTTCTTTTTGGGTATAATCAAGTAGTATTTGGTCTTTTACATGAATCTGCAATGTTTGTAATGTTTGACGGCAGCAGTTGTTATGGAATTGAAGCTACGAAATTGCTTGTTGTGGCAATGCTCTGAGGCTGCCGCCCGGGGAAGAGATAAACACAGTGACCGGACAACGACCAAGGCAGCGTCTCGTCTTGTCTCGTGGAAAGCGTGGTTGGCACGGATCATGGCTGAGCGTCTGGGGCTTATGGCGGGCATGGCGGGGGATCGAAGTAACCTTGTGGGCTTGGCGCCACACTATCTCCTGGGCCAGAAGAGGCCGTTGGGTCTCTGCATTACTATGGGTGCCCAGTTCTTTTGGACATGTCGATGCGATGGAGTCCCAATTGCCGAATGGCATGAAATGGTCTGGAAATCCAGCAACATCACTTCATGTGGCAGTTCTTTGTTGTTCTGGTTATATATCATCCAGAGGATCACGAGTTGTTCCAGTGGAGCACAATTGGCAATTGAGGCCTTACAGGGAGGGACTATTTGGAAATACCTTGAAACCATATCCAAAATCAAGTCTTGAGTGCATCCACTACATACCTACTCAGTCATCGCAAGCCGAACAAATTGCACTCCATATACAAAGTAGAGCGCCATTACAGGCTATACCTAGGCAGCGTTTGACTTGAGGAAACGATGGCGAATAAACGAATCGTTTGACATGTTTGGGACGCCCCCCAAAACTCCAAGTCCCCTGAAATGGTTCGAGATTTGGTTCTGACCCGGCCCGGTCGCAGAACTCTAGAGAAAAGGTGTGGCATCCACCACGACGACACTCCCCTTCTAGCGGATAGCGCTAATAGATTGGCCCAATGTGAGATTGGGTTTTCTCTTCTGCTTGGAGCCTGTCTCCAGATGATGCCAGGAACGTTCTGGGTTTCTTTTTCCTCCTTCTGGTGGATTATATAGTAGATTGGTTATTGTTGGCAGGGGTGGTCAGTTTTTCAGGGTCCTGCAACGTCAGCCCTTCACGAGCCAACGATATTTCTCTATATTTACTATATTTTCTCGAGTGCAGTGTACCAGTCGTTCGGAATCTCAATCAAATTTGTCTTTGTACAATGCCATATTCACCAACATATGTAAAGGGGCGGACACCAACTTGCCATGAACCATTCTTTTCTATATCTAGGACTACTTGATCTGAAATATGAGCCTGTCTTACGGCCTTTATCTGATTAATCTCTTTTAGTGCTCTGTAGTGTTGAGACCGTGTCTCGCGCGTCTGGGCCCGTTCGTCCCCTCTCCAGTATCCGGCGCCTACACTACAATCTACATGCGGTCTCCAACCCCCCCAGTGATTACAATTCATCCGTGATCTTCAATCGCATGTTCGTCCGGTGGAATTGTTTCGTAATTGATGGGGTTTGTGGATGGGCCACAGCTTTTTGAGACCGCACACCGAGCCAGCCAATACCGTTTTGAGCGCACGTCCACTTTGGCTGTCCGCGATTGGGAACGAACGGCGCTGATCTTGCAACGTTGGAACCCCTTTTACCTTTGGGCGTTTTGGCGCGCAATGGGGATACTCCGTCCATGTGCCTTGGCTGCTTGGGTACTGTAGGTATTCTTTAACCAGACACCCCAGCTGCTCCCCCAGTCGCTTCTGTCTATCGGTCGACTCCATACACCACCACCATACTCGCGAGAATACGACGCAAATTGCTTGCTGCAGTCATCATCGTCGCACAAGGGACGCTGCTGCAGCTGCCACATCTACTCCAAGGCCAAGAAGTCGACAGACAGCCCTCGCCCCCATCAGATACTAGGATCAACAGGTGGCTAGGTAGTGAATCCACGAGGATCTGCTCCTTCCCTGTCCCTTCGCCAATACGACAGTATCAATAATCACCGCAGGCACCGTCCCGTGCGGGACGGGCTACCGATCGATACCCAGACCCAGATAACCTTTCCACAGCCATGGCTTCGGTCTCAGGAGCTGGACGACCGTTCCTGTCGCGAACAAACACGAGCCAGTCTACACAGAACGGCCATGCCGCGCCCATGAACCCTCGCGCATCCCTCTCGTCCTTTCCATCGTCACGGTCGCCCTCACAAATGTCGCATCACTCGAGGCAGCCTTCGAGGTCGCCGCAGCCGCCTGTCCAAGCTGATCTCGACCGCACCTCGGACCCCAGCTCCAAGTCCAACAAGACGTCGTCCATTGGGAGCAGGACCGTGGCTTCTTCGCAGCACTCGTCGCTCTCGGGCCCTCCGAAGCGGCTCAATCCTGACGCCCATCCGCCGAGGAAATTGCGGTCACAGTACCCTCGGGGGTCCACCGAGAATCATGTCGAGTATATACTGGTCGCCTCCTTCGACATTGACCGGGGTCCGGTCATGGAGCATCAGTATCCCGTAGCCATCACGGGCGACGAGCACATGCTGGCGGAGCTCATGTTACCGGACCAGGCCCATGCGCGAAACCAGGACTGGACCATCTTCTTTCTGCACAAGGACAGCACCCAAGAGGAAGAGGAGGAGGAGGCCAAGAAGAAGAAGAAGCGCAAGGAAAGGAAGAAGCGGAGGCAAGATCGCGCTGCTGGCCTGATCACCGAGGACGGCGAGGACATGGCTGATCTGGATATTGATGACGACGACGAGGATGATATGAATGACGACGACGAAACGAGCGAAGACGAGCCGGAGGGCGGAGAGGGCCCTCCCTTGGTCTATGTTCTGAACCTGGTGAACACGAAACACGACAAAACCGTCAAGAGAGGTGCGATAGTCAAGGCCATGGCGGTATGCACGCGGCATCCTTTCTTGCACATATACAAGGTTCGTCGAGCTGCGCGACTTGATTCTCTCTACTATCAGAACCATGACTGACTCTTGAGCAGCCGCTTCTTCTACTCGCGTTGGAAGAGTACTTCAAATCACCAGTGCCCGAGACCTTGTCAATGCTTTACGATGCCGTCAACAATATGGACTTATCACTAATGCCAAAATTG
The DNA here is from genome assembly GCA_022432395.1 of Pestalotiopsis sp. NC0098. NCBI lineage: Eukaryota > Fungi > Ascomycota > Sordariomycetes > Amphisphaeriales > Sporocadaceae > Pestalotiopsis > Pestalotiopsis sp. NC0098. The sequence goes on along the minus strand of JAJKLJ010000004.1, from coordinate 1,112,539 downwards.
AGTCTCCTCGAGCGGAATCTTTTGCTTGCGAGCGACAACAAGGATCTTTTCGTCGAAAAGTTTGGCCAGATGATTGAGATGCGAATGGCAGAGGATCGGGAAGGATCCGTCAGCGAGACATTCGACGCGAGCAGGAGTCCGCCCAAGTTGCATGGAATCTCTCGGGCAGGTACTAAGGCTCATCTGGAAGGCTCGTCGGGTTACGCATTGCCACGAGACACGCATGAGTTCGAGAGCAAGGTGCTTTACAAGGGAATCCCCATCCCTGTCAAGGTGCCCACGGCCGTCATGCCCGAGACGGTCGGAGACTTTTCGATCATCAAGCTCATACAGACCTTTTCGGAACCGCATGCCAAATCGCCACAGCCGTTTCCCGTCCACCCCCATCTTACAAGCAACGGGCCCGGTACCCATCCCATAATAGTTTTGGCTAATGCCCTCTTGACACAAAAGCGAATCATCTTCCTGGGCCACAATATGCCCTCGGGAGACGTTGCTGAGGCGGTGCTGGCAGCGTGTGCTTTGGCATCTGGCGGTGTATTACGAGGCTTCACCCGCTTTGCATTTCCATACACTGATCTGACCAAGATCGATGATTTGTTGAACGTACCAGGGTTTATTGCTGGAGTTACAAACCCGACATTTGAGCTCCATCCGGAATGGTGGGACATCCTGTGCGACATACCCAGCGGACGAGTAAAGATTAGTAGCAAGATCGACCCGGCTCCCGTGACCGAAGGCATGGCTTACTTCCAGCAACAACATCCAGCCCACGCCAACCTCGTCAGTGGTTCCACCTCGAGTACCGATCTGACTGGGGATATGGTGTTTATGAACGATATCCTGAAGGGCATTGCCGCAAGGCTTGGTGAACGAGTAATTCGCGCCAAACTCCGCGACTGGGTGGTCAAGTTCACAAGAATAGCTGCGGCGTTTGAGGAGAGCGTGTACGGCGCAAGTGCACTATATATTGGCGGCGATGAGGTGGAAGCAAACAATGTCGGCATTGGCGGGCACGGCTATGTGTGGGCAGACGATAATGCCAAGCAGAGAGAGCTTGCCGGCAATGTGTCCAGGATAGAAGGCTGGAGGAACACACGGAGCTATTACAGCTTCATCCAGGTACGAGCACGCACAGCTTGGATGGTATCAAATCCCGAGAAACTAACCAGCGAGACAGGACCTTGCCCAAATCTACACAATCCGACCCCTCAAGGGCCTAGATCTCCACCACATGCACGATCGTCTACGCACGCAGAAGCTCAACCCTGCCCAGAGTCGGGAGATTTACCTGGCCTTTGCCAAATACGTTTCGTCATACGACGAGATATGTCTCCTGCTCACAGTAGCACCCGAGTCGCACGCCGGGCTCTTTTACCTGGCCTTGGGTCTCTTTCACAAGGACAAGGATGTCCGCGTCAAGACGGCAGAGCTCCTGGAGAAAGTCAGTGAGCACGATGGCGGCCAACATTGGTGGAAAGGTCTCAGCCGGTTCGAGAAGCTGGCGTATCATCGCATCAAGAGGGACGCCGAGGCCGAGATACGAAGCAAGCTAGAGAAGGACGGGTTTCATCTTGAGCTGAACAGGAGAGTCAGCTAGACAAAAGATGATAAAATCCATCAACATTTAGAAGAAAACAGTTCAGGCCCGGCGAGTGCGTTTTTTTCTTTCAATGACCAAAAATAATAGGGACGTTTGTGTGGGAGGTCCAAGGAGAAGACTTTGCTCTCGCAAGAGGTTGAATTTTTGTCGTATATGCTGCATCTAGATATCCCTGCACAAGTGCCTTGATCGTTGAAAAAGGTATTGTTGGAAGTCAATTGGTTCGGGTGGAACGGGCTGGTCTTTTTTGGCTTCAGCTATCCCAAGGAATGTATCCTCACGTTGATCTATGATACTGAGAATTCGAGAGCTATGATGAGTAGATATTGATTGCCGACATGATTATTTTTTGGGATCATGTTGGGTGATATTTTGGTCCACTTCTTCTTGTCACAAGCCTGCGTCTATTATCAAGTCGGATGTCCCCAAAAATTAGTCGCTTTCGGCTCTGATTTACGTATAATTGAATAAGACTCAATGCGCTACATGCGCACACTGTCAGATCATGTTATACTCACATTGATCAGATATACTACAATGTCAAAAGTTCTTTTTCGGTAGCTATCAGGATATCTCATGTACAACCAATCACCTAACCTAGGAGCCCCGTTCTTTCATTCTTTTTTTACAGCAGGTACTTGGCCGCGTGCTTGACATGGTCCTCGGCAAACGACGAGATGAAAAAGTACGAGTGGTCATAGTCCTCCTGGTACCGGACCGTCACGCCCGTGACGCCGTTGTCCTTGACCGCCTTCTCCAGGTTCTCGGGCAGCAGCTGGCCCTGCTTGTAAAAGTTGTCGCCGGTGCCGACGTCGACGAGCAGGGGCAGCTCCTTGCCCTTCCAGGCCGCGCCCGAGACCAGGTGCGTCGCGTCGTGCGCCTTCCAGGCCTCCTTGTCGGACGCCCCGAAGTACCCCGAGAAGGCCTTGTCGCCCCACGGGCAGGCCGTCGGGTTGGAGATCGGCGCGAACGCGCTGACCGACTTGTACTTGCCCGGGTTCTTGAGGAACAGGGTCAGCGCGCCGTGGCCGCCCATGCTGTGGCCGGTGATGGAGACGCGGGACGAATCCAGCTGGTCGCCGAACTCGGCAAAGATGGCGGCCGGCAGCTCCTCGGCCACGTACGCCTCCATGTGGTAGTGCTTGGACCAGGGCGCCTGCGTCGCGTTGACGTAGAAGCCGGCGCCGGCGCCAAAGTCCCACGAGTCCGTCTCGCCCGGCAGGTCGGCGCCGCGGGGGGATGTGTCCGGGTACAGCACGGCGATGCCGGCCTTGGCGGCCCACTGTTGGAAGAAGCCCTTTTCGGTGCAGTTCTGGGGGGTGCACTAGCAGGGAAACGGGTGAGTATCTTTGCACTGCAGCACCATGAGAGAGGGACGGAAACATACAGTAAGTCCGGACAGGTAAATCAGCACGGGAACCTTTTGCGTCTTGGCCTGCGGGGGCAGGTAGAGGTTCACGTCCATGGGGGTGTTGGTGCTCTTGGACTCGTGGGAGAGCTTCAGGAGCTTGCCGCCGCAGCTGGCGATGGTGGCCTTGGTCTCGAACGGCATCTTGAATATCGTCGTGGTGCTAAACGGTCGACTAAAGGGGTATCTTGGAAGTCTTGTGGCTGCTAATGGCAATCTTGTTGCGATTCCTCGTAGCATAAACGGAAAATAAATGTGTTCGGAAAGAAAAAGAAGCGAAGCTCGAGTATATGTTCTTTAATATCGGACTAGCTCCCGCAAGCCAGATGGATAATGATGAACTCGGGTTCTGGTTCCGATCTCGTGACCGGGACTGTCAATCTTCAGGTCAAATACAATTGGCTGTTTGGAATTGGGGGAAATCTCTGGAGATAGAGTAGTAGTATTATTAGACTACGAAAAGTGTCAAGTCTCGAAACGGGGGAACCGGGCTCGATTAAAAAGAAGTCATTCGGACCCCTCCCGGCAGATGGAGCCAAAGCTCTCTCTCTCGGCTCTGTCTACCCCGCCGAAACAGAGCGAACTTGTGCCCATCTTGGAGATATTAAGCCTGAAGCTCTGAGAGATTGCCCCCCTTCTACCTCACCTAGGGACCCCGCCAAGCAAGTAAATACTGGCGTCATAGTGCCAAGCCGAACGCCGAACCTCCGGGAACTCCACCACTATCGTCTTGGTTTGTTGTATCGTACAGATTCCGTTGCCGGTGCGGATCATTAGTGTAATAAGTCGCTTGCGATCTAGTAGAACACAGCAAATATTGATGCTTCCAGATGCATCTTTTAACTCTTGAGTTAAAGCAACAATTTGCGCCATCTCCTCTTGTCGTTTCTCATTACAGGGCAAAGTTCCTGGCCGTTTCCAGGATCATTATGCTTCGACCACGATATCTCATGTCGAAGTCTCGTTGAGGTGGCAGGAAAAGGCACCGATCAGGTTGTCCCATTGAATCGAGCTCAGGTCATACTTGACGGGGCTGCTGAACGACACGGCTCCAAACGTGCAGCCCGTCGGCGACGTGCATATTTGCGAGCAGTTACCACTACAAGAAAAAAACGTTTTGTGTCAGTCAAGAGTGTCTCACTGCGACTAGGTACTGCCCTTGGTTTTTATGTTGCTTGATGCAGGCTTGGGAACCCAACCTCCAGTTCCTGCAGGATTCGGCGCGCCAAAATAACCAAGGATCTGCTGGGCGGAACCAAAGGGGGGAAAGGGACTTACGCTCTTGGGTAACAGTAGAAGTTGTCACCGTCTGGTGCAAAGGTCGATGCGTTGCGCTGAAGATCTGCTGGGAGATCGTGACACTCGCTCATGGTGTACACCTCGTAGTGGCAGTTGCCAGTAGCATTGGCACCTTGACAGATGAGTACCTGTAGATGCAGTGTCAGTACCACGAACCAGCAGACTGGTGCCGATGATAAAGTAGACTTACACCACCAGCTTCTCTCTTGGGCATTTCACTTGTCGGCGCGGCGGACACGAAGGCGGCAGAAGCCAGCACGCTGGCCAGTATCGTCGAGATCTGCATAGTGTCTGTTGGTGTAGTGTGTGTACGAATGTGTGTATGTAGTACTGCGTGGAAGGATGTTGTGTTTACGTCGTGCGCGTGTGGGAAAATGCGTGTGCTCGTAACAGCCGGTGATCAGGGGAAGAGATGAGGGAAAAGCAATATAACGGTGTGCTGTTTGTGGAATGCAAGGCTCTATTTGTATCGTGTCCAGGAAGGTCCTTTTTGGATGGAGATCAGCGACGTCAGGTTGTCTGGCTTGTGCTGAATTGTAGTAGTGTAAATACCGATTTTCTTATACGAACATACGACTTGGACTAGATCGCCCTAGAAGCCCCGACCCGACCACTCACGACAAGAGACCGCAGAAAGGACTGGCACTTCAGGTTGGTTCATGTCTTGCTCGGCCCCAGGATCCCCATTACGGTATTTTAGGATTTTCTGACAAGAGCAGCCACAAGCGAGCCCGTCAGCGCCGGTGGTCGACTACCGCCCGTACTAATTCGTTTACATACGACCGAACATGCTCTACGTAGATAAAATTGGCACCGTCCAGGGTCGACACGATCCCAACCACACTTTTTTTTTCTCCTTGTCCGCTTGACAGCTACCGGCCTCGGCGAATAGGAACAAACAAGTCGGGGGAGGAGAGCGGGCAGCTGCATGCTGCAAGGCGACCCTGGCTTTTTTCTTTCTTCCCTCTGCGACCATCCTGCAAACCAAACGGCATTCCGATGCATGCTCTTATTGGCGTGTTGGCTCTCTAGATCCGGTTGTCACCACAGAGGAAAATCTCGTGTTCATCATGCTGCATTTGCTATCTCTGCACGCTTTGTGCCCTCTTCCCTTCTCGGTGGGAATGTCAAGGTTACCCACCTTATCCAGAGGTGGTAGCATCATCCCTTCCATGCGCTCTCCTTACTGGATCGAGCAACTCGTCATTGGCTTTGACCATTATTACGTCGCTGTTCAGAGGACAGTCTCGACGTCATGGCGTTATGCGATCGTAGCATATTCTACCTAGCGGCCGAACATGCAGATGTTCAGACGGAAAAGGCTGAAGGGTCCTCGGTCTGATGAAAGAAACAAGAAAAATGCTCCGTCATTGGCTTACGACCGGTGTCCCCAGATAGAAAAGGGAAGCCCATACAGGGCGGACTCCAGCAATTAAGCAATTAAGGTAAAGGCTTGGCGTACGTCGATCCCCTGGTAGGTGGTCCCCCAAAAGTGGAGCTCAGCATAGTCATGGGTACGTATCTACATATCTGCGCAGTTTCGAATTGCATACATGGTTTTATTGCCATTCCATGATGGAACTGACGATGTGATCATGATGCTGATGTGAGTCGGCGTCACAAGACGAATGATTCCTTTTGAAGAATGTAATATCACGTCCGTCTCGTGTATAGATATCGCGATGAAACTGCCTTACTTACCATGTTTGGTGTCATCTTTCTCTGTCGCCTTACGTAGGTAGTGCCGCCTCTTCCGTCGAGTAATCCGCACTGCCGCATTCCCAAGGGATCATTGATGATTGCCTAGTGGTGCCGAGTTCCTGGTCCATCTCATGTACCAAAAGCATAAACATCTCATGACTCTACGCGGCCACTAGATGTTGCCATTGTTGCCATGCAGGCGAGAGCAAAATAAAATGAGAATAGAGTATGTACTCATACCTTACCGTGGCATATCATCCGAACGCTACGATTGATCTTGGGACGAAATTTATAAAATTAAAGACGAAATTCGACCGAGAATAAGAACATTCATTTTTGTCCCATAATCAAGACGATTTCGCGTAAAGGTACGATGTTTGAGCGTACGCGGAATCTCACTTTTTTTTGTCACCCGCCTGCCAGGATTCAGTTGTTTTCTTCCGCAGCCGTTCTCAACCCAAATGGTCACGTAACATGAGTATACGCCAAGATTCTGGGGCCAGATTAAACTCATCATATTTTTGCTCATGGAAGCTTGTCTAGTGAGTTGTTTTGTCTATCTCCGCTCAAGGTCTTGACCAGCCAGAAGCGTCATATCCTTGGCCATCTTCTGACTTGCAATCCTTGTCGACACTGCCTGAAGAGGATGACAAGAGCGCTGGCAGCCTAGGTGATGACTCGCCGCCGGCACAGCCGATACACTCTTTTGAAAATCAGACGACTTCAGAACATCATTGGTCTAAGCGGAGTGGTACAAGGTCGTAAGCCGGGCCAGGCTTTTTCGCAAGACTGGCTGCTTCCGAGAGGTTGCACGGTCGCCTGATGAAGAGCCGCAATGCGCCCATCACTGAACTTGCCCGACAGTGGCAAGGGAGCGGATCAAAGAGTTTGCTCAATCTAGAGAAGAAATTTGACAAACGCCTCGCTCAATGCAATTCCTATTTTCCGTCCGTCATCCACACAAGCTGACTCTGAGGTCTGCCGTGGCAGTTTTGCAGTTCGTGGATTTCTTTTGCAGCTCTGGTTTGCTCGTGGCGACCAATTTTTTCGCATCCTGGGTATTTTGGTTCTCTACTGCAGCAGCTCCTCGCACGTCCAATCCTCGTAGCTGTAGTTATGCTTGTTAGTCTCAAAGCAGAAGAGAAACAGGTGCAGTGCACGTACTATCCATCGGGCATGTAGCGGCGAACGATCAAGGGGATCTTCTTCTCCCGCAGCTCCTTGATGGCAATCTGCAAGGGATCCGTCTCGCCCTCGAGGTCGACCAGCACGGGCGCATTCATACTGATCTGGAGGGCGCGCGTGCCCAAGATTCTGGCCTTCTCGTACTTGGTCATGTATGGCGTCGTTGACCGCTCCTCGTTGGGAATCTTCTTGTCCTTGTGTGACTTCTCGCTCTGTCTTGCCCGGTTTGCGTTTGCCGAAGGGTCTCCCGAGATCACGACATTGTTCTCCTCCTCGTCGGCTGCGCGAGACTTGCCATAGTCGTCCTCCTCGGGAACCTCGTCGTCAAAGTCGTCGACAATCTCTTCCTCGTCCTCGAACATGGGCTCGTCGCTGTCGCGAGAAAGATTAGCGATCATTCAGACGCGCGCCAGGGCGTATTGCAGGGGGGTGCAAGCCATACCCGCCAACATCATCATCTCTGCCATCATCGTCGCCGCCGTAGTCAGACATTGTGGGCTAGGTGTGCTGGTGGAGGAACAATGAATGGATCTGGGCGACGTTGTTTGGCTGGGGCGCGGAGTCGCAAAGTGCTGCTGAAGACTCGGTGCACTTGCTTTGCTACTGTGGAATGCAAAATTTCAGATGCAAGGCTGAAAGGGCGACGGAAAAGGCTTCGAGGCTCCAATGCGGGAGTGGGGCGTGGAACAAGTGGGACAGGCACTGGCGGTTCCAGCAATTGGCGCGATAAGAGAATAGGCGGCCCCTGATAAGAAACAGGCGCTCCCCGATAGAGGCCCGCACTCCACTAAAATTTTGGAAGTAGCGCGACAAAAATCATTTTGCTGCCAATGGCCGCGGATCCGAATTCACTCTTCGGCACAAGGGTCCCAGCTTTTTTTTCACCTTCACCTCTTCTCGCCAAAGTTCGGGCCCTCCAAGCAATTGTTCACCAGACCCGGCCTTGGACGGCATCATCACGCTTCTGCATCCGTGCTCTGTCTGCCCGTCAATTGCACCATGCGAGACGCCTGTTTGCAGTTCATGTCCACCGAGTCTAGCTTTGCGCCCCTCAAAGCCTCCTCCTACCACCTTATGCACCCCCGACCTCCCGCCACCTTCACAGTCCCTACGGCATAAATGGCGGCCGACCGACCCGTTCTCAGCGTCGACACAATGAAGCGCAAGAATCGAGAAGACGACGAGGTCGCTGACGAGTCCAAGAGAAGCCGGCGTTTGCTTGGCATGGAAGTTGTTGGTAAGCTGCCAATTGGAACAAGGCCGCCGGTTCCCATCACCCAACTGACTCCGGAGGGTTAGAAGACAGCTATCCCGTGGATGACAACAATGTCGATGTTAAGGACTCCGACTATTCTGACCAGGACAGCTCCGTTAATGACTCCGTTGAGAATGCCTCGTCCCCCGACACTGTCGCTACTACCGTCACTGTCACCTCCTCCTCCTCCCGCCGCCGAAAGAAGTTCCCGTCCGACCTCAAGACTATCAAGTGCACTTGGCCTGGCTGCGACAAGGCCTTTAATCGACCCGCTCGTCTGACGGCCCATTTACGATCCCACAAGGGCGAGCGACCCTTCATGTGCCCCCACGATGGATGCGACAAGTCGTACCTCGAGGAGAAGCACTTGAAGCAGCATCTCGGCGGATCCCACTCCACTGAACGCAAGCATATCTGCGAGGAACCCAAGTGCGGAAAGAGCTTTCTGACCAGCACCCGTCTTCGACGCCACCAGCTCGTCCACGAGGGACAAGAACGCTTTCGCTGCCGCGAGTACCCCCCCTGCAACCAGTCTTTCCGCAAGCACCAGACTTTGCAGCGCCACATTCGCGCCGAGCATCTCAAGATGCCCGGCTTTGTCTGTAAGAATGCCGGATGTGGCGCTGGCTTCGACACGGCCTCGTCTCTGAGACGTCATGTCGAAAAGGAGCATGCCGATCTCAAGTACTGGTGTGACGAGTGCAACAACGGCCTCACCGACGATGCCGAGGACCGAGTTGGCTTCTCGTCGGCTGAGCAACTCGTGTACCACATGAAGAAGGCTCACATCAGCTGCACCTTCTGTGACAAGATCTTCCCCACCAGAGACGCAATGGAGGCACACACCGAGATGGAGCACGCTAGCAATGTTCAGGATAACACCCGAAAGTCTGTGGTTTGTACTCGCGATGGCTGTGGTAAGGTTTTCAGCAAGCAGTCAAATCTTCAGGCCCACATTCGCAGCTTCCATGAAGGTATCCGCTACGTTTGCGGCGAGCACGATGTCAGCACGACCAAGGACCTCCACAACTGGCCCAAGACCGATGGATGCGGAGGCTCCTTTGCCACCAAGGCCAGCCTTGAGAAGCACATTCGCCATGTTCACATGGACATACCTCGCCCGCTTCCGCCCCGTTCGGAGGCGCAGCCTCAGGTCCCTCGAGGAGACATGCTCGGTCAGCTCACGGGCACGAGCAATTCGGCACGCCGAACCATTGCTTGTCCTTGGTTCCCCTGCGATCTCAAGTTCGCTCATCAGCCGGAGATGCAGGCCCATCTGGCAACTCACTTTGACATGAACCTGGGCGATACTCTTGCACAGGACTTCAGCATGAGCAACCTCCCCGACCCCAGCTTGATGAACTTTGAGATCCCCTCTCCGTTCACAAGCCACCCCGTAACCCCGGGTCTCGGTGAAGAATGGGGCTACTCGGCGCCCGCAACTCCCCACGGCCAAAACTACTTTCCCGAAGCTCAGGAGTGGCAGCAAGACGAAGCCGAGATGCGACAGCTTATTGGACCTAACGACCTCGGCGGGCTTCTGGATCCCGCTTTGAGACAGCCCTGAGATGGAGGGAACACAACTGGCGTTTGTTTTTGACACATTTGCAAGGAGCAGAAAAGAATCAGCATGGCACAGGCGTTTTTGATTTGACAACAAGAGAGAGAGAGCGAGACAGAGACAACAGACACATGAAACATGGAATTCATGATGATTCAGGTGTCCGGATGCTTGCAGCAATGATACCATTTGTTTTTCATGAAGGGAAGAAAAAACTTGTTTTTTTCAAGAGATCATCGCATTATAGAGAGGCCATACTTGTTGTGTCTCATGGTATATATGCGGAGCTGGTACAAACCAGCTTTCCATCACACAAAAAACCATTTGCAGAATTATTTGGAACGCAGCTATCCATCTCGTGACCAAACAATTGCATGCCGCGCATGAGAAGACATGGAGTGCGTGTAAGACTCCCTCTGTGATGGTGATCAATGCTGTCAAACGATATGCGTGAGATGACCAGGTCGCCCTGAATATTTGTCGAGTCATTTTCCAAGCTTCCCAGCTCTTACGGATATGTCACTGTCACTGTCTGCATAAGTCTTCATGATTATTTGGTTCTGCCAGATCGCTTCTTCATTGATTCGTATCTATGTAATATCTGAACATACCTCGCTCTGCAGAAAGCACCCGTAGATCATCTCATATACTTACCTGGAATCCGAGAACCACACGATCCCACACTCAGGGACGCTCAAACTCCTCATGCGTCCAGCTCCCCGACCTCAGCAGACCGAGGTCGACGGGCCTAGCATCGGCATCGTAGTAGCTCTTGACCATCAGCAGCAGCTCCTCGTCGCCGTCCTCCTCCCCGAGGGCGGATTCCACGACAATCGATGGCGACGGGAGACCGCCCTCGCCCTGCTCGACCTTGGCGGCGGCGGCGGGCCGGAGGCGCTGGGGCCTGGGCTGCGGCACGGGTTCCGAGGAGTCGAGGGAGGAGGTTTCGAGCATACCGACAACTGCGTCTTCGCGGTGGAGGTGGCCTGTGGTGACCGGGTGAGAGGTTAGGGGGCTGGGGAGGACCTGCTTGGAGGAGCTGGCCCGGGTGGTGGTCTGGGATGTGGTGGTGACTGGGTGAGAGGATAGGGGGCCGGAGATGATTTGCTTCTGGGAGCTGGCGGGGGTGGTGTTCCGGGATGTGGAGGAAGACATTTTACTTGTCTTTTCGTGTGAAAGTTGAAGAGAGAGTTGTTTTCTTTTGTGAATGTCTTACCGATGATCCTTCCTAAAGAACAAATACTGCTCCTGTAGACAAGTTCTGGCTGGATGAATCGGTGTGAAGCTGATTTGTTGATATCTTGTCTCTTGGGAGTGAGTCTGTTCTGTGATTTGAGGATCTTCTGTACTGTTCCAATAACCTATCTGAGAAAGTTCACTTGGGAGTCTCGCATTTATAGGAGTTGAACCATTGTACGGACGACAGCAAAGGAGTACAATGTCCATTGTTCCTGTCACTGACAAGGCTTTGTTTTTGAAATAAAGACGTCTTGGAGAACACAATGACACAATATCCTTCTGGAGGCTTCCTTGTGCAAGTCCTTCGACAAGGTGATGATGCTGGCAGGCTCTTCTTACCTGCTACGTCGATCCTTGGCTGGGGAAATAGGCAATATCACTTGCAATGATAACAACAGTACCATGAACCGTCCCATCATGGTGAATCAAGTAAGGATAGGTCGAGACGAAATGTCAAGTATATTTAGTATGAGCATAGTCGAGTATCTCCAAGATGAACATGACCCAAAATTGTCCACGAGCTTCACAGCCAGAGTCCCAGGCCGTCGATCCTTTCAGCGCCGAACACATTCCTTATATAATCAAAGGTTTGAGGCATACAAAGAACAACAACAGAATGGTGACTTGCAAATCAATTTGACGACCGAATCTAACCTTACAATGCGAACGTGATGGACTCCTGCTCGGCTAAACCCATTTTTCCACACCGGACATAAGACTGGGATGTAAGGAAACTTTTATTTTCTCATTTTGGTATTTGCTCAATCTGGCAATACATAGCATTGCCAGAACTACTGTTTCAATTGTTTTTCATGGGTGTGTAGATGTCTGAGCCCAACATCCCCAAGATTGGCTGGCGAGAGAGGGGTGGTGCGTATCGATGTCTCGCGCCCAGTTGGAAGGACAAGACCTGGTGGATGATGAATCGCTTAAGCGCCCAGGCTGGGGAAAGCGTTCTTGTCGCCAGGGTTGACGGCAGCGTTCTCGCTGCGGCCACCGCGGGGGGCGCCACGGCCACGGCCCTCACCGCGTCCACGACCCTCGCCACGGCCACCACGGGGACCACCACGGCCACCGCGGGGACCACCGGCACCGCCACGGGGACGGTCCTGCTCAACGAAGGAGTGGTCAATGTCGACGACAGCCTTCTGCTTGCGCTCACGCTCGCGCTTGGTCTTGCCGGCGCTGGCGGCAATGAAGTCCTCGCTCTCATCCTTGACGAGAGCCTTGGCGGAGGACCACTTCTTGTCGGCCTTGGAGCCCTCGTTGGCCTGGCGGACCTGGAGGTTGTCGCCAAGAGCAAGCTTCTTCTCAGCCTGCTGGGCGAGGTAGTCCTCGTAGGAGATGTTCTTGTTCTCGGGCTCGGCGGCCTCGTCGACACCCTCACCGTCCTCGGCAATGGCCTCCTTCAGCTCGCTCTGAGCCATCTGCTCGCCGGCGACCTCATCCTTCTGCTCGGCAGCACCCTCCTGGGCACCCCAAGACTGAGCAGCCTGCTTGTCGGAGCCGCTGTGAAAACATGTTAGCTCTTATGCTTACAGAAGTGAGAATCTTCAGAGTAATATTTACCTGGCCAGGCCCTTAGCGTGACGGTCATCGCGGTCACGGGGGTAACCACCACCACGGCCTGAGATTGAGAGTCAGTGAGAATGCAATTGGCAGAGGGAATTTCCAAGAATTCCCGCAAAGCAGAGAAAACGTACCACCGCGTTGACGGGCGCCACGGCCGCCACGGGGACCACCACGAGAGGTCTCCTCAGTGGTTCTGCGCTGGTTGGCAGAGTGTCCGGCGTTCCTGTCGCGGAAAGCTTCATCTTGTGTCAGCACCCTTGTTCACGGCATTGCTGGCGGGCCTGTATACGAACCTCCCTCGTTGCCGCCGGGTCCACGACGTCCAGTGGAGGCGTTGGCAGGCTTCGACGGGGCCACGGGCTCGACGTCGCGCTTGGTGGTGCGAGCGACAGACTTGTCGACAGTCTTCACGGGACCCTTGTTGGCTTCGCCATCCTCGATGTCGTTACCTACAATAGCGGCCGCTAGTTAGCCAAACTGCCATCCTGCATATTGCTCGCCGAGACGAGAGTCCGTCGTTGCGCCGGAGTGAATTTTGCTCGAGTGGAGTATCATACCAAGGAGGTCAAACAGGTTCTACAGCGCAATGGTTAGCCATCTGTAGCAGCAACGTGAAGAAAATTGGGCATGAGCGATGACGATTGCCTGCTCGGAGCGGGGTGTCTGAAGGCAACGAAATCATCGTCATAAGAATTGACGAAAGAGAAGGTGCCGGAGACGCCCCAAGCTTGACGAATGTACGCCCTCATGTGCTGACCAAAAACCCAAACACACAAACGCACACAAAGACGCAGAGGCAGCAGTCGGGGGAGGGTGGAAGAAGTAGACGGGGAAAGCGGGAATCCGACATACCTTGGAGGCGACCGACATTGTGGCGCCGATGTTATTCGCCTTTCAGCAAGGCGTAGCTATTCGGGATAACGATCGGTCAATGAAGGATTGATGAACGGCTGTGGGAAGAGTACGGCCTCAGCTGGTCATACCCTCGTAGTAGTGAAATCGACGACGCCGCGGCGGGATTGGATACAGGTTGGAGGTGGGAGATGGAAAAATTTCGGCAGCGCAAAACCCAGTCGTAATCAGCCCAATGTGTGTGGGCTCGCTATTTTTTTTTTTTTTTTTTCTTCCTTGCTTGTCCCGCACCTTTGGTGTCTGGGATCTGTGTCGTCCACTGCAAAAAGGTGCTTCTGGGGCCTACCAACAGCTGCTGGAGCTGCTGTCTGGTGGCTGGCTGGGCTGGCTGGTTGGGCGTTGGCAGTGGGCCGCTGCTGGTCGAGGTGGTCTGTGCGTCAGCTGTCTGCCCTTTTTTGCACCTCTCGCTTAGTTAGCACAACTGCAAAAAATCATGTGCCCTCTGCCTTAGGGTTTACCTTTGGAGCTTCCCTCTCAGCCAAGCTAGAGCTCCCAACCTTGATTCCAGTCTTGATTTCGTCACCGCGAGAGTCCAGATGGATCAATTGCATTGCACTTTGCTGTCCAGAGCATAATATTTAGCGGCCATTCCATTGCTTGAGCTTTCTTGTATACATTGCTATCCTCAGTATCAAATTGTGCCCACGGGATCCTCATTCGCTGGATAACACCTATCTACAGTGTCCTCGGCCTGGGATTCTTTTATAGAGGGTTTCCGGGTGATGCTACGATCAGAGCTTGAGCACGGTGGTGTAGGAGCTATGACCTACATTTACTGTACCTACACCAGCTGGGTCAAGTGCCGGCTTGCATTAGCTAATGACCCGGAAGTCGGGGAAACACAGGATGATGGATTGATTGCTTCTTTCTTTGACACATCTGCGTCGATGCACGTAGTCTATGCAATCCCGTCTTATGCATCATGTCTGAACCCGATCGAGCCATCACAAGGTATAATAAGCATAAGCTCGGAGCCAGACTTTTCAGTTTGATGCAATGCGCATGCCCGTATTGCGACAGTGCCATCTGCATCTTTCAGCATCTCAATAAGCTTTTGCGCAGACGATGTGTATGCCAGAGAAATACTAGGTGGTATTCCAAATGGTCCTAGTTAAAAAAAAGTATTACCCCAGATCGGCGAAATCTGGAGTCCCCAGTCTCCGGGGGGCCGGCTACAGCCTACGACTCGATGCTAAAACGTAAATCTTCTGACCTATGCCATCAATGGATATGAGATGCTATACTCCTGGAGTATTCGTGGCACTGTGCAATCATATCAACGAGGCGCTGCACGTAGTAGATACTGAAGACGGTGAACCCAGAGGACAACAGAACCGCGACAGCCATTCCCGTATTCCTGTATTCGAGCGTCTATCATTTCCTGACTCTCTTTTAAATTCAGCAATGTTGCTGCGGCACGCGCTGGCCATGTATTATATAGGACCAACAACCAAGACGGCTGCCGACCGAGAGCAAGCAGTCGCTCAGCCCGACTTGATTGGATAGCAGTCAGAGTATTCTCTTAATATTGCAATGACCTAATACGAAAGCAACCGTGTTGCTGCGCAATGGGCTCGCCCATGATGTACACAGAAAACAATCCCAGTGCAGTCGGTGCGCTTATCACAGGTCTTGCAAGAGAGAGGCAGCCAAGCCAAGCCGATTGGAGATCCTCTCTGGGAGAGACAGACGTCGATGCAGGTGCCATCCATCCAGACCTGGCTGAAGCACAAGCAAGCAGAGAAAGAACGGCCGTGGGGTGACTGTTACGAAACAGGCAAAAGAAGAAAGAACGAAAGGGAAAATCAAGTAGGAGGTAAACAAGTATCCCGCGGGATTGCCAATATCTTATTAATAATCGCTTCTGGTCCTGTCTGTCCTGCCCTCGAGCCTTATCTTTTCCCCGGATACCTCCATCCACCACCTATCGAGGTCGAGACCAAGACCCCTTCCCATGCCGTAGGTAACAACGACACATCAGTCAAACTGCCGCCCCCGGGAGATAAGGAAATGTCCAAAATACCTATCGGACAACCAGAGACGCAGCCAACCCAAACCGATGAGCAATTGCTATTATTGTGAAAGAAAAATTCAGCGCCCGCCCGTATATAAACGGAAGGAGACCTCTCCGCCCGCCCGCCCGGCTCCCTCCTCTCGTCTCGCCCTATCTATTCTCGCCCGTCCGGTCTCCAGCCATGGACCAGATGGCGGATGTGCCCGTGATAACATAAACTCCTGCATCGTCCATCTCCGACGTTTTGCATTCTTTCGCTTTCTCTCATGGGGTGAAAAAGGTTGGTTTGCGACTCCTCATGGCTGCTATTGAATCATGGCAACGTTGTGCGATTTCTTTTTCTTCTCAGTATCAAGACTGCAGGTCGTGTGGCTCAAGTGAGCTCTTCCCTCGCGTCTCTACCGTGGACGACATTTCTATCTCTGCTCTTTACTCTCAAAGATTATCAAAGTCATAACTCACTGTGATGACACAAGTGCGCTGGCTCAAGTGACCTCTTGCTCCTCTACCACAAGTCGCCTCAATGGTATGCTTCGATCCTGGGTCATTTTCAATAAGCCTGCGGCGAAGCCATGTCCTGTGTTGTTGACTGCTTCTCTTGTTGCGCAATGCAACTATCCAGTACAAGTGCTGGCAGTCGATGCGAATCCAAGATGATGGATTGATATGCATCGGCTCCTCTACCAGTGGTTTCTTCGAAAACAACTGCTCAAAAATGACGGATCGAATCTGGACTTCACCATTGAGCGTGTGCAAGGCCTGGCCATGGTTTCATTTCCAGTCAGCCGCCGGGCTGGGGCATCGACAAGCCATCATAACCGAGTCACCGGGTCTTCGTCTGACGGAGGTGATCCCTCGGCCATATGACTGATCGGATTTGGCTAATATCACGATGTTCGGTATCCAATACGCTGATGACCAGGATGGTTTCTGCGTCTTCTTGTGGGTGGGAGGCGGTGAGAAGGTCGGAGCCACGAGGAACACGAACTATTGGGTTCGTGGCCATGAGAACGATGGAGACGGAGGGTCACGGTGGTTGCAAACTCCAACTACGCATACGCCAGCAAACCTCCGACTCCAAATCAAGCAGCATCTTTGGAGGGCATCGAGAGATGAACTTCATTTCATCCAAACAGCAACTATTCCACGACACACGCACGATGCTTGGAGAATATGCGGATACAGCAGACGAATATCCATTCTGCTCGACGAGTGCCGAGGCTGTCGCGAGCTTGGCAGATGGATAAAACGGAACAGCAACAGGAGGACATCAAGTCGAGTCGCCAAGCATGAGTCCACATGTTCGTGGATTCAATTGCTTCGATGGGGTTCATCCTGCTAAAGCATTTTAGCGCCGCACGAATGCAATGCCCCTCTCACAAGTAGGTATACTCATCTCGGAGAAAGCAACAGGTACCGATACAATGTCTGCGAGTGGAACCCGCGAACGAATTCTCTGCTTTCTCACGATCAAAGCAGCAGACGAACACTAGTCGCCAGCACTTGCCTAAAGTGGCTCTCATGGGCCCCGTTGGCTAGGGAGGGGAATCCCAGCGCTCGGTGTTTGGCGCGCAACATTGCACATTGACCAGGTGCCAGAATGGACCCCTCGTACTCCATCCTGCTTGTTCCTGGACCGTCTCGACAAAGTATTCGCGCACACCTGCCAGCCAGACCAGCCGAGCCGAGCCCATTACTCTGTCGACGGGCAATTTCCATGTTGGAAAAGATCAATTGTCTTTTATGGAAAGCTCATGAAGCAGAGCTATACCTACGCCGCCGAGTGCAACAAACAGTACGAGATGCACGTATGTACTATGAATGCGGTGCCAGTCCAGTTCAGAGATACCAAGCGGCGGAGATCGATGGCCGGGAACCCCTCTCTGCGCCAACCTTATACCCTTGGCTCCCGCGAGTCCGACAATGGCATAGAGCCAAGTTATCGATAAATTAGGAACCTCCGAAGAAGGGACGAAATGATAATTCCTGGGTAGCCTCGGGAGGAACCATTTCCAAGGCGGACACTCTGGGCGAGATTCTGGTCTGCAGATACCTAGTATCGTGCACCACTGCACACTGGCTGGTTGGTATCCACCAGGTAAAGCACTGGCAACAGCAGAAACGAAAGAACAGGTTTCCACTGCGGTCGGCATTCCGTGGGAACCCTGTCGATTGCGCGCCATCGTGATGATGAACACTCGCGTACACACGCGTGTCCTCCCTTGGGCGACGGATACTGCCGAAGCAGCATTCCATTTGTGAAGATCAAAGTTGGCAATTCGGGCCAGGCAGAGTGCAGTATTGATGCAGTTCACGGACGATAGAGCAGCAATGGCTCCTGGAAATGTAAGTGGACAGGGCCTTGTCCACTCGGAGCTTGGTTTGCTGTCACGCGGACCGCCTGTCGTTGGGGTACGTTGTCGGGCACGCAGAGTTGCATATTACTACTACATGCAGCAAAGTCGAAGGAAGCTCTAGAACGAACATCTCGTGGCCTGGGCCGCCCAGGAATGGCCTCTCTCTTAATTGAATTACGCGGGGTAGGAGAGGGCACCTGCTTCCTCGGAGATGCACGATTCTCGCTGCCATCAGCGTGCATGACAGTCCAGAGATGTCTTTCCTTTTTCAAATGTGAGATGGAATTCTGGATGCGCTATTCTACGTCAAAAAGGGTATATCAGGTATATATACATTGGCAGACCGAGCATGGATCACCGCGCAACAATATGCTGCTGTATGTAGGTACCCCTCTTCCGCTTTGCGCCGGGTCTGGTCACCAAAATTGCAGATTCCATGTGGCACAAACGAAACAGGTCATCAGAACAAGACGTCTATACAGACATAAATGAGCTGCTCGTCCGCCGCCAAACGCCGACGCTATCCTTCACGCCTTGCCATCAGAAACAAGTCACAAATAAATGACCAAACAGTCCACAAGTCTTCTTATTGCAGAGTCTGTAAATGCGTGAATATGTACAGAGAAGAAGCCCACCTTGAAGAGGAGCTTCCTTCGGATACAACACCAGAAGTAAAGTTATACGCACGAAATGTGATGTCGAGCTCTTGGGTGCTTGATGCACAGAGCAGTAGTCACCACTACTTTCCTCGACAAATTGGTACTGCCGTCGACTGACAGGCTGTACCCCGTGTTTGACCGGGTCGCAAATGAAGCTCATGCATGCTTCAGTCCGAAGTGCCCGTCGGCAAACTCTCACCGGATGAGAGCTCCGGTCGAGATCGTTGTTGTCAGAAAAAAAAGTAGTTAAAAAATTCAAAACCGGTACTTTTTGCTTTTTGTTGATGTTTTCCCCCTATTCCTCGAACGCCGTTGATGCTTCGCGACATGAATCGCCGGTCTGCTGATGGGTATAATGCCTCGATAACTTTTTGTAGTCCTCGTCGGATGGCGCTGAATGCTTGAAATCGTCATTTTCCCCATACACATACAAGTCATGACTTTTTCTTTTTCGTTTCTTCCTTCGAGTGACCATACATTCCTTCCATTTTTTTTTTATAAAAAAATTCCAACGTGATGCCCGAGATCCTAAATTGGCGAAAAGATCGTGCTCGAACTGTTTAGATTATGGCACGTAGCCCTTTGCGATGTGTCCAGACAACGCATTAGCTGTCGACTAGTGATCGCGGGTGCTGTCCTTTTCGCCGGTTCGAGGATAATTCCCAGGAATGACCTCTGGGCATGATCTGGGTTTCCTTGCAAATTCGTACGGTGCTCTGAGTTGCGTTTACCTCATGCTGCTAGTGTCGAACGAGAATTGCGATGGAAAGGCCATGGAGGCGCTCAGTCCAAATGGGTCCCAGTCTAGCGCAGGATCCAGCAGCTGTGTCATGGACGGATATCCTTGGCCAGTTGTCTGAGTAGAATCGTGTCCGTCAGATGCATTCTGCTGAGCCGGACCGCCGCTTGTGGCTGGAGGCAGAGTCATGCCATGCTGGTGCTGCTGCTGGTGTTGCTGCTGCTGGTGTTGCTGTTGTTGCTGCTGCTGTTGGTGCTGCTGCTGCTGCTGCTGCTGCGTCGGTGGGTGCGTGCCGTTGAACTGGCTCGGGTAGGGGCCGGGCCCTGGGGTGTCGGGCTCGACGTCGTCGATCATGTCGTTAGGAGCATCGTACTCCTGCTCTGTATCAGAAGGTAAGCCTAGGACGCCAAAGGTCTATCATATGGGAGAAGCGGGTCAGCTTGCCGAGTTGCTTAATGTGATTCTGGAAGTTGGGCGCTGGATAGAAGCCTCCAGGTCGGGGCCCAACGCCATTTCCATGCTGCATCATCTGTTGTCGTGCTGCGGCGGCCGCGACGGGGCCCTGCATCGGTGGCAATTGTCGCATACCGGCAGGTGCTGGCATCGACGGTCTCATGTTTGGAGGTTCGTTGTTCTTGGGAGATACGGCCGAGGACCCATAGCCAGGAGCTGCGCCTGTTGGAGAAGCGGCGTGGGAAGGCGGCGTTGGTCTCGAAGATGGGGAAGCAACATTCTGCATTCCATGCATTGGCTGTGGCAGCGATCCCGCACCAGGCTCGAGCTTGGGCGCAATGCTTGAAGCGGATCTGCGCGAGTGGTGTCGGTTCAGAATGGCACGTTGAATGGGAGGCGGCTGAACCATATTCTGAGGCATGTGCGTAGGTCCCAGGTTGGGGCTGCCAGTCTTGGCTTGGAGCTCGGCTTGAACATCAATTCCTTTCTCGAGAAGGATACGCTCCAGCAGGGAATTCTTGTAGCGCAGCATCAAGCATTCATCGGCAGCGCTTCTGTGAGCTGCCTGGAGGTTAGAGAGATTAGACTCATGGACTCTGATCGTCTCTTCCAGCTGCTTGATGTACTCTGTGCGGCGCTCCCGAAAGGCAGCCTGCGCCTGGCGGTTCCTCTGCTTCCTCTCCTCTGAGGTTGCATAGATCTATAGCATGTTGTTAGTGGTGGTTGATGCATGACTCTAGTTATGTGTGGAAGAGGGTGACATGTGTTGTAGCTGTAATGAAAGAAAAAAAGAAGGGAGTTATAATAATGTGACTTACAGGCTTTCGACCGCCCTTGCGCTTTGCCGGCTGAGCTTCCGGGGCAGTAGAAGGACTCTGCTCATGGTCTGGAGTCGAGGCCTTGGAGTCGGCAGGAGTGTTTTCCTTGGACGGGTCTTTGTGATCGATTGACATGTTGTCAGACATGACAATTCGCCTAGGGAAAAATGATAGGAGACGATTGCCGGGAACGTGGGCGGCAAACGCCTCTCACGGGTAGACGAGATAGCTCGGCACGGGTGTGTCTGTGGAATGAGCTGAGGCTGGGGTGGGTTGACAGTTTGTCCAAACCCGAGTGTTGAGTTTTGATTGTGTAAGTGGTTCCGGAGCCCGTGATGGCGTGACAGTATACAACAACACCACCGCACCAGACGTTTTACACAACTAATAGGATACCCGGGGACGACAAGACAAGCGTCCCTCTCTCGGCAGAATCCAAGCGCGGGTATGCAAAGCTAATCAGTACATAATCTGGGGAAACCGGAGATCCAACAACGTGGTGGCCAGGACTGATCTCTCTGGACCTGGAGATAAGAATGGGATGATCCAAGCGGCTCCAGGGGGAGTTTGTTCGGGTTGACAGCCGTAGGGACGTGTGTTGGCTGGCGGAGAGAGACAGGTCGAGATAAGTGATGACAAGTGAGTGTATGGTAAGAGGAGGAAACGGCTAAGGGCTTTTTATGTAATTGTTTGTTAAAAGTTGGGCGGAAAGGTGGTTTCGAGGGCAGATGGTGTGCTTTTCCGAGTCTGGAGTAGGAAAGTTCGGGTTGAGAAGGAGCAGCGTGAAGCACATGCCCTTCCAGACAGACGAGAAAGTTATGGCAGGAAAAAAGGGAACAGATGGGGTCAATGGTCAGATCAACAGACGACTTTGATGAGGGTTCTCTGCACTTCTGTTCGGGCCGCCTTGGGAACCCAGACAAGAGAGACTTGGGAACTTGATTTACCAGGAGGAGATGGATTTTTTTTTTTCTTGCGTCGGTCGCCCTTTGGTGTGGAGAGCGAGCCAGTGCCAGAAAAGCTCTTTTTTGGACTTGTTCTCGGAGCTGGCAGTAGTCGACGTCGTTCAAACACAGGCTCTGCTCGGCTGGGTGGTTCGGGCCTGCAAGTCTAGTATTGTCTGTGCATGCGCGTGTGGTGGACTGGGACTGGGCCTGGGAATATGGGACTACTATGGGCTCAATGGCTGGCTGGGTTCTAGGTAGGTAAGGTAGGTATCCTCTCTGCTGCTCCTCGCGGGTACTGGGATACTCTGCTCAGGTACCGGTACTTGCTGCAGGAAGCGGAGCCTGGGAATTTTTTTTTTCTGGAGCTCGAGTCGTGCTGGAGTCGTGGAGCTTTTCCTGTTCTGGCCCAGGCGTGGTTATTTTTTCTTCCTTAATGGGCGTCTTTTCTCTCTGTCTTTTCACTCTTGTCTGAGATCCGCCTCGTGCCGCGCGACGAAGCTTAGCCTCGCAAGACGGGTCTCAAGTGGCTGGCCGTGTTGCCGTGTGCCGGGGGAGGCCAAGTAAGGAACAGGGTCTCCAGGGCAGAGAGTCGTGCGTCTGCTAGGTACGGTAGGCGGGGAGGGGTTCCAAACGGGAGACTGGAGTCTGGAAACCAGATGGTAGAATAGATGTGAGTATTTGCTGCTTGTCCTGGAGAAGAATCATGGAGGGGTGAGACGGAACGGCGGTAGGACGCATCAACGCATGTAGGTCCAAAGTCAAAGCAGCGCCTGTATCCGTTGGTAGCCCGGATGAAGGAAGTCTGACGCTGACGGGCGGACGTATCCAGCAAGTGTAGGTAAAGTAGGGAATGTAAGGTAGCTTGGAAGTTCTGGTAGGCTGGCTGGTAGGTAACGTTATGCACTAATGGGTTACAGCTCTCCGTTGAGGTGCTTGCTTGTATGAGAAGGCAGACCGAGCAAACAACGAGTTGTACTGCAGGGACTGAACGGAACAAAAAGTATTGAGGTAGACACACAATTCCAGCAGCAGACAGACAGACGTCAGACTCTGGCAGAAGCTGAAGATTCGACGAGCAGCGAGTATGTTGCCTGTGGTGGAGTAAAAGGTCATTTGGAGCTGCCGTCGCAGTCGCGGCTTCCTGGGGTCCTTGTTCATATAAAGTAATTGAAACTGCGGTACGCAGCACATGCAGCCAGGTATAACTAACTGGCAGCTACCTTAGCTACGCACCGATCCCCCCCTTGTTGCATAAACCGGGGAAGGGAAATGGGACCCAGTGGCCTTAAAAGACGTGCATGTGAGCATCCTGGTCAACCATCCGTCAAGTCAAACATCCTCGATCTGGCGACCTGCAGCCTCTCTTGTACCTAGGTGGACGGCGAGATCCTCCATGCCTTCTTACGGACTGTCAGAACTGTATACTGCATGCATACTCACGGATTTGCAATTCTCGGAGGCGGCTGCAGATCAATCATCAATGCCCGAGAAGCTACAAGGTGTCGTGTAATGGAAGTACTAAATATGTTGATGGATTCCAACAGGCAAGAATTCAATGTTGATGGCCTCTTTGGCGCCCATCGTTTGTCCATGGATATATCGTTGATCCCATCTCATCCCAGATTCAGGCTACTGCCATATACGTCCTTTCCATCCGATGTTGTATGTGTACAGGCAGATAAGTGATAAGTGTACCCAAGCTCCAGGAGAGATTCGATGATCCCAACCCAGGAATCCGGAGGGTTTATAAGCTTTAGCGCCGGACGATGCTGTCATCCCGAAGTGCCAGCCGCGACTGGGATTGGCGAAGAAAATGTCATGATTGCGCCTCGAACGTTGCGCACGCTCGAAAACTAGGTTTGCCGCCCGGAAGGGAGCGTTGGCAAAAGCTATACTAGCAGGACGTGCACTTGTCACTTGATCCGAGTCTCCCATCTACATACTTGGACCCTGGCTTGTCCACCACTATAACAGGTCGCGGTATCTGTTGAAAGTAGTACCACCGGGATGCCGAGACAGAGGCTTCTCGGGTGCATCAGTTTACAGGCAGCCGGAGGCCATCTGTCGGCCAGCAGCCAGCCACATTTGCTTCATAAAAACTATATCATCTCTCGTCCGTCCAAGGCTCGGTCCTGTTCATGAAGTTAAGAATGATAAGGTGTCGAACCGCAATCCAGATTGATATGGTCCTGGACGCTACCCTACCCAAGTTTGGGTTGCAAGTCTCATCCCTACCCATATACCTGGGATGCATTTGCGGTGTTGATTGGTGTCGCTTAGACCGGTGACTGTCCGAGGTCACGTCAGTCTGCGCAACACACGAATCGGAGCGTTCGGTGGCTGGCAGGCCACTCAACACCCCTTCACTTCCAGTCCAGCTGTCGATGTCGTGAAGTTTTTTCTTCTTCCTACCCCTCCCTAGGAGTGACCATGTCGCACCTGGACTCCAGACTCGTAGGTACAGGCAACTCGGATAAATGCATGCCAAGGATGTGTTCAGCCCAGCCGGCCATGAACCGTCTCAACCCCAATTGAGCGCGGCCCTGGCGACCAGCTGTCACTACTTGATCTACCCATAATAATTCAATAGAGTCGCACATCTCCTAACTATCGGCGCTTTCGTATCTTCATATTCCCCCTATTATACGTGTACAAGCTTGTCCTTGCAATGATCAGCTCGAGAAGATTGCTTCGCAACAATTCCCCCACTGCCACGAATGGACGCTGGCTGTTGAAGACAAGGCCCCCAATCATTCCGCCATTGTTGATTCTGCAATTCCGCGCCGACTTGATGGATATTTTGTCCCGAACGGGAAAAGCCAGCCAGAGCCCAGCAACCTCGACTGCCGACCCTTCGGACGCATGCCGAATTGGTAGAAGTGTGCCTTGGCGCTACTAGCCCTGGCTCGCCTGGGGGAAGTATCCTTGCCAGATCGATTGCGCATCTCCGAGGAGCTGTTCCTGAAGCTCGTCTTTGCTGCATTTTAGCACTGAAGGCGTTCTGCGGGCGGCTGAAGGCTGCTGGCTGCTATGGTATGGTTCAGGCGCCGCCCGGCGCCGGCCTTTCGCTTATAATAGTACTGAGCTTTGAAAGCCACCGAGCTACTATCAACCTGCTGCAGCCCTTCGGTCACAAAAATGTACACCGCCAGCGAGAAAACTACCTAATCCTACATGCAAACCAAAATCCTACACGAGACATCGCAACTCGAACCAAAGAACCAAGGGCCACGAAAGTTTGGAGTATGGCCGGCGAACCTGCACCGAGAATTGACAACGGAATGTCGTGTGCTCGAAAATCTGCGAGTCTTGTGGTGGCAAAATTGACAGACTCAGAAAACCATAGATCCTGAATACGAAAATACGAACGGGTGTTCTCGAATTCGACCTGCTCCAGAGCCTCACCGTCCGACTTTGTCAGCCGCAATCCTGCGTCATAGCCGACCTGACTCGACGGCCCAGCCCTATCCCACCGTGCCGGTGATGGCCGCACAAATTTGATACCGAAATCCAGCTCTACGGGCTGCAAGCCAAGACGATCGACGTTGCCAGCATAGCAGTCGGCGTCACGTCAAGAGTCGGGCTGCAAGCCAAGACGATCGACGTTGCCAGCATAGCAGTCGGCGTCACGTCAAGAGTCGACTCGTCCGCAACGACAGAGAATACCGACGGATGCTGTTTTAGAAGACTGCGGACGCCCAGCGCCGGAGGAAAGTGAGACAGACAGAGTCTGGCAGACACTTTTCTCACTTTACCTTCTAGAAGGATTCTAGCGCTCTTCTGGAACTCTTGCGAGAACGACCCCTGCCTTTGACTACCTTTTAGATGCAAATCCTCTTTTCGCACTGGCGGGGCCCAAATCGACAAAACCCTTGGACAAAAACAACCCTTGGACATGCTTAGGTGCAACGTTCCAACGGTGACATGGTTACCATGCTCGAACAGCGCCGATGTCGCTCGGGTGCCAGACAGCGCGTCGTTCGACGTCAATGATGTCTGATCTTTTGGGGGCAAGATTGTCTCTTATCAGAAAGATGGTGGACGGCATCCCTGATACCAGCGAAGTCAATCAATCGATCAAAACTGTCCTGACTCGCAATCGTCACAAATAATAGCAGATTTTGCTTCCTTGCATGAAACAAGCATTCTTTTCCCTCTCCCGAGCCCGTCACATCAGACGATTACTGCTGGCCTAACCTAGCTCGTTACGACGACGGACTTGCGCCCGCGCATACATGCCAATACTGCCAAATTCGGCCTCCCAAGTAGCCAAGTACCAAGATGAATTTATCTAGACTTGCGATATCCGACGACGTTATCACACAACAAGCTATCAAGGCGTCATCTGCGCCATGATCCCCGTATCTCGATCCGATCGAAGCAATTGGCAGCATATTTGAACCGCTTGCGATCTGGAATCTGGAAACCTCGTTATCTCTCGGGTTGTGACAACACACACTCGCCCTTGCATGACGCCAGAGAAAGGGTCGCCGCGCCCACTTGGTCGGGTCTGCCTTATCTTGATTGACAAACAATCCAATGAGCAGACTGCCCTGCTTTTGATGATGCCATGGACCATCGCGGTTTTGATATATTCTAGCAGAGACGCAGGAACTGCAACATTCCGAAGAAACGTCCTCGACAGGTAGGCATCGTACAAGCAGCTTCCTAAGAGGAAAGGTGAGATGTTCCACGCCATGTCTGAAGATAGGATGAGAAGCGACGGTGAGATTCTATACCTACTCCAGAGGTAGTATTCCAAAGGTAGGATATACAAGTGCATGTGAAACATGGTAGCAGAGCGTCGCTTGAGCTGGAGAGTTATCGAGATCACCTACAATCCTATGCCTGTCATATGAAAACGATTTCATCTTCAAGGCTGGTCTATACTGCAGTGCAAGCACGGGCTCTGGTGAGCTCGGATCCGTTTGGAAGCCGTTCAGTAGAATATTCGCAGATAGTAAGAACTTTGTATTGAAATACATTCCTTGATATAAATGTCTCTCTTTTTTTTCTTTTTTTTTTTTTTTTTTTTTTTTTGGCAGCCCAAAGACAAATTCCAAGTACCAGAACAACGGTCGCTTGTCACCATGCCAGCAGTTGGCGATTCTGGCGGTATGAAATCATGGCGCTTCTCATGCTTGGCAAAGAGGTCTGTCACGGGCGAGGCTGGATCGGACAGACTTGGTGGATATGGCCATCTGGGGAGGGACACAGGTATACATGTGCTCCAAGTCTATAACCCAAACCTGGGCATTATCCATACTATTTGCAATAAAGGCGATGAGTGAAGACAGCGTATTCTCCAGTCAGCATCACATCAACAAGACGGTTGTAAATCTCTCTGCGCCAGATTAAAATCAAATATGCTTCTACTCCATTATATACACAAGATCTAGCTAAATATCAACTCAGTATGGCGACCTCTCCGCCCTGAAAGCCCTGATCCCCGAGCTGAGGTCGATGGCGACCACGGCGACGAGGAGCAGCGCATTGAACGCCGCCATCATGTAAAACGGCGCCCCCGTGCTGGCCACGTCAAAGAGGTACCCGCCCAGCTTGGTGAGCAGTAAAATGGCCGCGCCGCCGCACCACGAGTAGACACCCGCCACCGAGCCCTTGAGCTGCACGCGCGAGACGATCTTCTCGTCTTCTCCTAGTGACTCGCGGTGCCCGCTCTCGTGCCCGCCATTGTCGAGCAGGGGCGCCCTCTCCGCCCCGCCGGCGGTGTTCCTGTCCGAATTTGCTGCGCCGGAGGGGGGCAGGTCGGCGCTCAGGACGCCCCGGCCCAGCGAGCCCAGGCTGCAGACGATGGCGCCGATCTGGCTGATGCCCAGCAGCGCGACGACCAAGAAAACGATGCCGCCCCCGCCTCGCCCGTCGACGTCCTTGTACTCGGGGCTCTGCAGTAGGGGAAACGCAATGTATCCCGCAATGCCGCAGACGGTGCACACGAGGATGGGCAGGTTGATGCCGCGCCACTTGCGGGCGCTCAAGTAGCCGAACAGCGGGGCGCACAAGAGGGCGACGAGCTGGGCCACGCCGCTCAGGATGGACGAGAGGATGTAGGCGGTGCGGCACTCCTTCTTGAGCTCGGGCGACGAGTCGTGGGGCGAGCCCTGGCAGAAGCCGTTGCTGATGAAGAAGGTGTTGATGTAGAGCGGGATGAAGAGGCTGATGGCCACGGTGCTGGCGCGCGCGACGAAGCCGCCCAGGTAGCCGACGGCGATGTGCGGGTCCGTCAGGCCCAGGCGCAGCGACGACACGAGGAGGTGCCGGTAGGCCAGCGGCCGGTGCTTGGACCCGGCGGCCGCCGACAGCACCTCGCTGTACGTGCCGGGCTCCTTGGGCTTCAGGCCGAGCAGCATGCGCCAGCCCTTGCCCTCTTCTCCCTTGAGACCCTTGAGGCCGAAGAAGACGAACAAGGCCACGCCCAGGGCCACGATTGCCACGACGTAGAAGCTGTACGTGATGGCCTGGGCGGGTGTGACGCCCTCGCGCTGCGAGAAGCGCGCAGGCAGAGGGAGGAACAGGGACAGCGCGACCAGAGCGCCGCATCCTGTGAACAGTCCCACGTAACCAGCCAGAGCCGAGGGCTTGCGTCCGCGGCCGTCTTCTTCGGCAGATGTCCGCACTCCACCGTTGGCTCCCCTCCTGCTGCTGCTGCTCGAGCCGTCGGCGCTGAGTCCTCGCGTGTAGCTCTGCGGTGTGATGGTCGCATCACTCTCAAAACTCATGGCCACGCTGTGTCTGTTGTTGGGCTTCCGGGCGCCCGGCCTTTCTTCAGTGTGGTCTTCACCGTCTGCAGTAGTATCGTCATCGGTCAAGCTCGGCAGTATGGCCGTGACCATGGTGGCGGCGGCCGTGGCGCCAATGGCGAACAGAATCCTGACGGCGACGAGGGCGCGGACGCCGGCCCAGCCCTGGCCGACCTGGACGAAGCAGGCCAGACTGAGGGCGATGACGGCGTAGCCCAGGACGGCGACCCAGCGCACGCCCAGGCGGTCCGAGACGAGGCCCCAGGCGGGACAGGCGACGAGGGCGACGAGCTCATCGACGAAGCCTAGGGTCCCGACGATATCTCCCACGCGGGTCTTGATGTCGACGAGGTCGGTGATGAGGAACGACACGGCCGAGTTGAGGAAGACGAGGAAGGAGATGCTGAAGAGCGAGATGCCGAGCAGGTAGGTCGTGGCCTGCAGCGGCGTCGCCGAGGACGAGAATGGGAGCAGGCGGCGGAAGCTGCGCGCCATCTTGTCCTTTGTGCCTGGTCACGAATTGGGTGGTCTGGGTATAATGTAGGTATATGTATGGAGTAGGTATTCGCTTTTCTTTTCTATGGTAGTACGAGTCGACGTTTGCCGGCCTCGGGACGTCGGCAGTCTGACGAATTGGAGGGGCAGATCAGACGGAGCTTGTCTGCAATCGATCAATCAGGGTGTTTGCTGTCGATTCAATCGCGATTCAAGTGACGGATATTGCACGGTAACTTCACATCATAAGCTGAAAAGGACAGGTTAGTCGGCACGGTGAGCTTGGAATATGGGAAATGGTCGGTCTCTTTTTTTGTTGTTGTTTTGATCTACGCAAGTTTGCACTAACCTAAACATTTGAGGTTGGGTTGAGGTTTGTAGGGCAGCTCCGGCTTAGCAGGGATAGGCCTGTAGGTACTCCGCTCGGAGCCCGACGACGTTGATGACGCGGAGATCCTACGATCCACTATATAGTGTACACATGGAAACAACTTACAATATGGGAAACGTTTATACATATGTATAAAATATGGTACGTGATTATAGAAAACAACACTTGTACCAACTCAATGGCATCTCGGGAAAGAAGAGCTTCACATCTATCCAGTTTGGTGGGAAACCTCCAGTACATCTCTATATAATAATGTAATATTAGGGAACCACTGGGTAATACATTACTGAGGCCCATTTCGGCCAGTCAAATAGTGGTAACTGCTTCGTGTTCTGCCATAGAAAGTATGATAAAAGATCCTAGGCCTTGATCTTGCTCACGCTCCCAAATTTGGCCTGCCACGCGTAATAGTAAATCAAAGCAGCAAAGGGTTGGCCGAGGATGGTGAATGTAACCCAAAATGTGCAATTTCCAACAATTTTGCCTCGTGGTTCGCCAACAAATTTCTTGACCATGTCCGTCATTACAATTAA
This sequence comes from Pestalotiopsis sp. NC0098, assembly GCA_022432395.1. NCBI lineage: Eukaryota > Fungi > Ascomycota > Sordariomycetes > Amphisphaeriales > Sporocadaceae > Pestalotiopsis > Pestalotiopsis sp. NC0098. Next base: position 1,082,640 of record JAJKLJ010000004.1, on the reverse strand, counting down.
TGGCAACTGCATCATCATGCCCAAGAACGCCACACCTATGATATATGGTCAGCAGGGTCAGACAAATGGTGGACGAGGTTCAACTCACCGATGATATTATGCGTTGGTACTCCGACGGCCATCTCATGTAACACTGCCGAGACAAAGAAAACGGCCAGGAAGCTCAAATTCTGGCCATAACCCCGCCCCATCATGGGAGAGTATACATGCCGTCTCATGAAGGCATGAACAGGTTTGTTCCACATGTTCCAATAGTCGCGCAGACTGGTCGCATTCCACCAGTCATCGTAAAAGTTCCTGTCTCCAAACCTGGTGACTTCGGCAAGGGCATTCAAGGTCGACTGGAAAAGAGCGAAAAATCCGGCCAGCCAAATGACTAGGGAAATTGTCGACAGCTTCAAGAGCCTTTCCACAATGGAAGCAACCCGGAGAGTGCTGATGCTGTTGAGTGAGTTCTGCAAGACAGGAGCGGCGTACTGAGCACTGCAGAACCAGATGAACACGCTCAAGCAGACAGCTTCGGCGAGGCGTTTGAAGACAAACTTCCAGCGGATCTTCTCTGTCCGCGGATAGACCGGCTGATACACAAGAGTCGGCGCCCACCAGAAGTAGGCCAGGTTGCTCATGGTGATGTTCTCAGGGTATGGGCACTGCGCGTAAATCTCGGGGAGCGCGGCCAGCTCGCCCTTGACGGGATGAAGGTAGGCATGACGTAGATCTCGGTTGGTCAAGGCATACGAAGCCGTCTTCAGCCAGACGATGATGGCGTGCAGTTCCGTCGCAGTGCCTATCAGCGGGTGGTGAATGTAGCTATAGACCACCCAGCTGGTCAAACTCAACGCCAAAGTTGCGTTCAGCCCATGTAGCCACCTTACCCTGATCCACATGGCTCTGAAGGACTCGGCTTGATCTTCCGTGGGGCTAGCCGAGCCTCCTCTGCGGATAGCCAGAGCTCTTGATGCTTTGGCTTGCTGTGCGGCGAACAGCTCAATGGAATGAGCAACCCATAGAAAGCATGGTATCACAAAGTAGAGGCCAAGTCCGACCAGGAGGTCATGTTTCCGAAAGCCATGGCAGGTTAGACAAATCAGATTGCCGTACTAGTGACGAATGCGCGTAAGCCGGTGGACTGTTGGAACGGGAGCACAAAGGCAGCTTACCCGCTGAAGATTCTCAATGACCAAACGAAGGTTTCCGGCAACTAGCAATGGTAAGCCTGAGTCTGGCAGGGACCTGACGTGGCATCGCAAGCATACCCAAAGTGATGGCCATCAAATTTCGAAAGCCGAGAAAGCTGGGCGTGGCGGCAGCATCATGGCTCAGCGTCGACGGCCGCGTTTTGGAGTGAATGGCCGCAACATGTCTGTACCGCCTCACGAAAGTAGGACCTCCATTGGCGCGGCCGTTTACCGAGGACTCGGGTGCGGTTTGCTGAGTGGCGGTTCCATCGCGCCTACGGCTCGAGATGGGGGAAGTGGCTGTCTCCACACTGGTTGACGTTGCTGATTCCATGCTTGCAGCCTCTCCTTTTGCAGGATTCATGAGATGGAAATTGGGGGCCAATCGATCCTCTTCCCAGTCGCTGGCTCAGGTACAGCGCCAATTACATAGGAGCAATGACTGTATGAGTTGCAGTCAAGTCGGAACAGCAGTCTGGCTTGACTTAAAAGGAGGAAGGAGAGTTGCGTGGGTTGACCCCCGAGTCGATGGTGCTTAGAGTTTCGTCACCGATAGCTCGATACCCCTCTAAACTCTAAAAAAGGTGCTGATGTGCGAGATTCGAGGCGAGCGCTGAGCTATACTCGCTCCCGAGCTTCTGGGTTTGGTGCCGTCTCGTTGATAAGAGAGAAAAAAGTAGTTGTAGTCCGCGCAACCAAGGTTTGCAAATCTCATTTGCAGCCGCGCAGTGCGGGAAGGTAAATAATAACACGACTGGAAGTTATTATGGGCTCTCTGTTGTGCGCAACCAAGATAATTAAATACTAATGACAATCAGGACTGCCGGCCTACCGTGGCGGCTCCGCTCTGTCTAATGTAATAGCTCTTGGGGGAGGGAGGGAGAGGATGGAGATAGAGAGAGAGGAGGCCTGGATTGGATTGGATGCTCCTTTCTTTCTTGGCCAGACGCAATTGAGTTTCTTATCCAAGGCGACGGAGCGGAGGGGGAGGGAAGCTGTTGGCTGCAGCAATCACATCACAGCTCGTCGGCTAGCCAATGCAGGCAGATTATGTACATACCTACGCATGTAGCAGCAGTTGTCAGTAGCTCCGAGGTGCTGCGATGCATTGATTGGCATTGGGATTGGCTGGACTGGAATGCTGCATCTGTAGTATAGCGACAGGTAGTGTGTCGTAGAACCGTAGTAGCCCCGTCAGAGCGAAAGAGAATAACAACGAGGGAAAAAAAAAGTTTCGACGAGATCTACGACGAGCCCGTGGTCCCTCCGTCATTTGCTGGCATATTGCATTCAGACCCTGGCGATCTCGAACATGTCAGGGCTTCGAAATGCCAAGCCGTATGTGGGCTGACGCATGTGATTGCGACGTTGTGGGTTCAATGATTCGGTTCTGCATTCATCAGTGGCTTGCTTTCGCTTTCGCAGGCTACTTTACGGAACGCCTCCATACAGGAGGGCGGCTTGGCAGCTTGGAAAAACACTGACAAGGCCTCGCTCTCGCTCACCTCGGCTCGGGTCGCACGGTCTGCTATCAAGGGAATAAGGAGATTTTCTCTGCAGAAAGGGGTGGTATTTTTGTTTGCTAATTAGTCAACTGCAACGATTAACCTAGGGTATAAGACGTCGAGAATAAAAATAACATTGAACTTTCTACTTGAATGTCCCAGATGCATGCTTCAATATTATTCTATGTAGTAAAGCTTCTTTCTCTCACGTCAGTCGTACTGAATGAACATCCAGACCTAGGTAATGTGTCTGATGAACGGAAGTATGTTTAGCCACTGTGAAATGCAGAGCCACTGTCTTGGGCCATGCATGTATGTCGACATGGAGTCTGACGATATAGCAAGGTCCTCTCTGCATTATTATAAGTCTCATTATTGTTCAATCCATACAAGGTAGCCTGAACAATTTCCAGGTTGGCGGGTGAGCCGAAGCCAAAATCCTGAGACAGAGAGTTTCGACGTTGCCAGCTGTTGCCCCCCGGCTGCTGTCCGTCCGTATGAGATTAGCGCAGAAGCTCAGTGGGATTTTTGGCGCGTCTTCTGAGCTCAGCTACCGCGCGCCTGCCAATCTGTACCTTATCCCCATTCCGCGTGCCAGCAACTCAAAAGCAGCTAACGTTGGAAAGCCCAGTGGAGCTCTGGCAACAGCATTCAATTCGATACCTACTGGACATCAATCAGCCTTGCCTGTCTTGTGTCTCACGGGCTCATGTGACACTGACCACATTCTTCATCGACGACAAAACCTCTATTCTTTTTCCTCACCAGCAAGGTCATTCGTCCAGGCAGCACGAGCCACACAACTCACATGACTTTGGCGTCGTAGTTGTCACACAGCTGTCCTGGCAATATCGGCGCGATGGCCTACGAACCGCGCGGCGGCGACCATGGCGGCGATGGTGCTGGTTTTGTGAGGGCAAGAGGCCGTCGCCCAGTCACTGATTACGGCTCCACAATGGTGCACTGGATACGCGATCGCCGACCGCGGTATCAGGGTTCCTTCAAGGGCGAGGCGGAGCGGCCCAGCGCCAGCTATATCATCGATGTAGGCAAACGGCCCCAAGAGCTCAGATAGTGGGAAAATGCAATGCTGATTCTTCCTTTAGATGCTCCCTCCACTGGCCAGAGTGACAAGTCCTGCAGATTCCGTCCCTGCAAAGCACCTTCACTCATCGCTTAACAAGATCAAGCACCCCGTCAACGTTGTGCGATGGACACCAGAAGGTCGTCGGTTATTGACTGCTTCCACAAGCGGAGAGTTCACCTTGTGGAACGGCACCGGCTTCAACTTTGAGACCATCATGCAGGCTCACGATGTGGCTATTCGCGCTATGGCCTACTCCCACAGCGATGACTGGTTGATATCTGCCGACCACGACGGTACAATCAAGTACTGGCAGCCCAACTTCAACAATGTCAAAGCTATTCAAGTATCTCATGATCCCATCAGAGATCTTGCCTTCAGTCCTAATGATTCCAAATTCGTTACCGCTTCGGATGACTCCAAAGTGAGAATATTCGACTTCACCGGTGGTGTCGAGGAGCGCGAGCTCAAGGGCCACGGCTGGGATGCAAAGAGTTGTGATTGGCATCCTACCATGGGTCTCATTGTTTCTGGATCGAAGGACCATCTGGTCAAGCTATGGGATCCTAGAGCGCCGGGCCGATGCTTGCGCACGTTACATGGACATAAGAACACCATTACCAAAACATTGTTTGAGCGGGTGCGCGGCAACTGCTTGGCAACATCTGCTCGAGATCAGACTGCGAGAGTCTTTGATTTGCGCATGATGAAGGACGTCTGCCTATTGAAGGGTCACGAGAAGGACATTTCGACGCTCGCATGGCACCCGATTCACCCCAATCTTCTGAGCACTGGAGGATCCGAGGGCTCTCTATTTCACTATCTCTTAGACGAACCGAATACCCCCGCGGGTCAACCCATCAGCGTCAGCCCATACGAAAGCGCCGACCCGTCTTCAGCACCAGCTCAAACTTTATATCCTGCGCACAAGATTCCTTATGCGCACGACTATGCTATTTGGTCCCTGGACTGGCATCCGCTAGGCCACATTCTGGCCTCGGGATCAAACGATCGCATCACTAGATTCTGGTCGCGAGCTAGACCTGGAGACACCGATGTCTTCCACGACAGATATCACATTGGAGAGGCTGCTGCAGAAGCTCAAGGAACATGGCACCGCCGCGATGCGCGCCGCCAACGGCAAGAAGAGGAGGAGCAAGAGCTCGAGGACGAAGCAGAAGGGCTTGTGGATCAGAAAATGCCGGCTAAAAGCCAGCAGCCCCCAGGTCTTCCGGGTCTACCAGGCCTGCCCGGCCTCAGCCTGCCTGCCAACGGCGTCGCACCCCCTCTGCCACAGATTCCCGGCGTTGGTGCATCTGGAGTCGTGCCACCGCCTCTTCCATTCCCCATGCCACCTGCGCTCAACGGCGCAGCTCCACCGCCTCCTATACCTGGCATGGACCCGAACGATCCTGAGGCATTTGCCAGAATCACCGAAATGATGCAGAAAGCAGGTGTTCCGCTACCGCCGCTGCCTGGTATGCCTGGCATGCTGCCGCCGGGCATGGTTCCACCTCCCAACTTCCAGTTCCCGCCTGGTTTCCCACCGCCACCAATGCCGCCGAACGGCGCCGATGGCTCTGCCTTTGATGCCGGTGGCCGGAGAAGGGCTCCCCTACCTAGTCAAGAGGAGAGTCTGAAGGCAGAACAGAAAAGGGGTAACTATACTCGCATTCGCTAGGCGCGTTGAAGCCGTTTAGACCCCCCAAGGACGTGGTTTGCCATTATGGGGTGGGGGACATGCCAAACCGACAGCAGGTTATGCGGATATTACTGATCACAGAATCATGGCTTGTATTTCTAGAGGATTGATTGCCTGGATAAATTCTGGACAAGGAAAATGGGCCATCGATGCCCAAGGCGTTTACAGGAGCGTTTTCCAGCCACAAGCGACAAAAGGGGGTCCTGATCAGAACAATCATGAAAGCAGAATATACTGACTAATTCGTCGAGTCTCTCGACTCGCAATGATATATTGACATTCCTCAAAGGGAATGTCCACGCCGGTCTCTAGTAGACCGGCTTACTGATGCTATGCTACTCGATGCCATTGTTCAATGCGATGCGATGCGATGCTGTGCTGTGCCGTGCTGTTCCCTCGTGTCCTTCAAAAATCAGGCCCAGATATGTATCAGACTATTATACAAAGACAGCTCCCGCGTAAATTCGCCATAAACACAAAACCGAAAGGACAGAACATAGAAAAAGGACAAGGGCCTAGTTCGTCCAGCTCAAAATTGATAGCCCGTTCGGCAGAAAATTCCATGCGCAGTGAGGTACAAATGCTGAGATTCTATAATTCCAAGGATGCCATGAATGTTGTTATCATCTGTAGTTTCCTTCTCTTTCGCTCTTTCCCCTTCTCTTCAGAAATATTTCTCGAGAGGTTTGCTTGTCAGGATCACCTCTTGGGGGCGGGCAGGGGAGCGGCGGTCGACTTGTTGAAAGCCTTTTGCCGCTCGGCGTAGTCCTTGATGACGAGGGCGCAGGTGGTGTCGGCGCAGAGCCTCTTGCGGCGGGCGACGGGGAGCTTGGAGGCGAACTCGAGGCCGCTGGCGCGCTCGACGGCCTCGACGGGGACCTCGAAGTCGGTGATGGGCTTCTCGTTGGGGATGGGGGCGTTGGGCAGGACGAAGGCGCCGATGGCGACGGGGCCCTGGGCGGCGCCGGGCGCGGACTCGGCGAAGATGACCTTGTAAAAGTGCGTGGGCACGGCCACGTTGGGCGGGTTGCCGATCATCTCGTAGCGGACGTACCACTTGTTGTCGACGGGGTCCTTCTTGGGCAGGTACAGGGGGCCCGTGACGATGCGGACGCTCGGGTAGCGGACCGTGAGGCGGCGGCAGAAGTCCTCAAAGTGCGCCCAGTAGTCGCGGTTGAAGCCCTCGCCGACCTGGGGGCACATGTTGGTCAGGTAGAAGGTGTCGTCCATGGCCTGCTGGGACCACTTGCAGTCGGCGGCGGGGACCTGGTGGCCGCGGTCGTAGCCCGAGCGGAAGTAGTCCTTGAGCTTGGCGCGGAACTTGTCGGGCACGCCGTCGTCCTCGGCAAAGGCGCTGTGCTTGCGGTCGCCCTCGCGCTGCGCCAGCGACGCCGGCGTGATGTGCTCGACGACCCAGTGCGGGTTGCGCGTCCGCCGGTCGAACGACGAGACGAGCGCCGCGCGCGTCGCGATGTCGGACACGGGGCCCGGGAACCCGTACTCGAAGACGCCCGAGGGATCGACGGGGGCGCCGCCGAGCAGCGCGGCGGGAGCGGACGTCGAGAGGCCGCCGGGTTGGCCTGGCTGCGCGAAAGCTTGCTTCCCCGGTATGGGGATGGGCGCGGATGCGCCTGTAGATACGGTAGTGGTAGTTGTAGATATAGTGTTGGTTTCGAGCTTGCGCTCGGGACGTAGGCTGTACATGCTTGCAGTGATGGCGGCGCCGGCTCCTGCGCTCGCCGCTGCAATGATGGCAAATGTTGTCTTGGACATCGTGAAGTCGAGATCCCGCGGCTCCCTCTGGGAGCGGCACTGGCAGAGGCGGTTTTATACGACGGAGGTGGACAGCGAGGCGTCGACTATTTTCGTATCTTTGCTGCTGCTGACGAGATGGACTGGGCAGTCAGGCGTTGTCGTTGTATGAGTACGACGGTCCACGCGGTAGTCTGGCAGCGCCTCGTGGTGTTGGGGTGGTGGGCGCACCTGTTGATCGGGTTGTCTCAGATGTGAGTGACCCGGGAGAAATCTCTGAGATGCCTGCAAACGCGCTCCAGCTCTGCTCAGCAGCCGTGGGGGACGCGCGCGCAGGGCTGAAGGGGGCGTGCTTGCGTGGGAGGACCTCACCTCGATAATGTAGGGGCCCCTGCCTTAGCTCTTTGGGCGCGGCAAGGAACGCTGACCTGGTGCTACGCTACGCGGTCTGGCGGGTCAGGTCAAGCCCCCAAGGCAACGGGTTTGTCTCTCCCTGGTGGCCGTTGGGCGCCTCGTTAGTGGACGATGGGCATTGGGAGCCGCAACGATCACTTGGTGACTGGTCAGCCAGCGCCCATCATCTGCGCTGGCCTGTTGATCGCAGAGCCACAGTCAAGAGGTGCGTTTCTTGGGTACTTATTCTCTGGAGGCCCGGGCATGACCAGAAATGTATATCATTCTTTAGAGAATATGATGCAACACTGTCATATCCAAAGAGCCCAATAGAAGCCGTGGTAGGCATTTGACGTGTATGAACTCGTGTGTGCTTCTTAGATTTACTTCCTGATCACGGCTGCCGCGCTTAGGGTGATTTCCTGTGCGGAAAATGCCCAGTGTACAGATCGGATTTCCACAGGAGCTGCTGAGTAATGGTTAAGAGCATCGAGAGGTGTAACATGTCAAGTTCACGACAACAAAAAAGATATAAATTAGCAATATGTAATCTGTGTTAGTAGTTGTCACGATCCGTAAATACTTGGACCATATCGCACCTACGGGTACTGATGCTGAACCCTGTCTGACACGTCGTTCAGTGAACCCCCACTGAGCGGCATCAGAAGCACCGACAATAGACCCTTGAGACCCCAGATCTTCAAACGGCAAGGTGCTGACCAAACGAAGGGCCCTTGTTCGTTGTCCATATTTGTATCCAGGACCCTGCTTGAACACATACGTCATGGCCAGAAGTGTATCTGGTCTGAACTGAATCTGAACTGAATCGGAAAGGTCATTGCAGTCAAGAATTAACTCAAACCATCAGTACAGGAATGGGGACGAGAACAGATGCTCGAATGTCTATTTCTAGGTCGGCACCTTGGGTCGGGCAGCGTGTGACAAACCACGGGGCTTGGATAGTGAGCTTGTGATACAGTGGCTCGAGTGGTTGCGCCCGAATCATACAAAGGCTCTGACTAGATCCATTGTACTGTCAGGTTATGCATAGATTTTCAGTCAATCACATCTCCAGGCGCATCCACGCACCCACCAATCCACGCGTAATGCTCCTCAGGGTTGTCGCCATGGTCCTGCTCTGCAGTCTGGGGGAACAATGGTCGGACTCTCGAGGGCATTCTAAGCAGATGGATGGTTCGGCGGTCCACCAAGACTTGACTAGCCCTGCTACGGATATGCACCTTTGTCAGCTCTTCTCGGGGGATTCTCTTTGTTGTCCTCACCGTTCCTGCATGTGCGTGGGATCATGGAGCTTTCGGTTTAGTCTAGTCGTTCAAGTGCCGCTGTGAGCCACGGGGGTCATGACATCGCTGTAGTGTAGATGAGTGAGATGTATGCCACCTTTCGAGGCTCCGCTCTACCGTCAGTATCTCGTGTATCACCAGCAGGAAAGGTGTGCGAACAAGATCTGTTTCACCGGTGGAAATAATAAGAAGCAACCTTGTCTGAATGGGCATTGTTCTGCCTGCGAAAGCGGTTTCTCCTCTCGTTCCGGGCGGGATGTGATAGGTTAGGGACGATCCTAGGTGGTCCCTCAAGGTCCTCATTTCAGAGCTTCGCAGCAGCTGGGGCCCATTCACCTACCTTGAAAGGGCCGGCCGGGTGCCCTTGGCGTTTCTCCCGCCTATGCCATCATCAACACAACACCTCCTACACTCCGACACTAGAAAGCGGGAACATTTTCATGGTTCCCCCAAGTCACCGCCTGCCATAAACCACAACATATTGCCAATCAATCGATTGTTCGGCCTCGAACTCTTTCCCTTTCGTTCCTGCCCACGACTCACTGCTCAGTCCTCATTCCCAACCTATCTCCCTAGGCGGCTCCTCAAAGAAGATTGTTTATTCTTTTCCCCTCTAGACATCAACACTTTGATGATATCGGTTTTCGCGTCCTAGTGTGCAGCAGGAGGTGGTTTCGCTGCAGAGTTACACTTATTCGCACGGAGGCTCTTTTTCCGTGTTCCCAGAGGCGAGGCTGCGTCAACCGAGCTGACCCCGGTTCATCATGGAGGCCATGGAGTTGGACAATGATACGAGGGGCTGGATCATGGCCCTCGTGAGCGGCATTGGTAGGTGGCTCCTTGAAAAACAAAAAAGTCTTTGTATTCTGTGGTTGGACATTGCTAATCTGTCATCTTGGTTGTAGCTTGCGTTCTGGGTGCCAGCGTCATCTGTGTCGATTGGCTGGTCCGGCTGTTTCCAGGCAAGAAGAACTTCCGCGTCCAGGACAGCGACGCCTTCTTGGCATCGTCGCTAAGCCTGAGTTTTGGCGTCATGGTAGGCTTGCTCCCCCCACGTGGTACCGAAAGTGAGATCTTGAGTACTAATTGTTACGCACAGATCTTCATGTCCCTGTACAGCATGTTGCCCGAGGCCAAGAGCTATCTGAAGAAGGGAGGATTTGAGGAGCAACCAGCAGGCTTTCTCTTGATCGGCTGTTTTGTCGGCGGCTTCCTGGGCATCCAGGTCATCTCCCGATTATGCCACCGTTTCCTGCCCTCGCATGTTGTCGATTGTGATCATACTCACAAGGAGCAGACCGAGGATGACCACACACACAATGGCGATGCTCACCAACATTCACACGCTTCTAGGCATCATCGACCTAGTCACCAACATTCACCCGACGACAGTGCGCTGAATGGACACGCCAGCGAATCAACTCCTTTGCTCCGAGGAGAGCACCGACATGACCATGATCATGACCACGATGCACAGAATACAAAGACAATCGCTGCAGCAAACGACAGCGCAGATGACGCGCTCACGCCGAAGTCGACGGGCCCCAGAGATGCGACGGTTAACAGACGTCCATCGTTGGTACAGCTGTTCACAAAGCGCGTCACATCGTTTGCTGCCGATTCGAAAGCTAATTGCGATGCGAATGGCCCATGCCGAGGCTTCTCGGACCCGTGCGGCCAGGAATGTTTCAAGGCACTGAACAGCCGATCATCGTCCAGCCTCTCAAGGGCCCCGACTTTTATGCGCACGACAACAGAGACGGCTCATCAGGCCAACATGGAGACACTTGACGAGGAATCTAACGAGTCCCTTGCACCTCACCAGACACGGGCTTCACAGCGACGAACGAGCCGAGCACGCTCTCGAGGCCCCAGCCGCGACTGGAGCCACAATCCACAGCCAGCCGAGGACTGCGAGTCGGAGGAGTCGGTCGACATTGAAGCCCAGCATCATCACCACGTCCCTGAGAACGCCTATCTCTCCATCGGCCTGCAGACCTCGATCGCCATTGCGCTACACAAATTTCCCGAGGGCTTCATCACCTACGCGACGAACCACGCCAACCCCTCGCTCGGATTTAATGTGTTCCTTGCACTGTTTGTGCACAATATCTCAGAGGGCTTTGCCATGGCCTTGCCTCTCTACATGGCTCTCAACAGTCGTATCAAGGCCATGGGCTGGTCATTCCTTCTGGGTGGTTTGAGTCAGCCGCTCGGAGCCGGAATCGCGGTGCTCTGGTTCAAGATTGCCAAGCACACCAACATGACGCCAGACAATGCGGCTTATGGCTGTCTCTTTGCAGTCACGGCTGGAATCATGGCAAGCGTGGCATTGCAGCTCTTCGTGGAGAGTCTAAGCTTGAATCACAACCGCAACCTAAGCATTGTATTTGCATTTCTCGGAATGACCCTGTTGGGACTCAGCACTGCATTCACGTCTCATGCTCATTGAGACGACAGGGGAAAGAGAAAGAGGTACATCATGAACGAAATAATGGATAAAGGCACCTATAGACATGGACATCGGAAACAAGGGATTCATGAAATTTTGATTCGGTCGCACAAGCGCCTGGGCGTTACTGGTAATGGTACAATGCATAATCGGTCCGGCAAAGGAGGGTATTTTGGCAGCATTCATTGCATTACTTTTCAGGGCTTTCCAGCATCAGTTTGTGTAAACAGCAATGGGTTTTCCCGAGGCATGATATATTGGCCTCATGGGGTTTCGGCTGTATACTAGGTGCGCAGCAGTGGATGGCAGATGAGTATAACCTGCGACTAGCGGACAAACCTAGGTAGCCACCGAGTCCTCAAGCTCTTCAAAGGACCTAAGTATGAGACATGACGATGGCCGGCTTATAGTATATGCATGTGAAGGTTTGAACCGCTTCAGCTACTGACTAAACAAAGAGATGTTCGTCATGTATGAGGCTCGAGTGGGCGCAGTCAGCCGCGCGTAGGTGTGTGCTTGCTCAGCCCAGCTGCAAAGAGCATTGCTATTGCTGGTGCAGGGGACCATTCCAAAACGGATGCGAGAGGAATCCGAAAAATCGTCACAGCCCCTCGGGGACGCAACCGCTTTGCCCATCAGCACTGTAACCCCCCTCCCCTGGAAAGGATTTTTTTTACGCATTAGAACATGACGTTCGGTTTTTTCGGTTTAGTCGTTCACTGACCTGCAACTCAGCTGCCGGCTATCGTTGGTCGAGTCGGGTTTTTGACAGTAAGCACGGGCGCGGCCACCCATGTCAAGAACCACATGCAGGCATATTCCTTTCAAGACGGCCGTAGTCAGCAGATTTCCCCGGTGTGTTCGGAATAGATCAATCGACTGCGCGGGAATCCTTAAAATGTGGTCATTTTGCTACAGCCCTGTTTTTGCATCTTCTCTCTCTGTTTTCGAATTGATCATCTTTTGATTTCTCTTCTTTTTTGAATTGTCGACTCTGATACAATTGATCAAAAAAGTCATCTAGAAGTTATTGCGGCTGCATTAAAACTCGGCAAAGACAATTATACGCGATCGTCCTCTGCTTTGAGTAGGATTGATTGGTGCTTCTATTTTTGGAGATACCCGGCAGCCTGCAGCAATCCTCTATTCAGCGGCGACGGTTTTTCTCAATTCCATAAAAACACAAGCAACTTTGACATCCGGGAGACGGGGAATTGAATCATTTATTCTCTTTTTGGAAAACAAAAAACAACAGAACGAAAAGAAAGATGGAAGGCGGAATCACGAGTATGGATGCTCCCAGGACGAGATATTCCACCATGCCAAAGGTGCCGGCCCCGGCCATGGTGTACGGACCGGATTACGCGGGCGTCAGGATCGAGCAGCCGGTATGTCGCAGCACCACAGCGTCCGCAATGGCGGAATTTTCCGTTGCCTCGTGAATCGAAGCTAATATATTCTTCTTATGAACTATAGAGACCGGTGCAGCCCATGATGATGAGGCAGTCTGGTGAGGAAGTTGGGCTCCGAGGCGGCGGTGCAGGTGTAAGTCCAAATCTTTGCTCCATCGACTCGAAAAAAATCATCTCGGGGACAAAGGAGAGGAGAAGAGGTCAATCTTGTGCTGACGATTCATACTCAGTCTGTTTGCTGCGGAGTCTGCACCGGTCTCTGCTGTGCCGAGCTATGCGACTGCTGCTGCTGTTGCTGCTGTTAAGAGGCGACCTCAAATCTTACCACGACAGAACGCGGAATTGAATTGGAAACTTTGAAACGGGATGATTGAGGCGAGCAAGGAAATCTTGCAAGGTCTAGACTTGGATACTTGAACGGTCGATTGGAACTGCATGGGGATATATCATAGCGAAGGCGTCTTTTGGGAGTTGGTATTTGTTTCAATGTTTTACGATGTCTGTACATGGGCTTTGCACTATTTCTATTAGACAACATGTACATCAAGTGTTCTTGAGAATAGAACATAGAATTCATATCGTATATCGCTACATGCCTATTGAAGTGCCTAAAGCGCGCATTCAAGCGATGCGTTTGTTTGGACTGCGCCTCGACATACGGCCCGTATGTCCCTGGACTGCGGCTGCCTACCTGTGTATAATCCGTAAGATCCTTTTAGACTCGTATGTACTTGATGCTGGTTTGATGCTTTAGTGTTCGTATAGCGCTATATGTACTGGTGCTCATATTGACCGTATGTATCAAGCAGTAGATGAATATTTGTAGTAGCCGTGATCAGGCGAAAGGATATAAAATGATGCTCTCTCCAGGTGATTTTCACAATTTCTTTCCATCATCTCATTACCATCCGAAGCAACTCAGTCTCACAGACTTCTCCTCGCATTTTATCTTATCTTTTTTCTTTTCCTTTTCCTTTTCATTGTGACACACTCGCTTATACAAAGCATTCACTTCCACATCATCATCACCAACAAAGTCATCATGCGTTCCTCTACTCTCATCGCTTCCGCCGCCGCCCTTGCCGGCACGGCCTATGCCACCCCAAGCGCCGTCATCTCGGTCGAATTCCACGACAACGGGGCCCTGAAGAACACGAGCGTCACCGTACCCATCGGTACCGTCTATACCGACCCCAAGAACCTGTACCAGGTCTCGACCCTGTACCTGAACTCGGCCGTCGACGCCGACGTCAACAGCATCATCTGCACGCCGTTCCAGAACAACCACGGCACCGGCGGCGGCGGCAAGGACTTCAGCTACGGCAAGCCGTCGCTCCTGTCCACCAACAGCGTCCAGGTCGGCAGCATCGTCTGCCGCCTGACCAGCTCGACGACCTCCATCACCAGCGGCACGGCCACGGCCACCGTTGGTGGCGCCACCACCATCCCCAGGACTACGCTCTCCACGACCGCCACGGTCGCCACGCCCACCTTGGCTAATACGGATTCCGGCGCCACTGACGTTCCCACACAGACTGGCACCGGATCCACGGGCAGTAGTAATGGCACAGGAAGCAGCAACGGTAACGGTACTGCAACGGGGACCTCGGCTGTCGCTGGCACCTCCGCTCCGGTCGGAAGCGGTGCCATGGGCCGTGACCTCCCTTACATGATGTCCGGGCTTGTCCTGGGAGCGGCTGGCCTCATATTCGCCATGTAATTGCTTCAGGCTTTCAAGAGGACGGTGAAGTGAAGAGAAATATACATTGAGTTTTTCAATTCGACAGTATACGTGTGGACGGAGATGATGAAGGATTACTAGACTTTGAAGCATTTAGATTATTCTATACCTTAATAATCAGAATCTCGCGCATCGCAACCATTAATTCACGTTTGTCTAGCTTATATCGTTGTCCTTGAGATTCGGATCATCGGTGGACTGGCATCAGTATAATCCATAAGTTTTGGATTAAAGATCTAATTTATCAAAATTATTCAAATTTTAAGACAGTCTTTTTGTAATTACGTTAAATGCCGTACGCAATTCTGTCTTTAAGTCGTCATTAACTCAAGGTATTTCAAAGTATACGCACTTTCAAGACTTGATTGCACTCCACGGAACGAATTTTGGACTGGGCCTTCTAATGCAATACAAGCCAAGTCGATGATCGTGTCAGGCGGCAGGACAGAGCGGCGGAAGTGGAAAAAGGTCGGTAATAGGTACTCGTATATGCAGCCCCTGTCATGCTGGCAAGTCCAATGGGGCGGGTGGTTTGTGGCGGCCAAGACGGCTCCCGTACGGAACGCTCTAGGCAACCGTCTGTAAATTACCCCTCACTTGTAACAGCGAATATTGCAATTACTAAAACTCTCCCATATTGTTTTCGAAAATTCCAGCTCGTAGCAACTAATATGCGTCTATTAAACGTGGAAACTCATCAGCTCGAAGAGTTCTTTGAATCTTCACGACCACCATACGCTATCCTCTCTCACACTTGGGGCAAAAATGAAACCACCTACCAAGATCTTCGAGACAATCGCAAAGAGGGACAAGGTTGGAACAAGATCGAAGCCTTCTGTAGCAAGGCTTATAGAAAAGGCTATGAGTACGTCTGGGTAGACACTTGCTGCATTGACAAGTCGAGCAGTGCAGAGTTATCAGAAGCTATCAACTCAATGTATCAGTGGTACCAGGATTCCGAAATATGCTACGTTTATATGTCAGACGTGCCGCCAGAAGAGGATCACTACGACCGAGGCTCGGCATTTCGCAGGAGTCGTTGGTTCTCGCGGGGCTGGACGCTTCAAGAATTCCTAGCTCCCAAGGCAATCAGGTTCTATGATCAGTCCTGGCATCGCTGCTTTGAAGAGACTCTAACGCGCAAGAGTTATCCAAGAGCCTCCACACTTGGGCTATTGGACACTCTGCTGTTTGAGATCACTGGAATCTCTCAAAAAGTTGTGGAGACAGGGGACTTCAAGTCAACGATCATTGCGCAGCGGCTTTCTTGGGCTTCACGTAGGGAAACAACAAGGATAGAGGACATGGCCTACAGTCTTCTAGGCATACTTGATATCAACATGCCCCTTCTTTATGGAGAAGGAAAGGCTGCCTTCCGGCGTCTTCAAGAGGAGATGTTGAAAACCAACCTGGACCAGAGTTACTTATGCTGGGGACTCAACATGTCATGGGATCAAATACCAGCTGGTAACTTGCATCTGGCAGAATCGCCTGCATTCTTCCAAAATTGCCAGGACCTGGGGTCACACACACGTTCCTATCAATTGATGAGCGACATGAGGCTCCAGTCTATCACGAATCAGGGCCTACTAATCGAACTTCCCATACTGGAGATCGACAAGAAGCATTGCATTGTATTGGCAATACTACCGTACGGGCCTTCATATAACGACGGTCGTTACATTGCAATCCCGCTACTCCAAGCGCCGGGACACTCATATTTCCGAAGACTTGACGGCAGCACGCCGTTTCTTGCCCCTTGGAAATTATTTCAAAAGGCCCAAAAGAAACAAGTCTTTATTCTGGATTCCAGGAACAGTACGTTCAATGTCCACGAGCCTGAACGCATGATCCCAAAGCAAACTGGATCCCCTCACGGTGGATTCACAAAAAGATGTGGATTAAGATTGGCCCACTCTTAGAAACCGGGTATCGCATGGCAGGAAACTACCCGTCTCTTAATATGAATTCATGGTGGAAAGAAATTCATTTGCCGTGGGGAATTGATTTCCTGTTTATGGAATTTGCCAAAGGCCAATCCAGAATCGGAGCCTATTTCCACGGAACCTTGCGTTCACAGACCAATTTCCAGACACGGTTATTCCGAATACACCGTGGCTCAGCGCTGAAAATAGCTCTCTCCATTCAGCGATCGCAGAATGTTCATTTGAGCAAGAAAAAGTGGTTTGACGAGGAGCTAGAACTGGAAGAGCTTTGCAGCGACTCTACCTGTAGTGACACCAGTCACTTGCATTTGGTTTACAGGCTCCGACACGTTCCGGACAACTGCGTTAAAATTGATCTAGAAGAGATTCGCAATGATGAGGCAGCGTGAAATATATTATTCTAGCTACGGGCCTATCGTTCTAACGTAGCTAGTACCAACCGCACCTGCTCGGGCATATAAGGCAGCTCTTCACCGGCTTCTTTTTGTAGCTCTATAGGATCAACTCGGACTTCATTACAAGCTCTTCGTTCCAGTCTCCTTGCTCAAACATTGCATTAGGTCGCTGGATGTACAATAGGGCTTAGATGACTTCTTCGAAGCCATAGACAGTGATGGGCTGGATTGGTCCAATGTGGCCAGCGCCCGACAGGTCAATCACCTCCTTGAGCAGCCTGATAGACGATAATCAGTCCTGCGACCAGGCTATATGTACCTTCCAATCAGTTGGTTACTGACCCTTCGCTCTCCAGCAGGCTTTAGATGCCACCACATCGCTTGTAAGTTGCGTCTAAGGTTGCCACATATTGGGGCCAATCCAGCTGCAGCCTGGTTACAGATGGATAAGGCGACTCGCGAAGTAGCGGCGTCGCAATTCTTTCAAGCGATGACAGTGAAAAAGATTGCTTGGTTAAATATATTGCGGGAAGCTTTATATTTCTCTATGGATTGGTGAATCGTCTGTGACAACGCCGTTCAAACATATCTATTAGATGTCAAGAGCTTTTCTGAATCACTGTTCTGTGGAAATATAATAGTCAACAGTACAAAAGACCATCCGACTGTACCAAATAGGCCAGAACATACTAGTGGTTTTGAAAAAAGGAAGAAGAGAAGGAAACACTGTGGATCAAAAAGGAAACCGGTAAGAAACAAAACATACAACACCAGGTATTCCCCAGTGGTCACCCACCTGAGTACTAATCCAGCGGTTACTAGTTTATCTAGGGCAGAGCGGACGGGATGCCGAGTTTTCTAGTACCTATGGTCGTATGTGCTTGATTAGTCAATGAATTTGATATATATTTGTGGTCGTTGACGAGCAAGTCCAGCATCAAGAGGCCGTTTCTCGTCCCGAGAAGCTACTGCAAAGCTCTAGTTTCTTGAGGGCACTGACACCGGAATATGGACTAAATCTAAGAGATAATTTGTAGTATTCTATTGAATAAAAAAACGCGACATGATTCTGATTTTCTGATTATCAAGGAACAGGTACAGTATTGACCATTTCTTAGAATGGGTATCAGGAACGTCCAAGACGAATGCCCGGTAGCATGATTTTAGCTTTTTACTTGTGCCACGGGAGCTTAGCCAGGAGGTGATGGGCCTGAGTCGTGCACAATCATGGAGAGCTATAAGATGGCTCCAAAAGAATGCTGACTTGGCTAGTGGGTGTATCACGGTCATCAACCTTTCTACATATCCGAGTTGCAAAAAAGGCAATTGCATTGATTTGTGCGACTTAGGGTCGTTCTAGGTGTACCTTGTTAAATCTACACGCGCTTCTCCATCTCCACCTTGTCTTCCTTGTACATCTCCACCCTGTTCACGTCAAGAACCTCGGCGGCGTCGCCGTCGAAGATGACGGCGATCTGCTCCAGGGACCGCCCGCGGGTCTCGGGGTAGAAGAAGAAGACGGTGACGGCCATGACCAGGAGGACGACGACGAAGACAATGTAGTACCGCCAGCCGGCGCTCGCGAGGGCGATGGGGTTGACAAACGTGTTGAAGAAGATGGCCGTGATGGCGGCGACCCAGGTGACGGTCAGGCCGCGGCTGCGCAGCCGGAAGGGCCAGATCTCGCAGGGGTACGCCGTCAGGAACGGCGTCAGCGCAATGTCGTAGCCGGCGAAGAAGACGAAGAGGAACGGGATCACGGCCAGGCCCGTCGAGGCGTCGCCGCTCTCGGCGAACGTGGCCGACAGCGCCGTGACGAGCACGAAGGAGACGAGCATGACCAGTGCGGACGCCAGGAATAGGGGTCTCCGCCCCGCCTTGTCCACGCACAGCGCAGCCGCGACGGAAAAGATGAGGTTCCAGACCTGCAGGCAGGCCGAGATCAAGGTCTGGTCTGTGACGCTAGTGACTCCCACGGTATCGAGGACCAGCGAGAGGTAGTAGCTGACCACACCATTGCCGGCCCACTGCGCAAAGATGCCCAAGCTGATGGAAATGAAGAGGCGGTATCGGTTGCCAGGGGTCTTGACCATCTCCATGTACGAGGCACTACCGTGGGCCTCTTGCTCGGCCTTGATGGCAGCTTGGATCTCGACAAACTCGTAAGCAACAAGCGGTGAGTCCTGGTCACCACCGGCGTGAGCCTCCACCAGGATGTCGCGCGCTTCGTCGGACCTGTCCTGGGAGATGAGCCATCTAGGACTTTCCGGCGCCAGGAGTAGGCCCGGAAGTGCGACGAGCGGCAGCAGGATCTGTAAGAGGGAGGGAAGCCGCCAGGCCCAGTGGTTGGGATAGTTGCGCGTGGCGAAAGTCTCCCAGGCCGCAAGAGAGCCGCCGACGTACCATCCACACATGAAAAGCGCGTTCAGGATGCCGCGGTGGGCAGGATATGCGACTTCATTGATCAGAAGGGGGGCAGCATTGCCGAACAAGGCCGAAGCGCATCCCACGAAGAAGCGAGCGAGGATGAAGCCGACATCGTTGGGTGTCAGTGCCTGGAGCACAGATCCGAGGACAAGAAAGACATAGCCCACATAGATGCCGGGCTTGCGTCCGTACTTGTTGGCGAGCCAGGCGGCGATGGGGAAGAATATTCCAGCCCCTAGCCAGTAGATGGAGTTGATCCATCCGAGCCAGGCTCCGCTGGGGTCTCCCATGAACTCTTGCCATTGGGACAGAGCCTGGAGGGAGTTCATGAGGGAGCCATCATAGCCATTGGCAGAAGCTATATTGCCACACGTCAGTGGTGGCTCATGTTTGGGCCAGTAGCTGGGAATACTCACAAAAAAGAACCAAGGAGACCAAGCTGAAGTTAAGTCTGATGAGATATGGTCGCTTGTACCAAGGACCTTCTGGCAACACAGCAGCAAGCTCGGCACCAACAGACTTTGAGCCAGTGGCAGCACCCATACCCATGATGACAGGAGTTATCAATAGTCCTGACAAAATGTGTAAGAGAGATATCAAGAGAGGGAAACTGAAGCGTCAGAGAGATACCAGTAGGTCTTCCGAGTAAAGGGGTTGGTTGCAAAACACGAAGAAGTGCAGTGACTTGTGGTTTCAGCCAGCAGCCTGTCTCTAACAAGACGCCCAAAGGTCTATTATATAGACGTCCAGCTCTCCCGATGTCGTCGTCCAGATCGTGAAGCCCTTTGCATGATCACCCCATGATCTCCAGGAATTTTTTCAGTCTCCAATCTCCACCGCCGTCTTCCCCCAGACCCCGGACTCGTCGTTCGACGGGGAAAGAGAGGCTAGACAGGGGACTAATTTGTTCGACACTAGTCTCGTGGTCGACAAGTCGGACGATGGCGGTGGAGAAATATTTCTCGAGCAGGCGAATTGGAGACATCGTTGGCCAACGGCTAGCGACCCAACCAGCCAACGTCCAATGGCACCCAGGAACAGTCTCAGCTCGCGCGGAGAAACGGAGAATTAGACATGGAACAATCGACAATATGACCGCGGCGCCGACGGAGAATCTGGATCTATAGCGTCTTACAGACCAATAGAATTCAAATCCTACTCCCAAGTAGATTAATGTACGATACTAGGTCAGCCGTGTAAGTGTTATTGTCTTATGCTAGAAAGTCGACCATCATCATAAGTTGCGCACGTGGAGAAGATGGACGATGAATCAAGAAATCCGGCTTTTTTTTCTTCCTCTCTTTTTTTTTCTTTAAACCCATGTTGCTTTATTCTCAGCTCTTCTTCTCTTGCTTCCGACATAGACAAATTCAGACATGCCGTTTCTCAAGGGCGCAGAGACGCCACCAGCCTCGGCCTTCGACGTTGAGGCCGTCCTAAAGCAGCTCACGCTGGACGAAAAGGTCTCGCTGCTCGCCGGCAAGGACTTCTGGCACACGGCGCCCGTCCCGAGGCTGGGCGTGCCGTCCATCCGGCTCTCGGACGGGCCCAACGGCATACGGGGCACGCGGTTCTTCGGCAGCGTGCCCTCGGCTTGTCTGCCTTGCGGCACCGCCATCGGGGCCACGTTCGACCGGGAGCTGGCCCGCGACATCGGCCGCCTCCTCGCCGACGAGGCCCGGGCCAAGGGCGCCCACGTCGTCCTGGGCCCGACCGTCAACATTCCGCGGGCGCCCCTGGGTGGCCGCGGCTTCGAGTCCTACTCGGAGGACCCCGTGCTGTCGGGCCTGATGGCCGCGGGATATGTGCAGGGGCTGCAGGAGAAAGGCATCACCGCCACGCTGAAACATTATGTCTGCAACGACATGGAGCACGAGCGGTAAGGATATTCCCGACTTCCTTCTTATTTTCCTTCCCCTGTATGTGGACAACGTAAAGACTAACCTGCTCTTTCCCCCCTCTTACAGGATGGCTGTCAACTCCATGGTGACGGACCGCGCCTTGCGGGAGATTTATCTCTTGCCGTTCATGCTGGCCATCCGCGAAGGCCGACCCGGCGCCATCATGACATCGTACAACAAGGTCAACGGTCTACATGCCTCGGAGCATGCTGGGCTGCTAGAGGATATCCTGCGCGGGGAGTGGGGATGGGAGGGCCTGGTGATGAGCGACTGGTATGGTGACGCCGCGTTTGGAACTTTTGACGCGAAGCAATACTGACAAAGGCGTTAGGTTCGGGACCTATTCGACATCCGAGGCGATCAATGCGGGTTTAGGTATGCTACCAGCTTGTCATCCGTGAACTGTCAAGGGAGGATGTCCCGTAGTGGAGAAAATCTAACATGCTCATAGATCTCGAGATGCCCGGCCCGTCAAGGTGGCGCGGCTCGGCACTCACACACGCCGTCACCGCGAACAAGGTGCCCATGAAGAAACTCGACGAGCGCGTCAGGGCTGTCTTGAGACTGGTCAGGGCCGGCGTCGACTCGGGGATTCCCGAAAACGCTCCGGAGACGGAGCTGAACAGAGAACAAGACAGGTCGCTGCTCCGCCGAGCCGCGGCCGAGTCGGTGGTGCTGCTGAAAAACGACGACGACGTCCTGCCGCTGAAGAAATCTGAGACGATTGCAGTCATCGGCCCGAACTCCAAAATTGCGACATATTGTGGTGGTGGTTCTGCGTCGTTGAACCCTTATGAGGCCATCACGCCGTATCGTACGTACACAGAGCCAACCCCCCCTCCCTCAACGTCTCGTGCTGCCAGGTTCTCAAGCGTGTTTCATATGAACGGATTGGCTAACAAATATTTGTCCTCGCCGTACAGAAGGGATCTCCCAGAAAGCCGCAAAGACGGAATTCGCCCAAGGTATTTATGGGCACCAAAAGCTGCCGCTTCTGGGGAAACTGCTCCGAGCAGAGAACGGACAAGTTGGTTTCACCCTCAACGTCTTCAACGACCCGCCGAACGCTGCGCACCGGCGGCTCGTCGAGACGCGACACGAGACCGACTCCATGCTGTTCTTTCTGGACTACAGCCACCCAGACCTCGAGGAAGTCTGGTACGCAGACGCAGAGGGAAGCTTCACGCCCGAGGAGTCCGGGACCTATGACTTCGGCCTCTGCCTGCAGGGCACCGGGAGGCTATACGTCGACGGTGAGCTCGTGGTGAGCAACTACGAAAACCAGCGGCCCGGCCCGAGCTTCCTGGGAAGCGGGACCATGGAAGAGACGGCCTCGGTCGAGCTCGTCGGAGGCCAGGCGTACAAGATCTCGGTGCAGTGGGGTTGCGCCAAGACGAGCAAGCTGAAGGCGCCCGGCACCGTGGACTTTGGACACGGCGGTTTCCGGATCAGCGGGTGTAAGCGCCTGGATCCGGCTCGCGGCATCGCAGATGCCGTCCAGCTGGCGAGGAACAGCGACCAGGTCATCTTGTTTGCTGGCCTGAGCGGCGAGTGGGAGTCGGAGGGCGAGGACAGAGAGACCATGGACCTGCCGCCACACACGGATGAGCTGATCGACAGGGTGCTCGAGGCCAACCCCAACACCGTCATCGTCATCCAAAGCGGTACGCCCGTGCTCATGCCCTGGATCAACAAGGCCAAGGCCGTGCTTCATGCCTGGTACGGCGGCAACGAGACGGGTAACGGCATAGCCGAAGTCGTTTTCGGCGACGTCAACCCCTCGGGGAAGCTACCAATGACGTTTCCCAGGCGTCTAGAGGACAACCCCGTCAGTCTGAACTATCGCTCCGAGGGCGGCAGATGTCTGTACGGCGAAGATGTGTACGTGGGGTATCGGTATTTCGACCAGGCCAAGGTCGAGCCGCTTTTCCCGTTCGGACACGGTCTATCATACACCTCGTTTACCATAACTGATCTCCAGCTACAAGAAGACGGAGACAACGTCTTGGTCAGCGCCATGGTGGATAATAGTGGCTTGGTCACAGGATCGGCGACTGTGCAGCTCTACATCGCACCGATCACGAAGCCAAGCCCGACGGTTCCCAGACGCCCTCCACAGGAGTTAAAAGCTTTCCTCAAGGTCTCTCATCTGCAACCAGGCGAGGCGAGGGAGGTTCAGTTTGTGATAAATCCGACAAGGGATACGAGCTGTTGGGATGAGAAGATGGGCATGTGGTGCAGCAGCGCTGGTGCCTACCATGTGATTCTCTCGCAATCGAGTCGTGACATCGGAGAGCAAAAGGCTGTGATGCAAATAGACGAGACGAGGTGGTGGGGTGGGTTGTCGCCATGATCAGAGAGAGTATCGGGGGTGTAGATATTTGTGTGATATAAGTAGACTAGAGTTGGCCGTAGTATCTCACCAATCGCCAAATGGCAAAAGATCACTGACTTGGAAATCTTTGACCCTGTCAGTGTCTACCCAGCTCTGCGAATTTGCCGTGTTGATTCGTTCGCTTCGGTCGAGACGTGATAGTATCGCCGTCAACTCTCTGACATACTCGGCGGCTCGCCTAGATGCCAGCTCCTCGTCCCCATATGGGCATGCCAACATACCAACAGCGACGTCTCGCACTTTGAATGCCAAGTGCAATCCATTGGGCTCTAGAGCGCTCTCTGGAATGGTGTGCAGCACGTGCAGAAGCTGTCGACAGATCTCCTCTCGTTGGTCCCAGAGCAATCTTCTGGTACGATTGTCAGAGTTTTCTGTCCCTTCTAGCGCATCAAGCTGATCGATGATGATGCTCTGCAGCCACAGATGCGTAACATGTAGATTGGCACGCATCGTTGCGAACTGAATCTGCACAACTTGCTCCTGAAGGTCAGCTGTCAGGGATCCACCAGCAGCACCAGTACCGTCATAGTTTGATGGGAGATTTGTGGCCTGAGCCCATTGTCTCAGCGGACCTGGGATGACGTCTAGTACGTATTTGAGTTCGTACAAACGATCATGGAGGTGTGCAATATTGCCGGCCTTGTTTGAAGCTCGCTGACATTGACATGGCTCCGAGCGACGCGGGGCGCCCGCCGCAGGTGCCCAAGGACCCAGCGCAGTTCCAAACACTTTCGAGTGCACTATAAACCCAGTAGTCAAGGCTATCGCCAGTGTCAGTCTCGTGTAAATATAACCCCTGCCATCGCCAAATGCGAGACGGCAAGTGTTGTCTTGTGTATCGAAACGGTCAACGCGAACGCCATGCAATTACTTACACGTATCCGTCGGGTTGGCTTCCAAGATGGCGTCTTCCAATATCAATTCGTCGTCGACGTCTTTTGGTAAAAGTGCGCAGAGGTCGACAGCTTGCATCAGTACCGGGTCGAGGAATGTCTTGATGGAGATAATCGTCAGCTTTCTCTACAATGCCTTTATGCGAGGCATCCATCGTCCTTGGATCTCCATTACCCAGTACCGAATCTGTTGAGAAAAAGATACCGTGGAAGGATTCAGAGGATGAGATAGCACCAAAAATCCCTTATTTCTACTGCTCAAAAGTAATGCAAAAGCACAAGATACAAAATAGAGAACAAGAAATAGAACAAGATCATTAAGACAACATTACCATCCCATATTTTCTGACAGGAGCCGTGGCCAGCAGATGGTGACAACCGAAATCGAAGGAGGCACTCACAAGTTTTTCTCGGCGCAGATTCTGCAGCTGTGAGTGTCTAGATGAGGGCGTTAGAATATTCTCATCAAACAATAGGATGGCCATGACGAACACGTAACCGTAGAAAAGAAGCCAGAAGCCTTTCCTTCGAAGTTGAACCTCGATGCAGTTCAACCCATCTTCCTCCGATGACTTGTGCAAGTTGAGCAGGCGACCTAGTTGCATGCCTTCGCACTCCATCATTCTCGACCGATTCTGCTCTCCGAGCTGGAAAAAGCTAATGTTCAAAAGGTATGCTATGGCGAACTTTTGGAAATTAATTTGGTCAAAATAAGTCGGACCGCGCAGTGCCATGATCACTAGGAGACGGGGAATCAGCCGTCTGGTGCGTGAGAGAAAACCCCCAGGACTTTGTCGCGGGGCCACTCACTGTCATAGCACCGATTGATCATTTCGGCGCGCGATGCATAGGGCATGGGTGGGTTGGACTTGAGATATGCATCGAATTTCGAGGGCATGAGGCTTACTACAATAGCGCAGAGGGCGAGTGTGAAGCCCAAAAAGACGTCGTCTCGACAGTCCCTACTCTGCAGGACGTCTCTGCGAAAAGTTGGCCGGTGCACCTCGAGCCCTCATCAGTCAGTGAGTGCCCTGCCATTGTGTGCACGACTGAGGAAGTCTCTCATGCTCACCACTGGGATCAAGGGATATATGTGTATGAGATAGTCCTGCAGCATCTCCTCCACCAGAACACGCGGACAAAGTCTATCCGTGGGGAATGTTGGCAGAGCTGGCGGCGCAGAAGATTGCGCAGGCTCGGCTGCTGTAATACGGGCAGTGACAGTAGCAGCAACGTCATCATCTTCTTGAGCGGTTGATCTGGCCGGGTTTCCAGCATCTGCCAGCGCCGCCGGAGCTGTCTGCGCGCGTCTGGCGACTGATCAGCCCCCGATGCTCGGAAACACTGGGATGCGGGCACTCGATTGAGTGACCTACATTTTCGGCCCTCTTGTGCCTCTAGGGGACACGAATGTACATGTCGACTTCAGTCTCAGGCACCGGCGGCACGACGCGCGACCCTCTTGCAGCTCACAACGGACTTTTCGGCGGCGGCAGGCATCGCACGAGCGGCTGGCGATCACCGTGCGATTCGCAGTACCATCTCGACCATCCGGCATGTTGCAGAGGTGGCATGATAGAAAACACCGCACCTACAAGAGTTATGATACTGCTAAAACAAGCCTCGCGATGTCTTGATCGGTGACAGAGAACTAAATACTTGGGTAAAATTAGTGGGGGGCGGAGTTCCATTAGCCGCGGGCATGCTTGGAACCCTACAGAATGCCGAGTTCTCTATAGGTACCTATATAATACCATAGGTTTGTTGTACATGCTCGATCTCCCCGCCATCATGGTGCACATGAAACAATTTTTAATTTGATATAAGTACCTACTAGCCGCCAAAACACTTCTACAAAATAACAATATAGGTAACAAATTCAAATCCAGGCAAACTCATATTTTAGGCCAAGTTCCAGGCTTTTGTCGCTGTTGCCGGAAAGCCGTAATCGTTGACTAGACGGCGAGATTCCATAATAACGGTATAAGCAAAGCGAAAAATCTACCAAGATACTCATTTCAATGCTTAAATTGACATCTTTGGAACAGTTCACAAGGATCATCCCCGACAAGCAATAATCATTACGGAGGGCCGGTATTTTTCATCACCCATTGCTGCAGACAAGCACTTGGCACTGCGGATGTCTCCTAGAAGGCTTGCGTGAATCATTCATGGGGGCAAAGGAAATGCATGCGGCTGATGAGAGACTGCCTTCGAGGCGCTCATGTTCAAAGATGATGGCTACGTCCGAGACAACCTACTCATATCGCAGCGCTATCGGGAACTATGATTGCCAGATTAGTACTCGAGGGTGATTACTAGGGAATCCCCTGTGTTGCATGTTTTCTCTGTATCTTTTTTTCCTCCTTTTTTCCTTCTCTCTTTTCCCCTTCTTTTCTTTCCTTTTCTTTTTTTGCTATTTCTTCTTGCCTTGCTCAGGAACCGGTGGCTGTGGGAATAGAATGATTGGGAAGTACAAGTTCAACACCAGTAGCAGCATTCTCTAGGCTAATCTTGATACAAATTGTAGACTTTTGCATCTTGAAAGAATAAATTTAGCAAACAGGCCTACAGAGAGGGCCTCCGTGATGGCTAAATAGAAAATAGCTGCATCGGCGAAGAGACGCATTAGCGGTGGTGGCT
This sequence comes from Pestalotiopsis sp. NC0098, assembly GCA_022432395.1. Lineage (NCBI taxonomy): Eukaryota > Fungi > Ascomycota > Sordariomycetes > Amphisphaeriales > Sporocadaceae > Pestalotiopsis > Pestalotiopsis sp. NC0098. Next base: position 1,055,517 of record JAJKLJ010000004.1, on the reverse strand, counting down.
ATGAAAACCAGGGGAGCCTTCATTGACCCTAAGCTCTATTCATTCTCTGGAAGTGTGGGATGTGATCTCACACTCTATAGATGGGTGCTGCAGTGGCTAACATGAATCATCTTCTGAAAGACACCTGCACGCAATCATGTTGAGGGATCGCGGTTCACCTTGACATCCTGGGACGTCCACTACACATACCATGGCTCTTGCCACACACCTGTCGTAGTGTAGAATTGGATACACGGCCTTTCTTCGATACTTCACATAATTCGCTGAGACAGGGTTTTTGCGCCATCGGTGTGCCACTTGTACGGGCTTCTGTGGATCTTAACGATGAGAATATTGAGACCAGGCTGAAAGAACTCGGTCACAAGATGGTGTGCTGGTGGAGTGGGACCATACGTATCAAGATCATATTTGAGCATGCGTTGGGCGTTCTTGTTGTGGTGTGCAGACCTTAAGGCGACTCTGATTTCTAGTTGGTCGATGATTTAGGCTTGTTGCACAAACTACGTAGCAGCACAGGCTGTAAGGCTCTTTTGGTCCAAATATTTGATTTGGAGTTTCTTGATATCCCGTGTCTGCCGCCCAGGTCGCCGGCTGCACGACGCCCGGGAACGCCTTGGACGTCAATGTGTTGGATGCCTAGGTATGCATCCGTAGAAAGCTCGTCACTGCCTCTGGATGGGAGCCTTGATGACATATTTAAGTCCAGCATTTTTTAAGTAAAGGTCCCCCTTCACTTGCCCACTGAAAAGCTACTTACCTAAAACCATTTGTCTACAGAAGTATCCTTTCTCAGGACGAAGACCTACTAGGTTAGCTATGTCGGATCTAGCTATCTACACAGTTGCATGGATCTGTGCCATTGGGACGGAGCTTGTTGCCGCCAAACAATTTCTTGACGAAGTACACGACGACGCAGACCAACTGTCCGCCAACGATGACAACACGTATATTCTGGGAAAAATTGGCAAGCACAATATTGTCATTGCTGCATTGCCGCACAATCAGTATGGGCTTGTTAGCGCAGCCCTCGTGGCTCGAGATATGGCGCACAGCTTCCTTAACCTACGTTTTGCCTTAATGGTCGGCATCGGTGGTGGTGCACCAAGTCACAGGCACGACATCCGGCTTGGCGATATCGTCGTGAGCTCACCTGCTTCCAGCATGGGGGGTGTGCTCCAGTACGACTTTGGCAAAACTGTCCAAGATCAGAGCTTCGAAATAACTGGACACCTCAACCAGTCGCCGCAGTGCCTCTTGAGGGCAATTCCTTTCCTCAAGGCCGAACACGAAAGCGATGGCACTGGCATCGATACGAAAATTGCCCGTGTTCTTAAGGAGAAACCTCGCCTTCGTGCAGAGTATTCAAAGCCAGATTCCAGCACAGACAGGCTGTTCAGCTCCGCGTATAAACATGCTGGAAACAGAGATCAGAAGTGCGATGCTGCATGCGACGAAACGAAGCTGGTCGTTAGATCTGCACGATCTGGGCAAGAGGAGCCGGTCGTTCATTTCGGGCTCATTGCTTCAGCGAACCAACTCATGAAAGATGCAATCGTACGCGACCGGCTCTCGTCCGAGAAGGATGTGCTTTGCTTTGAGATGGAAGCTGCTGGGCTCATGAATCACTTCCCGTGCCTTGTCATCCGCGGCATTTGCGATTACTCGGACACACACAATAATAAGGTCTGGCAAGGCTACGCAGCCATGGCAGCAGCTGCTTACGCGAAGGGTTTGCTCGGCAAGCTAGTACCTCACAACGTTGAGCGCGAAAGAAAGTTGGTCGAGGTTCTTTCCGCTGGTTCGTCTCACCATCAATCCCACCCTCCTCCAGCTTATGATTAGTTGTCGTTCATCGACATATTATTGCTGTCATCTAAAACTCATCTGCTTGAAATAGAAATTCGTGCGGTATCCATAACAATCAATGACATCGATTCACACTTGCGAACTGCTGAAGAAGACAAAAACCTGAAAGACATTACAGACTGGCTGGGAGCACCCGATGTTTCCAGCAACTTGAACAAGGCACTCAAGGCTCGTCATCCGGGCTCAGGTCAACGGCTTGTTCAAGGGGAGTCCTATCAAAAATGGAAATACCAACCGGGATCCGTCCTTTGGCTATATGGTATATCTGGGTGCGGCAAGACCATCCTGACGTCCACTGTGATCGAGGATTTGCAGAAGATGCAAAGCCAAAGCCATGCACAGACGCTGCTGTATTTCTACTTTGACTTTACTGACAGTCGAAAGCAGTCACTTGAAAATACACTCAGGTCTCTTGTTTGTCAGATATACCATCAAAACGAGAATGCTCGGAAGCATCTCGAATCGCTCTATTCCCTCTGCAAAAACGAGAGTCGGAAGCCCAGCTTCGATCATTTACAAAATACCTTAAACTACATGATTCGCGACCTTGAAGAAGTGTGGATCGTACTCGATGCGCTCGATGAGTGCACGTCACGAAGTGAATTGCTCTCTTGGATAAAAAATTTTGTCCAAGACTCTTTTGTGCAGACCAAAGCTCACCTCCTGGTGACGAGTCGACATGAGCAAGACCTTGAACACAGCATTCAATGTTACACCAGCGAGGAACAGAGAATTGCTGTACAGCATGAGCTGCTGGCGGCGGATATCCGAGACTACGTACAGGCTAGAGTCCGCGACCACGATGGCCTCAGCCGGTGGCGTGGACATCCGAAGATCCAAGATTCAATTGAGACTACTCTACTCAAGAAAGCCGATGGAATGTAAGGGACCTGATTCATATTGATCTCCTATTGCTATACTAATACTCTTTCGGCGATATGGCACACACTTGATCGATGTTAGGCTAATACCACCTAGGTTTCGTTGGGTATCATGTCAACTTGATGCGCTAGAAGAATGCTTAGAACGACAAGCTCTGCTAGAAGCACTCGAAAGCCTACCGAGGACGCTGGAAGAGATGTACAAGCGGATACTGGCGAAGATACCTCCAGCACACGTACACCACACGATGCGGATCTTGCAATTTTTGGCCTACTCGGAACGACCACTGCAACTTGACGAGGCTGTCGATGCGATTGCCGTCAATGTTGGTGAGGGTGTCGCAAAGGGACGTCGGTTTAATCCTGACAACAGATTACCGGTTCCAGAAGAGATCACTCGATTCTGTCCTAGTCTTGTTGTACTCGTCCCAAAACAGGATCAGTATGACAAAAGAAAAACAATCAAAATGATTCAGTTGGCACATTTCTCTGTCAAGGACTATCTTACCTCAGATCGCCTAGATGGCAAGACTTCCCAGTATCTGCAGGAGAAATTCGCCCGAAGCTCCATTGCTGAAGTTTGCTTGACTTACTTATTGGAACTCAAGCAAAACAAAATAAGCAAAGAGCTCAGAGTGGACTTCCCTTTTGCGCCATACTCAGCACGATATTGGGCACGCCATGCTATGCTAGTTGAGCACACCGGCGACAAAGTGTTCGAGCTCGAGAAAGCATTTTTCTCAAGCACTGAATTACTGAAAGGCTTGTATCAAATTTGGGACCCGGATGATGAAATCGACCATTATGCGCCAGAAATCAGTGACGAGACATTTGTTTTATATTACGCATCCAGACACGGCCTCGCCCGCTGCGTAAAATGGTTGCTGGGTGAGGGGGCTAACATCGAGACGGAAAGCAAAAAATATGATGCCGTGGTAAAAGGAGCTTCGGCGAAGGGCCATGAAGACGTCGTTAGGTTCCTGCTGGACAGAGGTGCCAGTATGCATACCCCAGACACATGGACAGGGACCGTGCTGCATGCCGCTTCATTCCACGGCCGCGCAAACGTCGTCAAGATTTTGCTTGATAGAGGGGCGGACATTAACGCGCATGGCGGAATGTTTGGCTACGCGCTGCTTGCCGCTTCAGCAACAGGCCACGAAAACGTTGTTAGAATTCTGCTCGACAAAGGTGCCGATATCCACGTACGAGATCCAGGATACGGTGACGCATTAGCGTTCGCTTCAGACGCAGGAAGTGAAGGCATCGTCAGGATGCTGCTGGACAAAGGGGCGGAGGCCAACCCGCAAGATGGAGATGGCGGCAACGCGTTATGTATGGCTTCAAAGAATGGCCATACAGGAATCGTCAAAATGCTATTGGAAAATGGAGCGGACGTCAACGCACGGGATCAAAAATACGGCTCTGCACTTCAGATTGCTTCGAAGAATGGTCATAAGGGAATAATCAGGCTGCTGCTGGACAAAGGTGCGGACGCTACATCCCAGGTTGCTTCGAAAGAAAGTAAGGGAAAAGAGAAGGCCATGGCGAAGTAATTAGGATACTGATAGACGGAGGCGTGGGCGTTCAAGGCAAAGATACCGCAGAACTTCGAAGTATTAATACACTCTAGGTCGCTTCAGATCGAGACCGCTAGGGAATCGTCGGCCGTATCATTGTGGACAAGGCCCAGGTAGGCTCCGTGACTGCAACATTCTTTCCTCGGACCATGATATCCAAGAGCTACACAGTCTTTTCGGTTATGCTCAAAAGCACTACTTGGGGTGACCATGGCCTTCTTGATGCCAAGCCGGTCGAAGCAGTAATTACAAAAACGATCATACAAAGAGCCCTCTTATATTTTCCTTTTTCTTTTCGTCTATCTTCAAGGCTCATAGTCTTTCTTTGGCATACACAGTAGCTCGCGGTAGTCAGCAGCATCATTCCAATTTGATTATGTGCACCGCCTGAACCCGGTTCTTCGCCTGGCTTATCTAGGCCACGTTCTCGACACTTGACGCAGGGCGGGTCGTTTGTCGTCAAAATACAAATATAACGACGGGAAGAAGACTGCGCCACCTACAATACAGTTGCTACGAAGCAACAAAGTATATATTTAAGCTTATTATATGCCTCGTTCTCTCGCTCCATGCGCAGCGGGGTCAAGGTCCCATTCGGGCAAATAAGTCGGAACATGTTTGATCGTCCACCCGTACTTCTCTTGGCGTTCTCCCCTTGGCCACCGGGCCGAGCTATACTGCCCTGGCCATGACACTCCGATCAAACAGGAGGTTTTCCTCTGTTTCCACCTCCCCGTCGGCTCTTGTATGCGCGTAAAAGTGGAACAAAAAAGCTTAAGTGGACTTTGACATGAGAGGCAGGGTTCGCTTATTGGCTTGGCGATATATGCTTATTTTTTGTTGTTTTTCTAAACTCTTTTCTTTATTGGGTATCTAGTTATTGAATATGCTGGCCTCCTGGAGGAGGACGTAGAAGCATTCCGTGATCATACATTAAAGAAAAAAACAGGAAGAAATAAGGGGACTCGGACGGATCTACCGTTTTTGGATCATCTTGCCAGAAATCGTCCCTGTGAAAAAGATTTGACAGAAAGAACGCCCAAATTGCCGTGAAACCCAACTCCTGTTCTTTTTACTTCGTGATTGGCATCAGCCTTGTTGAAATAAGACCTTCTGCCACCGACATCATCAAGTGACGTGTGCAGTTTCTTAAGCAGGGGGCACGAGAGTGACGAAACCACCCTGAGCAGCGGCTGCCGTCGTCGCAGGAGCCGCAGGAGCCGCCGCAGGAGTCGTAGCCACTGCGGGCGCGGCCTCGGCAGGTGTAGTTGCTGGTGCTGCCGCCGGCGTGGTCTCAGCAGGAGGAGCAGCAGCGGCCGGGGCGGTGGCCTCGGGCGCGGCGGGAGTTGCCGCAGGGGGTGCTGCTACCGCGGCGGCGGAAGAGGCAGCAGCAGGAGGAGCTGCGACAGCGGCAGCGGAAGAGGCAGCAGCAGGAGGAGCAGCGGCGGCGGCGCCACCATTGCTGCCGTCAACGATGATGACGGCTCCGGACTGTGCCTGGGCGAGCTGGCCAAAGGACTGGTAGATCTGAGCGCCCTGCAGCTGGAAGAAGGCGGCCTGCTGGACGCAGTCGGTCAGGAAGGCACCCGAGTCTTCGACGAAGAGGTTGTTCTGGTTCGGGAGGATGATGGCGGCCGGGTCGGCAAAGACCTGGCTGATTGAGGGGGCCTTGGCGCCGGCGGGCAGGATGATACTCTGGCCCACTTGGCCAAAGGGGGCGTTTTTGTCGAAGGCGGCGAGCTGCGGCGTGCCGGTGGGAGAGGACAGTATGCTGGCTCCGCTCAGAGTCTGTGGAGCGGACGACTGGATGGTCATGGTGGCTGCTTCCGACACCATGACGATCATCTGCGACTCAGGTTTGCCGTTGTCAGCCAGCAGCTGCTTGACCATGTATCTGTTGGCGGCATTCTTTTGGCGCTGGTCCACCACTGTCTGTACTGTCACAATGACAGTGTTCTATAACAATTAGCCTTGGGACGAAACAGTATTGAGTATAATGGGATCCATGACTTACAACTTGGCTAAAGCGGGCCTTGAAGTGGTTGACACGAATGTTGTTTTTGATGGTATCCAGCTGTGTGACTAGAGCAACCTCTGCCTGCACCAGGGCGGCAAACTCTTGCTCAATGACTTGTTGCTGGGCTGCCAACTGCTCGAGGTTCTGGTTCACAACGATGATGTCCGTCTGCTGGACCTCTTGAATAATCGCCAAGGGCTCTCTCTTCTGGGCCCTCGACATGCCCCTCAACTCGCGCTCGATCGTTGGCGCTATGTATACTGTTAGTCCGAGTTTCTCTTCAGCGATCATTCTGGCGATCATTCTTGCTTACCAGACGCGACCAGCGATGAGAGGCCCAACAGGGCGGCACAGGTATATGTCAACTGCATCGTGATATATGTGGTAAATGAAGGCACTCGTCTAGAGGCGGCAACGAAGAAACAGAAACCTATCAAAGGAATGAAGAAGGAACACCGAACCCGGTTATTACAAAAAAGAACGATGCAGCCGCTGGGGCGCTTCAAAAGAGAGAAGGGGAAAAGGAGGGGAGAGACGAGAGGCAGAAGCGATCTTACGATGAGCAGATAATGAGAGATCTTCGTCAATGCCGTTGGGGCAGGAGGGCATTTGCATATATACTCGCCTGGTGATCGCCCGTTGGCGACATCTTGATCTCACCGGATGATGTGCCATCCGTTGGGCGTATCCAGCTCACCTGAAAACCAAACGGGCAGGCGGATACCCAATGGGAGTTGAGGATCCGGCCGGGGGTATAAGCTTCTTTCTCAGAGCTGCCCGGTCATGCCATACAGTAAACAGCTTTCTGTGGTGTGGACGGGTCGACAGATACAGATGCGACCCCCTTGAGGCTGGGCGATCCCACATCCCGTATCGAGCCTCGAGCCTCCCATGGGATCACAAGTACTACAAGGCCGCGATGGAGACGCTCACAGAGTGGTGAATGGAAACTCTTGGTCATCGGTAGGTAGCGCCAGGCGACATGAGGCTCTGCGAGCTTGGCGGTGATAGGTGGGGCCCGGTATTCAAACTGGGTGATGGAGTCCCGTCTGCCGGATGAAGCTTCTTTCTGCGACGAATCACACGACAGGTAGGATTTCTTTTGGATGGCAGCTTTGACAGGAGTCATCCCGTTGCCCACCCCCTGGCCCGGCAAGCCCGTGCAGCGAACGTTGAGGCCTTCGATAATAAGGGTATTAAGGTAGGCTATAGTGGAGAGAAGAGCCAATAGAGGACTGTGTGGGAGAAATGCCCCGGCGAACCCCTGCAGAAACCCTGGCGTACCTGGGCCGACATGAGACCCACGCGAAACAGGCCCCATCCTCGAGAACCTCGTTGAATACCGTGAGATTCATGCAATTCTCTTGGTCAAGATGTGCCGTGAGCCGTTTGATCTTTTGTGTTCACGAGTCAAATCGTAAGTCGAATCAGAGAATCAGATATCGCGGCAGTCCGCTCATGTCGTATGTATGCGATGAACTGCCGCTGCGACTCGAGCATGGTCGGGCTGCCCCAAGTCTTTTCTTCTTTCTGCAAAGTCGCACTACTGTCGCCATCATGGTCACCCCGTCGTCGCTCGCCTCACTGCTCATGTCAACGCCTGACATTCGATATTAATGCTTCATCAGAACGAACCAAACCCTCAGAATACCATGGCACGTGCAGACACAAGCAGCAATAATAACTCTATTTGCTGGGTCTCGGAAAACCGCGTCAGATTCGGCCGCTTCGGACGTCGCCAGCCGAAGGTCGTGCTGCTGCTGACATGTTCAACGTTACCAACAGTGAGGTTGTGTACTCCCATTGACGTAAACAGGAGCCAAGCGCATCTCTGATATGCATGCCTGATTAAGGATTGTGTATACTCCAAGCCGTCCGAACTAGGACATTTTTTTAAGATCGAAACGGCAGAGGCTGCATGAAACCTTATGTCGTCGTCTAAGATCCCGGCGAGTGCTTCATTGGTCGGTATGGTAGCGATGAACCACCTCACACCTCGGACAGTGCTACAAACACTCTTCAGATCTCGCTTCAGGGACGCCCAAATGCAGATCTATCACCATGAAGCAAGAGTTCGAGGTGTTGTTCTTGCGCTCCGTATAGTACACGTCCACCGAGAATCGTCAGGTATGTACGCAAGTCATGTCGGACAAGGCCGGCATATCGGTCGTCGGCGAAGGTGTATAGTAATCTGCATGGTTGCATCGGCAACCTGTTCACGACAAACATCCGGCCTCGGATGAGTCCCTTCGCGCAGACGGCTCCATGCGCGCGATGTTTACCATGATTAAAGAACCGACTCTGATCAGAAATTTCGGGTCTGCTCTGCTCAAAAAGGGAACCCGAAAGGCCCCTCTGGCGCGCGCGCTCTCGAGTCATTGCGCGAAACGTTGCTTGGAGATGGCGGCCAAGCCTCGGGAAGGGAAAACGTTCTTTACTTAGCAGCAACACACAAACCGTTTCCCGCTTGGCAGGTCCTGTAGTGGCTGCCCCGGGCGCGTTAGTTCCCCTCAAAGGCAGAGCCGCCTCAAGATGCCATTTTCAGACCTGATCTGCCCTGTCGGTGGCTTGCATGCTGAGGGATCTGGGCTGCTGGCCTTTCTGGGCAATAATCAATACGGGCAGGGGTGGGCAGATCTAGATGGGCTGTTGTGGCTGTCTGGGCAAAGAGACTGCAGACTTCTAGAAAATCTGGACGGGACGAGGCCCGCTTGGCCATTTTTCTTCTTTTCGCGGGTGTGTTGCAGTGATTTGGGGTTCGTCCCCGAGAATCCCCGGACCAGCAGCTCGATCAATCAGATTGGGTGATGACCGTTCCTAAAGAGAACACAAACAGTGCTGATCGACAGTGGAACAGAGATGCCAATCTGCCCAATCTGCTGCAGATGCAGGACCCGGTGCTACCACACAGGCGAGACAGATTGGAGTGCAGCTCGGCAAGGGGCCTGGGTTGGCAAAGCTAGAGCCTAGGGAGCGATTCGAGGGCAAAGTGCGCTGAAATGCTCGGAAAGTCGGGAAGCCTGCGCCTCTTGGCCATGCTGCTAGCTCGTACCTTGCTTGCGCGTTGTGCTGTGCTGTGCTTCGCTTAAACTGTGTGCTGTGCCCGCGCTGTGCCAGTTGCTGTGCTGCTGGTACTGCGCTGCGCTGCTGACTGGGCGCAGGCACACACATTCTGGACAGAAAATCAAGAAACCGGAGGCGGGCGGCCGTTTGGCAGAGGCGAAGGAAGGGGCGCAACACCGACTACGCACTACAGGGTCCGGCCCGGCAGAGGCAGAGAAGCCACCCCGGTGACGTCCTTGTGCAGTGGACCGCGTTCTAGTGCTTCCTAGTGTCGTGCGTTAAAGGAGTTTAGGGGTCTTCGGCGCCCCCGCATTCGGCATCCCCCAGGCTCGCCATTGGCCGGGTATGGCGGGCGTTGACGGGCAGCTTAGGGGGGATGGGGTGATCGAGGGTGTGCTGTGGGGATGGGCGATGCGCTAGATTGGCCACCCTCGGCGTTATTCCCAGCAGCCAGTTGACCGCATATCCCTAATGTAGGGCGGTTCAAATGGCCTTACATATTTGAAGGCGTGTGACGGACGGATCAACAGGGCTTGTGGTCGATGGTAGTTTCGATGGTCTGTTTTGTTTCTCTCCTCAAAAGTCTGCCTGGTCTGGCATCTTAAACTAGTCTACCTCTTTTTTAATATTTTCCTGTTGACCGTCATTCTATTCGAATCGACTCCCGACTATCATTCAAGCCACCTGACCTTGGTTCGGACCCGTGATTCAGCAACCACCTATTCCCGTGCTCAACCCTCGGCACATCGTATATCGGTCAAATCGAACCCCCTGAGGTGTCAAATATTTTGACACTCTTTCCTCTTGGCATTTTCATTGTCAAAGGAAATTTCAAAAACAAAATCCATCAACCAGACACATTAAGCATCATGGGCCTGTGGCGGAGAAAACACTCGGGAAGCTCCGGCGAGAGCAGTTCCAGCAACACATCGGGCACAGTCACACCCGTGAGCAGCAGCGAGGAGCCGGAATTGAACAGCAAGAGATCAGTCCGCCTCATGAAGTCGCTCACAAACGGCCTGCGGTCGAGCAAGCCCAAGAAGGTCAACTACAGCGACATGACTCCCCTCGAGCAGCGCATCAACCGGCCCCTCACCCAGCGCAACCTCGAGCACCAGAGGATGTTTGACGACTTCACATTCGACTTTGGCAAGAGGAAACAAAGCTTTGGAGGCCACAGCGTCATCAGCGGCATCAGCCCATGCGCATCCCGCAGAGGCAGCATGGACTCAAATTATGCCCCGCATTCGTCACAATATCACAGCCACCAACACCACGGCGACCGCCGGGATACGCATCACTCCCACTTCCACGCCAGCGAAGGCCCGTGGGAGGTATCAAGCGTAGATTCAGACAAGGAGAGCCGGAGGAGAGCACCCCCGACCGGCGCCTTCTCCGATCTGTCGCTCTGACACATCTTACGCTACATCCAAACGCATGGCCGTGTCTGTGACGTAGCCACTATGGAGTGGCTGACTGTCGCACACATAAACGGAGTCTTTTGTGGCGATTTGGATGGCTTCTACACTACGATTTAATTTTATGAAACGAACAAAGCATATGGTTTCGATGAGGGGCATGGCGTTATCCAACATCCCTTTCAATTTACTTGGCGTCTAGGATTGGTTGAGGACATAAACCATGGATAAAGGGTATGGAATTGCATGGCATGGCATGGCTTCGGCCCGGATGATGATGATTGTAGAGGACTACAACTTAGAAAGACGGCCCACATGAGATCTTTACCATCAAGATCTATTTTTAGAGGCTTTACCCTGCCCAAAGTGGCTCTAACTGCACCTCAAATAGAGAGGGGCAACAATGAAAGAAATTCAAAGTCAAAAGATATCAACTGCAAGCCATAGAATGTTGTGCATCGAAGTCTGGCTTGACCTGATTAACAGCATGCCAAGATTTTTGTCGCCCTAGAGAGTCATCCACATCGAGCACTATGTCACCGCTTGCAAAGCACAGCATAGTTAATACATGTTTCGTGACTACATCCAGGCTGATTATGCTGGCTTCCCAATTGTTGCCAACTTGAATAAGTGAGCTCCATATTTTCTTCAACCCTATCTACGCACTCTGGCGTAAGCAGAGACGTAAAGTAGAAATTGAATCTGACGAGCTGAGCAGAGCGGTATACCATTCCGATCAGGCTGAGACCCTGATCCACATTGGAAAAGTATATACATATTTGATATAAACTTTGAGAGTACCTCTTTACTCTTTACTTTCGAATTCCTAGGAAGTTTATTGTTTATTATGTTTATAGCATTTAGACTGATCCTGGTGTCAACAAGTACCAACATACAACATCATCAAGGTTAGTGTAGAAACTCATTGTCATAGGCCATAACGTTGTCTGATATGTGCTTGTCTTATTTAACATACGATAACTTGTCTTGAATCAGTCCGGCGATCATATTCCAGCAAAAGTCCACAAGTGGCATTACATTCTAGATGGGAATCTAGGTATTTCCAAAAATGACACCTCATTTCCAAAGACAAATGACTGGCAAGTTACTCTGAATAACCTCTTATGAATGATACTCCAATGTGACTCATAGTAAACTAATTCACGGAGACTTCTACAGCAACAAAGTTGTGTCACTTTCCTGGCTGAATAGGCACCGGAAATCAATGGCAGTGCCCGTGGTTTCTGATATATTCTTTGAGCGTGCGAAACCTGCCTGTATCTATGGTATACAACATCATACCGTCAGAGCTATTGCTTCTGTTCTCCTAGACAATGAGTTCTGCCAACATGGCATGTGCGACTCGGTCTGTTCAGCGTTCTGCATTGCACGCTTGGGAACCACTTGGTAGAGGATGGTGAAACGACCATTGGCTCTCATGTTTGTTCATGGCCAGAGAAGCGAGGCATCTCATTGGTGGTGAGTGGGAGTAGACAATGTCATGAATGTCTATAATAGAATTTGCAACACTAGGCCGATACGCACCTTCCATTGTTGATTGCTCCATCTGTCGGCGTGCCTTCCTCACGCAACTCCCTCACGTACCCCGTTTGCAGACGGTCCAGACCTCGTCATTTGATGTAGCTGCCGGTAACCTTTTTCACTTGTCTTTTTTTGGTCGGTCTGCCTGACCGTCCGCCAGCCCGCATACCGAGAACCACGATCCGAGCCGGCGTACCGATAACCTCACCTCCAGAACAATCTGCCGGCCACATACTCACCATCACACCCAAAGACATCGTGAACTTCTCTTCTGACCAGGAGCACCGCCACCCGGCGTAGCTATCGGTACTCACTCCACCCATCACCCAGCCTGCGTACCGAGAACCGCAATTAAGCCCGCGTACCGGTAACTTCACCCCCAGATCCATCTGGCACCCACGCGTTCACCACGACGCCGAGAGACATCGTCATCCGATGTAGTTACCGACTACCCTTCTGACCTCTTCTGTCTGACCGTCCGCCACCCCGCATACCGGCAACCCACTCCAAACGTCATCCAGAGCCTACACAGTCACCACTATCGTGCGCCGTTGTTCTTACCAGGAGCATCGTCATCCGATGTGGCTACCTGGAACCCTTTTTACTTGATGTTTTTTCTTTTTGCCTGACCGTCCACCACCCGACATACCGAAACCCGCAACTGAGCACGCATACCGGTAACCTCACCCTCAGATCTGTCTGGCGCCCACCCACGGCCACCCTCAGAGGCATCGTGCACCTTTCTACTTACCAGGAACCACTCCCCTCTGCACATGCGCAAGAATTCCCACGCCACATCGAGATTAAGCGACTCTCGGTGCAACATTGACTGCATCACGACTCACCACCGACAAGATCTGCAGCGGTTCGTGGTCCCGAGGATCGAGGCGCGGACCGCCAACACCACGCCCTCTCTACCCAGCAACCGAAACCACCACCGAACAATCACTCGCCTCCACTTGGTCGCTGCCCTGATCAAATTCAATTTGATTCTGCCTGGGGGCAAGTACGAGCTGACTACCCCGCCCCCACCATCAACAGCTTCACCATTCTGTTATTAACATCCTCCATCGGTGGACTGCCTGACTGGCCCACCACACCCACCACATCACATCCACCAACCTCTACCACCTTCCTCACTATTTTAATCTGGTGATAGTAACATCATCGTCGCCGATCGGCCTGCTACCGTTCCCATCCAATCACGAGAAAGAAACCCAATCTACACCTTGACATCGCACCGCCATCATGTCGACCTTCTACGAGCTTCGAATGCTCAACAAGATGAGCGAGTACTCGATCAGCAAGAACGCCCAGAACATGCTCCGATCCCACGACGAGTGGAAGACCGGAATCATTGACGAGAGCGAGCTGGGTCGTCGCGTTCGCTTGTCGCGCGAGAACAGAGCAGCCGTCATCCAGACCATGGTCAAGATCGCCTCCATCATGCAGAAGAAGCCCGACGAGTCCAAGTACATCTTGCACATCATCGAGATGTGTGGCGAGATTGTGAGCGTCGCAGGTAAGTTCGCTCGACCACGGTCCCGACGCCATCCATCGAGGGCCACTTACTAACTCTGTCCAACAGACAAGCCTCTCTCCGCCGCTGGTTTCCCCCACTTCATGAAGCTGCCTCTTGAAGTCCGCCGCCGCATCACCGAGCTCTACCTCTATGGCCAAGGCAACTCGAGGAGTCGTGTCCTGGTTCACTGGAACAGGAAGGGCAATTGCACCTGCCCCAGAGATACTCGCTCGTCGTCGAGTCTGATGCCGCACATCGGCGCCATGGCATCGGTGTCCAAGGCAATGAACCAAGAGGTTCTGGAGTCTCTTTACAGGTCCAGTGTAAGTATCGCAGAATATATGGATGCGCGTGTCGAAAATTCTAACAGAGTACTATCCTAGACCATCTCCTTCCAGTGCGCTTGTGAAATGGGTGCAAGCCTTCGCAGTTCACCCTTCCTGCGCTACAACGTTCGCAGTAAGTTTTCAAACGGCGTCTTTCTTTTCTTTTCCTTCCCTTCCCCTACACCCAAGGAATGAACGAGAAGCTGACATATCTTAACTCACCAGAGGTGCTGTTCCACTGGTGGGGTCCGAACGCAGACAAGGACATCAAAGAACTAAGCGACTGTTCTGCCGATTCATTGGTCGTAGTCGTCGCGCGAACCACAATGAAGGAGCCCACCAAGCGCGAGAAGAAGATTCGAGAGTCCTTCCAGCGCAACAAGGCCAAGGCGGGATTCCCCGAGGCTCTTGGCTTTGAGGAGCTCTCTGCTCTCGAGGGTTACAAGCGCGTTGAGGTGAGGCTGGCTAACAAGCGCCGGGTGACCGAGATGTGCAGCTTGGAAGACCAATCGGGCTTGGAGGCATGGCTGACATCCAAGATTGTCGGTCGCCGCGGTTCGCCAGTACTCGGAGCTACGCAGTAGACATGCCTGAGCAAAGAAGAGCTCAGAGCTAGGAGATGGCATGGTTTCTAATATCGCGTTTGTCGTTCAGCATTGCGATCACTCTTCCGCGAAACAGACGCGGAGGTCTTTGTTTCTTTATTTATGCTTTTTATGGGATGCATTGCGCACGGCGCCTAGAGGGTTCGGTGACGAGTCACTGGTTATCATGTTTTCCGGAGTTGGCATTCATACCTTGTGCAGCGAGACACAGACAATCATGCCGTCAACAGTTAGTAGAAACTTATCAACTACTTTACAGGCATTCTATCTTCATAGCCGTCAAGCCTTCGATCAACAACTATCCTGGTATCCTGGTTAATGCCTAGACCGACTGACTCGGAAACGAATACCAATGCTCTCGATCACGTCTGGACTTGACATGCCATGAAACCGAGAAACGGACGCAGCCTCGTCTCTCCTCCTGCCTTTACCACTGTGTACACGATTCCAAGACCAAGTGTACTAAAGTAAAATCAAGGCTTGAAGGCATCCGGGGGCGGCATACCAGGCGCCTGGACAACACCCTCATTGTTTCCGAGCCAGGCCTCGCGGTTCGAACAGAACAGCTCGTACCGAGGCTTGAGGTCCGACTTGTCGTCGTCGATGATGCCTATCGGGACCGCGATGAAGGCGCCCTGGAGCCGCGCGGCTTCGTTCTTGACGGTGGAGCCGCAGTTCTGGCACTATTTTGGGATGTAAGTATGGGATTTTTATTAAAAGGGGGGGGGGGGGGGGGGGGGGGGGGGGGGGGGGGGGGGGGGGGGAGAGAAAAGAAAAGATTGCTTACAAAGTGTCTGAGGAGCAAGTTCCCCGACAGCGCCGTGTGGCACTTGAACTCTTTCATGGCGTCTGCGGGCGTGCAGGTATACTCTAGATCCTGTACATCACCAAGTCTCAGTATGTATACTCTTTAATCTCTTTTGTCCAGTCTTCTTTTCGGTATGGGGTATAGGGTTGAAAATGAGCTTGGCTTACCTCGCTCTTGAACGTGGCGCACGCGATAAACAGACTCGCCGTCGCCTTTTGGCAGTCGATGCAGTGGCACAGGTTGGTGAAGACGGGCGTGCCCGTGATCTTGAGCTGCACGGCGCCGCAGAGGCATGAGCCCGTCCGGGGGTTTTCCTTGGTCGCGAACGTCGGGAGGGGGTCTGGAGCCATGGTTTCCTCTTCTTTTTTCCCCTTGGAAGTGACACCGTGGGGATTTTGAGGAGTGTGTACGGGTCAATTGGACAGTTCCTTCGATGTTGCTATCGTGTTTCTTGGATCTTATGTAATCTTGTGAGGACCCTTTTTGGTAATATAAATGCAGAGTATGTCGCGCTTCAGATGAGCTGCGAGATCCGACAACCGGGTTTGGTTGATGTGAAGTGTATAGAGTTTGGAGAAGCTTACGTCAGATAAAACCAACGTATAGTGATACGAGCGGGACCTTGAGTCAAACTTGGAGGGGTCGAGCCCAGCTGGACAGAGTCGAAACAAGAAGACGAGATATCAAGCCTGAGGAATTGATTGATAACACTCAGGAAGTAAGACGACAGATGAGGTCTCATATATGGCAATATTTTGCTGGCGCCATGCAGCTTGAGTTACATTGTCTCACCCGAGATGCATCTAAGGAGCTGCTAGGAGCGCCGAGTAAGCACAACATCCCCGCAACTAATCGCAACTACCCAATCATGCAGCTCACGGGCCCTCAATCATTGCCTGTTGTCTTGAACGACAGCTACGAGAAGCTTCCAGTCATATCTAGATTATTGGACTTGTAAGGACGGAGATTGACTCGATAGGTCAATAGCTAGGTTTGAAGTCTAACCAGGATAGAGTGTTTTGTGAGCATTTGTCAAGTTGTCTACTTGTTGCGCCGCGAAGATCCACCCGTCGTGGAAACAATCGGCCGGTCTGCTGCTCTTTGTAGGCTACTGATAAGCACGCTTGAGCATCAATTTTGTCATGTAGGTCTTGGGTAACATAAAGTTGCATAAATATTTGATTGAAAGTCTTAGCAAAACATTCTCATTGTATACCATAAAAGCTGGTGTACGTCCAAAAAAGGGGGTATCTCATGCCAATGTTGCTTCATCGGCTTCCTTATCTTCCTTCGCCAATCATCAATTACCATGCACAATCACGACACAAGGTTCCCAAGCCACAGCAGGAAGACAATTGCCAGGAGCCTTATATGTATACCTGTGCCCAATAGCTGCCCTGCCTGCCAACCCAACCTCGTGGGGATACGCTTCCGCTGGCTCGGCCGACCCCTGCTGGCCATTCTTTGCTACTGAGGCTGGAGTCGGTATCGGTGTCCTCGTGCATTGCTGAAGCAGGACTGCCATAGAATAGTCGCTTGGTCAACGCTTCCGTCGCACATCGCGCGTAGACACTGACGCAAATGAACATGCCACCGATGAGCAGAGGCTCAAGATATTTGTTCGGGACAGCCAGCCAACTGCGGTTCCCAAAGCGATCTCCAAGGCCCATGCCCAGCTTCGCCGTAGCGTCGCCTCCCAGCCAGACGTGATACTGCAGAACATAAAGCTCCAGGGAAATGCCTCCGAATGCTGCCGGCAGTGCAAGGTGCATATTTCGCAGGCGTCTGTACGAGTTCCTCAGAATCAAAAAGGAAACAATTGGAACCCAAGACGTCAACGGATGTACCTTGTTGTACAGTTCCTTGTTGCCTATGGCCGTCTGTGTGATAATGGTGAAGCAGAGAATGGAAAGCGCTGAGCAGCCACATGCGAGAGGCTTGATCGGCCCGCTGAGATAATCGGGAAACTCGAGAATGGCCAAGACTGGATCGATCAGACTCGACTGGCCGGTTCGAGGGTCGACCAGCTGGGCATATTCCGGGATCGAGGAGTTGGCCCGCAAGACGGACATGCGATGGACCAATGATGCCGTCCACATTCCGAAGAAGACAACGTAGCGATCCAGTCTCAGCCTGAAGCTCATCTCGGTCGAGTCCCATTTACTGTGAAAGACAACCCGAGAAATTGTGCTCACGAGCTGCAAAGGTTGCGGAACGAATATGACGAGAGTGGTGATCGCCGCCGCGAGCATAAGCTTGAGCAGAAGCTTGAGAGGATCTTGGTTGTATCTTTTGAACACCCGAAGAGTGACGTATACAACCAGATACCAGAATGTGATGATGGGCGCAAAGTAATAAAAGTTGTAGCTCGTGCCCATCATGTACGGGAGTATGGCGCTCAAAAAGTTGAGACGGAATAGAGTGGCAGCCACCCTTCGGATCGAGAAGTCCTCCGTCTTCAGCAAGTACATTGTATGACCATAGCCGGTCAGAAAGATGTAAGCCGACACGAGCAATCGTATCAGCTTGTATACCCACAATGTCTGCGAGGCATAGTTGAAGTGGTAGATCAAGATTAGACATTGCATCCATCCTTTCCACTCGTTGGACTGCTCGCGAGACAGAAAACCCTTGTCGTTTTGTACGGTCGATTCGCGTCCAGACTTCGATGGTTGGACTGCCGGCTGGCTGTCGCTACGCCATGATAGCAAGCTTGCTACCCAAAACACGAAGCAACTGCCCAAGAACTTGGCTGCATCGTAATGACGCTCCAGTCGAAGATACTCGTGTCGTCTATCAGTGGCGTGACAATAGATCAGAATCGCAAGAACGCAAAAGACGACTCCGGCAATGTTATCCGATCGGAGCGCAAACAATGTGTTGGAACCATATCGGATTCCCAAGACAATGGCCAGGAGCGCTGCCGCCAGAAAGACTGCCTGTTGAAGCATGATCGGCTTCGGGTATCGAACGCAGCACGTCGCTTGTTGGGGAATCTGATGACCCATCGCAGAGTTGCAGCGGGCGTTGAGAGCAACATCGATCTTGCGCTCGGCAATACGATCCAGAATATGGATGCCGTTGATCTCGTATGCGCTCTCTTTCCCCTCGGTCATTGTATTGTAAGCCCAAAGAATATGCGACTGCTCTTCCGGAGACCACCTCGCGAGGTACGCATTCATTTTGTCCACCTTTTCGGGCTGGATCGTCTGAGCACGGTCAGCAGACAGCGATTTGTACCAAGGCTCCTGCACCGGTGCAAGGAGGATTTGATTCGGGGCTAGATCGTTATTTCGACGGAAGTCCTTGGTCGGAGCCACCAAAGAGTCCTGGAGGTTGGATCCGAAATGAATCCTCACAGAGTCGATGCCACGCTTGAACAGGCCGAAATAATCGTCGCTGCCATGGCGTGCAGCCCACAGACCAGGAGATCCCAAAATCACCAGACCAGCTGACTCGTCGTCCTTTGATTTCACAGCACCAAAATCGGCAAAGGTTTCCTGAGCCCGGAATTTCAATAGTTCACTGTGGAGGTGGGACGAGTTGAGCCAAGGATCCCAAATGAACTCCAGCTTGACGCCCTCGGCCTCGAAGAAGAGATTGTCGTGCTTGCTGTCGTCGACAACAACGTCCAGCAAGGCGACGTGGGCCTTCATGTGATCAAGCCTGCTGGCGGCAGCCCAGTACACCTGTCTCATGGTCGAGTCGCCGGCAAAGACGACCCTCCGACCGCCAAGGCAGTCGTGGAACTGGCCTCTCGAGTACTCGAGCATGCGGCAGTTATGGGGCTCCCATTTCGCAAAATCCTGCTCTGGGTCTCTCTGGCCCGCGTGGGGAGCCCATGCGCCGTCGCTCAAGAGCGTGCGACAGTGATATGGATCATTTCCTGGAAATAATTAGCACTTGAATTGTCGATACAAATCCACAAATGCCGAATGGAGGCAGTTGAACAGACTGGTACCGTACTTGAAAGGTATGCCAGGTTGCACCATATGGCAATCGTGATAGGGATGAGAAGAGTAGCGAGGCGGTAGATGGCGGGTGGCAGGCCCCGCGGGGTGTCGTGCGGCTCCGATGCTCGTCTCATCCTTTCTGGCGACATTGGAAAATGTTGTAATTTTTTGAGCACCTAGTCTCCGGAGGCGCGAGACCGATGCTCAAACCCGCGGGTTGCTGTTTGTTACAAAAATGCGGCGTGGTGGGTTAGAGCAACGCTCAAACAGCACAACACGTCAAAGAAAAAAGAGGGTACGATACTGCCGCCGAGTATCGTCGAGAAGCAGCCCGAATAAAAAAGGGCCAAGAGGCAGATGAAAAATCGTACAATTTCAAGAATCACTCATCAGAAGCGAAAGGAAAACAAACAAGCAAACGGCCGCAAGGAAAGAAATGACGGCAGAAGGAGAGTGAGGTGGGAAGTTGCATTCTATTTTTCGACGCCGACGACACTACGGGTATTATTTTTTTCCTTCACAAAGGAGTCGCGACAGACCGTTTGGTGGAACCCATCTTTCTACAACGAAGAAAATCCCATTCCTGGGCCCCGGAAGGACCCCAGGGAGGTCGGAGGGTCCTAGGCAGCTTTGCCAAGACGATAGAGAAGGTAGTGGCGGATCTCTGTATCTCAGAATAGGTGTGGTCATAGAAAGGCTGCGACGGCGACGAACGAGCGAACGAGACAAGCGAAAAAAAAGAGAGAACCCTCCATACCTACCGTGCCTGCCGCATCTTACCGCTGGGCTGATTCGTCAGACATGCTGGGATCAGACGAGTAAACGGGGTTCGGATCGACAGCATTGCGAGTGCATTGGGGTAAAAGAACGTTGGCATTGGGCCGTCGTCTGTAATCTGTATACCAATTTGTGTGGTATGTATGCGTTCTGCTGCTGACTGGCGACCTGTCGTGGTCCCTTGGCTCCGAGTCTCCGATAGGCCCGGGCGGGAAACGTCCAAGGCTAGAAGAAGGAAATATGGCACGCGAGCACTTTTTTCGCTCTCGGCTTGCTTGTCGTTTTCTTCTCAGCCCGCCAGCAACCGCACTTGCAGCCCTGGCAGCTAAGGTATTTCGTCGCGGTCGCAGGGGTGAGCGGGCCTCCACCGTTGACATGATAAGAACAGTGCTCGTAACTCCGGGAGCCCTGTAATATGCCTACCGTATGCTGGTGCGACTGGTTTCCCTTGAGGCGGCGAGGAGTCCTGTCATGTCGCGTTAGGCACTTCAGGTATGGGGAAGGCAGTGAGTGAGGCTTTGGCACAGCGGCTTTGGTGAGGCTTCCCTCATCATGCTACTATAATATAATGCACAGCCAACTTTGAAAATCACGTCACAGCTGATGGGCGTAGATGTAAAAGAACAGAAGTTGATCTAGAAAAACAAGATGACATTTCAGTGACAGCTAAGCTGACTGGATCAACAACGCGATTGCTTGGCAACTGTCCCAAAGGATTTCAACGTGTCGCCCGGTGCGAGCAAACAGGTGGGTCCAATTACCCCAGCTGCGCCGATTGGCCGAGCGACACCGAGCCAGTCTCAGTGGGGTTCAGAGCCGCTGGTAGGTAACGAACACAAATTTCTCTTAATTTTTTTTCTCTCCGGCCCAAGCCTGCGCACCGTCGACTTCTTATCTTCAACAATTAACATGTCGCCCTGAGACCCCTTTGCTACCCAGAGAGTTGGATCACCACCTCGAAAGCGACGCTTCTCTCATCGAGATCAATCTCAGGCATCATGTCGTGGACCATTGCCCGAGGCCACGCACCAGTGCAATAGGCGCCCTCATTCCCATCTTGCAGGCCGAAATTCCTTCATAATTACCTACTGCAGCACCCGGCTACGACGGCATGTCACTTAGCCAGTGCCAAGAATATTGAAGACATCCGGACCAAGCAATGGCGCATCAACAGTTCAGCTGTGCCTCTCACCAGCTCTTGCAGCTACCCTTTTCTTTCGCGCCAGGAACGGCCGCAAGGGGGGTGCCGGCATGGACGGCAGCATGATACTGCACTTCGCTGCCGAGCAGATCGAACCCGTTTGTATGCACCCAGTAAGAATAAACGTATCGAGACACCGCGAACTGTATGCCATTCTATGTCATTTGATTTGATCAACGTCTTTTGCCATGCTCGGTCAGCCTTCCCCACCGACTGATCTTGAGCCGGATGCCCTCGTTATTCATTTTCGAGAGTACTAGACAAGAAGAAACTCGCACAACATTCTTTGAGTGCGGACCCTCCTGGCTCATGGCGTGGAGGACTTCGCAATTTCTTGTTGTCACATTCTGAGACTTGTGTGCTATGCGTGTAATTGTTGTCCTCGAGGGCCAAGTCGAGTGTTTTGAACTTTGGCAAATCCAAATGATATATGCCAATAATCGTGACAATGAGAGCAGTGAAGATGACTTGGATTGGCGAGACTTAAATCAAGGCTTGGCCAATCAGACCGTGTCTCATTGGGCAAGGCTACATCATAATCTTGACCTGGCTGAAGATCAATCAGCCTACACGGCTTCATCAGGATTACAAGACCATCAGTGTCTTGCTTCTACCATATGGCAAGACAACCTTAGTACATCATCACAGTAACCGCTATTCCATCACGTGTCCAGGTTCGGTGTATTGGATTAAACATTTGATTTCTTGTGCTACGGCTCTAAAGAGGCAAAACAAACCAACAGTTCACCATCAAGGCATTCCGTGTACTCCATGTATGCAAGTTCAAAGCATAGACACTTGTATGTCCTCTTCATGCTCAAAGGCCTTGGCCTATGATTTATGCGTACCACTCACCAGCGATCCATCGGTTGAAGAAGTCCAGAGAACCCTCGGGCTGGTTGAAGGGAACCATGTGACCAGCCTCGTAGATACGAATGAAGGTCAGGTTGCCGCTGGACTTGATCTCACCGTACTTCTTGTCGCTGACCTCGAGAGGACCCATCTTGGCCTCGTTGTACTTCTCCTTGCCAGACCAGACAAGCTCCTCAGTCCAGGCCTTGTTGCCAAGCCAGTTGCAGATGTAGTCAGCATCACCAGCGTAGATGAGGACGGGAATCTGCTTGAGGATGTCAGGAACAAGGAGGTGGAAGGGCTTGGACCAGTCTCCGTTGAAGAGGAATGCACGGTTGACGTCGGTGTTGCAGCTCTCGTAGTCGGTGACCTCGGCACCGACAGCCTTGATGACCTCGGGCTTGTTCAGGTACTGAGAGATCCAAGAAGTCTCGGTGTAGCACAGGTTGGCCTGGTCCTTGCACTTCTCACGAATGTCGTAGACATTGTAACCGGAGCGCTGGAAGGGTCCAATCAGAGCGTTGTTACAGTAGATGGCGCTGGGCACGCAAGTCCAAGCGCTTTGAGAGTCGTAGCAGCCCTGGATCAAGGACTGGCAGCGGGGCAGAGCGTTGTCCATGGACTGGCACTCGCTCTCGTCAAGGATGGGTCCATAGTGGCTGCCGTCCTCGCCGCAAGCCATGGGACGGTACTCAGCATACTGAGTCTTGGGGTCGGTCAGACCGTTTCCAATAGCAATGCTCTTGAGGTTGATGTTGCGGTTCTTGTGGGAGAGAATCTCAGAGGCAAAGACGGGGATGTAGTGGCCGGCGTACGACTCGCCGGAAATGTGGAAGTCTTGCTTGGCATACTCGGGGAAGTTGTGGAAAAAGAGAGACAGGAGAGCGTAGATGTCCTTGCTGGCGGCAACAGTGTCAGAGACGGATCTTCCGCTGTAGGAGTATCCAGTGTTGACGGGCTGATCAATGAAGATCACAGAGGCGTTGGCGTTCCAGGAGAAGTCGTTGAACTTGAGCTTGAGCTTGGAGTCGACGCTGGAAGGTCCCAGCTCCATGAAGAGACCCATCATGGAAGAGCATCCAGGACCGCCGTTCAGCCAGAGGACGACGGGGTCGTTCTTGGGGTCATTTCGGGACTCGAAGAACCCTGCAGATCCATGTGTCAGTATGCAGCTCAAACATGCAAGACGGAGAGGAACCCATCATCGCTTACAGTAGAACAAGTGCTTGTCATTGGCCTCGTCGTCGAGGTAGCCACTGTATTGCTTGACCTTGTCGACGCCCAGCGCCGAGGGGTCGACACTCTTGGCGCGCAGGTTGTAGGATTCAAGCGAGCCGTCAATAACGCGGTGCTTCTCGCCAGCGGTCTGCGTCCACATGCCCTGGATGTCGGCGCCCTTGACGACGTGGTCCCACTGGCTATCGGGGATCCGCTTGTGCGCCTTGGGCTGGGAGATGAGGTTGTGTGCCTTCTCGATGAAGCCGGGAACGAGAAGCTGCATCTCGCTCCAGAGACCCTCGGCCTCCGCGGGCATCTTGCCGAGGGCATCCTCGATCTTGTTGAGGAGCGAGCCGGCAGACTTGGAGGTCGAGTCCACGACGGGCCTGACGGCGTCATAGCCGCCTAGAACGATCTGCTCATGCTGGGCAGCAGCAACAGAGGCTGCGCCGAGCAGTAGCGTCGAAGTCGCTACTCTCATGATGGCGACAATGAAATATGGTAAACTGTGACAGAAGAGAATGTGGCCGTCAGAGCAGAGATAGCAGCAAGAGGTCCAACAGAGATGGACTTAGGTGAAACCAAACCCGCGATGAAGAAGGAATGGGAGTAATGTTGATGGAATAATGATGGAAGATGGAGAAGGACGAGAACAAGATCCGGAACGAGGAAGAGAGAGCTCTGGGGTAGATAGATAGATAGCACGAAACGACCTTGAGGGCGCTCTGGGCAGGAGCTTCGCTTCTGGGGGATGGGGGAGCTGACCTGACAACGGGTCCGATGGTGCCTGGCATGAA
This sequence comes from Pestalotiopsis sp. NC0098, assembly GCA_022432395.1. Taxonomy (NCBI): domain Eukaryota; kingdom Fungi; phylum Ascomycota; class Sordariomycetes; order Amphisphaeriales; family Sporocadaceae; genus Pestalotiopsis; species Pestalotiopsis sp. NC0098. The sequence goes on along the minus strand of JAJKLJ010000004.1, from coordinate 1,031,091 downwards.
GTCGCTCGCTATCGCAGTTGGTGCTATCGGCGCCCTAGAGCCTGCTAACAAGATACTTTCCTGATTCGGTCTCGACGTCTCCGGCCCCACTAGCCAGCACACCGATAGAGGAGGGGCCCTGTCGCTGATAAGCGTCATAGGTCACTGGGGTGTCCACTGACTCGCCCTAGGACCTTGGACCGACCGCCCCAGCTATTGGAGTCACGAGAACATCCAGACGGCAAGACGCGGACCACTGGAGAGTCTGGTCGTTCATGGTCTGTGTACCTTGCATTCATTATTGATAATGGATCACATGTATGGTGGCCAACTGTTGATATATAGGTGTAGACCCATGCGTGTAGACTGGCAATGATGCAAGGTGATTCATCTCCTGTAACAGACTGTATCAAACCATACCCTGGAGAAATGGCAGGTCGTCAACAATGTTGGCAGCCTCGGCAGCCTTTCAGGTGCTGGTACAGTGTACACAGCTGGAGCTCGTGCTAAAGGGACCTGTCCCGCATCTTTGGCTGCTGCCCGCCCACCCGTCGATTTGATGCCCCACGTTGGAAGAAATATTTTGTCATACCCAAGGTAGACGTCAGAAAAAAATATAATCACATTTCGCGCTCCGCATCGTCTCTTTCGCTGCACTCCTTTTTTACTGTTTTGCGCATAGAAATTTTCATGATACCCGACCATCCGTCACCATGTCGCGCCAGATCAACCAGCCGAGCAACCAGATCAAGCTCACCAACGTGTCGCTCGTGCGGCTGAAGAAGGGCAAGAAGCGCTTCGAGATCGCCTGCTACAAGAACAAGGTGCTCGAGTGGCGCCAGGGCATCGAGACCGACATCGACGAGGTCCTGCAGATTCCCAACGTCTTCCTCAACGTCAGCAAGGGACAAACGGCCCCCAAGGAGGACCTGGCCAAGGCCTTTGGCAAGGACAAGCCGACCAACGACATCATCCTCGAGATCCTAAATAAAGGCGAGATCCAAGTCGGCGAAAAAGAGAGAGCGGCCCAGCTAGATCGAGTACATAATGAGGTCATATCCATCGTCGCCAGCAAACTGGTGGATCCGCGGACGAAGAGGGTGTACACGACCGGCATGATTGAAAAGGCCCTCGACATGCTCAGCTCGGCGGCGCATAACCAGCAGGGCGACAAGAGCGCAACGGCGAGCGGCACGGGAACGCCCGCCGGCGGCGAGGATGGAGAGGCCGGCAAGCCCAGGGCAAAGGAGCACAACTGGACCGGCGTCGTCACGACCAAGAGCGCAAAGAGTCAGGCTCTGGAGGCCATGAAGGCTCTGATCTCACACCAGCCCATCCCGGTCTCGAGAGCGAGAATGCGCCTGCGAGTCACATGCTCGACCAACGTGCTGAAGCAGGCAGTCAAGGCTCCCAAGTCGGCAGAGGGAGACGGCGATCAAAAGGCGGCGCCTGGTACCGTAAAGGACAAGATCTTGGGATACATTGAGCAAGTTGAGGCGCAAGACGTTCTGGGTTCGGAATGGGAAGTGGTTGGTTTCGTAGAGCCAGGCGCTTTCAAGGCTCTGTCCGATTTCTTGGGCAACGAAACCAGAGGCCAAGGCAGGGTTGAGGTCTTGGACATGGCAGTTACCCACGAGGATTAAACCATACAAGATACCCGTTGACAGCAATCAAGTATTCGAACGTATTACATGAATCAAGTATTCGAACGTATTACATGAATCAAGTATTCGAACGTATTACATGAACCCTTCAATGATTCACGATGTAGATATCCGAGGCCATGATTTCCAAGTTGCAGTAATCACAGGAATAAACCAAAACTTAGTACATCACTCGAGTCTTGCCATCCGCTCGGTTTCAATGCCACGTCAGGTCATCGTGTATCATCCATAATTGTATCACCATGTTATCGGAGAGAGTGTAGTTTGATTTTCAGAACTGATGCCTCTTTTCATTCATTCGTTAGAGTACATCAATGATGCCGAAACCCTTGGCAAAAGCAAATGAACCATGATTTTTTCTTTTGGGTAATTCCATGTCCAGCCCTCACGCCATTCCGATCTGCAATGATGACCAGTACAAATGAAACCACTCCTCCACTGCCGCAAGCAGTTTAACCACCCTTCTTCTTGGAGACACCGACAGTCCTGCCGCGACGGCCGGTAGTCTTGGTGTGCTGACCGCGCACGCGGAGACCCCAGTAGTGACGGAGACCACGGTGGGCGCGGATCTTCTTGAGGCGCTCAAGATCGTCACGGAGCTTGGAGTCGACACCGTTGGCGAGAACCTGGTAGTTCTTGCCGTCGACAATGTCGCGCTGTCTGTTGAGGAACCAGGCGGGGATCTTGTACTGGGTGGGGTTCTGGATGATGGTGACAATTCGCTCGAGCTCTTCCGAGGTAAGCTCACCGGCGCTGTTGCAAAATGCTCGTTAGTCCACCGATCCATCAATTCCAGGCCATTGCCATCGATTCTCGGGGATTGGCATACCGCTTGTTCAGGTCGACATCGGCCTTCTTGCAAACCAGGTTGGAGTAACGACGTCCGACACCCTTGATGCGGGTCAGGGCGTACATGACCTTCTCCTCACCCTTAACGTTCGTGTTGAGGAGACGCAAGATCTATCCATAACTGTCAGCCAAAAATGTTCTGAAGCGGGTCTTGCTCGTGGTGCTCGCGGGGAGATCGATGCGTGAGAGTCGTCGCGGGGGAGAAAAGCAGCCCGCGTGTGGAGGGGATTTTTTCTCCCAGTCGCGGACGGTGTAGTGCAGCATCGGGCTCTTCGACGGTCGGGGAGCTGATGGAATTAGGGGAAGCGGTTCTGACTTACGAACTGGAAGTTCGTCTTCTCTCCCGAGACCAACGACATGATGGGCAACCGTTGATTTGGTATTGCCTTGAGTGTCGTTTTCCAGGATCGTGAGATTCGAGTTGGGGAAGAAAGAATTTGGATCGGATATTTCTGCAGGGTGGGACTTTGGTCTGTCGATTAGGGTTGGGCACGAAAGCGGGAAAGCGCCGGGCCAAAAAGTGTGGGTGGTCTGAGCTTTGACCACGTGATCAGCACCCAAATCCGCTTTTCCAACGTCGCAGGCTTTTTCACCTTTGATTTTCCAGAATTGCAGCAAAGAGAGGTGCAACAAATCTTTTCCGTCGACAAAATAGCCATGGCATGCTTTGGCGGCAGCGAGACCTCGCGGCTCATAGGTCTCTAGCCATTGATGCACCTTTGCGGAATATGCACTGGTTGAAATGCATCATGGCTTCCCTGGACTGGAGCGACTCTTGTCACTGCCGCCCATGTGGCGCTGCTTGTGCCTCTGTGCTGGCGGGTTTCTGAAGGCTCCAGAGCCAGTTTGTACAGAGTGCAACCACCACTGTGTATCGACTATTGGCGGTTGCAGTCCTGCTGAGATGCAAGAGCAAGAGTCCTTGAAGCCATCCGGTTGCATCAGTCTTCAACTGTCTCAGACAAGTGACCATCGCGCATCTCATCGCGAATTATTCCCTTTCCTTTTCCCCTTGGATGAAAGTTCATCTATTTTCCCCATGCCATACCCGGGCGGCCAATGATGAACACTATTTTTCTCGATGAGGTTATACCTCCTGGGAGTTGTATTTACACTGAAAATTCTGAGGCCTGGTTCAACTACTCGCGTATTTTATCATTTGCATTTCCCTGGCGTTGAGATGGCTTCTTCCAAGCCGAATAGCGATAGGCCATTTTCGATAATAAAAGTTCTTGCATCAAGACATTGCAACTTCTTCCTGTGCAAAGCCCTTTGTGCCACGGTGGCCAAGAGGGAGTGGTCAGACATGGGAATGTGCTCGTGTCAATTCAGTACCTTGTGCTTGTGATTCCCTCCTACTTAGCCACTCGGTCTTCATGGAGCACACCTTCGGCGCCACCCAGTTCTACCTCTGCCCAGCGACATAAAATATTATCTGATTGGCGGAAACAATCCTATTTTTTTTTTCTGAGATTAGCACGGCACTTTCCAAAGCAATCGTCACAGACTACTGTGGGCTCTTTCACAAAGAGAAGCAAAAAGGCGAATTCAGGCTCTTCATATCCCTCGGACATCATGCTGTTGGATCATGGCATGGCACTTGTCGCTCCACTGGGCGTGGGTCACTCTTTTCCCCTTCCGTGGTTATTACAACTTTACAAGAGACTGCTGCTATCAGTACATCTCCTCACTGAACAGTACCAACAACAGCAGTCTTTTGATGATGGCTTCGTACCTGTCTGTCCATATTAGGTTTTGCACGCCACTTGGTCAAGCCCCGTGCTGCCGCAAACCCCATATCCGAAGCCATGGCAACAAACAAATAGAACTATATCTGTATTATAGTAACCTTCTGTCCCAGCCTGAACCCTTTTTGGCTTCTTTCAAATAAGTATAAACACTCCAGGCCCCTTCGTATGGATGCATATACTTCCGTCCCAAGAAATATTAACTCGAAGAACACAGAGCCCTCTTCCAGGAAGATCATTGTCCGAAGCCCCTGACAGATCACGATATTCATCGCAATACATCACGACACATCACCGGAGACCATGGAGTCGAATAGCGAACAGGCTCTTTCACAGACCAAGAGGGCCCCCGGCCTCGCATTGCTGGACTTGCCGCCCGACATCCGCCTGGTGACCTGGGACGCAATCATGGGCTCCGCATCATCCGAGATCGCGGAGTCCGATACCGAACAAATTCTCTCACAGACCGAGAGGGTTCTCGGCTTTACCTTTCCTGACCTGCCTCTCGAGATACGCCTGATGATATGGGACGCAGTCATGGACGCCGATGGGCGCCTCATCAGCATGAGCGCGCGCAGGCCGAAGCCCAGCGTGACCCTCTGGGTGAACTACGAGTCCCGACGCCGCGCCATGGAGCGCGGGAATCGCGCGGCTCCCGCACCGCATCGGGCGGTCCTCCGGGGCGAGCCCGGCATCGTCGGCACCCGACACGAAGAGCCGCAGGCGTGCCTGTACTGGGGAGACCCGCGGGCGGGCATCATTAGCATCGACGAGTCGCGCTGGGGGCGCGAGGATGTCGAGACCCAGCAGGCCCCGACGCTCTACCGGTCGCTCGCGTCGCTGGCCCGGCGGTGCATCGTCAAGGAGTTCCTGTGCCGGGACAGCCTCGACGGGGCGCACTACTGGGACGCCGCGCTCGGGCACGGGCGGAGCAAGCAGACACGGCTGGGCGAGCTGTTTGCGCGGATGGACACCATCTTCGTGCACCCGTTTTGCCTGGACCATGTTCACGATTTCTCCAAGGAGGTCATTCTGTCGCTGGACCCCGAGCACATACGCCCGGTACAGAAGCAGCTCTTCGGCGAGAACGAGGACTTCCTCATCATCAACCTGCTCAATACGGCGCAGGTTCAAAAAGCTGTCGGGCTTTTGAGCTCGTGCGACAACGAGACAATAGAACATATCGTCTACCAGCTGCGCTACCTGTTGGAGTGGCTCGACGATTTCCAGTATCGCGGCCTCGGATTGGCCTGGTGGCAGATGGTGATTGGAACCGCACAGCGCATATGGCTTGATTATAATTATGATCAGCCTGCTGTGCGCAAAGATGTCACTACCACGTATCGACCGCGGAGCTATGAGGAGTGCCCGGAGCCGCGCCACTGGGATCCGAAGGACCTTTGGGTCAAGAAGACACTTGATCGATTTCCAGACATGCAGCCAGTCATGGTCCTGGCCATTGTTCCCACCTGCGCAGCAGGGCACCACAAGAAAGAATAATTGTTCTCTTTCAAACGACTTGACTGCATCCTGAGTCTTGACGGTCCGCCTCACCGATGGCGCCGAGATCAACAAGGACCTCCTCGCCTTTAGCCTCCATCTTTTGTTCTATTGCAAACAATTCTGGATAATTTATTGTTTTTTCCCCCAATGCAGTATGATCTTTTTCGTCGCCAGAGATAAAAAAAAAAAAAAAAAAAAACTATCGACGTATACTTGAGCTACAAGTCAACGGCGAGGGTTATAAAATTCAGATTCCTTCGAATTACTGGTACCTCTACGTATAAGCTACGGAGATGAGCTATTTGATTCAAGATATTTTTCGGAGGATACACAATACGTATTCTCATTGTTGTTCCGTTGAGACATACAGTTGGAGTCGGCTGTGGGTGTCAATGTGGTGACTGAATTATTGTCTATCAACGACCATCATGCCCTTGATCCCAAACATTACATGTAGCTGAGGTATTCCCGACCCCGTCATCGTCCTGCTAACGATTCCTCCACAGGCTCCTTCTCATTGAGATCCAATTCCAAACTATACAACTGAACTTCTTCCCACACTGCAAGTAGATTTCAACACTTGTGGCCTCCTCCCCGTCGAGATCATATCAGAGATTTCTTGGTCTGATCATCGTGTACTTAGAATATGTCCAACCTCGGAGGCGGACACTTCACAAAGGGGTGGGCAATGGATGAGTGATGGTTGAGTAATGATGGCTGAGCAATGATGGCTGAGCGGTGGTAGCTGAGCGGTGGTAGCTGAGCGGTGGTAGCTGAGCGATGGTCGGGCGACTTGGACCTAGACAAAAAGTTAGCAATCGAGAGAATTGGATGAATTGCCATGAATTCTGAGCGCCTACCGAACTGAATGCCTCAGTAGGAGGGTCAACGTGCTTCCCAATGATCTCGTGGAGATCCCAGAGCGTAATGCCGGCAGATTTGGTGGTACGGGGCTGTCGGGCGGCCCTCGCCCAAAGGGCCAGGGCGAGGGCCGCCTCCGCCGCCCAGACCCCGCCGCCGAGAAGAAATGCTGCTGTGATGATGGCCATTATTGCGCTCGATATCAGTCTATATCAGATGAAATTAGCCTCTGATCAAACAAATAAGTTGGGATGGAATAAAGCTGTGTTGCGGGAATAAAAGAAAGAAAATTCTGTTGTTGGGATAAGAGCAAGTTGTGTTATGGAAATCGGATGAAGTTGTATTGGGATGCAGTTGTATAAAGATACTTGTGATCTGGAAATGTAGTTGTGTTGTTGGGGCGAGACGAAGTCGTCTTAGGCATGGCTCTGGTGGTTGGGCAAGCAGTCAAGGTCATCAACTTTGATATCTCAACAGGCAACAGGGGAGAATGTGCAGACTGCTGAGTGGGAAGGAATATGGATTGCTGGTCGTGGAGAACATACCGGCTTCCTAAGGCCGCAGCCTCCCGAAGAGGTGAGCCTGTAAGTGCCATTTTGGTGGTTTTCTTTTTTGCCACCTGTGGCCCGGAGGCCCCCTCCCTCCCAGATCGCTTATCTAATTATATTGACGAAGAAGCCACAACACCAACAGCACAAGGCCCACCACCACCACCACCACCAACCTGGTGGTGGTGGGTGCCGGGGGGAGGTCGGCCCCGGCAGGGCTCCCCGCAGGGGGGGAGGGGGAGGAGGAGGAGGAGGACCGTCGTGTAGCGCATGCTCTACATAGAATATCAGTACACCAGCAACCAAGAGGTAAGCAAACGATTATACATACGGCGAGCAATGTAGGTGGCTAAGGAGGGGGACAACCGATGGTTGAATAGTGCATGATGGTTGATTCTATGTGGAGTCGGCATGTTGGGATACCGCAGAGGGGAGGAAAGTAAACAATGGTACGTGTTGCTGAAAATGTGTTTGGTTGAGGAGGGAAGAAGAGAGAAGGACCTGAGACGAGCGAGATTTGCTTGATGTAGGCGCCCGGCATTGCTCTACAACTCGCAAGAACGACTGAGAGCCACAGCAGGTCAGTCTGGACGAATCTGAAAACTGATGGCGGAAGGCACGATATGCATAGGCAGTACTTGAGTCCGCGGACAATCAAACGGACCCCGACTACCTAGGTAGGTACAACCGGAAAGTGCCACATGAGACGAATCTTCTTGAGAATAGGAAACCGCAATAATCGAAAGAGAACAAGTTCGATTTCTTTTCTTTAGTATTTTCGAAATTCATCTAAACATTTTATTCTCTCGAGCTGTAGATTTGTGGAACTTCGGACGAAGAATCCAAGTATGCTTGCTCTCTATGGAGAACCTTGACATTTGATAGATATCAGAAGTGATCGGCTATACCTTGGCGCTTGACTCGAAGTTGTTGCCACGGTACATCTTTGATGGGCCAAGACTTCCTCTCGAAAAAAAGAACCATGTGGCTTCCTACGCCAGCGATTGCAGCCCCGCGCAGGCTTATTCGTCCAGGGACATCCGTCACGCCTGCGCAATTATAGCTCTTGCCTCGAGTTCCAAACTGGAAGTGGTGCCCGTATTGCCAGGAGATCCCTTGACGACACGACCAGTGGCAGAACGAGCGGTGGAAACATACACGTTAGGCAAGTCGGGGGCCAGACTGGGCCTGGTACGGTTGTTGTCGCGACGGGAAGAAACTCGATCAAGCGAGTCAGGACCAATGTCGGAGCTGGGGGATTCCTAGTCGACCCGTGCCTCGACGTCGGCGTCCTCTTGCTTCACCTGAGGTGAACGCTGGCGATACTCTTGGCCGCCAGGAGCATCGGCAGGCGAAGCGCTGCGAGACATAATTAAAATGCCGTTCTCAGTGGTGTCGCCCTGAGCCTGGAGCATGGCTCGGCGAGTTCGATTGTGGCTGGTGCAAATTAGTACGACTGGAAGTACCGACACGTACAGCAAACCAGAAAAAGTGATTTACTTAGCGGACATTTCTGAGGAGCGGGAGAGAGACACAAAGAGATCGTCGCTGGACAACTGGCGGTGATCTGCGTAAAAATGGTGAGTTTCTGGAAGATCAATCGCGAGGGTGAGATGGTGATCGGGTGTCCAGCAGGTACAAACACCGGGAATGGGTGAGGTTTGCTTACCAGAGCTGATGCCCGTCGGGGATGGACGGATGGAGATGCCTGGCAAGAGCGCGAACCGGTGGCGTCGCTGGCGGTATACGCGTCGGGATCGTCTGGGCTGCCGGTGATGGTTCTCGCGAGCGGCAGAGTGGCTGTTTGGCGCAAAAGAGGATGGGGGCCGAGCGCGAGGATCGTGCGAGGCTGAGTGTGTGGAAGAGTTGTGGCAGAAGAAGGTGTACACAACGGGATCTGTTTTCGGCATCTGTGAGGTCTCGAGAATGCACGTCAACGGTCGTTTACCAGTACATATTGCAGCAATGGTAACCGGCAGTAGCTTTCAACTCAGTCGAGAGTCCACTAATTGGAATTTTGAAAGAGCGGCTGAAATAGCTCAAGCAAGTATCCTATCATATTGCAAACCCGTCGGCACAGGCTCGTTTTGTGGGCAGAGGTGGAGATAATTTACATAGTCGTATCTTGAACAGCAAGAGTGGCAATGGAGTTTATCGCAATATGTATTTGGTTCAGCTTGTACAATTGGGTGAGTGGGAGGTCGGTGACTTTTCTGTCTTTTCCTTTTGAACCAGTGCTTCAGAGAGTCTGGGGAGGATGATCCAACCACAGGAAAGACCCCTATGAGCTTATTGGGTGATGTGGGCGGCATTAAGCGATTGCGCGTCGAGGACGTTTGGTGAACTGATGTCGGTGCCTTCTTCCGACTCCCGTCCTTGAACCTCTCCAACGGGTGCCCACGTGTTGCCGGGCTCCAGGTCTTCAAACTTTTCATGATGCAGAGCCCACGGCTCTCCCTTGTTCCACTCTTTCTGGGCGCGATATCTAACGACGATGGCGCGGTATGTCCAGTAATACCAAAGCATAAACCCGACCCAGAGCATGTAAAAGATATAGGACAACCATGCTGCAACCACGCCAGCAGGCGAGGGGTAGCGGGACAGACTGCAGCTTATTGCCATAGCAAAGAGAAAAGGATAAGCTGCCCGAGGTAGCAACCTATGAAGATGTTTGACTGCTTGATCCAAGCCAGGATCTCTTTCAGACTCGCGCCTGTCGGAATCAAAGAGTTCACGGCAGAGCAGAAAGATCACGAGCCAGTCGAGCCAGTAGTATGCCTCCCAAAGGCAGGCTGAGATTGGGGCGGGAATAGATCCCACATTAGAGTGTATGAACTCCTTAGTAGCGTAGAAGATATCCATGATGTTGTATCTGGTAAGATGGCAATGATGGAGAGTGGTAGACAGGGAGTTTTGATGGGCTGCCAGTAGTAGGGCTGTGTCTCGAAGGAATAGAGGTGAGAGTGGTTTACTAGAAGAGATCTGATGGCCTCTCAGCAGGGGAGACGGCGATGGTGAAGAGTTGTAGATAGAGAAGTTTGATGGGCTTCAGTAGTAGACTTGTCTCGAAGTATTGAAGGTGAGAATGGGTTATCAGAGGATATCTCATGGTCTTTCTTTAGCAGGGGGTATCGCGAGTCTAAATACTATTTGCGAGGCAGGCAAGAATCCTGATCGAGATAATAATACCGAAGTCAAGGTTGGAATTTTGTGGTGGCGCTGTATTATCCCCGGCATTATATTAGATTAAATCCTGTATTTGACGACTGTAAAAATGATTTTTATTTTATTTTAAAAAAAAACCTTCCATTTAATAATACGGTATAAACTTTCATTATTTTCCGAGGCAATTAACCAATATCCGATATTTCCGTATAAGTAATAATCTTATTAGTGCTAGGTACTGACGCAGGATAAAGACAGAGATTGATAACGTATAGCCCAATTACAACAATAACACGCAAAGCCAAGCCCCCGTTGAGTTGTGCAGCGGCCCGCTTACTGGTACATTGCAGTACAACTAACGGCAACAGGCAGTGGTTTTGTATACAGTCACGAGCCTACTGCCTATGGGCTGCAACAGTCGCTGAAAAGCCTCACGCAAGATCTTGACAGTAGATATCATAGCGCACTTGTCGGCATAGGTTCGATCTGTGGCAGGCAAGGTAATTCAATAGAACGACAAGGGTCCCCACGAAGTCTATCGCAACATGCACTTTATTCAACTTATACAATACAATTGGGAGAATGGGAAGATTTTTTTTTTCTCAAATAAGGGAGGCTTCCAACCAGTGCTCTGGAGTGTCTAAGGATGATCCAACAAAAAACATACCATAGTATAATCAAAGCTTTCACCCAATGTGGTCTCCTCGTTTCAGTAATCTCTGCCGCCCTCTGACCTGCAACAACCAAGACGTTCGGTGGAATCTGCAGAGAAGACCCCTATAAGCTTATTGGGTGATATGGGCGGCATTGGGCGATTGCGTATCGAGGACGTTGGGTAAGTTGATATCGGTACTGTCCTCTTTCGATTCCCCTCCTTGAGCCTCTCCGATGGGTGCCCACGTTTGGCCGGATTCCAGGTCTTCGAACTTTTCTTGGTGCAGCGCCCAAGGCTCGTCCTTGATCCGCTCTTGCCGAGCGTCATATCTCGCGATGAATGCGCGCTGTCTACGGCCCCACCAAAACAAAAACCCGAACCAGAGTGGTGTAAGGAGCCAGATGATACACGTCACCCATACAAAGGCCGTTCGAGCACGCTGGGAGTACGGTGCCAGAAGCATGGTGACCGTAGAAGCAACCCCCAAAGGCGAGACCAACAGGAATGGCAATGCATCAAGCCATTTAATTGATCGGTGGAGTTTAGGTTCTCTTTCGGTACTGCGTCTGAGCGAAATATATATTCTACACCAGGCGTAACCTATAAAGAGGATGCCGGCTGTACCAATGAGGCTCTCAAATATGCTGCATGAGTCTTGAAACGAGACGAAAACGTCCTTAGCAGTGTGAATGATATCCATAGTGATGCGTAAAAAAGATTTCAATGGTGAAAAGTTGTAGATGGAGGGAGTTTAGTGGTCTTCCAGTAATGAGGTCGCGTTCCAAGTAATGAAATGTAAGAATGATTGGTCAGAAGGGATTTGATGTTTGGTCGTCTTCCAGTGATCGTCTTCTAGTGATGAGGTTGGGTGCGTTTCGAGGAATAAAAGTCAGACGGGAGCGCATCCTTATATACTTTGTTCAGGGCAGGCACATATCCGCTGCGAGCATTGTATAGTGGCACCGAAGTTAAGGTTTGAGTTTTGTGGTGGCGCTGCGCTCTCACCGGCGCTGTATAAACGGTTGGACTCGGCCACCTACAGAAACCATTTCTCCGGCTTCATATTCCATTGTATAATAGATCACGATCACTCAGAAAATAAGTCTCTGCCAATTACCTAGGTACTCAGTTTTTTGTGTTTCGATATAAATGACGCCTTATAAGAGAGAGAAAATCTATTACATAACAAGCAGTTTCGGTGTTGCAATAGGCTTTTTGGCGCAAGCCTTTTACCGAAACACCGACGCTTCGGCACCCCCGCAGACGAATGGGCAATTGCCGGCGTTTATAGTCGAATTCAAACCAATGAGAGCACGTTCAGAAACGTCATTAGAAAAAAGCAATGGAGTTCGTTGGGGAAGAAGTTGTGTTCATATGAGAGGGGTACAAATCGTTCACCAAGTTCTCTATCCAAGTCTACAGTGCCATACAAGCAAATAGCGTCAAGAAGTCGAGGAAATATACAACCTGCCGCACCATGCTGACCGTAGTTCTGTTGGCACTTGTCACTCGTGCCGTGTCCCAGGGCTTCCCGGCGACCTGTCCACCAGTGCCGCCCTACAATCCGAATGCCACGCTCGGCGTCTGTCCAACCGACTTCACAATCATTGGGCCCGCGCTCGAGGCCGTCCACGAGAGCGAGACCGCACCGACTGGTTTTGCCGTGGATAATAGCCTGGGCATCTACCTGACTTATCCGCGCAACACGGGAGCGACGCCCGTCAACGTCGCCAAGGCCACAAGTTTCGCGTCGGAAGAGCCGTGGCCGAACGCTGCCATCCAGAACTGCACGGCGGATCAGGACCTCGCCGAGTGCTTCATCAACGTTCAGAATGTCGTGCTCGACTCTGTCGGCCAGCTCTGGGTGGTGGACTCCGGCATCAAGCCCGGCGCCAAGACGGCCTCGTCCCGCGGCGCCAAGATCATTTCGTTCAATCAGACGACGGGAGATGCCATCCGGACCTATATCATCCCGGACGCTCTCCTGTACGACTCCATGAACGCCAACGACGTGCGCATCAACAACACGCTAGGCGCCGCCGGGTACGCCTTCATTACTGATGAGTCGGCCTCGGGCTCGGTCCTCGCCATCAACCTCGACGACGGCAGCGTCGTGAGGAGGCTGTACAATACGACCGTGGTCAAGGCCGACCCCAAGTACGTTGGCTCCTACAACGGCGAGCCCATCTACCTCTGGAACGGCACGACCAAGTCCTACGCGACGACCGGCGCCGACGGCATCGCATTGGCATCGGGCAACGTATATTGGGGCGTCTTGGCGTCGCGGCGTTTCTATTTTATTTCCCAAGTTAGTACTCGGCGTTATTTTCCTCTTCCCTGGCATATATTCCGAGATGTGACTCGGACGCGGCTTTGTCTGCTGTCCACATTGAGACATCCAACACCTTACATTGCCCCTACTGTCGAGATCAAGACATCCAACACCTCAGGCAGGTCCCTCGCGACCGAAGATGAAAAATCATTGACACATAATAGCAAGTCCTAATCGATGCGTCGCTGTCCGATGACGACGTCCTCGCCGCCGTTCAGGACCCCGGGCAGCTCGGCTCTGAGCAGGCGGGCTTCACGGCTGATGACCGCGGGAGGGTCTACATGCTGGCCAGTGAGCAGAACGCCATCTACTACGTCGACACGCAGCAATGCGAGACCACGCAGGAGGTTAATGGGACGCCGGCTGGAGGCTCAGGGCCCGTCGCCACCGACAGCTACGTCGTCAAGACTCTCGTGAGGAGCGGCCTCATCCAGCACGCCGACTCGGCCGCCATACTCGATGGTTGGCTATACTTCTGCACAAACCAGCTCGAGCTGAGTCCCGGCAGACAGTACAAGAATGTAGACGCGAGGAGGGGCCCGTTTCGGAGCTATCGAACCTGGATCGGAACTGGTCCCGCTTTCTGATGGATGGGTTGATATCGAATTGTGCCTCTTTTGTAACATGGAAGTGTCACGCATGATCAAAGAATGGAAGGGTGAGGACATCGGGAGCATACCCAGCTCTCATCAACTGGAACTCCACGTCAGTTTCGAATTGCGTGTAATTGTTGTAATTGAGCTACTTGTAATCAACCGCTGTCGTTCCACCACCTCGCCCACCTTGCCTCTGATTCTGACTTGTCTCGACAGTCTGCTCGTCGCACCGAGTCCCAGACCACCACCACATGAAGTGCCATTTTGGTTTGTCTGCTCGTAGCACCGAGTCCCAGACCACCACCACCACCACATGAAGTGCCATTTTGGTTTGTCTGCTCGTCACAGCGAGTCCCAGACCACCACCACATGAAGTGCCATTTTGGGTTTTTTATTTCCCCTAGTAGAGGAATACTGGGAACAACTCTGCCAGTATCACTGCGAATAGTGGCCCGGCCGGCCATCACCACCGTGGACGGTGGTGGTAAAATTGCTGGCGGTGGCTGTTGTCACTTTGGTTCGCTCTACATAAGATGAAATTAGTCTATATCCAAACAAGCACAAGGCAATCTGGGAATGAGATGAAGAATCTGACGTCGAACGCGGTCGGGAGGTAAGGATGAGAGACTTACTCCGGAGAGCTCACAATGTGAAGATCTACCATTTTATCTCACTATTTGCCCGCCCACTGCCTGCCGCCCACCCAGATCGCTTATTTAATGATGTTCAAAAAACAACCTCCACAACGCCACCAGGATTTTTGCCACCACCACCATGTCGATGGTGGTGGTGGCGGCCGGGGGGGGGGGGGGGGGGGGGGGGGTCGACCCAAAGAAGGCGGAGGAGGAGGAGAGAGAGGGATAGGACGACCCAAAAGCGCATGTTCTACATAGTGTGTCAGTACAACAGAAACCAAAGGACATAAAGTTGTGTTAAGTTAGGAATCAGTAGAGGTTATGCTGTGGGCGTAAGATAAAGTCGTGTTGTTGGAATAAGACGGAGTTGTGTGTGGAGTGGTAGTCATGATGGTTGAGACTTGAGGCGGGAATCAGAGAAGGATGTGCTGTGCGTGGGTGCGAGACGAAGGTGTATCGAGTTCGGCTTTGGGGCCAAGGAATAGTCGGTCAAACTGGTGGCTCGACAGGGGAAGATGTATAGATTTCTGATGGTGTTGTCGATCAGGGCCGTAGACTCGGCATGTCATGACGCTATACAGGGGAGGCAAGTCGATACAAATACGTACGATGGTTGTAAGTTTGTTTGCTTGTGGGGTATAGGTACTTCGGACGAAAAGTGGTTTGTAGAGGGAAGAAGAGACAAGAAAATCATCTGAAGCGAGATCTGCTTGATGTAGATGTATGGATGATTGTATAGTTGATGGGTGCTGTAAGAAAACATCTCGATGGCTTGTGCATTTCTGCACTGAGCAAAAGCTTCGTGGAATCAGAATGTGTGTTGGCGGATTGATGAAATGAGATTGGAATAGATGCTGAGGAGCTGGATGAATCATGTTGAGGTGCATGGTTGATGGACATGGATGGAGGATGGGGTTGAAAGACGGGGCATGGGATGCTCTTGAAGTCCTGACAGAAATGGGCTTTGTCATCTCTGTTGACCATGACTGCCAATTCTTCACATCTCATTACGAAGGCAAATCAACCATGGCTAGGCCGCCGGCCTTCTGGCCAGCAGTCCGTTCTGGCTACTCATGCCTGGACCGCGGGCCCAGAGCACATGGAACTTGCAAGAATTATCAGGAGCCTTCACGGCAACACTGGGGATCTGCAATTATCACGGAAGTCACGATGTGTAGGCAGTCTCCTCATGGTCCAGATCCCGAGGTGCTTGCCTACAACCGGGCGGATCTCCAACTAGCATTTGGAATCAATGGTAGGAGAGGACACAACTTCCCAACAGAGTGAGCTGGACGCATTCGAGTGATGTCTATCAGCTTCCGGACGTTGTCGTCCGACGCATCTCATCAAACTTTGGGAAGGAACAGGACGTTCAGATGGCCGGTCCCGAGGCCATCCAGGAATCAAGTTCCGCCGGACGACGAGCTTTCCTTGGCATTTCATTGAAATACGGCAGTCACATCGGTCGCGCCGCACCGCCAGAGTCATACCACCTACCGTGTCATGCATGCCTTGTGGTGAACTCGAACACATTACATCAGGATGCATGCTCTGGAAGTGCTGCTGAGAGTGCCCACGACAACTTGTGGCAACTACCATGACTTCTGCGAGACTCGACGTGACTTCCTTCGATTTTCATATTCTGTGACTCACTCGCCCCCTCGACCTTTGATTCTGATTGCGGATGCTTCTACGAGATGGAGTGCGGAAGTCGGCCCAAGTCAGGGAACGCACCTGCCATGGAGACCAAGGAGGGCTGCACCGTGATTTGCAGTCGCCAAGAACAGGTGATGTCAACGCGATTCTTGATGGGCAGCAGAAGACACCTACGCCAACTAATTCTCTCATCTCTGCTGGTGTTGGCATAGACGTGGTGCTGGCCACCAAGAAACTCAGAAGACTGCAGTGCAGTCTCGAATGCACATGCTGTCCAATATGCTCTTGCTCCTTGGACTACTGGCTTCGTTCTCAGTGCTTGTAGTATGGGTATTTGCCCCATGAATGCTTATACACTACAATGATTAGGTAATGACAGCTCACGAAGGCAATTTGGATGCTGTACACCACTTTCCAATCGCTTGACTACTGGGTGACTGACGACCCTCCAATGATCGCAGCATATGTAGTCATGGCCCCTCTTGCAGACAGCCTTGCCGGAAGTGGTTCAATTGAGGTGCGCAGGTCAGGGCCGATTGATTGCTGAGCACAGGTCACCGTTGAAAAGCTGCAGCGACTGTGCACATCAGCCTCGTAGCCAGGGCAACCACAGCCAGTGATGTTGAAGGGTTTCATCATTCCTGCTGTCTCGGTCATGTTACCGGCTACGCATATTCCTGTACCTAGCCAGGCTGTGGTCTGACCTCTGCTTACGAGTGACGAAACCATGCCTGCACAGTCAGTCGGGAGCCGTGTCCAGGCTGTAAAAGTAAGCAGTAAGCATCATATCACTCCTCCTGTCGTGCGTGCCTGTCTGGAAGGAGGGGGGCCGCACTCGTTTTCGGCAATGCTCTGTTTCCCTTTTCGTCATGGTCGTATGAACTGCTTTCGGAGTAGCTGTTCCGGTTCGGTGAATATGCGGCAGCCAGGCGCGCCTTCTAGCACTGCTACTTCGTCCGATGGTGTCGATTTCACGCATTCATGGGCTTGCGAAAGAGAATGAACAGACGAGAGATATAGCGGCCGACCGTGACCCGGAGCTGTCGAGATCCGTGATGCAACGGCGATGCGATACGCGACGCGCTCGGTTTTGTACAAGAGTTTCTGGAGCTGGCGCCGGAGGAGGAGCTGCTGGGATGGCGACGTCTGAATAACCTACTGGCCCAGCCCCCCAGCCGGAAGCCCAGGGCAGGGGTGGAGCCTCTCCCATCCATTGAAGAATGGGGATCGAAGGGTCAAATCACCATGGTAATTCCGTCGTTAATGCGATAGATTACACTGGATGGGTCCAGGGAAAATGATCCCAGAGGATGGGCAACTTGGCAAGTTGGCAAAGCAGCTGAAAGGCAGAAGGAATAGAAGATGCAGGGGTGAATTGATCGTCGCCAAGGAATTTGGGGGGCCCATCAGATCCCCATAAGCTTGTTCTGTTCCTGTATCCATTCACCCAATTCCTGGCTCCGGGGCATGCCTAGGTAGGTTTGGGGGTGGCATTCCAAACTGTGCCGTTTCTTCAAAAGAACTACGTCAGCGGCAGCGAGAGGAACACGACATGATAGTGGCAGTGATGAGTGTTTGCTGCACCACTACAAACGAGATCAGCAAGGCTCGTGGCGGGCAATGTATCACTCTGTCTTATTATTTCCCAGCAACCCAGTACGGCCCGCAAGTTAAAGAGCCCGGAATTCAATCAATTGCTACGCTATATGGACATAGTCTGGCTCGTCTGGGTGGGCGCTTCAATTTGCCTTGGATGGGAAGAGGGCTACAGTGCCGCCGTCCAACCTTGTTCGTATACAGTAAATGAATAGAGTTGAGTGGCCAGCAGAGAGCAGGTCTAGTTTTGGGTAGCCCCGGTAGCCCTTTTGGGTAGCCAAGAAAGTGCTCAGCCACGCTCTCTTTCGGCGCGTGTGTGATGCCTTCGTTTCGCATTGGTTTGGACGCTCGCAACCCTCGGTCCTCTGATTGGATTGCGGCCTGCTACGCCCTGGATCCATGCCGGCACTCTCTGGGTAAAGCACTGCAACGATGTGCAATCTTTGTCTTCCTTCTGTACGTCGCCATCGCCAGGTTCCTCTGCTTTTGGCGCCCGCGCCGCAAACTCGACAAGCAGCAGCAGGACTTCGCCCAGCTCGGCTCTTCTGCCCTACCTACCAGTACCCGCTGTGTCCGACGAACCCCCCAGCGAACTTTTGTCGTCCCCAATCTCTTGATTTATTTTTAATCAAGACAGGACCTGAGGCTTCTAGCTGCCGCCCATCCCATCCCAAGAATTCCACCTCGTTGCATGGCTGAGCCAAGATACGGGAAAGGGGTTGATGAAACAGGGCGATCTTGACATCCAAAGCGGACAAAGATCCTCGTCCCCCGCTTAATTTGCTTTCGCCCAGCGCGGGTTCAGCTCAAAGGCCCATCCATGCTCTCTCTTCTCTCTCTCTCTCTTGCTTTTTGGCTGCTGCTTTGGCGGCTGCTACCTAACACCTTTTTAGTACCATCGTACTACATTACAGAGTACATGACCTACTAGGTTGCAGTGCTTGGCTTGGACCCTCCATTGAAGACCCCCCGGAGATCCCAGCAGAGACGCAAATAATCTACGACGTCTTCTCTTCTTTCTCTTGTTCGCCTCTTCATACCGTCAATACCTACGAAAATAAACCTACCATAAACATTCATTGTTCGTAGCATTATTCTTTTCATCTTTTTTCTATTCTTATACTGTCTCATTTCTTCTTCTTGTTTTCCTTTATTCTATTCATTCTTCTTTCTGCAAGTTCGGGCTCGCCTACGTCAGCCACTAGCTCGAACTTGCTCGATACTCCTTTGCGTTGTACCTCGTAATTGAATCTGGTTCTTGGTGAACAAAAAGTGACCAAACATGGCCAAAGTAGAAGACGTCGAGATGGCGAAGAAGAAGAAGGAGGACGAACCGAATGGCCCATACTCGGATCTGCAGCCGCCGACAGAGTACCAACCGATTAATTGGAAGAAGATATTCCTGACGCCCAAATATATACGTATGTTCGTTCTACTACTACTGCTGCTACTACACTACTGTTCGCGATCTCGAACGATCTGCTGCCTCCATTAAAGACCCGCGCGCCGTTGGGCCCTTTTTGCAAAAGACTAACCCGGCTCCACCACTTTATAGCATGGCACATCTTGATGATTGTAATCGCCGTGATAACGGTTCTCATCACCATATATCACGACAAGGTCGTCGAGGTTCGTATACATACTTTCTGGGCTCATGCGCTCTCACCTCCCATCCAAGCATGTCTTTGACTGATCGCCACTATAGATATTACGGCCATTTTCGGAGAAAGTACGAGATGTACCCGCCGGCTGGCTCATACCTATTGCCATCCTCATCATCATATCGTTCCCGCCGCTGTTCGGTCATGAGATCATTGGGCTTCTATGTGGTGTCGTCTATGGCCTGTGGATCGGCTTCGCCATTGTTGCGGCCGGCACCTTTCTCGGCGAGGTTGGAACGTGGTTCGCATTCAAAAAGGCGCTCAGGAGAAAGGCCGAAAAGATGGAGAGGACGAATCTCAACTATGCTGCTCTGGCTAGGGTGACCAGAGACAGCGGATTCTGGGTATGCACATATCCCCCCTGGAATGCGAAGCGGCCTTCGTGGCAGACTAACCTTTCATGTAGATGGTCTTCATCATCCGCTTCTCCATTGTGCCCTCGCACTTTTCGACGGCCGTCTTCTCGACCTGCGACGTCAAGTTCTGGCACTTTTGCGTCGCGACATTCCTGACGCTGCCCAAGCAGATCTTCATCGTCTACCTGGGCGTGCTGCTCGTCGCGCAGGACGAGAACAACAAGACCCAGACCATCGTGCTGGTCATCACCTTTGCCATCACGATCGTCATGGGCTGGTACATCTGGGTCAAGATGAAGAAGGCCAAGGCTGTCCTGCTGTCGGAGCAGGCCACCCGCCAGGCAAACTACAGCATGGTGCGCCTCGGACAGGATCAGGGCGCCAGCACGGCCGCTCTCGCACCGAATGCGGAGATGAATGGCAACGGCAGCGGAGATGAGAGCACCGAGAGGACCAGCATGATGTGGGAGAACAGGACAGACGCGAGGCAGGATGTTCCGCTGGGCTATGGGATGCAGCAGTCGGGAGATGTGGGATTGGCGCACGGAGACCCATATGCGTACCCTCGCTACGATACGGCATCGCCGAGACCGGAAATGTCCAGATACGATACGAACTCACCGAGGCCAGAAGTCTCCCGGTACGACACGGGTATGTCGCGACCGGAGAACCCGAGATTCGACACGGCGGAATACCCAGCGGGTCCATACCAGCAAACCGAAGTGAGGCCAGCAGCGCCGGCCTACGCCATGGAGCAGAAGCCGTACTACCAGCGGCCGGCGAGACAGGAGGCTGCGCCGTCGTACACATCAGCAGATCAGCCGCAGGTGGGCCGGGAATGGGTATGATGAAATAAGTTTGGGGTATATTACTATACTTTTTGGGACGTCATTTTTGCGAGGCGTTTGGAGTACTTTGGGGGCACACGAGTCGATTATCATTCAGAACTCTAGATGCCTCATGGATTTAATCGAACTATTATCGAGATTTTTCTCCCCATTCAAAGAATTCTGCAGATTTCACAGATTTCACAGATTTCGCAGATCGGTCAGATCGGAATGTTTGGCAGCGCGATTATCATAAAACGCGAACTTGTAGGTCGTTGGAACTTGGTTTGCGCAGCCTCATGCAGTGACGCCCAACTTGTATACCCAGGTACAAAGGGCGAGACGCATCCATTCGATTCTCCATCGATCGACGACGCACCCGACAGAACTCAGCCTTGCTCGTCCTACATGCGGTGTGACCCGAAAGCGGGCAGTATTATGATTTGCTTGTGTCCGTGAAGCCCGACGAGGCATTCTGCGGGGCGCATTTGAGTTGTCGAGCAGGAAATGGTCCTGGTGTTGCCTGGTATTGCGTGAACTGCGTACGCTGGAACATTTTTGTCCTGTCAACGATGCAGCCGAGCTCATCGTTGCCTACTCTTGCGGTCACTTGCGCCCCCGGTGGTCTCTTGTATTTGCTCCTAGAATGAACAGTCTTTTGGACACAACATTCGACATGTCTTTCCTACTGCAGAAATAGCGCGCGCCGTGAGGTTGACGAAGAGATCCGAACATGGCCGACCCGGTCGGTATCGTCGGCACTGCCGCCGGTATCGTGTCGCTCGGCCTGCAACTGTACGGCGGCATAACGACCTACTGTGATGCACTCGACGGTCGCGAGGATGATCTGGCTTCCGCGCGAGCGCAGCTCGACAGTCTGAGGGATTCTCTGGTGACTATAAAATCAGTATTGCCACCTTCGGCGTCGGCGGCGGCCAGCACAGGCTCCAGCACTGCACCACCGATAGTGAGGGAATGTGAGAAGGAGCTGAACCAACTGGACACTCTTCTTCAAGAATTGGCTGGCTCGAGCACCTCGTCCAAGAAGCTGAAAGAAAGGGTGAAAACACTCAGGTTTCCCTTCCGCCGGGACAACCTGATGAAGTTGGAGGATAGACTCCACAAGACAAACGCTGTCTTCCAAACGACTTTGAGTGTATTCCATCTGTAAGCCATCTACCTGGAGTTCGGTCTATTGTACAGGAGGCTAATTGACGCTCGCTAGGAACAAATCGCTTGGCAACGAGCAAAAGCTTGCCAACGTGGAAGCCGCGACGACGCAAATCCCCGCCATCAACACCACTGTCGTGAAAACGAACACAGATGTCCAGGGGATCAAAGCCGGCGCCGGACAAATATCCAACGACATGAATACGGCAATGTCTACACTACACTCCAGCAATAGCGCCGTACTTAATCTTGCCAACGACTTCGCGACCTTCGCTCCCGCGACGAATTCTCAACTGGGGGAAATCAAGCTAGGCATGGGCGCCCTGGCACAGGGAGATGATATCCGCCAATTGACCTCCATTGCTGTCAGCAACGCAAACATGCTCGCCACGATGGAACGACGCATGCAGACCTTGTCGGTCTTGGAGGAGAGACTTGGATTACTCGCAGATTCAGATCATTCACGCGGCATCGAGAACATCCAAGCACAGGACCCTCGTTTTACTCTGCAACGATTGTTGGCCAAGCCCAGCCAGACTCGAGAAATCTTGGATATGGTGACCCCTTTGCGATCAACAACAAGAATCCGTAACTCGAGCTTCCAAAAATCCTTGGAGTTGTCACTCGGTTCAAAGTTCCAAGGTCCCTCTTGTACTTGTCTGCGTAGAAAGGTTCGTCAGGGGACCAGTCGAAGCTTTGGGTCTTTCTGGTTACGCACAGAAACTACTCATCACGAACACAGTCAGACTTGCCAGCTATCTAAATGGAACTTGGGAAAAACCAGTCGCTGGTTCGAGTTGGCGGCAGCCAGTAGATCATCATTCTGGTACTGGGCAGTAGGGGCCTCCTTCGCCATCACTACGGGAGCCGGTGGACTGAGTATTAGTCCTAGCCTTACTTACCGGCCCGTAGTAGACGAGAGGAGATCGCCGGTGTTTAGGGTATTGGCTGTCCTTGAATTATTCTTTTTCCATCGGGCGACGCGAATGGATGAAGACGAGTGCTCTCGTTGCCTGAGTGCGGTCGCCAGTACGATCCTGACGCTCTACCGGGAGAAGAAAGCATTCCCTTGGGAGGTCAACACGAGAGGAGAATCTGCTGTGCACCAAATGGTGCTTATGATCGGTTTTCCGTATTATTGGCGCGAACACTTCTGTGACTTCATCATTTGGGCCGTGGAGAAAGCAGGTTTGCCTGCAAACATTTGTGACTTCGTTGGCAGGTGAGTTGCGACAGTAGTATCCTTTTTCATTTAAAGCTTGACCTAATGTTGGAGTTTCTCACAATACGGTGCCTAGGACCCCAGTCATGGAGATAGCTGAGCAACAAAGTACTCATGACGATCAAGAACTACAACTTCTTTCTATATTATATGAAAAGGCGCCTGAGTCGGTCATGAATTACGATATGTTCGAAGGCGGGTATTGGTACGACGTAAATTCCTGGATGGTGACGCATGTGCCTTCTGGGGGCGGGTTTGGACGTATTCAATCTGAAAGTAGGTCATTTGTTCATGATGCTGGGATGACAAGAGCGAGAAGGGAACCAGGCACAGGCTGACAGTTCTAGTTTTCGGTTACGGGCCACTATGCACAGCTATTGTGACCCAACACGGTGCAGAACAATTCAACGATCTCGTCGATGCCTTGGACATCTGCGAAGTCAATCCGTTTGGACAAACACCCTTACATGTGGCAGCGGCAAAAGGCAATCCCAACGTGTTGGCGATACTACTACGTTCTCCGCACATTCTTGATATTTTGCACCTACGAGATGCCCGTGGAAATCATGCCATCGACTATGCTGTAGCGTAAAGTAGTTGGCATTGTTCAGAGCCTCGGAGCCCTGTTCCCTGTTCAAAGTGCTGTTGCACTGACGGACTTGACATGCTACTAAATGTCGATGGTTGTTTTGATGGCTTCCTTGAAAGTATCCCAGGTGCGATGAGATTTGCGAATGCTCTTCAGATTGGGTCACTCCGGTCGAGTTTTCTGTTGCTGAGCAAACTCAAGGCCAAAAGAAATCAAACAAAATATATGGCATTAACGCATCTGGGAAACAAGGAGATACAACGCTGCAAGCTCGATCAGGACGATGTATTGGACTACCATGGAATTGATGTAGTCGACTGTCTCAACAACGTGGGTATCAATGTGCCTGCGACGCTCAAGAACAGCTTCCTCAAGTCTGCCCGCCGTCGCTCGATTCATCACACCTTCTCATCACGCGCGGAACATGATCAGCCAGATTACGTGGCTCAATTAATCTTTGATCTTGGTTTTCGAAATATCGATGAGCCAGATGAGAAGGGACAAACTCCGTTGATGCTAATTTGCAAATGGCATACCAGACCGGAACTGAGGCTTTGGTTTGTGGAACATGGTGCTGATCTTACTCTGAGATATCCATGCAGCGGAAGCAGGATAACTTCCCACGCTCATGTCAATCCAACCGTTGCACAGCAGGTTTTTGAATTATTGCGTAGGCCGTCTGCTCCCGAACGCCTGAAATTTCAGAGAGCCACCCTAATCACTAGGGTTGTGCCAGTCACCATAACTGATGACTGCGAGTGCTATTGCACCCAAGATGGATGCTGTCCTGCCTCCATTTTGTTTTGGGACCTTTGGAAACAACATCAAGGATGGAAAATTCCTCATACAGAGGTTGGCTCAAAGATTGCGCAGTTCTTGGAAAGCTCTTCTTTGAATTTGACATCTCATCGTCACGTCTGTTTGACAGCTCTACGCATACTTACATTCGAGGCTCTTGAGATCAGTCACACATGCGGCTGTGGAAGGCTGTCGGACGAACCCGCATTGAACAACGATGAATTTGGGCAAGCGTGGGATGAAGAAGCTCATCTGATCGGGCGACTGGAAGAGCTACAAGCTGAATTCGAGGCCGCTTTCGATGCGTTGGGTAAAGATTTCAGTACATTCCTTACCACCGAATGGGCGCCACGGGTGGAGAATGCCCTCAGGAGGCTTGATGAAGACCAGCTGAGTGAGGCAGAACGTACAGGTGCAGAAGCTCTAGGAGTCAAGTGGCAAGCCCGGGAGGAAGACGAGCGCGGCGGCGAATCCAACGCCATCGTGAGTGTAGAGGATTTCTTTCGCGCGCTGCGAGAGATTGAGAAGGAGTGAAGAACACTTGGTAGGTTTTGTGTCTTCTCCCACTTTCGACTGGAATGAAAAACAAACTGACATGCTGCCACGTCACTATCATTGGCCATTAGCAATGCCTGCGGAGCACACACGCTCGCGAGGACACTTGGTTTACTCTATTCATGTCTACTCCATAGAAAATCTGTGCTATCCTATTTGTGCGCATTTTACGTCTTTTTGGTTCCTATCGATGTCGTACACCGACGAACTGTGGTCTTGTCCCTCCACGGGAACGACCAGAAACATGGCCTTTTAGAAGACGAATAGTATAAAGCAGCTCGGGCAGCTTCGAAGTACAAATATTTGCGGAGAATGTCTGGAATTACCGGGAACTGATGGCGTGCTCGCCCTGGACTCGCCCACGCGGCTCCTCGGCCTGCAGCAGAGGCCACTGTGACCCGAGGACCACGTCGACGATTTACATGATCATAAATATGTGTTGTATGTGTATTGCGGCATCAGAGTCACAAGTACCGTAGAAATTATGCTGCAAACCCATTCTTTACCAGAAAATGACCTGTATTTGTACTTCACAACGCATTCGCTTGCAGTGTGGTGGCAATCCGCACCAAGGGAGTCTTTCCTGAGCTTCCAAGTCGTATTTCACATTTCGATACCATAAAGTTTCCCCAGCATGATCAAGCTCCCAAAAAAATAATTACAAGGTCGGAACAAAAAGTACAAAGCCAACGCTCTTTGCCCACAAACGCCAGTTGATGCTTTCCCGCAGCCATTCAAACGCCGTAAGCTATCCGTGGATAGTCCACCATCATGATCCATCCAACCCATTGTCGTGTCTGTCGTGTGGCTCTCTCTCTCCGCAGAGAAGGGAGGTGTAAAGGGAGGAGGTGTGTTGTCTCATGAGGCGGCCTTCTTCTTCCTGCCGCCCCGTCCTTTCTTCTTGGGCTCCACGTCGAGATCCTCGTCGCTATCCGTGTTCTCGCTCGCCTTCTTGCCCTTGGGCTCCTTCTCCTCCTTCTCGCTGACCTTGGCGACGATCTCCTGCAGGAAGTCCCACTGCGGGTTGCCCTCGACGGCCTGCTTGAGCATCTGCGCCGTGATGCGCTTCGAGTTCTTGTCCTTGGCCACGTCGGCGCTCTTACCGACGATTTGGACCATGAAGAGCTCGAGCGCCTTGCCCACGGCTATCGGGGTCTGCTGGGCGACCTTGCCGACCTCCTCGTCTGCTTGCATGATGCGCTTGATGCGCGCGGTGGGAAATTTGGTCTTGACTGGGGAGTGCATGATCTCTGGCTGCTGCGCCTGGGCGGCAGCCGATTTGCGAGGCGGCATGGCGGCCGATGGTTCTGCAGGCAGCTGTGGCGGTTGCTGATCGTAGGCGGGTGGGAAACGGGGGCTCTGGAGCTGAGCCGACTGCTGAACTTGCGGTTGCGGTGGCAGATAGTGGCTTGAAGAATCCTCGGTGAAGGTCGAGTAGTATGGTTGCGGACCGGTGAGACTCGGTGGTGAATTGTGTTGCTGCTGCGGGGATAAAATGTAGGCGGGCTGGGACAGCTGGGCGTAGAGGTTCGTGGGCGGCGGCGGCGAAGAAAAATATGGTTGTTGGGATCGGGCAGAGGTGGGCGAGGGAGCGGTATAAGTAGAATTGTAGTTGTTATAGGTCGCGGGAGAAGAATAAGTTTGGTGGGGCTGTGGCTGACCAGCTTGAGCGTAGTGTCCGCCAGGCTGATGCTGGTACTGCTGTTGCTGGTGCTGTTGGTGGGAGCTGCTGTTATAAGTGGATGACGGCGAGTATCCAGAGAGGGAGTTTGGGTTCGGGGCGGATGTGAATGATGCGCCGCCGCCAGCATTTGGGTCGTGGCCGCCCGAGAAGAAGGACGAGAGGTCGGGCGACTTTGGCGCGTACGTTCCCTCCTCGGTGGACATTTCTTTGTTCTCCTTCTCTTCTGTCTCTCCGAGGTATGGAGGTACACTTATTCTCCCACAGGACAATTGAGTGGTGCAACTAGTGCCTCAGAACAGACCAGAAATCGCTGGTACAACACGGACTGTGTCGTTCCCCCCAATTTCGATGGCTTGTGGAAAGGTATACAGTATATACCTTAACTATAATAGGCCCGTACTGTATAGGTAGGCAGGTATCGTGAACGGCGGCTTTCGGTGGCTTGTGAATCACAAGTGAGCATTCGCCGCAGCAGCCAGCAAGGGAGCTACCGTCCAATGGTGACAGGGGTGCTTTATCGATGGAGGGGCTAATGCAAGACCTCGATAGCTTCGAGAAGCGAGCCGGATGAGACAGACAGGCCTCGTTGGAGGGTGGACCTCTCTCTTCTCTCTCTCTTTTTTCGGGGGGACTGTCGCAAACCTATATATTTCTCTCTCCCCCCAATCCAATATGGGCCTTGGTTTTATAAACTTTATGCAGCCTCTATGCAGATGCACAGCCGCGCATACGAAGATGGAATCCGGTGAAGACTACAAATGTAGACCTTTCAGACTTCCTATATCATATACTTCGTACACTGGGAACTGAGTCTGATGACAGACAGAAGAGCTCCAATGTTTATGATAATAATGGTGGGGTCGTGCTACTTGACGATCACGACCTCTTCAACCTCTGGCAATCCGCGGTGCGGCTTGTGAATCTCGGATTGAACGGGAATATGAACGTGTTATGCGCCGGATCAAGTAATGACCGATTGTCGAAATGTCTGAATCGGGGGGGTCTCCAGTTGGACGGGCGGCGGGGAAGAGGCTGATTGGAATTGGTCGACTTGGGTGATTTTTCGAGCTCGATGTGGGGTTACAAAGTGACTTTTCGTTTTTCTTTCTCTGTCTTTTTCTCTCCCCTCCCTCGTTCAGTGGCCATCACTCGGGCGGCGCTTGAGCTTTTTTAAATATCCAGTTGGGACCCGACTGCAACCAAGGATGGCCAGAGTCAGGGGTCGGAGGAACGTACCTAGCAGGGCACCTAGGCCTTGCCTGGCTGGCGCCTGAGCTTGGGAGACTTTTTTTTCTTTCCTTCTTTTCCCTTTGTACCCGCTCACCTCACCTCTTCTGAGAGCCCAGCACAGCCACCGAGAATATTTTTGTTGCCCAGCTCTGCAGATCACTGGAGCCCGTTCCAAGCCCGTCATTGACCCCACGCTCCAATCCAATTGATCGATCTGTCGTTTCCGTCCATCGACGTGATTGATTGCTTGATTATCTTCAACGGCGCCGCTGCCCGCCATCCGATACATCCATCATTTTACTATTTACGCCAGTAATACCACCATCGTGGCCATGAGAATTCTACAAAACATCTAGCACTAGGCCCATCACGTCGCAGACTTTTGTGCCACTGCTCAACTTGCGCACTATATTCGTCACACGCGCTGAAGCCCACGCCAGCCTAGACAGGTTGTCTTGCAAATACAAGAGTCATCTGATCACAGTTTTTTTGCTTCTGTCATCACCCGCATCCTCTTCCTCCCCCTGCCTTCCGTTTGATGAGTTAGGCAACGGGAGTCGACGCGCTAGCCCGGCCAGTATGTAAGCTCAAGCTAGGCGCGCTTATTCCACACCAAAGGCAACGAGCTGCTGAAGACAACCGACTGTCTTGAAATTCTTGAATCAATCACTTGCACTGCAGCCTACACGAAACGTCTGGCACCTACAGGTTTGGGGTCCATTCACTTCTGCAGAAATGCAGTTCGGGGTAGTATACATATCGAGCGCCGCCTGAGCGTGCAGCGATTGCAAGGCACCCTGCCGATGAACCCTCAAACCATCTCCTCGCGTCATCTGCACCTCGCGCGCCCAGATCGCACGAGGCTGGGAGCTACGTACCTGGACTCCTACCTAGGCTGAACATTGAACGTATTCCGTTCTCATCGTTGCTTACCTGCATACCTCCCCACCCCTGGACAAGTGTCCATCCTACACAACTTGCCTCGGTCATGGATGATGACAAAAGTATCAAAGAGCTTAAATTGGGAGATCGTACTACAGGCCGGATTAGAAGCCGAGTATTTACTCCGGTATTTGCTAAGGTTCCTTTTTCGTTCCTGATCGATCCGTGACCTTTTACTTGATCTAATCTGACATGGCACGACTGGCATATATTTTCTCTATTATGATTACTGTGATATATATGTACAATGTTGGGTGCCGGTAGCTCGTCCTATATCATGATGGCAGTGACTCACGGACGCACTGCACAACGCTCTTCAAACCTTTTTGCCTCTCCTCTTTGGAGCTTGCCAGGAACAAGGCGGCGACAGGCCACGCGTGTATCCCACCGGGCTCGGCTCTACTGCTCACTTTGATCTTGTTCTCTTCCAGGAAGTCTACCAGGCCCTCGATCTCTGGTGCAAACACCTCTTCCGCGCCATATGCGAAATACATGCCACCTTTGGGACACGCCCTCTTCCACCAAGACACGTCTCTGCAATTCCCCGGAGATATCATCGGGTCGTCCGTCCTGGCCTGCTTACCGACATATTCACGTGCGTACTGATGCAAGTTGCCACTGTCGAGATAGTCGCTGGCCGTGTTCCGATGCTTCTCGGAGACGAGGGTGACCCACGGCGAGATGAAGGCGGCCATGCCCGGCCTCGGCAGCTGCCAGGAGCCGCTCTCGTTCATCTTGCCCTGGTCGTACTCCCGGTTCGCGATGTGCAGGAGCAGGCTCATCTGCACCGTGGCGCCGGCGCTGTCGCCGCTGATGCAGATCCTGGACGCGTCGCCGCCGACCGTGGACACGACGTGGTCGTAGCCGGCAATGGCCTCGTGGAGCTGTTTCGGGAACGTGCCGTCCGGCACCAGCGTGTACTCCAGGGCGAATACAGCTGGGTTCTGAAAACCGCTCTCGCTCATCATGCTAAGCCACGCCAGGAGATATTCCAGGTAAAAGTACGAGGATCCCACTATAAAGTCTCGGGTCAGTTTTTGCTTCTACAGATATGACGAGCCGGATTTTCAAAGAAATTCCTGGTTCAACTGTGTCTGAATTCCCAAAAATTTCCAGCTTCAACACCAAGAACTTAGAATCTGCTTACTGCTGAAACCGCCACCTATTGCGCGTCAGTTGAATGTCATTTTATACAGGGTGAAGACTTCTTACCGTGGGCATAATATATGCAAACATCAGGCTTCTTCAACGAATCCTTGATCATCCAGACACCCTTGAACCGTTTCTGTAAAATCACCAGTCAGCCCCTCAACCATGCCTCCGGGGTTGAACCTGTATACTCACATCAACGTGCTCGTGCCAATGCACCGGCTTCCTGAAAATGCCGTGCCGCAGCATGCGGAACCGCATAAACGGCAGCGCGACCTCCCTCGAAAAAAAGACGCGGCCAACGCTCGGCGACACGTTGGCAAACGCGTACCGCACGCAGCGGATGACAAAGTCCTCAAACGGGCTGGCGACCTGGACAAAGGGGCTGCGCCGCTCGTAGGGGACGAGCAGCCGGTCGCGGAGGAAGGAGTAGGGGAGGCGGAATACTATATACTTGTTAATCTATATTTTTCCACCGCTGATGCTTGCTGAGATCTTGGTCTCGGTTTTGCTTAAGAAGGGGGGGGGTCTAACTTACACAGGAACGGGAGACATTGCAGCGCCGTGGCCAGCGTCCCGAAGAGGCCTACCCGGAGGAGCAGCTGCGGCGCCAGGAAGACGCAGAAGACGAGGCAGTCCAGGTACGAGATGGGTCCGAGAATCATGGCGTTTTGGAGAGATAAATGATTCGGGGAGATCTAGCTGGCTGTGGTCAAGTTCTTTTCATTGCTGTGTAAGTCGGTTTGAAGTGTGAGGATCGAACGATTGCAGAAATTCCGATGTTACTAGCAATGGAACTGCTTTTTGGTTCATTTGCTGTTCATTTGTATAGATGAGAGATTGTGTTTTGAACATCAGTACACAGTCAATTGAGTGCTACTTTCCATCGAACGATACTTCGTCTTCCATTTGATACAAGGAAAAAAGCACGTGTTAATGAGGTTGTTTTCAATGTAATAAGCTGTCCATTTAGCGGTTACTGGTGACGTCGAGGACTCCCTGCACAGGCATTGTTACCGCTGCACTGCCGCCCCCAATTACCTGAGGCGGGTCCCCACTACGGGGTACAGACACGGCAAAGGACGGGTAGGTAACCGTCTGGTGGGAGAGAACAACTGTTCCATGCCGACCATTGATAACCTTTCTCTCCCGTCCCGACAGGATGGAATCTGGTATGTACAAGACGAGCAAGACATTCGACGCAAGGATGCACTGATTTATGCTCAAAACTCTCTTGGCTGGTCCCGTACGTTGTGCATGCTTCTGGCTCCTAGTCGAAGGCCGAGACACCGAGAAAGAGCCGCCTTTCAATGCAAGGGTCAGTTGAATGGAAATAGTAAGCCGTGGTACGAGGGCGCAACACGCCATAGCATCAATTCGTGTCTGCATGCAAGTGTTCACAACCTCATGACTGTTCCTATATCCGCTCGTGCGTAGTCAAGGTGATAAAGGTTCATGACTTGTCATAATTCTCTAATCTGAGATATCTATTAGATCTTTTGTGGCTCCATTATATGCCTATATAAGCATTGGTATACTCTGAACAAAGCATGTCGGCTCCGGGGTGGATCGGATACTTTTTTCCTTGAGAGTATGCTCCGGAACGAATTGTTGAAGCTTGCCCCTTGTACTCTTCCGTGGGACTGTTTGCAACGCAAAGCTGTCCTAGTAGAGGTTTTGACGCATGTCGAATCTAGTTCGAGCGTATTATTGATTGGACGTGGGTTGATAGTATGCAGCTTAGAAGGCGAAGACCTGGTCCTCCAGCTTGCTGACGGGACGGGCCTTCTTGAAGCCAAGGCTCTCGGTGGCCTTCTTCAAGCCGCTGACCATGGGGGGAGGTCCGCACACCAAGATCTTGACATCATCGGCGGCCTTGGGCAACCATTTCTGAGATCCAATTAGCACTCCGATTCGCAGTATACTTCACGTGTGTACTCACGGTGATCATGTCAGCAGTGACGTAGCCAACACCGCCGGTCCAGCCCTCCGGAGGCTTGTCCAGAACGTAGTGAACCCTGAAGCCGCTGTCCTCCTTGGCAAGAGCGTCGAGGTCCTCCTTGAGCAGGATGTCTTGAGGCGTCACGTTGGCGAAGATGAGGTCAATCTGGGTCTTGTCGCCAGTGGGTCTTCCGCGAATGACAGCCCTGACGATCTGGAGCATGGGAGTGATACCAGTACCGCCGGCAACCATACCAAAGTGGCGCACCATGTTGGGAGTGTAGACGAAAGCGCCCTTGGGGCCCTTGACCTTGATTGTCTGGCCAACGTTGAGGGAGGCCATCATCTTGGAGATGTTGCCGGTGGGGTAGGACTTGATCAGAAGATCAATGTAGCCAGGCTGGTGGTCGCCGGAGATGGGAGTGTAGGATCGAACAATCTCCTTGGTAGAGCCATCGGGTTGCTCGCAAGCAGCACCAATCGAGATGTGCTGGCCGATGGGGAGGCCAAGGATAGTGGTCGGGCTCGGGAGGTTGAAGCGGTAGCTGTAGGGGTTTAATTAGTGTCCAATCGCATAGTACTGCACCGCAATGGCCTGCTTACATGGCGGTGTTGTGGGAGAGAATGGTCTTCTCCTTGAGCTCGAGGTCTTGGAAGTTGTCGGGCTTGAGGAAGATCTTGGGCACTGGTCTCGTGTAAGTCCATTGTCACGGTAATCTTGCTTCTCAAGGCACATACGCTGGCTAAAGTACTTGAGGGAACCCAAGGCCAGAGCCAGGAGGACAGCGTAGGGAGCCCATTCCTTCTTGACAATCAGGGTGCCGAAAATGAGCAGACCGGATGGGATGATGATCCCGTTGAGGTTCTGACTCGAGGTCAGGGACGAGGCGGCGCTCATCTTGAAGGTGACTGGTTTTGGAAACCAAAAGAAAGAATAAACACCTAAAAGAAGAGAAAGTTACAGTCGACCTCGAACTTCCACTAGGAGGGAACGAGAAGGGAGCTACTCCACGAGGTGTTGTGAAGTAAGCGACGAGATCTTAATAAAGAGTCGGGATTCGGGCATGGGAAGCTGGGGGCCGGGAAATATTTCTAAAATCAGCCCACCTTCGAGCTCAAGTGTTGAGCGACCGACCTTGGGGTGAGAAGCTCCGATGCTGGGAGCCGAAGGGGCCCCTGGACGAGCGACAGCTGCACGGCACTGCGGGTCATTGGCTTTGGAATCTGGGACAGGCTGCTAACACAGGCACCAGAAGGTCCAGAGCCCCCGCAAATTAGCGGTAAGGCCAAGACTGCCAG
The DNA here is from genome assembly GCA_022432395.1 of Pestalotiopsis sp. NC0098. Lineage (NCBI taxonomy): Eukaryota > Fungi > Ascomycota > Sordariomycetes > Amphisphaeriales > Sporocadaceae > Pestalotiopsis > Pestalotiopsis sp. NC0098. The sequence goes on along the minus strand of JAJKLJ010000004.1, from coordinate 997,881 downwards.
GTGCCGAGGGGGGGAAACATCGACACTGGGTTTCTGATGGTTAACTTGCCGCAACAGAGTTTAGCGGGCATCTCGACGTCCGATGCGATGCGATTCGAGGACTGCTTACCGTTCCCGTTCTTTTGGTAGATTTCTGCCGGGGGGCTCCTCTCAACTTGCCGCATGAGATTCCCCAAGTCAAGTCCTGAGAGACCCTGAATCGTCTCACCGGCCACCTGATAGAGCCGCCAACGTCACCGTTCTAGTCATGGTTAGACTTTTGCTTCGCGTATACCGCTGTCCAAGTTGTTATTAGCGAAACTCTTTACTAGTTCAGGGCAAACATCTCGTGTGTCCGATACATCGGAGCTCTATCTTTTGCATACATACCAGACCTGCCTGCGTGTCGCCGAGAAATCGGAAGCGCAACGACCCTATTATCGGCTACTAAACTCCTCACCCCACTTACTAGGTATACCGTATACCGTCTCGCGATTTCACAAGGTGTTTTCTCGGCAAGTCCCTCAATAACATAAGTGGGGGTTCGTCATCTTTGCTACAACACTACCTACCAGTACCGTCAGCCGTCTTGGTCGGAATCGGAACGATCAGCATGGGTGACAATATCGAGGAACCTCCGTTTCCTTTGACGGATGTGGACAAATGGATACTCTCTCTGACAGACGAGCAATACAAGTATCATGATTGGGAAGATATGCGCAATATTGTCAGTAAGTACAGGTTGATATACTATGTTTTTGTTTGATTCGTGTTCTTCTTCTTTGCCGTACATCTTGAGCTGAGCGATTGCTACAGAGGAGAACAACCTCTCAGTTCTGAAGCGGAAACCGTCAGATCTCCGTAAATACATGAAATGGACAGCCGAGACCAAGGCGGAATATGGCTCCATGACCCAGTATCTTCTCGCTCATCGCCTGCCAAAGGCCTGGGGCGGACCTCCCTTCACTCCCAAGTCCGACGTCCCATTTGAGGATCCATCCGACTACAGCGTGTTGTTGAATGACTGGCCCTACGGACTCACCCCCGATATCAAACACATTGTCGTCTGGTCGAGAACACCCATCAAGACCGACCCCGAGACTGGCGATATGACCCCGGAGAGTAGGCGCATCATCGAGTTGTTTGTGAAGAGGTTTTTCGTCGACAAATTGGGCCCCAGTGGTGCAGACCGAGTACTCTGGTTCAAGAACTGGGTCGCCTTGCAAAGCGTTCCAGCATTGGAACATATCCACGTCATGGTGAAAGACGTCGGACAGGACACCTTGGACGAATGGTCACGGAAGCTCGACAGCCACAATTAGATATTAGAGTGTAGACGTGGCTGAGAATCGATATGCCTGTGGTCTGCGTCCTTCAAATCGCCCCGTGCATATGTAGTCTGGTGTTTATGCAGCCCGTCGCTGCTTGCGGTTGCCGGCACCCTGAGGCATGGCGGCGCCCTCGGGAGGTTGCTGCATGCCTCCCATGCCTCCAGCCATGTTCCGTGCTGCGCTCAGGAACCCCCAACCCTTGATGACTGCAAAGACGGGGACAGCCAACCATAGGAGCCAACCTCCGTTGCCAAACAGAATGACCGTGATGACGGTGGCCCACGTGACCCAAATGGTATCCCACATATACTCTGTCAGGCCAGGTGCGTTCAAGTCCTCGCCGGCTGTTCTGAGAGCTTTGGTGGTGGGATCATACTTGGGACGGCCGGTAGACTCCAGGATGTACTCGCAGACGAAAGCCGGGATAGAGAGAATGATGTAATATAGCAGAGACCGGCGCCTGAATAGAAGGTTGGAGAGCACAAATAATGTGTTGACGATAAGGGTACCAAGGTGGAGGTTCTTGAGGGCCTCTGCGTTGGACTTGGCCCTATCCTTTCTCGCCTTTTGAGCCATGTTGATAGCGAGAGTTTGTTTGTTGTCGCGGCGCCTAAGACTAGGTAGGCTTGGATGTATTTCAGGCGGTGACGTAAAAACGACAAGTGTCTTTTTGCGGGATGCCAGACGACGACGAGCGAACGATATCCAGATAGTAGAAGGCTGACTCGGCTGAGATGAGTTGGGCACGTGAGATGGTGGACACTGGAGAGAATGTACGGTCCGGTAACAACAGAAATCAACAGGCGAGCTGTCCAATTGTTTCGTTGGCCTGGGATGATCAGAAGACACAAAATGATGAGGCTGAAGTTGGGATGCGGCGGACTGGGATCCAACCAGACCAGGTTGCTAACCTAGACTCGCTCGTGTGAGCGGGCGTCGTGCACAGTAGACTTTTTGCGGTTAGGCGCCCGTCGCCTCCGATTGTTGCTGGGCTGCCACCAGCGCCCGCGGGACGCCGGTTCAGCGTGGCTCTCAGCCAATCAAAGGCCCGCACGGCGCTTCCACCACAACATTGAGAAGCTTGGACTGTTACCAGGGAACGCCTGCAACCGTTATCCCATGCCACCTTTTTGACTTTCACAGGACGGAAGCGGCTGTCAGGAAGATCATTTTTCTTCCCTCGACGACGACGACGACGCCTTCGACTTGGTCTTTTGAGAATAGGGACCGAAGAAGGGCTCATACGCAGTGAGACGTTTGACTTTTGCGACCCCGGGGAGACCGATATGCAGTAACGGGGCTTGGGACTCTCGTGCCCAACCTTCTCTTTTCGTTTCAAGCCGCTTTCAGATGCGTGCTCGAGGAAGCAACGATCCGGTTTTTGCGACAGCACTCGCTTCTGTCCGCCACTCGCCCAGGGCCTTCCTGGCCTGAAAAAGACGTGCTTTAGGTCGTCATACACGATTCCGATTTCCATAATTCGATCGCACCCATCCGGCCTTCGCAGCACTTCGCACGGAACAGAGGTCTAGCCGCCGCACTCACGGACACAAAGACTCGCCCCGTTCGTGCTGCCACAACCCGGCCACAACAGTCGGCTGTGGAGACTTGCAAAGAGCAGTCGACCATCTCGCAGTGCTCGCGGTGATTGTGTCCGCGGCACCACATGGCCATGCGCGGATAGCCTCTGTGTTTTCGCACCCGCCCCAACCCTCACGAGCGATCTCCGTCATGGGGCTCTCAGCACAGGCCGTGACAGGCCAGCTGAGACAGCTCATTTACTATCATCTCGACAATATCAACTACGAGAATGCCCTATTCTTCGCCGAGAGACTTGTTGCCCACGACCCGCGCTCCAGCGAAACCGCTTACCTCGTCTCTCTGAGTTACTTTCGCCTAGGCGACTACCGATCGGCGCACGAGTTCAGCAAACCTCTTGGATATCGAGGTGTACATCTAGGCTGCGCATACATCTTTGCCCAGACTTGCTTGGTTCTCGAGCGCTATAGGGATGGCATCGCGGCCTTGGAAAAGTCGAGAGGGCTTTGGACCAACAAATTCAGCTTTGGAAAACATGGGCCTTCGACTCGGGCATCGAACCCAGATTCTGCCAGTGTCGCCTGCTTACTTGGAAAACTGTACCGAGCATATGACGACAAGAAGAAGGCCATTTCACTCTTCGAGGAGTCGCTGAAGATCAACCCCTTCATGTGGGATGCTTTTACTGCGTTGTGCGACATGGGCGCAAATGTCAGGACCCAGAATGTCTTCAAATTGAACGAGATGCTCCTCCAGAACTTCGAACCAGACCACCCGAATGGTGTTTTGTCGGAGCAGAATGCCACAAACCCACCCGAGGTTCCTGCACTTAGGAAAACAACACAGCGGGGGCCGAACCACGGGCCGGATCCATTTGAGCCACAGAAATCCACGGATAGTGACGCTCTCACGGGAAACAATTTGTTATCGGCATCGATTACAGAAAACGATTTCATGCTGAAGATCAGTGCAGCTCGCTCTAGAATGGCGCACAGCACGATTCCAGTGCCTGACGGCATGGATACACCGCCGGCAACCAACGTCGATCCTCCATATGTCGCTCGGACGGGCTATCCTCCTGATCCGCCTGCTCATGGAGCACCTCGAAAGACCAAAATTGCCGCGGTAGGAGAGGCAGAGGCGCCCCCTAGAGTGGGCTATCGACTTGGCACGCGGCGGAATCAGCGGCATCAAGACAAGGCGCACGACGAGCAATCTGCAGAGCCACCGCACCCTCATATGTTAAGAGCTTCAGCCTCGGCAGCCGTGTCAGGAATAGAGAGGAAACGAACTGTTTCTGGTCAGCCCGTTCAGCCACGCCAACCGTCTGAAGAACCTGGAGCCCCACCGCGACGAAGCACAAGAATCAATATGTTCAAAAGCACAAATACGAAGACGAACTCGGGAGCAGCAACGGTCGGAGCAGTCCCTGCGCGAGAATTGAAGAAGGCTAGGCCCCCCATTTCAAGGATCATGCGACCTACCTCAGCCACCGGACCCAGTGTTGGTAGGGCCGTCAGCGGGAACCGAAAACCGGTTGAGGATCACGGAATGGATGTTGACCACGCCGAGGCGCCAAGAGTCAAGGAGCCACATCCGCACCCGCCGGTAGTGAAGACCGTCGAGCCAGAAGTTGCCAAGGCAGAGGAGGCCCTGAAATCCCTCCTCAGTCTCTTGAAAGCTTTCGGCTCTGGTTACCTTGCCTTGTCGCAGTTCCAGTGCTCTGATGCGTTGGTTGCATACAACTCGCTGCCTTCGGGCCATAAGAACACGCCGTGGGTATTATCTCAGATGGGTCGAGCCTACTATGAACAAGCATCATACGCAAAGGCAGAGGAATGTTACAGAAAGTTGCGTGTTTTGGCACCGTCTCGAATCGAAGATATGGAGGTCTACTCAACTATTTTGTGGTTTCTCAAGCGCGAGATTGACTTGTCCTTTTTGGCCCACGAGCTAGTAGATTCATACTGGAACAGCCCACAAGCATGGTGTGCCCTTGGCAATGCGTGGTCTCTGGCTCGGGATCATGAACAAGCACTGAAATGTTTCAAGCGCGCTACCCAGCTTGATTCCAAGTTTGCCTACGCATACACATTGCAGGGCCACGAGCATGTCGCCAATGAAGAATACGACAAGGCTCTCACAGCCTACCGCCAGGCCATATCGGCTGATCGCCGCCATTACAATGCATACTATGGTATCGGGCGCGTGTACGAGAAACTTGGCAATTATGACAAGGCTTATGCCCACTTCCATTCTGCGTCGGTCATCAATCCCACGAATGCTGTCCTAATATGTTGCATCGGCAACGTTTTGGAGAAGCAACGCCAAACGGTTCAGGCGTTGCAATACTTTACCAAGGCCACGGAACTGGCGCCGAATGCTGCCCAAACACGATACAAGAAGGCCCGTGCTCTGTTGGCGCTCAACCAGCTTGAGGCAGCGCAGCAAGAACTCGAGATTCTCAAGGACCTTGCGCCAGATGAGGCTACGGTGCATTTCTTGCTTGGCAAGCTATACAAGTCCCTTGGTGATAATGGTTCTGCCATCCGGCACTACACTATCGCTCTGAACTTGGATCCAAAGGTATTTCTTGCTCCCATGGATGATTTGCAGATGCACAAATGCTAACTGACGATCCCAGGCAAATCAACAGATCAAGGAGGCCATTGAGAGCCTGGAAGATGACGTGAGCTACGATGACTCGATGATGGCATGATGCTAGAGTGTCCGATCTTGCATTGGGCGGAGTGCATACTCGTGAAGAGTCGGCCTTTTGTGTTTGCATTATTGCTTTCGGCGATATGGGAGTAGTCCTGGGCGCGTCCTGGAGAGAATGTGCACGTTCTACCCAGCCTAGGATTATGAGGTGACGAGATCAGACATAATGACTTATTGTCTGAGCATGAAATTGGTTTGGCATGGCAAAAGGAGTTCTGGGATTACTAGGAGGGAACAGTTTGGAGTCGCATCAAGTGCCAGGGCTTCAATAGACATGACCTGCACAGGGCAGCCGGTCATCTTGTTTACAGGTAGCTGTACCGCACAGGATTGTGGATAGGCATGTGTACATTAAGGAAGCTGCGGCAGTATGCCTGAAGGCACGGGCTGGATCGGATTGACCTGCCAATATCCGTCTCTCAGGGCATATAATATACAAGATACCAGAGAGCGAAACCTGACATCTGTGACGTCTTTTTGCACACAGCTGAATGTTTGCAGCATGAATCATCACTGTTGTAACTTGGAGCAGATCAGGCGGCTGTCATGGTGTCTGATGACCAGGACCAATAGCAGACCAAGGTCCGAAATCGAGTCCAATGCACAGCCTGGTCATGGTGAAAAGTTGAGTGCCTTACTGAGGCACTCAGAGTTTTCAATGCACGTAGGCCAACTGAGAGCTCAAGTATCGCGATAATCCATAGTATACTCTGCATTCAATCTGTTGTTGTTCAGTAAAGGTTGTTGCAAAGGGAAACGCACGGACCCGTTTTGAGCAACTCGCGTCGCGCTCCTTCGCATAGTGCGTGCACGGGCCATTTTTAGATACGGGAAACAGGCCGAAAAACACAGCCAAAATAACACGCCCAAAGCGACGCTCCTGCACCCCGGACCAGACACTCGATTGGAATTAAAGAAGCGACCCCCAGGCAGGCGCTGATTTTTAAAACAAAAAAAAAACCCGCCTGACAGGCAATTGCTCACCCCAATACAGACTAGTGCATTTTTGGCCGCCCCCCGAATCAGTCGCAACCCAAGGCTGCACAATCAGTAACTGCCAGATAAATGCAAAGCCCCCAGGATCCTCGCCATTCTTCCGTTCTCCTCCTTTCCCTTTTACAGCAATCAATCAAAGCCATCTTCATCAACAATCGACCACCGCGTCATCAAAGCATCCGCATCCACTCCATCAACTAAACACATCTACACCAACACATCCATCAAAATGACTGGACGTAAGTTGCAATCTATTCGCGTCTACATCAGCACCTCTCATCTACGCGTCGCATCGGACGTGGGTTGTTGTCGATTGGTGTCGAGGTGGGGTGAAGTGGTGATGGCCTCTAGTAGGACGCGTCCTGCTTCACCGATACCCCGCCTCGACCACCACGACGCGACTCCGATGCACCATCTATTGCTTGATGATTCATTTCATCTGCATCAACAACATGCTAACATGTCTTCTTCATAGGCGGCAAGGGTGGCAAGGGTCTCGGAAAGGGTGGTGCCAAGCGCCACCGAAAGATTCTTCGTGACAACATCCAGGGTATCACCAAGCCCGCTATCCGACGTCTCGCTCGTCGTGGTGGTGTCAAGCGTATCTCTGCCAGTAAGTCATGGCTCACTGCCGCTCTTCTCATCATCGATGCTAACCATTCTCTTCACAGTGATCTACGAGGAGACCCGTGGTGTCCTCAAGTCCTTCCTCGAGGGTGTCATCCGTGACGCTGTCACCTACACTGAGCACGCCAAGCGCAAGACCGTCACCTCCCTCGACGTTGTCTACGCCCTCAAGCGCCAGGGCCGTACCCTGTACGGTTTCGGTGGTTAAGCGATGCAACACTTGTGTCTCCTGTGGGAGTTTGGTCGTTTTGGCGATTGGTTGGCATGATACACTATTGGCGTTCTTGGTATTCACAAAGGGGAAACATGGTTTTGCGTATGATTTCGATAATTGCGGAAGGGCGTAGATCAGCTCAGATCCCGAAGGGAGAGTTGGCTACAGCATGGCCGCGCAAACAGACAACATGATACTGAATCTACTCGCGTCTGCTTCGGCAGCGCCAACATGAACAAACAACAACACTTGAATTGCTATGCATTTGTGATAAATTGGCTCATGCATCTCTAGATGATTGCTCTTGGTGGTCGTAACCAGTGTTCTACGTAAACTCCGCAACTCCAGGCACGATGTTCAGCATCCATGTTGACGTTCTGTCTCTGTGCTCTATGCCTCTGTCCCTGTCAGATCGTGTTGTGATGTCCATGGCTCCGCCTTTTGATTTCCATGTTCATGATTAGCCATGGACACATCGCGTCAAAATCATTACACTGACGATGCCGCCGCATCAGCAGACCTTGCTGTCACTATGGGTTGATGCGGCAAGATCAGAGCGTTGGGTATCATGACTGTCGCTATCTTTGTGGTTTTCCTTTCTCCTCATTTCAAGCAAGCGCTGTCTACAAGTATTTCCTCCCGGCGGCGGCGACGCGCTGGCGGAAGACGGGGCTGGTGACCTCCATGTTGACGCGGTAGAAGGGGCTCATGCAGGCCTTGACCCAGTTCTCGTAGATCTCGGTGAAGAAGCTCTTGATGGCCTCCTCGGTCTGGGGCGAGGTCGGGTTGGCGGCGATGCTGGTCGAGGAGCGCGAGGCGACCGACGACGAGCCGGCCGACGAGGGCTGGACGGGCTGGTGCAGCAGCAGGAACTTGACGTTGCTCGGCGTCACGAAGCAGGATATGTACGAGTTGAAGAAGCGGTCGACGTGCTTGAGGTACCTGAAGAGAAAGTGCGGGACCGTGTCAGCGTTTCTACGTCTTGTGTCTCGATCTCGTAGCGAAGCGATCCTTTGACAGCAGGGGGACGAGTACACCTTACATCTGGCTGGTCCCCCACTGCACCTCCTCTACGATGTCGAGCGACGAGTGCACGATGAACTGGTTCATGTGCCGCGACTCCTCGCTGAAGCGCGACTGCCCGTCCCCGCCCTGCTTCGAGGTCCCGAACTCGTGCTCGAACAGCGGGTTGTCCTGCGTCCCGACGATGACGAAGTAGTATGACATGGTGGGTGGTTTATCTCGATTGTGCCGGAGATTCGTTAATGTAGAGAGAACCTTTCGCTACCGTAGTATCATCGGGGGTGTCCAAGTCGTGCGCAAGTGACTGAACGTTGTCGTTGCGTGTATCTTCCCGGGGCCCAACGGTATCGGTTCCGATGTTCGAACACGGCGCATCGCGGGCATCGAGACGCTGCGGTCGGGAGCAAGCAGCAAGCTAGGCCTGGGGGGATCCCCTAATGGTGGGGCCGCCCATCTGTGGGGACAACATGAACATTGATGAAAGTCGAAGCGGAACTTGGTACGTACATGCCATGATTTGTGGCCCGTGCGGCTGCAATCGTCGTTCTCGAACTTTTTGAAGCTTCTCCCAGCGCGACCGGTTTCTGGGGAGGATCATTTGTACGATTCCCCGTCCATTCCAGCACAACACCGATTCCCAGGCACTATGTTCGGATTCGGTGCATTCAGGGCGACGAGCGCCCTTTCGTCGGGTCTTTTATGGTACGTCATGCTTCCGCAGGACAGCGCTGAGGGCGATCCCTTCTACCGGAGACAACGAGCCTTGGACGACCCCAAATATGAACTGAGCTGACGGTCCGCCCGAATGGATATAGGAAGACCCCGTGGCGCCTGTCGAAATTCCAGAAACTGAGGCAGAGGAGGAGACTGCGGGCCGTGGACGGCGTCATCGCGACACTGGACGCCGCGCTGGCCAAGCAGGGCGAGACGGTCAAGAGCATCGAGACGTGGAAGGCCGAGATGCCCACCGAGGCCGAGATGCTGCCCCGGGACAAGTACACCATGTTCGACCGCAAGGAGAAGAGATACAGGAAGGGAATTCACAGTGAGTTTTTCCACCTGTTCTTGAAAGGCCTGGGTATTCCGTCGGCACCGGAGGCGTATATCGGGCCGGAAAAGATACACAGCAAGAGGCGTGGGATGTTTGATCGTTTCTGGACACTGGCTAATTTGAAATCAACAGAGCTGCCGAAGTGGACGAGAGTATCACAGAGAGTCAACCCGCCAGGTTATTAAGAAACATCATGGGTGGAACGATGGACCTCTTTTTTCTGTACGACCGACAACAAAACATTACATCGGCCTCCAGAAAATCTCTCCCAGAGATATCATTGGCATTGCCATGACCAGAACGGATACACTCCAGAAACATGGCCAGATGCGTAAAAAGCAGCCTACGATATTAGGCTTGCAATGTATACTATTGTAGCAGATCACACGGGCTTAACAGAACAAGCTCTCTGTACATGAAATGATATAGACCATTTCAGAATTTCATCGATCAAGACATCACAAAATTCGTTCGCGTCCGTAGCGCTGTTGAAACCATGGCAACAGCAGCCCGATTCTCGAATCTCGAGCTTTTGTTGGCCTCTGCCGAGGGTATCTCATATCATACAACTCAACTAGCTGCAGCATCCCATATAGATATCTATCGCAGCCTGCCGTAGTCCTTCTCCATCTGCTCATCGTTGTCATTGTCGCGATTCCGCTCATTGTCTCTCATCCTCTCCGACTCAATGGCGCGGCCGAGACCACCGCGGCCCTCGTCAAAGTCGTCGCGGTACTCGTCGCGCACCTGACCTCCCGACTTGCCACGGCCGTACTGCCGGCCCTCCTCGAATCCCGGGTCCAGATCCGTCCTGATGATGCGCTCGTCCAGTTTCGTGCCTCCAATGTACTTTAGGCAGTCCAGCGCATCCTGGTGTGTGTAGTACTCCACGAAGCAGAAGCCGCACGGGGTCTTCTGGAACCGGTCCAGGCCCATGATGAGCCGCTTGATCTCGCCGCACTTGGAAAAGAGGTCATAGACTTGCTCCTCTGTTGTGTAAAAGGACCTGTTTCTCATGGTCAGCATTCATTGCCGATAATGGAAGGAGCATGAATGTGGACTGGTCGTGCATCTCAAACGTAGACCATCTGGACAACACGGCCAGTCACTGGTAGCCTTGGCCTCCAGACAGGTCGCCTAAAACAGGCATTCCTTCCAAAGTCCAAGGGCACGCCTCATTCCGAAGGAGTGGCTTACAGATTGCCAACGTATAGCGTGGTGGCATTGGCTAGAGGGTCCTCTTCGGGCTTCTCCTCCGCCTTCTGATCAGCCATCTCCGCATCCCCATCTCTATCCTCGCGGGGGCGGTCATTCCGCCTGCGCTTGTTGTTCTATGAGAATCTGGTGAGCCTTTGATTCTGGACGGAAACTTGCAGTCGCGGGTCTGAGACGAGCGGCTCCGACTTACTCTGGCCTGGTAGTAGGCGCTTGGCCGGTCCAGTCTCTCGACTGTGCTTCTGTAACCTCCGCGCATATTGGCGGGTTCTTCTGGTAAAATCGATTTGTGAGGAAGAAGAGCTACAGAAAAGGTGTAAAATCGTGGATATCTCAAGAGGTTCAAGACTGTTTGTGACTGGAGGAGTTGAAGGCTGAACCAATGAAACGAAGCTCCGGCTACGTAAGGAAAGGCTGCGCAATTGGCTGTGGGGCTCGGGCCCTTCCTCCGTGCAGCTTTCTTTGAACAAGGCAACGCAACGCGACTTTGATTTGCTGTTTGGCGCGCTCTAGGTGTGCTGCAGGAGGGGCAGGGATACGATCCAGTAGCTGTTCGCTTTGGGCTTGGTCCGCTAAAAAGTTCCCAGCCGGATGCGCTAAAGTTTGGGTTTGGGGGAGCTCTGCCGTTGCTCTGGCTTCCGTGCTTTCTTTGCTTTGAGCAGGGCGTCAAGGACTTCTTCAAAATCCTCGTCACAAACAATTGAATCACCACCACACCCTCTTGGGCCAGATTCCAGCTTCGAGTGGCCCGCGAGCGACGCACGAATCCCAAGTTGGCTTCTTCCGGAGCGGAAATGCACCTGTCATAATACGCGCTTCTACCTACCATCCATCATCGCCTTGCCGGAACAGAAGAAGAAAAATATAAACATGCCGAGAATAAAAGGCTGGACGCCTGCCTGGCTCGACAAGCCCGCCCCGGGCTCCAACCTGTTTGCACCCGTCAAAGTCGACAGCAAGAGCTCCCCCTTCACGTCAAAAACGAAGCCCAAGCCTGGTCCCACGCGCACGATAGCTCAGTCCGGATCTCAAGTCTTTGTGGCTGTTGGCAAGGAAGTCAGATGGGCCGATCTGATCGACCTCAAGGAACGATGGGAGGACAAGACTTCAAGAGGTCGATCTGGGGTCAAATTCAAGCGCGAGAACTCTGGCAGCATTAGCGACGACGAGGTGCTCAAGGCCGCGGCCGCGGAGGACTACGCTGGCTTCCGGGTGAGTGCTACCATGCCTGGCTCTCTCGACCGACAAGACACTAACATTCCTCTCTAGACTATCAATGTTTCTGTCGGCTCCGACATCAAGCAGCTGGTGATATCGCCCTTCGCAGACTACCTTGCAGTACTCACAACTCATACTGTTCGCATCTGCGCTGTGCCAGATCTGGCCCACCTATCACAACCCAACAATGAGATCATCAAGCCGAAATGGTGGACTTTGGGGCCCACGACTCACGTTGTAGATCAGTCGCCTGTCGCATCCGCATTATGGCACCCCCTCGGCGTCAACGGCTCGGCCCTCGTTACGGTCACTACTGATGCCGTTGTCAGGGTCTGGGAGCTCAACCCTCTGGACCGGTGGTCCTTTGACAAGCCGACTCTCACTATCGACTTGATCAAGCTAGCAGACGGCACATCTCTGGACCAGAACTTTTCCGCCGCGGCCGACGTGACACGCAAGGGATTCTCGGCTGACTCTTTTGAGATGGATGTCGCCGCCGCATGTTTTGCTGGACGAGGCTCAGGTGGCTGGGCGCCGATGACGCTATGGGTTGCGATGACCGAGGGCGACGTTTATGCCCTATGTCCGCTTCTGCCGAGCAAGTGGGCTCCTCCGCCTACTCTAATTCCATCTCTATCTGTTGGTATTGTCGGCAACCTTGCTGCCATTGAGGATGACCCAGTTGTTTCGCCCGCCCGGAAGCTATTGGCCCAACAACAACTGGACTGGATGACCGACCTGGACAACCAAGAGCCAGTCGAGGTGGATGGACCCCTGGGAGAGGCGCCGGCTGATATCTACAACCGACCCAGCAGGCCCGGTGTCGTACCCCGGCTTCAGGGCCCGTTCGTTTTGGACATGAGCCCGGAGATGGAAGACGACCAGGATACGCAGCTGACTGATATCTTTGCCATTGGACAGAAATTGGACACAGCCGAACTTATGATGGGAGAAGATGAGGAGTTGGAGGTCGACGACATCGATCAGGAGGGACTGTCGCTCAACGTGGTCTGCTTGTTGTCGTCTAGCGGTCAGTTGCGTGTTTGTCTTGATACCGATGGAGTTGAGGCACAGTGGCTGCCGCCGCGGAACAAGTTCAGAGTGATCAGACAAGAAGACGAACCCGAGCCCACACTTCTTACGTTCCAGACTCTCGACACTCTGAGCAGCCTGGAGATAACGGAAGGCGCGTGGCCCATGTTCAGCCATGATGTCACCTCCCGGTATGCATTCTACGTGACCAACCCTTCGAGTATTACATATGTATCCCTCTCGCCCTGGGTCTTCCGACTAGAAAAGGAACTTCAAGGCGACTCCGATGCTGGGTCAGAATTCAGAATCGACATCTTGGTAAAGGGGCAAAGTTCGATTCGCGAGAGGCTACACACCATCGATGGTGGCGTTTCTCAACCAATCCCGGCCGTGGTACCAATCCGAGATCCTGACCTTGGATATCTCGTGCTGACTGCCACGGACGATGGGCCACTCTGCATCATCTTCGACATGCCAGTCTACGACTTTGAACCTATGAATTCTTCTTCGCCAAGCGTGGAACGAAGCGAAGATACAAAGCCACTGGACTTCTACGAGCCTCGCCCTACCTTTCAAGCACCGCACGTTTTCGATAAGAGCTCTGACTTGCCCGACATGCTGGCAAAACTCAAGAGCAGCAAGCACAAGACTATTGTTGGACAGGAAGTCCGTCTTTCTCCAGCCACCCTTCAAGTGTTTACAGATTGCCACCATATTCTGAGCGGCGAGACACACCGACTTGGGACTGCAGCATCAGAACTGTTCCGCAGACTCGAGACCTTGCAAGTCGAGCTCAGGAAGCAAATATCCAAGGCGAACGAGGTCAAATCGAGAGTGGACACGATCACGGGCGAGGACCAGGGCAACGAGCCAGAGTCGAGCAACGCTGCCGTCGAACGAAGGCTTGAGGCTGCAAAGAAGAGAAGTGAAGCGTTGAGTAAACGCTTGGAAAACATGCGACGTACCGTGAGCCGAGCCACTACCCGAGAGCTGAGCGACAAGGAGAGGGCTTGGATCACCGAAGTCAGGGGAATGGACGCCAGCATCTCTGGCTCTGGTGGTCCGCCTGCCGAGGGCGCATCCCGTTTCAGACAGATTGGCAAGAGGTATAATGAGGCAAAGTCACTGAAGGAAGAGCTTTCATCACAGGCAGAAAAGATTGCGCAGACCTCTGGGGAAGGGGAAGAGCCAGCTACCGCGGCCTCTGACCTACGCATTCCTGCAGATCTGCGGAGGAATAGGATTAGTCAAGTCCGAAGCCTGCTGGAACGGGAGACTGCATTGGTCGACGCTGTTAAGCTAAGATTGGAGCGTCTCTCTGTTAACGGCTGAGCGAGCTCTTTACTGTGTAGGTTATCGTTCTTGAGGCGGGTTCTAGCGAGGAAGCATGCCCTATCGTCAGGCTGTAGTTGGTGGTCAAGCTTTGGAGACATACCGACACATGAGTCGTGCCATGGCGAGCATGGATACACAAGAAACAGTTGGTAGGATCAAAGGGTGCCAATACAGCGCCGCGCAATGTGGCGAGCAAGTTCACATGGCACACAGCATGCTTGGCATGGGTCACTGCCGGAGGAGTGTGGGCGAGTTGGGCAAGGATCAGGGAAGCAAGTTCGCACGAACCAGGAATAGATGAAATCAACCAATCGTCGATCACTACTGAATAGAGTCGAATAGAACTTCAGCTTTGCCCAGCCATACCGACCGGGCTCAATTGGACAAGGTTTCCAATATTTGAGGCACGCAATGCATTCTGAACCGGTTATCGACAACCTGTTAGTTGACTCCTGTTGTTGGAGCACAATGTGCTGCGTCTTGACTGGATATAGGCTCGAATATGGCCAGTGACAACTTCTGAAACAGCATACCAATTCCAGCTTTGATGTTACAGGGCATTGGCTCTGTAGGGTACGAGGTGCTTGTGTAGTAAGCAGTAAACACAACATCAAGCAAAGCTAGGTCAGGTCAGAATCCAACTATATCTACTGGAAGCCACTTCCAGGATCCCATAACAGCAACCCATTTCCCTGGCCACGAGGCAGCAGCCAGCCGGGATATCGGGAGTATCAAGTGCCAATTGTTGGTCCTCGGCGGACACTGACATGTCGAGTCATTGACGCGTCTTGCGCCGTCTCCACTTACCTACTACCCCATTGCCAGTCGTTTCTTGATCATATTGATATGAAAAGTTCATGTTGTTATACTATACTTCAAAGAAATCTCCGTGCGAACGAAAAAATATGCTCTGTCTAAAGGTCGCAAACCAACCGCTTAAAAAATATTAAGCTCGGATAAATTTTTAAAAAATTCTTTCGAAGTCTTTTGTGCTATTTCTTTTTGAATAATTTTATTTTCTGTATTATCGTAAAAAGGACAGGGCACATCCTCGCCAGCTTAACCTAGATACGGAGACTTTTGTAAGATTATTGTATCTTGTTAACGTCGAAAGGTCGAGCTACTCATCGGTCGAGCTACACATCGGTCGAGCTACTTATCGGTCGAGCTACACATCGGTCGAGCTACGTATCGGTCGAGCTACTCATCGAGTCTGCTTACTCGTCAGATGATCGAAATGCTCAGGAACCATTACGACGACTCATATTTTGTGAGGCTCCAAGAGGCTTGCCAGGTGTCTTGCAGCAGTCGAGATGGCGTTGGCCGAGTTGACGCCAGGGAGTGGGCTTTGACAATTTAACAATGCAGTACCACGCACCAAGCAAGCTGTAGCTGCCCGGCCCAGAGAGCATGACCACTTATTTCTAAGCAGGCGACCGAAATGATAGATATAGGTCTCGACCAGGTTGTACGGCATCTCGTATACAGAGCCCAACTTCCTGGGAACCGGGCACTCGCTCTTACAAGCCATGGGCCATCCTCGTCCTGTCGGGCTGACTGGTCGCCTCGTTGAACAGACTTTTGGCTCGGCAGATGATGCCCACTATATACAATTCCAATATATACAAGAAGAACTGACAGAGCCTCTTCCATCAAAGTACAAAAAGACCAAACAATCGCCGTATGATAGTTTCTCATCCAGAAACTACAATCTGATGCTTGCCTATTTATACAGTGCCAAGCAGACTCCCAAATACATAGAAATGTCTCCTCCTTCACAGTCCATTGACCACATTGGGTTGATCATTGGTAAAGTCAAACAGGGCTCACAAACACCTATGGCTCATACTAATTCAAAATAGACAACAGTCACTTCATCTCGCTTCAGGGCGCCGAGGTCAAAGCCATCACGATTAAGGAGGCTTCCGGTCATTGGAAAGTCACCGTGGTGCGCTCCCACAACGGCGCCCGCGAGGCCCTCCTATCGTCCGAGCCCTGCGACTCATACGAAAAGGCCATCGAGTCCCTTCACGTCAAGACCGCCGAGGCCACGGCCGTCTACATTCAGAACAATGGCTTCGGCTTCCTGAACAAGGGCGAGGAAGACGACCTGAGTGATGACGACGAGACCGCATCTGTGGTCTCGTCACAGAGCAGGGACTCGCTCGACGACGCCGTTTCGGTGTCCGACAGCTCGGACGATGAATTGGTCACCCCAGCCTCGTCGTCACCCCCGAAGGAGGTGCGGGCTTCTTCTACCGGCTCCAAGGTCTCGCCCAAGAAGCGAGGCAAGCGAGGCAAAGCTCGTCGGTCCTCACGCAGCTACGAGAGCGAGAGCTCCGAAGAGATCGATATGCGTCATCAGGGGCCTCCACCGCCGCCCCCTGCCATGTTCCAGCATCCTCCCATAGGCCCCCTGCGCCGGGCGGGACATGGACCGCCTCCTCCTCCACCGGGCTTCCTCCATCCCAAGCCTCACCCCGGCATTAGGCCTATGGGGGCGCCTGCTAATCAGCCGCCCAGGCCTCCCGTTTCCATGCCCCCACCCGGCGTCGTGAACGCGCCGCCCTACCCTCTAGGACTGCAGCAGCAACACCCAAACACCCGCCCGCGGGATACCGATGCTGGAAGTCCCAGGCCCCTGCACGACGTGGCCATCACGGTCCACTGGGCCGGGCACGGCGAGCAGCGCTTCATCGACGCCACCCACGCGTCGGTCAGGGCGCTGCAGGACGCGGCGCTGCTGTACGTCCGGGGTCACATGAGCATGTTCGAAAACGTGACGCCTCTCGACCAGTCGCCTGGCCGTGCGTGGGCATTGAGAGCCACGCTGCGCCAAGCCTGGTTCGGCGCCGAGGCCTACAGCATGAGCGGATACCGCGGCGACGACCTTGCTAGGCTGTTCGGCTGTGTTAGTGACAAGAACATGATGCCTCGATTCGAGATCGACGTGGATTATGCCCCGAGCCCGATGCCGCCGCCTATGCCCTACGTGGCGTAAGTGAAGGAACGACTGATAGGAAGAAATGGGAGTGAGGCTTTCTCTGCGTCTCATCTGCAGCTCTTAGAGGTTCGTGACGGGATCTTCTAAGAGTATGCACGACACGCCTGCATATAAGTATGCATTCCACTGACGCGTGGTCCGTCAAGGCCGTTCGGTTTTGATTGGAACTGGACGATAACGTCGTGCCAATCAGTGGAAAAACGCCAGTGCTCTTGTCAGACGGATGGAAGTCTCGTCCCTTTTACCGGGTGTTACCTGATGTCTGCAGCCATTCTCCTAAGAAGCACACGAACTCCGCTTTCCCAACGTGTGCTTCCTCCTCATATCATCAACTACAAGCGCTATAGGATGTTGTGAAACGTCTCGTAGCACGACACGTCGCAGTTTATCTGCACCTCACGCAAAGTTCAACCTCTTGCCAAAAACACGATGAGGCCGGGCCTCTTATTTCCCCTATATCTCTTCTCCGTGACTGGCTTATTCCAAGTCGGCACACACACTCCTTTCTGACCGGCCCTTGGAGAACGCCGATCTTATGATTATGACATGCATATAAATCTCGGTATCGTGGTGTTTTAGCATTGGATATCATTGGGTCTTTGTTTCCCCTTAGTATGCAGATATTCATACTAATGCGGGCCAGCGTGTTTCTCTCTTCTGTATTTAAGGTTCAATATTGCCCTTCTATATCTGAACTCGTCCATTCGCTTATGAAAAGTAGAAGTAGTAGTAGCAGCATACGAACGGCACGACAGGAATAATAGAACCCCATTTTATCTTGGACTCTGTGCTCTCTGGTGCCACGAACGGATGCAAAACCTCTTTCGTTCTGTAATCTGCAACCCCGCCCACGTATTTTCTCTGGGCTGCATGCGTGATTCGTTCTTCATGACCCTCATCCGATAGGCATGAATGATTTTAGCGATTGGATCGTGATAAATGCAGCATGACCTGATTCATGCAGCTCTGCTGTCCGCCTATTGAGTAGGTATCGACAGGAGTCGGGATCTGGTGATGATAACGAGGATAAGGCCGTTGCGTGCTCCTTTGCCTGTCCCAGCCTTGTCTGAAGATACCGTCTTCCTATAGCCTATACTACTATACTATCACGGTTGCATTCTGATGAAATGTCGCTCGCTTCACTTTGTCTCTCTGGAACCCCGAAATCCTACGTTGGCTTTTCGTCAGCGTTTGTCCCCGTGACGGGGCCGCAGTGAGTATACTGTAATGACACGATCCCCTCTCCCAGGGGTAACAATGCACTCGCCGAATGGCTGGCCTCCTGGGTGGCCGCATATCGGAGTGGCCTAAATCGTGATGCGGCCTGATTTAGACTTCCGGACTGCATTGTCCAATAAGAAATGCAAATAGTGCATAAGCCCCGGCAACAGAGAGCGTTGAAGAATTGTATTGAAGGGTTTATGTTGAAAGTCCTCAAGAGCCTCATATCGGTATTGTTGGAAGGGACGATACTAAAAAGTGATATTCGGCCTCCGAGCAACCGGCGGTGAAGAGAGGGAATGGAATGCCGGGATGATTACATGCAAGCCACCGCGCCCTGCTATAGCTGCAAAGGAAGAGTCCGAGCGTGGGATTATAGAAGGTCCCACGGTAAGCCTTTGAAGATTCTTTCTTCTTTTGACCATATTCCCAAATGGAGGTCTTTCTTATAATCTTTGAAAAAGTCTCACCGACACTTCCATCTCTTCCGCCTCATATTTGTTCTGGTCGTGAGGCCGGGTCGCCTATCGTCGCCCGTCAGCATGGACGGAGTTAACGCATCTCGGGGCTTCTAAGAATGGCGCGTGAGTACAATATTACCTGGGATAAAGGCAAAGGCGTCTTTTGTTTTCCCGATGGTCATGATCCACCGAGTCTATCCTGGCAGCCATGGTCGAGGCAGGCGGGTATTGTGGTAATTAGATCCCCGAGTCACGAGAGCAACACTCGCAATCAAACACTTCGATAAGACAGCGTAACGCAGCCTCTTTGGTTACTTCAAACATATTGTAAACGTGATAAACATTACTCATTAACATTGCGTTCTTCTTCATTTTGTACCAGACAACGAGGGTCCTGCAGCTGGGCATGCCCATCTCTGATCATCCCTGATTCATTCCCGGCCTTGATGAGCTGCCCGCTTTCGACTGGAAAAAGCCGAAAGAATCTCGTATGTTGCCGCTGATAGCGCTCCACCGTTTCGACGAGTGCGGCGACGATGCGGCCGCCGGGGTGAGCAGGTCGGCATCGGTCTGGGGCGACGGCGCCTTCTCCATGGCGACCAGCTCCACGTCGCTCCAGTTGGCCGGGTTCATGCTCGTGTCCAGGGTGATCTCCGTCGAGTTCCCAAACTTGCTGTACCTCTTCAGCACTCTCTTGTTGCGGACGCCGGCCGACCCTATCGTTCGGTTGTGCTCAATGTCTCCGTCGGACCGTGGCGTGTTCGAGTTGCTGCCCGTTCCGCTACGGGACTTTCGGCTTCCGGAAATCAATTGGTGGGTGATGGAGATCAGAGCCCTGCACGCAGGCATACAGGCGCAGACTATGCCTATAGATACTTCGATCATGGACCAGTAGCCCACTTCGACGTAGTCCTCTGTAGTGAAGCATTGTGTTAGTATATATTCAAGCGTGAAGACAGTTTTGGTGGAAGTAAATCTCGACTTACGAGTGACGTTGGTGGTGGAACCGAATTGAATCATGGACTTGAGTCGTAGAATACTGACGAGAGTGACACTATGCGAGTAGTTAGCACATAAACAAGCACGCGAATAAGGACGTCGGCCACTGAAGACACTGTCTTTACTTACAGAAAGCCAACCGCAAACATGGAAAAGACTTGGATCTTCTTCCTCCAGCTCATCGTCAACTGCGCCAGGACGGGCAGAGGCAGGATCAGCGTGGTGAAATCGAAGAAGATGTTGGCACCTGCACCCGACCAGCCGAGATAGTTGACGTTGAAACACTTGGCCTTGTACTCGCCGTCCCAACTCCTCCAGGCACCATCGATGGGAGTGCATTGCAAGATGACGGCCAGGCCGAATCCCACAGCATACATGGCATTCAAGGCAATCATAACGAACACCATGTATCGAAAGTTCTGCTGTGGAAAGACTCGCAGGTAAAACAGAAGGATGGATATCTTGCCGATGGCCAATCCCTCGGCGTAGAGTATCTCCTCCCAGTAGAAGTACTGTCAATCAACCATGTGAGCATTCTCTTCCATCAAGGATCCCATCGTGTGGGTATACTATGTGAAGTCGAGCTGGGCTGTGGACTTACATATAACACCTGGTTAATATTGTCGGGCGATAATGTCCACATGTCTAGGCCCAGGCCATGGGATGAAAGGGGAAATGTGAGCGCACTCATGGGTATGTAGATCAGAACCACAATGAATATAGTCCACTACGGCCGTTTAGTCAGTAGATGAGAAGACATAAAATCAGTATCACTTACATCGTCAAGTCCCCACGAATGTGTTCGTAACCGCGCGAGACACCTGAGGCTGAAGGCGACTACGCCAATGACCAAGAAGGCGATTCCCAGGTGCCAGACCAGCGGCCTCCGATCCTCTCCCACATAATCGCACATGGAATAAGAGTAATTTTCTGACCCTGTAACACAAGTGTGTAAGTCCAAGAGCGATATAGTTGCCACGTCGTGGAGTCGACCGGGAGATTGAAAGCGGCTTACTCAGTGCCTCGCGAATCGTGCAATTCGATAAGAAGCATTCCTTCAGGTCGGCCTTTACAGGGTCGCTGCTACAGGCACATGTAATGTTGCCACTGCATGGCGGCTGATATAGAATTGCTGAAATGCACTTGAGCTACAATAAGACAAGGGCATATTAGCTAAATATTCGGTCCCAAACAGCTGTATCCCACTTCACTCAGGGTCCCGGATGAAGTTCTGGGAGGTTCAAGGGATTATGTTTTCTGTGTATCCTCGAACTTACACCACATGCTGGCGCAACTTCCGCCGAAGAAGTCGATGAAGTCAAAGACGAGACAGCCGTGACGGTAACGATGCTGTAAAACAAAAGCACAGCCCACGCGAGGAGCTTCATCTCACAGCAGAGGATCAATGGATTGGTGCTGCTTGAGCAAGACGAATTCGTTTTTCAGCACGCAGTCGCCTCCTTCGCATTCGATAACGATCAATGTTCGAGATACCGCCGGGGAAGAACAAGGAGGAAGACTACATGCCCACGTAGCTCGGGATGTGAACAGGGTTGCCGCGTTCCATATGTATGAAAGAGGAGAATGTAGATCGACAAAACTAAGAGACTAGAGAACTTTCACCCCAAGGAAATACCGGTCTCCGCAAATGTAATTCAGGTGAGGCTAGTCTGCCAAGATAGAACAACAGGTCGGGGATTTTCAAACGATTCACCTCGTGGGTGGCAGGGAAATGCGCAAAGATGTCCTCATCATGAAGAGGCTAGAACCTAGGGCCCTGGCGGGAGGCGGGAGGGCACAGATAGTACACCTCGTGGCAGGGCTGAAGGACCTAAGGGAAGAGAGAACACCCTGGTTTGGATGAATAGCGACGGAGCGGTTTCTCGTACGTCTGTCCCGGATCAGATGCGGGCTCCTGCATTCTCGTAGCGAACTTGTGTCTGATCTAACAACTTTGATAGTGCACCAACGAGGCCGTTAACTGGTCAATGGGTAGTGTAGTAGGGCCGCGCTCAGACGGCACCAAAGTCGTAGACCGGCGATGACTCGTACAACAAGCCTGAGCGTCGAAAGAAGACAGTTGGACGGTGTTGTATCCGGTTTGATCAGAGTTGGAAATCACAGATGATAAGACGAACGAGTGCATTCGAGCTCTTCTTGTTCGTCAATGTGCGACCAAGCAGAAGGGATGATCGTGTGAGCAAAGACACGGCGATGTTGCAGTTGGTCGCATTGGGTTGGAGCAAGCAGAGCAAACTACAGTAGCAAATCGAAAGAGGTTTTGCTTGGAATTTGGATCCATTTCCAGGGTAATTTGAGTATGTAGCAAGGGTTCGCTTGTTTCCATAGAACCCATACGGCCATAACATGTCGGGAGTTGGATCGCGAGCCGTCGTAGCATTCTAGTTCCTAGTCCAGACAGCCGATCGAGACTATACCGACTTCGGGACGGGACGGACTGGGAAGAGGTCAGCGCTTATTGGGCAGGACAGGCCCATGCACTCTGCTCGCCGGGTATGGCTGGCCAAAATGGGCAGACTAGTAGGTCTGCCAGATTAGGCGAGTTGAAGTTGCGAAGGATCAGTGGCGGCAGTAGGTCGTGGGTATCCAAAGTCGGCTCGTCTCTGGTTCCTGTCACATCTCAGCGCCAAGTGTGCCGTCACTGTCAGTAAGGTATCTGTCAGCCTTGGCTCATATACTAATCGAGGAGCTTCATGTTCTACTTTTTGCACAGAGATGAGTTGTACTTTGGCGAATTCCATGACAGGATCATCGGCATGTTGGTTGCGGCTCAGCTGGAAGGGGAAAAATGGGAAGAAGTGGTTCGCATTCGTATTGCTAGGCAAGTTGGTATCGATTCCGCATAATTGGGCCAGACGCCATTTTCTCAGAGAACGCTCGACCAAGGCCGTTCCGCACTCGCACACCAGTCTAAAGTTCAATGGATGTTGAATATTTGACGTTGGTTGTGGGCGTAACATTGGTGGGTTGGGTTTGTCGGACTTGTCAAGGTGACAGCTTACGGCATGTCTTAGACACATGAATGACAGAAGACAACTAGTGAATGCAACAGCAGAGCCGCAATCCAATGTTTCACAGAGGTAAAAACAGAGAAGCGAGGCGCGGAATCGGAATTGTGTGTGTGTGTGAATAGATACCAGAGTCACATTGTGTGCAGAAAATGATGAGAGGCTTCGTAAAATTGAAACGGGCCAGCAAGGTGTCTCCTAGATAGAGAAAGAACAGCGGACGGGGTTGACCTGGGCACCTTCATCCGTACCAAAGCTACGGGAACTTGCTATCCACCATCCGCGGAAACCAGCAGCCGTCTGAGAATCAATCAATGGCTCTGTCAAAGGGATTGGTGAGATTTCTTTGAAACAGCGACATTCAGTAGCACCTAGAGACAAGAGATTCTTCCAGCCAAGCCGATGCAATGAGATGCGTCTGGGGAATGCCTGTTCATATCGTCATCCAACTTTCTCTGGTCGTTGCGCTAATCGAAACCTTCTCGCCAGGGGCCCGTAGATCTTTATGCGCGCGCATCTGCATAACATCTTATCGGTCTCGAGCCTACACAGAAGAGATCAACACTCGACTGCGACACAAAGGGGAAACATGCGACAGGAAAGAAGTGCCGAAGGTAACCACCATTGGTAACTCGAGCGAACGCGCTACACTTTTAGCTACAATTAGCTGCGTTGCCCTGAACATTTCCAAATCTAGTTTCCTCCTTAGCCAGAGGAGATCCGCGAGGTCTTAGCGCTGCCGTCATGTACAGCAAACACTTCTTCTCATCATCGTCTTCCTCTCAAGACTCGCTGGATGGCGAGAGCCGGCGACGGCCAGAAAGAAGGAAGAAGGAACATTTCAATGATCTGCACAAGGATCGTGGAAACAAGATCCCGCTTCCATCTAGTATCGATTTAATAATTGATTTCTCTCCGTGCGGAGTAATCTGCCCGCAATAACCATCCGTATCCGGCTGTTCGGAAGAGATCCTACACATTGAGAAGGGAACCAGAGAAAGATATGCATGGCCTTTCCACGGGCATCATCTTCTATCCGGCCGGCCGATATAAGTCTCTTTGACAAGATATTCCCCTCTTTTGCCTCTTTCCGGCACTTGTATAAGGCAAGTCACGAAAGATGCTAGTCTCCTATTAGGTCCGTGACAGGCCCGGCACGACAAGAGCCGGACGATCAACAGTCATAATGGCCGTCGAATCCTTCAGGCCGGCTGTCGGCCGCGTGCCAGACTAAATGTTGACAGCTTCTAGTTTTATACAGGGCACTGATGGTCGTTGTAATTTCACTTGAGCGAAAGCATTGAATCCGATATTGATTCTTCTTTCGGGAGTGGGAAAGATGCTCCCCGGCGAGCCAACACGCCTGTACTATATTGGCGCAGCTGACAAAGGTCACAAGACGCCACGAGGGACACGTACTTCGTGGAAGACTCAGCAGACTGGCAGGCACTTCTCAATTCTTATCGCTATAGGCTTGGGTCTACTACCGTGTCGACTCTTTCCAAAATGCCTCTTCGCCGTGTGCCGAAGACAAGAACGTCTTGTTATGACTGTAGAAGAGTCATCCGATATCCATATCAACAGTACGACAACTTTCAGTGATTTTCAGATTATGCATCATCTGGAGCCCCCCTTCCTAAATTCAGACTATACGCTTCAAGAACCTAGCATGGCAAGACACTCGACAGAGGACTGTAGTGAGAGCTGTCGAGTCTGATTAGCAACCGTACTTTGGAGCAGGAACCTGACACTAGAAAACTAGTTCTCAGCGGGACAAGAGGCTGCTTACACTGCTCGACACATTTGGAGATCTAAAATACGCCCGCTCGCACCGGGTCGTTGGAGGGCATCCCTCTGCCCCGGTGGATGTTCTCCATGGCCTTGATCTTCCTTTTCAATTTCTTGTTACCGCTGCCGTACGTCGATCGGGCTTCCGGGCTTCGGCGATACTGCGCAGCAGAACGAGCTTCCTCTGGCGCGTGATGACCCGGGGAATCGGCTGGCGCTCGACAAAGCACAGCGCCGCCTGGTGGTTTAGCTCGATCTCGGCGAGCAGCTCGTACACATCGTCCACCGGTATGTCCTTTTCGGGGCTGCCGCGGCCGTTCAGGGCCTCGTTGAGCTTCGTGGCAAACAGCAGCGCGTCGCGCTCGAGGTGGGCGCCCTGGCAGATCAGGGCGACCACAGTGGTGAGCTCAAAGGTGGTCCAGTGGCGGCCTCGGCCGCGGCGCTGGAAGGTCGGCATGCTGTCCTGTTGGAATGTCAGCTGGTGAGTTCGTCTTGTCCGGGCTGTGGAAAGGCGACGTCTTACTGCATGCTTTGGGAGTCGGTACAGCTTCAGCTTGTTGTGCTTCGACAGAAGTGATGATGAATTGAGAATGGCGCAACGTCGAGATGGATTGAATAGCAGCGCAACAGACGCAATGTAGGTAGGTTCGCAGAAATGTCACAATGACCAGTGTTCGAGCTTGTGCCAGGTTTCCGGTTGCGAACAGTCGTTTGTAGGTAAGCTTGAATGGAAATGGACAAGACCCCTCAACACGTCGTGCGTTTGCGCCAAAAGGTACGCGTTCTGTGACATTGGCTGGCACGTCGCATGTCTCTCGAAGCGGCGTGCATAGCATCTTGATTATTCCGGATGGGAATCAGCTTCACCCACATGTTTATTCCGCCCGGAATACCAACAAGAATGCAGGATACAGGTTTTCAATGCCTAGGGGCCAACGTCCATGGCGTTTTCCTATAGACGTTAGGTGTAGTCCGCAATGGCATCATTCGTAGTGCATATAACTAAAATAAACAGGAAATAGCAATTCACTCAGGTGTAAACGGTCCTGTTTTCCTCTTTCACCTCACGTCTCGGACTCATGCTTAGCTAGAAATATCTTTGATGAGTGCTTGAGGCGAAGGTTCTCTCTTGTTGATGCCGTGAACCCATTATCAAAAGTTCCAATAACTAGAATTCAGAAGGAGAATCGGCAGAAGAATAGCCGAAGCTAAAGAAGATATCTATTGTGATGGATGGTGACTCCAAGATTCTGTTGTTAAACAGGGTGAAGAAAGACGAATAGTCATCAAGGTAACACAAGTGACAAATATCACACCTCTCGGCAAGCACAATATGATATTCCGACTAACAACAAACAACAAATATGTCGCCACAAGTATTGAAGATAGATGAAGTTGACCAAACGACAAATATCCATGGAAGGCAGAGAATTGATTCGTTCAGACCAAGGGCTCTCCACCACAAAACACAGCCTCGTCCACATGGCTAGGTACATTACATAAGTCTATACCACCACCACCACCACCACCACCACCAAACTTCTCAATACCACACATATGCCGAATCAACCAAAAACAGATTCGCCAAGATCCGCCCTCGCTTGTTCGCAATACGCTGTCACAGAATAGACAGAATATCCACATGCTTTGAAACAAGCCGCCATTCGTCCGCATAGTATCGGGTCGGCCCGCCAAGTCGTACGATGTCATCAGGTAAAGAAGACCGTACTGATATTAACATGCCCTCGGCAAATGAACACGGCACACAGCGCCCAATTCCTATCTGAGTATATAAAAACAAATCGCACTGCTGTATACCGATCTCATATTTTTGGGGCGTTCTCACTCCTCTATTCAGATATTTGATATCTCTGTCACGAAACCGACGAGCCAACTCCTGTCTCGATACCGAACCACGGGATACCCATATAACCCACCCATCGCCTCGCCCATTCCGTCAAACTATGCAAGTGGGGAGAATTACTCCTGTCATACCGCCACATACTTTGTATCCACATCTCGCTTTTTATCATGCCCTAGGACCACTGATCACTGCCATTTTGTATGTGCACCCTTCCCTTCCCCCATGAGCTTATACACATACACCAAGCACCCAAATCGTAGATCTTGTCCTAGTCGTTATACACATGAACGCAATAGACAGATAATGACACCCGCAGCATTGGCATAGGTAAATATGCACCTCCTTTTTCGTCACTGAGACGAGGTGAATGCCGGTCTAATGAGTAACGAATGTCCTGGTCCAACGCCTTGCTGGTGAAAAAAAGAAAAAGAAAGCAAATGAAAAAATATTATAAAAGTTGATCCTTCGACATGCACCATCGAAGAGGCGAGAATATCGGCTCTGGATGACTACAATGTGGCGTCATCGTAGGCTGGTAGCGCTCACCGATGCGAACCCCTTCTCATCCCAAGACCAGACCCAGGAGCGGTGCTCATCCCTCCCGGGCTGAAGACGCCAAAATTATCCATGCCGCCAATGCCGGCCCCGTTCAAGTCTTGGCCGAGTTCGGGGGCTTCCATATTGAACGGCATGAACCAGGCGCTCGAAGGCTCGGGGAAAGCAGTCGCCAGGCCGTCAGGTGCGGACTCGCGAGAAGGATCATTGGCACCGCTATTGAGTCGACTGCTGCTTGCGAGCGCATCCCAATCCGTCATACCCTCAGGACCGCTGATGTTGGCCCTGATATTTGCCGGGTCGATGTTGCCGTACGCATTGAAGACCATCTGTCGGTCAAGTTGCGGCAGCAAGCCGGTATTAGTGGTCAAGCCCAGGGCGACAAGATCGGGATTATAGAAGCCAGGATGACCGCCTGGATGCGCGCCAGCGTGGTGTCCAGCAAACTGATGCCCGAGCCCATGCGTTACAGGACTGATCGGAGACATGGCATGATAGACCGCGTTTGGTGCTCCAGCGCCGGTAAAATGCTGCGAGTTACGCCTATCATGGGGCATATCGAGGTGTAATGTGTTTGGGTCGCTGGTTTGTGTCTTCAAGCGGGCAGCATACTGCTGACGCTGTTGTGCCTGGATCCGCTGCTGTACGTGCTCTGGAATGGATGAAGACGACAGATCGGTGAGAAGCGGCTCCAATTGCTGCGAGGTATCTCCTCGGGCAGCCAAACCGCCCTTCTTATTCGCAGCTCCGGCAAAGGATCGCCGCTTGGCTACCGGCGGCCTTGCTGGACCACTCGGCGCATCACGACCTTCCTGGCTCTGTGGCGGTGACAACTTGTTGAAGAACTCCTCGACAGTATATACGTCTGGCTTCTGTCCGAGAACAGCATCGTCGCCCGTCTCCTTCTTCTTGCTTCCTCCCGCTGGGTCCAGAAAGTCGGATTGGGACACTCCGTGCGGATAACGATCGAACCAGTCTCCATACTGGAATATGGGCGATGCAGTAGCTTTGTCTGTTGATAACGAGCCCTTCTGGGCGGCGTCGGCGCATGACCGGTACTGCTCCCTCAAATTTTCAGACATGAAATGGAACATTCCCCAGTGTCTTTTCATTTTCTGCAGAAACCTGACGTTGGTGGTCAGGTTCTTCTTGGACTGCTGCTCCACCGCCGTATTGCCCGAAAAGATACCAAAGATGTGGACTGTACTCGACAAAAAGGCACAGTAGCCAACAAAAGGGGCAGCAATGAGGTAGTTGTCTGCGTCTCTGAGAAGCTCGGAAATCTTGTTTGCCGCTGCAAACGCTTTGGCGCCGGCTTTTGTGACAAAAGTCTTTGGCACATCGCTTTGCGATAGGCCTGACGGGGACGAAACAGCAAAGCGGTTCATGAACAGGATGTTTTGCTGGATAGAAATGTGGAGGAAGAGAAACTGGTTGGCCATGCCTTCCGTGTCATGCAGATGGAGATTCTCGGACGTGTATTTCAACCCGTCAGGAAGTCCTTGTGCGAAGTCTTCGGCCTGCTGGAGGAGAGAGCAGTACTGAGAGTCGGAATCCCACATCGAATGCTTGTCCGTCTCTTTGCCGCCCTGGTTCAAGAAGTTGATGATCTTACCCCAGAGCGCGATGGAGCGAATCATGTAAGCCGCCACTCCCATGTTGTCTTTGGCACTTGAGAGCTGCCCTTGGTCTTCCGGAACAGAGTGCGGCACACTTCCTTCAAGATCTTCTGTGGGACCAGGCATGTCGAGCTGGAAAAGCTTCTCCTTGATTGGCAGTTGGATCTTGAGGGTCTCCTCCTTGATGAACGTAGGGCGATCCGTGCCGGAGGAGTTGAATCGATCCATCAGAAAGCAAGCCCACATGGTCCTCCGCCGGATTTCTCTGTCGATGAAGCTGAGTTGAGTCGCGGGGCTTGCGCCCGTGGGGTCGTATTCGAGATCCTTGTGAAGCTGTAGTGCAAATGCCATTCTTATGGCCATTCCGCCCAATGCCCAACTCCGGCCTCCCTGGCACGTGCCAAATTCGTGCAGTCCCAGTATCAAGAGGCACGTCAAAATTGTAATGTTTGGCCAGTCATAGCGTCTCGTGACGATCTCGCGTGCAGCCATGGCCCACTCCTCGCCTCGGAGAAAGTGCGGCTTGCCTGCGAATATAGGATGGTTTGAAAAGCGAGCAGACATGGCGCAAACGGAGAGTACCAACACCGGCGGTAACGCATCGGCCCTGTGATGTATTAGCATTGACCCTGCCGACCAATTCGTCTTGTAGTAGTAACATACTTCAACTTCCTCATGTAGCTCGGTTTATGAAGGAGATGATATGCTTGGCCATAGATATTCTCAAAGAATATGTCAGCCAAATGAACCTGTATTTCCTTGGCCGGTAGGGTTTCGCGGCCCTCGACGAGGAGTTTTCCATCTTCCTGTTCTTGGACTTGCAAGGAGGTCGGCTTGTTAGTATCATCAGTCTTGGGCTTGGGCGGCTGCCGGGCCCAGTTGTCAATATCAGGCCCGAAAGCCTCATCTGCGGCCCGCTTCTTGTTGCTCTGCTTGCTGGCCGAAGCCGAGCTGGGAAGCTGTGGTTTCACCTGGGCGCGCACCACATTGGCCGCCGAGGGATCTTGCTCCGATTTCGGGACAATCTTGAGAATGCGGTCCTCCATGCGCTTGAGCCGCTTGTCCAACATGGCCATGTAATCTGTGCGTGGTGCAGCTTTTCGGGTGGTGACCTTGTACACGCAGGGAATGCGGGCTCGGAGGCAATGTTTGCAAGCCGGCTTCTCGCCTGAACACCGTATCTTCTTGCGCCGGCACACTATGCATGCCAGCGGAAGGCGCTTTCGCTCCTTGCCAGCCTTCGTCTTGAGGTCGCTCCATGCTGGCGTGGCGTCGGATTTCGAGTCTCGCATTGCGTGTGCATGCTCTGCGCCTTCACCTTGCATGTTGTGAGACAAGCCAAATTCATCCGACATGTTATCTTCGAGCGAGTTGGCGCCGTGCTGGTTGCTCGCTGGGCTTTCCTGCTCAGATCCGTCACGGGGGTGCGCTTTGACGGCTTGGTCGTTCATTGTAAAATTGGATCCGGACGCCACGGAATTACGGCGGTCGCCTAACGACGATATGGAGCCCCCACCGGTAGTTGAAAATATGTCGGCATGCCCATGATCCTCCAGGCCGATCATATGGCTGCCCTCGGCCAGGCCATGGTACGGAAACGAAAAGTCGGGAAAGTCGGGAGCCTCCATCATGCTTTGCGGACGCGTGGGATCTGCGATACCATTTTCAGTTGCTCCAAATGCGAAGCCGTTGCAGAGGTCGGCAGAGCCGGGGTGGGCGACAGAGGTTGCCGACTCGGGAAAGGAAGAGCGCGAGGTTTCTGGGAACGACTGAATGTGAAGGTGTATTTGGTCGGTGGACATTGCTCAGCCCGCGGCTGCTGCGTTTTTGGGGTGCGGCAGCTCTATCGGCAACGAAGAAATGCGCAAGCTGAAGGGAGATGGAAGCATTCGAAGGGGGCAGTCCTGTTTGGGCGGGTGTTATTGGTCTTCCTCTTCCTCCTGTTTTACTTTTTTGTCTTTCCAAGTGCTGATGCTGGCCAGGTATGTATTCTGGTCCCAACAGAGCTCTCTCTTCCTCCCAGGCCCCGCGCGGCGTCCGGCTATCGTAGCTGCTGCAGCTTCGGCCTTCCGGAAAGAGGATCCAGTAGCGCTAGTCTCGTGTTCTCGCGTTCTCGTGGGCATGTAAAACGTCTAGGAAAGGCGGACCGTTGGGAATGGAAAAGGGTAAGGTATATTGGGTATATAGACGACAGTTTTGGAAGATAATCACCAAAATGAGAGAGGTTTAGAGTTCGAAAAGCAAGGTGAGTGTCCACCGAAGGCACATGGAGAAGAAGAACAAGATTGGCGGCGAGCGGTAGTGCGACCGGGGTCTGCCGTGGCAGCTCAGATGGGCAGCAGCAACAGCAGCAACAGCAGCAACAGCAGCAGGCGCAGGCAGGACGGGCAACTCTGAAGACGGACGGGGGGCACAAGACGGTGTACCTTCGAGGGGCCAAGGTTTGGGCTGATTCGATCCGGGTCTTGGTCTTGGTCATGGTCTTGGGGGAGTGGTCTCCCCCAAGGCCCAAGGGTTCAAGTTTTTGCTGCTATGCGGCCGCGGTGCGGTGCGGTGCAGTTGAGTTGCAGCACGGGTGCAGTGCGCTGCAATGGCAACGTGCCCGCGACTCGGATTGGCTCAGCGGGCATCGAGCTTGCACTGCACTAGAGAGACTGAACGAGCGAGAATAGGAGGGCCCAACAAGGCTTGGGGAAACGAATATGGGGGGACATGGGGTCGAGGGGCATGGGCGCAGCAACAAGGCCTGGCAGTGGACATGGACCAGGGCAATAGGGTGTGTCTGCTGTCTTGGACAATGGCGGGGACGCCACGCAGGTCGAGCAAGACGAGGATTATTAGGCTGGTAGGGTTGAGCTCGGCGAAAAGAAAGATGTGGGGAAATAAGAAGGAAAACCGAGACACGACTGGTGACAGGCGATGGTGATTTTTTTTTTTTAAATTCTCCTAATTATTGCCAGCATTATCATACTTGATCAGCACTTTTATGCCTTATAGCTGAAATACTTGTGATTTTCGGAAAGATGCCATGTCTTTCACTGTACATGGGTACATGGGTAATATGCCATGGGTGAATACTATCAGCGAAACATGAAGTAGTTCCGTACACGACCTGGATTGCTTAAGTGGCTTGGTAATTAGGTAGAGCAAGCGGCTATAGTACGATCCAGACCCTACGAATAGAGGAGTGTACCAAAATTGGTGAGCAAATGGGAGAATTTAGCAATTTAGCAAACCGGTTCGTTCGCCAGGAGAAAGAGACAGCTGGGGACCGTAGACAACACACAAGTAATTGCGTGGCTTATGTCTCAGAGCTGTTGAAAGGCCATACGAGACATTGCTGCCAGCGAGTCAGGAAGCACGAGTGCAGGACAGGACAGCGCAAAATCGAAGCAGGTTCAGCATACAAAATACAAGACCAACGAATGAGAATGCGACTCGCAAGCTTCGAACCGAGGTTAGAAGCTGCATACATAGCCTGTAAGCGTTGGTAATGGGTGACAACCCTACCTACAGACAGCGAAGAATCACCGAGACTACTTCTACATTTACAGCAGCCAGACGGGTCATCAGGACCAATCGTGGAGTGCCGGCTGGGGTATACGGCCGTGGACAAAAGGTTCCAAACCGGGTAGGAAAGGAAAGATGGATGCTCATGACAGCAGATATGGCAATGTACAAATACCATGATGCACGTACGAAGTATGTGCACGAGATTGTGATTTTGTTTTTTCCAAATATTTATTATAATGCTGGAGTCATCAATCTTGTGACCTTTTCTCCCATCCGCCTCGCAGGGCCACGAACCACGCGCGTCTTCGATACCGTTGTCCAGGCGGTGCTAGTCTACAGAAGTACCCGAGAAAACGGATCGAGTACAGGTCGCGCCGGTCTGGTAATGAATGGCCCAGCCTCCGGGGGCGGGCGGGAGAAGGGGCCAACGGTGAATCGAAGGAACTCGAGGTTCTCTGGGGTTTAGATTAATTCAGGACTCGGTGGAATGTGATGTGTACTCTTTAGCGAAAAGTATGTTTCAATCTCGGCTCTATGACAGCAATCCGCCTGTTCCATCGTGCAAATCTAGGTAGATACCTAGTTACATAGTAGGCATTGTCAAATAGAGAAGATGTCGGGGCCTGAGAAGTCCGCAACCTCAATACAGTCAGTCGTTCGACGGGGACGTTGTGGGGGCGGAAAATGCATCCATGGGCTCTTGGTATTGCTGGAGCTCCCCGCCCCAGAACCGATCAATATATTCCATGTGAATGGCAGGGTGAAAAAGAATTGCGGAGCAAGAAACCACTAAACAACCACCAACCGTTGCCCAGATTATTGTTTACCGTACAGATACCGTTGAAAATTAAGCCTGTGGATCAGTAAGTAGTATGTAAGCTATATCGTCTGCCTTGGGAAGGAAGCCCTCCAACATCATGTTTCCAGCTTGGTCTGGCAAATTTATCCAAAGCGTTCGATCCGTGTTCTTGTACGTTGTGCTGTCGCTTTTATCTTGGCCACATGCAGTGTGGGATGGAGGTGCAGGTCGTCCCAGGGTCTGGGGATGCGAATTTGGACCAGACAGAGGCAGTCGAACTGTAAAGAAGCAAGATTACAGAGCGAAGGTAGCGGTTGCATGCCCATTTGCCCTCTGCTGCCACCCAGCTAACCTACCTAGGTACAGTGAATGAATGCATGTATGCATTTCCAGGCAACTAGGGTCGACTCGCTGCCACCAACGACGACGCCGACGAACATGTGGCACTAGGACAAGATTCGACGAGATGGGTTCTAGCGTCCCTTGTCATGCAGCACGAGAAGCGCACAACATGCTGACCTGCATCTCGTAGAATGCAATGCCCGCCTATGCTGGACCCTCATTGGACATGAGCTTGCGGGACGAGACCCGTAGAGGTATGTAGGATAGTCTGTGTGGCAGTCTTTTACTTGCATACTACCTATGATAATACGGACTGTCGTATGCAATTCACGTCGCGTTGTGCCAGTTGCGAGGACCAGATCCTTAGCCGTTGACCAGCTCCTTACCTAGCGGTCGGAGTGGCATGAAGCCGTACCGCGATCGACATCTGGCGCGGAGGGAAATGCTCGCATCTGTCAGTCCCATCAGTTCAGAGTTTCGCTCGAGGCGTGCGGAGCGGCGCCCGGCGCGCCCCTTAGGCATCAAGCACGAGTTGGCCTCTTGGATTTGTCGTGTATCAGTCATGACCGTGCAGGGCAGTATACTTCCATGGGGAGATGATCTTCATATTGCTCCTGCTCCTGCTTAGGGCTGCGAGTTATAGTGCCTGGCTGAGCGAGATTGTCCCGGACATGTACCTACCTATCTTGGTAGTGGTATGTATAATGCCACGTTGGGCGGTGGGCTTGATTGGCATGCGATCCGTGAGCACTGAGAGTCGCTTTCTTTCTTTTGGCGACAAACCTCGCAGGTGGGTCTTCTACACTACAATCTGCAAAACGCAAAACAACCTTGAACCGGGTGGCGTGCTCCGATGAATGTCAAGTGGGGATCATTAGATAGACCGATGATTGTAAGTAAACGTAGCATGCTGCTACGTACGTATTCTGCAAGCGACTACTGTTCAATTACTGCTCTGACATCAGGGAGGTTCAATCCATATACTACAGGACTACCTACGTCTTCTTTGGATAGATATCAGAGCAACATTCACGAGGATTTTTGGTACTGGGGGTATATGCATGTTACTGCCGTTTCTGCAGCTTGGCAAATGTCCGGGGTCTCCATTTTGAGCTGGGTCGGAGCCTCTTCCATTCGTCTCGGTCCAATGCCTGGCATCCTCGTCCCAATCAGCCTTTTTTCCAAGCAGACGGTGCCCGTTCTGCTCTATTGCTGGGGCTTCTTTTCGTTGTGTATTCCAATGACTCGGTCCTTTCTGCTCCTGGTTTACAAAATGTCAATGATGTCCATCTTGTGTCATCTACCCTCGTGCTCCAAGATATCTATTTACCCACCTCGGTAGATCTGGCATATTTCAATATCAATATGACAAGCAATCCAGGCCCATCTTCAATGTTGACCTAATTAACCTACTATCCATATTACCTAATCTACATAGGGACTGGTAAATACTCGTGATCGCTTGTCTATGCATGCTCGAGCTTAGTCAGAAATGCCCAAGCAGGGCAGGCGCATGCGCTTGCAAGCTGGAAGGAGCAAGGCACTCTCTGTTATCTGCTGTTCGATATTGCACGTACGCGATAACCCTCAAATCTCACAATGGTCCAAATGCCCCAATCGTACGATGATGATAGTATTGGATACTCGAAGCAGATTCGGAATCATCTCACACGACCCCAAATTCTACCGAGTCACAAAACCACCCGACCTACATACAAGCACATAGCCGTGTCTTCTCCATATCACTCTACATATTACTTACTACCAATACCTCGAGCTTGGTTCGGCTAAACAGATGTACCACACACACAACTTTGCTTCCGAGTCAACACTTTGAGACTCTCTGTCCAACGTATCATGGGCCGAACTGGACGTTGACGACCCTGTCCAATCTCTCCAGCCAGATCTGATTTGTCCAAGGGGCCTCGGCGCTTTTTTCCCTCTCCCAGCGGCCCGCCCTCGAATCTGGCTGCGGAAAGCCAAGCAGCAACCACACAAGACGAGACCACCCTGGACAACCTCGCGCCCACCACACCCACTCACTGCATTCATGCCTGCAGCAGAGCTTCGTTTCGACTGACTTGTTTGTCATCCATTATAAACCACGCGCCGGTTACTGTTATGACTTTCGCCCTTGCAGCGCTTGGTGAGCCGATTCCTTAGCCTGGCGCAAGGCGCCCCTGGCATCATCAGCAGCAACCTAGCATCGTGTCCGAGCCGTGGCTGCAACTTCAATGCTCTCAACATGCCATCGTGGGGACCTACGTACTGTACTAGGTTACCACGTACTACTTACGGAGCCGGGAGGAGTGCGCCATCCTCCCTGTCTCCCACTATCCGGCGTCATCCTTGCACTGGAACCGTTTCATTGCTTCTCGTTTGCAGAGATGCCAGTCGACCCCGGACAACTCTAAATCTCTAGCACCGGAGGCCTGTGATCGTCTCATTTGGGCAGACACGACCAGAAAAATCTTTTTGGCTTTTCACGTTGATCCGGGGGCCTAGAAGGCCTGGCACGGCGTTGGCTTCGACACTATTTGGTGATCCTTACCAGATAAATCACCACAACGACCAGGTTACCTGCCGCTGGACAACCTGAATGCCAGGCTAGCTCGCCAGCCTTGCTGATTGATCTACGGAATGCAGACTGCCTACTCTCAAGGTCCTGCTGCTCACCACAGATTCTGCATTTTGAGCCCTTTTCTGATGCTATAAAATTTCCAAATCTGGTGCTCTGGCTTGTACTCCCTATATTGCACGTCAAGACGTGCAAGGGTGCTTGCAAGATCGCCGGCGTGCCCGACCATCGCCGGATCTGTACAACATCGAGGCCGTATCTCGGTGACGTTATACCATGACGTTGCCATTCATTAATACGCATATAGAAGCAGGCAGCATTCAGCATAACGGCATGACGCGCAGCACGCGAGAGAGATACGACGTGACAGAACGCTCAAGCATATACAGCATTGTGGGCATGCTCGTCAACTGATCGCTGTTTCAAATGCCTACATAGTGCTCAAAGCAAACTCAGTATGATGGTAGAGTTTGTTTTCGGGCTCGTTGGCGCTTCGAGAACATCTCCACAACGTTGATCGACCACACTGCTAGGCAATACTCCGTACTATGGGTTTTGGCTCAACATGAGCAAAAGCCCAGGCCCAGAAGCAGTCGGTTGCTCAGAACCGGACCCATTTCAGTCAACTCTGGTTGATCAATCATAGACATGGAAACCGTTACATCTGACTGACAGGAACACCTCCATCTCCGGCGTCCCCTGAGCATCTTCTCATGCATCTTTTTCGAAAACTTGCTGATTGCGGTAGCTTATCGAAAGCCTGTGAGCCAAGGGTTTCCATGTCCAAAACGCTCTACGTCCGAGTATTCCATGGCACTTCACTCATCCGGCTGCCCCGGGTCCGATGGTAGATGTCTTCAAGATATATCGGTCTAAAGTTCAAGGGGAATATGCGGTACCCTGGCTGGAATAAACACTAATTGTCAGCACGAGATCGTCACAAAGAATCACTGTTTCTCTCCTCAACCAGCCACTAGAATGCTAATTTCGCGGGCTGTCCCGCCCGATGCGTGCTGATCTCCAGTTTGCCTCGGCCATGTACGGTACCCACCGTCTTGGCGGCCCTCATGAACTCGCGGGTGATACCTGGCAGCCTGTATTCGTGCCTCTCACCATGAGCGGTGACCCTCGCATCGGAAGCCAGGTACCTTGGCGTGTGGTGGGCCGATACCAGACTTGTTTCTCTCCCTCCATTTGACAGTCTCTTGACATACGGCGGACCACTATCAAACGGTCATTATACGTGATGGAACAGAGAAACAATGAGCCAAGACATGCAATGACTGCCCGTCTCACCCGAGGAACTATACGTATCTCCGACGGGGCCGAGAGGACTGAACGACCTTTGGCCCTCGCGAACAAGTCTCAAATGCAGGCCAGTTGTGCTGTTACCAGCGTACCACAACCCCAGGTTTTCGAATCAATATACCGGCTATCGCATTGGCAGAACCAAGCAGCCACGCGTCAAAAATACGACTATAACTGACGATCCAGTGAGTTGCTGCCTGAGCGCCCATCCGAGACACTCACATCACTTCGGTCCGTTTTGAGAACAAACCTGACCATACCTTCAGGATATTTTTCTTTTTCTTTTTTTACCTAGCTTTCGAGAAGAGGCGAGCAAAAGGGACATGAATATCAAGCATAACGCACGGCCACGATCAACGCCTTCCGGGACTTCACGGAAAAGGTTCCAACCATAGCGGCCAAGCAGCAGATGCAGGAGTAATGGTTGGACAAGGACAGTTCATGATGCTTCTGCATGCATCAGGTGACGTGATGGAACATGTGGTTTCATCTCTTTTGATAACGGGAACTGAGGAAAACTCAGCATAAAACCGACGCGGTCGATGTCACCCTCGGATCTTCACCGAGCTCCCCGTAACGTGGCCAAAAACAAGGATAGAGATCCCCTGGAAACTCTAATGCCAGAGAACAAGGGCTCAGCTACTATGCCATTCGCCTCAATCGTAAAGTAGAAGTCGAGGAAAACGTCTCGACTGCACAACGTATTTGCACAGGACAAGTGCCCGGGGCCCCTGGTCCCTCATTATAGCTTCGTCCACTGGCGCTGTAGGGCTTCGCGGATAAGGTTCAACCTGATCATCAGGGACGACGGCTACAGAGTCCAGCCAGATACATGCCACCGCCCCATCGCCTTCGCCCCGTCAGGCGAAGCAAGGAGACCTGGATCTGGTACATACACCATTGCATTTCTAAAAGGAGACGTTCCACATTGAACCAGGGAGACAAAAAGTGGTTCCCCTCGAGGCCATCTCGTGAAGCGACTGGCTCATCATGTCTGCCCAAGATCGCCCCGATACAACGCGTTCGTTGAACTACGAACAAGGGGTGCTCTAGTAAGGCATGTATCTTGCATTTATTTCCCTATGTCGGCGAATGACCCGCTTGGTGCTTTGTTTACTAGGTACTCCATCATCTTCCCCGGGGAACGCGATAGGCACCGGTTGTCTTCTGCTCAACACACGCAGAGGCCACGGAGTATTCATGCACTGAAAACCGTTGTCAAAGTACAAGCAGCGAGTGTCATTTCAGGTTTGCCTCGAGTACATCAAGTCAACTCAATTGTCCTGGCAAATTTTCCCAAATCTCCGGCATGCAACTGGCGTCGTGCCTAACCGAAGAGA
This sequence comes from Pestalotiopsis sp. NC0098, assembly GCA_022432395.1. Classification (NCBI taxonomy): domain Eukaryota; kingdom Fungi; phylum Ascomycota; class Sordariomycetes; order Amphisphaeriales; family Sporocadaceae; genus Pestalotiopsis; species Pestalotiopsis sp. NC0098. The sequence continues at coordinate 959,180 of JAJKLJ010000004.1, read as the reverse complement.
ACGGTCTTGACGTTATTCGGATTATTCATCTTTGCCGCGAGATTACCCAACCTGCGCTCGAAGGCTCAAAGAGTGGTTGGACGATCAGACTGTTCCCAGTCGGCGGTATGATATCCTGCCTGCTGCTGGCCAAGCAAAAAGGCTGCACGCGAAACTGGCCTTGCCCACGGGAGCCATACAATAACCAGGCCTGTCCGACAAGTATCCCTATCAACTCGGTCCCCTCAACTTGGCATATGTCGCCTGGGAAACCTTAGCAACCCATTTATGAAAATAACAAATGCACCTCAAAACAGCTAGATGCATGTACCTTTTGCCCAGGTGTTCTCGATGGGCAGCGGGTAGACACGACGGATAAAATCAATTAGTGAGCTGTCGGTTTTTTTCTGTTGGCAGCACGCCTATATGGGACTTTAGGCGACTGCGACGACAACTTAATTACTGCTGCAGTCTGCTGCTACCACAATCTCGTCTTTCCTGAAATGAGCCCACGTGGATTTATCGACGGCCATTGCCCATTCCAAGTCGACATTCCATCCGCGTAGGTTTCAGGAGATGCAAAGCACTTGCATCGCCGATGCCCTGTCCTCTCTTCTCTGTAGCTGCAGGTCTTATTCCAAAGCCCATCCCCATATTGTCTTTACTGTATCTCCGATTATTTCTCCCTGTCTCGCTCTCGCTCCATGTTCCTTGGATAGATCGCTCCAGCCGTGAGAGGAGGCTGGAATACGTACCCTTTGGCACCCCCGTCTGCGATGCAGTCTCACGCCCTTCTGTCTTTTATTTTTTCCAATTGCTGTTCCTTGATGTAGATCTACTGTACCGTCATTCGCTGTCATTGATTCAGATTAGAGACGACCGTACACGCCTCGCCTACCTCCTTTTGTCGGTCAATTCTTCTCTATAGATGAAGACATGGAGTAGAGAGGGTATCGCGTATGCAGGCCGAGAAGGCAACTCATCATGCCTCTGGGCAATCTTACGTCCCTGTCGAACGCGGCCCAGCCCCTCGTCACGCAAATATAGCTATACATGTCCAGGAATCCTCCCGGAGCGGAAGTCGAGGGATGATAATCCTGTTCCTTTTCAGGGCTCTCGCTCTTTTTCTTTCCACAACAGCTTTAACGCTCTTATTCATCCTCCATATGACAACAACAATGCACTGCCATGTTGCAGGTAGGTAGTACAACTCTCTCATACATGGTACATGCTTCGGCCCCAGGCGACCCGTGCCGCAGTGCATCAAGCAGGCTGTCGTACGGGGGAGAGAGATACGACGACGAGGGCTGCCCTTTGTGGGCAAAATATTTTCCCTTTCTCTCAGTCGTCGTCGTCGTCTCCCGCCGCCTCCGCCGCCGCCACCCCCTCACGGCTCCTCAACCCCCTATCCTTCTTCCTATCTCCCCCGCCCCTGGCCATATCAAATACAACAGAGAGAAACAAATCGCGGAACCGTCTCCCATTCGAGCGCGTAAAGGGAGGGAACACCAAAAAAAACCCTTTACCCCGTGCTTAGTGCCTAGCCCGTTACGCGTAAGATTTTTGTTTATTTATTAAAAAAAAGATTTTTGATTTTAATAATATATAACGTATTAATTTTTTTAAAGTTTTTAATTTATTATATTAATAATTAAAAAAGCGATTTACGATATTATAATTAAAAATTTAATTTATTATTATTTAAATTAAATAAAAAAAAACGGTAAACAAAGCTTATATACGCATATATATATTTACGGATATATTATTAATATTAATATTTTCGTATTAATACGGTTCGTTTTTTATTTTTATTTTTTTATCGTATTTATCGTTTATTTAATTTCGTTTTATATTAATAATTTCGTTACTTTTTTTTAATTTAATAAAAAAATTAACGGGATTTTTAATTATATAATTAATTAATAATATAATATAATATATATATTATTAATTTTATACGGATTACGATTAGTTTTTTTTAAGCTTTTTACGTGTTTTTTATTTATAATTATATTCGTCGAAATTAAACTTTCGAAATATCGCGTTTAAATTTATAATAAATTATAAACCCGGGCCCCGGGTTTATTACCGCCGCGTAAAGCCGGTAAAAAATAAAATATGCTTTTTTTCTTTTTATTTATTTATTAAATTTTTAAATTTTTTCGTAAAAATATTAAAAACATTTATAACTTTACGAATCGTTTTATTTAAAGGTTATTATTATTTTTATTCGAACCGCGACGTACGATTTTTTAAAAATCCACCGCCGTATTATTATTAAATCGCCGATAATTATTAACGGTAAATAAAGCGGATTTAAATAAAAATTTTATTATTTATTATCGCAAATTAGCGTTTATAATTTTATTTAAAGCTTTATTTATAATAACGACGATTTATATAATTTACGGGAAATTTATAAATAAAAAATTAAAAAATTAATCGACGAAATTAACGGCTTATTCCCCGCTTCCGCCCGGGAACGTATCGAATTTTTTTTAATAACGTTATAAAAGCGGAAACCTAATTTTACGCTTTCGATAACCTTTTAATACCTTTTTAAATTACCGATAATACTTTTATAATTCGAGCTAATTTTAACGAAATTTTAATAAAAATTTAAATTATTATGGATAATTAGGCCGTAATAACGGCGGTTATAACGGCGCTAAATCTTAAAATTTAAGCTTTTATAATAACCGGCTAAACGGCGGTAAAACCGATTTTACGTAACGGTAACTAATAATAAACGATTATCGTCCCGTAATACCGTAATAAAAAAATCGTAATCCGCGGTAATACCGGATATAATTATATTCGATAAATACCGGCTTAAATTATAAAAATAATAAATAAAACGTAAAGTAAAAATAATACGGTAGCGTACCGTAAATTAAATAATAATAATATTATCGTTATTTTTAAAATCGAAAACACCGAAATCGACGTTATTAATATATAAATCCTTAAAATACTCGGTAACGAAATAAAAATTAATAAACGCAAAATTTTTTCCGTTATCGCGAAAAGCGTTTTAACGTAATAATTACGGAACGCGTACGATAAAAAAGCGTTAATAACCGCGTTTTAAAACGCGAATTTAAAATTTATTTTTAAAATTAAACGTAATTTTCCGTAATTATTAACCGTTTTTACGGCTCGATTATTATATATATTAATAACGTTAAAAATATATAAAGTTTATATTCCGACGGTTATATATAAAACGCGTAAATTTTCGATTATAAACTTTACGACGCGATATTATAAATTTATTAATATTTTAAATATTATTAATTTAAATATATCGCCCGATATTATAAAAAAAGCTAAATATATTATTATTAAATACTCCGTATAATTCGAAAATTATTCGGTATTATTATTAATAACCCGTAAATAAAACCGTGCCCGGAGCTTTATTACGCCGGATCCCGTGCTTATAAATAAAAAGTCGGCCGAAGACAGGTTTTTATCCCCGGGCTAAACGAAAACTTTACGCCGTTATATATGCTTACGCCCGTGCCGCCGGCGATTTTTTTACGATCCGCCGGCGATCCGGGTATGTTTATATTACGTTCCCGTTAATATTAAGCTGGTTTTTACCTTATTAGCCTAGCTCCTTTTTTTTTACGACGGTAGTTATATTAGCCGGCCCGTAACTAGCATTTATTTCGTTAATATTACGGTTTTTTATAGTTTATCGACAAGCTTTTCGATATTTTTGCCGTAATTAACGGGTTTTTATTATTTAAAGTCCGCCGTAACTCCGCCTGCTTGCCTTTTAATAACGGGTAATAGCAAAAAAAGTTAATAATAGCTAAATATATAATATATATAATTATTATTTATTTAAACGGAAAAAAAAAGCTTGCCCGAAATATCCCGATAACGGGAAAAACCGTTATATTAATTATAATAATTAATATTACGCGTAAAAGCAGGTATACCCGGTCGCAAAAAAAAACGGATCGCCGAAGTATATTTTTACCGTTTTAAATAATTCGAAGTTTATAACGTAAATTTTTTACTTATTACCCGTAATAATATCGGTCCCGTTTTTTATCGGCTTTTTTTAATTTTTTAATAATAATTTTACGACCGTTAAACTAAAAAATAAATTTTTAAAAATTAAGTTTATACGGCTTATTATTAACTAAAACGCTTCGATTTAATCGTATTTTCGGTTACGGGCCGATATTAAAATATTAACGCAAATTTGTTACAAACATACACTTTTATAAAAAACAATATATATTAGCGCTTAAAAAAAGGCATATTACGGGGCTATTATTATTAAATAAAAACTTAAAGCATAAATTAGGTTTAATAACTATTGTTAGTTATTAACAAGATTATAATTTTAGCAATAATCTTAGGAATAAATCACTATTTTTAATTATAATCCAATAAAAAGGATTATTACCAACATAATAATCCAAGCAAACATTAATAAAAGAATAAATAAATATATTAAAAACGAATTTCTTATATTATATAAACAATTATTACTTTAATAATTAATTTAAGCATTTATTTTATTTATAAATAAAGCTAATTAAGCTTTAACGATTATACTTATGAATTAGTTTAAAATATTTAGTTAACCTTATTTTATACGCTTAATACACATTTAATTAGCATATTTATTAACATAAACCCTAGCACTTTTTATACTTCGGTTTATTTTTAATATAGTCGTTACAAAATTATTTTAGCCGTTATTTAATAAAAATTAACGTTTTTTTATTAAAATACGGTAAATAATTACGTTAATATAATATTCGCTTTATAAAAAAATTATAACGTAATAATTTTTTAAAAACCGTAAATTAACCGCTAAATTAAAATTATTTAATATTTAATAATTATTTTTTATATAATTATTTATTATAACGGCCGCGTTATTATTTATTTAAATAAACGTTTCGACCCCGGAACGGTATTATTTCGGTCGGGTTTTAATTAAGCTTTATTAACGTTTAATACCGGGGAAAAACGGTTATAATATAATTTATTTATTTTCCGACCTAAATAAACGGGCCGTAAATTAACCCGTTTAACGATATTTTAAAAAAAACCGTTTTTAAGCGGATATTTATTTATCGGCGATTTTAATATTTATTATTTTTTAATAAAATTTTTACGGCCGTACGTCGCGTAGCGCGGATAATATTATCTTTTTATAAAAAAGTAAGATTTTATATTATTTATTTTTTACGGAGAAACTACCCGATATCGTTATAAAGTTAAAAATTCGATTATTAACTTCGCTTAAAGTTTACCGGCGCTTTGCGCGCGGTTTAAAAAAGACTAAAAGCTTAAAAGCTCGGACCACCGGGCTTAAAATATTATTTTTTGGTTTTAAGCGAAAAAAAAGCGAATTTATAATAAAGCGGTGGTTAAAATTAGCCGATAATAAACCGGGTGCTTATTAAAGCTAAAGCGTTATAACGTTTTTAAATTAAATTTATTATAAACGATATTAAAGAATTAAATTAAGCTTTTAATTAGCTAATAAATAATTTTTAACTAATAATTAATATCGCGGTCCCGAAAAAAACGCTTAATATAAACCGTAAAATCGAATAATAATTTTTACCGGTATAAAAGGCTTATAAAAAAACGCGTACGGAACGTTACCGGTATTTTTTAAAAAAAATCGGCGAATAATTAATGGGAATATATTAAAGCGGTCGCGGATTAAAAAACGGTTATCGCCGAATTATAAAAGCTAATTTAATATTAACGATTAAAAAAACCGCTTATAATAAAAATAGCAAAAAAAGCTTATAAATTTTATAAAAATAAGTTAAGCTTTATAATAATTTTTTCCCGAAATATACGGTATTTTTATATTCGAAACCGGCGGTAACGATCCCGGGTTAGCGGAGTTTTACGAGCAAAAAGCCCGGGTATTAATATAAAAGGTTTTCCCGGATTTACCGGCGGATTTTTCGGATATCGCGGACGATTCGCTAATATATCGCTAAAAGTTCGAAGCTAAATATATTATCGATTATTAACACGCTAAAAACGCTTTTTAAAAAGCTGCGTTTTAAAAGTCCCCGGGGGACGATAGCTTTCCGAATAGCTTTTTTAAAGCGTATAAAATATTTTTTACGGTTATCGTTTATTTAATAACCCGTAATTTTAAGCTCGGTTAATACCCGGAAAAATTTCGTATAATAAAAATAATAATTATATTAAAACCGAATAAAATAATGGTTTAAAAGCGAACCGCCGGCGGATAACGGCCGATAATTTTTATTAACGCCGTAAAAAAAATACTCGAATTTATATTAATTAAACGGATTTTAGCGCTAACCGAAAAATACTCGTTATTATTTTACGGGTAAATAAAAAACCGGAAAAAAATCGACCGAGCTAATTATTAAAATAATTATTAATATTATATATATAACGTAAAACCGTAAAAATATTATTTTATTATTATAATTAAATATTGAAAAAGCTTTTAATATAATTAATTACCGGCGTTTATTCGATATTTTAAGCTAAAAAAATTCCCGGTTTAAATCCGGCGGTAAATAGCTTGCTTTTTAAAAAACCGGTCGGTTCGCTTTTAATTCGACGGGAAAAACTTAGCGCCGATTTATATTAACGCCGGGGTTTTATAAAAATTATTATTTTTTATATTATTTATTATTTATAACGTTATTTTATATAAGGCTTTTATTACCGTTAACCCGGATTTAATCGTAATAAAATTCGCGGATAATATAAATTTATTAAGCGTTAATTATAATACGATTATAACGTATCGCCGCTTTAAAACCGTTTAAAATATTTATAATAAATAAGTTACGGTATATAATATAAAATTCGCCCCGGAAAAAAATAAACTAATATATTTTATTAAAAATTATAAAATAAAATCCGCCGAGGTTCGGTTCGGTCCCGTTAACGTATTACCGGTAAAATCCGCGCGGTTCCTAAAAATTTAACTCGATAAAAAACTTAATTAATTAATTTATATCGCTTAAATACGCAAAAAATCGACGGTTTAAAAATTAATTTTAATAAAACTTATTAATTATATATAAAAATACGATATTTTTTAAACCCGGTCATTATATACGGTTATAATTCGTAATTACCTCGCTTATAAATCGGCGGCGTAATATTAAATAACCGCGAAATTATCCGGCCCGGTTAAAAAGCTTAAAAATATTTAATACGGCTGTTTTCGGACCGTTTACGGCGCTTATAAAGCGACGCCGGCGCGGTTATTTAAATTTAAAATTACCGTTTTATTGTTCGATTTTTATTTATTATATTATAACGCTAAATTTAAAAAAAATTAATTAAAAAAATAAAATTAAATACTTATAAAATATTTATATACGCGCTACGCGTTAATTTCGGGTAAATTTTAAAATAAAAATTTTAAATTTAAACGACGCGAAATAAACGATAAATAAGCGATCCGCCGCCGATATTTAAATTAAACCCGGGATAAATAAACTCGGTTAAAACCCGTATTTTAACGCGTTTAAAAAATATTAATTTTAAAAATAAAGCGTTATAAAGCCGGCACGGGATCGGATTATTAAAACCCCGGCTAAAAGCGATATACCGGAGGCGTTAAAATTTAGGAAATTTAACCGGTATTAATAATTTTTATAAAAACTCGTTACGGCGCTTTTTTAAATCCGTATAAAGAAAATCGGGTTATCGGGGTTTTTATAAAAACTAAAAAGTTTTAAAATTTATTCGTTATTATACCGTTATAATAAAACCCCGGAAACGGTAATATATATCGTTTATTATTATTTATTATTAAAAAATAAATAAACGGAATTATAACGGACTTTAAATAATAAAAACCCGTTAATTACGGCAAAAATATTAAAAAGCTTATTAATAAATTATAAAAAACCGTAATATTAATAAAATAAATATTAATTACGGGCCGGTTAATATAATTACCGTCGTAAAAAAAAGCTAAATTAATAAAATAAAAATTAGTTTAATATTAATAAAAACGTAATATAAATACACCCGGATCGCCGGCGGATCGTAAAAAGATCGCCGGCGGTATAAACGTAAATATATATAACGGCGTAAAGTTTTCGTTTAACTCGGGGATAAAAACCCGTTTTCGGCCGATTTTTTATTTATAAACACGGGATCCGGCGTAATAAAGCTCCGGGCACGGTTTTACTTACGGGTTACTAATAATAGTACCGAATAATTTTCGAATTATACGGAGTATTTAATAATAATAATTTTTTTATGGCTTTATCGAAGGGGCAAGAGTGCTCTTTATACTCGCTGCAGGTTCCGTGGGCGTTCCGTCCATTAGAACATTTAGACTAGTTGTAGGTGGTGCTACACAATTGCCATGCCTCATGAACAACAGCAATATGGCACGTACGGACGCGTGTGCGAAGTGAATGTGGCGAGGCCTCTATTCACACGGAAGCGATTCGTACAAATACATGCGTCATGACCGTGGCCATTAGTATATAGCACACGCATTTCCGAATTGTCAGTTATTGTAGTCGAGACCATGATTTAGCACATTATTCCGAATTCAATGGTGTAATTCAAAAGTAACTTCAAATTTCGACTAGTTTGCCTTGCTTAGGCTACGCCGCCAACGTCATACAATGCTCGCGACTGTCCTTGTCCACCGTGATCTAGTCCTGTGCGTCTTCTCTATCCAGAGTGCGACGTAAGTCTTATCCCGAAAACGCCCCATCATATACACGACCTCATTTGTTTATATACACCGGAATTCCATACACAACCACCGCAGCGGCCGTCAGATATCTGAACAGGCACGCATCTCTCGCCTTGGTCACCGCCTCGACCAGACTCGTCTTTGTTCCCGGCTTGCTCTGGTCAGCTTCGTTGACGCTCTTGGCAGCCTTTTTGCCTCTTCCCTTGGTCGTCTTCCCCTTGCCCTTGGCGTTGGGGCCGTCCTCGGCAAACGTGCCGCTGGGCATCAACCCCCACTCCTCAAAGACTCTGCCAGTGTAGCGATCAATGTCTCGGTCGGTCACGTCCCAGAGGGTGCCGACCACAGCAGGACTACCCGCGAGCATATAGTTCCATACCGGCCCGTGGCTCTCAAAGTCTCCCACGTCGGCCAAGCTGGCAGACGAACAGCCCATGAGCAGAGCCACTGCGCGGCACTTCTCCATTTTTCGAATCGTGCGGCCACGGATGTACTGAGCACCCGAGCCGTGGCCAAAGTACAGCAACAAATCGGACTTGGTGAGTGACTCCTCGAATTCAGTCTCGGTGGGGACACGCGTCTCGATGCTGGACCAGGTAGGCGGCAATGTCGCCAGAGGCTTGCCAAAAGTCGCTTGTGTTGATTTGAGGTCGGCACCAGGGTTGAGGATGTAGGTGCCAGAATGGAAAGATATGTGATGACCACTGGCTTCTGCGCGAGTATTGCCAGCTTCCACTTCTTCGCTGGACTCGAAACACTGGACCGGAGAAGCACGCTGCTCCTGGATGGAACGGCGCAGGCAGGCAAGCGATGGGACCCGAGACATGGAGATTCCTTGCGTGCAGGGCATCGACTCCCAGGGGAAGATGTGAAGAGCCTTGTCCAGCACCAAGATGGTGTGCACATGCTCATCACTCTGACCATTGCCCTTGGCTGCAGCATGGTACGACCGCAAAGCGTCGAATGTTTCGATCACCATGGCATCAAAGTCGACCTCGTCATATGCATTGCGCTCCCCGTGGAACTGGAGGATGTCTACCACAAAATATAGCAGGTCGTTCAGAGGATCGTCGAGATCGCATTCTGGGGCCGTCGCGTCTCCGAGCCCGATGAAAAGGTCCAGGATTCTAGGGTCCAGTGAGACCTTGCCCGTCGTGGCAGCAGCCTTGGTGCGTTTTCCACGAACCTGTTGTCTAGAAGGGAGATGCTTGTCGAGGATGTTCTGGAAGCTCTTCTGGAACCTCGCGAGCAAATCTGTTCGGCGGTGTTGTGCAAAAATGCCCCGGAAGCCACCGAGCCAGGTGTGCTCGACGTTTTCCAAAAGTTCCTTCATTCGCTCGTCGAGAGCCTGTCGTTCAGCCCACCATGCTGACTTGGCCCCCTTTTCGTTCATATCTCTGGCGTCGTGACATGTTCTGTTGGCTTCCCTGATGATTTCTAGCATCTCGGCGCGTCCCTGCTGAAAGTCGAATACTTCCGAGTCTGCGTCCCTGGAGTTGGCGCGTTCGAGCGGCAGACGAATGGCGAAGGGGCTGTGGTGAGCCTGGAGTTTGGTGATGCAAAGGTCACGCTTGTTGTCACTTAGCGATATAGAAACGACGTTCCATGACTTGGGAATGATATCAACAAATTCCCGCTGGAATTTTGTCATGTCCATAGAGAAACCGAGACTTGATCGTCTTGGGTCTGTGACCTGCTGCAGTATAGGCCATTCTGCCTTTTCCGACTTACTCTGGTCAACGCGAAGCGTCTTTCGCTCGCGGCGCCAGACCAGATTGCGCGCCAACTCGATAGAGCATGTGGCATGAGCGGGATGGCCAATGCCCGAGGACTTGCTTGGATTGGTCGTGGAGAGCAGAATGAAAACATTTTGCATCAGCGCAGCAATCCGATATACAAGTCCTGCATCGCCGTTGAGACTTGCTATAGAATGCGCCTCGATCAAACAGTCGTAGGCTTGTTGCAAGTCGGCTAGGAATCCTAAAGCATTCGCAGCCGGACGTCCTCTGCGTGGCGATGTCGATCTGACTGGTGAGCGCTCAGTCTTTGCCTTCGGGCTTGACGCAGCAGCCACAGCAGGGAAAGATAGGGTGGAGTCTTGGATCACTGAAAACACCGAGTCTCTTCCCATGAGCTCCAAGCTTTGGCCGATAAATGCCATGGCCATGAGAAGTCGCTCCTGTACAATATCGGTAGACAGTTTAGAGAGCTCATATGCGGTTTCCAAAGAGGCGACAGCAGCTGCCCAGTCTTTGCGATCCAGTAGCGAAGAAGATTTGTGCTGCAGAACCGAGGCGCGCAAGAATGTAAGCTGCGTATCCTGAGGAAGTTGGGGTGCCTTCTTTTCGACCACCTTTTTTTCCTTAGCTGGAGCTGGTTTCTTGGCAGTGGTCTTCCTAGTTGTTGTCGTTGCAGCTTTGGTTCTCGTTTGCCTCGTGGAAGCTTTTGGTGCCGGTTTGTCTTGAATGGAGAGCTTCTCCATTTTGGACTCGATCTCGAGAGGTTCCTTATTGCCTTCACTCCAGCCCAGCTTGTCCAGCATGGAGTCTGCCATGGTCAATAGATGGGCCTCGGTATCGACTTCCATCGCATGACGGTAGATGCGACTCAGCTGACAAGTCATTTCTACCACATTGCAGGTTGGCTCCAGACTGGGCAAGGATTCTTTTACCTGCGTAGCCAATTCGAGTGCCTTCTCTTGGTTGCCAGACTTCATGAACACATGAGCCAGCCAGTATCGAGCTTGCGAGATATGGCTTGGGGATTCGGTGCTAAGCGCAATCCTCATTGCTTGCTCGGCGTAGTAGATCGTTTCCTGGTACATGCCGATATTGGCATAAATTGTCGAGAGTCTCATGACAAATCGAAACAAGGGATACACAATAGCCCAAAACTCTGGCCCTGTGCTGGCACGAGCGAAATCAAGCTGCGAACATTGCGAATTGTTGAAGCTGGCATCGTCTTCGGCCAACTGCGACTGAGACACGTCGTCGTTGTTCTCCAATACTTGTGTTCTCAAACTCTCGAGTCTCTGCCAATCGTGGAAGAGCACACGCACAGCCGTCTTTGCATTGTGCAATGCATGATCTGATCGCCCACGCTCAAGGGCGAGAAGTGAGTGGAGAAAGGATGCGTATGCCACCGACATCTTGCTTGCAAGTCGACTGCTCTTGGTAGGTTTCTCAGCACTCTGGGCAGAAGCAAATGTATGTGCCTCAATAAGGCATTGCTCAGCACGCTCAAAGTTGCCGACAGACATCTCGTACTCAGCCGAGCAAAGGTGGTAGTTGGCCATGGACTCTGATGATAGTGTCTTCTGGGAAAGGAAGTCTTTCCCCGTCTTCAATAACTCCTCGGCCTTGGTGGAATGACCCAAGGTAAGATGTTGAAGGCACGAAGCTGCAATATGAGACATGAAGAGCTCTGGGTTGTCTTCGCATAAGATCTGGGAGACTGTCGTCGAAAGTGACAAGGTCGATCCCAGCAATGAACTCATCCCTCGCATTCTGGCAAAGTCGGCGAGGCCTTGAAGAATTGTGATGAGCTGAGAGGGGCTGTCGATATAGTCATTCAGATCGCTGGCTGACTGCGATTTTCCGACTACTTCCTTCCATCTCTGTAGAGCCTCTTCGACGCCTCCTGTGTCGAGTTCGCCCTGCATCAAAGCACATATGCAAGTAGACAACGATTTCAGATGCGGGATGTAGCGACTCAAGCCAGAGTCTTGGTGTGATGAACTGTTGTCGATTTCTTCCGACAAAGACCGTGCTTCTTCGACCCAACACTGGACAACATCTTGAGAGTCCAGATTGACTGATAGGAGCTGCAGTAGTGTCCGAAGTCGCCTGATGGGGTGAGCTTGAGGGTCAATGGCCTGGAGCAACGACTCAACAAATGATCCACCTGGGACGAGCTGCTTTCGACGTTTAGGATCGAGCAAGTAGATGAAGTGGAAATCATGCTCCAAGGCCGACACTTTGTGTGCGTCAGGCAAAAGCCAAGTCCAATCGCACGGAGTGCTGTCAAGCTTGGCAAGGCTGCAGACTGTTCTCGATAGAGAACTGGCCTTGTCATTTGAAGTCCAGGCCTGTAGCACGCTCTTTTGCGACAGCGCTTCAAAAACCTTCATAGTGGCATCTTCCTGGCAGAGAGAATCTCTGATGGCTCGCAAGGTGTCGGTGGCATCTTCTTTGCGCCCGGAAGACCGGCACAGCTCTGCTAGGCGTTCCTGCTTGAGTATCAATTGTGCCCTTGACTGCTCAGCCTCTGGTCTATCCTTGACAGCATCGATTGATCGTCGGAGAGCCCGTAGGGCGTGGCCATCCTTCTCCTGGCGGAGCAGGACATGTTGCTGGTAGTAGAAGTGAGAGATCTTGACGTGGTAAGTTGCAGCTGCATTGCCCTTTGTTTGCAGAAAAGCCAGGTCACCCATGTTGTCTAGGACAGCTAGGGCTTCCTGAAGCACTGAGTCCATCAAGTCCCAAGGCATCTTCTTCTTCTCGAGCAAGTCTTTTATCAGCATGAGAGCAGAGTCAAGTATTGTCGGGATATATTTCGAAAGTAGTTGTCGGCGCTGCTCGAAGCGAACCAGATCCTTGGCAGAAGTGGTGGAAGCTGGTGGCTTTCCAAGCCATCTGGAAGAGAACCGTGGAAGTTGCAGGATAAGTGATTCAAGGGAGTCCCGTATCGTTGCTGGAACCAGATCGACTTTTGAATCGCCCAGGACTAGCTTGATCGCAGCACTTCGCACTTGGTAAATGCAGGCCAAGAGATCGTCCAGCTCAGCGGAGCTACCACTCAGTGACCCTTGCATCCCGTCAAGGACTTCGGTCAGCAAAACGTGATCCGTCGTAGACGGCGATTGCTTGAGCGAAAGAGCAATGAGTTGTGCTGTTACAGCGCAGTACCTCGCCGGTGAGTCGTTCTCGAGAGTTGTTATTTCCTTCAGCTTCTTCACCCACGACATGGCCTCTTTGAGTTTGCCCGCTTCCCGTGACGCTGTGCCAAGGGCTTGGTAGATTGTTGCCAGTGGCGATTTGGAAGCCTGCGAAGGTTTGAGGCTCATGAATTCCGTCTTTTGCCATAATTCGTTGAAGATTGAGTTGATCGTGCTCAACTTGTCCACGGGCGCCGATGCGCTCCTCCTAGAAAAAGCTGACAAGCACCTCGACAGAGGAAGGAGAATATCGTTGTCGACGCTGCCCTTGTGACCAGATAGTGCCCAAGAGTGCAGCCTCGTCAATAATCCCAGAGCCTGAATCTGGAATGACGCTTCGGCCGAGGGACTCAGCTTTGGATCCATGGCTGCTGCATCTTCCTGTGATGAGACACTCGGCGTTAATGAAAGAAGGCTGTGTGCCAGGCTGTCCAACTGTCTCGCGCATTTCAAACGATCGGCTTTCTCTTCCTTCAGACTCGATAGCAAAAGCGACAGTGGAGATGACGGATTGCTCGCTGACAAAAATGGAAGTGCAGTCTCCAGTACTCTTGACTTCCTCATCCCGTGGAGCAGGCGCAGGGCCTGGAGCTGGCTGGAAATCACCAATGCGAGAACCGATCCGGAGGCAGTGGTTGCAGAGTAGTCGAAGAGATCTGTCAAAGATTTTGCTGTTGATGCAGAATCTGTTACTGCTGCTGCCGGCTTGGACTTCTTGCTGGCCGCCCCATTCACGATTCCCTCTAACCGACGTTTGAGGATTCGTAATTCCTTTAGGGCGTGTTCGAAAAGGTTCAATGCCATTAACTTGTTGATGAATGATGACATGCCAGATTCAAGCTGCAGCTCTGGGAGCGGCACTTTTCCGGCAGCAGACAGCGTCCGCAGAGTCGCAAACGCGGCGTGGGCGCATTCTACGGTAGCAAGACACTCGCTCGATGCTGTTGGACCCGTCTGCGCCTGACCAGACTTTGCGACAGATGGAGAAGTCGACACCCTATTAAGAGACCGTGGTTGAAGTGGTGTCATCGGCATTGAGTTCGATCGTCTCGGTGCGCCCCTGGCGGTGGGTTTGACCGGTTTGTCATGAGCAGCTTTCGTCGTGGGATTCTTGGCCGCCTCTCCCAAGGACTTGAGAGTTGCATTTATCACCCGAGTGGCCAATGTAGCCTTTTCTTTTGGCGAGAGTCCTCCATCTTGTTGGTCGACCGGCGTCTTCGTCTGCGCCGCTCGTTTCGTGGTCGTCGTCGCGGTTTTTCCTCGTGCAGTCGCAGTTGTTTTTGTTGTTTTCGACTTTGCCGTCGTCTTGGGCGCTACTTCAGAAACTTCCTCGCCCTGTAGAAGGCCCCGGAGAGCGATCGAAACGGCCGGCGTACATGTTTGTACGTTGGCGACCGCGCTGCAGAGGGCGTCGGTCTGTGTTGTTATTAATGAAGCCATGTAGGGTGTTGACTTTTAATCATATCGTCATAGCAGAATCATTAGTCGGGTATCCAGGAAACGCCAAAGCCGGGCTGAAATTGGAATTCTAGAAGCAAAATGCTGGCGAAAAGTGGTAAGAGATGTTCGTTTCTTCGTTCAGTCGATGTGTATAAACCAAAAGGATTGGGCTATGCGGTCACAAACTCCGTCGCAGATTCACGCTCAAGCTGCAAGGTCAGGCTTCGAGGCGGTTGTGGACCTTTGGGCCAAAATTAGCTAGAAGCCGTTGTCCCGGACAACCAACAGTGACTGCACGGGCCATCAAATCGAGCAGCTTTTGGCCCTGAAGTCTGGATCGGTGGACCCCTGTCTGTGCTCCAGCTGCTCAACCATGCGCTAAAAGAAAGTATCTCGGGTAACTTTTTTCTCTTGCAGCTTTCTCTGTCAATTGTCCGCGCAACAACAAGCAGTGCTCCAAGGACTGACAGTCATCATGGAGGGAAGCATCTACCGTCGGGCCATCCAAACCTCGCTGACTGCGAGAAATGTCATGTTCTCCCAGAAGAGCAGGCTCGCTGTCCTCCCTGCGGCGCGCGCATACAGCTCCATGCCTACAGTCGCGCAAGCATCATTCTGGAGGTCCCTCATTCCCAAGCCCTGGCGACCCAAGGAGAAGAGGCCTGACGTCAACTTCGGGCCAGCCAAGACACTCAAGAAGCCGAGGAAGGACTGGAACCCGGCGACATTCTACATTGTCATTTTCCTCTTCATCGGTTCCATGTCGATCCAGATGATCTCGTTGAAGAAGGACTTTGACACGCACATGAGAAGAGCAGAGACCAAGATTGGTATCCTTCGCGAGGTCGTCGAGAAGCTGCAGCGCGGCGAAGAGGTGGATGTGGAAAAAGCGCTGGGGACCGGAGATGCCGAGCAGGAGAAGGAGTGGGAGAAGGTTCTGAGGGAAATCGAGCAGGACGAAGGCATCCGGAATTCCAAGAAGGCCGATCGGTCGAAACAGACCTCGAACGCTGGCAGCGAACCAAAGCCGACCCCAAAGAATCAACAAGGAGCCACAGACGGAACCACGAAGTCGTCGACGGACACCTATACCGGGTTCTATTGATCTTTGGTGGATTCTATATACCTAAAATACATGCGCCGCACATTTCAAGACATCATATCCTTGAAGACCGAAGCGCCGTGGTCTTCGGCCGCGTGATTTACACCATCATGGGCATGATGGAAACCCGAGGACTGCCTGAGCTGTTTTACAAGTTCCGGCAGCAGAAGGTCTGTCGACATTTCGACGCGCAGCCCTCGTGCGCCGCCTTGCAGTGGGTGTAGATCCGCGCACAGGGCCTCCTCTCCCCTCACTCCTCCGAGGTTGACGATACCGACCGGTATGCCTCGATCCTTGGCCCTCTTGGCCAGTCGCCACGCTGAGTAGGTCGCCAAGGATGTGCCCAGCACGAGAAGCTTGTCAGCGCTCTCGATGGCATGGTCTGCTTCCACCTTGGTCTGGCCGGGAATGCTCTCTCCGAACATCACGACGGCTGGTTTGAGGATGCCAGCATTACTGGTAGATTTCCAGGCTCCATCTGCGTCAACCTCGACGACTGATTTGGCGCCCTCGTGATTCGCTGGTGGATGGGCGAGGCATCGAGGACAGGCTGGGTATCGAAATGTGGTGTAAGGCGCGTCTGGCAGGTCAACATCACCATCGGGATTCGTCCTCATTCCTCTTTTGCTCCGCTCTTGAGGATTCTCTGTGTCAAGCGCCCCGGTCGCTATGATCTCCTGCAGAAAGGCGGCCCACGCGGGATTCAGTCTGGCAAGCTCATCCTGAAATACATCGCGGGGCAGCTCATGGCGACAGGAGACACAGACAAGTGCCCGTAGATAGCCATGCAACTCAATAGTCGGAATATTGGGATGGGCTAGGGAATGGAATGAATCCACATTCTGTGTTATGACTTGTTGTACAAAGCCGAGATCTCCAAGTTGCTTTACAGCGTAGTGGCCAGCGTTAGGTTTAGCTTTATGCAATGTCGTCCATCCCAAGAAGCTCCTCGCCCAGTAGCGTTTCCGTGCCTCGTGGTTCTGTAGGAACTCGGAGTAATAAATAGGACGATACGTCTTGTTCACCCGATATGTGCCATTGGTCCCGCGATAGTCGGCAAGACCGCTGGCCACAGACACGCCAGCTCCCGTGAGCACTAGAGTAGATGCCGGATTCCCCCTCGAAGTAGAAGCCGTGAAGAACTCTTGTAGAGCGGCGACTGCGCCGGCGAGGGTGGCCGCACTTTTCGGGGTGACGGTTGGTGGTGCTAATACATCCGTGTAGGGAATTCGCATATACGGTTTGCGCAACATTTAGGATGCGGCGATGGCCCCCCTCTTCCACGATCTATGAGGCTCCACGATCCAACTGGTATAGAAAATGAAACAAGATAGTTGGCGCTCCAAGGATCGTGGTCGTGGTTCAGCCGTTGCTTGCTTACGAAGTTAGAATCGAGGTTATCAATCAATGCCTTCTTTCATACAGCTCGACTTCAAGTCGTCACCAGTGGCGCGCTAGCCCTATCATGCAGACATGGGACACTAAACCCTCTTGGGATAAAAGTCGGACAGAATTTTTTAAGCTTAGCCCAGATCATGCGATGGTATTTTTATTTTTGTTAGGTTATCTCAAGGTAATATACTTCGTCTTGCTATAGAAGCACTCTCGTTATATCTAACAAGTAGAGAGACCATCTTGAGATGACTATCATAAAAAGCTTTTGTTGTCTCAACACTATACAGTGATTTGGGAACAAGTGCTCCGTAAGCCCACAAATGCTCCTGATGTCATGAACTCGATGCAGAGTGTCCACATGGATCAAGAGATGGAGTGCAGTACTGTGTAAGTATACTGCCCAAAAACGCCTAACCTAGCCATGATAGATCGTCATGTAAAGGCACCCAGTAAAGTAGACGACGACTTGGAATGCATGTTCTTCAGCTGCAGATGCAGCCAAGGTTTGATTAAAGACTTGTGTTATGAGACAACTGCATGCGAGATAATACTACAAACAGCCCTAGACTTGAGCTTTAATTCCAATAAAAGTGAGCTTCCAATCAAAGCTGTTCTATTATCGAGTCCGAAGCTCGAGCACACGCAAGGCACAGCAGGGCAATTACAGGGCCCCCTGCAGGCGTCGTCCCAAAAGTTGCCCACAAGCCGTGACAAACGGGCCCGTCCGCTTACGTTGCCCTGGCTGGGCAAACCAGCGTTGCGCGTTTCAAAGCCACGCCCATCCGATGTCGTCGGTATTGGCTGGGGATCACGTTGAGCCGGGCTGCCGATACAGGCTGGACTGGGACGGACTCGACTGTTTGACTGGCTTGCTGCTCGCTCACCTCAATCACCTTGTGCATTTCCAGTCTTATCATTTTGGATCCGCACGCGCAACCGCCAGAATTGGAGAGACAAAAGCAACAACAACAACCGCGTGTAACTGCTGCACGCACCTCGGCGGCCGTTCACACTCTCAGTTCACCGCGGTACAAGCCCGAGGACCAAGACCGATTGGAAAGCCCCTCCCCAAAACCAAATCTCCAAGCCCAAGCAAGCCCAGGCAAGCCCAGGCGGACAGGACGGCACCCTCCCCTCTATCCGTCTGTCTGGTACCCCCAAGGAGGATTGGCCGGCTAAAACCAAAAAAGGTGCTGCACTCACTGATCAATCACTTTTTACTGTCCATGCTCTCTCCGCCGCCATGTCTGGCCGACTGCTGGGGCTTAGGGGCCGCGTAACGCGTGTGCGACATCAGGAGAGCTTGAGCCGTCCACTTCAGTCAACCCTTTCCTCATCAGCCCTGCACCCCTTGAACAAGAGGACACATAACCCCAACTTCTATTTGTGTCGCGTGCTGCAAACTTCCTCCTGCACTCCCCAGGACTCTCCTTCAACAACTGACTTTCGTGCGCCCTCCTTACTCGAAACCTATCGAAGGCGCCGCCGCTCTCTACCCATCATGAGCTCGACCCAGCAGACTCGCAGCCACGGCGGCCACCACGGCCACCACCATCATCACGACAATGTCTACCTGACCTCGCAGAACAAGAATGACGCTGGTGTTCGAATCACCCGGCTCGGTCTGTACTCGAACCTTGGCATGGCCATTGCCAAGGGCGTCGGCGGCTACGCCTTCAATTCCAAGGCCATGATCGCAGATGCCATTCACAGCGTCACGGATCTTGCATCCGACATTCTCACCCTTGCAACCATTTCCTGGAGCATCAAGCCCCCGACCGACGGCTTCCCTACCGGCTTTGGCAAGATTGAGAGTCTGGGTTCGCTCGGCGTGTCGTCCATGCTCTTCTTCGGCGGCCTCTGGATGGGTTACGGCAGCTTGTTGACCCTTTACGGCCACTTCTTCTTGGACCCTGAGGCGGCAGCCGTGCTCATCGAGCATGCGCACTCTCACGGACACAGTCACGATCATGGTAGCGCCGAGATCGTTCCTAGCATGCATGCCGCCTGGCTTGCTGCTGGAACTGTCGCAATCAAGGAATGGCTGTACCATGCTAGTAAGTCTTCACAGCATTCGGCGGCCGTATGCGCCAGCAGACGCATCGGACCAATTCAGCTAATCACCACATCGTAGCCATGAAAGTTGCCAAGGAACGCAAATCCTCCGTCCTAGCCTCCAATGCCGTCCACCACCGCATCGACAGTCTCACTGGTATCGTCACACTCGCCGTTATCCTTGGTGCCAACTTTGTCGAGAACGCTGCTTGGCTCGACCCTGTTGGTGGACTACTCATCTCCCTCATGGTAGTCAAGGCTGGCGCCGAGAACACGTTTGCCGCACTTTTCGAATTGGCTGATCGCGGAATCGATGAGGAGGTCAAGTCCTCGGTCAGCAAGCACCTGCGCCGCACGTTTTCCGACATCCCCGATGGTCACCAGATCGAGTTGCGCGATGTCTCGGGTGTCAAGTCTGGTCAAAACTACTTGGTCGATCTCGAGGTCGCCGTTCCCAACACCTGGACCGTTGAGCAAACAAGAGATGCCGAGGAGCAGATCCGTACTCGTGTCGGAAGCAAGGTCCGCGGCACTCGCAGAGTTCGCGTTCGCTTTGTGCCGAAGGACGGCGCAGTCGCACCCAAGTTCGACGAGTTCATCTCTGGTGATGTCAGTCCTAAGTCAAGCCCCGAACCCGAGGATGACGACCACAACCACGGTAACGGTCACCACAAGTCACACTAAACGAACGGAGACGAGAACTCCGACTCCTTGTACAAGCAACAAGCATACTCATTGGCGTTTTTGAGGGGATGCGAGAGAAAAGTTCCTGGCAGGACGAAAAAGGCAGTGGTTGCCATGATACCAGTCGTCCTGCAACATGAACATCTCGCATGGTTAGATTTGGGCACATGTGTGTATACTGAGTGTATCTTCCCACTTTGTGTGAGAATCTGCATTAGATGGCGTTCTGGCTTGCATAAAAATTTCTGTTTTTGGCAGAGTTTGGTACCAATCTGTGGAGGAACAGATGGTACAACTCTGATTAGGGAGAATGGTATGGATAGTATTCGGCCAGTGAAGATGCAGACAGACTCGAGATCAATAAGATATATTGATGATCCAAGGAACTGCTTCCATTTCCATTGCTGTTGTCTGTTCGTCTTTGGAGATGTACGAACCATGACAAACTCTCGCCGTCGCACAGGTTCTTGAGTTCTTTGACTTGACCGAAGTGTTCGCCGACTATTCCCAAGATGCTGATAGGAGCGCATCTGCACGAGTAATAGTGTTACACTTTAGCCTGAATCGCCCCCTTAGCAAATCGTGAAGGTCGACAGCTGCCCCGCTGTATTACCTGCCTTCTGAGCTCATAGCGGGTACCTGAACCCCACGTTGATTGCATCAGGGTCCCATAAGGTGCCTCTATGTCACGATCACGGATCTCGCCCGGGGGAAGGTTCGTTTTATTTTTGCCGCCGTGAATTACTGATAGCTATCTTTGAACACTCTCAATTAGAATTTTGTTGTCTTCGTCATTTCACATATCTGATCTCTACTGCCAAGTACATCCTCATCCACGATATACCAGCAAGCGAGACAAGATGAGCTCCGCACCGCTATATCTGGGTTTCGACCTGTCAACCCAGCAGTTAAAAGGTACTCCCTGCCACCTTACCTCTACGCTTCATATAGCACAACAGGATCCCCGCGAGGAAGCTCTCCCCATGCCACCACCACGCCTCTCGAGCGACGAACACAATGCCTAATAGAACCCCGCGCTGACTGACCCTTCCCCCCGACAGCCATCGTCGTGTCCTCGGACCTCAAGGTCGTCTCCGAGGCCAAGGTCGACTTCGACGCCGACTTCGGGGCCAAGTACGGCATCGCCAAGGGCGTGCTGCGCAACGAGGATGAGGGCGAGGTGTACGCGCCCGTGGCCATGTGGCTCGAGGCGCTGGACCTGGTGCTCGCGCGGCTCAAGGACAACAAGTGCCCCGTCCAGGACATCCGGGGCATCTCGGGCTCGTGCCAGCAGCACGGCAGCGTCTTCTGGAACGCCAAGGCCGAGGGCTCCCTGGGGAAGATGAGCGGCGACAGGACGCTGCACGAGCAGCTCAAGGACGTCTTTGCGTTCGAGTTCGGCCCCAACTGGCAGGACCACAGCACCCAGAAGGAGTGCGACCTGTTCGACAGCCATCTGGGCGACGCGGACAAGCTGGCGGAAGTGACAGGCAGCTCGGCTCACCATGTAAGTCGCAAGGAGATCTCCTAAGTTTCTCAGGCGGGCAAGTCTGACACATTCTGGCCAGCGTTTCACAGGCACACAAATCATGCGCATGCGACGGAGGAGACCAGAGGTCTACTCGCAGACGGCCCGGATATCGCTCGTCTCGTCCTTCCTGGCGTCGGTGCTGCTGGGCTCGATCGCGCCGCTGGACATTGGCGACGTCACGGGCATGAACCTGTGGGACATGCGCAACAACAAGTGGGACGAGTCGCTCCTCGAGCTGACGGCCGGGTCCAAGGACGCGGTGCCGGAACTGCGCCGGAAGCTGGGCGAGGCGCGCCTCGACGGCGGCGGCAGCATGGGCGCCATCTCGCCCTACTTTGTGTCGCGGTACGGCTTCAGCGGGGAGTGCCAGGTCGCGCCCTTCACGGGCGACAACCAGGGCACCATCATGGCGCTGCCCATGCGGCCCCTGGACGCCATCGTCTCGCTCGGCACGTCGACGACCTTCCTCATGGTCACGCCGGCGTACAAGCCCGACCCCTCGTACCACTTCATGAACCACCCGGCCACGCCCGGCCAGTACATGTTCATGCTGTGCTACAAGAACGGCGGCCTCGCGCGCGAGCGGGTGCGCGACGCCCTGGAGGACAAGCCCGCCGACCCGGCCGACCCGTGGGCGACGTTCAACAAGAACGTGCTGGACGCGCCCGCGCTGGGCGTCGCCCCGGGCTCGAAAGACCGGGCCAAGCTGGGCCTGTACTTTCCCCTGCCCGAGATCGTCCCCAACATCAAGGCCGGCACCTGGAGGTACACCTCGGAGCAGGACGGCTCGGACCTGCGCGAGGAGACCCAGGGCTGGGACTCGTCGCTCGACGCCCGGGCCATTGTCGAGTCGCAAGCCCTCTCGATGCGCCTGCGCTCGCAGAAGCTCGTCTCGGGCCACGGCAAACTGCCTGCCCAACCGCGCCGCATCTACCTCGTCGGCGGTGGTTCCCTCAACCCAGCCATCCAGCGCGTAATTGGTGATGTACTAGGAGGAGTAGATGGAGTCTACAAGCTCGACGTGGGCGGCAATGCCTGTGCTCTGGGAGGTGCATACAAGGCCGTCTGGGCTCTGGAGAGACATGAAGGGGAGACTTTCGATGAACTCATCGGTAAGAGGTGGACCGAAAAGGGAGCCATCGAGAGGGTTGACAAGGGATACCATGAGGGCGTCTTTGAAAAGTACGGCGAGGTTCTCGGCGCATTTGGGGAAATGGAGAACAAGATTCTGAAGGTAGCGCATAACTAGAAGGTTTTATTTTTATCCATAGAGCAAATATCAAGCTGAATTTGAATTTTCATCCCATAGAGGAAGTTATCTCTATATTCAGATGAGTGATTCTATGGTTGGTTTCTCTCGACTCCGCCACTGGGATGTAATGCCCCTATCTGAGGACTTTTGATTCACAATGAACCAAGAAGAAGCCGTAGTAACTTGAAGTGTATTTGATTGAGGGAAGCATAGAAGAAAGGTAAGCTAAATGCCAGGAAATTCCCAGCGATTCCCATTTGACCCAGGGCAGGGACCGGTGGTCCCTTCCTCACCCAACCACACGTGACACGGCCCTTCTCACCATCTGGCCCGAGAAGATCCGAGGGCCACAACTGTTTCCCGAAGAGCAACATATACTACATCATTATGAGCATGTTTGTGTCGACATGTAGGTGAAGAATGATGGGACGTATCTTCCACGTGCGAGGTTACTGAAGATGGGAATTGAAAATTTATGATTTAGATTGGGACTGGTGATAATTGGAGCGCAATGATTGCCCAAATACTGATGCGTTTCAATGAAGGCGCTGACGATGAAACGTCCAGTGTGACGGGCGACCGGATGTCGGAGTAATTGGTTCCGACTTTCCACCTGTTGTTCTTGTCTGCACAGGTCATCCCGTGCAAGCTTCCTCATGGGTTGCAGACACATCTTTGTGTCTGCCTCTGCTCGATGCCCACTGCAACAAGCGCGAGCAAGACAACCTGAGACAGGAGAAATCCGAATTCGGAGAGCAGACCGCAGGCAAAGACCTGAACTTGTGACAGGACAATTCTGCTGCGGTGGTTCATGCCGGCTTCTTGCAACTTCAAGGAGTCAATGTTTGCACCAAGTTCCAATTCTCGGTATGCTTACCTTGACGCAGACGTGATCGCTCGATCACGATGAAAGCAGTCCTGAAGGACGCTGTACCAGGTAGTGAGACTTGTGGCCAGGAAACCCTCTTATGGGCATCAACCACGCCCAAGGATGTCCCTCTAATGGAGCAACAAGAGCCAGCGACAGAGTCTTGGTCCATTTGGATACGATGCTGTGATCCAAAATAATCGAGAATTCTTTGCGTCGGTACGAGGAGCTCCAATTTCCACCGCGTCCGGGTAGTGTAGAACCTGGCAAACCCTCGTACCACCTGGCCCCTTCGGGCCCGGGTCTTATGATTTGGAGCTGGGCTGATGGCAGCCATTGTGCAGACATTGGTAGAGTGCTGTCTCCTGAATTAGTAAACATGGTTTGAGACGAAAGTCCTTGATACTTACAGCGGCGTGCATGTACAGGAGATACGTGAACTTGCTGCGAGAGGTGTCTTGTTTGTGAAAGACTTGAGATGAATAGAGGGGAAACCCAGAGAATAAGGAGAGGAGGTGGAAGAGAACCAAGATGGGATGGAAGATCAGGAAGACGTGTTATCAAAACAAACAAGGGAGACGGGACGGAAAGTAGTCAGCACTCAAGGGAAAGCACAATCCGTGATACCATAGCTCTTTCTCTATTCTTCAGAAGAAATGCTCAGCCCATATCTAGACCTGCTCTATGGAAGCGTCCAGGCCAAGGCCCAGACCCATGAGCAACGGATGAAAAGGCAAGAGCAAGACGAATTCCCAGGTAAGCACGAGACAGTACACATCAATGGGCATCTCTTACGTCAGTCAATGGAGTCAATCCAAGCGAAAGCGGCAACAGAAGGGCGGAAGTGAGCGGATGACGGCAAGATCTACTACGCATGGACACGCCTGCCTCTGTCAACTCGATATCGAATCTCTTCTTTTCAACGTGGCCAAACTATTTCGACGCTCACATGGGTCAACGTCAAATTGGGTTTCAATGCAGCTGACATTAAGTTCCATTAATAATCATACATGAAGTCCTGGTATCATACCCAGAGTAGTCCGAGATTCCCATTCGCCTGTATGCCCATACCCAACCACAGATGCACCACATGACGGATTATAGATAGAAATGAGAGGAGAAAAGATCATAAACAAAGACGTCTTCTCAACCAGGATTCGTGCTTGATCCAGTGTCGCCGACATTGTTGTTTCGAACAATCGGTGGGCTCAGGACGGCGGGAAACTTCGTCATACTGAGTCCAATGGATGAGGCAATCGCGTCCCAGTCAGGAGCTCCGTTCTGCCCAGCCGTGGACCAACTGTCCACTAACTCGTCATCCTTACTGCCGTTGGCGAGGTTTGATGTATTCGCAAATTGCGTATACATGCACGCGTCCGCACTCTGTGCATTTATATCCGCATGCGGCAGTGCTGAGCTTCCGGTGTTGAAATCACCCATGGCTGAGACCGACGGTGTGCTACCCGGCCCGGAAACCGTGGCAGGCGACCCAGTCCGGACGGGCAGTGTGTTGTTGATACTGCGTGCGAGGCCTGCCCATGGCGTCTTCTCGAACGTGGCGAAGGGATTAGGCTGGGCACTATTTTGTGCTTGAGACTGTGCAGACTCAGACGTGGTCGAGGCCGATGACGGCGTCATATCGCTGTTGTACCCCCAGAGTGGCGTCTGGTCGTGGCTTTCAGACCCGCCTCCAAAGTCAGACGGAGAGCCTCTCTTTCGTTTGTTCGCGGCGGCCTCGTCTACGCCGACATTGGTCACCTGGCTGCCATCCTTGATCTTGTAGCCGAATCCAATGCCACAATCACTGATCTTGTGATCATTCAAGTTACCTCGAGGGTTCCCCAGTGGCAAGCGCCCGGGTAGTGGTGGTTGCATCTCCGAATGACTTGAGAATTGAGACCGCGTGAGAAGAGGAACTGGGAACAAGATCAGTATACACTGCTGCGAGCCAGGTATGAAAGTATCAATGCATCGAGTAAGATGCCAACAGAGACTTACTATTGTGGTTACCAATGGCAATGATTTCCGGTAAACTACCGAGCTTCGGTACACGTGTGATCTGTGTAATATTGTTGCGATCAAGATCCAAGAGAAGCTGTTTGAGGAATGCTCTGGTAATGATGTGTTCGCGACCAATAGCGTCCATAGCTGAGATGATAAAGTCTAGGTTATCAATCCTTTGCGGAGTTGGTTCATCTTTGCATTGATATATAAAGACCATCGCAGCGCAGTAGAGTGATATGGCAGCCATTGGACTCCGCTAAATCTGGTGTTAGGCCAGAAGATGTGATATAGGGGAGACATGGGCATACTTACAGGATTCGTCTTCATATGGCTCGTCATCTTGATGATATTGACAATCTCCTGGGCGGCAGTGAAGAGGCGTGTTTCACTGGCCTTCTTGGCAAATACTGGTATCTGGTATTTTTCAATCTTCTCTAGGGCTGCGAGGTGCAGACATATTAATGCAGCGTGGTAGTTGAGGTTGGTGTGGACGGCAGTCGGATCTCCATAGTTTTCGGGCAAGCGAAAATGCTCAGGCAGAAACATGAAAGCACTAGAGATGGTATTGTCGATGTCCCGATGGCGTTTCCAATAGTCGCCATACTCGTAATTCTGCGGGTCGTCGTCTGGCTTGGGCCGGTGGACATGTTTCAGAATCATGTTGAACAGATGGCACACGAGTATGGCTCCAGCGAAAGAAGAGTACGACGAGCCCTTGAAAGCGTCGTCCAAAGAACAAGTAGTCGTGGGCGACCCACTGAAGAATGCTGCTTCCGAAGCAGGAAGATGGGTGGTGACCTAGCAAATCAGGAGATCATCAGCTTGCATGGTTCGACAACTTCGAAATTAGTATTCTCACCTCGTTGGGATCAATTAGGTGTGGCCAGCCGGTAGATATTGCGCAGTGGCTATCAAGACAGAATATACCCCAGAATGTTCTCCTGCGCTCTTCGAGCTCGGCCCAATCCTTAGGCGGTACGAGAGTGGGAGATGAGACTTCTTGCGGGCTATCAAGCTGATGAAGGCCCATCATGTTCGCGAGCCTGACAGCTCGAGCAGAGCTCATGGCTGCTCGCGTGAACAGCATGGACTTGGCCTCATCAGTTGTGATGATACTCCACGCCTGTGCATGAGTGAGGGTGATGAAGTGCTCGCCGTGTCCCTGTGATAACTTGTGAGAAGATTGTCTGGGGTGAGATCATTCTAAACGGTACGAACCTTGAGTTCATCAGCTTCAGCATATTGTCGTGCCCGCTGATAAAAGATGTCATGCAAGTGGCCGTATTTTGGGTGCCCGTTGGACGCCAATGCCCATATGGCATATTGAAGACACATTGGCGGTTTCATATGTGGTGCTGAATAATACGCCTGCATGTACCGAGCAGGATGTATCACGGGTATGAAATGTTGTTGTCTTTCAAAGAAGATCTGATTTCTGTGATGACAAGTCAGCTCAAATGCTCAGTAGAACATGAAGCTTCAAAATACTTGCAGTGCCTCGGTCACTTCAAAAGGGGGAAGGGTCTCAAACATTCCCAAGCCCAGAAGTTCGCCACTGAAGGGATCAGCAGTTGGTTGTGATACACCCGCAGAAGGAGGAGGCACCGAGGCACTCTGGGCCTGGAGGAATGGGTCCCCATCGATAGGAGCGGACGGGAAGGTGTAGTCCATGCCCTGAAGGAAGACATCTTCTGTAGAGGGAGCAAAGTCGGCGAAATCGAAATTCAGAGTATTTTCTTCTACCTGCTCCTCGTTCGACTTCTTGTCCTTGTCCCCATTCTGCTTGAGCAGACCCTCGACCTGAGCTGCATGCCATCTCATTAGCCATATGTAACGGCGTCTACGAGGAATGGCGACACGATCATACCAAGACGAGCCTCGAGCTCTCTCACATTCCGACGCTTGAAGGCGGGTTTCCTTCGCGATTCCGGATAGACGCATTCACCCTTGATCCTCGAGCAGCGACCGCAGACAGGCTTCACGCGGTCACACTTGAGCTTACGATTACGGCAGCTTGTGCAAGCTCTAGATTCGACGCACACATAGCCGTTAGCACGTGGCGGCCCTGGATGTGGGCACCGGCGGTCCGACTCACAGTTCATGCGAAGCCTCGGCGGAGGCGTCATTCGGTGTCATGGCGGGCAGCGGGAGTCTGGACTATGGGATGGGGGGTTGACTCTGTGCCGGGGGCCCGGAGGAAAGCTACGGCATCACTGCGCGGCACGGTATGATCGGAATTATTGATGCTATCAAAATTTGATGCAGGCAGTCAAATTGTTTCAGCCGGGTCTTGCCTTGCGGCTCTGTGAATGAAGTGGCCTCCTTAGAAACCTTTGCCCGGCGCCGGGGATTGGCAGAGTCCGAACCGAAGACCGTGTTTACTGCCCAGCTCAGCTGTAGGCTCCAGTGAAGTCGGCGCGGCTACTTGACTTTTAGTCTCTCGGGCGGCCTGACATTGCTCCGAGTACCGACAACACTACTTCTTTACTGCTATCTGGAACAGCCTGAATACAATTCCCTATCCATCACACTAGAGAGACGGCTGATCCATT
Organism: Pestalotiopsis sp. NC0098; assembly: GCA_022432395.1. NCBI lineage: Eukaryota > Fungi > Ascomycota > Sordariomycetes > Amphisphaeriales > Sporocadaceae > Pestalotiopsis > Pestalotiopsis sp. NC0098. The sequence goes on along the minus strand of JAJKLJ010000004.1, from coordinate 930,672 downwards.
CATTTGGGAAATGAATGTCTCGACTTAACCTCAACGCTCTGCTCGGGATTATTTCTGCGCCTGAGAGTTGAAGCAGGTAGGTACTTTGCCTACAGGCGACCACTGCCTATTGGGTTAGGCTATTCAGATCCAGGCCCTATCGCGCAGCACTCCGATAATTATACCATGGACTCAAATCACTATACAATGTAGGAAGACATGAACACCAAGCACAAAACCGCTCCGATGCGCATCATCTGTCCAAACAACTTTCCGCAAAAGTCAATAAGATCAAAACCAAGTGTGTGCGGAAAATGCCACTTCGTCAAATAACTTACGCTTCTGGCGATCTCTCAGCATGCGACTCAGGGCACGCGCAAAGTTGGTATACATTACCCGCAAAACCATCTCGACGCATGCCATATAGACGAAGCTGCCTGGGCAGAACGTCCAAAGCACGTCATGGCCATCTCTGGCTCCCAACCCGGATGACGAGACATCTGACTAGCCCTGCGATGCATCGCGTCCTTGATCACGGTGTTGTCCCTCGTCGCAGAGTGACACTGAATGTCTCAGTCGACCCTGATGCTAGTCATGTCGCGTGAATCCCACGGACGTTTTCTGACGCAATCTTTCTGGAACTTCTGGAACAGCCACAAACGTCCGCGATGCGAATAAGAATAAGACGAGGTCTTGCAGCTGTTGCTAGCGGCGTGCCGACGTTGAGGTACGACAATGTCTCTCGATTGTGGCTTTTTTTTTTCTTTCATGTCTCAGCCTAGTGCGAGCCACATCCAGGCTGTCGGGAAAGGAGACCTGGCTTTCGTTGCCGGCACCTTGCCCGGCTACGTCCAATGTCTCGGTACCGGAGCGCCGAATGATGGAATGGGTCGATTGCCGACGACGGTCTGGTATTTACCAACTCATCCATCATACTAATCAAGGGGTTCACTTGTCGCGCTTGCCCGACATGTCGTGACAGAAAGTGGTGTCATCTTTCAGTTTTCCGATTTCCTGCCAGCCCGGGGAGGTTCGGCTATACAGCTGGGAATAGGGTACCTGGAGCGCACGACTACATGAAACATTCAGGCTGGATACCATGAATAATTCAAGCCAACGTTACGAGGCCGCCGAATAGGTTCAAGCCAAGTACGTACCCATAAACGTCGGTACATGCAGTTGCTGTACCTTGAAAGCTTGTGCCCTAACGTAGGCGAACCATGAGTTGACAGGCCTCGTGGAGTCTGGACTCGAGACGACGTTTTGGTGGGTCTTTTGCAGCAGAGTTCTCATTTGAGAAGAAGAGAAATTGGCAGGCGACGCGTCCACATCGTGCAAAAGTCAAAAACAATAAGTCCGAACATGACTACGACGGAAAAAAAACTTGCAGATCTCCTCTCGGCCGATTACTCAGCTGTTTAAGCGAGATGTCATGGCGCTACAGACTGCCGAAATAGTCAACAATGGGCACAACACGGTTGTCCAGAAGATCCCAATGCTTGGGATCCCAGATCGACAACTATCAAACCTTGTGGCCCGCCCAGCACGATCGGACGGCCAGGCCGGCGTCCAACAGACTTTGAGCTAGGTTAGTAGCATGCGGGTTTGACGCGTTGACTGACAGCACCGCCGCGCAAACTCTAAAATGTTCCGCTCAAGCATTGGCATTTAGCCTCATGCTATACTAGCCAAGCTAGCTGAGAAACCTCTTCTTGGTCGTGGTTGGATGGGACGGGCTTCGTGTGAAAGAACATGCCCGTCAGCCTGTCCCCCCACGAGAGACGCCTATTATGCGCCTCACTATACTATTGAACACTCAAGCAGGAGGAGACGCATAGTTGTCAGCTCGTATACTCGAGACCGCCGGTTACCATTGGCTCAGATGGCCCGGCTGAAAGCTCGTGAATGTCATTATGCAACGGCAAGCACAAAAGACCAAATGGCAACGGGCTAGGGAGCCTCGGCAGCTGTCACAAGTTCGACTTTTCTAGCTTGGCTCGGTCGTCGCAGCCGGAATAGTGGCTAGCTGGCGCGGCTTGCTATTATAGGCAGCCTCGGTACATTATTTCTGGGTGCTGCTATAATGGTCCCACAGTCCACCACTCTCCTGTGTGCACAGAACTTTTCTCGTCTACTATCGCATAATTAGTTGGCATGTTGTCAGCTCGAGGCAAGGAATTTTCGGTCTGCCTGAACTTACTAACAAGACTATTCTCTGGTGTGCGACACAAAGGGTGTCGTTTCGCTCAGATCCAGGAAAGAGTCAAAGGGTAGGTTGAGTTGGCAGTAGACGTTTCAGGAAGATCTCTGAGCTAACAGATCAGTGTGCCCTGCACGAGAGCCAATAGTCGCTCAGGTACTGTGTGGGCTAGGTAGGGCCAAGAGTCTCCGCGGGAAATGTCAGTCTTTCGTCATGACGAAGAGGTACATACATGCACTATTTTTTCCGCAGCCGCAATAGGAAGGCTTGTGGGCAGGCGTGCGGTATCCTTGCCTACCTATACATTCCTAGGTTAGCCGATATTTGTGTACCAAGTCGTCGGTTATACTCGAGTTACTCGTGGTAACATGCCCATGGATCCTCAACTCCTAGTCACGCCTTTGTGACCAACTTCGACCGTTTTTTTCTCCCTTCCTCGGAACTGTCTCGAAGCTATACGTCAACTCAGTCAGCCCTGTGCAACTTTTCCTGTCCGTGGCCTGACCGACAAATCATCAGGGTCCTCGCACGTGCATTCAAGACAGTCAGTCCACTCTCCTGCCAGGTGAGACATGTTCTCGAACGCTTCGAAAGATCCAAAAAAATGTCTGAGCTCGCCGAACTCTATCCTGAGAGGAAACGTATGATTACAATTTACCAGAGAGGCTCTTGGTGGTTTCATCTGTCTCCCCTCTGACCCCCTCCCCTCTGGGTACCTTGGGCGCGGAGGGGGAAAAAAAGGTCGTCATGAGAGACATTTCTCCCAAAGCTAGGGAAGTTAATTATATGGCCCAGGGGTCCGTCAAGTCACACTTCCCGGCGACCTGGGACCGCCTTTGCGTGCCCCCCGGCCTAACGAGAGTGCATGAATTGGGGGTCACGATGACAACCGGGAGGGACGCACAACGTTGCGTAATCTCACGCACAGTGGTACCCGGGAGCGGGAGAGGGTTTTGACGAGGGGAGGGGTGGGTGAGTGGTGGGCAGGGCGCTTGTGATGTCCACCGGTCGCAGTTCTTTTTCTTCGTCCTCCTGGGTATGTGTTGCTTGTATCTTCTTCTCTTCTGGCTGCTCCGCTCCCTCGGATCCTGCATGAGGTTGTGGCTTGAACCCTCGCTTGGAGCGGACCGTCGATGAGTCTGCGCGTCGTACAGTTTTCTTCTCTCGTTGGGAAGAAAAGACCCCCTCCCCGGCAGAGGCCAGGATGTAATAGACACCGAGTGGTGGAGAGGGCTCCCCAGCTGGGGGTCGCTAATCTGGGCGAGAACTTTATCTGGCCGACCTGATCTTATACAAGGGGGCCTCTTGACCACCCTTGATAGTGAGTGGTTGACGGGCAGCTGCCTGGCATGGGTTGTCGTTGTTTTGGTGATGTGGTATTAGCGGCAGGCAATATAGCCATCTAGTCTCGTCGTCGTAAGACTCTTGTGCCAGAAGAGCGCAATGGTGGTAAGTAGTGGTAGTACCGTACTTGTCCTTTTTTTCCCTTTCTCTTGCTGTCGTCCGACCCCAGCGTACATGTCCCGCATGACATGATGATGATGAATGGATGGTGATCTGCTGGGCTCCATGGTTCATGCAACCCGCAAAGAGACGCGCGCATCATGCCGGAACCGCCGCCATGGCTCGGGGTTGGTGAGAAGCAAGCAACCATGACCGACTGGCGGATGACGGATTGTAAGAGAAGAAGAAAATACGCACACCAAATGAAGAAGGACATTGCATACATGATGCAGTTGGACTTGGCAAAGTCGCACAGATGGATAGATATACACGATTCGAGCGGCAAGGAGCATAACATACCCGGAACCGGGGACGATGGGGGAGAGAAAAATAAAAATGTGTCCTTATTTCCCTGGCATGGCATGCGCATGTATGGATGGGGTGGATGGATGAGATCGATCCGCGCGGGAGCCGAACAGTGGTGATTGGGTACCCAGAGAAACGGGCAGCCGTCTTTTCTTTTTTTTCGGTGCGGTTCCACGACGCTTTACCCGTGGTGATATACAAGACATGCACTGGCTTATTGGGCGCGGCGCAAGTGTCGGTGACAGAATTGCTTCGTCTGCGTGGGATGGAGACAGAGAAGAAGGGAAAAAGAAAAGACGGAACGGATACCGGGAGAGAGGTTCGGAGGGGTGTGTGTATGTTGAGAGATGCGCTCTTTTTTTTTTTTGACCGCGGCATGGATGAACTTTTTTGTGTTCGCTTACACCAGGCTGGCTACAAGAGAGCTGAAATGTATGGTAGATCGGACTATATTAAATTTAATATATCGATCGGGAGCGGGATCACCCCTCTCCCTTCGCGTCCCCTCCCCGTTCCCAAGAATGCAAGTCCCAGGCTCCGTTACGTTGGGTGGTGACGAAGCAATGAAAGGGGGGAACGTAATGGAATTAACAGGGAAAAAAAAAAAAAAAAAAAAAAAAAAAAGAGGCGCAAAAAACTGTCGTGCCATTCCACGTTGTGACAAGAAGATATTGCAGATGACCTTCCTGTCCCGTCACACTCGTGCTACTGGACACAAAACAACTCACCGCCCGAATCCGGAGCATCGGTCGCATACCCAGGTAGGTATTGTATAGACTAGACGGTGTGATGATGATGTGTGAGCGAATCGAGAACCTGGCAGCCGCTGCTGCGATACCACCCACGAGGTCATGCATGTACTTGGTCACAATGGAGACGAGGTAGAAAATTCGTGACCGAAAGCTTGTATTGGATTACATTTTAATTCGAAGCAGGCTGGTATTAACCGCCAGCACGGGTAACAAAAGTGTTCGTCTTTTGTTGAGTGTACCGAGTTCCTTTCCCTCCCAGATAGTAGTTTGGAAAAATAAAAATAAAAAAGCCAAGTCCCTTTTTGACTCTCCTCATAACGCCCCTATTGCCTGTGAACTCCTTTTGTGAAACACGCACACAAAGTTTTTGAGCTCTTTGATAATACAATGGCCCGCCCAATCGAGAATGATGGTTTTGACCTTGATGCCGTCCGTTTCTTTGGTTTCCTCCCAGGAAAAAAAAAAGAATTCCCAAAACAGAAAGAGTTTTTATATACTGCTCCGTGATGATGCTTGGTAAAAAGAGAAAAAGGCAAAGCCGATGCCTTTGAAAGAGAACCGATCCTGATAATATAATAGTCGACCCTGTGAAGGACGCCGCCCTCTGTAAACCCTGTAATAAGAGAAATCTTTTTTTCGGAAAACAAAATTGGTTGGTTGATAAAACATTGGCCGAATGAGAATAAGAAATTTCGAAAAGGTGTTGGAAAAGCCCCAATGATCTAGACGCTGCCACGCTTCATGTTGGTTGACCGGCGACGGGAGAGGTGGTCCATGTCGACATCGTCGTATGCGCTGCCCTCTCCATCGCTGAGGGGCACGCTGTTGCGCTTGCCGTCCTGATCATACTCGGACCGCTCAGTTGAAGGCAGGATCTTGCCGTCGGAGCCACGGCTGGCCATGGCCTCAGACTCTGCACGAGCATTGTTGACCATGGTTGGGAGCTGACGGCGGCGGGCGTTGATGAACCAGTTGGAGATTTGGTCTATATCCGAGTTAGTATAGGTTGACACATCCAAATTTAAAATAAATCAAGTCTCGACATACTCATCTGCAGGCCAGTCTGCCTCATGAGGTCCTGCTTCTCGTCCTCGGTCGGGTATGGGTGGTGTAGGTGAGCTACGAACCAAGCGCGAAGCTTATCCGTAGTCTCCTTCGGTAGGTTGCCCCGGCGCTTGCGCTGCTTATTGTCTCCTCCAAGCCCCATGCCAAGCTCCCCAATCCGCATGTAAGTCTCCTGGAAAGGGTGTCCGTAGGCTCCTGGTGCGAACGGCGTGCGGTCCATCGGGTGTATCGAGCCCAGAGACAGGGACTGCACCCGGGTCGGGTGGTGGTAGGCGTAGTCGTAGCTCGGTGCTCGGTATACTGGGCCTGGCACCTCCATGGGCGGGCCGGCCATGTGAGGGTGCGGCGGCATTCCCTGTCTTCCTGCCTCCTGAACGTACTCGTCACGAGACATGCTCCTCATCCTGCTGCTCATGGCTGCGTTCCGCTCAAAGTCCATAGGGGCCAGGCTCGGCAGGCTCAGCCGGGGCTCCATGCGCTCACGCATCTCCATGGGCCTCGGGGACGGCATGGAGGAAACTGCTGCGTTCTTCATGTACGGGCTTGACCTCCTTGATGATGACCACATATCAGGGGCCGTTCGAGATACTGTGGGTGGTGACTGGTGCCGGGAGACGCCTTGTGATGGGCTGGCGTACAGGCGAGGTACTTGGCTCGGCCTCTCTACTACTTCTCTCTCGTCATCGAAAGAAAGCCTCCTCCTCTTACTCTGTACGGATGTGTGAATATACTCGGGGGGAGTCAATGCTCCCGTCAGCCCAGATGTCGGCGAAGTGACAGAGGGAGTTCTGGCAGAGCTGCCCTGCTCTATCCTCTCGCTCAGTTCGGGGAAGGCCTGCCGGATCATTAGCCTTGCTGCGGAGTGTCCTATAGAGAAATATACCAACCTGACGGATAGACGGGAGAGCAATCTTCTCGGGCTCGTGGCGTGGCCGAGAGTAGTCAGTAGGGCGGGCTTCTTGCCATGAGAACTCGCGGTGGAAGCCGGTGTGGTGGTGAGGAATAGGCATGGTGAGTGTAGACATCTTGCGTGGTTCTGTAGTGTTGATAGTTTGTTGTACTTGTGCAGCTAGTGCGGACCTATATTCCATAACAGGTATGGAAGAAACTAGAGTGCCCTCTAGAAGATGAGAAAATAAGAAGGTCAGTTCACTGGACAGGTTTGTGGCCGGCCAATGTCGAATAAAACTCACCTCAGCTGAAGAGAGGGTTCGGCGGCAACAGCGTGGTGTAAAAGAAATCTATTTTCGAGTATGTTCCGAGTCCAACATGAACTGTTCGCGGCAAAGGTACCAGGAGGTGATGGGATATGGTTCCTTTGTCTGTGTCCCTTGCTTCGTCTTTGAATAGTAAAAGAGTATCCAGGAATGCTCTTTGCGTATGGTTGGGTATGTTTGCCTGGGCACGGTCTTGCCGGTCTGGGGAAGTGTCGTCTATATATGAATGGAGAAACAAGAGAAGAGGTTGTTTTTTGTTTTCTTTCTGGAGGGCTGATAGACGGTCGTTTATCACTCTTCGAGGGCAATATCGACAAAAGGTAAAATGGGTAGTGATAGACAAGGTATCTTGCTCGAGGGTCAGACGATCCGGGCTAGGGTGTGGTTCCGGCTTTCTTTTGTACCAAGTCGTGCTGTGACCTTTTCGCCCATGAGACTAGACGATGGTGGATCAACAGATACACGCACGGATAGTCTCCTAAAGAGGCAATGACAGAGAGCTTGGAAACAGCGGAAACATGCAACGCTCGAGGTCGATTTTGAAGTATTCGGTTCCCGGAAACAGGTGACACAAGCAAAGCCTCGGACGACAAAATGGCCGTGTAAGTGGTCAGAGGCGAAAGAGTCTGGGCGAATGGAACAGTGATCCAGAGGAGACTTGGAAACGAAAGAAGCACTTTTGAACAAGGAGTCTAAATGCTTTTGAGTGATGAGGTTTTGTTGTTGGAAGGAGGACCTTGGTTCAGCTATGGAGTAAGGGTGTATTTTTTCTCTGTCCGTCCTTGGGAAACGACGTTGAGGAACTAAACCCCAAAGAGCCCTGAGCAGCGAAATGTAAGGAAAAAAAAGAAGTAGCAAAAGGGCAAGGAAGTAAAGTGTAACGAAATGCAACCGTATCGGAAGTATAGGTGAGGAGGAGAAAAGGGCAAGACGATACTTTGGGAAAGTACAAGTTTCTTTCGTTCCCGCACCTCCACAGACAGAGGTCTACCTGGGAGGCTGTGGCGTCGTCTTTAGTGGGCTCTAGCGACGGACTGATGAGACTGCCAGGCCTTGTGGTGGCACTTCTCACAAGCACTGGGGGGGAACGACTTGCGAGCAGGGACATGGATTGTGGATCGAGAGAGAGCAAGCAGAGAGCCAGGCCCGGCGCGAAGGACGACGAGGTTGATGAAGAGGGAGTGAGTGACACGAATACTAAAGTGACCTAAGGTGCAGGGTGAGCAAAAGAGAGACATGGTACGTACCGGCACGCTGGGTAGCATGCATATTACCAGAGGGAACGAGATACATGGTGCCATGTATCATCGAGCGTGTAGCGTAGAGAGCCGTCGACTAGGTAGGCAAGGTAGGTAGGGGATGGGTGTATGTACGGATGTATGGATAGATGGATACATACGAATAGTAGTACTAGATGGATGGAGGGATGGGTTGCGGACCCCGGACACACGACGGTTCTCGCTATGATCCACCTCAGAGGTCCAGATGAAATTGCCCGATGGAACGGCGAGCACAACTGGGGTCTCCCCTGGGCCGCTAAAGCACAACGCCCACGTCCCATCGCCTATGGAGTTGTTTCTGCAGGGCACCCAGGGCACCTTGACAAAGGCCGGGTCGCCTGCGTTGCGCGCCGTCTTGGTCTTTCTTGGGGCGGCGTACCCTTGTGGTGGTACCGGCCGGCTGTGTGCTATGTCATGGTTAGTATAGCCAGCCAGGTATGCAGAAACGGGCAAGTATTCATTCACTATACACAATTGCCCATGACGGGGTTTTCCAGACTACATACACACAGCTGCTAGTAATGACATGTTCGTTGAATGTGACTTGGAATTATGTCTGAAGCTGTGACCAGACCGGTGCTTTCTTGGTACCTTTACCAGCAATGATTAATTGCTTTGCTCTCTGCTGCTTAATTCATGTATCATGACCACGTTTTATCGAGAGCCACTGTATGCAAGCAGTTATTGCTTTTGGGCACGAGGTCTGTCCCGTCCGGTTCGTTTCTCCCCCAATTCCCTCCCTCCAAAAAGGCAAAAACGCGAGAGTCGACTTTCTGTCCCGTCATCGTAATCAGCGTGTGCTGACTGACTTTCATTAATAAACGCCTGCGCCCACAGACGAGAGAGAGGCGGCCTGGGTAGCCTTTCGTCGGCGTCCCTTGCTTTCGGCACAGGACAGACATAGGATCAAAGAATGGGGGGAAGGTGGCTGGCTCCGCAATCCCATGGGCGATCATCAATCACCGTGCTGTAACAGCAGATGCAAGCTCCCGACCCAAGAGAAGCTTCCCGCGCATGGCTTTTTCTTTCTCTCGCTCTTCCTCTGGCAATTCCGGTCAGTGGATACGTATTTTGGGTACCAAGTAGACAGACACTGGCTACATGGTGATATGACGCAGAAATGTGACGGGTAGGGACTTGATTAGGGAACCGTCCAACTGGGCACATATGTACGTACTTGTGTAGATTCAAGCAGAGTATCGTTACTCGTACGTCCTCCTCTTTCGGGTGCGGGCGACGATTGATTATACTAGTGGTACAAGCAAGCAGAACAAGAGTGACGGCTCGGGTCTCAGCGAAATGCATCGAATCAATCGGTAACCCAAATAATGCAAGTGTGTAGCCAGGCAGCTAGGGCTACTCCGTATATACATTGGACGCCCCGGCCTGCTGGTAACAGATCGTTGCACAAGGTTTTTCATAGCTCCTGTGCCGCTGCGGCTAAAGCCATGTGTTTAGCTGCGACTGTTTCTGCTGGTGATCTCAAGTCCCTTCTTTGGTTTTTTGGCTTTTTCTCCTGCCTCAGCAAAATTGTTTTATAGGTATACGATTCCCATGGTTGATTATGAAGGCGTCAATATGATGTGGATTATACTTGGAGCCAGGCCCATCTGGGCAGAGCAGAGGCGGGACAGCTAGGTAGATCCGACGAAATTTCCCTCCTCTCCTCCAGCAGACCTACCTACTTGGGACATAATGATGATTCACTGCAAGATTTGAAGGGCTGCATATTCCGTGCCCTTCTTGCCTGCATTCTAGTGCTTCTCGATGCGCTCCGGGGGGAGGGAAACATTGTCAGCGGGCTGGGAAGAAGGAGGGTCAACCTACTTCTTCTTCACCCCCCAGCGACATACGCTAAAGCGGTTATGGCATCCGCCACTTTGCGAACCGAAACTCTATTTGATAATGGAGTTCGTGACTATCTGTAGTGTAGCACCAATGGGAAACGGATTAATTGGTAGGTGTCTATGCACAGTACGATACAGTAGGTAGATGCGCCAAAGGAAAAGAAGTGTCAAGACGGTAATACTTGCTCTCGTGGTATATCGGAATCATGTCTATAGAGACACAGAGAGGGAGAGTCAGTGAGAGAGAAGAGGATACCCACTCTGCCCACACCAATCATGACTAGGGCAAGTATTCGTACCTACGTCTGTACGTACTATTACGACGATCTTCCTTCTTGGCCGGCGAGCGGGAGCTTGACAGCAAGGTCGTCAAGCCAACGTCGACGGATAGCTAGATGGGAGGAACGGACAAAGATGACGAACATGGTCAAACCGGTAACACAAGACATCGGAATCGCCAGAGCGGCCTGCACTCCGTGCTAGCCCAAACTATGAGAGTCCGGCCACTCACTCTGCTGCTCTCTCTCGTCCCTCTCGTGCCCCAAACCAAGCCAGAGGGTGCGCTGCATCGGATTTACTAATCACAACGTTGGCCCATGACTTCATCTGTTTATGTTTCACTCTCGGCTTGACAACTAAAAAGTCATCCGGTATTCCAACCACCGCTTTATTTTCTGGCCTGTGCGCAAAGCATCTCGTGCCTGAAGCAGCTGTCGGAGAGTCAGAACTTTCTTGAAACTGTCAAGGCCAAAAAATCTTATGTGCAAGAGGAGGACGGAGGAGAGCCGAGCGGACAGGGCACTGTCACAAGCTGACACCCTGTGTGAGCGTACTCATGAGATCAGATTCGTTAGATATGGAGGTAGCTAATCAGCCTCTAGGTGAGGTAGGTTGAGTCTGTCATATGAGAAAGCCTAGACCCCCCCGTCCAATCACCAGCTGTCCCTTTGCACAGACAGTAGCATTGGTGACAGACGCGGCTCTTGACCCTCGCAACGAATGATGGGCGGCCGTGGACCTTTTTGCACCTCTCTCAACATTCAGGGTACATTCCGTGCGCTTACATTTAGCAAATAGAAAGCATCTAACGCAGTAGTAGCAGGTGCACCCTGTGGCTTATTCACCGGTAACGGTGCGTCTCTAGAATATAGCGTGCAGACTCTCAAGTGCTCTACATCGACTAAATACGTAAATCGCTGGCATTTCACCGAATGCTCAACCGTGAGCTGACACATGGACGCTTGCTGATCGTTTTTCTCTCTTTCCGTGACCAGAACGTAAAGCAGCAACGGGCAAGATCAAGGACGATCTGAATGACTACTGGATCTCTCTAAGGGGGTTCTTTCTTCCATCAACGGCGTTCTAGGACTATACACTACTTCCAACTCTTGCTTGTCTTTACTTACTCGGCCGACGGGTTCGCTCGAGTCATGGTGGATAGATGTGCCTCGGCGGCCAAGCCAATTATAGCCAAAGGGGACCTACCCTATGGACTCTTTGGGACATGCTGTGGTGCTGTGGGTGCGGAACGAGCTACCTAGCCGCCCATTACCTTATGCTCGGGTCGCTTTAGCTTGAGCCTCTAGTCGTTAGGTAGGTTTCGCCATCTTTGGGGGCGCACCAAGCCGTTTTTTTTTTGTTCCTTTCTTGATCCTCCCCTCCCTGGTTTTTTCTTGGATTGCTGACCGAACGAACCCGGAAGTTCTTTCTATCCATGGCGTGTTTGTAAACTATTCTACCTGGGCATATGCTTGCTTGCTTGCTTGCTTGCTTGCTTGCTTGCTTGCTTGCTTGCTTGCTTGCTTGCTTGCTTGCTTGCTTGCTGCCCACACCCTCAGAACCAAGAAAAGTTGAGATAGAGAGGCGCTAGGCCACCGCAAGCGGCACACGATGATCCGCATCTAACGTTCAGAGCTATTAAGCAATCACTTTCGGCAGGAAAAGCTCTAGCTACAACAAGGTTCGTTCTGTTTCGAACCGTTTGGCGCGGCTGGTTGGCCAAGTGTGGGTAGCTATGTACGGACTTGATCACCAACCGACGGATGGGGAAGGGGGGGGTTCGTTCGAGACGAGATCCGATGGAAGAGTGATGAGAGTAAACAAGTGTCATAATTTCCAACGATGAAGACGGTTGGTACAACAAGAAACATGCACGCCCCTAGGTAAGGTCACTGGGCAAATACGATTGGCAGTTCAATGAAAAGCATACGGAGCACGCCCTGTTTGGGAGGGGTTGGAGGGGGCGTGTGGATGTCAAAAGAGAAAGAGATCGAATTGCAGAAAACACACACAGCTCGGTGCCTCTTTGTGATGTAGACTAGATGAGCTGAGCCACCGCAACCCCGGGCCATGCGGCTCCAGAGAGTCCTGACACATCGATGCGGGCAGGCGAACAGACAATGTGAGATTGAGGATCTTGAGATCTTCGCCCATCCGAGATGCATTAGCAGATCCGTGCCCGTGCCGGAGCCTGAGCTGCCAGCTGCTTGCTTGCTGCAATCTCTGGTATGTCAAAAACGTCAAATCAAAAAAGGATCCCATCCTTTGGCGGATTGCGATTGGCTCCTCAGAAACCAAAACCACCTGTCATTCCTTGCAGCATTGGCCCTCCTTCCCAGAGTCGCATCGCACATTGATCCCCCTGTCTCCATTTCCGTTCCTTTCACGTTACCGGCAGTCGCCTCTTCTGGCTGTTGTTACACACCGATGAGTTCATGAGCGAGAGAAAGAGTGACAGCATGTGCTTGAGCCATTTTTCCCCAGGCTGGCCAGGCACAAGAGCAGCGGGCTAGAGGGAACTAGAGAAAGTCGATGCCCCAGTGTGCCCAGTGCAGCGGCTTGCGAGATGCGATGTCCGCAAGTGCCATCTGGACTTGATCGTAGGGTTGATGGATGACCTTGTCAGTATTAGAATCAGTCCTGAAGCATTGGTTCGCCCGTCGGATTATCTTCCAGGCGGCCCTGACTGCCCGAACAAGTCAGGCGCCTTAGGGCAATCTGTAATTCTCATTTCTAAAGGTGTAGAAGCACCGTCGCCCTGTGGCTCGCGGACCGCAAGGAAGGAGAAAAGGGAAGACCTCCCGCCGATCATGGCCGGTTGATCGTCCTGTTTGGCACCAAAGGCAAACTAGAACGTGAAGACTCTGTCGTGTTTTTACAAATGAGGTCACATCGCGTTTGTCCTAGGTCGTTTATTCTCATCTGAGCTACAACACACCAGACACTTCACTGTGTGCCTGCCACGCACGGCTGGGCGGGGGCCCCCCATGGAAAGCCTCAACTTGTCACATTGAAAGGACCTTTGAGATTCCGCCGGGCCCTGTATGATCGTCCCAGGGGATCGCAAATCGCGCTCTTCTGTCGGGTTGGGATCTTTCGCTGGTGACATGGGTCGGTTAGTTGTTACTACTTGCTACTCTGTGTCCGCGGGATACTATTATGAAATAGTGCCCTGGCCCAGCAACGCGAATACGGGCGGCAACTTTAAACTTTTCATCTTGCTTGTCAAGTCGTTGATCTCAATCCCCCAACGGTTCAAGACAATATGCAAGAGAACTCTAGATGCGGAAACGAGTCGAATCCTTTCTACCCTCGCATGCAAGAAGCGAGCAGCATCGCAACGAGTTGGGGGCCGTCGTCTACATACTACCTACTCCAGGTAGCCTCAACATACATTACATACACCCACAAGTTTCTCCAACCCGTCTCTGCCACTTAACTTATGACCAAGATTGCTCCAGCAGTTGGGCGGTCCAGACCGTCCGCGATCTGACAGCATTTCCCATATGAGTATAGCAGCAGCCTGCCAAAATCGTGATGTGCAGATTGCCCAGTGGCTGCGGGTCGAAGCGACCATTTCCGGTTGGCGGGAATCCTCTGCCAATGCAGAATCTGTAGGGGTTCCCCGATCCTATTCTCCGAACACGCCATCCATGGTGGATGAATGTACATCCAGCACGAGGACTGGCTGTCGGAGCTCCTTCCAGCAAGCAGCAGCAGCAGTAGCATCAAGAAGGAAAGATGATAAAAAGAAAAGAGAGCGGCAACATGGACATGTATGTATCTACGTACCAGCCTTGCAGCACCTCTACTTTCTCAGAGGTACGCGCGGTAAAAGCCATGTACGTATTTTCGATGCATCACAATCCGCCTTCCAGTGGCTACTTGCTACATACTACAGGGCACGACGAGAAGATCACATCTCCGGTCGACCTTCTTGTGACCAGCCAGTGGTGTTTCTGGTTTACAACCACGGATCATATCTTATTAATATCTGGATAGGGCCAGAAATGGGAACCTTGTCCAACCACCATAGAGCCTGCCGGGGGAAGAGTGTTACCTGACCGTCACGAATCACACGTAACGCCTTGTTTCTTTGCCCAACCAGAGGAAACCCAGCCAATGATTTAGAGTTGGTGATCTTTCTTCTTCCCGAGTCGGTCCATTCCACAGGGAGCATTTCCGCATGTTCAAGTATCCCATGTTGCTCACGAAGAAGGAGGATGATCACAGAGGAGCTAATCAGAGGGCTCAAGAGCGACCCAAGAGCGACAGAGCTTGGGCCATGCTGGGCCCGAGAAGAGTAGCAGTTAATGAGAGAGTAGCATGTAGTAGTGTCGTACGGCTGACTGAGTAGCCAGCAGCAGCCTTCTTCTCTTCCAAGGACAGGGTCAGGACGCATCTTACGTTTCAGGTTTGACTACAAGATGCAATGTCTTTTCCCTTTCAAATCTCCCCCAGCCAAGCCCAAAGAAAAAGGGCCCCCGGAAGCTGGAAGGCCAAGCCAAGGGCTTACCAGAACACTTACCAAGGGCTCCCCCGCCTACGGAATCGCACAAAGTGCGGCAGCACCAGTGGTAGTGGCGGCGATCGTTGCTGTCCTTCCAAGTTCCCACAGACAATCACGCAACGGCCCCGCGACGGCGTCGTTTCCCTCGGAGCCCAAATGGGTGGCCCGTCTGCCTTCGGGTAGTTTTTGGCGCCGTTGGCTCTTCTTTTTTTGGGCATGACACTGCTTATTATTGGCATACCGGGCAATTTTCTTCACACGTCAACAAGGGCTCCAGTCTGGTCAGACGAGATTGACAAAAGTCTAGGCTCCTGACCTCATGGCTCAAAATCCACTCTTGAAGGCTTGTCAATTGAGCTTTTTTATTCTCCCTGTGGAGTTGTAAGCCGGCTCGACCAAGTTGCGGGATGCCATGCGTAACATACATGCTACCTCTGGCTACGGGTCTCTGTCCACTATTGCCCCGTTCGTGAGATCAAGTGTCGAATTGCCTCTTCTTGGGTTTCCATGTATCGTGTATGTATGCACTTTACAGTAGTCCAATAGTATGTGGCATGTATGTGCTAAAGTCCCAAAGGATGCAAGGCCGATTCATGAACGCATAGCACCTTGGCGAGATCATGTACTGTGTATTCAATCAACTCGCCGTCATTCACTGCCTGCCAATTGCCTGCCCAGATTTTCCATGTTACCGAACACGAGATGCCTGCGACGTGCAGATCGGCGCCGGACCCCCCCTTGAATCGCTTTGACAGAAATGTCGTCCGGTTTTCTTTTCTTGACCATTACTACCCAAGTCCACTTGGTCTTTTAATATCCTGCTATCAAGGGAAGAATTCTTGCCTTGGACCGCGATACGCACGATGCAAACATACTAGACGTTCATGCCTGGGATTCCAAGATTGGCAGCAATATACGCATCTGCGCGCGAGGCGGTCTTGTACAGAAATACCCAGGACCCTGATCTATCTATCTGATCTATCAACTTCGCCTGCCAATACGATATGACACAATGCAAGGCTTAGCTGGGATGGGACCCGTGTCGCAGCTTTCTTTCGTTAATAGGCATGTAATATACAAGATGAACTGTGTTGTTCATGGCCACTTCCGTTTCCGGATTATCTCCCCTACCAGAAGCCTTCTCTTGATGGGAACCCCCCTGTAGGCGATGCGGCTATCCTCTTGCCTGGCGTCGAATCGATGCTCCATGATGGGCAACTCTATGCACGCACCCAGCGCGTGCATCTCACCTTACGTATCGTCGCACCCGTTGCTTCTTCTTCTCTCGTCGCCTCGGTCGCCTGTGATCTGTTTTCTTTCTCCGTTTCCAACAGATGCGAGCTGCGAAAACTCTCAATTTTCTTCTTCTTGTCTCCGTCTCTCATCCCATCCTGCAGAAGAAACGCGACAGCGGGACTGTCTCTTCAGCCGCCCCGGGATGCATGTCTGGGAGCGGGGGCAAAAGGAAAGAATAAAAAAGATGGGGGATCCATAATAATGTACCGAGACCTGTGTGATGGGCTGTCAAACCCATGGGCGCCGCTTCCGACATTTGTTCTTTTTGGAATGCTACATACTACAGGGCAGAGGCGCGCTCCATCCCTCTGCCTGCTCTGCTCATCGGACACAAACCTCGCGACCATGACTATATCTGGAAAAGGCCGCTGATCACCGCCCCAGATGCCATGCATTGCAGAACCGGGGGACCCATCGACATCGACCCGCGGGAATCCCAGGGCATGGGGCCTGCCGCCGTACATTGTACGTACGGGGCACATGCCTTCTGCCCTCTTTTTGATTCTTCGTTCCTGGACAACGAAATGGATGGAACCCCCGGTCTCCCGGCGCTGGTAACCCCATTGGCTCCGGGACGCCTGCCAGGTGGTATGTATGAGTGGTAGTATTCCATCTTACGTATACAGTCGGTTCCCAGATAAGATCCATCAAATACCACGAGGGTTGCGATCTGTCGCTTTCGGTCTCCCGGGGGCCCGCGTCTCACCCAGGACGGACAGGTTCAGTCAACGGAGCCTTGCACCACCTTGGCCGTTGTCATTCCCATCCGAGCGGACCACGTCCAATCTATCCCATCTAACTCGTGCCCTGAACATGGTACAAGCAAGCCCCCCCTTGGGCGTGCGACCCAGAAGTCGGGTTTGGCAAGTGTGCGCAACAGTGACCATGATATGCAGCCGGCCGCGCACTGTCAACCCAAGTTGCTGGAAAGGCTGCGGTGCATATACCAGGATTCTCACACCGGAGCGGCGCCTTCTTTTGCCAGAAAAAAAAGCATAATTTCTTATTCCTCCAGATCTTGCCTGACCGATCAGACAAGAGGGTAGCGGTGCAGCAAGCAAGGCAGGCAGGCAGGGCAGGCATCTCCATATCTGCGAGGCAGAACGACAAGCGGTCCCTACTCACCGGTGACGGTGGCTTGAGATATCCATCCAGCATGGGGGATGACAAGACGCACATATCGAAAACCAAGTTTCCCAACGTATCGTATGTACTACTTTATACTGCATTACATACACGCACGAGTGTTCATTCTTTTTTTCCATTTTCCACTTTCATCCGATGTGCGCACATGGCCATGACTCGATGGGAGACGGGGGGCCCTCTCACACAGGCCGCACAGCTAGGCATGTCACAGTCGTGGGTATCCGGGCACCCCTTGCCTTTCCTGCGGACGATTCCCAATCCGATGATTGAGAGGGAGAAAATGCACGTCGAGAAGAAGCAATTTACAAGTTTACTCTGACCCAGCAGTGTGTGATTGGGGGACGCTCGCACAACTTCGCCAATCTCGCAGGCGGTCCCCAGAGACCCGGCCTTTCCCCCCAGTATGTAGCAACCAGGCAGGCAGGTCTTCCCCAGCTCGCTGGAAACCTATGAGCAAAGGAAAAAGATACCTACACACAGAGAGAGAAGCTGCGGAAGCTAGCGGTGCCGTTCCCAAGAGCCCTTCCCCAAGTCGCACCAGCCTCATCCGTCTCTTCCAGCATGCTGCCGTACGACCTGGGAGGGGAGGTAGGCCCAAGCAGCAGCAGCCCAGGTCCAGCGACCAGCTGACCGTCGAGAGTCAGAAGGGAGCAGAACCCGACGCTCTGGATGGCGCGTCGTGCGACGAGAGAATATGTCTCCCACCGCCCGTCCTTTCAGGCATCCCGCCGGTATGGACAAACGGCAGCGCGCAGACTCGAAGCGGGGAGAGGACATATTGGTTGGATGGAGGCGGTCTGCTCTCATCGATGGGAGAGCAGCGCAAAGCAAGATCCCGAGATATAGGATAGGCTCTTCCTTCAAGATCTACGGGATCTGTCTTACCAATGCGGTGCTTGACATGCCCTTGCGTTCCCGGTGGTCACAGACGGTGCATTTTCCTGTGTTTCCCCCTTCCCCCGACCTACGTACAGACTACTTGCAGCATCGGTAGAGAAGGAGAGCTTTGTGCGAGAGGGACAGGAGAGACGGAGAGGCTGTGCGCCGTACCTCCGTACGTACCTAGGGTATGCCCGTAGCCTGTCAAGTTATCATCTGGGAGCCCGTTGCTTCTTTTGGCAGCGCGCCACGAACGACCCCGGGTTTCATCCAACCAGTTCTCCCCATCCGTCCGATGATGGCACCAGGTCCCGTGGGAGACTGGAAACCGCGTTAGTACCACAGAGCTGTGCCACAGCACAAGAGGTGACAGAGTCGTAGTAGCAGGCATAATCAAACAAGAAAACATTAAAGAAAGGGGGTCAATCAAAGACGGAGAATAGAGTAGTGTACGTAGAACGTCCCCCATTCATCAGAGCATGTACGATGTAATCTGTACATGGCTGACTGAAGACGACGGGTCTATCCCAGGTCGAAATCCCACGCTGACAGGGGTTCTCTTTCTTTTATGGGCCCGCGTTGCTTCTTTCCCTGGGCAGACCATCATGGATCCAACGGTAATTCCAACGGTCATTAGGTCGTCAGAGGAGAGCAGCAGCCGAGCCACCCACTGCCATCAACTCAGTAACGGATCATATAGATATTTCAGAAACATGCTACAGGTCTCACATTGGACGCAGAGATCAAGCAAGCAAGCACAGTGGCTGCAATCCCCGGGCCTGCCTGTAAGTTGATCCCGTGATACTGGTTTTGCTTTTCCCTCTCAGAGATGATAGGGAGGACCCTGGCGCCTGAGCCTGCCTGTCACGGAGTGACCACTCACTCACGACATCAAAGACCGCCTTGGGGATTGGGGAGACAATTTCGACAGGTCACAATCCAGCCTCGCCAGTCTCAGTGTCAAGTCACAAAAAGGAAGACACCTGTTGGCTCCGCAAAGCATTCACGGAATTTCCATCGCATGTACCCACGTACATACCGCGAAAGCCCCAGGCACAGGGGAGAGAGGAGATCAGTGGACCGGCGGCATAGTGGTGCATCTGCCGCCGGAAGGATACAACCCACCGAGATCCTACCATACCAGACTCCGTACGTGATGATAAAACGGGCCTCGCTTGAAAAGAGAGAGACCTAGACGCCGGGCGGAACATTCCATCTCGGGGGTGCAGTACGAAATACCTAGATACAGATGACATCCGGCATGCGCTCAAGTGGATGTGTGGCGAAGCAGCCCTGTGATGGGGTTGGTTGGTGGTGTCCTCCTGTAACTTGCCCGTTATTAAATCGTGTTTTCTTCAATTCCCACAATCAATCGGGACTTATTTGATGTATGTACGATACGATGGCAGCTCCGGGATCCCCGGCGATCTTGCTTCGCGTCAATTCACCCGAAACGACAGATCATCCGTACAAGATGTTGATGAATAAAAATGTCCCGATCTCTAGCCCCCCTGGGCCCCTCCCCTCCGTCCCCCCCGGTCGGTGTGTGGGAACATCCGCGTCGCTTAGTACGGAGCAGGTATGCAGTGTACTTGGGCAGGGCCCGGAAACGGCCATGATGATTCCTACACTTTTGTGTACAGATTACAGAGGTTTTCATGTCTGTCTGTTAAGCTCAGCTGAGCCCTACTATGTGGTACATGTGCTACAGTTTTGAATCTTTCTTTTCGGCAGCCTCGTTGCCTCGTCACCTTTACAACACACACAGGCTCTGGTGAAATTTATACCCGAGCAGGCAATATGAGAGCTATACTTGACGAAACACTTTCCAATTTTTTCCAGTTGTGGGCACAGCACAGACATGAACATGACTTTTGACCGTTCCAGTACCAAAGTCTAAATGACCACCCTGGTCGTGGGCCATGGCAGCAGACCTGGGATCGTGGGAATGACGCGGCTCCTCCTGCTCTCCAAGGTATGAGGTAGGGGGTTTATAATAATCGGGTCCTTCACCGTACAATATATTAGAGCAACTTCATGCAGCAGCGACCGGTTTCGTTCTCGACCGGCGCAAGGCCGCACGTTTGTGTGAATTAATGACTCGGAATTTGACAAGTGAAATAGTAACAACAGATCAGGCAATCATCTTCGTTTTCGTATTTTTGCCAGATTTTTTGTTTTCTTCTTCTCTTCTTTTGGGTCCTGCGCACAGATGTCTATACATTGCACTTCCTTGCAGGTTGCAACATTGCCGGATCCAACTACCACCTCGAGACCGGTTGACAGGCTGTCTAGGCAGTGATGAAAACTGGGGCCTCTTTTTTGAGATGTTTATAGTAACCTAGTGGTGTCTTGTCACGGTCTGTGGGCCTACGTTGGGTTGATGTCTCTGAATGCCGACAGATACGAGGCGCCTAGCATGGAAAGCGTTGCAAGATCAGGTCATTTATATCGGGCATGACTGCTCGATCCAGGATGGGCAAGTTGCGAGTTGCAACGAGTAATTGAACAAAACAAGAGACGAGTCGGACACGAGTCATATACCATTACTACATGTCCCTTCCACGTGGGAAGCATGACGGAGCCTGTAGAACTGCCGTGTGTATCAAATTGGAGAACACGAGCCGCGGAATTGACGATGATGCCGACGATGATGACGGTGGTAGGGGTTCACCACAGCCCACCCTATCGACACAAAGCTACCAACCACTGCGGTACCCATTCTCATTCCGGGGCGCTTATACCTCAGACGGCCCTGTCAATATCAAACTCGGACGGGGGAGAGCCCAGGATCTCCACTGTTTTTGGTCAGCATCGGCCGAGTCTGACAGCTTGACAGCCTCATCAAGGGGGGGGCGCCCGTCGGCAGACGAGGGTGTGAATCCCGTCTCGCCCAGTCGCTCATCGGGTCGCTTCAGCCGCGGAGTATTAAGAGACCAGGACACATGCCAATTGGATCGATTCATTCTTTGCACAAGTGTCATTGTCTCAGGAAATTGAGCTTAAAACCCCGGTCCCTCCATTATGACTGCAGAACCGTACGATTATGAAAGCCTTAAGCAGCAAAGACAAGCATCTACCCAATCGACTTGTTCATCCATCGTCAATCACGAAAAGGGCCAGGTCGGTCTTTTTCCAGTCTTCACCATGAGAGATGCCCCCCACCTCAGTTGGGCCGGTCGACAGACAGGCGGGGCAGAGACCCTCAGTGCGAGGGCACCAAAATAACACCCACAAACCTTCAGGCCTTTCACACGCGACTTTCCAAGATTTACTACTGGAGATCCCGGCCTAACCAGCCCATCGCTGATGGACCCGGACCCAGGATCGAGAAGAGAAGAAGCAGACAGACACACAAACAGACCCCTGCTGTAGCGTGCGTACCATTTTAGCAGTCCGGTTAAAAAACCACCCCCTCGATGGTAAAAAACTCCCATCCCATACAAAAAAGTGTCCGTGCACACCCGCTAGCCACAGCCAAGCCACAGAAATTTGCACGCAAGCCACGCAAAAAGATACATCGCAGTCAAACACCATTATTCTACCATTTCTCGACCAAAGCACTTAGAATTGTCGTTCAAAAGATACGTATTAGCGGTTAGGGTGTTAGGATTAGCTAGGGTTCGGTAGGGTTCGCATTAGGATTGGGTGTTAAGGCCTAGGATCAGGGTCTTCAGGTATATGGCTTGTATTATGCGCTGCTATGGTACTCGGGGGTGGGAGTTTTTTACCATCGAGGGGGTGGTTTTTTAACCGGACTGCATTTTAGGAGGGGACGGGGGACCCATCAGAGAATGGGATTCCCACTCCCGTCCGCCGGACTGGGGCCCTGTTAAGCGAGGGGTGTTTAGGGGGGGATCAAGGGGGTCCACCGGCCTGGGTTGTATGAATCTACACTAGGATCCCCCTCCACTTGGAACGAACTTCTTTGGTGAAAAAAGACAGCGCCGCTTTGCTGCAAAGAACAGAACAGAGATCGATCCGCACGGCAGAAGCGTCGACCGTATGGAGGACACGACTCCTTCGACCATCGAACAAGACTACTACACTAGGCTCAGGTCCAGGCCTTGACGTGTGCTGTTCCGAGTGCTATTATATCCATTTCCAACTGGACACGTAGGACGGTCACGGACCAAATTGAAACGACGACAACATCAGAAGCCTACCTAGTACGATACATACTCGAAATAATGGAGATGTACGGATTTACGGAATACACAGACATAGGTGCCCAAACCAGCGCAGGTGTTCTTTCTTCTGTAATAAGCAAACACAACAAGACCCGGCCGAGAGGAAAGTCGTAATCATCAAGGACCCCGTCACGCTTTCATCTTCACAAACCGGGGAGAGCAGAGAGCCAGCCACCTGTCAACGTACCGTGGCTGCAGAAGCCAGCCCAGAAGGACGTGATTTCTGGTTTGGACTGCAGTCATGATGGATACTGCCTCGGTGGGATGTGGCCCAAGCACCTGTCATCGCTTTCCTTCATGTCCAAGTCTGCCAGGGGGGTTTTCAACTGTGGAAGATTCCGATCCTTTCTTACAGGCCGACGACCATGGCACAACTACGGAGTACAGGCACACATTGGGGCGTACTGTTATTCTTCTTCTTCTAGTATTTCCCTTCATCTTGTCTCTCTGTGGCTTGTACCGGGTAGAGTAGCATCCAGACACCTCTCGCTCTCTCACTCCTTTCCCTCCTGCCACCCTTTGGCCCCCGCGTCCATTCCCATCCCATTCGTAACCCCTGACATGTGTATACCACGTCAATGACATGGCTGACTCTTTTTTTTACCACCATGGAACCGTGGCTTGTTCTTCCCGAATTGCATTCCCTAGAGGAACGCACATTACTGCTGTTAACCCCCGAAGCGAAGCTTCTCTGTCTTCTCTTGGCGGGGGCCCATCCCCGGTGAATGCCACGCTGAGGTTTCGCTTAAAAGGCTAGGACGGGGTTCTACTCTGGAAGTCGGGACCAGACTCCAGAACCCAGCCCCAGCCGAACCTGGCATTGGAACGTTGAATACTAAACTCCGGCACACCGACATGATGAATCCGTCTTCAACACGATTATATCAGGAGAGCAAACAAGAAGAGAGTGGAAGTGAATGTGTATGATCCACCGAAACTCTTGCCCACCCCCGGGCTTCGTTGGGATCGCCGGTCCCGATGGGTGTCCATCGGCTAGAATCGACCTTTTTTGAATCTTCAAGACGACCCTCTTTTTCCCTTCGCCATTCGCACCCCGTTCAGGGGCCGGGGTCCGGCCGCGGGAAGTCAAAAAGAAGGAGAAGGGGGGGCCACCCCTGACTTACACTGACTGATGACCGTAGTGTATTCGTAGTCGTCGTCAGTCAGTCATGCTTTCTCACTACAGACTACCAGTATGGCACTGTCACTGGCGTGACAGCCAGACATGTTTGCCCCCCTCTCCAGGTGACCCAACCGGTGGGTATGTAGGTATACGCAAATGTGTGTGGTGGTGTGTGGCTGTATGTACACCGTATGCGTGATCCCAGATTGACGGCGATGGAGGGAGGCGCGTTATCGATCTCCGTCCGGGGTGGTGTTGGACTGCGTCTATTCTCCTCGATGCATGATGTCGATATCTCACTGCGAGCAGCAACATACGTAACACCTTTGTTTTTTCTATGGCCCCCCCTTTTTTCTCTTCTGGAAAAAGAACCCGGTGCTGTCATCCTTTTGCGGACTTGTCTATACAGGGCAAATTTAAAAATAATATCGGGAGATAATAGATGTCGGTTCTGTCAGGAATGGGGGGCGAGCCATTGCCGGGGTCGCTGGTTTGCTTTCTCTGGCGAGTGTATATTTTTTCTTGTTTCTTCTCGAAACCCGCATAAATGGAACCAGTTCCACAGAAATACATAGAGAATGAACAAAACAAGGCCATACGCATCACTGTGCATCTTCAAGGCTACAGACGGGCACTTCCATGGAGACTTCTCGACCACGTGCAGGATGGAGGAGAGAAAGCATGTCTCAGCCAAATTTCCAAGATGAGAGAGGCCCAGATCATATGGAGCAGGTTTTGGGCCAAGTAAAAGCAAAACGTCAAACCACGCACGAGGTCGGAAGTGGACAACAGCAGGAGCTGCAAATCCAAGACTGCAACCCTTTCCGGCTGCGCCTCATGGCTGGAACCCGGGAATATGGAGGCATTACATAGAATACACACACACACTTGCCGACGACACCAAGAGAGAAGGGGATCGATCAGACAGATCCTTCCGGGGACGGCCCCCAAAGCGAGACGAAACGATCTTTGGGTCTGCTCGGAACTGTCATTGGTGCTTTAATCAATCTCGTTCCCAAACTTGCTGGGCAGGGAGGGATTCGCCTCTGTCAGTTGTCTGTCATGTTCTGTCAGCTTACGGCATGACTTTTTCTTGGTAGTATTCTATCCTATCAGACTGGCAGGCATCAGATACGCCGAGAGATCTATACACGGAGCATTACGTATTCGTAGGTGACCAGCCCTACTATAGTGCAAATATAAATCTTGCAAAACCAGACCAGGGCCCTCCCCTGAGCGAGGTACGTAGCAACAATTGTACTCTTGTACTGTACCAAGTATACCCGGAGTACATGGAAAGAAAAGAAAGAAATGGCAAAGAAAAAAGTCCTACCCGAGGGCCTCCCCGAGGGAAAATATTCCCAGCTCTCTGATTCCATTGCAATTAATTAGAGTTCAACTGACGTGCGCAAGAACGACCCGGGGTGCTCGTGTTTGACACTCCGGCATTTCGTTAGCGAAAAAGAAGGCAAGACAACAACACCCCCTAACTTATCTCCTTTTCTGTCACATACGTACTGCATAATAATATACTCGCGGGCTTTTGCTGGGACCTTGTAAGAGCGGCCCCCCTTGTTTCCAACAGACTGCCCAGTTGTTCGCTTGTCAGCGGCTGTTTTTTGCTTTCGTTCTCGTTCCATGCTCCTTCTGGCCACGATATGTCTCTGATACTTTGGTTCTCCTGGCCGAGGTGACAAGAACGAAAGACACAGGTCTATTGCCGTTGCAGAATGCCGCGAGGCTTGTACGTTTCGACGCTGTCCCGGGCGTCACCACCGCGCGCTATAGTCGATGGGAATTATATGTACTACAAGTTTTGCTTGAGTCGCACGAGGCAGGCAGAGCCACCGAAATGCACGGCGGCTAACGTGACTTTTTTCCTTCTTCGATCAAACGCTACACTGCTACCGCGGGAAATACGTACAGACATACGCACCACCTGCGGGTTGCAGTGTGATGGGTTGCTGGAATACAACCCATTTTCCTTTTTCTTGTCACTGGTGGCTCTGCTTTGCCTTCTGTGTACATCGTAGTCTTCTATATCAAGCAAGCTCTACTCAATCGGGGAACGTCGCGGCCCCTCCCTTTTCGGAATGGGAAACGCGACACATCCGGAGAGGCGGGATCTTCGACTTTGACAGCTGCTTTTGCGTTTTCACTCACAACTTGCCGGAGCGAGTTTACAGGTAGGGGTCCTAAGCTATGACGCTTCGCAAGAAGGAGAAGCAAAATCGTGCTTGGTCCTCTCTCTTGGGTTGTTTCGAACTGCCCGCCTAATGAATTATAGTTTAGCTCAGGTTCAGCGCGGCTCGGCGGGCAGGACAGAATAGAGAATAGACACCAGAGAGCATGGGCTTTGCCGGGCGCTTGAAGCGCCCGTCCGCGACAATAGTCCTATTAAGGTTTTCCCGCACACATCAGACGGCCCGCCGTCCTTCTTCTTCACATGTTCCATGGGGCATTTCGAACGAAGGGGGCTTGCCTTGTCACACTTTTTTGCTTCTGTGCTTGGGCTTGCTTCTTCTTCGCTTTTTCTCCGGCGGACAAAGCAGTTTGGCAATCTACCCAATGAGGCGACCGGCATGTCAGGTCTCTCTGGGAAAGGCAGGGAGGGGTCCCCCGATTGTGACGGGATCGTCAATGCATACTCGTGACCATGGTACGGAACAAGTAATCTAGGCGACCCCTCCAGACTCCAGGGCCCGGCTCGTCGGCTAGCATAAATCGGATTGGCACCGTGACAGCTTCAAAATCGTCCGAAGATGCTCAAGTTGTTTTGTTGTTTACGAGTCGTCGCTCAACCACATGTGACAAATAGAGGGAGAAACACGTCTTGTAAACACTGAGCCAGTCGTATTCACAGTAGCTTCGCCGCTCGGACTACGGCCCCAGACGTCCCAACCCCCAAAACTTCATGCCTCAGCTAGAGTGAGGAAGGGGTTCTCCATGATTCAGATGGCCGCTATCACCTCAAATCGGGCATCCGGAAGCTGCCAAAGTCTACTGATTCGGCAATCGCTATCAACTCCAAAAAAACACAAAGCAACGCCAGGATTCATGATGAAAACCGCCACTACTACGCTTGGATAATGCTTCTCTAAGCCACCTATATGCTGCAAGTAATGGTCGGAACACCGACAACTGACACGAAACCTGAGACTTGCTAACATAGCCACCTTTCCTGGGCATGAATCTCGCTGTAGCTCTAACGCCCGCTTCGTGATATCTTCAACATGTTGCGTAGTCCCTTCTTCTTCGGATCCGGACCTGATCCAGCTTGTTCCGGCGTCGAACCGGCATCTCTGTCTTTGAGAGCGCCATCGCTCGCGCGCGGGTCTTCGTCTGATTTCACTTGGTCGCGATGGCGAGCACTATACGCATCCTGAAGCAGCTTATCTGCATAGACTGGCTGACTCGCGTTGCCGCCACCACCGCCTGGCCCTCTCCCGGCAGGCATCTTCTCGAGGCCGCGAGCCAAGGGTTCTACCATTGGGCCCATCCTGTCCCAGTTCTTCTCGGTGCTCCTCTCAAGAGCTTTCTTGTAGAGAGAAGGCTTCTGGCGTTCAAACTCGTCTTCAAGGTCTTTCTGGTGTGATGCCGTTGCTCCCAGGCGCTCTGCTTTGACTGCTGGCGCCAGATCTGTTGGAGGAACGCGGTCCTCGCTCTCTAGTAGAGACAGCCACTCATTATACTCGTGTGCATAGTCCTGTAGTAGAAAAGTAGTCAGCAAAGAACGATGTGTCTGCTTGGCACTGGCAATGTAATCTTACAGTCTTCTCAAAAGACCTCTCTTGCAAGCTCTCGAGATACTTTTTGGCATTGCCAGTCATCCTCTGACCTGCAATGTACTTGTCAAAGGAGTCGGAAAACTCGCGGTAATGGCCCTTGAGTATGAAGGCCTGGCCCTGCCACCCGTGACTCCTGAATTTGTGAACGAGTGCGCCTGCAGTTGGACATTCCCAGTCGTATTCAATGTGCCGGTCGTATAACACCACACATTCACAATTCTGGAAGTTTTTGAGGGTCTCACGGCTTGTCTCATCTGCCAGCGACTTCTCGATCATTTCGATTGAGCTTTTCTCAATCAATGAAGCTGGTGCTCTGAGGTTGATCGACCCGTGTATATGTGATCTGTCATAGTCCGCAGCAGAGCGAAGGTCGACGAGTAGCATTTGAGCTAGAGGCACAATCTCCAACAAATTGTTGAGGTGCCCGGCCAAGATCATGCGGATTCTGTTCTTTGAAGAATCCTGCCGTTGGTCATCGAGCCGAAGACTACTCAACTTGTTGTGTATCTCTTGTTGTTCTCTGCGATGCGCGAACCAAAACTTGATTGCAAAAGTAAGCATTTCCACTAGAAAGACGTGCGGCGAACGTTTGACTTACGTTGACGTGGTGTGTCTCAACGCCCTGTTGAGATGCTAAAAATTCTGTAACTGCCTGGCTAGGCATATCACTATTATTCTGGAAATACTCCTCCAGCCGCGTTTGCACATGGGGAGCAAGTTCTTGTCGTTTTGGTCTGGTTTCACTCTCCACAAGGGTTTTGCTCGACAAACTGGTAAAGTCATTGGCAACCGATCTTTTCGAGATGCGATCGCTGGCAATGCTTTTCTTGTATCCGAGTGTTGGTTCGGTCCTTCGCCTACCGACTTCTGACACGAATACTGATCTAATTGGATCGTATTCCAGCGTTCTTGGCTCTTCTTCGGCGCACGACTTTGCCTCAACCGCAGCATCAGAATTAGGAGTGACGGTTGATTGTACAGCCAAATTGTTCGAGCGAATAAAGCCGACAAAATTGCAAGCCAGGTTCTCGGGGAGCAGGTTCCAGATGCCGACGGGGAGGGACAAAAGCAGTAGTGTCGAATGACTTTTGAAAGCGCCTTGCACCTTGAGGTATTTTGCGGCGGCCGGAAAATCTGCAAGCCATTTCTCCCAGGCGTTGAAGTCGAGCGCTTGATTTCCCTCCAAGGCGACAGAAATCATGACGTGTGGAACGTCTTCATTGGGCTCCGAGCCAACGACGTCCTGTGGCATCCCAGACCTGCCAGTAGCGCCAAGAGAGTTGTCGTTGCCCGCTTCAACGGCTGGAGAGTTGTCATCGCCTTCTTCGGCGGCCAGAGATGGGGATATCCTGTCGTCGAAGGCGACTCGTGCCATCTCTATGCTTGGCGCTCTGTGATTCGAAGTCATCATGAAGTGCACTGGGGTCGATCGGGCCTCGTAGTGTCGCCCATTAAGCATCTCTGGTCTCGGATGCTTCAAGCGTGCCAAAAGCTCAGCATGAAGCATGGCGGCCGAGTATGTCCTAAACTTCCAGGCTTCCATGACCTCGATCAAGACAGAGGTGAAAGAAAATCTTCCAGGATTGGGCGCAATGGCATCCCAACTACTCGCGGAGATGGTTTCTGTGATACTGTTCCCATTGGGGAAGGTAGCGCTAGCCGCACCAGCACAGCAATCGAGGAGGATCAGGACATCGGATAGGGAGCGTTCCAACAAGGTCTGGATTGCGGACCACCTTGTAATACGTCAGCCACGACAATGTAAGGGTTAACGGATACTTACTGGAGCCAAGGCGAATCCGTCTCTCGGTTTCTAGACGAGAATTAGTCTTGTTCAGGATCCAGGATCGGCCAACTTACGCGCACCAGGTGCTCTGCCTCGACTCGTCGATTCTGGCGTGGCCTCCGTAGTAAATGACAAACAAGGTATCATCTGATTCATGCTCTTTGATCATTTGCCCAACTCTCATCATGAGCTCCAGGTGAGAGTTCTCCGAGGGGATCGAGAAGACATCGGTCTCAAAACTATAGTGCTCTCGAAAGCACTTCTCAAGGTCCTCCAACTCGGGCAGCACGAACAGGTCGTCTTTGCCCCAATAGAGCAGGAGAGACTGGACCTTTTTGTATCTCTGAGATCGCCCTCGGGTTGGAAATGCGCGGGCAGCCGACTAGCCGTGGTCAAGGTCAGATATGTTCCTTTGATTTCCTCGCCTGCGGATCACAGACCGAGTGGAAAGTGAGGAGCGCCTACATTTTCGAGCGTTTTCGCAAAGTCTGATATATCCTTGATGTGATAATTCACGCGACTAATGTCATGGGTTGCCGAGGGAGTCCTATCGCCTCCAGCACTGGATCCATACTAATGTCATCCGAGTTAGACTTTGCCTATAGATTGGTCCATTGTCTGGACGTACGGTAGAGTCCTCGCCGCTGCCTCTCCTCGGCCTCGAACGAATAGTGATGTAGTTGTCCGCCATATTCGGATAAAGTCGACTGCAAGCGTCTCTTCAGCGTTGAGATATTCGTAAGCAATACACTTCAGCTGGGTGGATTCTATGTCAGGTAATTCAACGTCGAGCCTTCCCCGCGCCTCACTCATCGTGCGGATGCGAACGCCATGGTATCGCGCTGGGAATAGAGTCTGTGGAGAAAATGAGAAGAGATGCAATTTGGAAGCTTGCCTCGCAACCGCGACGGACATAGATCAGGTCAACAGGCCAGACTGATGAGTTGGCCATGCGCCACCGAAGCCTTGGAGAGCCTGATGGATGACTGGGCTGAGCGGCCCCAGGAACGATGGGCTTCGGTCGCAGAATCGGGTTTAGCGCCATCCTGTGCAACGGGATTCAGCTGCGATGGTCAGTCAATAATATGTAGGTGTGTACCTGCATGACTGCAAGTGTTGCTACATTCCTATTTTCTATACCGACCCATGGGAAAGAGACTGTTTGGATCCTGTGGCGGCATAACAGAAATGTCTTGCTCATTCGGCTGTTCCGCTCCGTAGTTCTTTCTACTTGACCGCAATCCCTGCATCCAGTGACTTATGCCCTCATCTCCGTATTGTCAGGTAGACAGCGAATTTCCGAATTTGTATAAAAACATTTACCTCTTCAGAATAACAGTCCATAGAGAAAGACGGGAATAGCACATGTCAGCGCCAAGCCGCTTTCATATTCTGCAGCAGCATTTTATATTGGCAAGGAACGATCTAAGGTTACAACATACGTTGACGGCACGCAGCCGCAGCGTCATTGGATGGCTCCAAATTATGCCCTTCGATACGAGAATCGTTGTTGGTTTGCTCTATCATAACGACGACTATGTGTCAAACATTCAAATGAAATCTTTGAGGTTGATTCTAACAGAAGTTTACTGCCTGGCGATCAGATCCACCCAGCCTCTAGGCATCTGCTTACATTAATGAGGATTTAGTCATTCCCCGGCACAGTATTCTCTCTAGAAGGGTTTTTTTTTTAAGTCCTTATACCAGCAACAACTATTCCAATCTCTGTCTATTGATATTGAGATTACTTCTCTGTACTTTATAACTGCTCACGCATCCGCTTGTTGGTAACATGTCACGGATCGACCTCGGTCTGTCCAGACCCGATGATGATGCCAACGAGAAGAAACTCACCACTGCACTAGATGACCTGGTGCACGATGAGCTTGATGCTGCATCGGCCGCAAGACTTATCGATGATATAATCACAAAGGACTGCCAGAAAGCCCTCGCTGCATACAACTCAATTAGCGAGGAGTTGAAGAAGAACGATACCGTGGCTGGACCAGTGCCCCAGGGATGGCAGCAATACCTGTACGACTGCCTCGCAACTGCAGCCATGAAAATACCGGCCGACCACTCGGGCCAAGAGCGCCTCGTAGACCTCCTCGAGGAACTTGGTCGTTTGCCCCGCCATACCGTCCCTGTGCTTTACTTCGAGCCGGAGCGGATCGCGGAGAAGGAGCTCTGGGTGCTCACCCGGGAGAACAACTACGACGGTTTCGGGCAGTTGATGTGGGAGCGGCATGAAGGTGAGTCTTTACTTCCCCAATGGCTCAGATTGTTCACGGGAGGTATACATGCTCAATTTCTCGCAGGCACTTTCCTGGGCTGGCGCCAGGTCGAGACGGATCCAGACGCAGCGGTGGCCTATCGCAACTTCTCCGCCTTCCTTGCCCGTCTCTTGTCGAGAGGAACAGCGGCGCTTCTCGGATTGAGCGCCTTGGTCTCGCCTTTTGTTA
Source organism: Pestalotiopsis sp. NC0098 (assembly GCA_022432395.1). NCBI lineage: Eukaryota > Fungi > Ascomycota > Sordariomycetes > Amphisphaeriales > Sporocadaceae > Pestalotiopsis > Pestalotiopsis sp. NC0098. The sequence continues at coordinate 899,064 of JAJKLJ010000004.1, read as the reverse complement.
CGCGCAACATTGTGGCAGCTGCATCTCACGAGCCTCACAGATTCGAGCCGTACGTGGCTGCCGCTGCGCAGTGGATCCTCTACGGAGGAGAAGTGCTGCATCAGATGTGCGAAATGAGGATCATGGCGTCAGTGAGGTGGAAGAAGGAGCTTTGGGACAGGATCAGGACGAAATTCGACGCTGTCGCTGGAGATGCTAGATTCGGTGCGGAGGCGAGGGGTTGGGCGGCGCAGGCTGCAGGTTTCATGAGAAAGACGGAGGAGAAGGGCTCCGGTCACAAGAGGGATGCAGTTGACAGACACCGCTTCTTACAGTTGGAAGAGGGATAAGAGTAGTTTGCAGATCGCTCGCTCGTCACAAAGTCCATCGACACAGCTCTACCGACAACACATCAAGTAATCAAGTAGAATGGCAATCAAAAGGGGGCTTTACGGTGTATCTATAGTATCTGCGTATGGTCAAACCTAAAGTTCTAGATTGTATATGGCTTGTCATTCAAGAATCCAAACTTCTCAAAGCAGGTATTTCTAGTCCTTATTCTTCCAGAGTATATTAAGGTAACTCGCGACAAGTAGGTCATCAGTAATACCCGGGTAGAAGAGGTTGCGAAGTGATCCGCTAAGCAGGCTCTTGGAATTTTGAGAGTCCATATGTTCCGTGTGAATGTATATGACACACTACATTGGGATGAGTGTCCCAATATCGCCACAGATTTTGCGAAGCCATGTTGGCCAGCTCTGTACTCTATCGTCAGAACCAACACAGACCAGCCTGTCTGTTCCCAAGGACGTTATCCTATGTCGGTACCTGCCACCGCAAGTCTATATACGTCTTTTTACCTGCAACGCCGCCCAGATGCCTGTTTCAATGCAATCCTTGTCACATCAAGTCCCTTTATCTGACAGAGTTGGTGTTCTACCATTCACCAGCCTAGTATATGCCCTGTGTACGATATTGGAAGGTGTCGTATCTGGGAGAGTCAGTTCAGCTGCTGCGCCTTTGGGACTAGGACCAATCTACTTACAGTCGTGTGTAGTAACTACCCAAGGACTTGGTAATCAAATCCGTCTCGACGAAATTCTCAGCCTCCTCGGCACTGAGGTGAAGCTGGAATCGTTGCCGCAGGGTTGTCGTTACTGTAGCGATTCCGACAGCGAAGCAGGGCATGCTCGAATCACGACCCATCATACCAACAAGATCGATGATGTTGTCCGCAGAACGTCGCAAAGCTGTTGTATCTTGTTAGCACCCCATTTTGATAAAGCTAGATATGTACATAAACACTCACCTTGGAATGCCTGCTTGCAAAGCTTCTTGAAATCTTCATAATCAGGAGATCCCACACCCCCAAGCACATCAAGATATTCATAAGTAAATTTGAACGGAGCAGCTTCGAACCCGACTGAACCTGGAGAGTTGGAGAGCATGAAGCCAAAGTCAATGTGGACAATGTGGCCTTCGTTGTCGATGAGAACGTTGCCATTGTGCCGGTCCTTGAGTTGAAGAATGTACGAGATCATGCTGTATGCCGCAAGTGAGCGCTTGAATGCGTCCACAGCCGCCTTGTATGGCTCGCTGTCCACAGTGCCAAACGTTTTGATGAAGTGGTCCTTGAGAGTTGCGATCCGGCGTCTTGGGTTCTGCCCAGACTCGATCAAGGCAAGCGTCAAACTTCTCTTCAACGAGTGAAGCGAAACACCGTTGGTGATGGTTTCAATCAAGCCGGACGACTCGCCAGTAACCAAGATTCGCATAAGTTTCACCCAAACAGGTGTACCAGCATCGGTCCATATCTTGTCGCATGCCTGGATCAGCTGACAAGCGAAAGCTTCTTGTCTCAAGTCTGCGCCAGTCTTGACGATGACGCTGATGAGATCCCAATTCTTCATCCAGCCGTAAGGCGAGGACTTTCGAATGCGCTCCTTCTTCTGTTCCCAAGCTTCACCGAAGACCGCTGCGCTAGGATCGTCGCGGTCTCCTTTCCGCCTGACGCCGCCAGTGATTGCATCGTTCTCCATGCGGGCCTGGCCTGCGCTCTCGTTCAGACCAGCCTCCAGCTCCTGCTCGATGTCGGCCACTTCGGCAGCTGCATTCGCAACACTCGTTTTTGCAATGATCATGTCAAAAGTAGGTCCCTGGGCATCGCCGGAGTCGAAGTTTTGTTCCTCGAGATTTTGCATGCTGGCAATGATTTTGGCTCTTATCGATGCAACCTCTGATTTCGGCCGTTTGCCACTTGTTGCTTCTAATTGTGCCAGCATTTGCGAAGCGGTTCGCATGTGTGTTGCCAGGGCTCCAAAGTCTGGCTGTTCCACAGAGTTGTTCCTTGTATTGGTCAGGGTCATCCGCCTCAGCGCTCCTGGACTGCTTGATCGCGACGTAGAAGTTGCAGAAGTTCGCGGTGTTGTTAGTGTCAAATCGGACAAATTGGACAGCGTCGTGGTGCTACCACTGGGGACTCGGTGAGGCTTTGACGGCATCTTGCCATCCTTTTTGCTTTCACTCTCATCGTCCACTGGTTTGATCATAGGCGAACTTCCCAGATCACCCGAGCTTGGCTCAAACACACTGTCGACCTTTTCCGAACTTGACTCGAGATTTCGGTCGCTAGTTGACGCACGCGGGGCGTCGGACAGATCAAACAGGCGTTTCCGGCTTCCTTGTTCCACCAGGAGCGTCGTTATCAGTCGTTGATTGTCAGGGGATTCCGGATCAAATGTGAAGTCATCCCGAAGGATTTCTACCATGAGCAAGTAAGGCACCTTTTCTGCACTGTTGAGAACTGTGCTCTCGCCTGGAATCACTCTCACGATGCGATGGTGCCGACTCTTGGAGGGAGATCCATCGACCAACGTGGGCGGGCAGATGATTGGAATGTCGATTTCCGCTGGCAAGTCCCTTGTGATGAGAGCGAGTTCAGCCCGCAAGGCACTGAGGCGAGCTTGCTTTGGCACGATCACCAGACGATTCGATATACCCTCCAGTGCTGTCAAAAAGGCTGTTTGGCAGCGGAAGTAGTTCTGCCTCAGTAATTTGCCCTTCTGCTCCGAGGTCATCTCCGCTTGAGTCAGCAGAGTCTTGATGTGGTGAGAGTGTCGTCGCGAAAGGCTTTCCCCAGGTCTGGGAAGCCCGGCCGAGATGGGCGTGGCGGGCCGAGTGCCCGTCTTCGGGGACCGTACATCCGGTAAGGGAAGAGACGAAGAACTAAGCCGTGCATCCAAGATCTTACTATCTATAAAGTCGGGTTTCCGTGGTTTCTCGGTGGCCACCTTTGGGGAGCCGGAGGACGGCGGGCGCGACAATGTGACGCGCGGCGACTCTGGCGACTGCTGCTCTTTTATGACCTTTGCCTCCTGGGAAGTGACAGGTGTGCTTGGAACCCGATTCGTATCGCGCCGTTTCGATCTCGTGGTCTGCGGGGATACTGTCTGACTCCTTGTGATCTTCACCGCCTGGCTGGCTTCGGATATGACATCTCCCTCAGTCGTGTTGTCCCTTCGAGCCTGCGCGACAGCCAATGGACCGGCCCATCGTGGCAGGAGCGGGACGCCTATACTTCCCAGGACGAAGCTCGCCAGTACTGTCACGGGAAGGATGTTCTCTTTGATCTTGTCGCTGCGCGCCGAGTCTGACAGTCCAAACACAATGTGTTGCACCTTGTTGTACACCCTCCTACATGTCTTGAACGCTTGAGCCTGTGGGGTGGATGCCAGGTCGTGTAGATATGTCTGGAATAACCAAAAGGTCTGTATATGAATCAGCATGGGCGTCCCGCGTTTCCTCCCAGACCGTGACGAGCTCACTCACCAGTAGCGCGGCAGTAACGGATTCCTCGCACAGGTCCAACAGAAACTCCTCCAGTGCCATGGACTCATTGTCAATGCTCAATATCAGATGACACAGCTGCGGCAGGAAGAATTCGATGTCCTCGTAGGGGAACTGGCGGAGTTTCGAGCAGAGCACATAGTGGATGCCGACGTGGTCCGCGTATCGTCTGTGAGCAGCGTGTGTTAGGGGCTATCCGAGGCGTTCGGGCGGTCTAGGTCACAGAGGGACGGCGGCAACTCACGAAAGATACGAGACCGAGAGGAAAGGGTTCTGGTTGAAGACATCACTCTCGAAGAACCTCTGCAGCAAGTCCCACGACATAGCGAATTGTCGTCACAGTCGGCAGAATGGGGTATCATAGAGGCGGGCGGCCTCAGCTAGCGGAACTCGACATTCAATGCTGGGCGTAGGGAGGAGTGTTCTATCATGGCCGTCCGGCGCAGCTCCGTCGGCGTGTCTCGGTTGTCCCGGGCGTCTGGGAAGAGCGAATGGAGAGGAGGCAGCGTTGGGTAAGAAACTGTTCACTTCTTCCCTTTGTCAGTTCGTCCGGAATTGTAAAGCTGTCTCTTTTGCGATGTACCCCAGAAGCAATTGACCATTCAATCTAATGTCGCTAATGGGGTTACGGGACTCGGCGCTGTTATAGTGGGGCGGTTAACCCAAATCGCTCCAATGCAAGTCGTCCAGCGGGCGTTCAGTGGGCTGGATTGGCGAAAGGGGACCACATTCTTGGGGCAGGGCGACGGCCTTGTCGGGGCAGAGCTTCCAGCTTGCTCAGGTACCTTGCGCCAGACCAGCCGGCCTGGTAGAAGCAAAACTGCTGCGCTGTTGTGATCTAGGTACAGCCCCGATAATACCTGTCTGTCATGCTTATTACCCCTGAGCCGTTGACGCTGGGCGATGGTGGGGTTCCTTTTTCTTCTTCTCTGCTGTTCTGCAGCATGTTCGATAGAGTACCTCGAGGCTAGGCTTTGAAGCCACGATTCGCGCGAGACATCCGTCCCTTAAAGGGGCCCCTTGTCTTGAATGTACTGACAGCCTTGTATAGTATGCCATCTACGGAGATATATAGAGTTCCAGACTCTTCTTTATACATATTAGCAGCTTGGAGTCAATTCAATTGAACCCGTATCATCTTGAGGCTTGAGCTGCGTCTCCAGCTTGTCCCCGGTTGACATTAGGATATCTCGCATGTGTCGACCTTCTCGCGGCCAGAGACGCATTCTTCCCACCTGAAACGAATCCACCTTGGACCCAATTCAAAAAAGACTCACTCAAGTTGACGTAGGTTGTTGCTTCTTAAATACGATATCATTTGCTTCTAGTCCCCTTTTGCCTGCCTACATCTATATACAATATAAATTGTAGATAAGCATATATAGGTACTTCCAACAAGGTTAATAGAGTTGCCAAAGTTCGTTGTACAAGCAGCCGCGGCACTAGATAGCTTCTTGTACAGCGCCGAGTTGCAACTCCCAAAGGTCACTGCTACGTATATGCAAATTGCAGGATATTCATCTGCACAATTTCAGCATGGTTCTGAAGTAGACGAAGCATATGACATCATCAAACAAGTTTCCTCTTTTGCCAGGATACCCTTGGGCTGTCTTAGATATCAATACATCGCCCTTGTAGTATTATCACTATTCCCAAAATCAACTATGGCCTGTACGGGAAAACAAAATGCGCCTAATAACCACCATTAACACGCGCAACCCTCCTTGACGGCTTCTCTCGGGCCGTTGAGATTCACTCTTTGCTCTTCGCCACCTCGGCTGACGGCGTTTGCTGCTCCGGGTCCCCTCGTGCTCTTCAGAGACGTCTCCGGGATGGCGTTGGCGATGGCTGTGAAAACCTCTGATACGTTGTGTCCGGTCTTGGCACTGGTCTCGAAGAACAGCAGATTCTCCTCCTCCGCATACGTCTTTCCTTCCTCTGTCGACACTTTCCTGGCGCCGCCTGACTCCTCGCCATCTGCGCCCTCGCCATCCGCCTCGGCGCTCTCGCTGGTCAAATCGAGCTTGTTTCCGACGAGCGCGATGACAATACCCGGCGAAGCTTGTCTTTGTAGTTCGGCGACCCAGTGCTTGGCCTTGACGAGTGACGTGGGCTTGGTGAGATCGTAGACGACGAGTGCGGCTTGTGCGTTGCGATAGTACATGGGAGCTAGCGAGGCGAAGCGCTCCTGGCCTGCCGTGTCCCAAATCTCAAACTTGATCGTCCTCGTGGGGAGGTTACATTTTTGTGTCAAGAATGCAGCTGTTCGCGGCTTGCGCATCAGTATAATCGGGTTCGTCGTGGCGGCGGCTAAACGATGGACTAACCTCCGATTGTGGGCTCCTTGTTCTCCTGGAAGTCGTTGTTGACGAAGCGCAAGACCAGGGAAGACTATGTAGTCGATGATGAGTAAACGGAACGCTGGCCACGAGGAGTCGCAATCAACCAACCTTTCCGACGGCGGCCTCTCCCAGGAGGACCAGCTTGACGCTGCTGCTCGGCTTCGGGGCTTCCGCCATCTTATTACTGTTTTTTTATCGTCGAAATTTAGTTTGAAGTATTTATCGATAAACAAGCTGTGTTGTTGGCTTGCAAGGCAGATAGGCGTGCGGTTGATAATCCAGGTTTGGGAGTGGGTTGAGGATGTAGGTGATGAGAGGCAGGCAGAGAGATTGTGAGCTTCGGCGACATGACGACGCTGCGAAAGAGGCGCCGATTCACTGGTACCCACGGAGAGCACGGGACCGTCGACGGCGGTGCAACGACGTATCGGCACTAGTTCTCTTTTGGGCATTAGTGCGGGACAGTGATCGGAACATCTAGGCACCGTGCTGTCACCGCCCAATTTTTTCTACAGCGACGGACCTAACCTCTCTTCTTGGGTAGCCCCACCAGAGGCGGCAGTAAAAAAAAAAGTTCCCAGAGCTACCAGTTGTACAGGCGCTTTCTCACAGTGTAGATCGTCAACTGTTGCATTTCTTGGACGCAACTGCCAAACAAACAGCAGAGAAAAGCTGCGGGTACCATCTGCATTGCACAAACATCTTGGAGGCATCACGAACTCGATTTTGCGACCACCTCGATTGCAAGAGGACAAGCGCCCATCATGGCGCCCAAGGACAAGACGATCTTGTTCGACGACAGCGCCGATGAATCTGATGGTGGCGCCCAGATCAAGATCAACGATGAGTTCGCCAAGCGCTTTGAACACAACAAGAAGAGAGAAGAGCGCCACAGGCTAGAGGAGAAGTTCGGCAAGGGTCAAGTCAATGGCCGAGCTGGCGAGGAAGATGATGAAGATTCCTCCGATGACGAAACCGAAGACGAGGATGGCTACCTGGCCACGGAGGAGCTTGATGCCCAGCTCAACGCCACTCTCGAGGCTCTCCGCAAGAAGGATCCTCGTATCTACGACCCCAAGACCACTTTCTACTCGCCAATAGACGAGGACGCCGCTGCCGCCGCCGCCCAGCCCAAAGAGAAGAAGGAGAAGCCCGTTACACTGCGCGACTACCACCGCGAGAGAATCCTGGCAGGAGATACTGGAGCCGACGAGGAGGAGGGAACTTCCAAGACATACGCACAGGAGCAGAACAGCCTGAAGAACTCCATTCTCGGCGAAATCAATGCGCAGATGAACGGAGAGGAGGAGAGCGATGAGGAGGAGGAAGATTTTTTGAAGCCCAAGGCTGGCGAGGCGGCGCGCATCAAACAGGAGCTTTCGAGCGGAATGCACCCGTCTAGGGCCGCCAAAGTCAAGACCTCCAAGTCCAAGCCTCTCACGGCAGCAGACGTCGCCAACGCTGAGAAGGACCCCCAACTCTATCTTTCCAACTTCATGGCCGCCCGTGCTTGGATAGAGCCCGAAAAGAATAACTGGCAGGCTTTCGACTCGGATGAGGAGGATGATGACAAGGCTGATGATTGGGAGGCTGCCTACAACCTTCGATTCGAGGACCCTAGCAAGAGCAATGAAGTCCTCAAGACATATGCCAGAGATGTGGCTGCTGCCAAGTCTGTCCGACGAGATGAAAAGACTGGCAGAAAGAAGAAGCGAGACGAGGAGCGCGAACGGAAGGAGGCCGAAAAGCAGGAGCGTCGAGAACAACGGAATCGCCTGCGCAACCTCAAGATTGAGGAGGCCGAAGGCAAGCTCAAGCAGATCAAGAAGGCTGCTGGTCTTGCTGGCAAGCAGGTCAACGAGGAGGAATGGATGAAGCTACTCGACGGTGCTTGGGACAATGACAAGTGGGAGCAAGAGATGGCTGCAAGATTCGGAGACGAGTACTACGCCGAGGGTGAAGGTGCCTCTGATGACGAGGACCAAAAGAAGCACAAGGTCAAGAAGCCGAAGTGGGACGACGATATTGATATCAAAGATCTCGTACCCGACTTCGAAGATGATGAGCGCCCGGATGTTGCCCTATCTGACGTGGAGGAAGCCGACGAGGGTGAAAATGTCGAGGATGATGATGACGAGGACGACGAGGACGGCCCATCCCGGAAACGCCAAAAGACGACCAAAGACCGCAAGCGGGAGAAGCTTGCCAGCCAAAAGGAAATGCGCAAAGAACGCTCCAAGATCGAGGCTCTCGTCGATGCCAAGATGGACATTGATGAGCCTCTGGCTGGGTCCAGCTCGTCCAAAGCACAAGGCCCCAAGTTTGCTTACCGCGAGACTTGGGCCGAGTCCTATGGCATGACGGCCAAGGATATTCTCATGGCACCTTCGGACGCGGCATTGAACGAATACGTGGGTCTCAAGAAGTTGGCACACTTCCGGCCATCGGACAAGAAGGCCAAGGACAAGAAGAGGTTAGGCAAGAAGGCACGTCTCCGACAATGGCGCAAGGACACATTCGGACCAGAGGCTGAGCGGGAGGGCCCGACATTTGCATTTGGAGGTCCCCAGGGTGATGATGGAAAGACTGCCCCTGAAGAGGAGTCGAATATCATCGAGGGTAACTCCAAGAAGCGCAAGAAGCGTTCCGGACGCGGCAAGGCCAGTGCTTAATTTTATTGCGGCATAAGGGGGGCGTTCTCGGCATTATACCAATCAAATAAATACATGTATGTTTACGTGTCTGCGTCTCTTGGAATTGTACTATTATTTTGAGTGATCTCATGTTCTTTGAATTCAGTTTCTCCACAATGTTATACTAGTCACATTTCGTGAACACGGTTATTCAATCGTCACCGAATTCACCTGGCACTCTCATTGTTTCTGGCCATGATAATGTGTCGCTAAGCCTAGAGTAGACATGCCTCTCCATCACGACAGGAACAATGCCGCTCTTCCGCTCTCACCTCATTGCACTTCCAAATTGTAAGAAAAGCCACTTGGGAGCCAGCAGGGTCAGCTGCACCTCAATTGGTCTGGCCTCTTGGCATCGGTCAGCTTCTCGTATCCGCCGTTCAGCAATATCTTTGAGCCATCCAATAGGAGCATAGCGGTCACCAAGAAGGCCCATCGTTGAAGCTGAGCTCAGATCACGGAGTGAAGACTAGGTTGCCTCTGCTTTTTAATAAGGCACTGGCTGGATGACTTCCCTATTTTGTTCTCACCATAACAATATCGCAATTCACACTACGACGACGTTCAGAACTGCACTACATGTATTGATCTTCCAATCCCTGATCTCGTTTTTGGTTTTCTATAATCGCTCCTGATGTTCTCATCTCATCTTTTGTGCCTTCCATAACCGTGGTCTGCCTTGGAGATTGTTCTGTCTGTGAATAACAACCGCCCGCCTTTGTTCATCTCGCATAAAATGCTGATATCTTACGCATCTACTCCTCGATAGGATTCTTTCTCAATGCACTTGAGAATTGTGTCTTATGCCTCACCTACACGCCCACCATGGTCCATCTAGTACTTCTCACACTCGGCCTCTTGCCCTGGGCGACGCTGGCCCGAGATGTCCCCAGTAACGTCAAGAGCTTTTACGACGGCATTACATCTGCGGGCAAGTGCAATAACCCTCTCGCATCAGGCTTTTATAGCACAAGTGAAGGAACCAACTGTAAGTATATGAATTCCCACTCAAGCCGCCCAAGGGACAGAGCAAAGATGTCCCTTTCAAGCTTTTGGATTGTTTTTGTTTCTTGAATCTAGCCCTGACGCCTGTAATCCAGCATATTCCTACTGTGGCGATCACCTCGACAGGGACGGAGTCATCTACATCCAGGGCAGCAACGGCGACCTGACCAACATGGACATCGACTGCGACGGCATCCAGGGCGGCCCCGGTAACGACAGGCGCTGCGGGTACTCGGCCGACACGCAGTCGCAGACCTCGTTCCAGGACGCCGTTGCGGGCTACAAAAAGGGCGTTAGCGATCTCAACCCGTACGTCAACCCGTACGTCGTCTTTGGCAACGTCGGCACCAAGTCCGGCTTCGCGAATTTTGACCCCCAGAGTCATGGCGTCGAGCCGCTCAGCCTGATGGCCGTCGTGTGCGGCGATAAACTGGTGAGTTATAACTCTACGATGCTATGATGACAAGCTTTCTTTTTATTCTGACACCGTGCAGATATATGGTATCTGGGGCGACGAGAACGGCGACGATGACGACAAGTCCCTCGTCGGCGAGGCGTCCATCTCGCTGGCCACGGCGTGCTTCGGCCACGGCATGACCGGCGGGAGCGGCCACGATGCCAACGACGTCCTGTTCGTCGCGTTCACGGGGCCCGACGCCGTGCCCGGCGCCGACGGGGCGGACTGGGCCGCCGGCAGCTACGACGACTTTGCCCAGAGCATCGAGGGGCTCGGCGACACCCTGATCCAGCGCATCGGCGGAAATGGTGAATATGATACGGGAAACTCGAGCTCTGGCTCGCGGGCGGCCTCGCAGCCTTCCATGCTCCACGCTGGTAAGCGTTCTCACGGCCATCGAGGAGGACATGCGATCAAGCACAGACATGTGGCTCATTGACTAACTCCCAAAATCCTGTCAAAGCAACGTGGCCGGCTCTGATTTTATCCATTGCGAGCATGATTGATTCGCAGAATCTGATATAGACGGCCTGGGTTGGCCATGGCAAATGGTGTCTCGAGCGTCCGTCCATAACCGCAGCCATGGAAGAAGAGTCCATGATTTCATAGTGGCTCGCTATCTGCTGAAAGGGGAAATAGAAAGAACAAAATCCGTTGATGTGATCAGTCTATTGGAGTGGTGGTGACATATTCACAGATACATCTACTCGAGGGCTACTATGTGATCAGTGATACAATATGTACGTGTATAGTGAAAAGAGTATAGGCAGTGACAAAAGGCGACTGGATGACTTCTGTTTCTAAAATGTTCCTGTATAGAAAACTCACTGGCCAACGAGCTTTGAAAAAACAGTGCCAAGATATTGATTTTCTTTCCTTTTGTAAGAGTTTATATTGTAATGGTTCAGACAACTTTATATGAAGCGTGTAGTATTGGTTGTTGGGGGATCATGGGAGGAACATTGATGTTGACTCTGATTGGAAGGAGCAACGTGACCTTAGCAAACTAAGGAAGGTGATCGCCGAGTAGAATAAATAAATATCTTCTATAGTAGCCATAATCCTTCTCTTTCTCCATCTCCATCTTTGGGAGTCTGCGGAAACAAGACTGGACTGCTTGACTTTACACTACGGCAATAAGTGGAATACTAAAGCCGTGGGGCACGGGCCATCTCACCGCGCATTTGTCTTTCTTCTCCCCGCCGATCCGGCTCCGAGCTCTCGTCTTACCTCACCTTTTCATCATTCAGAAGAGCGAGCCGACAAGAGCCCAGCTGCGTAACCTAGCTGACGTGCATAACCGTGTGCGTGCGCGCCCTGTGCCAGGCGTATCTTGGCAGGATATCCGTTGCCGAAGCAAAGTGGATAAGGTTCTGGGTACCTGGCCGCCGGCCGCCGTCGACATGCCGGAGGAGAGCTCCGTGGCGGGTGCCACCCGTATCAAAAGGAATACGGCTTGCACTTCATGCCGAGATGCCAAGGTGGGTGCATGTTTTCTTCTGAGGGTCATTCCTCGTGCCGGGAGTGGCAATTACCCACCCATGGACTATGACTTAGTTGACACATACAGGTTCGGTGCAATCCGAGTTCAAATCCAGCACAGCCATGTCAGCGTTGCTCAAAGTTAAATCTGCAATGTGTCGTCGACAAGACCCATAAGCGAGTGAGCAGAAAGAGGTGAGTTGTCCCATAGCATCCAGAGATTATTTGTTTGACACATTGAAAAATAGCAAGCTGGATGAGCTGGTGCAAGAGATACAGTCCATCAAACAGAGCGTCGGCGATCGTCCTGTGACTCAGCAGGCCACAGGATTGCCCTCGCCCTTTAAAGACCATGTAATGCCTCGTATAGGCATACCTTCGCCGGAGCTGAGTAGGCTGAGCGTTTCACATAGCAGCAATCATGCCACTACCGTCTCTACCGGGCAGACTCCAGCACCAACCTTTGTTGTGGAAACAAATATAGAACCAAGCACTTCGAGAGCCTTGGGAAATATGCCATTCTCAGGTCCAGACATCGACTATTACTTCCAGAAGTATATTTTCCATATGCACCGAAGGGCTACCATGAGTTGCTGACGAGTCCAGATATTTCGAACATTTCCATCCATATATGCCAATCGTACGGCATCGTGATCCAAACAAGCTCTACGACACGGGCGGCGTGTTATTCTGGACAATTATCATGATCGCATGTCGGCGTTATGCGCGCGACCCCAAGGCGCTGGCCTTTTTGACGGAGGCGGTCCGGGATGAAATGTTCTCGGCCATCTCCAAACTGCCTCTGTCGATTCATGTTGTGAACGCTCTCATACTTGTCAACACATGGGTCTTTCCGGATGTCCGCTTCATTAGTGATCCTACCTCCATCTTCTCTGGTGTCATCATGAATGCTGCACTGCTGCTCGGCATTCACTCGGGAAAGGGATCTCACCCGGAATACAGCATTGGCATGTTTCAGAACAACTTTAGTGATGAGGAAGCCCACTACACATGGGCGGGATATTGCATTACAGCACAACGGCAAGTACTACCGACTGATTTCGATAGGCGATTCCATGACTAACGAGACATAGAATGGCGGAATACAGAGGACTGCCTCCGGTTGGAAGCATATTCAATCAGACAGTACAAAACGTCATTGACGGCAACACTCCTTTCAACGTCTCTGGTAGCTTCCGCGTGCTATTGGAATGTCAAAAGTTTGCGAACCGGGTTAGCAAGACCATGGCTGCGTGCCTGGATGAGACCAGAGGTGTCTCTTCCCATCTTGTACGACACCTCGAGGATGAATTTGACCATATCCGAGGACTCATTTGTTCGGAGCGTGCAGGTATGATATTTTTCGAACGCCAACCCAATAACCTTATTAACCTAAGCAGATGATCTGGACCGGTGGAACGCCTTGCTGGTGCAGTTGGAAATCCAGGCATACTATCTAATACCTCTGCCCGGATACAATCCAGAAAATCTGAAGCGAAACGTGATAAGAGCATACACGACCGCTCAAACCGTTGTGCAGGTTGCGCTAGAACTTGAAAGGTCTCACGGCTTTCTGAAGCATATGCCTCACTTCTATTTTAGAAGTCTGATTAGCGCGCACTGCATCATATACAAGGTGCTTCGCTCTTCTTACATGGACTTCCTCGACCGCGCGCAAGCCGAACAAGCGGCAACCGAAGTCATTGAAACCTGTCGGCAGTCGAGGGTCATGGAGGGTGACCTGCCAGAGCGCCTCGGAAATCTTCTTGAGTCTATTTGGAACTGGGCTCAGCTCGCCAGGTGGCACGAGGAGCCCGTGTCCATCTTTTCCCATCGCCTGTCGGCATCGATTGTGTTTGACTGCCTCAAGAGGTGGAAGAGCGACATGGACTCGCGGCCCAAGAGCCAACCTCCTCCGGCAGACGGGACCGAAACGCCAGCTGCCCTCGTGGTCCCGGATCCATTGGCAAACATTGACTGGAGCTTCATGGATGATTTCGATTGGAATATGGAGCCCACGCTTCTGGGACCTGGCATTGCTCCGGGTATAGCTCCTTGATTGAGGGAATTTGGAAGGCGTCTGATTGCTCGGCAGTTGAGAACTTGATGATTTCACGTTTAGATATCCAACCGTATATGCATTTTCTGTCCATTAGATGAGCTGGCCTTTCGTGGCCACCGCAATTCTATTTCCACGTCCTTTCGCAGCTTCCGAACCACTGACCCCATGCGACCACCTTTCCCTGAATTGCCTCGGCGATTTGCTCTCTGGTCGCCTTGGCCTCCAGCATCCGCCGGTCGAGCTTTTCACTCAGACCAACCACGAAGAAGAAGTCTTAAGGCCCTTTGTCAGCACACATCAAATTGTCGCCGTGGTTTCATGACTTACAGCGATGTGGCCCGTGGTTCATCAATGGTCTGGGCGCGATATATGGTGTCCCGCGTCTGGTGACTCCGTAATGAAAGCCGCCTCTCAGTAAAGCTCTGCTCTCATCCGCAATCTCGAAATCCGTGGCGGCGACGGCCGTCTTGGTCGGCGGGATACCGCCATAGATCCTGGACCATGAGTTTAGCAGAACGAACATACACGGGCACGACAGAAGCGACCACGAACCCGTGTGCGATGGGCGTCGGGAGAGGCGCATCAGGATCCTCCGTCACCAAGAGCCACTCCTTGATGGTGTCGTTGACATCTTCGGGGGCCTGCCAGCTCAGCGCCGGGAACTTGCCGGCTCCGTCAAAGGTATACTCCACTCCGAGCTGTGCATCCGTTTCTCCACAGTCGGGCGAGGTGACGGATATGGTTGGTGTTGGATGTGACGCGAATGCCGGGTTTGTTATAAACAGCTTTGCATCTCTTCCTCTAAAGTTCTTGAAGAGCCAGGATATTGTGACTTCGATATATAATGACATTGTGTATTTTTAAAGGCAGGATCACGAAGCACTGGGTCGCTGCTGTGTTCAGAAGGGTGGAGAAATGGATAAAGGTTTGGCGCTTTCGTGGTATAATCAATAGAAGACACTAAGATTTCAACAAACGAGAAGTCTAGGGCAAACTGGCTTCAGGCGCGTTTGATGACTGCGAGATGAGCGGGAGAACGATATAAAAATAAACGATGCAGCAATAGGACAATAATCTAGACAATGGTGCCCTTTTCCGATCATATTACCGCTTACAGCACACTGCGAAATCCGGAGCCGCAGCGGCTAGAGCCATCTCCATTGGCCCACCGGCGGGGGCGTTGCCAAGGGACAGACGCGACGGGCAGAACAATCCGGAGCCGAAACCGAAACCCCTGGGCCCTGGACAAATACTATTGTTTCTTCCCCTGATTGACCAATCAACATCAACCAGACTCTCGCGTCCGTGTTTTATGCTTCTTTCTCCCTGCCAGGAGTATATTGTTGATTACATAACCTCGAACGAAAGGCAAAAACCGGAGGGGGAGGCAAAAAAAGTTACGCCGTCTTCTACGAACGCGGGAGCAAACGAAATCTTCCGAAAAGGAGAGAGAAAAAAGATGTTCGGCCAGATCGCCGAGCCCGCAGAGGTCGCACACCCCTATTACCCGCTCGGCGTCGACATCCCTCACTATGCGGCCAACACGCTGCCGCTGCCGGTGATCCTGGGCTCGCTCGCCGGCATGCTGGGCTCTGTCATGCTGGCGGCGAGCACGCTGGCGCTGCGGTTCAACCCGGGCCTGGGCAGGGGCCAGCTGGCCGTCTTCTGCTGGTTCGTCATGTGTAAGTCGGATATAGCGCCCGGATTGTCCAGGATCTCGTGGTCCTGGTTCTCAAGTCCAAGCATTCAGAGAAAGGATCCTCGGCTGACGAGCACTCGAATACGCAGGCGGCTCGCTGCACTGCTTTTTTGAAGGCTACTTTGTCTTCAACCACGCCACCGTCGCCTCGTCGCAAAACCTGTTCGCCCAGCTCTGGAAAGAGTACGCCCTGTCCGATTCGCGGTACCTGACGTCGGATCCGTTCATGCTCAGCGTCGAGAGCATCACCGTGGTATGTGTTCTTTTCCCGCCGACTCTCCTCCGGCCTACCTCCTTTCTCGACTTTCACCTCCGTCCTCCCATGTTCCGTTGGAAAGACAAACAACAAGAAATCTAACCCACGGCGCTTCCTAGTTCCTATGGGGCCCCATCTCCTTCCTCTGCGCCGCGAGCATCGCCTCGGCCTCGCACCTCCGCCACCCGCTCCAGATCGTCATGTGCATGGCGCACCTCTACGGCGTCGCGCTGTACTACTCGACGAGCCTGGTGGAGGCGCACTTCACCGGCCGCTCGCACAGCCGGCCCGAGTTTCTGTACTTTTGGGTCTACTACGTCGGCTTCAACTTTCCCTGGGTCGTCGTCCCTGCGTGTGAGTTTCCTTTCCCTCCCCCTCTTACAAGCCGTCTGCTATGAAAGTCTTCTGCCCGCTTGCTTTCATATCCCTTGGTATTACACATGCTCCGAGAGGGAGAAGCACATGAAACTAAATCCCAATGATTTATAGTCTTGATGTACGACAGCTTGAAGACCATCGCGAGAAGATTAAAAAGCTTTGAGCAAGTCAAGGTCGGGCTCAAGGGGTATGAGGCGAGGAACGGAAGCGCCAGGACAGCCGCCACACCCAAAAAGGCAGATAAGAAGGAGTAGTAGGTACCCAAGTGTGGGGTTGAGTGTAGTAATTTTGTGAGACCATGAAGAGCACCTATCATGAATAATAATGTGTTATAAGCACCGTTGCAAGTCCTCAAGTCGTTTGCGTGAAAAGGATCTCCATCCGGCAGCGCTTTTCCGCAAGTGTGGGGGTTCATCGTGTATAATTACACGCCATTTCCAGTGCCAGATGTTGATCCAAAAGCGGAAAGTTATATGTCGAACTTTAGTCTGCTGTTTCGCAGTAGTCCGGAAAGAAAGGACATCCAGATACATTTATTACTCCATATCCCTATCTAATGTCGGCTGGGAACCTATCAGAGCAAACGCTCATGAGCGTTGCTTTTCTGAAGCGCAGGCCAGATCTCACGCCGGAGCAATTCTATACTCATTGGGAGACCGTTCATGGACCTCTGGTGAAACCCTGGGCTCAGAAACATGGTATAGTTGGGTATACACAGGTGAGTCCTCGGCTCTTGTTTTGGGGCACATCGCCCTCAGTGCCATCTTTGCTCAACGCAAATAGGTCCATTGTCAACCGGCTTTGAACGCCGGTGCTGCCCCAATTGGCCCGGAAGCAAATGCAGTCTCTCCTCTTGCTGATTTCGATGGCTGTGCCTTGTTCGAAGTCAAGTCCTTTGAGCAGATGGCCAATGCTTTCAAGGACGAGTATTATCTGACCGTCATTGCGGGTGATGAGAAGAATTTCATCGATAAGAAGGCTGGAGTTGTGAGAAGTAGGGGCGAGGTGAAGAGAATCCTCTAAGCAGTCATGAATGTGCCCCGAGGCATCCTGTCAAGAGATTGTGGCTCTCTATCTGACATATTTGCCCATAAATCGCTTATGGAAATCAGATCGCAGGAGATCCTGGTCATAGTCAGCACATCAAAGTTTTCCTCTTTCCTCATCAAATCAGAACTCACGTTGACGAACTCCTTTTTCTTTCCCTTTTCGTCGGTGCCGCGGGCTTGATTTTTGAAGACCACGTCGTCGTCCCATCGCCGCTTCATGTTGAAGTTTTGCTTGTTCAGAAGCGGGTTGCCGAGCGCAATGTCCTTCTCCCGCTCGTCCTGCTCCCTCGCGGCGCGTTCGTCTTCTTCCCGCTGCTTCTTGGCGGCGCGCTCGGCCTTGATCTTCTCCAGCTCCCGCTGCAGCTCTGCCTCTTCGTCGTCGCTGTCGTCGTCGCTCGAGTCGTCACTGTCGTCATCATCGTCGTCTTCCTCCGAGTCGGCGTCTATATCTCTCGTCTCTTCTAATATCCTCCTCCGCTTCGCGTCGGAGTCTTCCTCCTCGCCCGACGTGATCTCCATTGGCCTCTTGGCCGTCACACCCTCTGAGTCGTCGCCGCCCACTGGGGGAAGGGGCGTGCCGTTCTTCTTGGCAAAGTGTGCGGCTTCGGCGGCCAGGAGCTCGGCGCGCAGGTCGCGCGGCTCGTCGGCATCGGCGTCGCCGCCCTGGCCTGGTTGTCTGAACTTGAGCTGTGTGTACGCCGGCAGAAGGCGCTGATGGTAGGCGGGTCCTCGCAGGGCTTCTTTGCCCTGCGCGGGATCGAACGTAGGCCTGTGTGCTGTAGTCATCTTTGCGCGCAGTCTAGCACAGTGGCGGCGAGTGCGTAATGAATGGCTGGACTTTGGTTGTCTTTTGTTGTGGTTGGTAGAGTTGGTGATGGGGTCTTGTTATGAAGTAATTGTATGAAGTTGTATGTAGTAGCTCCAGTACCTGAGGCCAAGGCAAACTAGCGGCTGAAGTGTCGGGCGCTCAGGCAGGCAAAGCCGGTCGCATGGGGGATTGACCGCCTGGCAGAACGTCCCTAAGAATTTGATTTTCCAGCTGTTGCAGAGCTAACGAAAGCTCGCGCCCCACCATACATTGAAGGCATCCCACCTTTCTGAGCCGGAGCGTACCACGAACAGAACAGCAACTCAACATTCCTTTCGCAATTGACAATGCCGCGCGAGGCTGAGCCGTCCCTGAACGAGAAGGCGTTCCTTGTACAGGCCCTGAAAGAGGGTCATCGACTGGACGGCCGTGGATTCGAGCAGTTTCGAAAGCTCGAGCTCACCTTTGGAGATCAGTATGGAGTCTCAGACGTCACATTAGGCAAAACGAGGTTTGTACAGGGTCTCTCGGTATTTTGCAATATTTACATGCTCACGTTGTATCTCTAGGGTACTTGCCAAGGTCTCTGCTGAGGTCACAGCCCCGTATCCCGACAGACCGTTCGATGGCATCTTTACCATAACTTCAGAGCTCAGCCCGATGGCCTCGCCAGCGTTCGAGGTGAACAGACCGACCGAAACCGAGGTCCTACTCTCCCGTTTGCTTGAGAAGACCGTCCGAAGATCGAATGCCCTGGACACGGAATCGCTATGTTTGATTGCCAATCAGAAGGTCTGGTCTGTAAGGGTGGACTTGCACGTTCTGTCGCATGACGGAAATCTCATCGACGCATCATGCCTAGCTGTCGTTGCAGCATTACGGCACTTTAGAAAACCAGACACGAGCATCGAAGGAGAGGTCTTGACCGTATATACACCTGCGGAGAGAGAGCCGGTGCTGCTCAGCTGGCTACACACCCCGTTGTGTATTACTTTCAGCTTCTTTGGGGAAGACGGAGAAATCGTCCTGCTGGACACCACACAGTTGGAGGAACAGTTGCGAGTGAGCAGCTGCACAATCAGTCTCAACAAGCATGGAGAGATCTGTCAGGTCGCAAAGCTTGGTGGCACAGCTGTCGAGGCCTGGTCGTTGGTACAATGCGCCAACACTGCGATGCAGCAGGTCAAGTTGCTCTCGACGATGCTCGACCAGAAGCTAGCTGACGACTCGAAACGGAGGGACAAGGGAGGACTTTTGGCCGAGCTTTCCGCAGAGAACGCGAGGTAGACAGAACGCCAAATGGCGAGAAAAAAATATGAATTGCAAATAATGATACCCACCATAAGATAGACCACTCCTCAGAACTAATGTCCTGGATTATCTGATTTGAACGCCGCCCTATGCCGCTTGAAATGCAAATCGCCAAAATTGCGCCATGCCCGCGCTCGAGATATCTCTTTCTTCTTCTACCGCATCACTGGAGGTCTTGACTCCTTGTTCCACTTGACGCGGCTCCTGACCCAGTCGATGGCCTCGCTGACACCCGTGCCGGTCAGCGCACTCACGGGCAAGACTCTGGAATCCCGCACGCCCGCCGACTTCTCGCCCTCGAACACCTTCTTGACCAGGCCCTCCTTGATCCGTACGACCTCGACGCAGTCCTCCCGGTCCTGCTTGTTGGCCAAGATCAGCACGGGCACGCCGTCGGCATCCGTGTGCTGCAGCACGTCCTCGAGGACGAGCCGGCATTCGTCCAAGCGGCCGAGGGTCTCCTTGCCGGAGGTAACGCCGGCGTCGCCGCTGGCGTCGGGCGCGGAACCGAAGGGCAGCAGGCCGTCGCCGATGTCGGTGCTGTCGATGATGAAGACGATGGCGTGGCAGCTCGAGTAGTAGCTCTGCCACAGCTTCCGGAGCGACAGCTGGCCGCCGACGTCCCAGATCTTGAGGTACATGTCGGGCAGGGTCAGGGTGCTGACGTTCTGCCCGACGGTCGGGACGGTCTTGAGCTTGGGGTCCGGGTGCTCGGGCATGAAGAGCGACTTGGTCTGCTCGTGAAAGGTGGTCTTTCCGGCATTGTCGAGCCCGAGCAGGATGACCGAGTATTCCTCCTTGCTGGTCGCGAGGCGGTACAGGCCTTTGGCTAGGTGATACATCTTTATATATTGGAGCAAGAGGCTCTCTTGTCTTGTTGGTCGGACAGGGCGACAGCGGAGGGGAGAAATGTGGCGGGCGCAAACACTTGCGATGATGTACCTAGAAATGGTTACATCAGGAGAGGTGGGATTATTTGCGACCTGTCAGTAGTATTGAGAATGCCCTCCGATTTGATTGATTGAATGCTTCTAGGGCGGGCCGCAGGGCAAGCCTAGAACTTGACAGGGATCCTACGAATTCTTGGGTTTAGCGCCTGATTATGTCCGCTGATTGCGCTACGTTTCATCCCACCTGCCCGGGGAAACGCGCCAATGGTACCTGAGCAGCGAGGTGTTCAATGTTAATAGCAGCGCGTGCCTTGGAAGGGAGAAGAGCAAACAAAAACGTCATTCTACATCGCTGCGCGCCCGTCCGTCAACAACATACTCGGCCCACACATTTGCCCATCTCTCATTTGCGCCGCGTATAACTTCACTATCGATCGACGCGGCACGTCCCAACTCATTTCGTCCTTCTATTCAGAGGTTATTTACCTTTGATAAGCAAAGCCTATTACTGCGACAGAACAGCAAAGATGGCGCCCGTGCCTATTGAGCACCCGCCTAGGTAAAGTTCCCGCCTGTTTCATTACAGAAGATACCCCCGCGACATCCACTAATCGACCTGGCTAGCTACGTTCCGTTGGCGGTATCCGCAACTCACCTGGGTCTTGTTGTATACCTCACGTACGCTGTAGGCGCAAGCCTGTACACATCATACAAGTCCTTGTCGCCGTCGCAGGATACTCGCCAGCGCCAAGAATGGCGTAGAAAGCTCGCTCCCGTGTTTGGCGGCCTCGCTGTCGTCGCTCTCGTGTCGGCCGCGTTCTCAACCGTCTCGTATGCTACGCTGTCATACAAGGTCTGGGCTGATGAGAGAGGCATTGAACTCCCGCAACGGTATGGACGTCCTTCCTGTCAATGTACGCGTCACAAAGCTAACTGGAGCACAAGCATTGTTGGAGATAAGGGATTCTTCCCTGGAAGCCAGAACTCGAGTCAAGTGTATCTGGCACAGTGGCTACACGACACCCCAGTCTACTACGATGCCTTTGAGATTGTCGCAGAAAAGGCACGCCGCTACTGGTGGGGACAGCAAATCGACCTTGGAATCGTCTCATGGAGCTTGTTGCTCTCCATTGAGGGCCGGAGAAGGCGCATTCCTCTGATCACGGCATTCCTGGCTCTGGCTCACCTCGTCAGTCTGTCATTTGCGCAGAACCTCTTCTACCTCGCTCTACTCCTCACGCCAGCGCCGATTTCTGGAGACGATGATCTCGAAGTTCCCGTCGTCCCTCTTCCGACTTCGACTTGGGTTCGCATTCGCAACGCCATATTGCCCCCCAAGCCGACCAACTGGTGTCCGCACCCAATCTTGTTCCTCGGCACGATCTTTGTCAATCTGGCTTCACTGTTCGTTCTGCCGTACGCCGCCGAAACGCCCTCTTTCGTCAGAACCATATTGATTGCCCGGCTGTCTACGTTCCTTCCCTTGGTCCTGCCCAAAGTCGTCCCGGTATCGTGGGGCACCGTTCATCCTCACCCACACGATGCCTTCAGCTCTTATACTACGCTGTTCCGCGTTGTGTCTCTTGCGAGCTTTATCTTGCATAGCAAGGCGACGTTCCTTGGACTGCAATACAACATGCCCGACTCGCATTACCATCGGCATTCCCGCTTCTTGCCCTGGGACGTTGAGAAGCGGTCGATCTGGGAGCAGAGTACTACAGCCATAGGCAAGATTCTCGGATCGACCATAGATCACCCGGTTGTTGCGGCTGTAGGATGGGATGTTTTACTCGGTGCTCTGAGTCTCGGATTCTGGAGTGCCGTTAGAGCTACGGATGTGCAGGGCATCATTGCGTCCACTATTCCGTACTACGCGAAGCCTGGCTCTAGCAAATCTGCCGCAGCACTGTCGAGTGTCAAGAAGGAGGCCGGCACGGAGTCGCCTGAGCCGGAAACTCCATCCACTTTGCGCCGAAGCAGCCGTCCAAAGTCACGAGTTGCCAGCATCGCTAGCATCACCTCGTCAGAAGCCGCAAGTGATGAATCGGCACCTCCCACTGTTAAGAGGCGTGGAAGGCCGAGAAAGCATGTTGCTGAGGAGGATAAGGCCTACGAGCCTTCAGCAGCAGAGGCTCGGCAGGTGATTGAAGGTGATATTTTGCCTCCTGATGAGTTGGACTGGGAGAGCGCGGCATTGGCTTGGGGCCTGGCTGCCTTTGGCGGACTCGGACTTGCCGAGGCTGGCGTCTATGGAGCAGAGTGTACTGCTAGGTAATTGCTCTCTTTGGTACTGGAAACGACCACTGAAATAAGTGGAAATTTGGTATGATATGGATGACCTGGTAATAGAATCTCGATGAAGGCAGCGGTATATGTGAAGCCAGGTCACTGAGGAGAACAAGAAGACACGAACAATATAATGGATCATGTACAATCATGCAAAGGCGTTCGTTGTTTGCTGCAGTAGTGCCCGAGATGCGTACAGGACGCGATGGCCATGAGCCTTCGAGAGGCGAATAATGCGTTGGCCAGGTGAACTACATGTACCATATGAGTGTTCGGTTGGGACGCGTCGCACTTGTTTAAATTCGGCCGCCGAGAAGAAAGCCACAAAAATGATTATGCGGCCCTCGGCTTCATTTTTAGTAAATGCTTGTATTATATTGTAGCCAAGCGTGTAATCCGAATAGGGAAACTCTTCAAAAAATGTTTAGGTATTTGATAGGTGAATCAGCCCTATAGTGATATATGATCGAGGAAAGACGGATATGAGAGCCTTTTGATAACACATAGAGTGCTTCGTATGCGACTCATATATTTCGAGGTATCCTGAATTTCTTTCTTTCTTTTCTTTTCTCAATGCTAAATATAATGCCCAGGCTACATATCGGGGTTGACCAAGCCCTTTACCTACTTCAATCAGCCTCGTGCGTTGAGAAACGCCATGAGGCATAACCTTATTATGTAGAGTTGCAAAAATAACACCACCGAAATAATTACAAAGTATCTGGCGTCGGCGAACCGCGGATTTTATTTAAATTTCAGCGAATCAAGGTAATTGGAAATCAAGCATCGGTCAGCGAGGCATGGCGATTATATATAAATTCCCCTACTTCACAGTGGTCACGATTGGGAGACTCCCAATATTGACATCCGCATCGTTCGCTACGCGCTCTAGAATCGTACAACACAGTGACAACAGTAGAAGCCCAGGTGCACTTTCGAGAAACATTCTACGCCATGGCAGCAACATTCTTCGAAAATGGCGGCCGGTACCTGAGCACGAGAGATGCAGACGTATACTTGAGGTGCCGAGAACATGGCCGGTACACCCATATCCCGGCGCATATCGATGTCGTCGGGAGGTGTTCTCCTCACGTACAAGGCCGTTACGACAAACACCAGAACCTGGTATTCAGACTCTATCCCAGTGGACACTACCCGAGCGGTCTGGCAGTGAGCAGGGTGAGCTTCGTCGACCTCGAGAACTGGAACGCGGATATCGTCCGCAAGTGCCTCAGCATATTTTACATGGGCAATTACACCGACGCCGCATACCGTCGGATATGCCCGAGTTCGATAAGTAAGTAAAGACATAAACATAATGGGAATTGAACAAATTGATTCGAATAATCCGTCTCCCGTAGTGTACACCACGCACGAGCAGGCCTCGGACATGCTGCGAGACGGCAGCACCGCGACCGCCATCGACACGAGCCAGGACTGCGCCCTCTGGGGCTACGACGAGGCCGAGCAGGAGGACATCGATGCCATGTCGGAGAGCGAGCGGCGCAACGACGCCTTCGACCGGCTC
This sequence comes from Pestalotiopsis sp. NC0098, assembly GCA_022432395.1. Classification (NCBI taxonomy): domain Eukaryota; kingdom Fungi; phylum Ascomycota; class Sordariomycetes; order Amphisphaeriales; family Sporocadaceae; genus Pestalotiopsis; species Pestalotiopsis sp. NC0098. The sequence goes on along the minus strand of JAJKLJ010000004.1, from coordinate 874,993 downwards.
TACGCGAGCCTGTGCGACGCCCACGCCGTCTACCGCCTCTGCGCCGAGCTCCTGTCCGTCCAGGGCATGCTCGTCGCGCGCGAGCGCCTGTCCTCGGCCTTCTGTCTGCTCCTGCACCTCCTCGCGCAGGAGAAGCCGCGCAGCAATCGCCGCACGCTCTACGAGTACGACAGGATCGAGGCGTTTCTGCGCCGCGCCGATAGGAGACGGCAGCGCTGCCCCGGGCTGCTGGAGCGGGTTTGCCGGATTATCGTCGAGTACTGGGACGAGGTCCCGTTCCGCTCGCGCATCGCCATCCCGGGATGGCACGAATACGCCGTGCTATGTCTTCTCGACGAGCGCCGGAGGATTCGGCTGGGGCAGGCTGATCCCGACCGGCCACGTACTTGGAAGGTGAACCGCGAGTCACGCGGCGGGCACCTTTCGGACGATGACGAGGAAGAACTTTCGGACGATGATGAGGAAGAATTTTCGACGGATGTGCTGAATTGGTCGGGTCCAAGTCGGTATATGGATATGTACAATGGCGTGCCGGGAGGATACCGACCCCTTCCGGAGCCGCCTTCGAATAACGAGCCAGACGTGGATTCTGATGGCGAGATGCGCGGTCGGACACTCTGGAGGCAGAGGAGAAATAGCGACCTCTTCAATGCCCGTGGAGAAAGTCCAGGGTTCCGGCGCAGGTACTGGAGTGACGACGACACGACCACTTACTCCAATTCGTCCGTTTTGTCCCGCGAAAGCCTATATGGAAACGATATATACGACGACTTTTTGGTACCATCTGGCGATGAGGCGGACGATGAGAAGGGGGAAATATTGCGCCACACGAAATATCACCAGGGATTATGTACCGAAGATTCAGTGGAGGACATGACTTCTGAGGATGCGACCTCTGCAGATGAGACTCCCTCAGATGAATACCCAGAGCTAACTCCCGAAGGAACGGATTCAGACGACGACGACAACAACGGCGACGACGCATCTGTAAGTATCGAATCCACCATGGAGGGGAACAACGAATTGACCAATACTAACGAGAGTTTCATAAAACAGGACCAAAGCGAGTCATCAAGCGAAGAGCCCATGTGGTGGAGGCTGCTGCGCGCCGTAATATTGGCTTGGAACGCAAACAGCGACTCCGATGTTCCCTCGCTGGTCCCGGACGACCCTGAGGATTCGACAAGTTACTCTGAGGACGTCGAGTCCTCGGAAGAAGAAGTTCAAGACCTTGATGTCGGGAACGTCGGAGATTATGATGATGGAGATGATGCGGGATGGGATTAGGGAACAAAAAGACGTCCCTTGGTATTAACTCGAGATCACGATCGCTGATGCGGGGATTCGGGGGATTACAGGCTCTTATTGGCTCACCTTGTCATGATGTTTGCCGTCTCTTGGTTTTTGAGATCCGGAGCATTGGGTCGGTGCAAGATACCTACAAATATTTGTTTCGATGGATATTCCGGGGCCTTGCAACCACACTCCAGAACCGGAACTAGACCGCTTCACTGAGAGCGTCTATGGTAGTAGCATCGGATAAACAGAACTCAGAGTATCACGTAGAAAGAATGAGTCCATAAAATCGATGATTTGCATAAAATAATGTGTAACGAAGAAATCTACGTAAAAAAACTGGCAAAAATTGGTTCGTCCTACAAGAGTCCGGACAAGAAAGTGATGGCATCTCACATGTCCGAGAACCACACATGACGCACAATGGTAGAAACGAGCCAAATATGCTTGGATTCCATCTGATCTGGTATGAACCGTCTAGCAAGTCTGCCACTGGAGATAGTGGATAGTCTCAAAGGACAGATCAGTCGAGTCGACCTGGGCATGTTTGTCAGTAAAGATTGTACTTTGGCAGCTCATCATGAAGACCTGGGATATCCTTACGGTGAGAAGAGCAGTGTTGGTGGTTGTGAGAGGAGTGACGCGGACCTCGCTGTTGACGTCTACACAAAAGTCAGCACCAGAAACGCCGAGATGACGAATTCGCAATAAACATACTCAACAAACCCTCCTCGCCACACGGCGACCAGACGGTACTCTCGAGCCCAAACTCGTCCGTCTTGAGATAATTATCATCATACGCGCCCTGGAGGTCGAGCTCGGAGCTGATCTGGGTAGAGTCGCCAGAGAAGTAGTACGTCGCTTTAATGACGCCCTTGTCGCCGTCCTGCAGGAACGCGTAGCCGCGGTAGTCGGCCTTGAAGACGCTGAACTGCCAGCCTTGTGGGAGTTCGACCTGCACGTTGAGCTGGCAGTTCTTGCGGGCCTCGGCGGGCGCGATGCCGGCGCCCGCCTGCGCGATGAAGCTGTCGTACAGCACCGTCAGGGTCTGCGCGTCCGAGGAGATGGCCCCCGCCACGCTGCCTGCGTTACAGCCCGAGCCGGCGTACGAGATGCCCTTGATGGTCACGCCCGATGGGGCCGATGTTGTTGGGGTCGATGCCGTGGAGGTCGTGGTGCTGGTGGTGGACGTTTCAGTAGTGGAGGTGGAAGTGGACGTGCTAGAGAAGGAGGTGGTGGAGGATGAGGAGGAAGTAGTGGAGGAGGTGGATGTGGTGGTGGAAGTCGTGCTGATCGTGCTGGAAGTGCTGGTCGTCTTGGAAGTGGAAGAAGTCTTTGTCGGGGTTGGGCTGGGGCCATGACCACCATTTCCAGGCTTGGTGGTCGTGGTGGTGGGATGAGGGCTGTTGTGGCCACCACCTCCATTGCCAGGGTTTCCAGGGTTTCCAGGACCAGGCTGGTTATTGCTGCTCCTGGGGACAAGAGCAGTCAGTTATGGCTTACTGAGTTGCATGGAGAACGGGGAAGCAATAACCAGTCTGTCCTACCAGATGGTCTTCTTTCTCGGGCAGAACATGGTTTGCGAGTTCGAATCGATTCCGTATCGAGATCAAAACTAACGGCAAGGGCTGGGCAGAGAAACAGAAATATGATACTTACCCGGGCCAAGTCAAAACTTGCGGATCAGCAGCTGGCATAGCCAGAGCAGCAACGGGCAAGGCCGCAACGATGAGTGCTGAGAAGTGCATAGCGAGAGGATTGAAAAAGAATGTTCTGTGTGGTATGAGCGAATGTAAAAGCGAATGAATAATCTCGTGTGTTTGAGATCTCTCTGGCTTGTGGCAACCGTCAAAACTTCAAGCCAAGATGTGGTGATTTCGAGCCTCTTTATATATGTATGCATCTCTCTGTCCATAGAGTTGCGACCAAGGCCTTTGTGATACATGCTCATCAAAATCCAAAAACGTTGGACCATGATGACTGCCTTGGCCCTGACCCAGAGGGTTACACTCTTGGCGTTTGGCGCCCATGGTGCGATCTTTCCCTGAGGAGGCTTGGATGTCCGCAAGGGTCGTGATAGCCAGATTTGGTGTTTTCGGACCTCCAACCCAGTCAACTGGACGCACCAGCATGAGCCGGATCTACATGATCAGACCATGAAGTGGAGAGATTCGGTCTCTGCCATAGGCCAACCTAATCTGAGGCCGCAAGATCCCGGGCGCTGGGATTGCCCGACTGGGAGCTCTGCCGCGGCGAATGCCCTATGATTGTATAATATGACATGGGAATATCAGTTCCAAAGCATGTATTCGCATCTTTGTCATCCGGTAAACCCTTCTGAAGAGGAAGGTTGAGCGTTTGAACACCAAATATGGACCATGTTCAGACCTGATCTAATTATAACAAACTAGTCAGAGGACTGCAGATTAAACAACCAGATATAGTATCATCATATAAGTTCTCTCAATATTAGTGAGAGCATATTGCTTTTGGTAGGTATGCCCGGATTGAAGCAACGGCTCGAGTCATGTCATCTATAAAATCAAGCTTGCGTCAATCTATTATACCATAAGACGCGACTTATAAACCAGATGTTACTGTATCTCTCCATATATCAGAGCAGAGGGTTCGGACGAACGGCGCCGATCCGGCAAGTTCCTGGGAGAGGTTCGTTTCGGAACTGGGGCTCCCCCTGGGGAGACCAAAAGTTCTCCGCCCATATTTTCCACATATTTGCTGGGTAAGGTGATGGACGGGACATGATCCGCAGTTGGCCCAGACCGTGGCAGAACCGGAGAATGATGCACTCCGCAATTTGTGTTTCCATGAATAGAAACAGTTCGGGCTATTGGTCGCCTGCAATGGAGCGGTGGCATTGTATCTGTTCGATCGGAGGGTTTTCTAGCCCAACATGCCCAATCAGCAGCGTAACACTGATTGATGCGATATTCATTTCGGAAGTGTTTTCCTGTGCTCAATAGTAGAGCCATCTCCAACATTGGTGGCCAGCGTCACATCCAGAACGACGTGTTTGCAGACAACCCGTCGGACGACCTTGGCAGAGAAACAGAAGCGAGAACGCGAACATCGTCTACCATGGAAAGCCATATTTCGCCTCTGGCAAGTTTCCCGCCCGGAGTTACCGACTTGAATCATAAAAGTGTTGTTCTATTATTGACAGACAGGCGGGAAAAGATGCAATTAATCTATAATTCGTCCAGTTGCCCAACACAGCCAAGCGCATTGATTCGCCAGCAGAACCACCAATCAACCTGCCTTAAGCGAGCGCCGAGCTTCTGAGACATACAAGCTTTGTATTTTCTGTCCAAATTTGACTTACATTCTATTATAAGATTCATTCTGATGGGCCCCTTGAACAATCTCTTGTGTCTTTGTTCTGGTCAAGGCACTGCCATGCTGGCCCGGTCGCCATCGAATGACAGTGTCTGTCTTGGTCCCTTGGCACGACAGTATGATTTGCAGTTTAATAATTGATTTAATCATCACGGTCTCCCAGCAACTCAGCTGCTTGCACTTGTACAATGACTCAATAATGCTGGACATTACAATTGACATTAGCAACTGTCCTTGCGGATGCATGTATGCTCTTGCGGCCTATATGCCATGAATGTAAAAGAAACAACCTTTGAGGCGCCCAGCTCGTCGCCCATGACGAGTGTTATGAAACATTACCGCCTATGTTTGCGCCGCTCATTCATGACCATCCCACTTCAATGCATTAAATGCCTTATGCTTCTGAGAAACGCCGACACAATGCAAATGAGCCGCCATCCCGCCGATCCATGGGTCCCCAAGTCCTGACATACAAGTCTCACGAGAAGCTTTGCGCCAGAAAGTTCAATAAACGGATCCTTTCTATCACGTCCCCTCCACCTTATATTCACTCGCTGACGCCATTTCTCGGGCCTTGGCGTCTGGATTCTTGAAATTCCTCCATCGCGAGCCTTTGACTGAAACTCCGCGGCGTGCCGTTGAAAGGTACTGCTTCGGGACGGTAGCTGGTTGACTCGTCCACACCACTTCGGCCGTCAACACTCCCAACAAATGAATAGACATTTCCCATCTTGGCCGCCTTGTCGAGTATCGATTGGTTTTTGACACTCGATATCGTAAACGGTTTCCCATTATATGATCCAACTGCTTCTTTGACATGTCGCGAAGGCGGAGATGCCTCAGAAGGCGCCGGCTTGCTGATGGGAATTGCTGGCGATGTTGAGAGCAGAGTCGAAGTATCAATTTCTGGCTCGTTATCAGGGCCTTCCTCTTTATCGTCCTCATCTTCCACATCTGGCAAGTATTTGGAAGGGTTTTGCGCCAGGTCTCGGTTCTTCTTCTGGCCCGCACGCTCGTCGCCTTCGTCTTCTTCCCATTCAAACATCTCATCGTCATCTGTCGCAGCAACTGGGCGAACATTGGTTGTTGACTGAGGTTTCGAGGAGTTGCTCTTGACAGGTTCGGAATTGATAGGAATAGCTTGAGCAGTCTTGATGCTGGCGGGCTGCTCCTGGGGTTTCTTCGAGTTTAGCTCGCCAACGCTTCCTTGAGGAGGCGAAAATCTCTTCTTGGCCTTGAAGGAAGTCAATGCAGGCATTTCCAACAGCTCGTCGTCTTCTTCCTCCTCCTCTTCCTCCTCCCCATCATCGTAGGCTTTGAACCCGTCATTGTCGGCGGCCACCGTCTCCACATGCTCCACTGAGCCAGCTATTCTCTCCACATGTTCTGCGGTACCTCCTCCAGCCGTGGTTGAAGTTGGGGGCCTCGACTCTCTGTGCTGGCCCATGATCAAGTTCTTCTCGTCTTCGTTCATGCCCTGCAAGTTGCCGACCAACGACCATTTCGATGTGTCCTCTGTAGAGTTGCGTGCCATGGCCTTGAGCTTATCTGTCGAAGATATCCTCTTGGGCTGTGGAGGAGAGCTGCCTAGGAGACCCGCTCCATCCTCGGCTGGTTCAGGCTGATCTGAGTCATACGAGGATGACAGAAGATTTGTTGTATTGGACAGTGGTGACTGCATGTGCTCAATGACACGGGGCGACAGGAGTGGCGATGCAGTAGGCAACACTTCTCCACCCTCGACTTCGAAGCGCACGCGGCGTGGACTGGGGGCCTTTGCCGACGAGCTCGAAGATCGCCGAAGAGCACTTCGACGACGTTGCTTGCCGGAGCTGTCGTCCGAGGCGACAGAGGAAACGGTTTCTTCGGTAGGGTTTCTGACGGGATCAGGTCGAGTTGCAGTTGTTGAGGTAGTAGTAGGAGTAGTATCTACAGTCAAGCCCACCGCTATTTTCTCGTCTTTGGCCGAGTCACTGGTTAGCTCTTTGCTTTCTTTCGGAGACGAAAGCAGTGCTTCGGGTAAGGTGGGTGCAGGCGACAGTCTGTTCTTGTCGTTCTCGCGGCCATCAAGCAAAGGCAGGTAACTCGGTGTAAACAAACCCTGGAACTCTCTCTCTCGCTCATGCGGACTTCTCGGGGCATTGTCATTGCTGAGTTCAGACGACGGCGCGGACGACTTGTGAGGCAGCAGGGGTGGCGCTGAAGGCTTGGCGGGTTTCTCTTGAGCGTGGTTGTCAGTCGCGTTGCTGTGCCCATTGTCCATGTGAGTCTTGCTCGGTGACTCATTTTCAATTGGGTTGTCCAGATCTATAGCCGGTTGGAGGGCAGGATACTTGTGCATGGAATCCTTGATGGTCTTTTCGACCCTGGCAGAAAGATGACCGGGAACGTTCTGCAGCAGATTACGAGAGTATCTCTGGAATTCGCAGGCCATGTCTTGGCGATGGGTTTCCACCTTTTGCTCAAGCTCGGAAAGCTTGTTTAGCAGCTCGGAAGCGAGGCTGGTCGCGTCGTCCATTGCCATTGTGGGCGAGACGATTTAGGGTTGGGTGGCCAACAACGACGACGACAACAACAAGCAAGAGCGGGCTGCCTTATCCTACCAGGTCGAAAACAGCGACAGATAGACAAAGGAGCGCATGCATGGTTTGACGTGCTGCGTTGTGGGCGTTGGCTGCTGAGCTTGTTGCGCAGTCTGGAGCGCCGAATCAGACAACAAAAATATAGTTGCGTGATCGGAGCGGGGGGTAATAGAGTTATGGTTGTGGTCTTTTGTGTGTGCGCGTGACACAATTTGCAGAGCTTCACAGGCGCATGTATGTATGCGACATGTGCGTGGATGAATGAGTGCCAAAGGGTGTGACGTCTGTGGTGCGTTGTCTGTGTTGGAGAAAGAAAATACCAGCAAAGCTGTAGGTAGGTAGGTACGGTAGCAGCAATGATTAACACGCCAGTCGATAAGGCAATGAAATTTTTCTTTATCTTCAAATGTCCGTGGACTGCAAGACCGCCTGGGCTTCTGCAAGACTTCTAGAACAACGCTGACCGACGGGAATTGGGGGAAAATTGCCAATACCCTGGTCTGTCAATTAATCAATCGCTCTGTCAATCGCGTCTAGGTAGATCCGAGGGGGTGTGTGAGTGTGTCAAAGGTGTGTGCGACTGCTCTGCAGCAATTGATCACTTCCAGAGGATTGGGTCGGTCTGGTAGGCCTGGGTTGGGGGGTCTAGAACCGCCGCTGGTGTTGATGGATGGTTGGATTGGATGACTGGCAGCAGCCGGTCGAATGATCTCACTGTGGGAGAGAGGTTGGTACTCTGTAGTGAGAGTGAAGGGACGCTGGCAGAAAGCTAATCAGGAAGCTGACGTTGCACCAGCCCGACTTGACGCCGCCTTACGAGGCGAGTGAGCAGGTAGCTTAATAGGTGATAGGCAGGAAGGGTATGGAAGGGTAGGTATGGTAATAAGGTAGGTGGTGACTGCGTCTCGGGAGCTCTGACTTGTTATTAGGGTGCTGATTCCCCCAATTGACCGATCTGACCGATCTCAGATCTCCAATTCGAACTGTTGCTTGTTGGCGCTCCTCTTGTGCAACACGAGAAGAACGAAAAGGTAAACAAACCCGAGCAATTGTTATCTGGCTTCTGGGGAAGAAAAATCTGGGAGCTGGACGCTGGACGGACCATCTTCCAAGGTCTGGGTTGCTGGGCTGGACTCTGGGGCCTTCGCCCCAAAAGTCTCCACACGACGCTGAGCCTCGCATCGCCTCGTGTCGGACCGCAGAACATGCGTCTCGTTCCAGAGCCGGATGGATGACTTGCACTAGCCCGGCACCCAGTTTATGCGGAGCAGAACTGTAGATCTGCCAGACCTTGCGAACCGCGATGCGGAGAATGGTTATACACCTAAACCTGGCTACAACAATTTTCAAATGCACGCGATTTTATCGTTACAGCAAAGACAACGTTATAGACTAGGTGGGTCTCCTAGTGGACCACCAAGATCCTGGGTCTCTGATTGGCTTATTGACCCACCATCCAGCCTGGAAATCAGCGCTGGCAGCTCTGGGACCCCCCGAAACAGCGTGCCAAAAGCACCCCAAGCACTTTACTATACAACGATACCTGCAAAATTTCACGATATTTTCTCGATTATTATTATATCTTAGGTATAGGGATAAATATCGTTAGATACCTAACAAATATTCATTTGCACAGCGTTGTATCGCTGCACACCAGCATCGTTAGCCAAGTGGAATTTTTATAGCCAGGTTTAGGTGTAATTGCCTGTTGTGTATCGTACGTCTATGATGATTAATACAATATTCTTATCCACATTATTAGCAACATCACCAACCTGACTTGACGTCGATCTGGGGTATCTGCGCACAAAGATTATGCCGCTGCTATAAATGTCCGATATCGGTAAGCGTCTTCTTGGTCCTTGCTTGCGGTTTACACAATCTGAGACTCTATGATGTATATTATCCCCATTTCCTGAGAAACAATACTTGTGCAGTATGCAGTTGATTGCTTACAGGTTGTGGGAAAATGCCCAGTTAGTGACCAGAGCATGGCATCTGGACATCTGGTATAAGATTCATTGACTTATGCAATGTTATACCAATCATGACATTCGCATACATTTTTTAGTGAGTTGGATTTACGGGGAAGGAAAATCACAGGTACTTCAAATTGGGTGGCATTTAGCATTTATTATACTAGTATCTTTCTGTCATCCACGATTTCTGTACATCCTGCCACATACATGTTACAAGGGTCTGAAGAAACCCCTTCAGACTGTGGCCAGGTGATGCAAATGTTATTGCCTGTCCCAAGTCGAATGCGCGGACCATAACTCATCTCTTTATACCAGGTGGTAGTCAAACGAGGCTCTCTGCATTTGGAGAAAAGGCGCAATATCTACCAGACATGGAAAACAGGGGTCAAGGCATGCTCACTCCTGAACCGCTGCGGATGAGAGCCATCGTGGTGTTAGTCCCAACGATCGCCCTCTCTCTCTGCCTCGAGGCGCCTCATGCGTTGCTCGTCACTCTCAGATGCAGTCTCGCTCCGACGGTTCTTGCGTCTGCCACCGCGATCGTCACCAGTATCTCGACTTCGCTTCACACCAGCTAGGCCTGCTAGACCTGCCATACGCTGTGCTTCTTTCAGCAATCTCTCGCGATCTCTGGCCTCGCGCTCCAAAGTATGAGGATCTTTGGTGTGACCCGGAGCCCCCTTGGATGCGGTAGTCGTCGAAGCGTGAGATCCACGACGCGAGGTCGAGATTTCACTGTCGCGCCTGTGCGACGAAGACTTTGGCGGCTTCGAACCAGCACCCTTGATGGAAAACTCGGCCATGGAGCTGGAGCCCTTGGCAGTGATGCTGCTACTGCTGCCACGAGGTCCAACGGGTGGGTTAAAGTCTCGAGATGCCACCGAAGGTTCTCGCGAGCCTTTGCGGCTGCTTCTGTGTCGGTGGTCTCTATCACGGTCCCGTTCCCGGTCGCGATCCCGGTCTCTGCGACGTTCCTTTCGGTCCCGATCCCTGTCCCGATCTCTGTCTCGGTCTCTCTCTCGATCACGATCACGAGGCCGGTCCCTATCGCGCTCTCGCTCTCGGTCGTAGTCGTAGTCGTGACGGGATCGGTGGCTCGACTTCTTACGATGGTCACGATCGCTGTCCCGCTCACGATCCTTGTCCCTATGGCTTCTGTGTCCGGAACGTCTGTACTCCCGGTCACGATCCGGTGAGCCAGATCTTGACCTCTCGTCATATCTGTCGTCCTTTGACCGACTCTTGTAGTCATCATCTCGCGTCGACCGTCGAGATTTGTGCCTGTGCCGGCGACTATCATCATCACGGGCTCCTTCTGTGATAGCCTCTGAGTGATTTCTTCTCTGTCGCCGCGAATCCTTGTAGTCCCTGTCGCGGGACTGGCTTCGGCTCTTGGAGTGAGAGCGGGAGCCGTCGTAGTCTCGGTCATTACCCCTGCTTCTCCTGTCTTCTCTTTCATTACCATAATCATCCTTGTCATTGTCAGATTGACGGTCCATCTTGTTATGTTGAGAGTGCCGAGAACTACTCCGCGACCTCGGTCTCTCGTCCTGGATGGGGCTCTCGACGACTGAACCGTTAGTATGCGCCGAGCGATGATCTTGCATGAAGCCACGAGCGCGTAGATGAAGTGCGCTGGTGTTTGGAAGTCCCTGGCGCATGGCCTTGGGTCCAGTAGGAGCATTCAGAGGTGCACTGGGAGTTGCAGAGGCACCGCCACCATACGCAAAGCCTTGAGGTCGAGAGTACGAATCCGCGGAGACATCACCATTGGCCATGCCAGATTCACCATAAGCTTCGCCAGAGGCATTGTCGGTTGGCATGTCAGCGCCATTGTCAGTGCCTCCCGCTCCATGGACATCCTGGCCCTCGGCGTCTGGCTCTCCATCCGCACGAACAGTTCTGCCAAACTCGTCCGTGTTGCCGGTCTTGGGGTCTCCATCCTCTGCACCGCCACTGCCCTCTTGCGACATGTAGTTATTGCTAGGGTGCTGTGCGATGTCTTGACTCCACATCTGCTGCTGGCCGTTGTGACGCTGATAACCCTGGTTGTAGCCGCCGCGGCCGTAGCCTCCACGCCAGCCACGGCCACGGCCACCTCGTCCTCGATACTGGTAGTTGCCGTTGAACTGGCCATAGTTACCTGCATTGTAGCCTCCTTGGAAGCCCGAGTTAAAGTTGCCAAAGTCACCGTTGGCCATACCAGTAGCATTTGGATTGTAATTATCTTGCCAGGATTGCTGATCGTTCCAGTCATTGTTGCCACCATTGAAGCCATTCATGCCCATATTCATGTTCATGCCGTTCATGTTCATGCCTTGTGCCCCAAAGCCTCCATTCATCATTACGTTCTGCATCGCCATCGGGTCCATGCCCATGCCCATGCCTGCGCAATGATCAACAAGAGAGCTCGCTCCGAGCGTGAGGGAAGACTTACCCATCATCGGGAATCCGCCAAAGGAGGGGTTCATCCCGTTCTGCATCATCATCATTTGCATTTGCATGGGGTTCATGTTTGCGCTGTCGAAACCAGTGCCGTTCGTGTAATCGCCGGACTCTTCATCGTAGTCCTCGCCATTCTGTTTTGACGAGTCGTGGCCATCGGCGGCCTCTCCATTGGCCGCTTCGTCTGGCTGGTCTTCGCCACCTGGTCCTTGAGTCACGATGTCGGTTTCTGTTGCTTCGTTCGGATCCCGGTCTTTTGCTTGAGCCGATGAATCGACGTCCTGTCTGTGTTAGCATACGAATACCGATTAATTCCATGTGTTGTGCCTACCTGGGTCGACTCGGTTTCATTTGGTTGCTGGCTGTCAGCATTATTTTGAGCTTCGACGGAGACCGAGGGACGTTCAACCGGGCCTTCGGAACCAGCAATGGGGGCCGCGGTGGTAGCATCATCGAGTGTCGATTCGGTGGGCAACTTCGCGACCGCAGGCGTCGGGTTGGACTCAACGGGTGTGAGTGGTGGAGAATCGTTGATCTTTGGTCGCGCGGCTTCACGCTTCTTCTCTTCCGTCTTCAGGAAGACTCGGATTGTAGTACGTAGCGATTTGTAAATGGTGCAGTCGTCACCAGAAACCGGGGAGTGCTCACAGACAGGGCACGAAGAGGGCAGGGTCGATTGGCCTGAGACCACCAAGATGAGCAATGATTCTATTCATGTTTCAAGACGCAGGAGCTTACAGCTTTCGCAAATGGCCGTTTCGCAACAGGGTAGGCGAAAGGCGTTGATCGCAAGTTTATTGCAGTTGGCGCATTTCAACTTGGATGGCAACTCGTCCTGGGCCAAGGAACTGGGAAACAGGTCAGTACTTGTCAATACGAAAAATGCAAGGGAGAGGCATCTCCTACCTGGCGAGTTCCAGCTGAGCTGGCGTAAGAGCTGCCATGATGCCGGTCGAATCTGGCAAGCCCGCAGGCAACTAAGAGATATTGCTGGTAGCTGGACAAGTCAAGAAACGAAGGGCGCCTCGAGTCTTGAACTTTGTTAGCCTGATAAACTTTGCATCAGGTCATCGCCCGATCGTGGCCATGGAAATATCGCAATTGCAGGATGTTGTAATCACAAGCGCTGCTGCTGCGGAGAAAAAAAGATGTTTCTCGATGGAGTGACGAGCAGAGCTGGGTGGAGCAGCCTCAAAAATGTTGCTCGAAATCTTTAATCAGGCGCGCTTTCTGCCTGCCACGCCACGGCTAGAGGCGTCGTCCATTTTGGCCGTGCATTTATTTAGCGTATCATTTCAGCGGGTGTCAGGACTCATCTCAGTGATTCAGTGGCCTCGTCGAAGCCCACGAATAAAAGTCTTGGCAACGCCTGGTCCGTGCGCGCATATCAACCCGCAGGCTCAAGGCCTTAACCTTAGGTGTTGAGTCGAATATTGTTTGATATTTGCGGGCTGCACAACAATCATATTCAAAAATTTCGATATTTGGTATAGATAGAACTATTAATGTATATCCAGATGTCATACTGGCTTTTCAGACATCAGTCATTGCCCGCGACGCTCGGTAAAGTAGGTAGCTGGGCGTTATCATATACTGGAGCTTGGGCCATATGACGACAAGGGGTCTGCTGAACGTCGGCTCTAGCCGCCGAGTCAGCTACCTCCGCCCACATACAACACACATGTGCATCTCGCCCAGGAAACCGAGTTCTAAGCTGCCCAGGAACCACGCTGCGAATTGCTCAGCACTGCAGCAGAGCCATACAAAATGCGGCAACGAACGACTTTCTTTCACCACAATGACGATGCCATCGATCCTTTGGCTTTGAAGGTCCGCGACCGTTCCATTACCGGCCCCAAGATCAAGGCCGTCCGCGAGGACCGCTTCACTTTCGGACTAGACGAGCTGCCCCGAGAGCTGCAACAGCTCTTACAGGTCACACCGGAACTACACTTGCGATGGAGCCCTTCGAATTCGTACGACACGTTGGATTTTGGTCCATGGACCTCTAGGCTGCCCTCGGGGCTACACGTCTTCTATACACCACAAGAAGCAGAAGGCTCGAGCGATCCCATCTGCGTATTTCTTCACAATCTGGTGCCCTCCCAGGACTGTTCCGAATCCCTAGTGAGTTAAGCAACATAATGTGCGCTGGTCACCGTGACTTATTCTTCGCTAGCAACACTTCTCCAGGCTGCCCAACGATCGTTTCTCCCATTCCACTGCCTATCAGGCCTACCTTCCAGTAGACAACCTGGACAACTTCTCAGAATATGCATCTCAGTACATATGCGGCGCCGCCGACGATGACTGCAAAACTCGTTTGAATGCCCTCAAGGATGCCAAGTCACTGGACTTTTCTTACGATACTATATCCCACGTAGTAAAAATAACCGTGCTTTGGGGCTTGGAAGAGCAGCCTCTAGACATCACCGGATCCAAGGACCACAGAGTAGAAGTTGGCCTCCTCACGCCGAACTACCCCGAACACTTGGAGGATTACGAGATCGGAGTTGCAGGACTTCTCACTGTACTGGGAGAGGACAAGAAGCCATCGCCTGTCATGTTCTCATTCCCAACACGACACAAGGCTACTGCAAGAACCTTTGAATCTGGCTTCTCTTTACCTCTGGGGCTACATCCAACCTTGCAACTGAGCATTGACTCCAGTCAACCTCCAATGGCGGACACGTTCTGCTCGCTTCATGCATATTTCACTCTCCCTAACACAATTTTTGCCGACAAGTATCAGCTGGAAGATCCGCTCTTTCTCTCTTCCAAAAACCTGGCATCCCTGCGATATATAAGCCAACCTGTTGATTTGGAAGCCCCCAGTTACGTCATGAAGCTCTGGGGTTCTAGTGTATTAGTCGAACTGAAGCCACCTCAGACGGGCGAAGGCTTCACAGCGGAGATCCCGCTTCACTTGCGTTATCAGGCACCACGCGCAGGAGGCGAAGCGTCTTTTACTGTACCGTATCCTGCTGTGTTTTGGTCATGTGCAGCGGAAGAGGGGACGAAGTTCCCAACCAACCCGTTCGATCGGATCAACCTAGGCTATGATGGTCTATTTGGACCTCGTACTCTTTTCTGGCACCTCGATCCTGCACCTCAGAATGGCAGCCTCATGTTGACTGGATCGGTCCCGGTACTAGATCTGGATAAAGCGTCTTGGGTGAGCACTCTGACCGGCGCAGCAGTTGCTGTAGGTTTCGCTTGGGTTGTATGGAAGCTGCTGGCGGTATTTGGAAGGTCCGGTTATGGTCAGCCAGCGAAAGTTGAACCCGCAAAGAAGATTCAATAGATGGTAGATGACTATGATTCGACCGAGTATATTACTTGTAAGCGGTCGAAAATGACAGAGCCTTATTACCACGAGGCTTATCATCGATAAAGCCAAGAAGACGCTGCTCAACCTCCAGACCCGTCACAAAACCCGATGTTCTTTTTCATACACTCCGAGGTTGTCTACGAGGTACATAGAAATAGCATTAAACAGACGGCACTGAAGTGTTATGTAATGGTGCCAAATATAATAAGGGGCCGTTGGTCAACCCCTGCAATCCGCTAAGCAAAGCCACGCCAATCATCATACGACGGCCGCGACTTATAGGATCGCTTGGACAGGTTCCAAACTCCAAAACTCCAGGAATTGATTTTCTTAGTCCTGCAACGCTTATATCCAATCATGTTTTCATATGTGATAGGTCTCTTTGCGGTACTGCTCCTGTACAATCCCCTGGTGCAGTACCTCTCGCCGCACCCGGCCAAGATCCCGAGGACTCCGCGACCGGCCATCAATGAGAGCCTGCTGGCGATGGACGGCCCGGGCGACGCGACACCAACTTGCGAGGCGGACGCGTACAGCGTCCACATCCTGTCCAAGGCGCCGCTGGTGGTGTACATTGAGAACTTTGTGTCGGCCGAGGAAAGACGCCATTTGCTGGAGCTGAGGTAAACGAACGGCCCCTGCATGAAAGACCCCGTGCAATCACGTCATCGCCCTTGTACGAGTCTATAGGACGTCGCGCCTTTATATCGTATACTCTTGGCGGGGATCATATACTTTGTATCAAAGTCGGGCAATAGTCGATCGTAACTTACAACACTCTTCACTGACTTTAGCTCACTTTTCTTCCTTTTCTTTCTAGTGATCCCCTCTTTGCCCCGTCGACCACGACGTCGGACGGCAGCCACACGCACCAGAACACCAGCATCCGCGACTCGCAGGTGGCGCTGCTGCCGCGCGACGACGCCGTGCGGTGCATCGAGCGGCGGGCCCTCGGCCTCCAGGGCTGGCGGGACGACCTGTGGATCGAGCGCCTGCGCACGCAGAAGTACGTCGAGGGCGGACACTACGTGCACCACTTCGACTGGGGCAGCGGCGCGCGGGGCTGGGGCCGCGCCAGCAGCATGATGGTCTGGGTCGCCGCCGACGACCTCGCGGGCGGCGGCACCGAGTTCCCGCTGCTAAGACGGAGGGGCCCGGACGACAAGTGGTGTGACTGGGTCGAGTGCGGCGAGGTGGAAGAAGACGACGACGGAGCAAAGGAGGAGGAGGAGAGGGGGCTGGAGGATCGGGTTGGTCTCACGTTCAAGCCGATCCCCGGCAACGCCGTGTTCTGGGAGAACTTCATGCCCGACGGCACGGGACGGGGCTGGCAGGAGACTTGGCACGCTGGCCTGCCCGTGCAAAAGGGTGTCAAGGTTGGGCTGAACATCTGGAGCTGGGGTCGCTTAGACTAGAGCTTGCATGCAGATCTGTTGTAAGACTGGTCATCTGCAGGAGCACTATCTGGGACATTTCATTACGTATCAGTGGCTGTTGGAGAAGCAGTCTCACAACGACATTCAATAGGACGGGTATAATCGATGTTGGTGTTTATTTGCGAGAAAGGGCAGCAATCAACCACGGCAAAACCAAGCAAGATGTACCAAGAACGTGGGCAGCGGGTCTGATAAAAGAGTTGCACAGAGATATAATATACGCAGGGGTTCTACAACGCATGTGAAGCGTGGGGTTGGCACAGTGACTTTGATGGACTATTTTGTTTATCAGAGCGTGCGGTAGTAAGCCGAGAGCCGGAAGTGTGGGTATGTTACTTTCTCATAAACACCTGACGGCATGGTGAAATACATTCAACACGGGTGATGGAAATAACAACAAGTTAAAAGCAGCAAGGCATGAGCAATCGTCGATTTATCGTGGCAAGTAAATCGGTACAGTATTCTTGGCTCATAAAAGGTTACAAGGTTGTCTCATTCGCCTCGGGCCCCACGTACGTGTAAGTGGCCAGTACCACTCAGAACGAAACAGTCAGTTGACGTCTCACAAACCCTAGAAAGGAGCGGAAGGGCTTCGTGTTGGGGAGCATGGGCCAGCACCCATCGGGAACCTTTTTGTTTAACAGCGCTTTTGATTCGTAGGACAGCTGTTGATGATTGTCCAGGGTGTTTGGCTTCCTATCGAGTCATCCACCGGCGTCTGCGCTGGGTCCATGCCATGGCCTTCTTTTTTTCCTCTTACTTATCTTTTCAATCTAGCCAAGGCTGTCGGGACACTACCGCTGGGTAGCCACTTACACGGAAATTATTAGATAAATACCCAACACGGCGTCGGGCTATTTGAGCCCTCCCCTCCCTCACCCTTACACTCTTTCGACAAACATTTGTTGTTCGATGGAGCGAGCATCTTCACTCATGTGACTCCGCGACACCTTTCGTTTCTTCGCTCGGACGCCTCGACCTTTCGGTCTGACCTTGCACATAGTTCACAGCTATGCCAGACCTCTACAAGTGTAGCACTTCTTCTTTTCCTTCTTATCTGCTTACACATCTCAATGTGCTGCGTATCTCATACAACTGGACAGAACCCTCTTAAGCGAGATGGCCTACACACATTGCGCCGCCAGTGTATGACCGACAATATGAGCTCGGACAAGGTCAGATGATACCTGTGCCCGGAGAACAAGTTACTCTTGTGGCATGTCAGTATCGACGAGACTCCATGTTGGATTCATTGCAGGTCAATGCCGGCTCGGTATCGCCGAGAACAGAGATGCTGTTTGCAGGTCGAGTTCCTGTTCAACATACCTGATGCACTTGCTCACGACGTGGTTGTTGGAAGATTCCATTTGAGATGCAGGCTCACGTGGGCATTCACCGCTCTCGATCACCGAGAGAGTTGGTAGCAAGGACCTATCTACAGTTGCATCGTCACGATGTACAATTGTGGATGAGACAACCATGAAGCCCCAGGATTCTAAGTCTCTTCCGACATTTAGAGCGCAAAGCTCGGCACCCACTACATTATCTACGACCTGCCATAACAGCGTATCTAGGTAAGAGATGCGGATGGCATGGCCAGACATCATGGGCGAAACAAACAAGCAGAGGCACGGCGATGGGAGCGAATCGAGCTCGACTGATGGCACCTCTGACCGGAAACGACGAGCGGCGAAGGCTTATAACGTTCCAGCCATGACTCGAGGCGTCTACGATCAGCATCAACAAAGGGAAACGTGCCCTTCTCGGACGATTCTATGGCTTCCCGATCTGACGAGCAAGAGAGAAAGAGAGAAAACCCTTCGCTACCGATGCTACGGTTGACGGATCGTCAATGCATGCCGGCAGACGGCATTGGTGGAGTCGACGCAGTACAGCCGCGGCGGTTGTCGGTGATTGACAGGGAGGATGTCGGTGGCTGTCGCCGGCCGAGGACCGCTGTGGCTGTCTGGGGCTAGCCAGGATCTTTACGTCACTAGAGCGCCGCGTTTGGGGTCCGGTGCAGCGACTGCAGCAGCTGGACTCCGCCAAAAATGCTGGGCCGCCCGTCTCGAACGCCCAAGAGGCGAGGTTCTCGATGGAGCTGCGGGTGAGAACGGCCGAACGAAAAAGCCAATGATGAAGGAAGAAATTGCTCTTATCCGCGGGGGGCAAGGTACGGATTATTGCCCGGCTCTCTGCCCTGCAGCTTATTACTCGACCACCTGATTGATGCCGGCATCCCGGGCGTGCCAGATCATAAAGCAGAGCAAAAAGAAAAGATAAGAATCCTGGCAGGCCAGGGTAAAGAAACACCATACCTGCGATAGGGATGCCAATACTCATCACGCCATCGATTGTATACCATATTGGTCCATGACGGCTCAGCCCCAAAATGCAAATTCGAGTTCATACACTTACTTACCTCTGCTAACCTGACACACTGCAAGACAATCCATCACCACCACGACAGGGCCAGCCCGACTATTTCCTTACCCTCCCATACGTTCCAGACTATTACGGACTCTGTTAGGCTCCTCTTTTTAGCTTCCCCGACCCATGCAGGTGCCACCTTTAAAAGAACACAACATGGGAATTCTCACCCTTCTTATCGCCTTTCCCGACCGACATCCTATAGTTACAGTGGCCCACGGCGGCTGTCTGCCATCAGCCTAGGTACTGGCTACTTGTTGCTCCGGCTTCTTTGTACGTACACATGACGTTCCGGTATACCACGTTGGGACGATCTTGGTTCAGAAAAACCGGTCATCGGCCGGGTCCAGGTACGAGGATGAAGCTGCAAATTGTGGGTTATCACCAGGTACTCACATACCTCTGGGTTTTACCGACGTGGGGCAAAGCAGGGCCGCTGCCGAGCGTAACTAGGTACATTGGCAGAGAGACTCACTTTTCGGTTGGATAGGAACTCATGTCCTTCATGCGGCGCCGGTTGGGGATCACGACGGCGGTTGTCCGCTGTTAGAATAAAAAGCTGATCGCTTGTCGTTTCGTGATTTTCTCAATTATATCCCATTCCATCACAATACTGCTCCCAGTCACCGGAGACGAATTCCAACAACAGTACTGTAGAAGATTACATGCTCCCGGAAATACAACTCGCATCCCATCCAGAAGAAGAAGAAGACTTTCCTCGTTCACGTGTGACGTTTATTTTTTGAGATTCACACAAGTTTCTTTTGCGCATAATTTTTTGCAACTGCCATCATGTCTTCGAAACCAATCTTCCTCGCGACGCATCCGCGAGCATGCTCTACAGCTTTTGAGCGGGTAAGCAAGCTGCCAGCAGAGACAAAAAACCAGAACGCCGCCAAGCTCATTGCTGACCCATATTTAGGTCTTCATGACTCGCCGGGATATTCTCGAATGCGCACATGAACCATTCGGAGATGCCTTCTACTACGGCCCGGAGAGGCTCAGTGACAGATATGAGGATGAGTCCTCAAGAATCAAGAGTGGTTTCTCCAAGACCACTTATGCAGATGTACTCAACAGACTTCAGAAGGACGGTGATCATGTAAGCGTTCCTACCATAAAATCAAACTGCCCCATCACTCGCGAATCACACGCAATAGAATGCAGACCAACTTCTGGAGATTTACTCCTGAAATTGATGTCCTGATATAAGAACATTACTTGACGGACTCTTGGCATTGCTTTTACAGACAAAATGCTAACTATAGCAGGGAAAACGAGTTTTCATCAAGGATATGGCATACTACCTAATGGCACCCGAGGGAAAGCCTACGACAATTGCTCCGTCTCTCAGCAGCGGCCAGTCCAATGGCCACGCCACCAGCAACGGAGTCGAGAAGAGCATCCCCAACGGCCACACCAAGGGCGTCGGCACCACCAGCGAGGAGCCCGGCAACCCCACGGTCCTGCCCCTGGACGTGATGCAGAAGTACCACTTTGCCTTCCTCATCCGCCACCCGAGGCGCGGCATCCCCTCGTTCTACCGCTGCACCATCCCGCCCCTGGACGACGTGACGGGCTTCAAGAACTTCATGATGAACGAGGCCGGCTACGTCGAGCTCCGCGTCATGTTCGACTACCTCCGGCAGCAGGGCGTCGTGGGACCGGCCATGGCCGAGGGCGCCGAGATGCCCGCCGGCGTCAACGGCACCGCCACCAACGGCCACACGAATGGTCACACCAACGGCCACACCAACGGCCACGGACAGAACAGCCAGGTGACCATCACCGTCATCGACGCCGACGACCTGCTCGACCACCCCCAGGAGATCGTCCAGGCCTTCTGCAAGGAGACGGGCATCCCGTACACGCCCGACATGCTGAACTGGGACAACGCCGAGGACCAGCAGTACGTCGAGGAGGCCTTTGCCAAGTGGATCGGCTTCCACAACGACGCCATCAAGAGCAAGAACCTGTCGCCGAGGACGCACGCTCACGTAAGTTTTTTTGCCCCAAGAACTCCGGATTTGTGATGTAGTAAATGCTGGGAGACGTTTTTGCTGACTTCCACTCTAGAAGGTTGTGACCGAGGAGGTGGAGAACCAGGACTGGATCGAAAAGTACGGCGAGGAGGGCCAAAAGATCATTCGTGAATGTGTGAACGAGAATGTCGCACATTACGAGTATCTCAAGCAGTTTGCCATCAAGGTCTAATTCATATTTTTCGTGTTTTCTTCTTCTCATGAGTTTCGGAGTTTTTTCGTTATTGGATGCAATTGTTTGTTTTGCCCTCTATGTGGGCTATATGGTACACTTATTTTCCTCGATGGGCGTACAATAAAGTACAGGGATATCTCCAGATTGCAAGAGACGAAACGTTATGAATACATTGTGAGGGCTGGTAATTTAGGGGAAAGACACTCCTTTAGCCTTTCTTAACTGCCAAACCATGAAGTCTTCTTCGGTTGCTCTTCTGATGCAAGCAACTCTTCGGGTGCTATCTCCGTGGATTCCTCTGCCTGGTTGATGGGCACGCCCACTGCGTCGGCGAATGAGTGGTGTGCGACATTACTCGGCCACTCCTTGGCAAAGTTCTTGTCGAGCTCGTTCTCCCAGAACACAGTCGTGCGTAGCAAGCCTTCCGTGGTGCCCGACTCCTCATTCGTCCTCGTAGAGCCGCTGGTGTCGACCAGCTCTGTAGTGACGCCCTCGGCCACGGGGAGCCACATCTTGTTGCCCTTGCCCAGGCCTCCCAGCACGGCGGCCATGTCGGCAATGGAGTTGGGCTTTTGCTCCTTGTTCAGCTTCTCGCCGCGCTCGAGGCGGGTCAGGCTGCGGTTCGTGTCCTCGTCCTTGAGCATCTTGTCGGGCCAGGCCAGGTCGTGCTGCATGCGGAGTTCGCGCATGATGTGGAAGACAGATCGTCCGATATGGCCCATGCCTTCGGGGAACTGGACCATGGCCATGGGCCGCCAGTAGTCCTTTCGGAGCTTCGAGGGCTTCAACTTCTTTCCGGTAAAGGGCAATTGGCGCAGAGCTTTGTTGGCCTGATGAGATAGTTAGTCGCATGTTCTTCCGTAATAGTTTGCGCCTGGAACTGTTGGATTGCTTCCGCCTGGTCCAAGCCAGGTATATGACAGTACATACCTTCAAGACTGGGCTATGCGAATATACCGTCAGCCCGCTGACAAAGTGGTTGAAAATCCAGATCTTCTCGCCATGGCCAGGGAGAAAGTCTGGCTCTATCCTCTGCTTCTGCTGCTTCTTCTTCTTCTTCTTCTTGGGCTGTTTCGTCTCCGTCTTCACGACCTCTGGCGTCGTCTCGATAGTAGACGCCGCCCGGATGCTCGTCCTCGACAGGCCGACGGACAGGCGGCCCATCTGAGCCGTCAGGGAGCCCAGCGGTCGTAGGGAGTTGTTGACATTCATGGCGCTCTGTGTGGACTGGGCTGGGGCGCGATGATCTCTCCAGTATCCTCCTTCCCTGCTGGCGGTAGGTCAGGAGTCGCTACGCGATGGCACTGAGCTCCAAAAACTTTGGACCGCACGGGCCACACGCGCGCTCCAATCTGGAGAATCAGGTCCGGACCGAGCGACAGGGATGCTTATCGTTATCTACCTGATAGAGTTTGGCACTTACTGAGAATCAGGAGATAAGTCGATACCCCGCGACTATAGCTGTTACAGCGCTGAGCTCGAGCAGTTGCGGGTAATATCACACTAAGAAGAGTATTGTTTAATCGAGAGTAAAGTCCGGGCCTGCCATTAACAGAAGCGTTACCCATAGATGCATAGACCCGCCCCACCTTGCACCAAACGAATGTTCTACAAGCTTGGTGACGTTTCTCCTAGGTTCCAAGAAGCTCTTGCATCATCGGGCACCTGCGGGAACCTGCGACTTGGAACTGGCGACAGCTCGATCATGCAAGAAAAACGTCCATAGGTCCAGAGACGTCCATCGGCCGACCATTTCCAAGGTCGAGTATCTTCCCCCGTCTTCCACTTCTCCACAGCTTCGTTGGGCAAACAAGCATAAAAGTCTCGACAGTTTCGGGTTGAGATGTTGTTTCTGTTTCCTCATCATACAACAACCCAAATACAACACTAATTGTGATACCCAATCTTCACTCAGTGGCATAGAAGCCCACACACCACATACAAACGCAAAGCAAGCTTCACTTGCGAAGTCACATTTTCACTTCTTATACTCTATTTCAAAGTATACTTCTTTCACACACACATACAACCACAACAACACAAGATGACTTCCCGCATGGAGTTTACAGACCGGGGCAAGAAGGCCCTGGAGGACGCCATGGCATTGGCCGAGCAATATGCCCACTCGCAGCTCATGCCCGTCCATCTCGCAGTCTCCTTGCTCACCCCTCCGCCGGATCTGTCCAAGGATCAACAAAATGCTCCACCCGGCGGATCAGCAAGCAGTCTATTCCGACAGGTCATCGAGAGAGCACATGGTGATCCCCAGCTCTTCGAGCGCGCTCTCCAGAAGCGCATGGTGCGCCTGCCCAGCCAAGACCCGCCGCCTGAGAATGTATCCATGTCACCCTCTTTCAGCACCGTCCTCAGGAAGGCCGGCGAACTGCAAAAGACACAAAAGGATTCCTACGTGGCAGTCGACCATCTCATCACCGCCCTGTCGGAGGACCCCGGCCTGGCCGAGGCACTCAAGGAGGCCAACATCCCCAAGCCCAAGCTCGTTCAAGAAGCCGTTCAAACCATCCGCGGAACGAAGCGTGTGGACTCCAAGACGGCAGACACAGAGGAGGAACACGAGAACCTGTCCAAGTTCACCATCGACATGACCGCCATGGCAAGAGAAGGCAAGGTGGATCCCGTCATCGGCCGAGAAGAGGAGATCAGACGAGTCGTCCGGATCTTGTCCAGGCGAACCAAGAACAACCCCGTCCTGATTGGTGAGCCCGGTGTCGGTAAGACTACCGTCGTCGAAGGCCTGGCACAGCGAATCGTCAATGCTGATGTCCCCGACAACCTTGCCGCCTGCAAGCTCTTGTCTCTCGATGTCGGTGCCCTGGTCGCCGGCAGCAAGTACCGTGGTGAATTTGAGGAGAGAATGAAGGGAGTCTTGAAGGAGATCACCGAGTCCAAGGAGATGATTGTCCTGTTTGTCGACGAGATTCACTTGCTCATGGGCGCTGGTTCGTCTGGCGAGGGAGGCATGGATGCAGCCAACCTGCTCAAGCCCATGCTTGCTCGTGGTCAGTTACACTGCATTGGTGCAACCACCCTTGCCGAGTACCGAAAGTATATTGAGAAGGACGCCGCCTTCGAACGACGATTCCAGCAAGTCATTGTCAAGGAACCCAGCATCCCCGAGACCGTCTCCATTCTCCGAGGTCTCAAGGAAAAGTATGAAGTACACCACGGTGTCACCATTGCCGACAGCGCCATTGTCGCTTCGGCCAACCTCGCAGCCCGCTACCTCACCTCCAGACGACTCCCCGACTCTGCAGTCGACTTGGTCGATGAGGCTGCTGCTGCCGTCAGAGTCGCCAGAGAGTCTCAACCCGAAATTATCGATTCGCTTGAGCGCAAGCTGCGACAACTCAAGATTGAGATTCATGCCTTGAGCCGAGAGAAGGATGACGCTTCCAAGGCTCGGCTTCAGCAAGCCAAGCAGGATGCCGAGAATGTCGAGGAGGAGCTCCGACCTCTCAGGGAAAAGTATGAGAGCGAGCGACGACGCGGCAAGGACATCCAAGAAGCCAGGGTCAAGCTGGATCAGCTCAAGGTCAAGGCTGAAGATGCCGCAAGAATGGGCGACCACGCCCGTGCTGCTGATCTTCAGTACTATGCTATTCCCGAGCAAGAAGCTGCCATCAAACAGCTGGAGAAGGAAAAGGCCGCGGCAGATGCAGCTCTCAGCCAGAACGACATTGGCCAGTCTATGGTTACCGATATTGTTGGTCCCGATCAAATCAATGAGATCGTCTCTCGATGGACCGGCATTCCTGTCACTCGACTCAAGACCACCGAGAAGGAGAAGCTCATCAGAATGGAGCAGGCTCTGGGCAAGCTTGTCGTTGGCCAGAAGGAGGCTGTTACTGCAGTGTCCAATGCCATTCGACTGCAGCGATCCGGACTCAGCAACCCGAACCAGCCGCCGAGCTTCCTCTTCTGTGGCCCTTCGGGTACTGGTAAGACGCTTTTGACCAAGGCTCTTGCCGAGTTCTTGTTCGATGACCCAAAGGCCATGATTCGGTTCGACATGTCCGAGTATCAGGAACGTCACGCACTCAGCAGAATGATTGGTGCACCCCCTGGATATGTTGGACACGACGCTGGTGGTCAGCTCACCGAGGCTCTTCGACGCAAGCCCTTCTCCATCCTGCTGTTTGACGAGGTGGAGAAGGCTGCCAAGGAGGTTTTGACAGTCCTTCTTCAGCTCATGGACGACGGTCGTATCACTGACGGCCAAGGTCGTGTGGTCGACGCAAGAAACTGTATTGTTGTCATGACCTCCAACCTGGGTGCCGAATTTTTGGCCCGCCCTGCGGGTCGTGACGGCAAGATTGATGCGACCACTCGAGAGCTCGTTAACAACGCTCTCCGCAACTACTTCCTGCCTGAATTCCTGAACCGCATCAGCTCGGTTGTCATCTTCAACCGCTTGACACGTAAGGAAATTCGGAACATCGTCGACGTCCGCCTCGGCGAAATCCAGAAGCGCATCCACGACAACAACCGCAACATCTTCATCGATGTGTCAGAAGAGGCAAAGGACTACCTGGGCAACGCTGGCTACTCGCCCGCCTATGGTGCTCGTCCACTAGCCCGACTCATTGAGAAGGAGGTTCTGAACAGGTTGGCTGTCCTGATTCTGCGCGGTGCAGTCCAAGATGGAGAGAAGGCTCGCGTGGTGATGATCGACAATAAGATTCAAGTCCTGCCCAACCACACCGACAGCGAGCTTGGCGACGAAGACATGCTCATTGATGACGATGACGCAGTAGAGGATGCCCTGCCAGATGACATGGATGAGGACATTTACGACTAGAAGAGTGGTGGTTTCAAACCATGATAAAACGGACGACATGACTTATGAGAAAAAAGGCGTTGGTCAAAGGCGTTTTGGTAAATGTAAATAGGAATGAGCGTATTTCACTGTTCATGAACAAGTCAACCAGAAAAAGGTTGAACATAATACAGACAATTGACAAATCAATTTTTTACCTGTAGAATCAACCGCATTACAATTGACATGAATGCAACATTCTCTGTTTGCATGTTATGGTGACTTTATGTGTTACAAACTGTGCTTGTGAATGTCATGGCTTTTGCGATTTTAACTCGGTGCATGTCTCTGACAATTGGCACTCTGATCATGATAAATAGCATTGGCCATCTACGTCATGGATTATAGTGCAGCTCAACAAATAAGCAATTGCGCCCAGCCACGCCCTTTTGAGACCAAATCATTTCAAAGAACTTGAAAGGACTCATTTGCGATTATCTCATGTCTTTTTGCTTGCTGGTAGCAAGGCCATTGGTTCGTTCTTGTCGTCGGGAAGTTCTACGCTACCCCAGAAACTATACTATTCGCACTTTTGCAGTATTGTCACCAAGTCTCAACAGAAAGAAAGGAAACATGTCTGAAAAGAATGGCGATCATGGAAACCCCAAGAAGCATGCTCTCGAAATCTCGCAAGATGACGTCCTGAAGCATCCTTCTACCAAACGCGCCAAAGAAGTCGACGGGCCTGATAACCCCCACGACCACTTATTGGAGCGCATGGCAAAAGTCAATCCAGAGGATTCCAAGCCGGGCAAGATCCTGCACTGGTTCCGGAGCAAGGATCTGAGAGCAGTAGACAATCGCGCATTGCACGCAGCGTCTCTCAAGGCCAAGGAGGGGAAGGAGCCGCTCATCACATGTTTCCTGTTCAGCCCTGAGGACCTGGAATGGCACGGCACGAGTCCCGCGCGGAGCGATTTCATGCTGGAGAGTATCAAAATCCTGCAGAAGCAGCTGACAGATCTGCACATCCCGCTCGTAATCCTCGAGGCCAAGGAGAGGGGCGACAAGGGGTCCAAGGTGCTGGAGCTGGTCAAGGAACAAGAGGTCAGCCACGTCTACGCCAACATCGAGTACGAGGTCGACGAGCTGCGGCGCGATCTGGACTTCTTCGACAGGCTCGGGGACGGCCAGCAGTTCGTGCTCCACCACGACCAGACGATCGTCGAGCCCGGGAAGCTACGGACGGGCGCCGGCGGCCCGATACAGGTCTACACGCCGTACCACAAGGCCTGGCTAGCCGAGGTGTCGTCGGACCCGGAGCTGCTCGAAACGCTGCCGCCGCCGCAGGCCAACGACAAGTCAGTCTCGTCGGACCTGAAGAAGCTGTTCAACCAGCCGCTGCCCAAGATCCCCGAGTCGAAGAAGTTTGACTCCGAGGAGGACAGGAAGCGAATCCGGAAACTGTGGCCGGCTGGCCACGAGGCCGGAATGAAGCGATTGCGCGAGTTCTTCGATAAGAAGGTCGAGACGTACGCTCAGAACCGCTCCAACCCGGCGGCTGACAACTCGTCGCGGCTGTCGGCCTATTTCGCCACGGGCGCCATCTCGGTACGGGAGGCGCTTTCGGCGGCCCGCGAGGCCAATGACGGCTCGGCTGACTTCTCGCAATCCGGGTCCGCGGCGGGCGTAGCGTCTTGGGTGCGCGAGGTCGTCTTCCGCGAGTTCTACCGGCACATGATGGTGGTCAAGCCGCACAATAGCATGAATTTGCCGCAGAACCTCAAGTTCGACTTTGTGCAGTGGGAGGACGACGAGGCCGGGTGGGAGAAGTGGTGCGCGGGGACGACGGGCGTGCCGTTCGTCGACGCCGGCATGCGTCAGCTGCGCGCCGAGGCGTACATGCACAACCGCCTCCGCATGAACGTTAGCAGCTACCTCAGCCGCAGCCTGCTGATCGACTACCGCCGGGGCGAGCGCTGGTTCGTCGAGAACCTGGTCGACTGGGACCTGTGCAACAACACCCAGGGCTGGGAGCCCAGCTACACCGTCTTCAACCCCGTCGCCCAGGCCGAGAAGTGCGACCCGCACGGCGACTACATCCGCCGGTGGGTGCCGGAGCTCGAGGGCGTCGAGGGCAAGGCCGTCTTTGACCCGTTCCACCGCCTGAGCAAGGAAGAGTTCAAGAAACTGGGATATCCCGAGCCGCACGTCGATTTCAAGGAGTCCAAGCAGAGGTGTATAGAGAGGTATAAGCAGGATATGGCAGACGCCGATCCATGAGCTGCTTCATGGCGGAATGTGCTCCCGAGTGTTTTGTTGGAAGTGGGAATCAAGCAAGACATTTGTCGAAAACGAGATACAATCGAGATAGATGTATGTCAAAAAGTTCTAGATGAGTTTTCAGATTAACATGATGTGTTCAAAATCGCCACACTATTGATATCCCCGCGTCTACTTCGTATGATTTCCAACTTTCGTGCAATTTAACTCCATGCTTCTCTCATCTGCACGAAATATCGTCGATTTATTACTGTCTCTTTCGGAGTGCGATTCTTGATTCTGATCTTTTATCAATGATCAAGAGATTCATCTCCTATCTCCGAGTACATACCAAGCTGCCGCGTACCTGGCAGATAAACCGGCATCCCGGCATGGGGGAAGATATTGAGCTTATGCAGACTAGACCCATAAAGCCTACCACGATAGGCAGGTCGCTCCGGGCCCCCGGCGGCGTTATAGCGGTGCACGTGCGAGAGTTGCGATGATTTGAGCCCTGGGAATCTTGACAGTTCTGCCCCAGATCCTCTTTGGTTTAGATGACCGCTTGATATGGCCCCTCCCTGGCTCGTCCATACCCGCGATTGAAGACAACCACGGTCCAAGCCTGGCCTGGCTGATTGGGCGCTGATAGTGGTGTACACTTCCAAACCCACCAACGTCCGACGGTTCGCGGAGGTTTGAATCTCTCCATGTGTACAAGGTCTTGAACGCAAGGGGTTTCGTGGCTGTTGAATGGAATGAATTGGTCAACATATTACCACAAACGTGCTTACAGGCCCTGCCAAGGTAAGGCAATACGACGCGGAGGCGAACAACATGACCATGGGGTCGATGGAGATCGGCGGCGATGCAGTGTAACTGTACGACGCGCAGACTCGCGGTAGCAAGCAAGCAAGCAAGCAAGCCAAGGCAAGCAAGCGCAATGCATGAACCCCATCATATCACCAGTTCATCTGGATCCCTTAAAAGATCGCCCATCTACCCGCACCAGCCCAGCCATCCGGGTCCTTCTTCCCCTTCTTGGCCTTTTCTCTTGGTGTGCTTGTGTCGTGACATTCTTGCTGCCGCCGTCTGATTCGCTGATATAGTATTGGTCGATCCCTCACCTCGCGTGCCAAGAGAATGAAGAACGTCAACGCCGCTGTCGCCGGCCTAGCGTTGGCCGCCGCCGGCTTCCTGCGAGGCGCCGCCGCGTGCGATACCTGCTACGGACCTACGAACCATGTCGAACACGTCCGTCACGTCAAGCGCATGCAGCCCGGCGTCGCCAATGCCTCGTACGGACCTACCAGGGAGCTCGAATGGGGTCAATTGAACTTTTTGCACACTGTAGGTTGAAATGGTGAAAAGGTCTCGGGAGAGTTTTCGCACAAGATCACACCGAGTTGACATGACAAACAGACTGATACCCATGGCTGGCTGGAAGGACATCTTAAGGAGGGCAATTATGGAGCAGATTGGGGTGTAAGTGGTTCAATCTTTGCGCCCCCTCTTGGTGGTCCATACTAACGTGTTCCTGATCTAGGATTTTGTGTCGTTTTCGACTTATATGAAGCAAAAGGCTACGGCATTGGGCGTCGATCTGCTCCTCGTTGACACTGGTGAGTTTCTACAGTCACTTATTTGGAGGTCCAAGTATGTTGCTGCTAACACTTTGAAGGCGATCTTCACGATGGTGCAGGCCTGAGCGATGCGACAACTCCTGATGCCGCGATCTCAAACATTCTTTTTGAAAAGATCGATTACGACCTTTTGACCATTGGTGCGTGTGTTTGTGACATGCGATATCCAGAAACTTTGCTGATAATCTTTCAGGAAACCATGAGTTGTATCTTGCCGAAGTCGCCTACCAAACCTTTACCCAGCTCTCAAAGTTTTGGGGCGACAAATATCTCACCTCCAACGTGCAGATCCTCAACAACGAGACCAGCGAGTGGGAGTACATCGGTCAGCAGTACAAGTACTTCACCACTGCACAGGGTGTGCGCATCATGGCTTTTGGCGTCCTCTTCGACTTTACGGGTAACGTCAACATCTCCAAGGTCACGCCCGCCGAGGATCTCGTGACTGAACAGTGGTTCTTGGATGCTGTCAACTATACCGAGCCCGTCGATCTCTTCGTCGTTCTCGGCCACAACCCTGCTCGCGTTGGCGATGACACTGGAAGCACCTTTGGTACCGTTCATGACGCTATCCGCAGCGTCCATGCCAACACGCCTATTCAATTCTTTGGTGGCCATAGCCACATTCGCGATTTCGCTGTCCTTGACGAGAGCAGCACATCGATTGAATCGGGCCGCTACTGCGAGACTCTGGGATGGCTCAGCATGAGCGGATTCAAGAAGTGCAGCAGTGGATGGACGGGAGGTGCCAACCCTACGGGTGTCTCTAACCCATCGCGCAAAGCCACTGCCAACTCGACGTCGCCGTACAAGTACTCGCGCCGATATCTTGACTGGAACCGGGCAACGTTCGACTTCCACGCCGTAGGTGGGCAGTCGAATGCTTCGTTCGATACCGCTTCCGGTGAGAACGTCACATCGGCCATCACCACGTACCGTGAGCAGCTCAACCTTGGCCAGGTATACGGATGTGCCCCTCAGAGTTACTGCATGTCTTGCGCCGAGTTCAACAGTACCGACAACATCTACCCCCTGCTGTCTGATGCGCTGGCCACTTCTGTCGTCAACGAGACTCGTCAGGACATTCCGCGGTACATCATTGCCAATACTGGCAGCATCCGCTTCGACCTGTACAAGGGCCCCTTCACCTATGACGACTTCTTCATCGTGTCGCCCTTCACCGACATCTTCATGTACGTCCCCGAGGTGCCGTGCAGCATCGCCACGACTGTGCTCGACGGCCTCAACAACGCCGGCGCCAGCGAGAAGCGCAGCCTCGGCTATATGCCCGTCGAGCGCGACATCTGCGTCAACCCCGTCACGGCGCCGCTGTTGTCGAGAGACATGGAGGCCCACGTGCACGTCAACTCGGCCATCACGCGCCGCCAGGTCGTCGACCTGGTCGCGGGGTACACGACGACGGACGACTTTGGCACCGACGGCGACGACACGGCCCACAGCGCGATCCCCTACTACGAGGTCCCCGACTTCTTCCAGGGCGCGGGCGGTTTCGGCGACGAGGGCTGCACCGACACTGCCGACGTCATCTTCCTCGACTTGTAAGTCTTCTACTGACCCGTTACGTTCGAACGATGGAGACAGCTGCTAATTCTTGTATAGCATCCAAAGCGATGTCTTGGCCATCCTTGGCTCGGACTATAGTGATAGCAACGTGAATTACTATATCAACTCGACCTTTTCTACGCGCGATTACCTGCCGCTGTTTGTCGAGCAGTCCGATATTTTCCAGGCCAATATTGATAACTGTACTACAACCTCGTAGAAACCAGGGCGATAACCTTGTATCAAGAATATAATATATAAACCATAATATTGTTCTTCGTCGCCCTTTTTTTCCCCCTTCTACCTCTCTCTTCTGTGCAGGTCATTGTATTTTCCGCAGACGCCAAGGTTAGTCTCACTCTCCTCAAGGTAGGTAGGCAGGATGTCACCTGCACCGAGAGAAATCAGAGACGGAGGAAGATTGTAAGGCAACGCGAATATGGTAAATGCAGGACCATGCTTGACCATCACATCTTCAAGGGTCTTTCACGGTCCATCAAGGGATTCCGCAACACATGCTGGTACTACAGCCGATCAGCCATCTGCACGAGGCAATCCTTGTGAAGGAACACGCAAACTGCAGAGGTAATGAACAGGTTGGTAACGTATAATGAAGGGTGCAAAGGTGCACAGCCCTACGCGAGCGTCAGGTTTGGTGCCGGGCTGTTCCGTTGGTATCGTGTATGTGATTTGTCCTGCAGCCAATGCCTATTGATATACCTCGAGAGAACACCCCAGATGCAGGTCAGTATGGCATTGAGTTTTCGGCTGACTCACTTACAGACCAAGATGAGTTCATAGGGGTCGACTTCAACCAATGACCGGTGATACCAATGGAGCATGCACCAGTGCGAGTGGTGCATGATTGGGGTCAAACGCCCCGTCAGGAAGTCTATATTGGAGTAAACATTCTAGCCTCACTCTAGAGCCGCAACGAAGAACAAATCTAAGTCAATTTCTCGACCAATGCGAGTGCGCTGGTAGACGCCATATGGCTCAGCCTCTGAGCAATGCCTTCTTTCTTTTTCTGGCACAACGCTCGACCCCGTTCAGAGACGAGGCCAATGGGCTCCTCGACAAACTTTTCGATCGCCCATTCGGTCAAGGCCTGGACACCTCCAGCTAGGAATACCTGCTTTGCCAAAGTTCCGGCCGGCGCATGCCAACCGGTGAAGGCATAGAATTGATCGAGTGCCGTGTCGATATGTAAGACACCCTGGACCGCCTCGACCGGCGCGGAGGCCAGATGCGTTGTGTGTTCGATGAGGCTGTGGCTCACCCTATTGGCTGAGTCCCAGTCGAGGATGTCTCGAAGGACAGACGTGACCGCAGAGTGGTCGATATGGACCGGTATGTGGTGCTCTGCGATACAGTTCCCGGCCATTTCGAAGAAACTGTCGGCCTGGCAAGCGGCTCCGAAGAGGTCGTCGTGACCGAGCGTTAGAACGGTGGTGGCGGACTTGATGAGCACAGCCTGGCAGATTCCCATCATGATGTCGCTGCCACCGGCGTGCGGGTCAATACCTGGAGACTTCTGCTTGAGTCTCCGAAGCTCGGAACAGTGCTTTATCAGCATGGCAATGTTGATGCCGGCGCCAAGGGCATTCCAGGGGAGAAACATGGCCAGTGCGATGGAAATGGCAGCGGCAGTGCCACAGCTTGCGATCTTTTTGATGATTGCCTTGTACTCCGCCTGGACACGAGCCTCGTACGCTTTGCTGTAAGTGTAAGGCATATTTGAGAAGTGAATAGCGGAGGATTCGACTTTGTTGAAAAGTAGAGTGATATGTATGGTATGTTGTGATCTTGATGAAAAGAAAGGAGCTGCAACTCATAGCCCATTTATATGCAAGTTGCGTCAATGCCACGAATCATGCCGGATGCGAAGCTATACACACCAGATTTTGTTGGGATGTTGGGCCTGCTGTAATTTAGGTGCCAGCACTGTCCCGCCAACAGAAAGAAGGATGTAGAGGACGATGATTAACCTCCTACTGAGAAGGGAGCATAGCCCCGCCATCCCAAAAACCGGTTTTCCGGCTTGGAGAAGAAACACCACGACTCGCGATCTGGCTAAGCTATAGAGCAAATTAGGTCACACGATGGTCTCGTCCTACAGAAAGGGTTGCCTTTCAGCTTGCCTCGTTTCGTTAGTCCTCATTAGTCATATCTTCCTCCTGCGAGAAACATTCCAGTACTACTTTCCACGAATGAGAATGAAAGGATAGAAGCGGCTTATGGAGGACCGTTGAACAGGTGGCAACCGCGAAAGGAACATTCCATTAGGGACCAGTTCGGGACCTTCTTCGTGCAGTTTTGCGTCTTGTGGGTGGCGGTATCTATGACGTGAGTGTCTGAACGAATCTCAAGTACTCTCTACCTAGGTAGGTACCCAGATGTTAATCTCGTCATAAGTGAGTCCGAGTTATCATTCTGTAATACAGATTTATACGTGTATTCTCGCTCTTCAATTTTCGATCAACTAGGAACTCTATCAGCTACAGAACATTATACATGTTCATCTGCTACTGAAAGTTTTGAGTGGTCAACGCAAATGGCCAGGGACGGTCCCCTAGAAGCACGGCTAGAAAAGGGGCACGCAGGATAAGAAGTCAAATGACGACTTCTTCGAGATCTGATTCGACGGTTGACTTATGCGTCACGCCGACCATTTTCCACTTGTCGTCTGTCGTCGCAGCGCAGGGGAAAAGTATATTTCACATTGAGACGCCCAATTGCGCAAGGTTTAGTAGTCTCGAAGCACGCGACTCTAATATAGTCGGACACATCGGTGCCTGGGCACCATTGTTCTTCTACCATTGCGCTGGACCAAAGGGGGTGCGTTGGAAACTCATTTTTGGTGGGAAAGCCGGCGCCCCCCAACACCAATGATGCTCGTGGTTTCTTCTTATGGCTGTGTCGAGGCTGATTACCTACTGATTCCTTTGGTGCCACGCTTCGCCATATGCCATGCAGGCTTGTTGTATTCAGAAGCATAGAGCATCGTACAGTGTAACTGACGCTCAGATCTGGCTATATTACTTTGTTCTTCTACTTCATACTTGATAGTTCCATAGCATCACGTACTTGGCGATTTAAACTCAGTTTCAGGCGCCTTTTATTTTTAGGCCACGGGGATAGAACTATCCTTACGAGCATAGATAGATCTTGTCAACATCAAGCAGTACATACCATTTCCTTAAATTAATCACGGAAAGATCTCTATTTGACTTGTGACTGCCATTATGGCTCCTCGAACTGAATAAATCATGTATGAATGGGTCTGCTTGGGCCCAGGGATTTTACGATATTACTACCTTAAAAACACCAGGGCAGTCATAGACCAAACTTTGTCGAGGAAAATATTCACGGTCGCCATCCCTTAGTCCTCACTGAAATCGCTTGATTCGCTGATTATGTATGAGCCTGAATTGTTTGTGTGTCTGGATTCAGGTGATGAATAACAAATGCTGATGAAGGCAGACAGGCAAACAACTTCTTGCTGTTTGGGTAAAGCGAATACTATTTAGTATTGATTGAATTTTACTGTCATTCCCATAAACATATGACACAAAGTGTGCAAAAATACAATTTCCGACATTTGGAAGCCCGCAGAAATGTGCTTGTCTGAAGCCGATATGTCTGCAGTCATATACTTGGAGTGAATTTGGCCATATTAGCTTGGCGTACTGTCCGTAACTGGCGCTAATCCATTGCATATTCTACTATGGTGCCAGCCAACGTCGGGCCTACTAGCACTTCCAGATGCACAGCTCACAGTTGTTGAGTTAGGGCTGAATGTCCAGTAGCGGCGCGGATTAAAAAGACCAAAGAGGCCTTGGAATCAAAACCATCACCAATTCACCACTGTAGAGACGTGGAATGAAGCTGAAATGTGAAGTTCATGATTACTGCAAGTTACCTGCCTCTTATTGCAAGATAGTGGATAAGCCGACGTCAAATCCACTAAACCGGCGCCCGTATCCAGGGGTCGTGAGCGCACAACAGTGCACCGTCACATGCAAAGAATGGCATTGAACTCAGCTCCGTCCGCCTCCTTCCAGTGATTGGGTCCACCAGCCGGCCCCCTGCCAAATCGCAAGAAGCCGAAGTCAGATACGGGATACTACCGCCATTCTTCACCCTCCCTCTCAAGACAATCCCTCTCACACGTCATCTGCCATCGCTGTCCTCATCGTCGTCTGAACCCTCTCGTTAGTGCATCATAGAGTTCTGGCCCTGATTTCCTCCTGGTTTTTGTCTGCACAATGACGCCGGCTCAGCGATTCCATGGTTATCCGAAGGCCCGCGAAGGGCCCAAGATCGCCTTCAATGGCACCGAGGAACAGGTTCCCGTGCTGAGAGGCTGGCTACTCGTCGTCTTTGCAAATCTGTACGTTCAAGTCTGCCAGCGCCGCCAAATTATGCGCTTTGGGCTGCAGCCAAGAAATCGCATCTCTAACAGATTACCAGCATCACCCGTTCCTCATGGCTTGCTCGTTCCACGTGGCGGGATGCAAACTTTGGTGCCGCCAAAGACCTTCCCGGGCTGGAAGATTACGATTGGCAGTTGCAGGTAGGTGCAGAATTCGAGCCAGGTCCAGGCATGGCACACAACTGACTGACCGTCACTCACAAGCCCATCGTAACGCCGGTGGCATCAGCCGATAGCCCTAGCAAACCTGGCATCACATCAGAACTGGTGCTTCGTCAGCCCGACGACCGCGCCGGTCGTTTCTACTCTGCAGCAGACTATCATGAGCTCTACAAGTCGGGCAAGCTCACGCCGCTGCAGGTCGCCGAGGCTCTGTTGCCCCTGATTGCCCGCGGCCAGAACCCACCAGCCAAATATGAGTCAGCAACCGCAGTGACCCAAGAGGAGACTGTGCTGAGGGCGGCCAAGGCATCGAC
Source organism: Pestalotiopsis sp. NC0098 (assembly GCA_022432395.1). Lineage (NCBI taxonomy): Eukaryota > Fungi > Ascomycota > Sordariomycetes > Amphisphaeriales > Sporocadaceae > Pestalotiopsis > Pestalotiopsis sp. NC0098. The sequence continues at coordinate 838,767 of JAJKLJ010000004.1, read as the reverse complement.
GGAGCGCTACGCCACGGGCCAACAGCTGAGCGTTCTGGATGGCGTGCCTTTTGGAGTCAAGGACGATCTGGACGTGGAAGGCTACGTTTCTCACAAGGGTCTTTTCCCTCAAGAGAACCACCCCTTCTTCAAGCCTGCGAAGGAGACGATCTGGCCCGTCAAGCAATTGGAGGCCGCCGGTGCCATCTTGATCAGCACTTTTGCCATGCACGAGCTCGGATCCGATGTAAATGGCTGCAACCCGCGCTGGGGCACACCGGTCAACTGGAACAACACATCTTACTATCCTGGAGCTTCATCGTCCGGTAACGGTTCCGCGTTGAGCGCCGGTCTGGTGCCCTTCGCAATTGGGACTGATGCCGGAGGCAGTATTCGTATCCCTTCGGCTTTCTGCGGCCAATACGGACTGAAGACTACCCTTCACAGGACCTTCACAATGAAGTCCTCGATTTGTATCATTGGTCCCATGGCTTCCAATGTTTCAGACCTTACCATTGCTTATCGTTTGATGTCTGCTTCCAATCCGGATGACCTCACACAAGCAGCCTTTGCCCCGTCGATTCCTCCTGCTCCCTCTGCGAAGAAGTACATTGGTATTGATCATGCATGGTTTGACTGCGCGTCCCCGGCAGTCTTGGAAGCAACAAAAAAGGCCATCTCCTACCTGAGCGACAAGCTCAACTACGAAGTCGTCGATATCAGCATCCCCTATCTCAAGGAAGGCCAAGCGGCCCATTCAGCCTGGGCGCTCATCGAGGCGGTCGACCACCAGCGATCGCGTGTACCCAAGTGGTACAACTCGGACCCGCTGTCCATGGTGAATCATGCAAACAAGTGCGTCCAGACCATGGGTGCACTCACCTCGGGTGTGGACATGGTGAAGTCGGGACAGCTTCGTCGGCTGCACATGGAGCATCTTGCTTTCCTTTACCAGAAGTACCCTGGCCTGTTGATCCTCACGCCCACGGTTCCCGACGCGGGCTGGAAGATCCACCCAGGCGACGAAGCGTATGGATTCGTGGACGGCCCCAGGACATTCAGAACGATGATGTATATCTGGCTGGCCAACTCGACGGGATGTCCAGCAGTCACGGCCCCTGTGGGCTATGCAAAGCCTGAACAGGGCGAAGGCAAATTGCCCATCGGACTCATGGCTACCGGTGAGTGGGGTGCCGAGGAGCAGTTGCTCTCATTTGCTAGAGATGCCGAGATATACTTGAACGAGGTTTATGAGGGCGGGCGTAACAAGTCCAAAGACTGGGCAGACGTTATTGGGCTTGCTATTGAGAAAGCAAATGGAAATTGAAAGCGATATATAGAACACGGCCAAGACAACTCTCGCGCTGTTCAATAGAGATTTGACAGTCGGCATCACCGAATTCGGCAAATCTCCTGGACTGGACGATTCCGACTACGAAATCGCGATCTTGAAGCAGCGGGCGAGCCAGAAAGGTCACCACTTTGAAAACACTGTAACCACCAACTCTACCACAATTTCCTAAGCAGGTAGCTATATTCGATTCAACCTAATTCAATTGAATCTTCAAGTCTTCAGCCAGAGCTCAAATAAATTGACGACTAAGAGATCATGCGTTGATTTTCTTGACTCGAGTCAATCCACAATCTCTATCAACCTTCATGCTCATCACAGCCACTGTCTTCGAAGCTGCTCCAGCGTCGCCGTCGTGGGGACGCCTCGCATGACTCGTGCCGCGTTCAGGATATCCTCTGCCGCGTCTCGCTCCAGCCTGCTCTGGAAGCGCTCTCCGCACATGGACAGCGCCAGGCACGCAATCACCGTCGCGTTGTGGAAGTGCTGGTTCGAGTGCCCTATGGAGCAGATGTGGCGCAGTGCGTCGGTGATATCGCTCTGGGGAGTGGTGAGTAAACGAAATGATGTAGAAGGGAGGAAGTAAGGTGGCGTACGTTCACCTGGGTCATGTATCGCTGGCGCTGGGGACCAAATAGCACTGCCCGGGGATTGTAGGACAGCAGGACGATCTTGGTCAGATACCAGTGCTGAATGCCGAATACTAAAGACGCACGTTAGCCCCTTATCATATCGCAGGTTTGTTGACTGATTCCCGTGATATGGTGGCAAACATACCGACAGAAGCATTCAGATACCTCAACTTTGGCCACGGGAGGCCCCCAAGACCGTCAGACCTAAAAATGGGCGCAAAAGACGCCGGGCCGTCCTGCATCCACGCCTCAAACTGCCTTACAAGCCCGTCGTACTCGGCCATGTGGCGATCGGCATTGCCGCCGCCGAAGCACCAGTTCAGCGTGCGGGCAAAGAGGAGAAACATGCGGTACGCCCAGTCGCGGTCGGGGCTGAGCGGCGGCAACGACTCCTCGTCCAGGAACCGGTCGAAGCGGTGCAGGTCCAGGGAGACGGCGCGGTTCGTGAGGAACGCGATGCGGACTTCTTGCCGGAGCCCGATCCACTGCGCTGCGACCTGCAGCGGCGAGACTTGTTGCAGGTCCGCCGAGGCGTCGATGAGGACTTTGGCGCCGAAGAGGTGGAAGCTCGTGTCGAGGCCGGTGAGGGGTTCTGTAAGATTTCGTGAGTACAAATATGAAAAAATAGATATACAGACATGATAGACGAGGCTGGGCTTAGGTTACCTCCAAACTCCTCCCAGAACCGCAGCAGCACCGTCGTCGCCATGATGTTGTCGTTGGTGGAGATGCTCGGGTGCCGCAGCGTCGGCGTCAGGGCCTCGATGCTTCTCTGGTAGTACGAGTCCGAGACTGAGACGTCGTCGTCTGGTAATGCCCCGATCGCGCTCAGGTGCTTGGACGACACGGCTAGGACGGCCATAAGGAGCGCCGGATCGCTCATGGCGCGGCGCGGGACTTCATAGGCGAAGAGGTTTAGGGAGTCGTCGATGTCGATCTGTGGGAAGTGGTGGATCAGTCAAGTGATTCATATTTCAACGTATCATGGTAAGCACTGACCCAGGGTGCCACGTTCTTTACAAAGTTCTCGAGGAAGAAGACCTCTTTCTCGGTCAGACGCGGGATCTTGGTTCCATTTTGCTCGGGACTGTGTCCAAGTAACCGTTCGGGTTGGGCTGCGAAACCAGGTAATATGTTGGGTGGTTGTTGTGCATCTGGCTCGATTATTATGTCGGGCGAAATTTCATCAGCACCATAGGTGTCTGTATTTGAGTCAGCTGTACTCAATCGAGAGGATACATAGATAGTTCAGATTGGAGGGCTCTGCTCACCTTCAACGATTGTGCTACGATCCTGCAGCGATCCACGTTCCCCATAGCATGGCTCTCGAAACGTCGGTCGGACTGAGGGCTCTGCTGCGACAATTACTGAATCATCACGTAGATTGAGTGTGTCCTCATGGTCTTGAGCGGCAGTCTCTGGGACCACACGATACTCGGAACGGATATCTGCAGTCTCGTCGACTATCCCGACTTTAGAATCATTAGAGGCTTTGGTCCCATCAGCAAGTTTATGTATATGTTACTTACAAGTCGATTGCGCAGGCAGCCAACATTGATCGTCTGAGAACTTGAGTCTTGTTTATCCCAATTAGCCCTAGAGCATCAACAGGTCCAATACGGAAGCCTGTAGCCTACGTGGTGTCTTGTTTAATAACAATCTGTCCTACTGTGCTGTCGTAGGTGCAAAGCCGGCCACCGTCTACACAGCGCCGGCAAGGACGCTGCTTATTGCCTGCGTGAGAGGTTGATGTGAGCTCATGGACGTGAACATTGTCATATTTCAAGAGAAAGAAGTGTAATAGCAAGCTAAATATTCTGCTGCAATTCCTACATTTCAAGTGTTTCTCTCTGCAATACTTGCATAATTGTCAACGGTGAATGGTACAGAAGAATAAAGACAAACTTACGACGCAAGCAGGGCCACTGACTGGGGTGTCAGAAGTCGATCTCGGGTTCTGGGCCATGCGGTATAGCGCAATGATGATAGAAAATATGACACGCCAAGACCTAGAATTGCATGACAAGAGTGACCTAGGTAGGTAGATTGCGTAACTGACGACCTCCAACTTTCCAATCCAAGGAGGGAGATTTTCCCCGGCTTGCAGCCTTGACACGTAATAGGGGGTTGCGCTGCGCTAACAGTCCAGTTTTAGTGGTGATAGGGTAATCTTCGGCGCCCCAGTCAGAAGAGCTAGGTTTTAGCTATGCGATCATGCATCGTGAGAACTCTATTGCAACTACTTCTTCATGCCACCATCTTCAAGCCATGTAGGTACAGCAATGCTCATTGCAATACCGACAAGACCCAAATCCGGACTCTATTCAAGTCGTCTGCAAATCCCGGCTGAACAAGTGATCGCATGAAAATGTCCACACCAGGCTTCGTATTTCTGTTTACGCATCATTCAAATATACATTTAGAATTACATATTTGAAAGACTCCAAGGCTGGCAAACATCCATAAGAACATCTTGAGAACATGATTCGGCATTTCTGTCGCTCCCCGTTCTATAAAATCCAGGCAACAGAATAAAAAAGCCCCGGTCGCTCCCAGTCTTGCACTTCTTCTTCTGCATCAGACTGGGTCTTTCCGAAAATAAACACGAAAACCAGATTCAGATCGGACCGCCCCCAAAACAGAAATTTAACGACAGCGCGTGTGGACTTTTTACGAAATTTTGTCTTTTTCGGCATGGGCCTAAATAACGTCGCAGATCTCGTTGTTCGGGGGCTCCATGTGGACCCAGCGGCAAGGTTTGCGATTGGTCCGTATTTTCGCATTCTGCGAATGCGAAAAATGGCAACGACATTGGCGCATGTCTCGTCTCCACTGCTCTAACGGCCTCGACGTTTGTAAGTCAAAGTTGAATGAAAAGAAATCGAGGCAGTGTTGGAAGAAGCAAGAGGTTTGATATTTATTATATCTTTGGAATGATTCTCTGGTTGAAATGATGTCTGTAATCCTTCGTTCTTCTATTCCTTCGAGCCAGGCACATAGGTATTTGCAACCTGCTATATCGTCAGCATAGTGCTATTCGTAACCTACAGCATAGAGCCACTCGTTTTCCAACGTATAATTCGCCAATTCTCCAATATCCACGACAGCTCTCACTGCCAGACCCGCCAACATGAGCGACGACGGCCCCTTTGGACCCGTGGTCAATGGCACACAGATTGTCTTTTACGAATACAGACCGAACAAGCCAGCGGCCCTGGCTTTCATGGCCCTGTTCGCGTTGGCTACGCTAGGACATCTGGTCTACTTCTTCATGCTGCGCGCGTGGTACTTTATCCCGTTCTTGATGGGAGGAATTGGTAGGTTTTATCTAACTACAGTCAATACAAACAGTCGACTGACAAGTCCCACTAGCCGAGGTTTTTGGATATTATGGACGATATCGGGCCTCGGACCAGCCCGCAGAGGTCGGCCCCTTCATCATGCAGAATCTTCTCATTCTCGCGGCTGCGCCCATGCTCGCTGCCACCATCTACATGAGCACCGGGCGGATCATCATGTCGCTCGATGCGCGACAGTTCACGCTCATCAGCCCTCGCTGGATGACCAAACTCTACGTGCTGATCGATATCGGCGCTGTTGCGACGCAGCTCATCGGCTCGATCCTGCCAGCCTCGGGCGATGCTTCTGCCCTGGAATTGAGTCGCAAGATCATCTTGGGCGGACTTATTGCCCAGTTTTCGGCACTGTCCTTCTTCATCGTTCAGTGCTTCATCGTGCACCGGGGCCTCAAGAAAAACCCGACGGGCGTGGTGCTCACCCTCTCTTCCGTGAACTGGGAGCTTCACTTTTGGATGGCCGAGTTGGTCATTGTGATGACCATTGTTCGAAGTGTGGTCCGCGCCATCGAGTACTTACAAGGTGACGGGGGATACGTGATTTGGCACGAGTTCTTCATCTACCTCTTCGACGCTGCCATCATGTGGGCAGTCATGATGATCTTCCTCTTCATCCATCCCGGCAGGTTGATCCGTGATGCTCGAAGGTCGAAAAAGGATGAGTGGGCCGAGGGCGAACATGTTCCGCTGGATTCGCGTGGCTGAAAGAGAAGAACGCGGCGCTCCTTTCTGTATTATATGTTTCCATCATCGAATCAATAGACCAAGTCAAGAGATTTCCAATGAAAACAGACCCACCAAAGAGCCGATGTGTGTGATTGTCCAATAATCCGAGATCATGTCGCGTGGACAATGTCTTTCGCCGCCCTTGGCCAATTTATCGGGGTTCGAATGCAAGAGCCGACGGACTGATGAGGCTCGCACACGTCTCGGCTGATGAAGATGGTCGAATGATTTCCAATAATCAGATATTGTATTTTCAGGGATCCAGACCGACTTGTATCCGTGGCCATTCTACCCATTTCCTGTGCTCCTGGTCCAGCATTCTGCTGGTATTTTCCAGCAAGTGCTCAGCCCACCCATCCATGAACCAACATTTCTTTAGAGTCGTGAGAAGTTGAGCAAAATGGGCAAGTAGCAGCAAAGCGATGGGATCCTTTTCTCGGACGCGGTCGACAAAGGCATCGTCCAGCCGATACATCCAGGCAAACACCATCCGATTGTGACCAGGTCCGTGGTACTCGCCATTTTCGTCGCCATACGTTCCTTCATAGATGTCTGCCAGAACGCCATACTCTTTCAGATGTAAATCGCGATGAGCGCTAGAGCTGGAATTGATCATATCTCCCAGGTTTCTGACGTGTGCTTCCCAATCGACGCGTGGAAAGTCTTCCTTCACACATTGCGCGCGACTATCTGGAGCTGCCGGGCTTCCCGACGGACCCAGGGGCTCCATGAGCCCCGAGAAGAGGACATCTGGGTCGAATATCTCTCGGATCAGGCGCAGACCTTTGATGACGGGCCACCAATTGTGCGCGATCTGATCTTCGACTCTGCAGATGAGCAGATCGTTGGGACCTTTTGGACCGGCGGCAAAGGTGCAGTAGCAAACCATTGTGGCAGAAACGTCGAGAGCGCCACAATTGGACTCGTTTGCGCCCGCCAGAGCCTGTGTAAAGGCAGCTAGGCCGTGTTCGAAATGGTATTCGGCCTGTTGAGTATACTCGAGTCGCTTTGCAGAGTCAGAGGCTTCCATGTATCCAAGATGGTATGATGATACCGCAAAAACTAGATTTAGTACGAAGTGATGTGAAATCCCAATCTTGGGGACATTGAAGGACCAGAAATTCGTGATCTTGTCTTTGCGAGACATGGTCCCCGATAGAGAACCGGATGTATATGCCGTGAAATGAAGCATGAGCTCGATATTGGCCGTGTTGAGCGTGTATGGATCGTGAATCGTCTCTCGCTTTTTGCTCTCGTCGATTTTGAGCACTGGTGGTAGTGCGTTTGAAGCGACAACCTCCTGTAGCCAGTCCCTCCTGGGTCGGCCACGACCGCGTCTGCGTATGGGTACTGTAGCATCCTGCGGAGCTGTCTGCTGCTGGCGTGTGATAGTATTTGCTTGGCCGGCGGTGCGCATGCCATTGCTGAAATCGCACGGCAAGCCAAAGCGGAGGCAATTGTTACACTCTGGTTTGACCTCATCGCACTTTGGCGGGTACGTCCATCAGCGTTCGTTCTATTTGTCCCTAGGCTCAGTCGCGCAGCTGGCTGATGAAGCTCACCTTGACCTTTCTACGCTTGCAATTCCTGGCTATAACTCAGCACATTGTTCAAAAGGCGCTCGGGAGCATAATCACTTACCGACATCCATTTCTCGACTTGCGATGTGATTTCCTCGGCCTTGTGTTGTGGGCGGCCGGGCTGCTGTCGTCTGTCTTGTCGCTCATGATTTCCAGTGCTGCATGAAACGGTTTGACCCCGTGGCGGGCCTCCGCAGCTTCTCGATTTGATCAACTCAATCTGACCGACAGTATCACGCAAAGTCTTTGAGTAAACACTTCTGTCTGCGATGATCTAATTATTCAATGTGTCTGTCAGCTGCACACAAGGCCTCGTAGGATTCAATTGACCAGGAAACAATATGGGTCTCAGGAGGTAATGTGATGTTTAGTGTGTTGATGGCTTTCAATCAAAACCTTTTGAGCCGAGGGAGGCTGAGCCGTTAGGTAATCTAGGGGATCGCTACCGCTAAAGGACAGCGCTGCGCTACCACCTGCCACCAATTCAATGCGGATGGGACCTTGCTGCACCCCCCTTCTTCCCCTGTTGCATGTAAACCAAGGCAGCACTTTTATCTGTGTGATCATTGGTTGATGGAAAGTAAGAGCATAAGTCCATCCTATACTCAAAATACATGCTACTTCGAAGGCCTGTCTGCTTGCATTACACTCGCTACACAGTCAGGATTCCAGTCTCGTTGGACATTCTAGCCGGGGCTGCCTCTGCGTACAAGCAACGTGCCCAGCCCAGTAGCTTGTGCGTCAAAAAGAAGCCTTTTTTTTTTTATAGCATACAACATGCTGAAATCTCAGCAAGGATCAATGGTAAACAAGGCTTAATAGATAATTCGCAACTTTACTGGCTCTCATAGGTTTCCCAACGACACTGCAAATTATTTCAAGATCTCGCGCTTTTTTTTATCCTACCTTACGAGCTGTTATGGAAATCAATTCTGTCCTTGTTCCATCGTTTAGTTAATGTTTGGCAATACCAAAATTTTACTTATTTAAGTCTACGCAGGGTTCTGGAGCTTCCAGCAAACGCCTTGACTACATTTCACTTGATAGAAACCAAGACTACGGAGACTTTTTACCAAAATGGTTTACCCTGCTCTAGAATTCTACGTTCTCTCATTTCAGATATCGGTCTTACCAAGCTCCCCCAGTCCTGTGATAGCTTCCTCTCTCATCCGCTCCATCAAAAAGGCCTCTTGCTCGGCTCCTAGTCGCGGCATTTCCTTTAGATAGTCTTCCTTAGAGATGAGGATCTTCTCTTGGACCAGCTCCCGTTCGAACTCGGCCAAAGGCACAACTTCACTGTCGGCCATGATTTCCCTCAATTTTTCCCAACTGCCATCACGTTCTTCGCCGGGGATGGACTCACGCATGGATCGCTTGATGAAATTCCTGACTAGCACGTTGATCCTTTTTCTTTGAGAGGGCGACTTTATCTGGCGGAACTCGAGATTGTCAGGCGATAAGTTCCTGCTCACGCCCACGACCTCTAGTGTAGGTGGTGTAGCGGTAACGGCTTCATGATAGAAAAGATGGCGTATAACAGAGCCAAGATCACCAAGCAACGGCGAAGGTCGAGAATATCGCTTCAATGGCTCCGGATTCAGTGTTGTTCGAAGAAGATAACCCGGATTTGTTACGAAAAACAAAGTTCCTTGGTGATCAGTTGGGGGCAAAGTCCTCGGACGAGCCCAAGGCCGGTAGTCATCGGGCCTGTGGGTGGTCGATTGACGTGTGATATTGACAATCATCGGTTCTTCCAGACTAGCTCCCTCCATGACAAGTGTGTGTATCATCTGAAGGGCTAGTCCAATCTCAATCATCGATCCGTTTTGGAGAAATGCTTGAAAAACATGGCGGACAAGAATAGCAGCGGCGGAATGCAGCTGTATGTAGCTGGAACCCAAAGCCCATGAGGCGTCACGATTCAAATCCATAGGTAACCCTCTGAACGCCAGATTCGCCCCTCGTCTGATGAGATCGCATATAGCTGATTTCAGAGCATTGGAGGTTTCCATGGAACTCTCCAAATCTGAATAGCTGCAATACAGCTGACACATGCACATGAGCAAGTAACCGGTATAGTCAGGTGAGATGTCCCCACCCAGCATCTCGAGATAATACGGTACCTGACCTGCCAGTGTGGTTCCAGACAATTCTATCATGAAGTCTTGGAAGATTTCAAAAAGAGGTTCCACTTCATGTGACCTTGGGGAAAGCTTTCGCAGAGAATATGTAGAGCCTCGAAGCCGCAAATGACTATGCATGAAGCCGCCTAGAGAGACTAATGCTTGTAGGCGCCTTTGAGGGAGAAACACTTCCTGGCTCCTTTGATCGGTTGACAGACTTAGAATGGATGTTTGCATAAGCACCCACATGCCTCCCCTGATCGGGGATGTCCATAAGCTGGCTATTGCCATCCGGACCTGAGAGAGCAGGAGCAGCTGGGCTTCCGTAGTTGAGGTATCGTGTGCAAGTATCTGGTTTCCTTCATGAGTAGTAAACAAGAACTCCCGTGCTGATCTGTGAACAAAGTCCACTTTGTGTGTATTGTAGTCGGTCAGGTCCTTGTCCTTGATACTTGGGTGTGAATGGGAGGGGCTTGATTGACTGCTTCGATGCTCCAAAAGACCTGCACAGCATGTGTCAAGGTTTTGCATAACAACAACACAGGCTGCTTTCATCCTTCTCGGAGTGATACTGTCTCCATTTCCTTCAAGAACGTCTCGCAACGCTGTGCGATCGGTTGCGAACATAAGCTCCGCGATGGTGAAATCTGGGTACAGATTATATTGAAATGATCCAAAAATCTCAGATGTTTTGACGAGGTGGAAATACCTTGCCGCCAATGAAAGATACTCTGGCATGTTGGCATCTTCCCCCAAGCGATCCCACATGTCTTGGAATAGGCCATAAAGGTCCTTGGGAGTCGTTTCGAGGCGTTTATACAGAACAGCCAGGGTATCTTTCCTAGTCATTCCGGTCTTGAGTCTTCTCAAAACCAAATATACCCAGAGAAAAACTCCATTGGCTCTTTCGCTTATGAGGTTGACAAACCTGCTGATTTCGTCCTGCTGCGCTTGACGGTTGCTGGCCGAAAAATTGGAGTTCAGAAATTTGGTCGCATATTTGCGGATATCACCGTCGGTGAGAAGTTGCATTTGCAACTTTGGAACTCCTTCCAAGTAGTTTCGGAACCTAGGTTCTGGTCGACTGGAAAGACACAGCTTCACCTTTGGAATGCGTTCAAGGCCTCGTAGTAATGACCAAATACGGTCATCTTCAATCTCCGATGCTACAAGCTCGTCTAATCCGTCGACGAAGACACATATCGCCCGCTTGGAATCCTTCATGGCTGCAAAGGTAATTTTCTTGAGCTCCCACTGTGACCAGTCGTCAGGAACGTCCTTGGAAGAGATTCGAGGAAACCGGGAAGCCAGCGACGATAATAGAGCACTACCATGCTTAGAATCATCATCGAGTATCTGATGCAGCAACGAAAGGTACGTCCCCCTCGTATTTCGCTGTAGTAAATGTCCAGAACTCAACAAAAAATGACTCAGTATGAGCGTGTCTGGGCTCCATTCGTTCAAATGACGTTGTGTACGAGCGTCACGGAGCAAGAATGACATCAGGGTGCTTTTCCCGGATCCTGGCTTTCCAGATACCCAATAGGTCTGATCATCGGTGCGAAGCCATTGCCCGAAGCTATCCCACGTGGGCACAGTATTACCGTATTCCTGGTTTGACTGTCGCTCTTCAAAAGCCCACTCGAGTGTCTCTGGGTGATGTTCTTTGACGGTGCTTCTGCGTAAATGCATCCCGTCGTACTTGAGACTCTCCAAGACACGAGAGCGGCTTGCTCCATCGAGTATTGTGCGGGTATCATTCTCGACCTTTTTTACTAGCTGTGAAAGTTGTAACTGGTTCTTAGAGATCGAGATGATGAAATGCTGAAGAGCATAGTCGAGCCTCTCAAAAACCGGTTGATCTCGTAGAATTGAGGCTTCATTGGAACTACTACAGGCTTATTAGACCCGGCATTGAGCATGTGATCCCAGGATTACAAACCTGATTCTGGTTATGAGCTCTGATTCCAGAGTTGTTTGATACCCCTGGATCTCCTTCTCCAACCGACGGAAGTGATGGGACTGGTACAAATGCCTCAAAGTAGCTTTGATCGATTTCCCGATACTTCCTTGGCTCTTTGTGGCGCCGTTTTGATTCAAAGTTCTCCACAGCTCATTTGTTTTGTCGAGTAGTTTCGATGCCAGGTTCCGAAGTTCTTGCTCTGCTTCGCTCGGGGGCGCTTGGACATCTGATGGCTCTAAAAGAAATCTCAGAGATATAGTCAACTTGGACAAAGCTTTTGTATTTCCTTCCAGGCTCGGGTCTGCGGAGCCTGTTCTGTGTGTCTCCCTCCACGTAGCGATGGTCTCGCCCGTGAGCCTGATGACTTGCATCAGGTCGCAGGCGATGCCTACTGCCGTGAGAGGGTCCATACCCACGACAAAGATACGTCCAAGAGGACGTTCAAAGTAGTATGAAGTTCATTGTGTTCTTAGAACTTTCTGTGGGGCCTTCCTGAGCCTGACGGGATTGTTTTCAAAAGGCGGGGAAGTGCGAACCGCAGTTGATACGTCATCTTGCACGCACAACAGAGTTGATCTTGAGGTTTCACGAATTTTAGGTCCTCGAAATACGATAGGATTATCTCCTTTGAAACCTTGCCGATTATATATACTCGATAAGTTTTGACATCTACGAATCCCATACTTGGATGTTCGTACTCTGAAATGGATACACCATAATAGTATAAGCTATCCATCAGGCCCACCTAGTTTGCATTGGACCCTGATTATAACCCGCAATCCCTACTGTGTCTAACTAAGTGAGGCCTCGCTACACAGACCCCAAACTCGCCCTCTGAATGGTGGAATTATCGGCGTTCTCATGCCCGCCATCGGATTATTCCTGCCAGCAATCCGTACGACTGACCAATACCAGCATCAGTTGCGTGACCTCGACACTGCATTTTCCCTACGACAGTGGGTCGCCTATTACACCGGACCTGGCGCTGGACAGGGAAAGCAATCTCGAATCTGGGGACTAGTCGTTGAATTGAAGCATCTCATTGGGTCGAGCGGATAATATCGAGGTTTCTATTCAAGTATGGAGTATCAGAGATGCGAAATCTGGAAGCAGCTCCCCCGGTCTCTGCCCCTCCATCGCCCGCATCTGCTACCCCGACGATATGGGCCAAGTAAATAATGGGTGAAGGCGGGGTGGTGGGCATGGGCATCTCGCGCCCAAGATAAACCGATCGCTTGCATTTTCGGGGAGACGTCACTTGTGGTCTGCGACATTTTCCTTCTTTCTCTTTTTGTACTTTGTTGCAATTTGTCTGTCTCTTTCACTCTTTTTGAGAACCTGGAGAACCAAACTTACAACAACTATAAAACATTATCCAGCCCCGACCATGTCTCAATACGACAAGTACACCGGCTTCCAGGTCAAGTCGTCTGACACCTGGACCGAGTTCCACAAGAACGAGTTCGACGTCAAGCCCTTTGGCGACTACGATGTAGAGATCAAGATCGAGGCCTGCGGTGTCTGCAGCAGTGATGTCCACACAGTCACCGGAGGTTGGGGCGACCAGCTTTTCCCCTTGGCCGTCGGCCACGGTAAGAACAATGTTTGAGACCACTTCAATACGATACTAATCAGACCGCAACAGAAATCGTCGGCAAGGCCCTCCGCGTCGGCCCCAAGGTCTCCCTCATCAAGGCCGGCCAGCGCGTCGGCGTCGGCGCCCAGTCGTGGTCGTGCCTCGAGTGTCGCCAGTGCAAGAACGACAACGAGACGTACTGCCCCAAGCAGATGGACACGTTTGGCGCCGTCTGGCCCGAGACCGGCATCGTCACTCAGGGAGGTTACTCTTCGCACGTGCGAACTCACGAGCACTGGTGAGTCGTTCTATCTCCATGTATACATTCGTGACCTGGGAATAACACAATTACAGGGTATTCCCCATCCCGGATTCGATTCCAAGTGAGCTGGCTGCACCCATGATGTGCGCCGGTATTACTATGTACAGCCCTCTGGTCCGAAACGGCGCTGGCCCCGGCAAGAAGGTCGCCATCGTAGGTTTGGGAGGTCTGGGTCACTTTGGCGTTCTGTTCGCAAAGGCTCTCGGTGCCGAGACCTGGGTCATCTCGCGTACGCACAGCAAGGAGGAAGATGCCAAGAAGATGGGCGCCGACGGCTTCCTGGCCACTGCCGACAAGGGCTGGAACGAGCCTCACAAGAGTATGTATAGCACTGTACTTGCTCTACTCTGTGGCGCTACTAACGAAGTATATCAGTGACCTTTGACCTCATCGTCTCGACCGCCAACGCCTTTGGCGACGAGTTCGACCTGAGCGCGTACCTGTCCATCCTCGACGTACACGGCAAGTGGATCTCGGTCGGCCTGCCCGAGAACGAGACGCTCCAGATCAAGCCGCAGGACCTCATCTCCAACGGCGTCCTGATCGGCTCGTCCCACCTGGGCAGCCGGCGGGAGATGCTCGAGATGCTGCAGCTGTCGGCCGACAAGGGCGTCAAGTCGTGGGTCGAGACGGTCCCCATCAGCGCCGAGAACCTCGCCAAGACCATGCAGCGGCTGCAGAAGAACGACGTGCGCTACCGCTTCACCATGGTTGACTACGACAAGCAGTTTGGCGCGTGAGTGTAGAAGCTGTCAATAGATGAGATAAGCAGTCGGCTTGGCATAATATACAAGTGCAAAAGAGACTCACTCAGTGATTTGATGTCCCAAAAGTGATCGCGATACATGTCAAGGATTCAGCTCAAAATTCGTGTCTAGACCTCAAGTTAAAAAACTATTTTTATTAAAAAAATGCAAAACAGTTAGGCGCGCATCCGACCCGGGGGGCTACGGGGGTCGAACACTGCGCCTTAGTCTGCTTGCTGTCGGGGCAGAGTTGAACATGGTCATTGGTACTAAAACCTCGCGCTCTGCCAACTCTGGCACATGGTGCCTGCCATCTTCCCCCGACTGCGGTGATAGGAACAGGTTCATTTGGTATTAAGTGTTTACCCTGCGCTGCCTATAGAGCTGGGGCATCTCATTGGTGGTGTGCGTTTGCTCGAGGCGGCTGGGTGGCAGAGTGGTCGGGTACGGATGGCTGCTCGTGCATTGTATACGGGTGGGGGACAAATAGTTCAATAAATGAGAATAATTACCTATCAATCTTGGACAGATATAAAACGTTGTTAATTTCCGAGGCTGAAGGTATTGGTGGTTGTTCTTGAGCATTTCCACCATCAAATGTGATGTTAGCAAAGTAGCGCAATAAGACGCTGATCGGAAGAGTTCTTGACTCGATATATTGATTGATTAGGTATGCGTAATATGGATTCTACGTCTGAAAGTATTGGACATGTTTTCTTATGTCTATTAGCGTGTGGGAACCTGGTTGCTTGAAAGGTTATCGGTCCATACATGTGCTTACTATGCTCATCATTACAAAAGGCTCAAGCTGACCCGATTCACCCACGACTCGTCATGCAGTATTGTTTAAATTATACAAAATGCAGCAAAAGAATATCACTGAGCCAACGCTTTAGATATCAAAGCCAACGACGATGTATTCAGGACAGACAGCATGCCTTTTGTTCTTCAATCGGTCGTCATCGAGGTTGTCAACTCAATTATTCCAATTTCATGCGAATCATTCAGAAGAGCGTCATTGCATTACTGGTGGAAGTTTCTCAAAATTTTGCATCATGTGGACCATGCAAAGACCAGGCAGACCATACCACTGGGTCTAATCGATGCGCGCAAACACATTCTTTTGAGGTCCGAAATTTGGCCATGATATGGAAGACCTCTCCATGCAGGCTTCTTCTCATTGAGCAGAAAAGTCTGTGAGAAATCATGGGCACACAGGTATTTACATGCTCAATCAACGGTCATTCCAACCTACGATCAGATTGTGTTCGGAGTGACAAAGTGCAAGGCCGACGGCTGTGTTGAAAGAGTGAGTCTCAAAGTACCCTCACGGAAGTTGTTCATGCCCAACGCTTACCCTGCAATTCCTATGATTGTTCTTCAGAGCTCGCGCTAATCACTCGATAGCAAATCCGACGTCAGATACTCGATGAGCCTCTATATCATCTTGAACATCAAATAGAAAGCCTCACAATAATATCTGATCGACAAGATTGGTGTCAGCACAGGGGTAATGGCGAATGCTAAAAATAAGAAGCGGCTAGGACTCTAGTCCCAGACCGGTGTCGATTAGTTCCACATCGGAAGATCACTTAGACTCTTGATATCCAGCTGAATAGGGAAATTTATGGACCAAAGGGTTCTGCTTCGGGTCGAGGCCAAGCACAAAACAACTCATCCCAAGCTGCTCAGCCTTATTGGGAGATCTTTCTCTTTGCGCAGGACAGAGATCGAATCTCGGACGACGAGATCCGGGCGCAGCAACTCCCGAGCCAGCGGCCGCGGAGTCCACATTTGTCCATCTGGCACGAATGACAGCCACGAGCCGCTTGATTGAAATGCGCAAAACCCCAGACAAAATAGCCACGATAGCGCGTCTTGGCACAAACAAAAGAGCTTCCGACAATTCGAGATGATGCTTGGCAGCTGCGGCCCACCTCCTTGGGTCTGGACCTGAAGGCGCAACGAGAGACGTCCCCGGCTCTCGATTGTTGGGGCGTTGGACTAGCTGACATTTTAGTGATCACCTAAGTACAATATATGTCTAGTCTGCCGCCTTCTACTTCTTGGCTTTCTGAAATTCTCGTGTCGTTATCTCGTGTTCGTGTGTTTCCCGGGTGTTTGTTTACTCTTCCTGCTTGCTTGTCTTCACTCTGGTCGCCCGTCTTGTCTTGTGGTGATAGGTAAGAGGTCGAACGAGGTTCTGTTCTCCGACATGCCGCACGCCACACACCCGTCTGCCGACGAGGACTATGCAAATGCCCGACTGCGGCTCGTCGGGACGCGGGTGGTGGAGCCATCGGAGACCGCGATCCGGGACAATACGTACGAGGACTCTGACGGGCTGATACGGAAGGGGCCGCTACGTGACGTTCCAGAGTTCTGCAAAGTGAGTCTCTCGCATTGGTGTTCCATGGAATTTTGCTGACTTGTAGATCTAGAATGAAGCAGCGACGACTTTTGAGGTGAGGGACTCTACAAGATTGGTATCGCCGACTCTATTCTGACTTTGGGCAGTTGTTTTACGATCTGTGGTTCGTAGCGAATCTATCGGTCTTTTCCAGTGTACACGAGATTTCTACACTCAAGTCATTGCAATCGTTCATCGGATATTATGTGTGCGTATTTCCATCCGAGGATGATCCGTATACTGCTGCTGACATTTATGCAAACCAGACTTCTTTGGACGACGTGGCTGCTCACAACGCTATACGATGTCCGTTATACATCCGACAGCGTCCTGGAGCGATGCTGCAAGGCTGTTCATCTGGGAGTCATGGTGGGCTTTGCCGAGATCGGCACGGCGTTCGATCCGGAGCATCAAATCCAGCCCATCTTCCGCGCCATGTCCTTCTTCCTCACATTTTCGCGCCTCGCCCTGACCTTTCAGTACGGTCTGGTCGCCTGGCAGATCCGCAAGTACGCCGTGGGCAGTAGGCACATGCTTCTGACTGCCGTGACCCATTTTGCCGCCGCAGCCATTTACTGCGGTATAGCCTTCCGATATGCAGAGGGCAAGAACAGCCGCGTCTATATTGTGTGGTATATCCTGGGCGTCGTGGAGATGGGGCTCCATCTCAGCTGGTCGCAGATGAGCGAGGTCCTGACGTTTGTCGGTACACACATGGGAGAGCGACTGAATCTTCTTACGTTGATTGTTCTAGGTGAAGGTATGTTTCGAAGTCATCAGTTCGGATAATTCTTTTTTCTTATTTTCCTCTTTTGCTTTTCTTTCTTTCTCGGTTTTCTTTCTTGTTCCCCTTTCTCCTTTTATTATTCTTCTTCTTTTTCTACCTTCTTTTCTCTCTTTTCTCTTTTCTTCTTCTTCTTCTTCTTCTTTTCGCTGATCAATCAACAGGCGCCATCATCTTGGCCAAGAATGTGACTCTCGTGGTCAAGGACACTTATTTGAAAGACGCAAAGCTGATCTATTGGAGTAAGTGGATTCAATACCGATCTTGACGTGATAGTACAAACCTCTAATGACATACGCACAGGCTCCTCGCTCATCGGCATCGTAACTTCGTCCGCCGCACTGATATACATCATCTTCCAGCTATATTTCGACTGGATGCACGAGGAAGACTCCATGTCGACGCAGCATCAGGTGTGGTGGGCCAGTCTACACTTGCCGTTTCACATCGCCCTGGTCCTTCTTCTGGAGGGCTCGAACCAGTTCGTCATCTGGGCCCGCGTGGAGGAGTCGGTCGCGGTGGCGATCGACAAGCTCCTCAGCGTGACAGACAAGCTCCCCGACGATCCGACGTCCGCTCAGGTGTCTCAGGCACTCGGCGACGTGGTCAAGCCGTTCATCACCAAGTACCAACCCGCCGATGTGCTGGAGACTTGGCAGGGAGTGAACAGGAGTCTGAGCGATATAGCGTCGTTTCCAGACACATTTTGGACGGAAGAATCATCTGAGACCGACCCGAACTATGAACACTGGATGAACGAGGTGCATGAGCTACTCTATACTATGGTGAACGCTATCTACAATGCTTTTGGCATTGAGGCAGAAATAGAAATGGAGACCAGTGCAACCGAAGACCACGGCGAGTACGTGCAGACGCAAGCGACTCACGCCATTGGTCTTCGATTTTCCCTCGTGGTAAGCAATCCAAACTCTTCCAGAGACATTCAGCATGGAAATCAAAACTAATAACTTCCACCAGTTCATCTACGCATTCGCCTGCGCCGGGATTGTCCTGTTATTTCTCACCATCATGCACGTCATCTCAAAGCGAAAGGGCTGGACAATCTTCAACATCATCCGTACGGCCGTCTGCCTGGCCCTCGCCATCGGCCTGGCCCTGATCCCGATCCTGACGACCAACGAGGCCTACATGGAGACATTCATGGGGTCATCGTGGATGCTCCCCTCGATCCTGCTCTGCTACTTTGTGGTGCTCGTCTTGACCCACGTGCCGCATCCGCCCGTCATCGGGACGATAGGCAAGGTGGTCGGCCGGGGAACATACCGGGAGGTGGAGGAGCAGAACGTCGGCCTCAAGAGCGACCACCCGCTGCACGACATGACGCCGCGCGGCATGATCGCGGTCGAGCACGAGAACGGGATGCACGACCACGAGCTCCATCCGCACTACGAGGCACACCACCACCACTACGGGGCGGATACCGATCCTTACGACGCGAGCGTTCATCACCACGAGGCAGACGTCGCAGGGACGCCAGGGGACTACCTGTCGAGGGGCGAGGTGGACATGCCCGCGAGCCCCGAGCAGCAGGGTCTGTTTCGAAACGTCAACAGGGCCAGCTACATGTCGACGGGGTCCGACTTTGACGATGTCATCGACATTGAAGAGCAGAACGGGAATCACCGCGGCACGGACCTGGAAGACTGGGAGAGAGGCCGTTAGTTTAGATGATTACGCCGAGTTTCTATATGATGTAGCGTTTGATAGATTTTCAAATTCATTTTAAGCGATTATCTGAAGCCATGATTTTTAGATGTGTATGATGATTCGCTATTGAGAATATCCCACGGCGTCTCTCATTCCAGGGACTCGAATAATCGTAGACTCGAGTATTACTATCATTCGACAACTGCCTCAGCTCCAGGCTCCGTCTTGTATGATGCCGAGTGTGATCAAGCAGTATACACTTGACGAATGCGAGGCCAGGGTAAGCATGATGGCAAGTAACTCTTCCGCCGCAGGTCATAGGATCGCCCATCTACTGTATTCAAGAAAACATGTACACGACATCTACTAATGGTGAAGAGACAATCATGTCCGATCAAGCCGTCCTCATATCCAGAACAGCATTCATGATACCAATAAAAAGTGTCTAAGTATCCAGGTTCAGATGAATCATTCATCTGATCTTGCAAGTCTCGTCTTTATTTATAAGATAATTGTATACAAAACTCTCCATAGAGTGCTCGAGGTTAGTAAGCCGATCAAGTCCAAAGTAGAACTCATTTCAAGCACCACCACGAAGAGAATCAAGAGGGCTATACTTAGAACACTGCTTGTATCGTCACATCTTTTGTTTCAATGTATTTGTGACGCTTTGGGCTGTCATCTCATTCACGATTCCATAGTCAGTCCAGGCTGGCACCTGTGATACCCGCCCATCCCATACAAACCATCCCCCGAACGGTGAGGCAACTCTGCAAGTAACGACCTACCTACCTAACCTGGAGATCTCGTGATCATTGCGGAATGGGACCAAGAGAAAATAAAACCCCATCACGTAACTCAGCACACTGACTATAGAATTATCCACATTCACGGGCACCCAAGTTTTGGCGCGCTATTCCCAAGCCAGTGATCTGCCGCTAATAGCTGTAGTAGTCGCAGGCCTTTTCTTCCCTGCCGTGGAGCAAAATCTTGGGTCTGGGACCTGGGTTCAATCTGTCAAATTTCTATAAGGCGCAAGAAAACCCACTGGAACCGCGGCATTAATATAATTCGCCCAGTTACGCGCCTATCACAAAATGCCGGGACTTGAAGGAAGGAAGAAGAAAACCATCACGCACGCCGGGCCTTATAACTTTAAAAAATTCCATGTGTCTCAATCGTACTTTTGGATTGTGTGACTTGCGTGCCGCCCTCCTCGAGATGGGTGTGAGGGGAGGGGCTTGCATGTGATTCAGCCCGTCCCGGCTTGCTGGTAAGATGATGGGAATGTCTCGTAACATTCGAGACGCCATCATTGAAGCATAAAACCGTCGCCACGGAAGCCCGCGAGAGGTGACATGTAATAGTAGCAGTAAGGTAGCGCGCGCGCGCCCCCGGCAAACGGCTCGGGTTGCCTCTAACGGCCTAACGAGTCCCAAGTCTCGGCCGATGGGACGATAGACTGGAGTTTAGGCCGAAAGATCATCCGTAGTGGCAATCGCCATGATGTTCCCAGGGTTGTCATTGTCGTGAACTCCTCATGGCATCTTGTTGAACTACTAGTTAGGGCATCAAGGGTCTTTTTTTTGTTAGGTATTGTGGAACAGTGGACATGGTAGTCGAAGGAACCCGAGGTGAGCCCACTGAGTGCGCACTCTTTGTCAACCCGTTCTTGTCGTGTTGCGGGTGTCGCATCCAATGCTTCGGCAACGATAACCGCTGTCAAGTCTCGTGGACATTCCGACATATTGGCAAGCGGTGAGTACGTACAGCAAAAAGAAGAAGAATATTCACAGATCTGAGCTCGGAACAAGATCTGAGACACGCCTAGAGTGAAAGCGGTCAACCCAACAAATTCTTCGACGTGCGTGTTGTACGAGTTGAGCTGGGCAGGTAATTGGCCACCAGGTTCATGCGGACCGTTGACGCTGGGCCGTCCATCACGTGCGGTATACGTCAGTCAGGTTTTCCAAGGATATCCCCCCGGCGACGTCCCGTTGTCGCCCTGGTTGTTGTTTCCAGCAATGTGCACGTGTCTCTCGCTGTCATCGTGAAGCTGCCTCCCAAGTCCTGGTCGTCAATCAATCCATCAAACGGAGTGCCAGGCAAGGTATTCCGCAGTTTTGACTTGGGTGGCTGGATTGACACGTTGGCGGGAGGCAAAAGAACAGCCACCCCCGGAGTAGCGAATGAATCCCCTACCCGTCGGCAGCGTAGTGTATCTGTAGTGCAGTACAGCGCAGGCCTCGCTGGCGATCTTTCTCAGCTGTGCTAGGAACGTTGCTGTAATATTTCATGCGCGCGGCAGCGGCTGAGCAACGACTATCGGACAGATTAGGTTGCACTTTGTGAGATCAGATCTCCATTGGCAAGATCCGGTTATTCTTCTGTACACTATGTGCACTTTTTCTTCAAGGACAGGGAAAAGAAGAGGTCCGCTGTTGGAGTGGCCGATCCCGAACATGGTATCCATATGCTTAATGGGGCGTTGTATGTCTGTATGCCGCACAAAAACCGCAGGGCATGGCAGCATCCAATGCAGCTCGAGGTCACCAGCGTGCCACCGCCAGCAGTAGGTACTGTACATCGCTCGGCGGCAGTCCACAAGACTGGTGATTCCCGGCGGGGATAAGCGCAGATCCGCTCGACTACCGAGACACAGCCACACGCTTTCGCTTTGGCGACCGTTTTATATGCAGCATCGTGTTCGCTTCTTTTTCTGACTGCGCATCTGTGGCTTGCCACCGACAGCGAATATGGAAATGCACAAAGTTTTTACTTGTTTCTTCCGTTGCTGCCGTGATCCAAAATAGAACAGCTGCTAGATAGATGACTTTTGACGTACGCGTGTCGTAGGCGACTTATGCAACTGGCGTCCATCGGCCCTCGGCTGCCCAAGACGGGAAGATGAATAGTGGCCGATGCGGCAAGTCGGACATCGGTCCTCCATGTGTACGATGGTAAGATGGAAAGACGGAAGTCCTCACTGGTCAGCAACTCCCCTGGGTCTTTGGTATGACTGTCACTGCTGTGCCCACGGATCGTCAATTCAGGAGCCTCGTCCAAGTGTTGCACCATAGTACGACTATGCTATAGCTCCGGCTCGGCCCTGAAGTTGTGCTATTGAGTTTGCGCATCCGTACAACAGGGTCAGGGCTCTCCCGTTCTTGGTGTCAGGTGATGCTCAAGCAGGACAGGGCCAGGAACGAGGGGAGATGGCAGCCAGCCAGCGCAGTAGGTATGCCCCATTGCGCGTCTTCGTGTCGGCAGATGGACTGGCCAATATCGAACCAGCAGGCAGCCAAAGTTTGCCCTTGTGGTATATGGATGTTGCTTGTCAATCCAGAGTAGCGTGGTGTATTGAAGCACGGTCGAGGCTTCGGCGGCGTTCAGGTGGGTTGCGTATGCGTACATCAGGCAGGTCGACAACGGCCTGCGGCTTCACCACAGCGCCTAGTCAAACACAGAGGTGCCGTCATCCTGGAGATCGCCACTACCAAGGTTCTTTTCTTTGCATTTGCATGTGGGTATCTCCCAATGTATGGGCAAGTAAGTACCGAAGCTTGGTCCCTATATTAGGTACCTACATTAGGTATCCTGGTTGCCCGAGTGGCATATTGCTTGCTTGCAATGCAAGATTCGAGAAAAGTTAAGCGCAGAGTGGATTTGGATTGGAGTCTTCTTGATGCCAGATGCCCCGGTTTGTGTGAGTCAAAAAGACAAAACAGACAACAAACGACACTGCCCCCCATGCCAGTCCCGTCCAGTGGATGGATGTGCGTCGTAGTGTAGATGCAGGCCCGTTGGGGCCCCGGTAAATGGTGAACTGAACGCTGGGAACCAAAAGGCAGAGGTCGGCTCGGCGGCGCCGTCAGTGGGGAACTTCTGTCCAGTACCGTACCGCCCAGCACCCCCACCAGACCCTGGATTGCGGCCTCGGCGGCCTCTCGTGGTGAGTGCGACATGCCCTGAATGGACACCGAAGTGCACCTGCGGTCCTGTTACAAACTGCTGACTACACGACCTACACGACAGGCGCCGGTCGTGCACGCTCACGCACGAACATCACTATTGCCTGTTGTATGATGCGATGGTACGGATCAAGTCAAACACCACATAGATCGTCATACCGTTCAGTATTATACTTGACCGAAACCGGAATCGTTCAACATGGAGGGCTTTGTTCCAGTACAGATACATGCCTTGATAGTTGCTGCCAACAGCAGACCGGCAATGTAAGACACAAATACATACCTACACTTGAACGTTGCAGCCAAAAATAGAAAGAAGTTTATGCTTTACTAGGCTTGCAGTGTACCTATGCGTGTAGTTGTTCGAACATCTGCTTCTAAATAAACAAACAATCATTCAAGGGCCGAATACGCACATGGTGTAAACTCCAATAAGGTCTACCTTTCCATAGAAGCAACACATCACAATACATTCCTTACACGCGTCCAATTGAGAAAAATGTTTGCTCTAGCAGCTGACTGTTCCAAAATATCTTGAACCGTCAATTGCCGCCTCGGTGCATCTCCCACCGGCTTCTTGCACAATCACGCGAACGCCAGTCATGGAGATGTCCCGTGGAGTCTCGTGGTCAGATGACCGCGACCCCATGTAGGAGAAATCTTTTCGTCACGTCCCAAACGTCGTCTTTCGTCTTTCCCATCCATCCAGCCGTGTCTTACTCGTCATGTATTCTTTCATCACAAGAAGCACATGGCTCATGATGGCACTTCTCTTGCTGTGAGTGATGAGATAGCATCTCGCGACCAGGATGATGCCATACTGCTCTCGACTTTCCTTCCTTGACTCATGACCCTCCTGGCTGTAGTGGCCGGCCCATGCAGATCACTGAATCTGGCCTCTGATCGATGGAAAACGCCTTTGGCAACGACACGGTGTCATCTACAGTATCCCTTTGCGTACAACCTTATCCTGGAAGGAAAATGGTCTTGTACGAAGTCAATATCGTTGATTGTCCAGTTGGAGGAGTCCGTCATGGGCGCACATCCAAGAGACTAGATAGCGCCGCATGTAGGAGAATCCGGATCTGGAAAGCCCTATACACATCCATCTCACCCGTCACCCCTGATGTCCATTTCCAGCAAGCTTCAAACTGGACAAGATGACACCTTTCTACTTTTGAAAGGTCGAGATGGATCAAGGGCGCCTCACATCTCCCTTGTCTCCATGTTTTCTCTCCTGCCATAGGGAGTTCATCCTGCCAGTCCAGTCTCTTTGCAGGGTCCTCGTAATCCTTTTGGGGGGTGTCCGAGAGAAGCGAAAGGTATTCCTGATTTTCTCGAATTTCCGACCAATGAAAATTAGGCCTTTTCTTACCCACCCTTGCCGACTAGACCTTTGTCCTTTGGGCCAATGAGGAGTCTAAAGTGGCCTTTCACCTCTTGGTTCACCTTGAGCCGTCTGCGACTAGCAAGGAGTCTTATCCTGGTCATATAGCAATGATAGGCTATAAACCGCCAATGCCCTCCGCTGAACCTCGACCTTGGACTATGCCCATATGCTCCCTTTTTCGACCCCCTCCATCATTCCGGTATGGCACATGGGATGGGGTCAGACCACACCATCTAGCCTCTAGCACACCAACTGACGACTTGACGGCACGAAAAAGTTTTCCCTCTAAACTCTTTCCCCCATCGTCCCCCTCTCTGCGTCTGTCTCCTTCTCGTCTCAAGTCTCGACCGGGAACTGCAGTCGTTCTCCGCGCGGCATCAGTCTCTTTTGACGCGACTAGTTGGCTGCCAAACTGTCCGGGGGCACCAAATAAGCGCCCCCGGTACTCATCATCAAAGTTACTAACAGAGTTCCCCGTTGACACTATTTACTCGTACTATACAAACGGATTACCTACTTACTACCACTACTACTACTACTACTACTACTACTACTACCATCATGCGGGTCGCTCGTTGCGGGTCGTTTCGAATAAGAGTCTGGCCCTGAGGCATCTATTCCCATTCGTCTGGAACTTTGGCAAGCAGCTTCCGAAATACCCTTCTCGACAGCTTCGTTTTATGATTACCCATAAGACTAGAAACCACCTGCAGCAACCAAAAGTCATGGTCGTATGTAATGCATCATTTCTCGAACGGCTTGCCTCCCTTCGAGTCCACCCAATGCCGGGGCCCAGGCGCAGGCCAGAACGTACGATCCTGCTACTTACGTCCCTGCCGTGGAGAGAACTTTCATGCAGTCCCTCCTCGACGGCGCCGTTGGACGAAGCTCGCCCGGGTTCCAACGAGATGAGGACAGACTTGCGCAGGGTCGTGTTTCCGTCATCTCACTAGAATCCTCCACTTCTTTTTTGGTCCCTCTCGATTGCATGAGTCTCATGTGAGATCCAATGCGGTTGGCACTGGAAGCACATGTGTGTCCTATCCTATTAGCTGAACCGTGACTACATACCTGCTCCGTACCTACTTACTACCTCCCTTATCCAATGCAAGTCATCGAAAAAGATAGTCGCCCCCCAGCATCGTACTGCATTAGTTGTCTGCAGCTACGGTGCCCTCTGGGCATGGGGGGAGAGATAGTGCGTAGCCGCTTTCGTTCACTCTTGTTCTTCTCCTGAGATGAGATGAACGGCAGGGCCATGCATATCGATGATCACTGCTGCAAGCTGACTCTGGGGTGACATTCTATAGAATGATCGGGGCTTTTTGGATTTCAGCTGCGCCAGGCCAACGGGATGCGATCACTGGCCAGAGAATCCCGGGTAGATAATTTATCACAATACCGTAAATGTTTCAATCAATCTCTCAGGCCGACGAATCGCTTGTCCAAGACACTGCCGGTCAGGTAAAGGACCGCATTGCATACTACGTCGAATGCGAAAAAGAGGTCCAGACGAACCTCTAGGATACTACTAGCCTCCGGTGCCTACATGACTTCACCATGGTCGTCATGTAAAGGCGTTTGCCAACCTGCATAAGCGTCGACGACTCATTTGCTTTTCTTTCCACAGTAAACAAGTGCCACTTTCATCAGAGTTCAGGTTCGTTTCGATTCGATAGTCATGGTTTTCCCGGCGGCCCACCAACAAACAAACGGGCTCGGAGATATTGACTATCAGAGGGAAGATGGAAAAACTTGTTCCAAAGTTGGAGAGCAGAGACGGAGAGAAGAAGCATGATGATGAAAGAACCTGACTGAGCACAACTTCAACTATCCAATGACATGACAGACAAGAATGTTTCCCGGCGTGTTCCAACATTTCATGGCTTGCAGAGGCGAGCGCACCCTCACAAGCTCACAAGCAGAAGCGAAGGGTGGAACGGTCCAGAAGAAGAACATGCTCACTATAGTTACCGATAATACGAATCGCATATTTTTTCTGGATAAAGGATGGCTTATCATATATCACTTGTGCGCAAGAGTGAAGGGTGGCTCAAACAGTTGTGTTGCATCGGCACATACACACACTCGGATTTTCCATGGTCATGGTGTTCAAAAGTCAATAGAGGGGAGAAGAAGATCAAAAGCTGTGTTATGTTGAAGCGCCTCGACATCGGAGGCGGCCTAGGTTCCCTGCAAGTGCCAGTGCGCCGGCCAGTTCCGGAGTGCCGGCAGGGCTAAAATAGTGACGAATGCAGGGAACAAGGACGGAAAAGTGTCACTCGTCCTGATTAACAGATTTTTTTTATTCTTTTGACGTTTTTTTCCTTTCTTGACCAGTGACCTCAAACCTGGGCTCCATCAATCTAGTGTACTAATCATAGGTACCGGTAGTGTACTACTAACAAGACGCGGGGACTGGTTGGAATGCGACCTGGTTCCTAGGCAGGTAGGTACAAGTCAGGAAAGCTGAGAGAGACAGATCATGATCGTGGATTTCACCTCATCGCCTTCTGTCCGTGTGTAAGTTGCCTCCCTCTCATGAGCACAAAAGATCCAAGGACGTGCAGAGGCGCAAAGTTTTGCTTGCTTCTGGAATGTCCGCTGCAGGCTCTGATGAGAGAAAGAATGAGGCCAACTGCTACCTTGCCTGGGATCCAATTGTGGATTCCATGGAGGGCAAGCAAGGTAACATTCAGTTCTGCTGCGTGCACACAGCGGAATATACAGAGTACTAACCTTAGGTAGGTTACCAGATCGACCTGAATGAACCGCTTTTGCCCACTACTGAACGACCCTCCGGTGCTACGTCGCTGGTAGTCCCGCTGGTAGGCCGACCTACCTAAGGTAAACCTGACCTCGGCAGGGCTGCCTCTGGTGTAGTGTACGCTACAACACTAGCGCTATAGGTGCCGAGTTGCGCCGTTTGTACCAGTACCCGAACCAGAGATGGGGTGGCGCGGGCAGCGCACTGGCCCAATATGCACCTTTCAGCTGCCTCCCATTCCCAGCGCCGCTCCCATTTGTCCGTTTACTTCAGCATATGCAAGTCCAAAGACACAGCCCACTTTTGCAAGAAAAAAAGTGCGATGCTACTGCTGCAGCAGAGAAAAAGAGACAGGACAGGGCCGGTTTCGACTTTTTTTTTTTTTGCCGCGCATGACCCCAGGAGATCGGCCGACCGATGGACCTGCCGAGCAGTTGTCTACTGCTACCGCCGCCCAGTAGTGGCCTGTAGCTCAGAAGCAGGTTCCAGGAGGTACG
Source organism: Pestalotiopsis sp. NC0098 (assembly GCA_022432395.1). Taxonomy (NCBI): domain Eukaryota; kingdom Fungi; phylum Ascomycota; class Sordariomycetes; order Amphisphaeriales; family Sporocadaceae; genus Pestalotiopsis; species Pestalotiopsis sp. NC0098. The sequence goes on along the minus strand of JAJKLJ010000004.1, from coordinate 810,926 downwards.
ACCCAGAAACAGTGCCCCTCCGATGGCCTGCTACTTGCTACCTGCTACCTGCTACCTGGGTTAGCTGACGATGCTATGAATATTCAGGGAACACTAAGGTAGGCACATATGCACTGTCGGCAGAGGCGAATACTGACCCGAGTCTGATTCCACGGTACCATGGAAGAAGGCGATGCAACGACTACCATGATCGCCGGGAGACGGATATACTCCCACGGATTCAGTAAAGTGAGGAGTCACTAGTAGTAAAGCCTGTGGTCGACGACTGCGCACTCCCACGGATGACAGGTACTGTAGCGTAGTAGAGGTGGCTACAACCTACCTACACTTACAACATACTGACTAACCCGAGCTAGCATGGCAAGCGAAGTGCAGGTATGTATCGATGGATGGGATGGGCAGGACACGCGCAGCCGATGGCCAGTCTTGGTTACCTTGCACCTCGATTCTTGGCCCATCCCAAGTTCTCAACCCATCATGGGTCTGGGCAGCTACTACTAGGAAGTAGGTAGGTACCGTACGGCCTGTCGTCTACACTAAAAGTGACCTGACATGGGGCCTGACTGTCCATCGCCCGGGTCGGAGCGGGAGAAGTGGAAAGCCCAGAGAAGTAGTGTGGTTGTGTAGTGCGTGTGCGCGCAGAGAGAAAGAGGATTATAACTCACCCCACCTCTCATCGCGGCTTTCTCTTGTCTTACCCTCCCTTCCTCTCTTCACGAGTACTTCGTCCTCCATTCTCTTCTTCTTATTTGCGGTTGCAAGGTGTGCAAGCTTAATACCCTGTCCCAGGGACCGCCTCGCTCCGTCATCACTTTTCTCTTATTATTCGTCTTTCCCGTCCATCCTCGTCACTCCCGGAAGCGCTTCTCTCCACCAAGCCCTCAAGGATTCTCTCTTAGTCACCACCATAGAGCTCCCTCTTCCGACGAGTCTTCCTTCGTTCTGCTTTTCGTTATTGTGAAATATCCCACCCCCAAAAAGAGCCGAAAAGAAATTACCCTGTTCTGAGATCTGCCCACCGAGGTACCCCCCGAAGATGCCCGTTCAACTGCTGCCAGCCTCCGCCGCGGCCTTTGCGCCGAGGGCTTCCTCTGTCAACGTCGTCCTGGGCTCAAAGGTCGAGCCGTGGTTAACACAGACCCTCAAGCGCGTCAACAAGGTCAAGCGCCCGCTCAACAGCGTACCCCAGCACCAGAGATGTCTGACCGATATCCTGTCGTCGCCAAACGCCATCTGGACCCTGACTTCCATCATGCTGCCCAAGCTGCCAGAGGCCGAACTACAGACGGAATCCAACCCGCTGCTCGAGGCCATTCGCAACTACCAGCTCCTGCACATCGAGGCTTATATTGTACATGTGGATATGGTCCTGCGCAACGAGGTCGCCTACAAGCTCACGCCAGACTCGATCACTGCTCTCATCGAGTACCACAAGGAAGTCCACTGCGTTGACGCAAAGGCCGCCACCTACGACTGGTCGGAAAAGGATCAGCAAGCCAAGAAGTTGCACGAGGACTTTGTTCAGGCCATCAACAGGTTCGTCTTCCGGACGCACGTCTCTGCCCTCGAGGGTCTGGAGGAGGAGGGTGCCGGAGAGTTGCTTTGTGGAAAGAGCGAGGACGTCAAGAACAACATCCTGGCCCTGATGAAGCCGCTTCTGCCCCCGCCGCCCAGGATCGTCGACGTCGTCCGCCAGCCTCCTCTGCTGCCCAGCTCCCCGGCAGGCGCAAGCATATGGTCCCAGTCCACGCCTTCGCCGGCCGCGGTCCCTGCGCCGGTGGACTCTTGGCGGGTGCTCCCCTCGAGCCCCAGCGTCACGTCGACTTGTTCCGATTCCACTCCGATCTGGGCCAACATGGGTCTGAGCGAGGTTCAAGTACCTTCACCTCCGACTCCTTTCAGTCAGCCATATACTACTGCCGGCTTCTTCTACAGTTCGCCCATGGTATCGGCGCCCATCCCGGCACTGCCTCTGCCCAGCATGTTGACGGCGCACTGCGGTATCAACACTGGCTTTGGCGGCTTCGGTTGGGATCGCTACCAAGAGTATGCTACGACAATGTGACAACCACCGCCCACAAGAAAGAGATCTCGGTCCCCGGTCGTTACCCATCCCTGAGAGGAGACATCCACCGTCTGCCTCAGCTCTGCTCCTCGGGCAGCTTGTACAAAGCATAAGGGCGTTTATTCGGCATCATCTCCACAGCGACTCGATATCACAACATCTCAGCATATATATCCCAGGGTTTTCTTTTTGGTCTCATTCAGGATTTTTCATTTTATAGCGAAGCGAGCGTTTGATTTTTTTTTTCGGGGACTCTCAACACCATCACCACCGCGAGCTCGGTCACAAGGCTAATCCTTTCCATCTCATCATGGGTCGGAGCCTGGGAGGGCTTTCTTTCCTTTTTCTGTTTTGTCTGGATCGCATTTACAACAGGGCAGGTCTTTGAGATATAGAAGACCGGGTTTTCTTATCACTTTAAAATAAGAGGTATACGCAGCAATGCAACCAACACCCAACACATACCCGGCAGAGACCGGAGGCAGAGATCATTTGGTTACCGGATTTCCTGTTTTTGTTTTTCTAGTTTTGTTTTTTTGGTTTACACGGCATAAAGCGGCTTTCTTTTTTGGATGATACCCCCATTCTGCGACTTGGGAACAATCACGACCTCCACCCAGTCTGCGCACTCGCTTCAAGTTTTCATACGAATTTTCCGGCCTTGTTACGAATGAAACGAACGACCTAATGACGAATACCTTATGAGCTCATGACGACTTCTCACGAAACTCGATCGACTTGACGTTGACAATTTCGGCGAAAGTCGTGCACTTACGGATTCAGGCGAGGAAGCAGGACTGTGTCTTTGCGATCCTCGTAGGTCGATTCACAACAAACATCATCTCGTAGCCGAGACGCGTCTTGGAGGAATACGCGGTCAGAGGCAGACACTGGTTGTCGACAACACCAAGGCTTCTTACCTGGTGGCCGGCCAGGCTTGCCACGGCGGCCACCCGGGATGCAAGCGGGACTTGAAAGCGATGGGAAGGAATCACAACTATACAAAGCTGGGCATAAAACACACGATAAAATTTCTGCTGGGCAGGGAGATGCATAGCCCTTTACTGTCGTCAAAGCTAGCATCATCCCAGCCCGCCGACCATCTTGCCGGAAGAGCGCCACCGCTCCGAGAAGGCACTAGGAAGCGCCGCGCCGAGTGGAATCAAGGGAATGACGGCCTGCTAGTCGGGCCCTTCTGCCCCCTTGATGCTCGAGCAGCGGTCGGTCTGGGCTAGAAGGACGCGGAATGGGCCTCACGGCTTCAGTTGGCGGAGGGCTGGTTCGATGAGCAGCAAAAATTGTAGTTCGTCCCTCTACATCTCGCAAGTCTTTGCTGGCTTGCGGGGCGCTCAATGATGAGATGTGCTGCGCGCATCTCAGCACTGAGCATGGGACGCTGGCCAATGGTATAAACAGTGTCCAGGTGACATTGTATATACCATTTGATTTGTGAATTTAGTAGTTAATCGAATACAAAAAAAAGTTACCACTCATTTGACCGTCTCTATTGAACTGCTATCTGTGAATATGGCCTCATGTCACATGCAGAAGATTTCCGAAAAGCATGCCAAGAACGGAGTATCTAAAAAGAGAGACCCAAGAGCAGCTATAGTAAGACAATTCGGAAAATCAAGATTTCGACTTCTACCTACGAGGCTGACACCATCCAGACGGGAGGCTGCATGCCCTGTTTCTAGAAATACTCTCTCCCCATCTAGGGAGGCGTCCCTGTGCCCCTGGATACAGACGATAGGGCACCCGAGAACAGCACCCCTCGTAAAGGTATCGGTATCCATACCTGGTGTGTATGCATGCAAGGTAAGATGCTGAGCCACAAGCCTGCAGAGCCAGAACCGGAACTGGAAACCTGGGGGAGGGGCGGGCGATAGGACATTCGGATAGTGGTCTGGTTCGACCAAGTTTGGTATCGTGCGTTGTTCCGGCTTATTGTCACTCTACTTTCCACTTCTGCAGCCCGGGTTATTCATATCTCGAAGGACGGAGGAGGGGCGGAAACAAGATATGCCGTTTCGGGGAAGATGGGAGATGGGAGATGGGCTGCGCCGAGATGTTGTGTATCTAGGTGTGTATGCAGTCATACAAGAGGTGAATATCGTTTCCTGATTCGGGATCCGGGTTTCTCGGTTGCGGAAATGGAGTCTTTTTACTAGGTCTTTTTGCAGGGGAAGTAAAGTTGTTACCTAGGTAGCAGTATGTGAGATTTTTGAAATGCAGTCAACTCTCGTCTTTTTACCTTTTTTGCTCCCGGGATCTGGACCTGCATTTACATTGACCGGGCGAGTTGAAGAAAGGATCTTAGGGCTGAGAGGGCATGGTATGCATTTTATGGAGTCGTTGATTGGCACACGCCGGATGACGCCGAACGACGCCGAACATGATGGGTGGAAATCCCTTTTGTTGCTGCCTATGACCTCTTTTCGGCAGACGCAAGGCTCGAATGATATTTCCCCCTAGTTTGTTGGAACGGTGCTGTTGCTTCCTACAACTCGGGGGTACGGACATGGCCGCCAGGACCGCGCCTCGTCAAAAAAGGCTGAGGTTGTGGTCGGTGTTGGTGCTGTGCAATCATGTCGTGCATCGATGTGTTGGTGGAAAGACGTGGGTTTGTGTTGGATCGATTGGCTGGCTTACGGGATGCGGATGACTTACCAATCAGGGGATTGCTCAAGTATGACAGGAGACCTAGTCACGAAATCAACCCTTTTTGTACTGCTTGTCGGATATTTTTTTTGGCGATTTCTATAGATTCTACCTGATTGATCATACTTAAGAGGCTCGTTCTGAGTCAACAGCCTTGATACCGCAAGCATCTCACTGCCTGGAATTGATACACAAGATCATGTGTGCATCTGTCAAGAAGTCTGCAGTAAGCACCGTTGTGTCAGGGCCGGTGTTCATATACTGATTCGGTCGTGAAATACTTGTGTCAAGTTGAATGAATGAATACAATGCCGTTGCATGCGCCAGTCTCTAAGACGTCTGATGCGGTAATGGTCGAAGGAGCATAGTCGTTGTCTGTTATGTTGCAACTGCAAGCCCGTGGCTATACCAACCTAACGATATTCAATCAGATCACGAGCAGACACCCAGATATATACAATGTGATGAAATGATAAGGTTGCGCGTTGTAAATACCCAATGTAGGTATGCAGAGAGTAAATAGGAAAAGAAAGGACCAAGACTTCTGATTCCATGAGTCAGGCACCACAACCAGATGCTCAGTCGACGCACGATCTACTGGAATAATCATGATTAGAATGCGATTGTCCATCAAGAGTAATGGAAGTCCAGATGCGCGTTCTTCATGTCAACCCTCCCCACGCAAGATGGAACGCGTCGGTTCTTGGGTTGGCCACAATGTTTACCTTGCCTGAAGAAAAATCTTTGTTCACGCGCACCGCGCAAAAGACCAACGACACTCGCACCAGCTTCGACAAACGGAGACAGCCCACAGCCGCGAGACACAACACACCATCGCCGAGATGGAAAAGCTCCAAGCATCGTGGAAGCAGCCGGACATGATGTCCAGAGAACAGATCGGCGAGGCCATTGAGCTGCTGCAGCGCGCGATTCGGGTCGGCCAGCACACCCTTGGCGACATCGAGAACCAGGCCCGCGACTTGATTGAAACCAGCAAACTGGAGCTTGCCAGAACAATGCGAGATGCCAAGAGAATAACAGTTGAGCAGACCATCGCAAAGAAGAGCGCACTTGAGCGTGCCACCGCCGAGTGGGTAGATAAGTTGGATCAATACCCTCTACCTAAGGTTCCTCTACCTGAGGTTCCGGCACCTGAGGTTCCGATGCAGTTGGATGAGGATCGCCGAAAGAAGAGACTGCTGAACTTCACCGGCGGCCTCACACCGGCAAACGCTCCTGCCAGTATTGTCCAAGGAGAAATCGCGCCAACCCAGTCCTTGGTTGATGTTCAACCTCTCCCCAGAACCACTGACTCGGCAAACAATGCAACAACATTTTCATTTCGAGGCCCGCCGAGCCTTCAGCGCTTCTTTGAGGATGGATGGGCAACAGCTGCAGAGCAGTACTCCAGACCATCAACTCCCTTGACCATATATCAAGAAGTAGAGGCCAAATCGCCAGGCGTCTGTCCCGAGAGCCCCGACACCCGCGAACCCCGACTTCGCCGCAGCAAGAGAAGACTGCCTTCTGCAGATGCAGACGCCTCCGTTCCAATTGATGCTGCGACCCGAGACCCCCAAGAAAAGATCACACCGTCAGACTTCTCTCCGAATACCCAACCTCGCCGCGAGGTCACCGCCATGGCAGACGACCCAACGACACAGATGTGGCTGGAAGTCATGTCTTTGGATAAGCAGATCACCAAGCTCCAGGCATAAACGTTCGAATCTTCGTCTCTTCGAATTCGCAAGTCTCGTCACACCAGGCTGCATGGCGTGACCCGAAACGACACACGCCTAATCATCATATTGAAAGAGGATGCCAAATGGAGCCTCGAGAGAATCCACGCCTATTGCAAGGAGCACAACAACCCCAATATCACAATGGGCCAATTGGAGTACATCTGTTCAGAGTTTTTCCCGGACCCTTTCGAGAAATACACCATCTAATCATGAGCGACCGCCAAGAGTCGCATGCAGCATCAGCGTAGCACTTTGTCCCCCTCTTTGCGCTACCACGTCAGCCTCGCGGGTGCGATCACTTCTCGTTACACAGAGCGGCAGCTGGAGCAAAATGAGGGGTGACAGAGTCTCTGGTGGCGACTACTGTGCGATCTCACAGCTGACATCTCGTCCACGGCCACGAGACTCGATCTTGATTTTCTCTTCCTTTCTTGTTCAAAAGCTTCCATCGTTTGTACAAAGTCATCAAACGCATTGGAAGACTCATCGCGAGGGTCTTGATCTCGCCGGATCCAACAAGGACTTATTGTCCAATCGTCATTCACCACCATGCGTCTTTCTGTGGTCTTCAGCCTCGCGTTCGCCATCGCAGGTGTGCAAGGCACATCTCCGTACTGCCTTGGGATGACTCAGGATGTGGATTGGTGCTGGTAAGGACTAATCCTTGCTCTGCGAAGCAACCAGAACCTCTCAATTTACATCGCTAACAGGTCGACGTGTTTAGGAACAACTTGATTTACGGAAGATGTCATGATAACAAGCTTGTCGTGACTCACGACTGCGACTACAAGTCAGAGACGTGCAGTGATGCTCAGGCCGGTGGTGCAAGCTGTGTGGATAAGCCCAAATGATAATAGCTGGAAGAAGGCTTGCGAATGTAATCATGACTTGAAGGGATAGGCAAAAGGATGGAAGCAGATTGGTTTATGGTTCACCAAATCGCAGTTTTCTCTGGAAGAGTGCGAGGAATTGTTGCGACGTCTAGGTTCGATGCTTTTGATTCGAATTCCCGAGCTCATACTGTCAGACACGTGAAAAAGAGATGTGTACATCAATTCGAGGATAATAATACAATGAAATCAACGATCTGTTGCGAAATGCCCATTCAACACTGAGCTGTCGCAAATTCAGAGGCTCTAATTATTAATGAGCTGTTCCATCATAGAGCCATGCCACAGCGTCGACGAGTCCCAGTATACAAATCACGTCTGCTGCATAGTCGGAGAGAACTTGCAATTTAAGCATGTTTCTTGCCACGAGTCCATCTCGGTATCTGTTCTCGATCAAAATACCACTCCTCGCCTATCGCAGCACTTGATTGTCCACTTTCATGGTATCATTCGTGTTCGGCTGCACATACTTTGTGTTGAATATGCAAGCCTGGGCACAGCACGTTTTTATGTATATGCACAAATTACTAACATCTTCGTTCCAGATCAAACGTCAGAGGACAAGTGTACGCCGAGCCCTGGCAATAGCTACGTAGTCTCCCCGGCCCACACGCTCAAGATCTGACCGCCGCTTTCTGTAGAGGCTAGAGACTACAATACTGGAGTCTAGTATACTATAGCATCCGGCCCCACTTGCTCTCTTCAAGAAAGACCCAGAGACCCTCAGCTCGCAAGCAAACAGAGCAAGTGGGTCCGACAGCCCAATCATGGTCCTCGATTCGTGGTTGTAATAGGAGTTGGGTATTGCTTCAACGTCTATATAATACCATCGACGACGTCTCTTCTCAAGAGAAAGAAGTTCAGACATCAGACACAGACAACTTCACATCCATATCCATTACACCCCATTCTAACATAATTCTCTTCCTATAAAAAAAGATCAGAAAATCACCATGTCTTCCATCCGTCGCGCCGATCCTCCCCTGCAAGACAGTGTCTTCAAGATGTTTGACATGACTGGCAAAGTCACCATCATCACTGGAGGCTCTGGCGGTATAGGCTACGAGGTTGCTCGCGCCTTGGCTGAGGCCGGCTCCGCCGTGGCCCTTTGGTATCACTCCTCGTCCACCGCGCAGAAGCAGGCAGAGACCATTGAGAACGACTTCAAGGTCAAGTGCCGCGCTTACAAGTGTGATGTATCCAACTTCGACGATGTACGTTGTGTTCTTATCTTCTTTCTCCTATAAATTTAGATCCATGTCTGGCTGATATGTCAACCCAAAGGTCTGTGCCGTTGTCGACAAAGTCGTTCAAGATTTCGGCAGGTTGGACGTCATGATCGCCAACGCCGGCAAGCCCTCAAGAGCCGCCGGGCTGGACGACAAGCTCGAGGACTGGCACCGCATCGTAGATCTCGATTTCAACGGCGCCTTCTACTGCGCCCGCGCGGCAGGCGAGATTTTCCGCAAGCAAGGCTCGGGCAATCTGATCTTCACTGGATCCATGAGTGGCCACATTGCAAATGTTCCGCAACTGCAGGTAAGTCATCAAACAAGGAAACAATTTCTCCCTCACCAGCATTGGAAAGAGACCACGCTGATCATAATACACGCAGGCATGTTACAACGCCTGCAAAGCCGGCGTCATCCACCTCGCCAAGTCATTGGCCGTCGAGTGGGCAGGATTCGCCAGAGTCAACTGCGTGAGCCCCGGGTACATCAACACGGCCATTTCGGATGACTGCCCCCAGTCGCTCAAGGACGATTGGTACTCTCGCACTCCGATGCGCAGAGATGCGGACCCAAGAGAGCTCAAGGGCATCTACCTGTACTTGGCCTCGGACGCGAGTACCTTCACAACAGGATCTGATATCTTGGTGGACGGAGGGTACACGTGTATTTGAAGCGTTAATAGTCTGCTACACGGACAACCAGGAACCTAGTTCCACTATGAATATACGTAAATACAAAAAAGAAGTTACAATTAGACAACGCCCCTCACGAAGGAAGTGGCCATGAATGCGGCTGCTTCACATCCTCCTGCACAGTTGGGCCCGAATGGACATTGACCGTGTTGCCAAAATTGTCGTTCGTCACGCTATGGCTGGACAGGGGCGAAAACGCATCCTTGGTCGGGCTGACCGGCGACAGAGGGTGGATTGCTTCCTCGTCGTCCTCCACGCGGGTGTTCAGGATCGACATGCCCCAGGTCATGTTCTTGCGGATCACCGGGCGGCTGTTTCCTGAGGCGTACGGGGCCGACGACTGCTTGGATGCCGCCGTCGTTCCCCACGCCTTGGGGCGGATGGATATCCAGACTGGTCGCAGCGTTGGCAGGCATGCTTCACGATGTTAGTCGCCGTCAGAAAAGGAGCAGGGGTTTCCTATTCGCGAGGCTTACCTGAGATGATGGCAAAGTCGGCTTCGACAGTGGCCCAGATTGCCTGGTCAATGACGTTCCAGGTCATGTCGGCCGTTGTCGGCTGCTTGACGACGGCGACGAGTCTCATGATGGATGCCAAACAGACACTGCCGCTAGTTAGCACATTGAATCATCTCTGACGAACAAATGGGGTTGTCATACAAGCCTCCCAGAAGGAACATGGAAGCAATGGCTCTCTTTTGGTTGCCGGACACGTTGAGCTTCTTGACGTATGGCAGAGGCAGGACGAGAAGCGCGACGTCGATGAGGATATTCGGAATCGAGATGGCGAATAGGAACTTTTGGCTGTCGACATTGCAGTCCGCATCCACGGTCTTGTCCCAGAAGCCGCGAGTCGGGATGCACTGCAGGAGGGTGAGGAGGAACTGCATTATCTTCTCGTCAGTGACAGAAACCCTGGATTATCGCTTTGATACCTACCACAGTGATTCCCCACATGAAGACCAACGAGGCCATGATGCCAATGGGGATCTTGATGTTGGACATCTTGAAGATGCGCCAGTAGAGGGCGAGAATGGAGAACTTGACAAAGACGATGACGCCAGTGTAAGTCAGCTCGCAGGCAAAGTCGGCAATCAAAAGATCCTCCATGACGTTGGGGCCAAATGTCTGGATGTGTTTTCCGAGAGCGCGTGGGATCCCTATACGTTCTGATTAGTACAGCTCGATCCCAAGAACAGCTGAGAATCACTTACACCAGAGCAAAGTAGCCGTAAGGCCTATAGCACAAGCCTGGCAAATGTCAGCTCTCAGTCTTGGATCCTTTCTTCGTTCTGATGGAAAGGAACTTACAGCACTGGCGAGAATAAGCCAGTCGTCAAACCACATGCCGGCGCCTCTGCGTCTTCGACACCAGACCCGGAGGCCGACGCATATCAACGCAATGGCGCACGGTATCGTGGACGACGCGTACAGATTAGGCTGCCGAGTCTCTGTGAGATCGGGAAGCGTTGTTTCGTTTGCCATTTTGACGAAGATGCAAGATACAGCACTTGGGCAGGGCGATTATGCAGAGACTAATCACTCGTGATTGGTAATTGCGAACGGTAGCATCGGAGCAGATGAAGATATATCATCGGTACACAAGAAACGCCTCTGCCCGGTAGCGAGCAGAATTCTTCCTTACTATTTTCTGCTCAACTCCGCACTCTGATCTGATATTGTTCCTGCCGGGGTCTTTCCACTGCCCAAACTATTCCCGTATGCCACCCATGGCATTATCGTCAGCGCAGGATTCTGCAGGGGAAATTGGTGTCTATTCCTCGGCCACGAAGAATTCTGCAACGATCGGCATGTATGAAGAATAAGGTATGCACAGTGCACCCAGACGTCTCTCGCCCTGATGCTGGTTCTGAAAATGCGGATGCATGCGGGAGGCGGCAAAGACTGGGGTTCTCGTATGGCATGATGCAGAGTTGCGAGGAGATCGGGCCAGTCATACTACGCATGAGCGTGACTGACCACCCTATCTCGACATCGCGATGCTCCAGCCCCGCGATCCTAACAATGGGGCAGCACATTCCCTCGCCTTCCGGGTTTGGCATCACTCATCACAGACGGCATCTACAGTCGCCAAGAGTTCCCAGTTCGGGACTTGGCGAGCCTGTCAGTGTTATTTCGAGCAGCGTGGAGTAGCGGAACATCGCTCCCGGCGATCCCTTCCCGTTGCCCTGAAGGATCATCCCGGACGGGGGGTCAAACGCAGGGATCGCTAAAGGACCGAGTCTTGCAATGTGGGTATGGAGAATCCCACAATAACCAGGCACAAAGGACCTGAGTGCTACGGATACGTAGGTATCTGCAACATAACAGTAAGCGGGACGGGCAACTCGGCAGTGGTGGATTACCTTGCCCCAACCGTGAAATAATCAGTGGGCTGAAGGACCCGAAGTCTTTTCACACTGCAATTCATGATATGTTGCTCGGGGCTAGGGAGTGGAGCGATGACCACCGACTATTTCGATGCTACTGCATCCTTCGAGTTGGTCCCCTGGCATGTATGAGAGCGACATCGCGGAAAGGGCTGCTTGTTATATCTCACTTTGTCCCGCCGTGGACCTTTGCCCAACGGGCGTTTTTGGTGGTGTGATCGATAAACATAACGACTACAGTATCCGACCGTAAACTGCAAAAGACTTCTGACCTAGCTCACTTGGTCGAGATTTCTATACACTCTTTCTCACACATACGAATAACAACATGTCCTCAAGCAAGCCAGAAATCGTGCTCGTGCCCGGCGCCTTCGGCACGCCGGCCGGCTTCGACAAGCTGGCCGAGCACCTGCACGCCGCCGGCTTCTCGACGCACGGCGCCGCCTACCCGAGCTGCAACCCGGCGGACCCGGCCGCGGCGAGCAGCGCCAAGGATATCGCCTTTGTCCGCGACGAGGTCCTGCTGCCGCTGCTCGACGCCGGCAGGGACCTCGTCGTCCTCGTGCACTCGTACGGCGGCGTCGTCGGCGGCGCCGCGGCCAAGGGCCTCGACAAGGCGAGCCGGGCCGCCGCGGGCCAGAAGGGCGGCGTTGTCGGCTTGATCTACGTCGTCGGCAATATCACGCTCGAGGGAGAGTCCCTCTTGGAGGCCGTCGGGGGCGCCTATCCCCCGTTCATCAAAGTCGGCAAGGTCTGTCAAAATCACAAGGAAGAACCAAGACTGATCACGCGCTGACATGTATAATCACTCCAGCCGGGCGAGGGCCTCGCCGTCATAGAGCCGGCAATGGACATCCTGTACAACGACCAGGACGCGAGCCGCGAGGCGGAGCTGGCGGCCTTCATGCAGCCGCACGCCGTGGCTGCGTTCGAGACCAAGCCGTCGGCGCCGGCGTGGGCGGACGCGGCGTTCGACGGCCGGCGGGCGTACGTGCGCACGCTGGACGACAACTGCAACCCGTACCCGCTGCAGAACATCTGGATCGAGAAGTCCAAGGTGAAGTGGGACGTGGTCGACTTCAAGTCTGGACACATGCCGTTCGAGAGCAAGCCCGAGGAACTGGCGGTGCACATTGTCAAGTTCGTCGAGGGGTTCGGTTCCAGAGCTTGTGAGTAGTTTTCAGGGCCGGATTTGAGGCGGACGTAGGCAAGATTGTAGGATATGGTCAAGACATGTATAAGCATAATATTATGGATATGGATTGTTGCAATTTACTGTTTTCAGCTTCTGTGACACATGCGCTTGTCTTTGGTTTTGGTTTTCCATCGCGATTCTGGGAATTAGAAGCCAACGAATGATTAATCTAACAATATTCCTAGGAGCCATGGTAAGAATAGTACATACACCACACTACTTCGTATTTCAATCAGCATACATGTCGGGGATCGATAGGCTGATGAAAAAAATCGTACACATACGAACAAGAATTTCCAGCATTTCCGAGCGGGCAATATCCATCTAAAAATGGCTTCACACATCGTCACATCATTCGAGCATCTCAAGGTAGCACCCCACGGGAAAGCAAAAGGCTACAATTGGACAATGTCGAGGCCATCGAGGTGCCCAAGAACCCAGGCCAAATGCTCACATCAAATTATGTCATTGCTTCTCATCTATTCCAAACATAATCAGGACAGACGGTCAAAGATTTGGATAATCACATAGAAGAATGGCCCCCAAATTAGAGCAACCAATGCCGTCGACCAATTCGTGATTTGGGGGCCACGATGATGTACAAAGATGCACATCACATCAGTCCGTCTCCACTTGGGAACCGAGGATGCCGATAAAAAAAGAGACAAGTGCCATTCTTACGAAAGTGTATCCATATGAGGACCCTTCACTCGAGACGATCTCGCGGATAAGTGCAGCTATTCCGGGGGGTTGAGAGTCGAGGCCCAACATCGAGTATGTTGTAAGCCCGCACTGTGAGAGACTAATACGCCGGGGACCGATGAGGTGCTAGCCTCTAAGTTGGTACCTTGTATCATCAGTCGACAGATATCATCTGTTCGGCGATAGGAAAGAAATTTCCGACTCGAATCACGGCAGTTGAGATCATGGTAGATATCATATGAGTTCGCTTATGGCTTGCATATTTGCTGCAGATTAGGTGATGCTGATCATGTTCCTACCTTGCATTGTTTTTCCTAGTTCTGTTATCAAGGTGAGATGGATGTCCAAATAGAGCAAATTCCATCACGTTGGAGAGAAGTCAAATCTTGAGCTACAAGGCACTGAGATGGACCGCTCTTCAAGGGTCATCAATTTTAGAAGCAATTGGAGTATCAATTGCGAGGGTGAACCCACGAATAGTCATCAATACATGAGCACATGTGTTGTTTCCAGTGGGTTTTGTCTATGGGACGGGAGAGGCTCGTGCCGCCCAAGCCACCCGGCTGTTTGGAGTGGGTTTGCATGGAAGACATTCCTTCTGGAAAGGAACCGAGGTATGTGGTGATATTCACAAGAACCATGACCGCTCTATCGACGAATGCACAATACACTCACTGGTGTGCTGCAAACACGGTCAGATCACAGACTCTAGAGGGCCCTAAGTCGTCCTTTGGGGGCCGTTGATGATAGATCCCAGCGAAAAGATCCTAACTTCACATACTAGCCCAACGGCTCTGACCGCAACGCCAGTGGCTCCAGTGGAGCTCACTAACCATATCATAAGATCCTCAACCCGGGGGAGAGACCCAGACAGGCGGCACAGCTGGAATTGACGATCCTTCCGAGCCCATCTCTATCTCCCTATTCTGGGAACTGCAGAACGATTTTAACAGAGCATATACCTGGTGCAGACAAATGGTTACCTTGCTTACCTGGCAATCTCACAGAAACAGTGTTACATTATGTGTGGATCCCCCGCCTGTGCTGCACCGCCGAGGAGATGATAACATCGGTGACGATGGATTCTACGCTATTATGGCGTACCTAGCGTACCGTGCATGTCCAGAGATACATACTACCAGGCGAGCCAGGTAGGACGAAAATACACACCGAGGCCTGTCAGTCACAGCAAGGTCACTGTCGAAATCGGGCCAGAAGCTTGATACGCGGATGATCGACAGTACCCTGAACGGACGGAGGGTTTACTGTTTGTTCATCGGAAAAGCAAAGTCTTGGCTATAGCACCAATCAAATTGTCCCTGCTAGGCATGCGTATTTGGTATACTGACTTTTTGAATTCCTAGGTAGGTAGACACTCTGCCACTCCCATCGCGAATATCTACGATACAGTCGTTTTCCAAATTGATACCTTGCCCTACAAGTGAATCTTACATGAATTTGTGGACGTAATGTGATCAAAGCTGTCTTGTACACCGCGTATGAGTAAATAGACATGATGTTATCGAATCATAATTTCATTATTGTAGCAACTGTCTGAATACAGCTTCATCAACAGTATTGTGTAAAACCCCACGCCAAGTAACAAGATCGCTCGGACTCTGGCCTGTTCCTGTGGGACTGTGTTCAGCACAGCAATCTTCAATCCACAAGGATGGGAACTAAAGTGTGCAATCTCCAGCGGAGCGAGTAACCACTCCGGGAATACCATAACTATCTATGGGTGCCATGGAGAGCAACTAGCGTCGAGATCAGCCCTGTATTGACCCAGAATCGCCTCGGAAGGATTCTTGGGCGCATTTAAACTGTACTGCTCGGGAGAACACTGCGTATGGGATTGCGATCCCTCCGCCGCCGTTTTGTGTGTGCCGTGGACCTGCTTGAATGGATCATGAATGCCGGCGACGTCAAGTGCGGAGCTTGATCAAGGAGACGTTCTTGTAATCCACAGACTCGTTCCTGCTAAATTTGTTCGCAACTTGGGCAGTTGTTGGACGAGCGTGGTCCACTTGTACACAGATCGTGCTATAGACTAGCACCGTGTTGAGATTCTATACTGCGCCATACTGCTTTGCTAGCGTCTGGGTCTTTGGTATTTGGCAACTATTAATGTCGAGATGTATAAATATGACATCTTATAACGTTGACGCTCTAGTAGAGAATTCTCGTAAATATTGTATTCTTTGTCTCCAGTCTTTGTGACACCTGTTCTTAAAAGATACCTGAACAACCTGCCCATTTTCAATATATGAATGGTTCTTGTTGTTTGATACAGATATCCCCAAACACTTTCAATATGACGAGGACACTTCTCAACGATAGTGCGGACACATATGCCGCGACCAAACAGCCCCAACATACTGTCAATGGCTCAAGCAAGCCAGATGGGTGGAATGGTACACACATTCACAACCATAGCGACCCGTACGCTTTACTACGAGACTGCAACGCCAACTCTCGGTAAGTATTTGTCTCTTGTCCTCCCGAATACGGCACGTTCTAATACATTGGCATAGTTTGACCGCACAACACTACCTCTGGAAAGACCTTCTTGGATTCCTCGTTCACCCAGACATTCCAACAAATCAAGTAGATCTCAAGATTGCCGATGTAGCTACGGGGAACGGGTGAGCTCTTATATATCAGAAAGATATTAAACCTGCCGAGACTGACAAAGAAAACAAAGCATCTGGCTTCACGATTTCGCCAGCAAAAAGCCCAACTCAATCGAGCTCCACGGCTTCGACATCAGCCTGGACCAGGTCGGCCCCAAGCCCTGGCTGCCGGCCAACATGCACATGCACACCTGGAACTTGTTCGAGGAGCCGCCGCCAGAGTTCGTGGGCTACTTTGACGTGGTTCACGTCCGGCTCATCACCGTCGTCGTCAAGAACAACGATCCCCGCCCTGTGCTGGAGAACCTGTCCAAGCTTCTGAGTAGATTCTCCTCCCCAAAATAAAATAAAATGCACAATGCTAACGAGATGTATTAACAGAGCCCGGAGGCTACCTGCAATGGGACGAGGTCGACACCATCGGGTGCTCCATCAAGACCGTCCCCGGCGTCTCGGCTCCGAATCTCGACACGCTCTTCTCACAGCTCAAGGGGCGCGATACGTAAGCTCACCTCCCATTTTACACCCATTCACACTTCACAGAAGCGAATGTTGACATGGAATAGATGGAAATACGAACTCAAGCATATCATGAACGAAAACGGATACACCGGATCGGAACTATACACCTACGAGTACGGCCTCGGTATGGCCAGACTTTGGAGTGACGTGTACGTTTACTTCTACTCACCCCCCTGGGAAATTGTGTCATGATGAGATACTGACCAGACACAGCTATGTCAGCACCTGGAAGGAGTTTGCCGATAACATTCTCAAGACGCCCGAAGTCTCGAGCGAGCTGGAGCGAAAGGGCCTGGAGGAGAGCCGAAGGGGTGCGGCCATCATGGTGCCCAAGCTGGTGTGGGTGGCGAAGAAGCTATAAGTTGCCCCGGCGCAGTGTCTTTTGATATGGTTTGGTAGTTGTACAATGTAGAGCGGAACTCGACTATATATCCTTCATCAAGTACAAATTTTTATTTCGAGGCAAAGCAAAAAGTCTCGTGGACTGTTCATGAGCAAATCGTTGAGTAACCTGAGTATGATATACCGTAGACCAACCTCATATGCTTGAGTACCGTATCATCACTTGTGGAGCCGGGACTATGCGCAATGAGGAAGTGAACCGCCAACAACCAACTTACATGCTCGACTCCATACCGTGGGCCATCGTCAACAGGGTCTATAAATTGAGGAAGAGGGGTACCAGGTCGTGGAAACGCACATTCCATACCTGCGTATGGTACATATATTTATATTCTCTCAAGTTGTATTCCCATCTCCTGGAGTGCCAGGTGTTTCTTCTCTTGATCTTGTGATTTGACTTGAAAGCATTCAATATACTCAAAATGGCATCTAGACTAACTCTTGATGGTGGTATTGCCCTAGTCACTGGCGTGAGTACACTATGAAACCCACGTTCATGCTTCTTACAAATAGCTCGACTAAATCTGAATGAAAATAAAGGCCGCTCAGGGTATCGGCAAAGAAACGGCGCTCGCCTTCGCTGAAGCCGGCGCCAAGGGTGTCATCTTCGCCGACATCAACCACGAGGGCGTCAAGGCCGCCGCCGAGGAGAGCTCAAAGTATGCGAGGCACACCGGGTACCGGGCTCTCGCGGTCAAAGTCGACTTGACCGACATGCAGAGCGTGCAAGACATGGTGGAAACGACGGTCAGGGAGTTTGGACGAATTGACTACGCCGTCAACAGCGCCGGAGTAAGTCTTGCACATTTCCACACAACTAAAGATAGTTGTCCGATCATGCTGACGGTGACTCGCATACTAACGACCTGGCCTTCAGATCGAGATGGAACACTATACCTCCTTCACCCCTGCGGTGGATCTGGACGTGTTCGCCAAGATGAACGACACCAACATCACGGGCGCGGTGCGCTTCGTTCGCGCCGTCATGGAAGCCATGTCCCAGCAAGAGCCCACCACATTCTCGGGAACATCGCGGCACGCATCGCGCAGCCTCGGGAGGGGTTCCATCGTCCTGATGGGCTCCTTGAACTCTCTCCTGGGCATACCGGGCGTCATTTCGTACGCGACCGCCAAGCACGCCGTCATCGGAATCATGAAGTCCGCCGGTAAGTCATCTCTTCGAGCTCATCCCCGTTCGAATGTCCCCGCCCAGAGACACAGCAACTGACCAGAAAACTCCCTCGTCCTTAGCTGTCGACGCGCTGGCCCTGCAGAGCGAGATCCGCGTCAACGCCGTCTGCCCGGGCTTCGTGGACACGCCCATGGTGCAGAACTCGATGAGCAAGAACCCGGCGGTCAAGTACGCCATCGAGACCCTTACGCCGCTTCGGCGGATGGCCACCGTCGACGAGGTCGCCGATTATATCGTGTTCCTGTCAAGTCCCTCGGCCAGCTTTATCAATGGCACCGCTCTGGCCATCGATGCCGGCTTCGCGTTGCCTGCGCCTCTGCCTCTGCCGACTGCGTAGGTGTGGAATCAACAGGCCGCTAAATCACAAGATAGCTCTGGATTTCGCATCGTGTTTTGCCAATGTAGTTTTCTTTCCAGCACAGATCATTGTAGAATCTAGACTCCATGGCAGAATGCTACGCCCGTATTGGTAAGAATTGAATTGTATTATATATTATCGAGCATGGATTCGTGACCATTAAACTCTTTCCGAGATCCATTCCCACCACTTGTCCACCTTGCCCTCGAGCACGCTGCCTCCGGCCACGTCGATTTCGATGTCGAATTCTCTCATTTGGCTAAAGGCAAACTTTTCCGAGCCGTACTCGCCGAGCCAGTCCTCGTTGTCGTCGTCGGCCAGCTCGTCGGCGCCGACGCCCGAGGCCTTGAGGCCCTTGCTCCTGCTCTGCCGTATCCGGCCGAGCTCGGCCTCGAGGTTGCTCTTGACCAGGGACGCGGGCAGGGCCGTGAAGAGATCCGTCTTGTTGGCGGCGACGAGGAGGTGCACGGCATGGGGGGCCTTGGACGTCTTGCCGACGCCCATGCGCTTCTGCAGGGCCAGGAGGACGTCGAAGAGGTAGTTGGCGGCGGCGGCGAGGTTCTCGTCCAGGGCGGCGGCGTCGACGACGAAGACGACGCCCCGGAGCGGGTCCTTGTCGTTGATCTTGCCCATGGCCAGGTCGCGCAGCTTGCCGTGGCCGGGCGTGTCCTGGAGGATGAACTTGGTGTGCGAGCCCGGGGCATCCTCGTGCGCGGCCTCGCGGAAGGACTGCACTCCGTTATCGGTGGAGGTGGTCAACTCGATCGACTGGGGAGTCTGCGACGTGTGGGTGGGAGTGGCATTGTCGCCGCGCTCCAGGAGGGTGAGGAGTGAGGTCTTGCCGCCGCCCGGAGGACCGACGAGCAGGATGGAGGGCAGACTCGTGTACGGCGTCGTACTGCTGATGTAGAAGTGGACGAGCAGGGGGGCGATGAGCACGATGAGCGCGCCGACCACAAAGATGGGCGTCGACGGCGTCAGGATGTACTCAAAGTACTGTTTGAGCTCGTCCATGGTGATGCGGTCCATGATGTATGCGGGTGCAAGCTGCAGCTGCTGAGGAAGCAGGTGTTTTCTTGAGCTTGTACGATCAAGCTCCTCCTTTTTTCTATTTTGTTGACTTGGGCAGAGTGTCGATCCCTCCTCAAAGGTCAGGCAAGTCGAGCCACGATGGTGCTGTGCTGTCCTAAAACGGTGCGATTGTGGTCTTATCGGAGAAGCCAACGGCCGTCAAAAGCTCAATTGCTTTTGCTTTGGGGCACCCACCGCCGTTAACTCGCCTAGAGCTCAGCTAAACGGATGGAACTCAGGGTTCAGCTCGCCAAGCTTTTACCTTACCTGCCTACGCGGCTGCGGGAGGCTGTGATCTGACAGCACCTGGAGGCGTTCCCAATTGTTCGCCCCGAGGCTTCCTTTGGCTCCCCTCGGCTTCCCCTACAGTGAAGCCAGTGAAGCTTCACAAGGCATGACCCCTGTCTCCCAACTGTTCTCTCGGGGACTTTAGGGCCAATCGAACACGGCGATCGCTTCTAGCGCGTTGCTTGACGGTGGCGCGGCAGACGTTGACACTGGCTCGTTTCTGCAGGTAATGAACGGAGGGCTGACGAAGAAGGCATTGTCAAGAAGAGCCAATCTGCACTTTTTTTTTTCTTCCTCCATTCTTCCTCTATGCGCCCGTAAGCCCTCCGCCTTGTCTCGGGGTCCCACTCGTAACACCATAAGACTTGACATCTTTTCGGGCGTTTCATCGACTCTTTGCCATATGTTCTTCTCCCTTCTGTGATGCTTCATTTGTAGATACCCTCGCGCGCCGAACGCCCTCTCCATCCCCTGGGCCATTGATCTGCTCCGTAATCTAGTCCGACTTGCCGAGTTCCGGGGCCTCGTCCATCCTCCTACTACCTTTTAGTCTCGAGCCGAAGCCAACGCGATCTCGCTACCGACAGCTTCCAGAAAACAAGAAGAACACCATACAAGAAGAAGCGAAACTTTAATACATCCCTCGTTCCCGCCGCGACTGATGTCGTCTACACCCCAAAATGGCTCTACCGGAGCCCCGATACAACCGTCCAACAAAGGAAGCGCCGCTGCGCCCCAGCTGAGCGCGGAAGCCATGGAGATGGGCAACATGCCTGGCGGCGACTCACCGCCTCAGGAGGACATCATGCAGCTCGCCAGAGTCGGCAACATCCAGGGCATGGAGAAGCTCTTCGAGAAGGGCGACTTCGACGCCACGTATGCAGACGACGAGGGCATCACCCCATTGCATGTATGCTACACAGCTTGGACACGTGCCCGCGTGAAGCGGAAAGAAGGAATGCTAACAACTGCCGACAGTGGGCCGCAATCAACAACCAGTATGCCATGGTCAAGTTCCTGATCGAGAAGGGTGCGGATCTGAACAGGAAGGGAGGCGAGTCCGTCGCGACGCCACTGCAATGGGCAGCGCAGCGATCCAACTACTATACCGTGAACCTGCTCCTGCAACACGGAGCCGACCCCTTGATCTCCGACGCCCAGGGCTACAACACTCTGCATATCTCGACGTTTAATGGCAACGTGATGCTGCTCACGCTGCTGCTGCACCAAGGCATTCCGGTGGACGTGGCTGACAGCTATGGCCACAGCGCTCTCATGTGGGCAGCATACAAGGGATACCCGCTCTGCGTCGACCTGTTCCTACGATGGGGCGCCAGCGTGCACGAGACGGACGAGCAAGGCTTCACTGCTTTGCATTGGGCTCTCGTCAAGGGTTCTGCGCCGTGCGTCATGAAGCTCATCGAGTATGGTTCCGACAGGTTTGCCAAGACCACAACCGGCAAGACGCCCGCCATCACGGCTCAGGATCTCAACACGACTGGCGCCTGGCACCGAGCCCTCAAGGAATGCGGCTACGATGAGGATGGCCACCCCGTGATACCTTGGTGGCCCGGAGCCTCCTTATTCTTGCAGGACAAGCGCACCTTTATGAATAGGTTCCTGTTCTTGCTGCCCTTCTCCCTGTTATGGATCGAGCTGATGCTCCTCGCGAAACTGCCAATTTTCCTGTCTTTACCGTTTGCGCTGCTGGTCGGCTTTTCATATCAGTGGATGACGACACAGGTTATCGAATACGGACCTCCTGACATGAGACACTTGCACAAGACTGTAGGTACCGCCTTGGATCACATGTTCACACCGTCGCTAACTTGCAACAGCCATGGCTTGCAGGAATATTTGCTGGCTCTCTTTTCCTGGTTGCTGTGGGATGGTTCTTGACCGTCTTGCCAGGCACATTCTCTGACCACCCTCTGCTCAACTTTGCATTCGCGACGGCAATTGGACTTTGCGGATACTTTTATGCGACAAGCATGGTGTTCGACCCCGGTTTTGTCCCCAAGATGAATGGAATTGCTGAACAGAAGGCCGTTATTGACGAGCTTCTGAGCTTGTGGAAGTTTGACGAGTCCAACTTTTGTGTGTCCTGCATGATTCGAACACCACTTCGAAGCAAGCATTGCAAGCGATGCCAGCGATGTGTTGCAAAGCACGACCAGTAAGTCGCACTTGAACAAGAGTAAGAGTAAGTTTTGCTGATAGATTCTAGCCACTGCCCTTGGATTAACAACTGCGTTGGTGTCAACAACCACCGCCATTTCTTCTACTACCTGATCTTCCTGACGCTCGGCATTCTTTCATTCGACTGGTTGCTCTATGACTACTTTTCCGCAATGCCGGCCAGCTCGACTACTGAGTGCACAATTCTGGCTCCGAAGCTGTGCCAGGTCTTCAATACGGACCCCTACATTATCCTTCTCGGTATTTGGGCTTCGCTTCAGCTTACATGGGTTTCCATGTTGCTATTCGTCCAATTTGTCCAGGTTGCACGTGCCATGACTACATATGAGAACATGTACGGTATCAATGATGGCTCGTCTGCCAGTGTCATGCACAGCTTCACAAGCACTGGCGCACCTCTTGACCCCACACACCCCAACGCCTCGGCGCCGCCACCCAGCGCCGCCGACGACCCGCTGGGCAACCGAGGCCACGGACACAGGCATAAGCAGGGCTTCTTGCAGCAATGGAGTCGCATTCTCGGTGTCGACACGTTCATTGAGACTGCCACTGGAAGAGGCGCTGCTACAGCCAAGAAGCAGAGGAAGAAGAAGAACCCCTACTCTCGCGGCTACGTGCAAAACTGCAAGGACTTTTGGTGCGATTCAGCTCCTGTCTTCGGGAGACGCGAACCGGGCGATGCCATGTTGGGCGGTCAGAAGGTCAACTGGACAGAGACATACGAAAGCCCAGCGGCTATGGAAATGGGAGGCAGAAGGGGACGGGGCGGCTACGAGACCGTGGCAGGAGAAGAGGTGTAGACGTTCATGATGTACGAGATACTAGACGGTTCATGTGGCAATCATGTGTGCATAGAGCGACGAGGACGATGGTAAAGCATGTTGGCAGGTGGCATTTTAAGGTGTTGGAGTGGTTTGGCTTGTGTATAACGAGAAGTGGCTGTACGCAGCCATACATGATTATAATGAGACTACAATATTTAATTCTTTACAACTGATCAAGGTCAGGTAATTTTGAAGCCTGAAAACAGGAGAGAACTTGGCGTACAGATGTTCTAGAATTTCGGATTCGTGTTTTGCCCTATAATCATATATATATTTCATCGTATGGACTGGCTTACAAAAAAAAAAAAAAAAAAAAAAGTTCACCGATCTGAAAAGAACATTCAAAGTCTTTCGCTTGGCTGTGTACAGAGTACGTGTGACACATTGTACCTGTTCATCATATTGCTATAGTCGGACCCACAACCATGGCCCGTGCGGTAACTACCAAAAACTCAGACTTCAGTTTGCCCCCCTGTCTTTCACTTCGATGCTTCCGATTTAGTAACATTTTACATCATTCTCACAATCAGGGTGTCAATTTCATCCAAACATTTATGGTCTTATAAACTTCCAATTTTCTCATATTGCTGCCTAGTTCTGGAAGATTCGAATTGAGGTGATCGGGGAGGAGAAGGGAGAGTCATACTAAACGGTTCAGCGGCAGCTGATTCACAAAATACTCTTGATAGAGGCAGCAGTCCTCAAATCACATATCACACAACTGGTCGGCCGAAAGATCAAGAAACCCCCCAACCACATAATCAGACAAACGACATGGCGCCGCCGGCCAGCAACCTCGCGGTGCCACTGCAAAAGGCCATCTGGTCGCGCACGCAGCACGCGACGTGCAAGCTGACGCCGTTCAACAAGGCGCTGGCGGACGCGCTCTGGCGCGCCCAGTACATCTCGTGGCTGACCGAGTCGGGGGCGCACGCGCCCGACGCGAGCCTGATCGCGCAGTTCTCCCCCGAGGAGCTGCGCACCATGCACGTCGCGCACACGGCCAGCCGCCACAAGCGCCAGCTGTGGATGGGCCTGGCGTACCGCGGCGACGACTGGAAGACGGCCCACGGCTGGTGGCTCGACAAGAAGGTCCCCGTCGCCAAGACGGTGCTCACCAAGAGCCTAAGGCAGAGCGCCGAGCCGCTGCGCTGGTCGGCCGACGAGGTCGGGCGCCTCGTCAAGGGCCAGGCGCTCGGCGAGGACATGTGGCGGAGGGGCCTCGCCGAGGGCCAGGGCGTGTTTCTCCAGATCGAACAGGAGAAGAAGGCCGGATCGACGGCGCACGCGTGGAACAAGGTCGAGGTCCTGGAGAGCAGGGAGGCAGCCGAGAGGGGCGTCGGTGGCCTGGTCGTGTGCCGCGTGTGGCCGTACAGGAAGAGAGTCGCCACCGACAGGAAAGACAATGCCGAGTTCGACGAGGTGGAAGGTTTGGAGGAGGCGGCACTGCAACAAAAGGAGTCCGAGTCGAAGCAGCAGCAGCGCGAGAGCAGGTACCACCGCGAAGCAAGGCGCTCGAGTCGGACGAGTCCAAGGCCGGAGGTTGAAGAGTCGAGTCCGGAATAATTGTTTGCTACTTCCGGCCGACATGGATATATTGTAATATTATGTATTGCTATACTGTACGATACGAGGGAGGTACCCTGTTCTAGTGGCATGGGGGTTTCGTTACCCTCCCTGACGATACATGAATGCGGCTACGATATGGACTAGAAAATCAAAGATACCCAGCTTTCTATGTACTTTGCATAATGGTATCTTACAGACAAGCCACGATTCCTTCAGTCCATGGCATGTGGCATGTGGCATAAGGCTACACTCGGCACTTTCAATCGGTCTGCCTTTCTATGCTCACGCCTACCTATTTTCTAATAAGGACAGTCTGCACTCTTCGACGGATTGGTGAGCAATAAGGCGTTGAATAAGGTTACAGGCTTTTGATCGTGGCGAATCTTCCGAATCTGGGGCGTCGTTACCGCTTGGCAAACAAAACAACGTCCTGTCTTTAAATATTCTCTTGCTCCTCGACAGGCCCGCCACTTCTCAGGAACCTCCCAGTCTGTTCACGATCTGATCGACCGGGAAAACAGCCACTTCCTAGTCTCTGCCCGCCATCTTTGCTCGCCATATCTGCTCCCCATCTCTGCTCGCCAGTATTCCCAATGGGCTCGTTAAGAAAGACAACTCAGCGGTTCCTTCAAAACTACTCCATCAACCCCTTTGAGGAAGAACTGATTTGCGCACCCTACACCAACAAGCCCTCCGTCCACGATGGACCATGGCTTGGACCCTCGCTTCAACCCGCCCTGTCCTTCCATCCCAGTATCTTTCGGCCACGACGGGAAGTACTGCGAGAACTGCGGTGCTACCTTCGCGCCTTTCCAAGCCGGCGATGACCGCCCCTCGGTCCAGAACGGCGCTTCGTCCGGCAACACTATGGATTATCCCTGGCCCAGAACCCACGGCAGCTATCTACACTATGCCTACTGGTACTACGGCATCCACAGGGCCACGCGCAACCTCGGGTACTACCACCCCAGGAGCGGCCGGTGGATCGGCGTGGACATGGGCGTGAACCACCCGGACCCGTGCCCGCGCTGGCCCCTGCCGCCCTGGCCGAGCTACCCGTTCGCACCCTGGGGTCTGGCGAAGTGGCCCGACAAGTTCCCGGACGGCGGGTTCTACGCCGCCGACGGCGAGTGGCTCAGCATCGCCACAGACGCGCGGCGGCCGCCCCCGGACATCGGCCCGCTGACGCTGTGGCAGCAGGGGCGGCTGCGGCGGAGCAACATGGGGTGCCCCTGGAGCCTCTTCCCCAACGAGGACGAGGAGAACGGGCGCTGGACACACAGCATGGCTTCGGGGGAGGACAATGCGACGCCGAGCCACCGCCGCGTCTGCCGCTTCTGCATCTGGCTGTGGCAGGAGCGCCACCCTGAGAGGAACACCCACCGCCCCGGCCAGACTCCCCAGCCCGCGACGCCGCCGCCGCCGCCGCCGGTCCCCCGGGACCAGTACCCCCGCGCCCGGTTCCGCACCATGAACCAGACGCAGCTGTACTGGGAGGTCGAGCGGCTCCACAGCACGCCGGCGTTCTGGGAGTGGAGGAACCAGGGAGGTGCGATCTGGAGCGACACCTGGGGGCAGCCGCTCAGCCGCGAGGAGCAGGCGTGGGAGGATTACGAGCTCAGGGAGGCCAAGGTACGCGCGGCGAATCTGCAGGCCGCAGACCGGCGGAGGGCGGAGGATCGTGCTCGGGGGGTGGCAGCGCCGCTGCTGGGTTCCGGAGTCTACCTCTTCACGGCTACAGGGAATGGTGTGGACTCTCAGCAGCAGCAGCAGCAGCAGCAGGCGAGGGCCAATGGTGACCGCAACAACTTGAACGGCACTCCTGTTGCATCCAGCCCGAGCGATGCCGGGTCTAGCCCGCCGCCTTCAGGATCGGCATCATCGAACAATGAGCAGTTACAGGAGCAGGAGGAAGGATCGACGACCTCCATCTCCGCCGAGGGATCGGACCATGGACTGGAAACGCCGACTTCCTTCGAGGGATAGGAAGCACGACATTTCTTCTACCGCCACCCTTGGCCCTTGTATATATGAGACTGCAAGAGTCTCCATCTGAAATCGAGATCACCGCGGAGACCGTCTCGCAGTAAATATGGTATCGAAAGACGGTTTGATGTCCACGTGGATTTGAATGGCATGGGGAGCCGGGCCCGTAGCATATCGACGTGTGCTTAAAGGGAACACTTTGTTGCCTGACCCTCTGCGTTGCTTCGACAGTCTTACGATGATTTTCTAACCCGGGCGTTTGTTGTTGTCCAGGCATTGATTTCCTTTTTGTGTTTCCCTTTCCTGTTGTTTCTGCTTCCGGAGTATCTCGGCGCATTTGTTAGACTTCTGTGTTGTTGTCATTATCTGGGCGCGAGTCATCACTGTCACGGGATCAGCCCGCTCTTTACCCTTCTCTTACAGTGGTAGTATAGTCCCCATGACAGCGCGCAATTGTTTTTGGGTTATCATTCCGCGAATTGACTATCGGATTGGCTGCAGGGGTTGCTCTGTGGATTTTTGTCTTGGTATTTATCAAGGCAGTCGGTGTGGGCTTACTGAGCTGACTGAGCTGACTGTACAAATGCCAAGTCCATCATGGAGTCGCCCGCGCGTTTAGATGAAGAAAAGGTGGTTATGGACGTCCACGCGATATTGATGTATTCTTCATCGTCAGTCTCAACGCTGCCCAAAGAAGGCATGCAGTCGTCACATTGTGTTCAGTCGCGTGGCAATCAGGCGTTTACAAACCGAAAAGGTTGTTTCTTCATTAATACATTATGGGTCATAATCTGATCTATCTCATAAATTATGGCCTTTGGCTTTCTTTTCTTATGAACGCCGGGTCGGCATTACCATCATGATTAGTCGTTCGTGATTATTCGTGTCAATTCTAGAGACTTCTAGACCTCGATCCACCTGGCCATCCACTTCTCGTTGGCGGCCTTGGCCTCGTCGACGAGGCCGAGCTCGAGCAGGAGCTGGACGGCGCCGCGGACGCCCGACTCGAGGGCCGAGGCGATCCAGGCGTGCGTGTACGACGTCTGCTCGCCGACGAAGATCATGTTGTCGTACGTCTTGAAGTACTCGGGGATGTAGAGCTCGTGCTGGCCGATCTTGGGCGACGCCCAGCTGCCCTTCTCGTAGGGGTCCAGCATCCAGCACCGCCGGTTGTACTTGCCCGTGTACTGCTCGGCCGCCACGTCGCCGTGGATCTCGATCATGGCGTCCAGGATGTACTGCACGTGCTCCTCCTCGGACACGGACACCCACCGGTTGCCCCACTGGTCGCCCGAGATGTAGCTGGCCAGCATGGTGGCCGGGCCCGTGCCGTTGATGTTGTACGAGGGGTAGCAGACGCTGCCGACGCCCGGGATGTCGGTCGACGTCGAGCAGCCGCCGTAGATGGGGTTCTCGTAGTGCTCCCAGAAGCGCGTCGAGAACTCGAGGGCCACCTTGCAGGCCGCCGTGAAGGGCATCTCGTTGATGGCGTTGGTGATAGTCGCGGGCAGCGAGGGCAGCCTCCAGCCCTGGATGACGGAGAAGGGGAGGGCCATGACGGCGTAGTCGAACGTCTCGTTGGCCCAGACGGCGCTGGGGCCCGAGGTCACGTTGGGCGCCTTCTTCTCCCGCCACTCGAGCTGCACCTTTTGGCTCTCGGGCAGCCACTTGACGCGCTCGATGGAGCGCCCCATGGTGGTCACGTTGTCCACGAGCGGGTGGAAGGACAGCGGCAGGCGGTTCAGGCCACCGTCGATGGTCGCATAGGTCGAGGCGTCAAAGTACATACCCTCGTACAGCGTGTCCCAGAAGGAAGTCTCAAAGTATCCACCCGAGACAATATCCGTGTCGTTCAGGTTGCCCTTGAGGTAGTTGACCAGGAAGCCAAACTCGGACCAGTGGTCGCCGTCCTGGCCGTCGAGGCCGCCAGCGAGGAAGTCCTTGTGAGCCTGGTGCATGTTGGTGGCCATGAGTGCAGTAAAGGTGTCGTTGGCGAGAATGGCGTTCATGGTGTTGGAGAGCTCCTGGGTCGAAGTGTTGTCCTCCAGTGTGATGGCCAGGGACGCGTTGTCCGAGATCTGAGCCAGGGTCGGCGGGAGGCCAGAGTCCAGCTTGATGCCGTCGTAGTAGTAGAGACCGTTGTCGCTCGACTGCAACCAGGGGATGAAGTCGACGCTCCAGTTGCTGGCGTGGTTGTTGAGTTTGTTCATCTCGTCGGCAAGCTGGAACACCATCTGGTGGTCCGTGATGTTAAGGGTGTCGTTGCCCATGGTCAGAGTCTTGGGGAAACGCATGGGGCCCATCTCCTGGTAGGAGTAGTCGAAGGGTCCGCCGGACAGGTACTCGGTGTGAACACGGCCACCGAGACGCTGAGAGGCCTCGATGATCTTGATGTTCTCCATGCCCGACTGGTGAAGGACGAGGTAGGTCATCAAGCCAGCCATTCCGGCGCCTACAATGGCAATCTCCTTGCTCTTGGCCTCGGAGACGTCGACGGCGCTCAGGTTTTTGCTCTCGAGCAGAGCAACACCATCGAACCACGGACCCAGAGTGTCGATACCAGTGTCGTTGTTCATGGCGATGCTGAACTCGCCGCGCTTCTTGATCGCCCGCTTGTTGGGCTTGAAGTTCTGCGCAGTGCTGCGTCCGACCAGAGCGCCGTCGGCACCCCAGGCGGAGATGCAGCCCTCGGTGCTCACATCCCTGGGAATGTGCCAGACGAGTCTGGAGTCATAGTTTCGGTTGCTGCGGGCGACGACGTGGTGAGCATCGCGCAGATCTTTGGCGGAGCAAGAGCCGTAGGTGTAAGTGACGTCTCCGTCCACGGCCTCATCAAAGCGGACGTGGACGTTGGCGAGGTGGGAGTCGAGCTTGGATCTGGTCTCGATCTTGACCGGAAGCGAAGACACGGGACCTCCGAGCGCTCGGCCCGCCAGGAGGGCAAGGGAAACAGGAAGGAAGCGCATCTTTGGGTGGAGGGGATCTCGCTGATGACTTGGCAAAGAGCTTGGCCAGAGACGATCTTGGGACACAAGGACTCGCCCAGTCTTCTTATATACCACTCACCCACCACGACGAGGTTCTTGGTATCTCATCGGATCCGATCATGTCTGCGCCCTGCGCCCTGCTCACTCCATTCAGACTCAAGCCATAAGCACGACCCCGGCTCCCACTTGTAGCACATCGGCGCGGTCGGAGCAACGCAGGACCCCGTAAAGGCGCATTCATCTCCATTGTCTGTTTCTTGGAGCTCCTCCTGCAAGGTAAGATGCCCTGCGTTGATCGACGACATCATCTCAGCTATCTCGCAAGAGCAGATGGCCGCTCGGCATGCCATTGGCCACAAGAATCGATGCCCGGCCAATTGGGCAATTGAGAAGCTGTACAGAAGACAGGGTTCTTTTCTCCCCCGGCCGGTAGTCGGTCTCTTCGGCCAGAGCCGCTTGCAGTGGGACATCGTTCTTTATCTCTTGGCATTCGCCGTTCGGATGGCCTAGTGAGGGTGTTGGCCCACCCGTCCAATGGGCTTCCACGCACATCCGGGCCCCCAGAGACAGACAGACAAGAGATCAGATCAGATCAGGGTGGGTGCACGTCATGGTGGTCGGAATTTCCCTTGGTCCCAGAGACCGGGGTTGGCTGCTGCGGCCTGCCCAGAGCAAGACTCATCGGTGAGGGCACTCTTGAATATGGGGAGGTTCTTGGGAAAGGAAAGCCGCTTTTTGTGGGGGTCGCGAGCCGATGATGGGGTCCTCTAGGTAGGATCGAGTCTCCCCCGGATCTCCGCTTTCAACTAGTGCTTCCGTTATCAGCGTCCGTTGATTGATTAATACTTGACTGATGTCAAGGACCTCCATCGGTCTTGAGCCGACGAGCAACATGGGTAAAGTACGGCTATCTATCAAACTCTGGTCTAGTCTGGGATTCTTTCTTGTTTGCTGATTGATACGTTGATCTTCTAGCCACTGTCCAAGATACCGTTGGTCACTCGAATTGCAAAAAGCATCAGATACTGCCCCTGAGATCATGGTAAACTCCCCGAGAGCCTTGTTCATTCGGATTGCATATCACGGTCCTGCCCAAGCCGAAGCCGAATCTCGGCTTGCGTTGCGCGCCTTTTACTCGACGGCCGAATGATACGGAATTGATGCCTGGATCTGTGGTGACTCGGTCAGCTTGGCGCCGCGTAAGCATTGGTTTATGATCGAATATCATGATTCTTCAAACCTGGGGTTTATACCGCATCATGTTGCGCAAGTCAGACGCCAAATATTACTTTTTCGAGTCACCCGCCAGTTCTGAAAAATGTGGCGATGTTAGAAGCAGATTATTCGAGGCACCTTTTCCGAGACATCTAAGTGATTCGGACTTAAGGAAATATGAGCGAGCACCGGATCTCAAGGCTGACTGGTATACGCCCGGTGCAGCAAATCATGTTACTATCATCAAATGGAATCAACTTTTCGATCTTACGTGAGTTCACTCTTGCGAGACGTGCACAATGCAAATGCGTCACTATTGATTTATTCCGGTGGCGTTTCCGGAACGGCTTCAACACTACCTAGAGCAAGACATACAGGACTTCGTACAACACCAAACAGTCCTGGTCTATACGAGCCTCGCTGAGGGAGGAATGCTGAAAAGGACTGTCTAGGAACACTTTCCGACCAACACACTTTCCAGTCCTCTCGATCCATCAACCCGAAACCTTCCGCATGCTGAGGGAAGCCACAGAACTATCAAGACATGACCAAGAACATATTCTTATGACAGACAATCCTCGCAAAGTGAATTTCCATCTTGGGACCAAACGATTTCAGTTACATGATTGATGACAGCTGCGTACGTCCATAAGCGGAGCTCAGAGCCTTGGCTTCTCAGCCTCTCCTTTGTACAACATCGCCGGGTTCGGTTCTCAGGCGTGATTGGCTTACAGTAGGAAGTATTGTATGCCAAGACGATGAGATGGTACAGTCTGAATGGCGATGCAGAGTGACTCAGTCTGCCTGGTGACTGCCTTCGTACCAGCCAGGAGCTGGTTTATCGGGAGTAGCGTTCGAAGCCCTCATGCTGGGGTTGCTGGTCAAACTGCCTCCTGGTTTGCCAATACCGCAGGCATGTACCTTTTCAGGTGCAAAGACTGGATGATCCGGGACGACGGGAGGATTCTCCTTCTCTCCAGTGGCTTGGCTTCTCCAGCCCTTGGCGTTCATAGCTGTCGTCGTAAATGGTCTGGCACCCCAGAGGTGACGCGGTGCAGTGCTGATAGAAGCACGAGGAGCATCCTCAGAGTCAAGGCTGCGGCTCAAATCGGGCCTATTGCCCACAACTGAACTTCGTCGACGCTGAGGTACGACATAGTGGCTTGCGTTCTCTGCCGAGCCTGTTGGTGTGGCGCTGATCTCTTGAGGTCCTGTTCCTGATGAACGTCGCCAGCCATTCGCAATCGGGACTGGTGGTGTGGCCTTGATCTCTGGGGTTTCTGTTCCTTCTGGACGTCTCCAGTTCAACTTGGATCTAGGATCGGTCGTTCCATACTGCTTGTTGAAAGGTTGGCCATGCTTCTTGTACACCTTGTCATTATCGGATTCGAAGCGGTACGGTCTTCCGGTATTGAAAGGTTTGTTCAGAAGTGCGTCTGTCTGAATCTTCCAGATAGGCTCTGCCTACAGATGAATTCAATTAGCATCGAATCAAGTATCGTCTGCAGATGCATCGTGAAATGTCGCGTTCGCTGGAAAGCGCTTCGAGTGACAATCAGTGGTTGGGAACTTACCAGCTGAATCAGTCGTGGGCCAAAGTTTTCGACAACTTCTGTGGCCATCTTGACAAGCTCAGGATCCTTGTCGTTGGATGGAATGTTCTCCTTTCCTGATTGGGTATCCAGTGTTGCCTCTCGCCATTGTCGCTTCCACTCCTCAACAGCCTGGATTGCCTCTGGACTATCGATCTGGAGATCTTTGGCAATCATGTAGAACGAGGACCGAGCGCCATGAATCGAGACTGGCTTGAATACAGCGACCTTGGAGATCTTGCTGAAGAAATGGACAGTCTTGGCAGTTTCAAGGCGTTCGATCTTGTGAAAGCGACAGACCAGAGTGCCACCCTTCTTGATTCTCTGAAAAGCTAGGACAAGTTGGGTTGTCAGCAGACGAGTATGCTCCTTTGTCTCGCGATAGGTGGCTCGTTCGTGAATACGCAAGACGTTTCCGTCGCAGAAAACAAGGCCAAATTGTAGACCTTCGTATGGTCGCAACGTTGTGAACTGTGCAAAGTCCGGATGATCAGCTGGGATGTCGCCGACACCCATCTCGGAAGACAGCATGGTGATATCCATCCAGTGGACGCTCATGCGATCGGAATACTTGTCGTCGATGCACAATGGATGTCCACCCTTCTCGACTGGCAGCGAGATGCCATGTGCGTGAGAACTGGGGGCATTTTCCAAAATCGTTCCCGAGAAGCCTCCGGGCGACATGCAGAGATCGAGGAATTTTGTGTCGCCGGACTCTGCCAAGTCGCCAGAGAGGTTGTGCAGTCTATCCATATCGTGACCAATCTGAACCATCTGTTCGTAGAACTTTCGTTGCGTGCTTGGAGTAACGTTGTCGGCGGATTCTTGCAGCTTCTTGAAATGCGTGTCGGCTTCTTCATTGGCCCAACCCTGCAGCAAAAGTGTTGTTAATATTTGGAAATGGTACGAAATCAGAGCTAAACTGTGACTGACCTTGTTTCTCTCGATAATTGCTCGCAGATACTCTGTGGAGCTCTTCAGGTAGTCATGGAGAATGGGACTGCAGGATTATTGGGTTAGCGAAACGATCCACGGTTGATGCGTGCGGGAAGATTTTAGCTTGCGCCGCTGAAAACGAAGCTATAATACGTACTGGATCGTGATGGCTTGAAGGCGCTCTTCTTCCAGCTTGGAGTTGATGATACTGAGCTGCTGGAGAAGAGCGGTGGCATCAGCCTCCCCATCAGTGTTCGAATCGCCAGAATGGGTTCCGTCGAGCTGAATGAGGTCCGAGAATCTTCGACCCTCGCGAGCAGGCTCTCGGCCATCTCTTCTCTGCGAGGAGCGGACATTCGTGGTGTCCTCCATTGCGATCGGAAGCTTGTTAACGATAGAGGATGGTAGAGAGAGGGTAGGAGGAGATGGCATCAATAGCCTAGAGCTGGATCTGGAGAGGTAACAGTCGAAGGCAGAATTGAAGCTTGACTTGCCATCAGTCAGGTTGTTGAATTTTGGAGATGGAGGTCCCCAAGCTTAAGCACAAGTAAACAAATAGAAAGCAATAGAATAAAACGACTGCGACGGGCTATTCCATTCTGTGGCAGGCTACCGTTGTTTTGAAACCAGTGATTATTCCAGTGGGCTAACACGATGACAATAGGCCTGACACTATGCCGATTGTGCCTGCAGACATAATGCAGGGCTTTTGCAAGACTGACACATGATCTCTTCCTTTTTCTAGGAAGAATCGCCGTTTGTAAACATAAAAGTCAGGCCTGTCTATAAAACAGGTTCATCAATGCCCTTTGCAGAACAAAGAAGGGGGGCAGTTTAATCTAGGCAGTCACTGTCAAGAGTCACAATATTGGTCATGTCTAGGCGCATGGGCGCTCGAGGTCTAGAAAAAAGACAATCAATGATTACTCCTGGTATCTAGAGACGTTGAGTCTATCCAGTCTTCCCGTCCGACGCAACCTTGACATCCGAGTTGATCAGAAAAGAGATCTATCTTCAATATGCATACCCAAATCCCTAAACGCTCAAATGCAGAAACATGGCCATTAAATGGCCCTAGCTTTCGTGATTGTTGATGCTGTTATCTAGTGCTTGGACTGCTTGACCATCCATGTCAGAAGATCAACCTTTGTTACAATGGCCAGAGGCTTGCTGAGTGCCTTCTCGTCGGCCACATGAGGCTCGGTGACCACTGCAGCACTGTTCCATTCAAAGAAGTGGCTCAGCTCAGTAAGGGGAGTATCCTTGGTGATCGAGACAAACTTGCGGCGCTGCTTGCCTCGGCCTTCTCGAGGGTCTGTGATAACTTCATCGAGACGACCAAAGTTGAACATGACATCGCTGACCGGGCTGTCACCAGTTGCTCGGCCGCGGGAAATATAGCTGAGCAAGTTGCCGAGAGTGACGAGTCCAACGAGCTTGCCGCCAGGGCCGGACAAGACGGGCAGCTGGTCGAAGCCCTTGTCCCGCATAGTCTCGATTGCATCGGAGCAGAGTTGCGAGGCAATGACGGATGTGACTGGCTTAAGTCTGAGCGAGCCGACCGTAGCGCCCTCGTAGGGATCATGGGCCTTCTTTGTCGCATCTCCGTTGGAAACAGCCTGCTTAGCGGCCTCATCCACCTCTGGCAGAAGGTCATTTGCTGCGAGCCAGTCGTCGTCGGCAAACTTGCTGAGATAACTTCTGATGCTATCTGGCAGGATGACAACGACAACATCTCCCTTGCCAAGACCCAAGTCCTTGACAGCCTTGACCATACCGGCCATGGCGCTTCCAGAACTACCACCAACGAGCAGACCCTCTTCGGCAATGAGACGCCGGGCAAGCTTGAAACTCTCCACGTCGTCAGTCTTGTACCACTTGTCGACCAGCTCTCTGTCCAGGACATCTGGGATGAAGTCGTATCCAATACCCTCCACCTTGTACGGCTCATCCTTGTGCTCCTCGTTCAAGGCCTCGGGCAGTGCGAGGATGCTTCCTTGGGGGTCGGCCGCCACGATCTTGACGTCCTTGCTGTGCTTACGAATGCCCTTGGCCAGACCAGTGATTGTGCCACCAGTGCCGGCACCTGCCACCACGCAGTTCAGCTTACCGCCAGTCTGGTGCCAGATCTCCTCTGCTGTGCCGAATTCGTGGGCGTTGGGGTTATCTTGGTTGGAATACTGGTCGAGGATGTGGGCGTTGGGGATTTCCTTGACCAATCGTCGGGCAACACCAATGTGCGACTCTGGGGCGTCCCATGCGGCTTGTGTAGGAGTTCTAATGATGGTGGCGCCCAGGGCACGCAGGACGCTGACTTTCTCGGCCGACATCTTCTCGGGCAGGGTGATGATGGTCTTGTAGCCCTTGATGGCACCGACGAGTGCCAGGCCGATACCAGTGTTGCCGCTCGTGGGCTCGATCAGGGTGTCGCCGGGCTTGATCCTTCCCGAGCGCTCGGCCTCCTCAATCATGCGGAGGGCGATGCGGTCCTTGACGGAGCCGCCGGCGTTGAAGAGCTCCACCTTGGCGTATACATCGCACTCGATGCCCAGAGACTGGGGGATCTTGTTCAATCGTACTAGGGGCGTGTTACCGATCAGCTCCGTCGCGGAGAGGACGGTCGCTGGGGGCGGCGGGCGGTGGAGAACCGGAGCGGCACCGTTGGTGCCATTCGATGCGGTCATGTTGGCTATGTGGTGCTGAGATATCGTGAGGGCAGATGGTAATATCTTGCTCTGCTCGAACTGCTCAGAAAATGTGCAAAGTAGATGCCAGATTTACAAAAAAATGCTGACGGCGGTGATGAGGCAAATCAGAAAAGGAATGTCGCAAGTCAAGCGCCCAGAACGCCATCCGAGAAGTTTTGCCCCACCAAAGCCGAAGGTAGGCGGCGGAGGCCGTAAGGGACCACCACCCACCTCAGGCCATTCTGTGTCATTGCTGGTTCTACGATCACATGCTAACACCCGACTACGTTGGCCAATTTTGATGAATTCTTTTTCTCCTATTTTCTTTTCCTTTTTCTGGGCCAACTGGACTTTGGAAATATAATTCATTTACTATCCTATTGTCCTTGTGACATGCCTGGCTGACGGAGGCGAGGATTTCATTACCTAAAAATCTAAAATTTTTGGAACTTAAATCTCCATATAGAATTGGCGCCAAGACTTGACCAGCGGTTGTTGAGCTGTCTCTCCAAACTATTATTGCACGTCGACCTGGGAAGCAATTCCACATATATACCTACCTTCGTTCACCTTTTAGCCATCACCTTTCATCAACAAGATGTGTTCTGTTTGCTTTGCCGATTTTGTACTTCAAGTTTGGAATGGGGGCTTTACCTATATGTCCGTATTGTGTAAGATACCCAGCTTAGTGTCTGCGGATCATGTTCCTCTTTTCGTATATTCATATCCCTGCATGAAATCTTGAACATGTAGTTTCCAATACAGCATTATTACTAAATTGAGGAACAGGTCCTTCAATTAGTGAAATCTCGTCCCGGTATTTCTTGCTAATATATTTTACATCATACCAATACAAGAACAGTGAGGCCACATGATTACCTAGATAATCAACTTGGACTAGAATATTGTAAAAGACGTCATAAGAAGAAGAATGCAGACTGCCGACACGTATAGTTGGCTGGGTATAAATCAGGCACGAACCTGGACATAAACATTATGAAGTGTTTTACTCAATAGAACACACTTGCGGTCAGTCTCCTTGCTATAGTATGGCATCATCCCGCGTCGTGCAATACTAATATCTACATCAAGTCGATGTTTGACGGGACATGCTACCCGCCAAATCGTTTCTTTCTTTCGTCTTTCCACTCATGGTTCACATGGGGGCCAACGTTCATCAGGACAGTCTTGGTCCAAGAGGCCGACTCGAGGAGATTTAAACGCAGATATTACAACCAATAAACCCGCGAAACTGACGACGGTCACCATGCCTCACAGCCTCAATAGCATGTCTAATGGTTTGAGGAAAGGAGAGAGTTATCTTGGATTTATTTGACAACGTCGGCAATCAGGATACTGGGCACTGGACGCCAGTCCATCAAGAAAAGACTTCCTGCCCTTATACCATCGTCCATCTTGTTCTTCGTTGATCGCGGTGCTAGGGTGGTCTCCTTACTTAATTAAACAACGCAAATCTGGCCCATATGCCATGATGAGATTAGATCCGATAGAACTTCCTGGGATGGTTCGAGGTTGTCTTGGAATCAGGGTAGATATTGCTCTGAGTAAAGAAAGTAGGCATCAGCACTGACCTCTGCAAATAATGTATGAAGAGCGCAGTACACAGGTGTGTCAAGAGGACCTCGGCACCCACCACCACCTCAGAACCTCACTGGGCAACCATCATCACCCACTCATGAACATTGCACCTCTCTGGGAGAACTCTGGCAGAACCCCGGTGCCAATCTCTTTGTCCCGCGGAGGCCTTATAGCTCCCAGTAGCTGCAGAATTCTCAACAGCAGCTCTTCCAAACACTGATTTAATGGTTATTTGGCACAGTGGTCTCAGGGGAGGCCTTTACTGATCGCTAATCTACTAGTTATCCGGTGCGGCGTTCGAACACCGTAGAGGGATACTGCCAGGAAAAAGAGCGGTGGGTTGCTCAACCAGTTACAACTGGAGTTTTCCGAACTTCTAGAGTTTCTTTTTTGCTAATTTTTTCTATGATCCTCTTTTATTTTTGAACTCTTATTTCATCGCGGCCTCCTATGTATGCATTTAATCTATTTCGAGTCTATCCATCTCTGCTTTGAAGTCTTCTTACTCAAGTATTATTTTATTTTCTTCAACTGAATGTCCAGTCATTTGTGCCGACGCCAAGGGCAGAGTTGCAGCTAGGACTCTATCTATCCCATCACTTAGAAGCAAAACCACCACCATTGGAAGATCTAGGTGTTCCAATTCCAAAATCAGTTCACAAAGTTGACACCAAACCTTTTCCACTCTCGACTCTCAGTACTTGCGATAGGCCACGTTGGTTGTTGGAGTTCTTTGTCGCCACATCCGAAAGCGGCCAAACAACAGCAAAGAAAACAATTGTTGCACTATTCCGATCCTCTTTGACCAAAGACGACATCCTCGGAAATAACGATGTTGCAGCAAATATCATTGTAAGATTCATATTACCTCTGCATCACGACTGGATCTAGTTACTAATGGATCCCCAAGATCAAGCACACCCGGGCGAGAACGCCCAGCCCGTTGAAGAAGAGGAATTCGTGGAAGATGAAGACCCAGAAGAAGACGAGATCGATCCCGACGAGGAACAGACAATCCAGATCTCCCCCTGGTCGTCCGAGACCAAAGACCACCCGTCCCCGTTCACCTTCTCCACAACCACGGTCTGCATCGTCCTGCAGCTCCTCCTGGTCCTCGCCAACCTCGAGACGCAGCACCAGCTCTTCGTGCGGTACCACATCTGGGCTTACCTCCGGGATGTCCTGCTAGGCGTCTGGGTGACGCTGTTCGCCTCGATCTGCAGCACGTCGCTGTACGAGGGCATCCTGAACGACGGCGAGGGCATCTTCCAGATCGCGTGGGACGTCGCCAGCGCGGGGCCGCAGATCCTGATCCGCAGGGTCGCGGCGCGCCTCGGCCGCATCAACGCCCGCATCGCGTGGTCCGACGACCCGGAGCGCGCGGCCGAGCTGCTCGGCAACGGCGACGGCGGCTGGTACGTCGCCTCGACGCTGGGCAACGCGCTGGCCGGGCTCTGGGGCGTCGTGGTCAACCTCGCGGTGCTGTTCTGGTGGGACACGATCCCTTCGGTCGTCATAGGTTTTTCTCTGGCGCTGGTGCAGCGCTACGTCTGGGAGGCGCGGCCGCTGTACAAGCTCATCGAATTCATCAACATCGGGGGCCTGTGGCTGGACCTGGCGGTCGACCGCGACGGGCCCTGGGAGCCGTGGCAGCGGCTTCTCGGCAGGGCCGCGCTGCAGCTCCTGCTGGCGGCGGCGCTGCTCCAGGGCATGTTCCTCTGGCGCTTCTACGCGGCCGAGGCGGTCGAGATCTACAAGGACCGCGAGATGCTCGACAGCACGCGGCCGGTCGCCACGTGGCTCCGCACGACGGCCGTCCACCTCGTCGCGTACACGGGCTACCAGGTCGTCCTGGCCGTGATCCCGGCCCGGGTCTGGCACGTGTCCCTGGGGCGGATGGTCAAGGAGGAGTTCCTTCAGAGCGTGCGCCGCGGGACGTTCAGGAACGCCTGTCTCGCGCCGGGCTCGGCGCCCTGGTCCAATTTCCGGGGCGCCCGCTGTCTGCAGGACCTGGGCTGGCTCGTCATCCTGGCCCTGACCACCCTCGCGGTACACATGACGCTTCGCTACATCGTCAAGAAGCTCGCCCGCGCGGGTTGGTGGCTCTGCGAGCCCTTGTTTGTGTGGCGGACGCTCTGGATCGCTCCCACGATAGCGCGGACCCGGCCGCAGTTTCTCGAACAGATGGAGGCCGACTTTAGTTTGGACGAGAATTTGCAATGGCGAGTCTTGATGACTTTCTTGGCGCCCAGGTCTGGTTCTCTACCCATGATGGTACCGGGTGGTTATAATGCGGAAGGCGTTTGGTGATGACCTTGCGCAGTATCGGGGGAACAAGAATGGCTTCAGTGCGACTGATCAGATCCAGATATTTGGCAGTGTATATACTGAGCAATGTATGTGTAGAAGAATAGCTCCGAGGAGCTCATAGAAATTATTGTTTTGTAACCTCTCCCCGTTGCGCCGTCCAACGACCAGGGAGTGACCTGCTGAAGTCTAGAAAGATTAAGAATTATATACTATACCTCCACTTAAGGACCAGGACAAGGGCGACGAATGGTCATCAGAACTGGTGATGCTGTTCTCTGCCCGGCAGAATTACCTTTGCACCGGCTTTGACATCCACCTTCCACTTGTTGTTCTTGTCTCCCCCTTTACCACCCTTCTGGTGATTATTACTTGGCTTGCCATGACTTCCGTGGTTGTGGTCAGCATCACATGTGGGCTTTCCCATTCTACATTGTACGTCATTAGTGTTAATCATTCATTAGGTTACTATGTACATAAAAACCTTTCGGTTCGGCGTATCTTTTGCTCATACAGGTCATCAAGCCCGCCTGGGTATATTTATATGTATAGGAATTCCTCCACTCACAAAGTTCCGTTGGCCATGGCCTGTTGGATCCAGGTGCACCGGTCGTTCTTCAAGTCGTCGGTGACAATGACCTGTCCGGAGTAGGTGTATTCTAGTGTCTGAGCGCTCGAGCCGTAGATGGGCCACGTGATCGCCTCGCCAAGATAGTTGGGGTCGCCAGTAAGAGTGAAGGTCATGATGTGGTCCTGGATGGCGTGTGCAATGGTTGGGTTGACGGTAAGACCATCGTCAAGTGTGCTAGTATCGCCGTTGAAGAAAACATAGGGAACATCCTGGGCGTGGTAGCCAGGTGGGTAAGCAAAGATGCTGTCGTATGTAGCATTGTCCTTGGCGAGAGAAAGGAAGCGCGCAGAGCATGCAAATTGGATCTCCGTGCCGATCTTGACGGCGCGGGCAAACTCGGTAGTCCATGGGTAGGTTCCATCAAGCACGTCAGGCCAGACCGTGGTCAGCATGTAATCGATGGTGTCGTTTGAAACCTCGGGGAACTCCTCGGCGACCAGCTCATAGAGGTCAGCAGCAGTGGCGATATCGGTTGGCGTGAAAGGGACCGATTCATTGGACGTGTGGCTGAGAAGCATCTGTTCACATTGTTAGCCATTTTCTCTTGCACAAATCGGACACACGATTTTAGACCTACGTTGACAGAGTCGTCGAATTTGCCCTCGAGCAGGAGCACCTGAGGGTGGTTTGGGACATAGGTGCCATCAACCACGGGTCCGTAGTTGAAGAGACCAGTAAAGGCCTCGTAAACGACAGCCTGGTTGATGTACTTGAGCTGGGCAGAGGTGAGAGATTCCAAGTCGGAAACACTGTCGATATCCTCGCCAGTATAGTTTGTCGCCACTTCCATGGTCAGATCGTAGCCGTACGAGCCGTTGAGGTTGAACTGGAAGGCAGGGCTCATGATGACAGCCTGGTCGAAAGGAGCATCCTCCTCGCCACCTTCGGCAGTGATATGGTGCAAGATGGACGCGGCACCAGCACTTTCGCCCATGGCAGTGACTCTGTCGGGGCTGCCGCCAAAGTCGCTAATGTACTTGTCCACCCACTCGAGCGCGAGGCGCTGGTCGTAGAGACCCAGGTTAGGGGTCACGTCAGAACCGTCCAACCATCCAAACATGCCGAGACGGTAGTTGATCGACACAATAATGGCCGTGTTGTTGGAGCGGGCCAGGAGACCTGCAATCTCTCCGGAGCCAGTCTTGGAGCCATAGGTGAAGCCGCCACCGTGGATCCAGACGAGAACGGGCGCCGAGGCCAAAGAGCCAAGCGCATAGATGGTCTCTGGGACGTAAATGTCTAGAACAAGACACGACTCGGTCTGGGCACCGGTGTTGTAGAGGATGGTAGCCATGGTCGTGGCATCTACACCATATGAGGCAGCCTGGAGATCGACGACCCATCCCGGGTAGGCCTGCATACACTCGATGTCCGAGGAGCCGCCATCATTGACAGTCGAGTTTGTTCCCGTGGGAAGCACCGGCTTCTGGAATCTCAAGTCGCCGATAGGCTGTTGAGCGTATGGGACGTTGCTGAAGAGATAGTAGTTGCCAGTTTCCTATGATCATGTTTTAGAACCCGTTGGTGTGTTGGGGCCGCCGAGGCACAGCGCAATTCGTGGTACTCACATTGACAGTCGCCGAGTGGACTTCATAGCCCAGGTCGACCGTGGTGCTATTATCTCTCCTCTCGAGCCGCCCGAGATTTCTCTTGGGGAGGTCCCAGGGAGCAGCAAGGGCCGACGCGGCCAACGAAGCCACACAGGCTGATACGTAGGCCTTCATGTCTGGCCGATATCTCCGGTGACGAGGTAGAGATTGGCGAGGCAGGAATCAGCAGAGCTGAGAAAAAAGAAAGAAGAATCGACAAGTCACCGACGAGAGCTCAAAGACAGGCGGGCTAGCTGAGCTGGATCGACATGACTGCGACTATCTTGGGAATCCAAGATGATCTTTATAATAGCGACGCTAGTTTGTTGTTCGGTTTCTGGCATCCGTCCGAGGAACCCGGTCAGGGCAGATGCCCGTCATCGATTCTTCCAGCTCCTCACAGCCCTGGTGTTTATTGCTGGCATTGCAGGATGGTTGCTGATGTCAATTCCATCCTGGCAGCAGAGAGGGACCCCGGACAAGGTCTAGGATCTATGCGCGCTGTGCAGAGTGCAGCAAAAGTTGCGCGGTTGAGAAGAGGTGGAAGATGCGCACTACACTACAGGCTACAGCCACAACCTGGTCGCCGAGAGCTTAGAAGGAGAACGTTGTCCGTGCGCCCTGGACGTAAAGGGCCTCCAGTGTAACCCTCCCCTGTGGGTCGACCGCGGCCCTGAGTGCTGTACCAGGTTAAGCCCACGTTTTGTTTCGATTGCTGGCTGCACGACAGCAGAGAAGAGTGCCGGGGTTGGGATATTTGACAAGTCTTTTGGAGGGTTTTTTTGCAGCGCGGTAGTACTCCCTATCATTGGATCGTCAATAGACAATTACAACAAGATAGTACGCTGTTTCACCACGTGGCCCTCAGCGTAGCCCCTCGCACTCTTAGGCATAACTGATCTTGTTATCAGCGGGTCTGGCCCGCAAGCACAATCGAGAGCCTCCCTATCCCTGACGACACGCTGCAGCATGCCGCCGCATCCGTCAATAACATGAATGGGATATATTATTACTACTCTTATTACTATACTGTGCATAGGCTATTTCCAAATGATGGACGAAGAGAATGGTGGTGTGAGAATGTGAGGCTCGTCGTGTGAACAGTTGGCACTTGCAAGCTAATTTCGAATTCCGCCATATATCAGCAACCTCCTCGCCAGGCGCCTGACCATATTTCCCCAGACCTTCTCCAACCTCTTCCACGGTCATTCTCCGGTGGACGGGCCAATATCACGCCGGCCACCCCTGGAGGACGAGATGCCCTGTCGAACCGACAAGTACACGACAAAAAGGTGTGGTTGTGTAGCACGTTGTTGTCTTCGTAATGGTGTGCTATAAGCCCGATGCAGACGCACTGATACTGGCCTGCACGTCCTATTATTAAAGTCCACATGCGTCACTAGCATTGATGATGAACGGAATACGGAATACTCTGTACAGGCATTACTATACACGCACACTTTCGCGCCCAAGGCTTGCGCGAGACTGGGACTCCGCACAACTGCTGACAGACCTCTTATCCTATCGC
The DNA here is from genome assembly GCA_022432395.1 of Pestalotiopsis sp. NC0098. Classification (NCBI taxonomy): domain Eukaryota; kingdom Fungi; phylum Ascomycota; class Sordariomycetes; order Amphisphaeriales; family Sporocadaceae; genus Pestalotiopsis; species Pestalotiopsis sp. NC0098. The sequence continues at coordinate 767,243 of JAJKLJ010000004.1, read as the reverse complement.
ATTGCAGTCCGAATTCGAGATGCTTTCGATAGTCTCGGCGCGCATACACCAATAGTCATGTACAGATTGGTCAACATGTCCGTTGCGCAGCATGGCATGGCATATGCAACAGAACAAGCCACATGGAAAAAACTGTCTGAGGGTTGCACCGTTTTATTATTACCATCGGCTATCTTGAGTCTTGGCCATCTGTGCAGGCTTGTCCCTTGCATAAGGTGAGCGGGACGTTAATCAAAGTTGCATATGTATAGCATTCGCTAGATGGATATGGGATGAATCATCGACCGTGCGCTTCTAGTGTTGAGCAAAAACGATGGGCGCCAAGACAATGTTCATGTTATACTACTACCTAAATACATGCACAACCTTTTTTCGAAGAAATACAACCCTTGACGCCACTTGTCTTCTCCAAATACTCATTCTCCAAATCGACAATTTCGATAGTGGCAGAACAGAATGCGAATGATGCGAGGTTACATCTCGTTACCGAACGTGCAGAAGTCGGTATTCCCACTCAAACGGTATTACTACTTCACACTGCACTGCGACACTAAAATATAGTGGACAGTATTATACTTGGACCTCCCAATCCATACCGCCGCGCTAGCCAAGAACGGTGATATGTGCGAATAGCTATACCCGTCACCTGGGCTGCTCGGAGCGAATCAGCCGAATTCCATCTTTCCATCTCGCAGATGCAGCGTATCTCGTGCGGGACTATCTTGAAGACTATTTCCGCGACTGCATCACCAGCATCCAGTCGACAAAGCACCTTCTCGAAAGAGCCTCTCTCAGTTCACGAATTGGGTCATGCCTCGTGCCAAACAAGCACAACTTGCATGGTTATCGAATATGTGATGGAGTCTAATGGAGACGTGCAGGTCCTTGATCTATTGACAATGACTAGCTAGATACAAACTCATTCATCGACCGGGAGCCGACGACAAACTTAGTAATCAATGCCCTTCAGCAAATTACAGCCACCTACAGCTTGCCCTCGAGGAAAGCCTTGATCGTCGGCCTGGGGTCTTCCTCCTCGAGCCCGAGGAGACCGTTGGCCAGCTCCACGCCCTTGGCGCTGTCACCACCGTCTCTGTACAGGTACGCCTGCAAAAAGTCGCGGAAGGCGCTAAAGTCCTTCTTGGCCAGCTTCTCCTCGCCGATCTTGGTCAGGTCCGAAGACTGGACGGGCTCCCTCTGCCACTGCGCGCCGCTCTCCTCCTCGACGATCCGGAGCAGCTGGTTCTGCGTCGTCGTCACGGAGGCGATGGACAGGTACTGGTTGGCCGTCTGGTCGGCGCGGGCGAGCGACGCCGCGACGGCCTTGCCGATGAACGACAGGTTGGACGCGAAGAAGGGCGTGTCGCCGCTGTCGACGATGGCGGCCTTCTTGGTCGCCTTGTCGAAGCCGAGCCCGCTGAGCCTCAGGCCCTGTCATCACGATAGATCAGCTGTCGTCCTGGGAGTGCATACGGGTAGGTCATTTCGGTTAGTGAACTCACCCAGTCGAAAAAGAGTCCGTTGGTAAATGCCGTCCACGTAAAAGAAGGGTTCTCCTCGGACTTCTTAATGATGTAGTCCAGCACTTGCACTTTTCCGCCAAGGATGGTCTTGAGGCCCTGGTCCTGCACCGTCCTCGTGTTGATGCCAAACTCGGAGGGCACGAAGCGCTTCACGCCGGCCGCGACGGAGGCGTCCACGATGGGGTACTGCTTGCCCACGGCCGGGGTCGCCGCCGCCGAGACGACGGCGTCTTGGCCCTGGAGGGCCGCCTTGAGCGAGTCGACGGACTCGTAGTCGACCTTCTTGACGGTCACGCCGGCGGGGAACGTCGACGAGGAGGATTCCCGGGTCAGGGCTGTGACGTTGAAGCCCGCGGCGAGCAGGGCTTCTGTGATGGGTGCTCCGATGTTGCCGGAGGCCTGGTAAGACTGGAGTCAGCGACGGTTCCGAGATCATATTGAATACCGGCCCCACTTACACCGACGACGGCGACGTTCTTGATGGACATGGTGATATGTTGCTTGTTTCCGTGGTGTATATGAGAAGATGAATTTGGCGTTAGATTTCCAAGCAGACACTGTGATTCACGAGGAGGAAATCAGCAGTATAAATGTAGAATTGAAAGCGACAATTGCTTCCGTGATCTCTTCATTCCAACTGCCGGAAGGCGGGGTTGTGTTTTATACTGTCCCGGAATGTGGAGCGGCATTGGCAATTGCCTGATCGCGTCATCATAGTGCATGATTTATCAGAAGCTCGTCTTGCCCGCACGCTGAATGATGCAGTATTGCTCATCCATGACAAACATGAGATGTCCAGTAGCCGTCCTTGCGACTGCATCTTCTAGTTGTGGCCAATTTTGAACTAGGGTATAATGATAGATGTGTTGATATCAGTGCGATCGAAGCACATCACCCGCGGAGCAAATGCAGTCCTTGTTCTTGCAAGATGGAAATACTTACAAGCAAGCCACTCATCCAGTAGTATGACCACTGTCTTCATACTCTTTTTATCGGCCAGAAAAATTTGGTTGTTTCTAGTTCCCCGAGTTCTCAGTCCGGATGGGGATGCTCTGACTTCAAGTTCCGGCACTTTGGAAACAAGTCGGCGACCGTATCCGATTGGCCCGGAATCAATTTACATAGCTTCTGATCAGAGCCAAGCAGCATGGTTTTCAAGCCTAACTACACCCAATGTGTTCCAGTGCGGTACTAGGTAGGTTAGGTACAATATAGTCGGCCTGGCCCGTGTCTAAGTGTGCTCTATAGTTGTCTCGAAGCTATCCCTTTTAGCGTCGCATACTGGAGGTAATCCTGATCATCAACTTCGTGAAGGCACGTCAGTTCTCTAGGTGCTGCATCGCTAGATGTGATATGCCAGCTTGGTCCATACGTGAGCCCAAAGATACAGGCCATCACCATCGCCGACCGACTGTCAGATACGGTGGCCGAGTGCCGTCGCGACTTACCTGTACCTCACCAAGCTCCCGGCCTTCTCCAATAAAAGACAGTGATGAGCTCGTCGCAGTCTCTGAGCGGAATCAGCCACGGTGGCAACTGATTCTAATCTCATGTCTAATAGAGACCGATCGATTTGTACTTTCTGGTAATTTCAACATCTGCGCGACCTCGAATCTCCGAGCATCATGAAGCCAAGCGTTGATTGAGCGTCAGACATCTGCTGTAAGCGTTAAAGCAGGGACGCACGGGCGGGTACCTACATCACCTAGAGCTCCTGCAGGCCAGAGGCCCAAAGCTGCCTGGCCAACCAGCTGCTAGCAGCGGCAACAGCTCCAATGAAGCTCCAACCAGCCATTCAATTTCTCAATTGATTCTGGAGATCATCCGTCGAGGTGCCTGCCAGTTAGTAGCTGCGGTTTGCGACAATTCATTGTCCATCAACACTTACATTCTTTTCGCATCATCTAGTCGCCAATTGACTAAACTTAATAACAACGTCTTCGAGACTTTGCCAGATGAACGAATCGGCATTCCCACCGTCCTTCTCAATCTCTTGCGCAGACCAGATCCAGCAACATGGCCGACGAGTACCACGAAGAGCCCACCGATAGCCAGGAGCCCACGGCGAGCGGCGCGCCGAGCCACGCAGATGTCGAGATGGGCGACGATGGAGAGGGAGCAGCCGAGAACGCCGACGCGAGCGAACTGCCCTTTGCCGAGGGTGGTGAGGACCAGCCCGAGGTTGAGAAGCGCATCGAGTTCATCGACTACCTCAAGAGCCCCATGGTGACGCTCTTGGTCGGAGATGGCGAGAAGTCGGCCATCTTAACAGCGCATCAAGCGCTCCTTGAGCAGAGCCCGTATTTCGCAGACGCATGTTCCGCTTTCGACGATGACGGCAGCGTAAGTTTCCAGAGATAGCAGGAGCGAAAAGACAGAGCGCGGCTAACCCGCGCACAACAGCCCCGATCGATTGAGCTGACCAGCGAAGACATTGACTCCGTCGGCTGCTTCCTCGAGTTTCTGTACACCGGCGACTACTACCCCAAGAAGATTGCCGGCACGCGCGAGCTGGAGCAGGAGCCCAACACCCCCGCCGTGGACGAGTCGGGCGATCAGCTGCTGAAGCACGCGCGCGTGTACACACTGGCCGAGAAGTTTGGCGTGGAAAAGCTTAGGAGCCTGGCCACCAGCAAGATCCACTGTGTCAACTCGACCGCCAAGGGCGAGATCGCATACGCTCGCTACGTCTACGCCTACACGGACAAGGACGACACCTCCATTCGCGCCCCTGTGGCCAACTTCTGGGCCACGCGCAGTCACACTCTCAGGGCAGAGGCCGAAGAGGAGTTCCGCTCCATTTGTCTGGAATTCCCCCAGTTCGGTTACGATGTGCTTAGTAAGTTTCGCCCATTCATAAAGTGCGTCGCATCTTGGCTAACAATTTCAAGCCCGTGTCCTGGACGAGAAGCTCAAGCGCCAGGGTCAAGGAAAGATGTTCCCGGCCGCTGCGACTGGTGGTGGTGGACGCAAGCGGGCACGACACAGCAACATCTAAAGGTCACTCTCTTTCGAAGACTTCTATAGTAACTGCGGATGAGCTGGTGAAAAATACCCAAGATTCGGAGGCGTGTGTATATCATGGCGGGCTGCGTGGGACATGCAGCTGCGATATCGGGATCTCTTTCAGAGCAAGTCGTGTATTTCGGGCGTCAGGATTTGCTCGAGGATATTTGCTCTGGTCATGTAAATTACCTTCATGGGGGCATGGTAACCATGTTTGGCTTGTCATCGGAATTGTTTCAGTCATCGAGGACAGTTGTGGACTCTGGGATCAAGTCTACATACATACACAGTCTCGAGTGGCTTGTATGCAGCAATGGCGTCTTCTTCTTTTTTTGTCGGGCGCGCAATTTTTCAAGACAGACTTTTGCGAAGTCAAGAATATGGCGTCAAATCATCACATGTTCTCGAGTAAAGATGGTAGAAGCCATTTTGCGAAATAAAGGAAAATGATATCCAACTATGACTAATGGGGCGATGTCCCGTCGATATTCACGTAGCTGTCGAACAGGCCTTTCTGGGCTGTCTATGATGGTGCCAATAATTATGAACACAGCTTCGTCTACTTGGTCTCCCGGCCCAAGAGTCTCGTACTCTAAACATCGGCAACACTGGGCAACACCGTCTGCCTGATTCTCGCCATCAAGTCAACGCAGATCACCCTCTCCAGTAAGCCTCAGGCTCTAGCGGACATGATGAGGATCGTAGGGATAGCTCTGGTTGTAGTACTGCTGCTGAGGCGCGGCACCGGCGTCGGTCTGCTGCTGCTGTGGGTAGCCCGAGTATGTGTTGGGCATATTGTGCTGCATCTCGACCTCGGGGTGGTGGTACGCGACGCCCGTGGTGTTGCCGCCGGGGCCGCCTCCGTGCTTCTCGGCGTCGGGGTGGCTCGAGGAGCACGAGAGTCGGAACTTGTGGCAGACGTAGGCAAAGGTCGCCACGAAGAGGAGCCTGGGAGCGAAAATGGCACGGTCAGTCTTCAGAGAAGGGGGATGGATTTCTGGCGAGGTACTACTGGTAACTCACATGATGATGGCGCTGATCCCGGCGACGGCGCTCATCACGTCCAGCGCGGCGTACGACGCGACGCCGACGGCCCGCTTGCTGGTGATGGTGCAGTGGCCCGAGTTGACGGCGCTGCCGTCGCTGACGCAGTCGGCCTCGACAGGAATGGAAAAATCGGCGCGCTTCTTGGCCACGGCGCCGGTCGCCGCCAGCCAGAAGACGATCATGACCCCGTCGAGCGCGAGCAGCGCCCACGTGTTGTACGCCCCGTGGCAGGACGGGGCCTTCTCGGTCACGATGGCGTAGACGAAGATGATCCAGGTGAAGAGGCTCTGTTTCCATGAATAGTTGTCAGATTTTTGCTTTGGCGGGAGGGGTGAATATGTGGTGACTCACGCAGACTATGGCGAACCCGAGGCTGTCCTCGTACAGGCCGTGGATGAACCACCCGGCGCCTCCGACCACGATGACGGACAGGACCAGCTGGAAGATCCTCGCAACGAGGACCGAGGTCGGTGTTGGTATGATGGTTTTACCATCTTTGCCCATGATGTCTTCTTGTATTGGTTTGTTGGAGTGGTTCACTTGTTCGAGTCTAGTAAATGGTGAACGGAGCGCTGGACTCGACCAAAGCTGACCGACCGCTTGTTTATGTTATATTCTATGTCTATTTCAAGATGGAGATAATTGATATTTGAGAGGAAGAATCCAGGCCGTCGTCGTTTTCGAAGAATGGAGCTTGGTCTCTCTATATATCGATGCTTCCAGTGGGAGGCATCCTCGTCAGTCTGCACCTGAACCCTCTTCAATTCAGCCTTACACACAGCTAATGATTGGAAATGCGCGCAACAAGATAACAAACTCGCCTATGTAGGACATATTCAGTATAGTTTGATTACCAGCCTCCAATACGAAAAACGCCCAACAGACCCTTGGCTGCGTCGGTAGCTCGCTCAGCCGCACGCCCAGCCGTTCAGCTCCCAAAGACAACCACTCGGAAGGGGAACCACAAGATACGTGGGGCGCCGTTTGGATGGAATTGATTTAAGCTTGTATGTAACTGTATTGCCATGGCGGAATTATGACCGCCAGTCTTTGATTGGTAGTGGTGACGGAACAGTTCTCGTGTTGCAGTGGACATAGTATGCCGTGTAATTACATAAGCAACTTGACGACATGTCATTTTGGAAACATGAGAGTTGAAAACACCACAAGGAGGCATCACGATGTCGCAAAGTCACAAAGTCACAGAGGCAAAGGCAAGTCAGAATTGAAAGTCATGAAAGTGAATTACTATCTAGATACGTTCTCACTCTAGCCGTCACGAAGACGTTACCAGGCGACGCCACGAGGAGGCAGTGAGATCCGATTTCGCCGCCCGCCCTATAGACATTAGCGCATGAGTTGGTTGTCGTATGGATTCACCAGCCGGCGGAGTAAGTGATCCAATTGTCGCTCGCATCACCACATCTCTTTTCCAGGCACGAAGCAAAGGAGAAAGGCCCGGCGTCTCCAATGCCGCGAAACCACGGTCTACGCTCAAGGTCGCACCCTCAGGCCAGCGGAAGCACTTAATGGAGCCCACCTCTAAAAGGGATTAAGAAGGACATAGGAAACACATAGGAAAACCCTTAGTATTTGTGCAGTGGGCCCCGGGGTCGCCCATTGTTGCGCAGCGCGTCTGCTTCCTTGCGGTCACACTCCGTATCTACGCGCCCGGAGGCAGCGCAATAGGAGGTCCAGGGACCATAGGGGGACGAGGGTTCACCTCGTCTTGCCGAATGGTTTGAGTAACGGTTTTTACATGCTGGTTAAACCCCACCTGATGCCCGAAGACAAACAGATGATCGGGAGAAACCTTCCGCATATGGGGGATGAGAGGGTAATGGGGCTATTGGAGGCCTGCCCAAAGAAGGCTGACCGGCGAGGTAGTCAGGCGTTCAGGAGTAGTTGAACCACTCGTATAGGGGGTATGGAGGGATCGGGGATCGTTCGGTCGGTCGGGAATCGGTCGGTCGGTCGGGCAGAATCGGTCGGGAAGTCGTCGTCGGAAAGTTGGCGAAAGGAGGAGTTGGCGAGAGAAGTTGGCGTCGGAAACGGGCGGAAGCGAGAAGGGGTCGGTCGGTATCGGTGGTCGTGGGCTATGTCGAGCGGATAGCTGTTGTGTGTTGGTGATGTGTTGGAATGAAGGAGTTGTCAGAATCTGGGACCAGAGCTGTAGATTTATAGATATTCTGGAGGGGCCCGAGAGGCCTGGCTGATTGCGCGCGCGCGCGCCCACCGCTCTACTGCCCAGCGGCCGCGGCAGAATTTCTGCTGGCAGAATTCCCAATTGGGACGGGGACGAAGACGAGGTACTGCGGTACCTCTGATCTGGATAGCTTCATGCCTTGCCTGGCCAGGCACAAAAAGCCTGGGCGATTTGTACCTAGGTACCTACGCGGCGGTGCGGTACGTGGGTGGGCGCCGGGCCAGAGCCAACATGAACGCAGTCACGGTTTCAGAATGAAAAATACCATGGTGGTTTTCGAGTGACTGGGCTGTGGTATGCAGCCATGTAGGGAGGCCTGCTGTTCATTGACTATGTGTGCGTGGTGATGCTATTCAGTGGTGTTGATGTTGGGCCGGGGCACGCGAGGTCATGTCCATCATGATGACTTCACTGCCCCTATTCTAATACAAGCCGGCGGGCCATACCATGCGTCCACGGACTCTGAAGATGGGTAGCAGTCCATCGTGTACCAAATGATCTGCCTTGGAGGATCAAATAATAAATGTCATGCGTCTACGAACTCCGAGAATACAACATGGTCCACCCAGTAGAAATCAGTTCGTCGTCTCTAATACCTAGGCGTTGTCTCCATGGAACATTGCATGTAGTGACTGGCTTGTCAGCAAGACAACTTGGATATGAATACATGATGTGCGTTCTCCGTCACGAACTACGAGAATACGCCATGCCCAGCATGAATCAGTTGGTTATTTCTGATATTGAGCATTCGCTGGCCGTGAAAGTTTCCAAAATGTAATTGTTGGCTTGAGAGCAAGGCAGTTCGAATATAAAAACAAATTTGCCTGCCTTGGTACAAATAGGAGCCCACCTATCCTCAAGAAGGAAATATATATAAAGTTGCTCTACACTCTCGTGAAGAGCAGACATCTCAATCAATGCTTTTGTGAAACTGTAGAATTCTATCCTGGTGTTAATAGATCCCAATAACAGTAAAGGGCAGCAAGGTAAAGTTTGCGAACTTCCGCGCACTTGGTGGCAATATCGTCCATCGAGCCGTGACGATCCCCTCATGTGGCTTGCGATTGATGCAAGAAATGGACTAACCGAGACAGTCACGCTCCCGCGAAGCCATGATACTGGCAAAGATCATTCGTGGTCCCCTTTACTTCGCCGTAACTTTGATTGGAGAACTCGCATGGATTTTCGATTTCGTCAATTGTGTTGATTATCATATTGCATGGACAACGTTGCAAACATGCTGGATCTTCGTGCAAGAAACAATTGTTCGAGATTCCTGCCAGTCTCTCATACTAAGACAGCCGTGATCCTGCCCTGCAATCACTCGTTCAGCATCGGTAACCTGACTACAATATCACTCTGCAAAATGGTATGTGAGGTTGACATTTGGCTTTAAATATTTCACGGCGTGTCATTAGGACCGGTGTACACTCCAAAATCGATGTGGTACCAGCTTTTATCATAGAACTAGTTTGTTGCTCCATGACTTCACGAGTGGCAGTACGATCCCCGTCACGGATTTCGTCAAGTTCATCGATACAGGCAACACTACCATCGACCGACACTATGGCAGTACTCGAATCTTCAGCAGACACGGGCAAAGAAGAGAGTGATCGCGACAAATTTGCCATGAAATCATTGCATTTGCAGACAACCAGTTTTGACTGGCAAGTGATGATACTGCTTTTACCTAGAGCATATGCCAAGCGCCTTTGGAGTTTTGTCCCATATTGTACAGATTCGATCCACGTAAATTTTGCCCCCCTTATTAGATACAGTTGCTATACATTCATCAACTCTCGTCTCATGCCTTTTTATCACCGCCAAAGACCTCCTGGTACTTCAAGGGCTTGTCTATGCCCATGATATGTACCGGCCGATTCTTGGCCATCTCGTTCTCCCGGTCGCGGAAAGCGCGGCCTTCCTCGGTGTATTTCGGCAGGGCTCCGTCAAACATGGTATGCCACATCCTGGTCCTCCCCTCGGGTCGGTAGGCCTTCTTTCGCCGTTTCTTGCACTGTTCAAACAGCCGCGCCGCTCGCTCGTCCGGGAGCTCTTCAATGTTGTATTCGATATCCCATACGTCGTCCTTGGTGAGATTTTCTGGCCTTGTGACGTACTTGCCGTTGACCTTGTTTCGGACTGTCAGAACCATGCCGAGAAGGGGGCCCTGCTCCTTGGGTTCGTCTTCGAGATCTGCTGGTTCTGTGGCAGCTACTTCTGCAGAGGCCTCGTCTGCCGCACGTTCGGCTGCTATCTTGTCAACTGACTCTGATGCAACACCTGCGGCATCCTCGCCAGCCTTCACTTCTGCTCCTTGGTCGTCCTCTCGTGATTCGCTTATGATTTTGCTGAGAATTTGCTCAAAATTCTTGAGCTTGGAGGAGACGGCAGCATCAGGCTCCTCCTCCTCCAAAGAGCCCTTCTCATCGATCTGACGAGTCATCCGCAAAATCGCGTTACTCAGTGTCGACATGTTGGGGCTTGCTGATTCGCCAGTGGAGTCCTTGCTCTCTGCGTCCTTGCTCTCGGGTTCGCCCACGACCTCTTCCGCTGAGGATTCTTCGGCCGCTTCTTCCGAAGGTGTCTGCTGATCTTTAGCCTCGTCCTGCGTCGACTCGGCAATGTCTGATTCGACGGGCTTCGATTCAGCAGTCTCGGCCTCGGCCGTTTCCGTCTCAGCAGTCTCCGTCTCAGCAGTCTCGGCCTCAGCAGTCTCGGCCTCAGCAGTCTCGGCCTCAGCAGTCTCGGCCTCAGCAGTCTCGGCCTCAGCAGTCTCGGCCTCAGCAGTCTCGGCCTCAGCAGTCTCGGCCTCAGCAGTCTCCGTCTCAATAGTCTCCGTCTCCGCAGTCTCGGTATCAACGGCGTCCGACTCAACGGCGTCCGATTCGGAGGAAGATTGGGTTTCTTCATCCACCTGATCAATGCCTTCGGTGGCAGCCTCCTGTGAGTCGCCAGTGACGGCACTCAACAGTGCATTGACGTAGGCACGGGATTCTTCCGGGCTTTGCACATCGAGCAGTCCACTCTCCTCGAGGGCGTCCTCGATAGCCTGTCGAACAGCTCCAATGCCGAGCTCATCATCTTCCATGGCATCTTCCACCATCACCTGAATTTCATCCCAAGACACGACGTCGTCATCGTCTTCCTCCTCCTCTTCTTCAAGTTCGTTTTCTCTCTGCTCTTCCAATGTTTCTGCTGTGTCACCCTTTTCTTCGACTTCAGCGGCAGCGTCAGCCTTTTCTTCAACTTCAGTGGCAGCCTCAGCCTCCTCAAGCATGGAATCTGTAAGTCCTAGTAACTGTCTTTCCACCAACTCTGCAGAAGCCTTGTTTGTGTTTTGCACTGTTTCGATTTCCTCGGGTGTCACGGGTTTCATGAAAGCATACATGAAAGGTGTGTTGGCTGAAGTCCGGGTCTCGACGAATAAGCGCAGAGACTGTTTGGGGAACTTCTCCGTGGCACGATCAAGCAGTTTGTTGAACAACGAAAGACTGAGCTTGAACTCCTTGTCACCAAGGGTAGTGTCCGTCGTACCATGCAATGACAAGTCCATCTCGTCGATCGGGATATACTGGAAGCCAAAGATGCGCTGAGTATTGTGGAAAGCAACGAATATGCCGTCCATCCTACCCATACGAACCTGGAGAGAGTATTTGAGAAAAGCGGCTCGAATCATGTCGTGGTATTCGCGCTCATAGGATTCCCAATTGCCTTGACGATGGCGAAGCTCGTATCCGAGACCTTGGGTGAAACCCTTGACGTCCATGCGGATTGAGACGACAGCTCTGGTCTTGAGGTCAAACATGCCGGTACCGGGTACCCGGGGATCGTAGGCGTCCAACTGAGATCGCATCATAAAGTCACCCAGCCCAGTGTAGTGGTAAGCTTCGTCAGCATTACGCTCCTCCTCGGAGATTTGATGCGAGTTCTCTCGGCGATATCTTTCGTACTCCTCACGTGGCAATGTCAAAAGCTTCTCCATCGACTTTCCGAGCATACTGAGAACATTGGCCGAGTCGAATTCCTTGTCAGCATCAATAGCGTAAACACCATCTTTGTAATGCAGAAAGGTGGCGGCCGGACTCCTCAATAGGTTGGTGAAGTTCTTGGATGGGAGTTCGAATTCTTGCGACATCATTCCCGAGTTGATCTCTCGCCAGCTCGAAAGGAGGTAGTGAAAGTGTGAGAGGGCGGCTGTCATGCTCGATGTCGATCCCGTGTACTTCTTTCCATGCTCCCTTGCGACACCAATGAGCGCCTCGTCCTTTGATGATGTTATGTACGCCTTCAAAGCGTCAAAGTCGAATTCCTTGATGGGCATGATGTTTGCCAGGTATGGATCGAAATTGAAGACCTTGGAGCGAGGATCTTGGAGATTGTACACGCCCGGGTTGAACAGAGCCCTTTCCAGTCCATATGACAGACACGGGACAGGCGGCTGTGGTTTGTCAATGGGAACTAAATGAAGTTCATCGGCATTGAGCACCGATATGTGAAGTGGCTGTGTGTCACTTGGCCCCTCTGGCTCAGGAGCTGTTTTCACATCGCGGCTTTTTGCTGCTGCTTTCCGGCCAGGGGCTGCCGCTTTCGTCTCGGCCTTTTTCGCAGCGCTTGCCTTTCGCGCGAGTTTTGCGGCTAATAGACCTTTGGCCAAATCAGCTCTCCTGGCGGCACGATTTGGGGGCCGGCTTTTTTTGCCTTCGGGATTCGGGCGGTATTTTGCAAGAGCAGCGTCCAACGCATCATCCTGCCCATCGCCTGAGGTTGCTTCAGGCTTTGCCTGGGCATCCGGCTGCTTCTTCTTCGTCTTCTTTGGCTTGGGTGGTTTGTTGGACGATGCAGCAGTCGGAGCAGGGGCTGCTTTTGATTCGGACTTCGGTTCTGGCTTGGACTTGGCTGGCTGCGGCGGCTTCGCTGACTTTTTCTTGCCCTTCGTCGCCGTCTTAGCACCGTCGTAGTTGATATTTTGCTCTTCGAGGACCTTTTTCAGAGCCGTCAAGGCGCCCTGAAGCACTGCCAGTTGTTGGCTTTGATCAACCTCGGCGGGTGGCGCATCCTTCTGGGCCGAAGGCTTCGGGGTAGCCTTCTTCTTCTTTTTGGACTTCTTTTTCGATGCTCCTGTCGAAGATTTCGGGTCACCGGACGAGTCTTTTGTGGTCTCGGCATCGAAAAGAGTGGTTGAGGCTGTAAAGAATCGATTTCTTTGAGTATATACTGAAAGCTGGCTAGAAGCAATGCTGGGGCGCAATCTCGCTGCGACCGGCGGCCGGGCTGCAGCAAGACATGACGGGCACGTAGAGGGTATCCCAAGGCGGTGGATGGCCTGACTCCTCAGCCGAAGCATTAATGCGGCTTGGGGAACTTGACCGCGTTCCTCCGGCGTAATAATGACTTGGTCGTCGTGATCGTGGCTTCCAGGTGCTGCAGGAGCGCAGCTATGACAGCTTCTAAACTTTTCCTGAGCGGCGCGTCTTATCGCTATCCATGACAAGGATGCACGAGTCTGACTGGTGCTGCCAATCAGGCAGCGCGACTCAAAGCTGGAACCCACTGTATTCAATTAAGCGGTAGATTGTTATTCCGTATAGCATTCAATGTTCGAGGGGAGATGCCATAACATGAACAACTTATTACTAGAACTCCTTCATTTTTTGCAACAATTATTTCAAGTTGTGTTTTTAAGATTGCGAGGGAGTAAAAGTCTCGTAAAGCCGCCAGATTGCGTGCTTCTCGACATGTGGCGACCTTGAACTGCTGTCCCATCCTTGTCACCACATCTCAGTGACTTAAGGTAGTCCGTATCGTCGGGTCATGGGTAGGGTACAAGAAAGGACATGCCTTTTCCTGACAAACCTGTAGCCCATCTTCTCGGGTCAAATGGTAAGTTGGCATAATCCAGGTGGAATCGTCGCCTATCACACTGAGTCGACTCTCATACTGACATCAACCAGGCCCCGTCCACGCTGTTGCCTACTCGGCCTCGCCAGGGACATACATCTTGACAGGCTCGTCAGACCGCTCGGTCCGCCTGTACAACCCGTCCCCGAGCACCTCGGTGCTGCCGCAGAACTCGTACATCTCCCGGCAGCAGCAGGCACCGCCGGCGCCCGTTCCGCAGGGTCGCCTGATCCAGGACTACAGCGCGCACGGCTACGAGGTCCTGTCGCTCTCCGTGAGCGCCGACAACGCGCGCTTCGCCTCGGCCGGCGGCGACCGCTCGCTGTTCCTGTGGGACGTGGCGACGGCGCAAACGATCCGCCGGCTGGGCGGCAACCAGCAGTCGCACACGGCGCGGATCAACAGCGTGGCGTTCGCCGGCGACGACGACAGTCTCCTCGTCTCCGGGTCCCTCGACACTAGTGTTCGGATCTGGGACCTCAAGTCCGGCTCCTTCAAGCCGGTGCAGGTGCTGACCGAAGCCCGGGATAGCATCTCGGCAGTCGTGGTCCGGGACGCCGAGATAGTGACGGGCTGCGTCGATGGTCGAGTCCGGACATACGATGTGCGCATGGGAAAGTGCGTCACGGACGTCGTGGGCCCTTCTGTGACTTCACTTTGTCTTTCCAAGGACGGTAATGCCCTCCTGCTCGGTGGCCTGGACAGCAAACTACGGTTCATGGACCGAAAGGATGGCACGTGCCTGAAAACCTATGCGAATCCTGGGTTCCGGAATGATGAGCTCAGGATACAGAGTATTCTTGGAGGGAAAGAACAATATGTCATCGCCGGTGACGAGATGACCGCAACTCCTGGCCAGAACGGAGAAGGCAGGCTCTGGGCCTGGGATACCCTCACTGGCGAGGTCGCCGCCAAGGTCACCGTTCCTTGGGGCCCGGCTGGGTCAGAACCAAGAAAGAAGCTCATCGGAAAAGATGGCAAGGAAAAGGAGCGCAGCAACGTGCTGAGTTGTGTGGCATGGAGAGAAGGTGGATTTGGTGATCAATTTTGCGTAGGCGGCACATCAGGCACAGTGACCGTTTTCGGATATCATTGAATTGAAATATTTGCTATCATGGAGCCAGACGCAGCTCTTATTCGTCTTTATTTTTTGTACATTTTTGTCATTCGCCAATATCAGCGTAAAGAAATCTATCATCAATGCCCGCCACGTACGCCAGGAACGCCCATCCCAAGATGCAATAGCCTATATCCTTCGAGACTACCCAGACTTTAATACACGCGGTGACATTTACAACGTCGTTGGCCTCAGCTCATGACTCGAATTCTTTAGCCCATACCGACGTATTTGAACCAGTTTGGACGACAGTCTTCCTTGTTCAACCATGCCTCGCCGTCCGTGAAGCGGCCGGTGACACAACCCCTGCACTTTGGCGAGTTGGGGCAGTTGAAGAAGGGAATATGCTGATAACCGATATCTCGGAACCTGGAAAGAGTTTAGCAAACATGGAGTACTATCCTGCAACCAAAGAAGAGACTTACCAGTGAATCTTGCTCTTGTCCTCGAACAAACCAAGCGCGATACTGTGGACGGGTGCGTCACCCCATCTCTCATAGAAGAAACCACCAGCGCGGTCCAGGTGATTGAAGTAGTCCTCGTAGACCTGGCCACGCCAAAAGTTCATGTCGGCAATCTCAAAGTTGCTCCAGAAGTGGCAAGTAGAGTAACCCTGGGCCTGCTCATTGTGACTGGGGCGGCGCTCCTTATCAGTCACCCACTGGAGAGCATTGTTCTTGTGCAGGTAGTGGGGGTGCTGCGCAATGAACTTGCTGGTCTCTGGCCACAGGGTGGGAATCGACTTGGGCGCATCGTAGAGGTTGATTGTGAAGCCATATGTCTTGTTGTTGTCCTGCATGTAGCGGAACACATCGTAGTCGACGTCGCAGAAGAAGTGAACTTTCGGCTCGACGCGCCAGTAGAACTGGGTGTTCTGGAGGGCCGGGTGCTTGTAGAAGAGGCCGCTGTTCCATCGGCACATTTGGTGATACGACAACTTGTCGGCGTATTGGATGTCGTTTTCCTTGAGGATCTTCATGGACTCGGTGTAGAGATCGTCGTTGATCCACGAAGGCTTGTCCCAGTGCTCAGCAGGGATGACCTCTGGGAGTATTGTTAGTCGATGTTGTATGCCTTTGTGCACCAGAATACTGCCTACCATATCTGCACTCCGCTTTGGTCGCGGCTTGCGTCTTCTTCTTGAACTCCTCGCTGAAGGGAACCTCGTTGAAGAAGGTCCAGGGGTAGTTGAACTTGTGATTCCAGGTTCTCTCCAAATCTCCCATAGCCTGTAGCATGCCCTGCAGCTCCTCATTTCGTACCAGGGCGAGCAGCGTCGCATTGATTCGCGCCGAGGGGTTCGCATCGGGGGCGTATGCGGGCGATACTCGGACGAGATTGCCTTCCGGCTCTCCCGTCGCTGCAAAGCTGTTAGAGATCAGGCAGGGCGATGGGCGGCGACATGCAAGACTTACGATCCAGGTTGGGATCCCTCTCGAGGTTCTTGAGGGAATCGCCGGGGCCCAAAGGTACCGATGGCCGCCATATAGTGTAGAGGAAGAAACACCACATGAGTATGGCGGCAAGGCCCAAGGCGCGGACCGGCTTTGCGATGGCCATGATGTCGGCTTGGAGCAACTACTACTGTCTGCGGCACATGAACGCGAAAGACGCAGCCTTGGTGTCGCGACTCGGTTGAGACTGGGGGGGCTGTACGATCCCAGACTGGAGAATGGTTAGGAATAGGAAAAAAAATAAAAAGCTTAAAAAGCTTGTCTGACGTGTCTCAATTGTTTGGTCCAACAATCGATCGCCTCTGCAAAAGCCGAGCAAAGAAAAGTTAGTTGGCCAGCTTGCGGCGTTGTGAAGGATGGAGAAGTGAATGGATGGTTTTCTGCCTACTAGTGTCTGTTCTGTTCTGTCTGTCGTCCGTCCCGGCAAGCGCTGGGCTGGCTTATCTGAATGTGGCACTGGACACTGGAGCTCTTTCCAAGGTACGAATAGATTGGCTTGGGTGCCGTTCGTCTGCTTTCGAAAATCCCACGTCGCAGCTTGACGCGGCCTTGCTGGAGAAAAAGGGGGCGGCCACTTCATACATACAGTGCAGTACCATTCCATACAGACCTAGAGATGCAGGCAGTAGCACACCTCTGGTCAAAGTACCCGAGTGCTGTACTGTGTGAATGCAGCGGGGGGTCAGGGGGGCCAGCAAGTGCTGTTTAGCTGTACGCAAGGCGCTGAAAGCCCAGATTAGTTGGAGATGGGGAAACGCCAAGGCACTGTGGATTGCCGGGGATCCCACCTACAAACTCTCCCACCACGTCCGAAGCAAGGTAATCCGTCAATGCAGGACCTGTCAATAGTCAAAACCCTTGTCCGCCGACAAAACACGGAGCAGTCGCGTCTCTTCCGGCTAACGGCATTCGCTCGCTGCCCCCATGTCATTTTTATGAGTTGCGAAATGGGATGAGGCTCGGGATCATAGACAAGACAAGATACGACGAGGCATGAATAGCAAATTCTATTTAACGCTGCTCATTGCGTAGCCCTAGTTGCTGCAATGGCTTTTGCCGCGACGCTCAGCGCCTGGACCGACGAGCTTATTGATTCCATCGTGACTCAGGTATGCATTCAAGAACGAACTCAACTTCGGTTCAAAAGAGAAGAGAGAATATTCACTGACACAGACAGAGCGATCAAAAAAGACGGAAGAAGCCACTCAGAGCTTCTAGCCTGCAGAAGCTTCGTCACCACAATTTCTTGCGCACCAATCAGTTCAATGTTGAACGTCAGCTAAATGGACTCGAGGAGAGGTTTCGGGTTCTGAATCGAAATGGACTGGCTGACGGCCTGCGGGAGAACCTGGACACACTGAGCACCATCTCGAACAAGTTCACTCCCGACGTTCTGCATTTTCTATTGGTCTTGGCAAATCGACCTTTTGAAAATTCCAAGCTCGAGGATTTGCAGGCCCTTCGACAGCCTGAAGTAGATCCAGGACTACATCTCAGCTGGGCAGAGATCGCACAGGAAGATGGCTGGGCCGAAGACCGTGAAATATGGAAGAAGGTCGATTTCAGAGACGATAGCTCCGACGATGAACTTGTCGAGGGTTCGGACGCATCGGCCAAGTCCCCGACTACATCACTCTCCAGCGTTGAGGCTCAATATCGGCGGCGGCCAGCAGATTTACTTCTTGCCCCTCAGGACGTGAACCTCGACCAAGTGAGGGAATCTCAGTCCTGGAGAATCGTGACTGATGCGCCGTCCGATTCCAACAGGGCCGACATTACGGAGCTTCAAGCTGTGCGGGAAGTCTTGTTCATGCTCAGGGGCTTGCGCAATGATCTCTTCAATGTGGATTACAGGCCCAGTCCCAGATACAAGTTGCAGCATGCATCGCCGAAATCTCTTCAGGCGATATTGAGCACGTGGGGTGAGTTTGGCAGGAACATACACGTCTTGCGGAGGTTTACCAGTAAGGACCAAGAGACGCCCTTGCTTCAGGTCTTCTGTAGTGCTGTGGAGAAAAGACTGCAAGAACTCGACAGCCGGCTTGCAAAGACTGAGACGCAATTTGTGGATATTCACGAGGACACCGTCGTCAGTCTCCTCAGCGTGGCAGAAGACCTGCGGCCATGCTTGCAACCTCTATGCATCTTATCACAGATTGTCGACAAACTTGAGAAGGAAAATTATCCTCATCCGTTCCGGTACCTCGAGCTGCTATACGATCGGATCAGTGGCGCCCAACTGGAAGGCGAAAGCCAGCTGTATCATTCTCTGGGCACAATATTCTTCGAGTGTTTCCAGGTCTATCTGAGACCTATACGACACTGGATGCAGGACGGCGTTCTTCTGCCGAATGATTCGACATTTTTTGTCGTCCAAGTCCAATCTCGCATCCCGTTGAATCAAGTTTGGAGCAGTCAATTCGCGCTGCGCAAGGCACCAGACGGAGGTTTACACGCCCCGAGCTTTTTACAGCCAGCCGTGGACAAGATTTTTGCAACGGGGAGGAGCGTGGTGGTATTGAAAAATTTGGGCAAGTACGATATCAGTCACGATACAGCTGCCGAGCCGTCTTTCGACTTCGAGTCACTTATCACATCTGACGACGGCGACTTTGCTCCCTTTTCCGAGGTATTCAACGCGGCTTTTGAAGCCTGGATGGAAAGCAAATACCATTCAGCTTCTGCAAAGCTACGACGGATCTTGTTTGATACATGCAACCTCCGATCTGTTCTCTCCGACCTCCACCACATCTACCTCATGATGGACGGATCCTGTGCCGACGCATTCGCACAACCCCTCTTCAACAATCTTGACCTACTCAACGACAAATGGAATGATCAATTGTTACTAACTCAAACATTCCAAGATGCGTTCAGAGCAGTAGTGGATATTGACCGCGTAATGGTTACGGCTGTAGGAGATGTCCCAGAAGATATCATCTCGGCACGCACGACTGTTCAGGAATGTTTACCAGCCGTAGCAGTGCACTACCGAATGACATGGCCAGTCCGTATCATTATTTCGGATGAAAGCATGACACATTACCAGGCCTTGTTCACACTGATGCTGCAAAACCAACGAGCAATCACCACACTTCATCGAGTACGAATCAAGGCGGACAGCTTGCAGAATCTCAGCTACGAGCAAGGAATCCATTATGGATTACGCTCCAAGCTCTTGTGGTTCTCCAACTGCATCAGATCCTACCTCACAACTCTTGTCATTGCGCCGCTCGTTGAACAACTTCGTGAAGATTTGGATCGGTCGCAGGATATCGATGTCATGGCTAATGTCCACTCAACATTTACGAAGCGTGTGAGGGAAGCTGCTTGCCTGAGTAGCAAACTCGATCCTATTCGAGAGTCAATGCTTGAGATAATGGATCTTGCTATCTGCTTGGAAGATGCCCGACAAGCCGAAGTCGAACGACAAAGAGAAGAATCTGGCGGATCGTCGAGTGTTTCCTCGACCCCACTGAGATCATCCAGGGCCAACAAGTATACTAATGCTTCTGAAGAGGAGGATAGCTCCTTTCTTGGCGAGCAGGATAGAAACACCACCAGGCCTGCGCAAAAGCCGTATGTCGAGGTGCTCTCAGACATCAGAGTAGAGTATGACAAACATCTTAAATTTGTCAGCGGGGGCCTACGAGGAGCGGCACGAGCTGCCAAAGACGACGCTGCCAGCAAATGGGATTTGCTAGCCGAAATGCTGGAAGTTGGTTTGGACCAAAATCCGTGGTGAGCAAGCAGTCTCGCTTCTCTGGTTGACTCGTCTGTATGGCGCACCGGATCCAACAGAATAGAGATGTAGTGTAGTGTGAGAGCAGTCAGCAGCGAGCTCGACCTAACGTTCATCTCGATCATATTGTCAGATCAACAGATATCTCGATGAAGGACCCTCTCTTCGAGGGGGTGACGGAGGATGACGAAAGGCTACAGAAAACGACCTGACTATCTGTCCCGCTTATTGGAACTTTTTAGAACGTTGACGTCGGTCCACTACCCATCGGTCTCGGCTCTGCAGTCTCATCGGTAACGTCTTGAGTCGGGGGTGGACATGTCGAATAGTTATGACGAAAGCACGGATGCACTGGCCCCGGTCACTTTCCAGGTAGCCGTCTTGAGTGGCCATGAAGGTCATATAACCTAATGTAAGTACTGGGTACTGGTGGTTGTCAACCATCAACATCTGACATCACCCTGGGACACACGGCCTCGTAAGTGACGGCTACTCCTGTCTGGGAACCTCGACGACATGATCATCATCATCCTTCTCAGATGATACCGCTGATTGAAACCGACTCGTCGAGGAAACCGTCAACTAGTACACTCAAGACATTATCCATTAAGAGGTACAACATTTTCTCGTTCTCTGAGGAGGTTGACAATATGGTCCATGTTGCGTCATAACGATCGAGATCGGTCCTCAATCCTGGCTCCAACCGGGGTTGGCGTCCAAACCTACGCGAAAACTCCACGTTTCGGCAACCTGAACCTTCTGCATGTATCCGGGGCTAAAATACAAACTACTACAGTCGATCTCTTTTTAATTAAGTTTCTCGTGCAGAGTTGCCAAACATTGCAGAGAAACCTGGACGTTGTCAAGGTTGTGTTTGTGCTCTGATGCTGAGTTCACCTGAGGTGGGACACAATTGGATTTGACAATGAAGATCATCACATCGCCAGCTAGCCAAGCCGGCAGCACAGCCAAGCCCAGTGTGCCCGCATACAGACTGGCAGTATATGCAAATCAGTTCCACTGGCCCGCCTCGCAGATTCACAAATGATACATGAAGAGAGTGTACCAAGTATCAAGCAGTGTATGTACAGCAGTAGATGTCACAGCCATAAATGAGTGGTCTTGGCTTCGAGTTCTTGACATCACTGGCCAGTTGATATCATGTTGACGGTGGTGCAAAGCCACTGTAATTAGGTACTCTCACTACGTGCCGTGCGAAGATGTGACATCAGAACAATTATGGGGTCGGTCAGGTTCCAGAACGCTAAATCGCCAAAAGCTTGCCGTAAGGCTTAGCCAGTTCAGCCTCACGCTAGTACTCACTAGTGCAGTGGATGAGGCTGGGTGCGCCACATCTGTGCCCCGCTTATCTTAATTCCCGTTCCTGGTCAGAGCTCTGCATGGAAGCAGGCAACCACCAAGATCCAACTCTGGGGAACATCGTGAACTCCCGAACACTGAATCCGTTGCGCCGCATCACGGAGACCTCGCGCATTCCTCCAGAGGCACGGAATATCTCGGCCGCCTGATTCTGAACATATCGACAAGCCTTCTAGCTACGCGCAAACAGCTCAACAGTCCACAGCCCCATCCTATCCTAGCCCATCATGTCTGAGCGAAAAGTTCTTGTAAGTCCTGCCATGACTCCCAACCCTTATGATGAAGCCCCTGATACTAATCGCAACAGACGAAATACTATCCCCCGGACTTCGATCCGAGTGCGCTCACGAGAAAACGCGGCCCCAAGGCCGTCGGCCCGAAAGTCCAGACCGTCCGCCTCATGGCGCCCTTCAGCATGCAGTGCCTGCGCTGCGGAGAGTTCATCTACAAGGGGCGGAAATTCAACAGCCGCAAGGAGACGCCCGAGAACGAGCGATACCTGGGCATCCAAATCTTCCGCTTCTACATTCGCTGCACGCGGTGCTCGTCCGAGATCACCTTTGTCACGGACCCCAAGAACGGCGACTACCGCTGCGAGCGCGGCGCCAAGCGCAACGTCGAGCCCTGGCGCCAGAACACCGAGGACGAGACGGACGAGCAGCGCCTCGCCCGCCTCGAGCAGGAGGAGGAGGAGCGCAACGCCATGGTCGAGCTCGAGGCCAAGACCGTCGACGCCAAGCGCGAGATGGCCGTCGCCGACGCCCTCGACGAGATCCGCACGCGCAACGCGAGGCTGCAGCGCGCCGAGCGGGACGGCGTCGAGTTCTCCGTCGCCGCGCCCGAGGACGACGACGCTGCACGGCAGGACCGGGAGGACGAGGAGGCTGCCAAGGCCGCGTTCGCCGCGCCGAGGCGGGTGGACGACATCGTGGACGAGGTCCTGGAGGACACCGTACTAGACACGGACATGCCGCCACCGCCCTTGCCAACGTTTAAAAAGCTGCCGCCCGTCAAGAAGACTGGTCCGACTGCTCTGGGCATCAAGAAAAAGGCAACGGATCCAGAGCCAGAGGCAACGGCTCAGGTCGCCAAAGCACCAGAAAAGAAACCCATGGCTAGTCTGGTGAGCTATGACTCGGACTCGGATTAGCATTGTGACGACTTTTTTTTTTTTTTTTTTTTTTTTGGAAGATTTGTTTTATAGGCATAGCGAAGGTTCACGGCGCAAAGGAAATATGATAAATAAGGATGATTATAATGCTTCAAGTACCACCAATACCAATATTATCAAGACCAACTATATTTATCTGTTGCCAATCAAGAGTCAATTTTTAATGTGGCATATGTTTCATAATTATTATTCTAGCACTTAGCTTCTTTTTTTTTTTTTTTTTTTCGTAACCATCACTTTGCTTGCACTTGAAATCTGCCAAATCAAAAAGCACGTTTTGATATATGTACATCATGTTATCACGGAATTCGAATAAATCATGAGCAGGTCGGCACACGTTCCTTTTCGGCTCCCCGGCAAACGATTGTATACCAAACACAGATCCGATCGCCCCTTCTAATCAGTAACAAACTTGACGGGTACCTCGTCTGTAGGTACAACTAACTTTCCCTTGCCTCTCCAGTTTTCCTGTGATCGACATGCGTTTTTCTTTCTCTCTTTCCGTCTTTTCCTTCCTTCTGTTTCCCCGCTCCCCAGATGGGGGAAGAAGTGCAAGAAAGAAGAAGAAAGAGAATGCCGGGAATAGGGGGCGTCACAGTACCACCTGACACAGAAGAGGGCGGACAAGCGCGGCGATCAGTGGCGAGAAAAGATACACCCGACACAGAAGGAAGAGCCAATATGTTTCTTTCGGCGGGCAACAGGTTTGACAGGGTACGGAGTGATGACCCCCCCGCTCGTGAATCTGGGAATGACTTGAAGTTCTTTCGGGCCTGTGAGTAACGTTGATTGGAAATGGTGACCGGTCGCAAGCTTGGGAGGTAGAATATGGCAGTTCGTGGTTGTATGGGGCAGAACACTGCTGTGGGCACAAATTCTGGCGGGCTTGCCTAGGTAAGTGGTGGTTGATACAGTCAACATGCATCAGAGCAAAGACAGATGTAGGCAATAGCATATCACAAATGGGGTCAAGCGAGAACAGTATGTCAAGAGTTTGAAAAAATTTGTATTGTTTGAAGTCTCTCACGTATACCGAGAGATTGACTGCGACTTGGGAAGTCACGAGATTTTTCCGTCTCGCCCTGAAACCTGAACACCGCGTCTACTATGTTGTATTGTCCCGTTAAATGCTCATAAAAATTCCAAACTCCAAAGCTCCCATGCTATGTAGGAGGTACAATCAGACCATGTGAAAATGATCATCATGGGGGGTCGTCAAGACCGCTCAATCTGAGCGTCCGCCAAGAAAAGTTTCGCTGATGAAGAAAGAGACTTTCGTCTATCGGTTGATATAGTAATACAAGAACCATGTAATGTAATGGATATGATAGATGTCGTGATCTGGTCACGACTGATAAAAGAGGTTTTTTGGGTGTGTTTTTTTTTAGTCGTGGTAATCGTCGTGAGAAGTCTGTGACGATGAAGACGACGAAGTTCCGTTGGGCATGCTGGGAGCGCCACGTTCCGAGCGAGTGCCCCGGCGGTGCGACGACCTAGACATCTCCTCCATCTGCTTCTTTGTGTGCTGGTGCATGAAGCGGGCGTAAGATGGCAAGTCGCTTGGAGGAGTAGGGCAGAAGGGCAGAGCCGAAGAGGAAGAAAAAGTGCCACGGGAAGACATTTTGGTTGATATTGGATGGGGTTGAGTGAGGTTTGTTGGCGTGTTGATTTCACGAGTCTAATAGATGAAGTAGACTGAAGGGTCTTGATAGGCTGACGCTTATTGTAAATGTTTAAAGATATTGTTAATGCCAGAAACAATATCGGAGGGAGGAAGATGAGGATCTTATATCCATGGAAGGACACGGCAGAAGGGTTCAGGCGCGATGATGCAGCAGACGGCGTCGTTTGAGGCGGCTTCTGACTTCAGAGGAACCGAAAAAGACCCTGAGAAAGGTACTTTGTCCTCCCTCTCGCACTCACACCCAAAGACCAGTACATAATACCCCGTACGGGAGGGGGGTCGGCTAAGCCAAGACCGACCGCTCAGAATTAGTGCCTCCTGCGCAAGATTCCCATGTCTCGACCACAAGATATTCGAGATCTGCAAATACCATGACCGCTTTCGTGCCGCGACTGGAACCCACCCCTGTCGCGTATGGCGTAAGGGCGTCCGGGCAGTGGCTTTCTGTTTGCGGGCCTCGTGCTGGGGGGAGAGAAATGGTTGCTCGCCACGGGTGCATGGATGGGGCCCGGGGGGGACAAGGGAGCAGCGAGAGAGGCAGAGAGGAGGAAGCAGAAATGATGCAGCACTCTGCTGTCCCCCCCCAAGTCCAAGTGGATAAACGACCAGTGTATTGGCTGGACGACGAGGGCGGACGGGGGTGGCCTAGTCCCAGCCCTCACTTTGTTTCCTCCAAGCCAATGACAAAGCATTGCAGAATATGACGGGGTTCCGGGGTGATGAGGTATGATGACCGACTTGGACGGATCAGGAAAGACCCTGCAGATCTTTTGGGTCGACTGAGGTCATACCCCTTATGTCATGCCCATTGGCCAGTGCTGAGAAAGCCTGGGAAAAAGCCTGAGAGAGAGAAGAGAGTTGCAATCAATCAAGTGAGATGGTTTGTGGAGCCTCCCCCCGAGCCCCAGTTCATACCACCATCAACTGAGAACACCCGTTTCTTGCAGGACAACCTTGACAATCAAAACTCTTTTGTGGATCAGAGTTTCAGAGCCTCTTTCCCGTGCAGCAACATGTGTGAAAACCAGAAGGCTGTTTAATCAAACATACATGGCAGTTGAAATCATGTTGGGTTGGCTGTGTTGTGTGCGCCTTGATGGGCAAGCAACCAAAAGTATCCGACGTCATGTCTGCGCTCCCAGCCGTGTTGGCCAATGTTCTAGACTTGAACGTAGAAGCAATATGACAGACAGGCACCAACAAGAAGGCATTTCCCTTCGTATGTGGTCATTTGTCCTGGTTGCCTAGCTGAGGCAGAATCGGAGTTAACCAGCACCAAACTAGAATACTCGCCGGAACCGTCGCACGGTAGAGGCGTTCCCGAAAGACCCCAAATGTCATCTGTGAGCTGGACGTGGGGCAGGACGACGGGCTAGCTACCGAAATGCCTCGTCTTGGTCGTGTGCTGGTGCGTCGCAGTCGCACCGGACACGATCCATGCCAGTTTTCTCATGATAATCTTGCATAGTGCCAGATACAAACACATTGATGCTGGTCTGCCGTAGACACTAGTGAGCTTTCCAGACCATGATCCGGCGCGTTGCATAAGTGGCCAACATCGTTAGGAGGACGCTATGATTGAGCTTGTCTTCACACCAGGAGAAAATCCTTTCGGGCGGCAAAGACACTTGACCCCAGGTTCTGTGAAAAGAGAGACCTGGTTGGTCCGATACTCAGGTCGACACATTATAGCAGAAATCGATCAGGGGCAAACACCTAAAATCCAATAATCCATGCTTCGGCGAGCGGGACAGACTGGGGAGGAGCGCTGGCTCAGCCCTAGTCGAGCGTCAGAGCGCCGCATCATTCGTCGAGCTGGAGCAAAACTCCCGGTTTGCGAGAATTCAGGGTCCTTTTCTCCCAAATGCGATATGGAAATATGGGCATCTGCGCAAACGGTGGGATGGGAAGGAATTATCATATCGATCTACCATGTCGACCCATCTGCGGCGGGTCTGCGGACGTCGTTCCAGGCTTGCCAGGGCCCCGTGGCTCTGTGTCAGTAAACCCCCGAAGCATGGCAATGGCAGCAAGGCCCGGAGCCATGTCCTCGAGCAACGGTTGAAATGGATGGATGGATCCAGTTCCTGATCTCTTGATGCCTCTGCTGAGTATACTCTGTGACCCGAAAATTGGTTTTGCTGTGGAGTGGTTATTGCGATCCAACACGATCCAGGCTAACAGGCAGATGATAGCAGACTGTATGGGGTAATGATGCAGCATCCCGATACGCTGTCCAGCCTCTTGGTCGCAAATAGTAAGAGGAAGGTCTTATTTCGACGTCAGAAATGAGACTGCAGTTGCCTTTGGAGCGACGATCCACCTCTAGCCTTTCGTCAAACCGCAGCAAACAGCCGTCTGCAGTCTGCAGTATTCAAGGTCACATAAAGGCACCAGGAGAATAGAGAAAAAAAGGCGCTACAAGCGAACAAATGACAAGGTTTCGCCAAGGCGACGAAACGCGTCTCTGCAGGACGGCGCTTGAGGGGGGAGACATCATCGTCAGGCAACATTAGCGAAAGGAAGGAAAAAGCAGGGCAAGCAACAAGCGCAAGGCCAGACTCGCCAGACCAGGCCCAGGCTCGCCAGGCTATCAGCCAAACCTTCCAAACTTTGACGACAACTGGCCCGTGCCCACCTAGCAAGGTTAATATAACGGCTGAAAAGTTCCGCCACCGCCCCGTCAACTCTGAACTGACAGGTGCAACCAATCCAAATTCTGAATCCACCCACAAAGGCCCAGAAGCATCTCCAATATGATGTCAGCAGAACAGGCTGGAAATCATCTTTTTTTTCCTTCGTTGTTCTGCTTGTCTCACAGCTGATTAGGGTTCACGAGACCGAGAACGTACCAAGCGAGAGCATCCAGCAAGGCTCCATCCTCAATATCGGATATGGAGCATCCCGTTCGTTGCCCACTTGTACGGCGAGGTCTTTCCCTTTTCCCCAGTCCCGTTGGGAACGGATCATGCAAGATCTACACTACCCTACATGGTGGTGAAGGAATCGGCCGAAGCTGCAGTCTCTCGTCTCTTTGACCTCTGGCTGGGTTCCGGTTGCTAGGTTGCCAGATAGACAGGGCAACCAACTCCGTACATACATTCTAGGCCCTTTTCGCCATCCTGCATCAAACACCTTCGCCGCTGACGACGGGTCCGTTTCTCATCCCCGACCACCACCCGTCGGGATCACACGTGGTGACGAAATAGGGGTCGCCAAACTATCTTTTCTATGTCGGAACCATATGAAAGCCGCAGTCATAATCATACCATACGGGCATACCAGCCAGGAGTTGCAGATAACGTTATGGGTATCTACAAGATACACTTTATTCAGATCGACGATGTGCTTCTTCACAAGCGTTAATACATAGTAGCCACCACATATGTATGGTCATCACGATGAACGCATTCTTGTCACCATTTACTCGATGTAGGTACGTGATGTACGTGTTGCCATGATGGGCCAAGCTCACTGATCGCTCTTTACGCCTCCAGCGCGCTCATAGGCTCTGCAGATTGCGTCTGTGGTAACTCTGAGAGGGGAGTCAGAGCAAGTGGCGATATAGTCATTTGCGGGGACAAGCGTAATGATCACCCGTGGAACATTCCTCTGGGCCGGATCATGTCCCCCCAAGTCCCCAAGCCCAGAGTCTAACCTTCAAGATCCTTCGAGTAAGATCTCCCGAGCTTGATTGTGATGCAATATGATTATTGTCGCACATCTTCCCCATTGAGGGTGTGCATGTTGACCATATGCGAAGACTCTAGGTAGGGTATACTACCAATGGGCCCCTGAGGGCCTGCTTCTTCTTCCCGTGTTAGGCGACCCGTCACTGATTTGGATGACGCACGTTTCCGTGAATAGGCATCCCGTACCACCAACAACCACCCCGAGTCGGTCCTTGTCGCATCCTTTGACCCCGTGTTTGGGTATACTACATTCTCGAGACGAGAGACCTGACGTAATTGGCCCTCCACAGCCGGTCAAACCCGTTGTTCACGTCAGCGAAATGGATGACCGACTCGTGCTATAGCCACGGCCGGCAGCGAATCGAGTTCTGTGACGCACATGGTGGGTTTAGTAGACTACACCGTGTCTTTGGTATATTATTCTAGCCAGGTTGTGATCGCCTGTAAGTGTCAAACGATACCTTTTGACGCTATCAACATTCTACTCCAAGAATTTCCTGGCACAACTCCAACGACTCCCATCGATTCTCATCGAGATGGCCTTCTAGAACAAAACGACGGGCCTTGAACAAAAGGCCCATAGAATATGTACGAGTAAGTTTGTTCTGTCGCTTCCTACACGAGGTCTCATCGATCATCAAGTCGATATCTGCTCAATGAGGAGTCAATCGGCCATCTTCGTAATTGTGACGTGAGGGTATTATGGGCATGTCAGAACATACGTCCCAGAAGTCCAAGGATGTACAATATTCTTGCGACATCAGCCAGGCGTCTCCTCACGGATCGACGAGGTACTGCTCGAAGAGCCGTTCAACAGAACAGTACATGCCCTGCAACCAATTCCCCCATTGACCCCTCGAGATACGATCTCGATGGTCCCAAATCGACAGGCTAAAAGTCGTATCCGTGTTGGCTTATCATTGCAAAGGAGAACAAGGCCATGTGGAAGAATACATTGACACACTTGTTATCGAGGTGGTCGGGTAATCGCCTCAAACGTACGACATGGGGCTAATCGAGATGATGAAGCTCTCTGATTATCTTCTTTCCCTTCCATATTGCCAATTAGTAGTCGGTGTTGAAATGTTCACAGTCCTGCTGAGATACCAAGTGATACCCGATGACGTTGGAGTTTTCTCCTAATTCCATAAATTGCTATACTACGGCAGTTCACCATGCCATTGCGTGTTTATGAGCGTGGGCATTGTTGTCTATTATCCCTTGTGAATGTTCATGTTCTTGCTTGATGACGTACATTGGCTCAGTCCACACCATTCTGGACTTCATGATACAGACCCAGGATCATGAGAGGACAGGCAAGGATTTCATCTACAGCACTTGTTTGGAAACACCTGGCTAATCGGGTGCCATGTAATTTGAAAATTATGTCTCGGTCATGGAGTCATCGAGTAACAATAGGACACTTCCCACCGATTTTCGTTGCATTGATTCGAATATGTTCAGTCATTATATTACACACAAGTCGCCCGAGTTTTCCACGTGACACAACTAACCAGATTACTTTACGTGTCAAAAAGGAATCCAAAAAAAAAAAAAAAAAACAATATGTCGTGCTATAAATTAAAACTTCCAACGTATTACACACGAAGCCCGGCAAATCTCTATAGTGGAGGGCTTATTTCATGCTGGAACTAGCAGAGTATATTCTTTCAATATCTGATGTGGAATTCCAGAAGCCCATCCCGGCGTGTAGCCTTGAGTCAATGTTCGCTTGGTCATAATTTCAGCGGGTTTGTACCATG
Source organism: Pestalotiopsis sp. NC0098 (assembly GCA_022432395.1). Taxonomy (NCBI): domain Eukaryota; kingdom Fungi; phylum Ascomycota; class Sordariomycetes; order Amphisphaeriales; family Sporocadaceae; genus Pestalotiopsis; species Pestalotiopsis sp. NC0098. The sequence goes on along the minus strand of JAJKLJ010000004.1, from coordinate 737,557 downwards.
CTCAAATAATGCGGCGGGAACAAAACAAGAATATAAATCATTTGAATGCTGAGCCAAGACCATATGTTGGCAGTGTATTGTAATTGGCGCTCACCAATCATATAAACTACTTCCTACCATCTGTTCCTGAAATGTATCGATGAAAGGACTTGGCCAGATAGTAGGAGAAAACATCTGTTGTAATTAATTAAAAAAAAAAAGACCTTTGCATGCAAAATACCCGACGATGTAAGTCAGGCACATGTCTGGTGTGCACCTGTCTGGTGTGCACCTTCTACCCAGCGTTTCGGGCCGGTGTGGGGCGCAACTGCCTCTACTCTAGTGGGTGCCCCGGGCCCCGCGTCATATTGATTCTGGAAGCTTTGGACACAAACCAAACGCGTCTCATCCCACACTTGCGATTGATTCGTGGAGCCTCGAATCAACATCTCCCCTCTGGACTGCGCAGCCCAATGCCGCCGCTTGCGCCGACAGCTGTGTACATGACTTCAAGATGGAGAAGTTCTTAAGAGAATGGCGGCAGGACGCTTACAACAAGGCGCAATACGACTCGGCCATCTTTGTCGGCGACAAGCTCTTGGCCCTTACGAGTAGGTACCTCGAGGTTTCTATCCTTTCGTACGAGCAGAAACCCGCTGACCATGATGCTCCCGCATTCAGACGACGACAATGATGCCTTTTGGCTGGCACAGGTGCACTTCGCCACGGGCAATTACACTCGCGCCCAGGCTTTCCTGTCTCGCCAAGATCTTATAAGCCGGAACCCGTCATGTCGATACCTCGCCGGGCACTGCTTCATCAAGCAATCGCGATACGACGAAGCCCTTGCCGTTCTTGGCGACCGGAACCCAACACACCTGATCGTGAGCTCGACGAACAAGCGCAAGACTCAAAAGAACACTGGCAAGTCGGACAAGTCCAGCCGCAGGCGCGATGGCTCCGATGAGGAATCGGCGAATCGACGTTTTGAGGCGGCCATGTGCTTCCTGCGAGGCATCTGCTACGCCAAACAAAATGCTTTTGACCGCGCAAAAGAATGCTACAAGGATGCTGTGAGGATAGACGTCCAGTGCTTCGAAGCTTTCCAGCAGTTGATGAAGAACTCGCTCATGTCGCCAGACGAGGAATGGCAATTTCTCGAATCGCTAGACTTTGACTCGATCAACGTTGGCGGAGACGTCTCTTCGTCGCAGGAAGCAGCCGAGTTCACCAAGATGCTATACACGACGAGACTGTCCAAGTACAGAAATCCGACCTCCTTCATCACCGCGTGCGAAACGCTGTCGACACACTACAACCTGGAGAGCAATCCGGACTTGCTGCTTGCACGTGCAGACTTGCTGTATACGCAGTGCCGCTACAAGGACGCTCTAGACATAACCGACTCGATCTTGGCAGAAGATAAATACAACTTCAGTGTCTACCCACTCCATCTGGCCTGTATGTATGAGCTGAAGAAAAAGTCGAATCTCTTCCTTGTCGCACACGATCTGGCCGACAGCCACCCCGAGGAACCGGTGACCTGGCTGGCAGTGGGTATTTACTACTTTGCTATAGACAAGATCGCCGAGGCAAGGCGATACTTTAGCAAAGCTAGCATGATGGACGCACATTTCGGCCCGGCCTGGATTGGGTTCGCACACACATTTGCTGCCGAGGGCGAGCATGACCAAGCCATATCAGCGTACTCTACTGCAGCACGTCTTTTCATGGGAACCCACTTGCCGCAAGTATTCTTGGGCATGCAGAATCATGCACTTAACAACATGACGCTCGCGGACGAGTTTCTCAAGACGGCGTACGGTCTATGCAAATCCGACCCATTGCTGCTCAACGAGATGGGTGTGGTCTACTACCATCAAGACCGGCCCCTTGACGCAATCAAACTCTTTGTCCGGGCACTGGAAGTTGCCGAAGAGATCGAGTCAGAGCCGGCAGCTTGGTTATCGGCACGCACAAACCTCGCACATGCATATCGTCGTGCTAAACAGTATCCTGAAGCACTGGAGCAGTTCGACGAGGTACTTCGCCTTGGCGGGAAAGATGCTGCCATCTTCTCTGCCAAGGGATTGCTTTTCATGGAGCTAGGACAGCCGGAGGAGGCCATTGTGGTCCTGCACCAGGCGCTGGCCATCAATGCCCAGGACCCGATCGCCACAGAACTGCTAAACAAGGCCTTGGAAGAGGCCGCAGGGCTCGAGCCTATTGTGAGCGAGGCACAGAACGATGCTCTGGACGGATTCGAAAAGGAGATGGAAAAGATCCGGGGACCAAAGCAACCTCGCCCGACTAGAATGCAGAAACCTAGGGCAGTTTCTGCTTACGACAGAACCAGGATGAGGATCATGGGCGGAGGCCCATTATCGGACGTTGAGATGGATGCAATCGGGTAGACATTACGACTCGATATGGATTACGACAGGATCATGAGCAGGCGTCTACGGGCATTTTGGGATTCTTTGCAGCGAGTAGCATTTACAACATGGACGGCAGTAACTGGAGGGGCAAGGGCCAAACGTTATGGCCCTTTACCAGTCAGTGATAGTGCTCAATCACGAATGGTTGGTTATAAGACACTGGCATACTTGTGATGGTGTCGTCGACCCAAACCAGTATGCAACAGCTACAACGTACTATTGCCTGATTGGGCCGCTGTGCTGCGAACACGGCACGTTGATGCATGTCTTTGACCATGGTATCACTATGCAGGTACAAATCACAGCACGGCATTGGAACGAACCCATGACTTCTCGGCAGCATCATGTCGTGGGATGCCGTTACATTGCCAGCCGCCCCCTTGAATGGATGATCCACATGAGCGGACTTTTGCAGACGGAGTTGATCTCCCACATCCTCACATCTTCTCGTCATACCAGCGTGCTCGATCGAACTTTTGACTTTGATAGACTGCGCCACATGAACATCTCTAGAGACGAAGTAATGAATAATATTAGAGTGAGATGGAGGGACTGGAGAGGGGATCAGCCTCGTCTGTGCTGTCCGGGCCGCATGACTCGCGATCAAGAGAAACCGCCAGCGAGAACTTGACCTGATTCGTCCAGCTACGAAGAAGGACAGCGCACGGCGCGGATAACAAGCAATCCACGGGCCGAGGAGAGGAGATGGGTGGGTGAATAGTGTTGGCAGCTAGTTCCATTATTTTAAATCAGCGTGGTCCAAGTTGCCAGAGCAAAGCATAGAAAGCAAGAATTAATGAGAGGAACGAAATACTCCTAGTGCTACTAGTGCCGCGCTGGGTAACTTGTGATCGACAAAGAAAACGGGCTCGACACTCGACCAAGCTCGACACGAAGAAAAGAACCCCAAAGTTGAGAGAAAAACGAGGCGGACTCGCGACTCCACCACCTTGGTTGTTACTGATGTGCCGTCTACCTATTGCGGTGGCAGCAATTGTACGAGGTACAGAGTAGATGCGTCTCGATCAAGTATTATCGCGATGTAGCATTTCCAACGAGGAGAAATTCGATACTGCTACTTTGCCAGAAAATGCTAGGTAGGGGTCTACCGACCGGGTTCTGGAACCAGACTAACAAGACCGGAACCCCTGAATCGCCACGAGGGATAGGGACACGAGGATAAAGAGGGAGAGAGATATCGTCTAAGCGAGCGTGGGGGATCTTCCAGGGTTTATTTAACATATTCTACGGTATCTTGTGGCCAAAACCCCCTTCCCCCGGTGGGCGGGAAACTCCTTGTACATAGTTCAAGATGATCTAGTCGCGCCTTTTTACGGATCGATGTAGGTATGCGCTGGCAACGAAAAAGTTAAAGCCAAAAGGATGATGATTAGTTATCGCATGAAAAAGAGAATGTTAAATTCCACGTCTCATAAGAAATAGCTTCCCTTTAGCAGGAGGGCCGAACCGCAAGGCAGAAAACATGGAACAGGGAATAATAATACGTGCGAACAAGGCATGATGCTAATAAGTCCTATTACAAAGTTCCCACTCTGGTCATCCTTTGGTGTTTTGCCCAAACCCACTCACTGTTCAACTCTGACAGCTTACATTTTTCTGGAAACAAGAATGACAGGTTTCTAAAGAGCCTCGGCGCAGAAACGGTCTGTTTGATTCATGCAGCGAACAATGTTGACAGCTGCTAGTTTTGCAAGTGACAGGCGCCTCTTGAGGGACGATGGGCGACGGTAAAGTACGATGGGAAAGACGGCCCTTTGTCGGTTCATGCTCTAGGGGGACCGCGAATCCTACGCTGGCGGAGAACCGTTGAATTTTTTTGTTAGGCTGCTACTACGAGACATCGTGAAAAAAAAAACCTGACGGGACTATGCAAATACTAAGCGGCGGACGATGCAACATACCACCGGCCGTCTTCATGCAGCTCGATCGCGCCACCGGTTCGCTTCCTCCTGAAGAATCTTATGAGACATCTAGACTTGATCGACCGGAAAATCCGTTCGTTCATTGGCGTATATCTCATGATTATCGGCTCGCATAATGAGACTATTATCTCGTTGCGATCCGGTGGGATCATGATGGCTATAGATCGTGACCTAGGTAAGCTAAAAGTATCATCGCTGGTTCAATACTCAAAAAATCAACCGCGTTTAATGTTTGGCCCTCTGATCGTGTTGCCGTCAGAAGAGCAATAGTGCAGACCCGGGAAGTTTTGGTCCGTATACTGCCAGAGCGATATTCAGGTACGGTGTTTCCCAATTGAGGCAGCCACCTGAGGTGGAGATTGTGCCCAGACAGCTGGGTCCGAACCTGAGATCGGTGACACGGACAAAACGTCGATCACCCGCTCGAGTCTCGAGACAAATTCGTGAAAGATGGCACAGCAGTGGTTCAGGGGTCGGAAAACATGTACCTACCTCTCGACCACAGCCTTGGGACGACGAGACTTGACAAAATGGCATCTCCTTCCATCACAGAGACAGGGTCTTTTGTGGGTAGGACACACACAACGTATGTACGACATCGTCGAGGTTGGGTCCTGAAGATGATCTGACACTTGAGATCCAAAGATCAGAGACTAGAGCACTAGAACCCTCGGGCTTTCCTCATCCCGGCAAAGCTTTGCGAATAGTCGAGGAAGCGGCGCCAACTCTGTTTCTGGTCGTCCCCCCTCTTCAGACCGTTTTTGGCATGCCGGGCCATGGCTAGCTGTGATGGATTGGTTTTCCGGCCAAGCAAAAGCCAAGCAAGCAGGTTTAGAAAATGCTCGGTAACTAGCCACGTGTGAAAAGGGCCACTAGATTGGCGGGTTAGCCAGCGCAGCCAAATAAGGGCAGCGGGATACTACCGTCGCGTAGAATAATTTCGATACTTGTGCCAACAGAGGTAGTATAGCAAAAGTTCCAGCTCCGGCGCCGCTACACAACATCGTGAAATGCCCCCGTCCTGACTAGGTAGTCCTAGAAGCCATGACATGAAGGAGGGATGGTCCCATCGTCGTTGCAAGGCCGCATCTGTTTTGACATGCATAACAAGCGTCGATTGTCACCGTACTATCTCTCTTGGGTGGTGGTTGATAGTGCGGTGAGCCCTGCCAATAGTAGGTCAGGCACGTCGTTATCGAAAGAAACCACCACACCAAAGAGATGCGCCAATGAATTGAGTCAACGAGTGGGTGGAGATTCGACTTGGGAGACAGACAGACCCCCCGCTTCGATGGCCCGGGTCGCTGGAATCACCCGCTGGTTCCATTTTTGCCCACACATACGGTATCGCCCTCCCGTCCAGTCCAGTGACTCCGGTCCCGTGGCACTGGCTGCGACGCTTGGGCGTTGGACTTGCGCGTGTAGTAGTAGTGATAGTGGACAGATGCGGTACAGCAGTCTCAGCCGGCCGGAGGAGAGACGGCAGAGAGGATACTCTCGGCTGGTGCCTGACGTCGGGCGATCCAGGAACCAGATGCGAGTTACATATGCATATGCCGAGTGGTGGTGTGAAGAGAGACGGATCATTCATGCCGGCCTGACAGGAATACTGAAGGAGAGGGAGAGAAAAGTGACCAGTCGACTCATACAATGCATACATCGTACTAATAAAGCAAGAACGACATGGCATATTTCAGTCCTCCGCAACCCCTCTGCGGGCCCTGACTGCCCACGGAGAGAAGAAAACAGCAAACTGTATCGCGAGGCCACCCTCCAGAGGATAGGCCAACTCGGCACCCCCAGGAGGCACGCTGCTCGCTAGTCTGAACCAGTCGACAACGTTTTGTGGTTGCGCCTGCTGCTGGCGTGGACTTGGACCCTGGCTCCAATATGCAGGGCCGATGGACACGACATTTGGCCAGAGACCAATAGCCGTCGAACTGGGACCTGTGATAGAGAACACCGTTGTCGTAGCGGCATGCGGGCTGGAATTGGGTTGGGGGCACGATCGCACCAATTGAACGCTCCGTGTTTTATATGCGTATGTATCCAGACGATATAGGTGAACAGAGAAGCGTCTTCTATAGGGGGTCCGGATTAGCTTCATGCTTTCCTGCATACCGTATTGCGTCAACTCTCAAACGTCAAGAACCAACCCCTTGGCTCTCCAGACGATGTGTCGAGTGATTTCCGGACTTTCCGGAGAAACGCATGTTCATCGTGCTTTCTGTCTGCACGACCTGATGATCAACATGTCCTCAACCGAGATTGTAATAGACATGGCTATAATCGTATAGTGGTTAAAAAGGAGACGGACTGTTGTAAATCGGCAGAACTGCTCTCGATATTGCTGCTGTTCTCCCTTTTGCCCACATGCGGCCTGCTGTTAGGTAAAGTGTATGTTGTATGACCCTGAGCCAACTGTACACAGGACCTTGCAGGTTTGAGATAGATGAAGTAGAGGGGAACAACGAATGAGCCGGTGAGCCTTGATAGGTGTTTCCTACCATACTGTGGAGCACTATTTGGGGATGATCGAAAGATTGTTGGCGCGACTCATGCGTTTGGGCCTCCCAGGCAGTATACCAACTCACTCAACAGCAGCACTGCCCTCTCGCCAGCTTACGCAGCTCGCTGAGTCGGTTCCGCAATTGCATAGAGCATCTTCTTCGTAGTTTGCTACTACGATGCGCAGATCATGTTGCGAAATGGATCGCACATGTGTGACATCCCGGTCTCTGCCAGGGGTTTAGAGGAATCCAGCACATTGGGATGAAGTCTGAGCGCTGTGCCAGTAAGAAACACGGGTCCCAGGAACACGGCCAAAGACGTGCAGGGTATCCATGGTGCCCTTTGCCAGCTGGGAGGTACAAACCTCCATGTATATCCCGAAATACTATTATCGCTCGCGGTTCCAGGCGGCCGACGACCGACGACCGAGCACAGAGAGCGACCCAGGCCGTTCTGTTCCTGATACCATATTCAGGTACGATGTGTAGTGTATGGTAGTGTAATAGAAACAGATCGACATCTAGGTACTTTTTCACCTTAGGTTAGTGTGGAAGGGAAATGTAGGGAACAGTATGGAGTCAATGCGCCCCCAAGGTGTGTAGTGTAAACGCATGCTCGTGGACCGAATGCTGGACCGTGCAAGAAGTAGTGAGAAGCGCCAGACCACGTTGTTTTCGCGACTATCTGTGCCTGGTCATAATAGCCCGACTTGGCTGTGTGTAGTCGCTTCTGAGCAGATGGCAACATGACATTGCAGACGGACAGATAGACACGGCTTTCGTTTGTAGTAATCCGTCATGCGCATGAGTGTAACGGAGCCACTGCAACCCATCATTCTGCAGTCGAAGATTCGCAATGTCCATTGGGGCAATCCACCCGGCCAGGAGCGGCAGAGACACATGGGATGCTGCATTCGCCAAAGGATCCAAGGTGGCCCAAGACGAGCAGCTAGTAACAAGTTGCATCTCGGGGGTACACACGTAGTATGTAAGTGGTAGTAGTATTGAGAAATGCCAGGCGGGCAGATGACCGTAAGAAAGTGGATGCTCAATCTCGGGTAGCGGGCAGACAAGTAAGATCTGTCGTCCGAGCATGTGGATAAAAGAAAAAGAGGCGCCCGTCCGGTCGTGTTCATTGCTGAATAGTCGCTTGTAACAAGAGGGCCATGTCTGGCTTCACTGCCTATATTCGATCTGGTTGCTCGATAGTCTTGCTCAGCCCTCCCTCGGTACAGTAAAGTAACCCAGTTGGATTATGGGGACACTGGGTTGACGTGTTACCTGTTGGATATAAATGCCCTAGGCCGGAGTGGGACTATGTTCGCGTGCCCGTCATGGACGAAAGCTGTAGTAGTAGATGCTCGCCGTTGTAATCATATTGTTCGGCCGTAGTTCGCCCTCGGCGGGCTCATGGGCGGCCGGCAAGCCACATGCTCATTGCCGCTGTCAAGTTGCAGGTCGGGTTGCACCATAAGCACCGTACTGGAGCTTGCTTGGATGCTGGCCGTTTGCTGAAGGATCGTTGTAGGCAGCGGCTACTAGCACTGCTACTGCAAACTAGATCATGTATGGATCGCTGACCAACGAACCTTGGATTCCAAACGAGCGCTCTCTCACCACGATACGATGTTGCCAGGGAACAGAAGCTGTTGAGGAGGGAATTGCACGGGGATGGCTGGTGGCTTGGCATAGTCCAAGTCGGCGCCGCTTTCTGGCTTTGTGGGCACTGAGGGGAAAGTCGTGAATCGGAATGGCGTGACAATTTACCTGCTAGATCGCACCTACATGACACATGCGAGCTACTGGTTTGTTTACCTAGGCCATAGTCAAGACAGCCAAAAACCAGTACCTTTGAGGACGAGAAAAGAAAGACGATCCGACTAACCTGGGTGAGTACTTGTGTAGGAAGTACGGAGAACAGAGGAGGATAGCCTCGAGGAATACCGAACTGACCTCACCGTATGGGGCTGACCTGAAGTAAATCATGGCATCCGTGCATCCCACCCAGCGATCCTCTTCTGTGGTGTTTCCTGGAAGGAACAGATGCTCACGGACGGAAGCGGGCTCTGCTTTTTTGGTGGTCGTTTGGGGGTGGCTGGCGGCCGTCCGATTGAGGGCCGGTAGGTCAGGTACGACGCAGTAGAAATCATATAATAAACCTTGCAAAATAGAAAGAAAGAAGCCTGGGTTTGGCAGTGATCAATTTGGGGTCCATATCTTCTTCTAGCGAGATGCTACGTACCTACATACACGGAATGCATGAGACCCTGCCAATACATGTACCCTTACAAGTGACCACACACTCATACCTAGGTTAGTGTACACCTACTTGCGCCATATAACCTGCATACATACACGCAGCAGTCAGATCGTGTATGTACCTGACGGGCCTGACCAGGACCCTGGACATGCAAATGTTTCCCTGAAACTGGTGGCCACCTTGTCTATTATATCTTTCTCATTTTCCTCCAATTTTCAGGGCCCTCTCTGGCTTATGCCCGCTCTCAACAAGGCAAGGCTCGAAAAAGGATCTTGTGAGGGTCGCACCTCGTGGCTCCGCTGAGAAGTTGGGGAAAATGCCTTGGCTTCCTTCAATATTTGCTTCTGCATACTTGTAACCCAACGTGGACACCATGTGGCCCCTACACTAGAGATTACTCATGGGATTTGGGAATACATTGCTTGTACTGATATTACATCTCACCAGAGGATCGATAAACTCCATCCATTCAGCCTTCATCGTGTGTGTGTGTGTCGTGTCGTGTTCTACTTGCATGTCTACAAGTCCATAGTAGATGAAGCACTATGACATGTCAGGTCATTACCTAAAGACTGTCTCCGTCTGTAACATTAGTGAAATATTTGAAGGTAGATCGATCATATATTCCGCCGCTCAGATGCGCCTGGACTGCGTAGATACCTACCTAAAGATCGACAGGTGTAATGTAGACAGGTACTCCCTGCGACACTCTGCAGTCAATCCGTCAGACACTTCGGCATTCGATCGACGCTAGAGTATAGTAAATTGAAAGGAATGTGAGAAAGAATAAGTAATGTATCTACCTAGGGATTAAGGATTTAATCGATGGAGAATCAGCATGTTAGACTGGAAATCTACGTTCTACTTGTTGTAGCTGAGGACGCCAACATGGGAGGTACCTCAAGGTAGGTGGTTTTCATCCTACGGCGGGGAATCGATTGATCATCCTAGACTGGTCGCTGCATGTGGTGCAGAAGGAAGAAGAAGAAAAACTGACCGAGACAAGAAGAAGCAAAGAAGAGAACGGACAGAGGGCTGCACCTCTACCAAACCAGCAACGATGCAATACAGATAGATTGAATACATACATGAGCGAGTCTGCTACTGGCGAGAGAGAGACATTTTGTTGCCGAATATATCTACGAAACATGAAATCCACGTACTCCGGTGCTCCGGCTTACACCAAGTAGGTACCTACACTACGACACAAGCTCCGTACCTTCATCTTTGGTGCCCACTTGACTGCCCTGTGCTCGCCTCCCGTCTCCGCCCCAGGGTACCTACCTACATTACACAGGGTACATGGCTTGGCGCAAGGTACGCATGCTTGCTCAGGTACCTACAGTTTTTCATAGGCAGGTCGCGCCCGCTAATAATTTCTGCTGGTCCCAAATCCTTCTGTGCCCATTCTTTCCGTCTTCTGTGGGTGGGTTCGTACCTCTTTGTCTGCGACCCGAAAAGTGACGGAGGCTGCTACCTTTTTATTATTATTTGATTTGGTTTTTTCCCCTCTCGTGCCGGACGGTGACTTGGACTGACTTGACTTTTCTTAACCGTACTCACTACCTCCCATCCAGAACGGAGCTCTCTTTCGGGACGAGCCGAGTTCCCTCTTTTCTTTCTTTCCTCAATTTCAATCGTCTTGCTCTTTCTTGTCCAGGTCCATCCATCGTGGTAGCTTTTTGGGTCTTCCTTTTTTTGTGTCTTGATACCCCCTAGCCCCCCACCACCAGACCACCGAGGAGAGAAGAGACAGAGAAAGAAGAGTGGAAAGAAAGCAGGAAAGAAAGACGGGCTCTTCTCTTTTTGTCGTCGTTTGATATGTCACCACTTTAATTCACTAATACGTCCTCGACAACCAATCCGTTGCCGCCATCCAATCTTGTTGCGCAACGTCAAAAAAAAAAGGACAAAAGGTCAACCTTCCTTCTGTGACCAGATCCTCGCCACAGTTCGCCCGGGATTCGACTACGCGCAACAAAAGCCGAGGCATTATGGAGGGCCTCTTGCTATGCCCTCCCGACCGGAGTGCGCTGATCGGCCGTGCTGCCTGGAAGGTAAATTCACTTGCAACCTACCATTGATTGTTTGCGATACACCAACAGCATATTGATTCGTACCATAGCAACGCTTCGTCGTCGTTGGCAGCCCGCTGAGGGATGTGGGACAGTCGAGCCCAAGTCTGTCGCAGGTCTTGTCCACAAGCCGCATCAAGGACGTTCGTGGTAGCACTTCCAAGCCCAAACAGCAGACTCCGGCCCCCGATGCCGTGTATCTGTCTATATACAAAACCAAGGACGACTGGGACGCTGTCCAGCAGCACTCGTTTGCCTCTATAACCGATTGCGTCGTGCAGAACATTGCCCCTCGGAAGCAGGGTCCGTCAATGCCAACCCTCATCCTTCAGATCTCCCCCGACCCAATCACGGACAAGCTCCGGAAGCGGCGGTCGAGTCGCACAGCTGGCTTGACTTCGACAAAGGACTCGGGGCCCATGACGCTGTATTTCAGACCAGCCGACGACCACTACACCCTGTACGACTGGGCTCGGTGCATCACATCTCTAATGCGCCCGGGAGTGCCGGGAAGGCCGGGACAAGATCCGACCACGCCGATTTCTCCGCTCTTCTCAAACCCATTCGCATCGACGTCCCGTGATGCCTCCGAGTCGATTCGGCCAACCGTTTCACACAATCAGAGCCAGTCGAGCCAGTCGAGATCAAGCCGAGACCGGCCCGTGACCTTTTCCTCAGAATCACCGAGCTTGAGGTCGAGAAAGAGCGATTTGTCGTCACACGCAAGCTCTATCAACGCCATGGGCATGGGCTACATGGTCCCCAACCAGCATTACACCACTGTTCTGCCCACGGATCTCCCTTCCCCAGCGACCACGGTGTTTGACTATCCAGGCGACTACATGCTTGGCTGGACAAATGCTCAGGGTCGCTCGTCCACTCTCAGCTCTCCCGTCCGCGGCAGGGGCAGTGTCGGCTCCCAAGGCCAGCAGGGCGCACCCATGTCGGCATCACCACCAATACCGCGAGAGACGATTCTTGATCGAGCATTCCAGATGAGGCGCATTCCCGGGTCGGATCGGGAAGCTCTCCCAGGCGAGGAGAACCTCACCTCATTGGCAAGGTTTGAAGCCCTGATGCGAGAAAAGGAGGAGCAGCGAAAAAAGGAGAAGGAGAAGTTGGCGCTCATCACACCACCCATGACGAGTACATGGGAAGAGGACGACGATTCCGAAGACGATCTCAACGATGCAACCGACGATGACTCGACAGACGAAGACGTCTTTGAGGAGGAAGTGACGGGCGACCGACATGCGATTCGCCCCTCAACGCACCGCAGCCTCCATTATCTCTCAAACAGGCACAGTTCTGTTTCTCATATCGGGAAGACGCCTTTGAGCTTTCATGCAGACTCGGGGTCGTACGACGGCGACTCGATCGCGCGCCCTCACACAGCACACTCTCGACCACGGCCTCTCATGTCGCCAAGGGCGAGCAGTCAACATCAGGTGCCTATGTCCCAGACGCCTTCGTCGCCGCCGCCCGAACCAACTCCTAGATCCCGGGAAGACATGGGCCTTCGCCCGCAGCCCGAAAACCGCAATTCCGCCTCGAGTGTGAAGCGGCTCAGCTTTACCGAGTTCACCCGCCGCCTGAGCAGCACAAGCAGTCTTTTGATCGTTCAGACCAACCAAAGCACTGGAAGTAGCCGGGCGAGTAGCGAGTACGAGGTCCAGCAGACCACTCCTCGGAGTGGACACAACACCCGGGGCACACCCCGACCCACTGAACAGGAGAAGTGCAACTGGCGAGGCAGTATTGGCGTGTTTGGAGGTGGCGAAGGCGGTTTCCTGTAACGACCTTTTTGACACGAACCTAATAGACGAAGCTATATCTCGACATTTCCTACCCAAATTTTCTTTTTTTCACGACTCGGCGGGATCGAGATCACATGAGATCACCCGATATGTTTATTTTTGTACGATAAAGACGACGTCTTCTTTTGCCGTCACGACTTTTCATGACCGAGGACCACCAAAGAGGTGTGCTATTTCGACACATTCGAGCATTCTTCCCATACTTGGGATTTCCTACGACTGGAAGTTGGTTGTCTGTCCAAATGCAGAGTAGGACAGAGAAGGAGAGGGGAAGGGAGAGAGAAAGAGAGAAAGATCTGAAGACTTAAGCGAGCATTTGGAGGAGTAAACAGGTATTATTTTATTTTCTTGCCGGGCACAAGTTCCTTGGACATAATGCAAGACGGACAACATTCTTTGCGCAGATATCCCTCATTCATGTATCGATTGGCGACGACCTGATGGCTGGCGGTAAAGCCATGAAACTATTTGATGAAATCAATCCACAGATATTCACTATACGTGATGCGTAAAGATCGTTCATTCGTGCAAAAACTTGTGATGCAGATCCTGTCGTGACACGATTCGATAACTCCTTTATAGCTGTAGGCGATGTGCATGTGCTATATGCAGCTATAAGCGAAATGGGTAGGAGTCGGTCCTGCATGAAATGCATTGGGCCTCAATGGTCTTGTTTGCAGTCAGTCCTGTCAGGACAAATTGCCGTCGTTCAGGCTCTGACGCAGTCGATTTTCGAGGGAGCCATACCAGCCACGTCCTTACTTCTGGCTCCTCGCTTACTGCCGCCGAGACCAACACCACATGCCCTTCTCAATGCCATGACCGCAGAGAGAGAAAACAAAATCAAATATAATGGATGTGTGTTCATGATTATCATTAGTTCCTGCGAAGACCTAGCCAGGTTCCCCGTCATACTCGTTGCATTCGTAAATTACAAAAAACAAAAGCCGATGGCCGCCTTGGGCGTGAACATCTCCCCTCCCGTCCGTTCCAAGAAAACCTTCCTCACCTCCCGCCATCATCCCTCCCTTGCCGCCCCCTTCTCATCTCCGCGCCGCCGCCGTCGTCGAATTCGACGCGGGCCGACCCGCCGGGCTGACCACGACGCCGTCGTCGTTAATCACGGCCGACCCGTCGTACAGCGCCGCGATCTGCTCGTCGCTGCAGTACCCGCTCAGCGGGAAGATGCGGACGTAGCACAGGGAGCCCGGGTCCGCGGGCGGCGTGTTGGTCACGTCGAAGACGGACGCCGGGCCCGTGGTGCTGTAAGACTCAGGGGAAGAGGAAGAACAGAGGTCCGTGGCCCCCGTGGCCAGGTCCGTCCCGAAGATGGTCCGGGTGAAGAGCTGGTAGGCCGTCTCGGGCTGGTCGGCGTTGACTTTGACGAGTGTCAGTGAAATCCCCTTGTCGTGATGCGATGGGGGGAGAGAGAGAAAACTTACTGTGGTGCCCGGCCTGGAAGACGCGCGAGTACGAGAAGCCGTCGTGCTGGCGGACGAAGCCGCCGACGTAGTCGGAGCTGGTGACGATGTCCGCGTAGCCGGCGGCGGCAAAGGCGTCCTTGTATTTGTAGTCCATGGCCAAGCTGATCTGCTCGCCGGCGATCCCTGTGAGGAAGAAGAAGGAAAAGTCAGCAACCAGAGAAGAAGTTTACCGGGGAGGAGTCTTACAGTTGCAGCGAAAGTCGCGGTCGCCGTTGATCAGCGAGACCCGGACGCCGTCGTCGAGGAGCTGCGCCAGGTCATCGGTGAAGCCGCCAAAGACGAAGTCGCCGTCGCCGAAGAAGGCTGCCCGAGGAAGTGATTAGCAACTTTTTGAGAAACATCGTGGGATCACGAGGAATAAGCGGTGGGCAAACTCACTGTTCTGTGTCGGGTTGCTGTTCATCGTGTAGTTGACCTCTGCGCCCAAGGCCTCCATGACCCAGTCGTTGTTCAGGTAGCCGTACACGTAGGGAGGAGGGAAGGAGAGCGGCGTCAAGTGGCCAATGTCAAAGGGATCACGCTGTCATTGGTCCGGGGTCAGCATACCAATCGCACGATTTCCATTCATTCCGGAGGGCCTCGAAGAGAAAACTTACCCCGGAAAGCGCATCGTACGCAGAGTAGACGTATGTCCAGCAAAAGGCGAAGGCCGAGCCGCACGCCTCCGTGACGGTGTCGTTGGCGCCGTACTGGTCGCGGTAGCCGTTGGGCGTCAGGGCGCGGCACTCGTCGATCAGGTCCCGGCAGCCGCCCGGAGAGGAGAAGTTGGCGGCGGCGGACGCGGCGACCTCGGCCGGGTACGCCTCGATGCCGTACGTGTTGTTGACAGCGAAGCCCGGGTACGACGCCGCGTAGGCTGCGAAGTCGGTGAAGCCGCTGATGATGCCCACGGTGTCGACCGCAATCTTGAGGCCCCGTCTGGACTTCTTGCACGCCTTGGACCGCGTGTGGAGGAGGTTCGCGATGGCGGGTGCGTAGTGTCCACCGCTACGGACGATTGTTAGCAAGGTGAGTCTCTCATCGATCGATGAGGATTGTAGATCAACTTACTATGACTGAGACCAGACGCTGATGCTATCCCGCTGGTACTGCTGGAATCTTAATCCAAGTGTTAGCTAGTCTCGTTTTCCTTTGGAATGGGTATATCTCCCGGATGGACCAATACTCACTCTGTCATCCACAGCTGCAAAAACTCCCAGATGGCCTCGGCAGCCACGGCCGTTGTGGGCACGGTGCGGTTCAGGTCCTGGCTCGCGAAGACGCCCTCGACGGCCGTCACGTTCAGCGGGCCGGTCCACGTGTCGCCGGGGTAGATGTCGCCCGTGAGCCCGTCGATGACGCCGGGCGTGGCGATGTCGTAGCTGTAGCCCGTCTGCACGGGCTGGTCAATGTAGAGCATGTTGACGCGGTTGTTCCAGGAGTACGGGTTCAGCACTGTCGAATTCCCGTCCGCCTGCACCCGGCACGGCCCGTTCTCGTTGAGCGCCTGGTCGATGGACGGCGAGCCCGGCCCGCCCTGCAGCCAGACACTCAGCGGAGCGCTATCGGGATCCTCGCGCGCCTCGAAGAACCAGAAGAACAACTTCTGAGGGTAGTCCTGTAAGCTGGTCGAGTTGAGAGTCAGGTAGCCACTATATGATTTGACGCCTGGTGTGGTCTCGCAGATATTGGGCTGATGGCTATTGTCAGAACTTCTGCGGAAAATATCCATCTGCGGTCCCGAGCAAACTCACCTCATTATACTCTATTTGCACGCCTTCTGATAACCTCGAACGCAAGACGCCTGCCGATACGGTCGAGGCAAGGCCACAGGCGGCCACCAGGCTCTGGCCCAGCAGTCGTGAGAATGCACGCATTTCGCGGTCGTATGCTGGATGATATGGACAAAATTAATAAGAATGAGAAGGAAGAAAAACCTAGACTGCTTGTTGGGTACGATTATTGTATTGCTGAATGGTAGAAGCCAAGAGAGAGTATCGCATAGCTTTCGTGGCGAACCTGACTTATATGTATACAGATCGACCCAACCACCACCAGGGATTTAGACGAGCAAAACCCGACCCTTCTGGTGATAACGACCATGGCATCATAACCGTCCGCCCAAAAGCCTCTGCCGCTCGCTCAACGCCCGAGAATTGCAAAAAGTCCCAAGGCTGGGGACTAAGGCAGGCAGGGAGGGGATTGCCGTGCGACCGAACTCCGGGCCAGGGATCTCCGCATCAACGAAGCGTCGAAGGATCCGAATGCTTGCCATCTTCTCATCGGGAAACTGCTTTCTTTCTTTCTTTCTCGCCAACCTAATGTGGCTTGGAGTCTCCCCTAGCAACTCGTGACAGAGCATAACAGCTGAAGAGCTGTCGTCAGTTCTCGGGCCGTAGCTTCGTCCTTGCTTCGGCTGTGCAATACCATAACGCATCGTGTACGACTCTTCTTCAGGTCCCGTCGATGAGGCTTATGCGGCGCAGGTCCCTAATTGTTTGATTGTTTTCTTATGAACAATTTCAAATCAACCAATCAAGTTGGAAGATTTCCGAACTCTTGAACTCTTCAAGATGGAAACATAACGCACGGGAGTTTCGGCGTTGATGTTTGTGCCTCTTGCACCTGGTATTATTAGCTGCAGAATGTTTGCTGTCAGATTGTATAATCAATAAACGACGAAATGGATGACCTGATCAATCCCTGAGAACGTCTCGTTCTTCTGTACGCAGCATTCTAGACATCCGTGTCACTGCTAGTCATATCAATTCGAGAGTCTCCGCCAATCGGCCCTCACGATGTGCCTGAGGGACCAAGAGCACAGATCTGTCAAACGACGTAGCTCTGTGGCTTATCGAGTTCCCGGGGCCGAACAATGTACAGTAGCGACTTTGACGATGGTGTTAGCGCAGACTGCTGCTGCTGTGCCAGCACACTCTTCAGCCCCCAATGTCTGTCTAGGTTGACCCCGTCCGGCGCGCGCGTGTCCAGGTTCAATTGTCCGAACGACAAGACGCGTGGAAAGTCGGGCTGAGCCGGTCGTGCAAAGCCATGCCGCAGAAGCCTTATTAGCAGGAACCAACACCGATGGTCAATGATATGATGCCGCTTCTTATTGTATTAGGCAGCCGCTGAGACACTCAGTCAGCTTGGCCCCAATGTTGCTGTTTGTAAGCGTTGCAGGCAGCATACGAATCATGCACCTTTTGCAAGGTGAGGGGGTGGATTCTCCTGTCTTGTGTGACGTCTGGAAAGGCTCAACGCCGCATTTTTTTTGCTTGCTATTGCCGCTTCGAAATACCCCTCCATCCCCCGTCGATTTCCCAAAGCTAGGTAATACTACATTTCTATTTCGCCTCTCACCAGCATATTATATAGTCAAAGCCATGCCATTTCATACGTTCATTTCGGACATCACTATTGGCACTCTCTGGAATATTACCAACTGTAACAGTATCACACGCAAGAAACATGAGAGACTCTGATGCAAGGATAACATGTCTCGTGGCCTTGTTCTCATCACTTAAATTTGATCATCTATCATTCATCAAGTTCTCTTCCTCCCCCGCGTACGCCGTTTTGGGCATGTCTACATGGTCTGCCCTTTTGGTATCTCGTTTCCGATCCTAAAAAATAAAATGCCAATCATGTCCCGCACAAAACAAACCAGTCACCATCACGCCGCCTAGCTAATGTACACTGCCAGCGCCTGCTTGCCCTCGTCAGTGAGACGCTCCTGGACATAGCCTGCAATGGCATTGTTTTGTGTCGTGTTGGCCTGCGTGAGGTACTGCTTCACCCACTGGGGAACATCCTGGATCTGGGGGAACTCGTCCCGAGCTGGTGCTCTACACGTGTTCAACGGCGTGAAACCCATGCCAAATCCAATGTCATCAACGTCTGCCTCGTTGACCACATCACTACCACCACCCGTCACCAGTGTGGGCGCGTTGGCAAGCAGCGTCAACATGGCTTCACATGTGAATCGCCAACCCTTCTGGTACCGCTGTGCAAAAGCCTGACTCTCCGCAAGCGACTTGGCAAACGAGATCACGGCCAGCTTGCGGTCCACGGGGCGAGCCAGACTCTGGGAGATGGGCAGGATCTGCTGGAGGTAGATGGGAGTGAAGATGTTGGCTTGGATGGCATCTGTCTGAGTCACGAAGAAATCAGCTCCCAGACCAGCCTCCGTCTTGGACGAGACCAAGTGGTAGAAGCACACGAAGCTTCTCTTGAGTGATTCCGAGGGGTTGTTTTGCAGCTTGGTGTACAAAAGCTGCAGAATCGTGACAAAGTATTTCTCGAGAACAGGCCTAGAATCTCATGTCAGCAGTCTGAAATTACACAGTCAAGTCATCAACGTACTTGGGCACAGCCACGACAATGGCGTCGAGAATCTCAAAGGCGCTCTGTTCGGTCTTCTTGCCACTGAGGAGTTTCTGGAAGATGCCGAGGATTGGCTCGAGCTGATTCTCTGCGACAATGGAATCGGCAGCTCTGGGGATGATGGCTGCCAGCAGACGAGCGGCACCTGGGACGTTTCCTCTCGTTTCCCAGATTGTGGGCAGAACGAGAGGTCCAAGAAGAGCCTTGTAGTGGTCGGGCAGGGCGCCGGAAGGGTTGGGCTCCAACAGTGCGGCGAAGAGTTGGAAGACGTAGGGAATGAATTCTGTCGAGTATTAGTATCGCTGTACATGAACCCCGTCTGGAGTCACCTACCATTGACCTCTTCGGTCAGAATTGCGTGGAATGGAGCCCACAAACGCTCCTGTAGCTGTGCACTGGCACCAGGCGAGCCGTTCCTAGTTGTTCTTGGTTAGCAATCGCTCTACCGATCAGACATGGTGTGCTTACTTAACCAACGCGCCCAGAGCTTCAAAGTGGTAGTAGTAAAACCTGGGGTTGCTGGGGTTTTCCTTGATAACAGCCGTGATCTTGATGAGGTGGTCCAAGACCATGTCGGCAAAAGAAAGAACTCCATCTTTCATTACAATCAAGACACGCATGATGCAGCGCATCAAGAATTCGTTCTCCTGCATCTTGGCCGAGGCAGTATCCTTCTCCACGAGCTTGAACAGGTGGTCCAGGAGGTCCTTGGCAAAAGGCTCGATGTCCGAACGAGAGAAAATGTGGTTACCAGAATCATCTGTCAGGTACAAGACGCGCTCAACTGCGATGGCGGCATATGTATAGACCACGTAGTTGTCCGATCCCAGGTTCTGGATAAGTGGCTGGAAGGCGGCTTGCCATTGCTCCTTCGTGAGCTGGCTGCGGAATGTGTAGAGAAACTTGATCGCGTCAACCTTGGAGATCGGCTCAGACTCGACATTGATCAGATCCGAGGCAATGTGCTTCTGGAAAAAGTCGACTACATCAATGAGCGAGTTGACGGTCTTGACACCCTGTGCTGCAGTCACGGCACCCTTTGCAGCGATCGAAAAGAACAGGGAAACGGCAGTGTCCTTGTCCTTCCAGTTGTTCTTGCCTTGCTCCAGATAATGGTTGATGTAGGTTCCGGCGACGCCAGTCACTAGTGCCTCGAACTTTTCCTGGAGCTTCTTCAAGAAATCAGTGGCGGCTCTTCGTCTCGAATCCGTATCGGATCCCTCTAAATCTCTCCTGATGAACTCGATGGGCTCGTCCTCGAACTGCTCGATATCAGATTCGCGGAGTGCGACATTGGGAAGCACGACGCCCTCGACGATCTGCTTCAAGACAGCCTCGTCATTGAAGTTCTGAGCATGAGAGTCTTGGCTGGCGATGGCAGTCAAGAACTGCAGCGCCTTGCTGACAAGATTGTCATATTTCTGCTGGGGACCGAGCGAAGACAGCAAGTTCCATGCGCTTGAAATGAATTTCGGGGCGTAGCGGCCGAACTCGTCATCGTACTTGATTGTGTACAGCTGTAGAGCATCGCAGATGTCGGCCTTAACGTTCTCCAGAACAGATGCTTCATCGTCGTCGTCTGTCAGGAGCAAGTCGTTTTGATACACAAGGTATTCATGTAGCAATGTCGCGATTCGGTCCAGGGACTCTTCGAACTGAGGGGCCAGATCCTGGCACGAAAGATCGTAGAAGACCTTGACGAGGAGGTTCAAGGTCTCCAAGTAGCCCTTCAAGGCTTCCTTGTTGTTCTGGTTGGCCTTGATCTGGCTATCGGTAGCCTGGACAAAAAGTGGTTAGATGTATTCTGAATGGGGGAATGCAAGTACACTTACATTCAAGAGTGTGAGGAAAGGGACCGCAAAGGTGTTCAGAACGTGGTTGATCTCGGTGAACAGATCATCGGATCGGTAGAGCGGCCGCCACCGTTGGAAGATGGAGTGGGCAACTTCGAGGACGCCATTGTTGACTTTGGCGTTGTCAGGCGTCAAGCGCGAAACAAGATCCTGTTGATTCCGTCAGCAAGTCTGCCGCGAGAGCTTCGCGCTTGGTTATGTAGCATACCGAAACCAGTGTCTGCCATCTCTCCCAAAAGTCCGAGTCGGCGATCAAGCTGATAGCTTCACCAAGCTGAGTCTGGATGGCAGGAGGGCAAGTAATCATCAGGCCGATCAGCTCCTGCTTGATGGTGTCCACCTCATTCGCGGGCAGTTTGTAGTTTCCTTGTGCGTCCTATTCCACTCTTAGTATCGTACATACCAGAGCCTGAGTTCCGAACATACCACATAG
The DNA here is from genome assembly GCA_022432395.1 of Pestalotiopsis sp. NC0098. NCBI lineage: Eukaryota > Fungi > Ascomycota > Sordariomycetes > Amphisphaeriales > Sporocadaceae > Pestalotiopsis > Pestalotiopsis sp. NC0098. The sequence goes on along the minus strand of JAJKLJ010000004.1, from coordinate 716,400 downwards.
TTGAATCGAATGAAGTTCTTGAAGTATAGGGCTGCAGACAAACGGTTTTGTTGCGGCAACGACTCGTTGTGGACGATCTGGAGGAGGAGGAGAGAGAAGCCTTGGACCTTCTCTTCGGCCTTGAGTGCGAGCTCGGCTGTCAAATATCGTCAGCGATCTTCGTGAAAACGTTCTTTGACCATGGCAAAAGGATTTGCACGGTGGCATCAACATACCCTTTCTTCGCTCTGCTGGCTTCAAGGTAGCATCCAGCAGCTGGACCACTTGATTCAAGTCGCCAGCCATGTTTGTGATGCTTGTGCGGTGTGGAAAAGAAGAACACCGGAGCGGAAGGAAGAGTGGACTTGGAAGGACGGCACGGTGAGGAAGAGGGAAAAAAAGTTGTCAATGTGAGGTCACTAAAATTGAAGATACTGTAAAACTGCCAGACCGGTGTTCGATTTGTTTGGCGGTACCTGCAGTTTGTTTGCACTGGGCCCCTCAGGCCAACCACAGCAACGAGCTGCCCCTCAATTTTAGCGGGGTACACTCAGGCCTTTGAACTGGCGGGCCCTGGCGCTGGAAGGTGAGCGAGCGAAACACCTGGACAGCGGCTGGCCAGAGCTCCGGATAGTGTAACCGGAACCCTGAATGTTGACAGCTTCAAGGCTTGGTGTTGGTGCAAAGTACACTTTCTTTGTGTATCAATCCGTCCATCTTCAAACTCAATTAATACTATCGACGCCCGCCCAAGTCAATATTGCCTTGCCCACTCTCTTCTGTCACAAACTTTTATACATTTTCTCTACCAGAAGAGATTTACATGTAATAGACTCTGCGACTGCTACCCTTGACATGACCTAAGATCAAGCACATGCATGTTTCGATACGGCATGATTGCAGGCGGCAGGCGCTGAATCTTATGCTTGATTTTCTGCTACAGTACGGTACTCTGTACAAGTCAGAAGAAGTGCGGCAAGAGTCGGGCCAGCTCGCCAGAATACGCCAGTCTCAGTTGGTTCTAGCGGGTCTCTTATGCCGCCTGAAATCTAAAGCCAAGATTTCATTCTGGGGCTCTGGCGGATGCCTCGGAGCCTTGTGATTGGAGCTTCTTGGGGGATAAACATTTGTGCGACTCGGCTCACAGTGGAAGCTGCTGGATTGCTTGGGGGTACCTGTAGGTACTATGCAGCTCGACGCTTTGGGTAGTAGTTCCAGTGGGGGGAATTTCGAGCTTTTACGTGAACGTCAGGTGAGGTTTGGATCCATTGCTGGATGCATTGGGGAGTGTGACATCTTATCTTCTGCCTACTACTACTAACCTGCATGTGTGTGTCGGAGCTCGATCAGATCCTTTGTGGCATTCTCACCTTTCGTACCGCGTCGTTGCCCTCCGGAACGCTCCCTATCGCACCGAGCCAGCAAGCACCCGTCGGCCTTGGACTCACCGGCCCACGGATTCATCCCGTGAGGCTAAGACGTAGTGTAAGCCGGAGGTGGAGGACTGCATGACGGAGAGCGTCCCCGAAAAGGACTGCCTTCCTCTTGGCCGACTTTTAATGCGCTCCCTATACTTGCGCTGAATGGGAGGCTGAAAAATTCCTGCAGCTGCCCTTTTGTTTTTGGTGAACATATCCCTTATGATACTGATCATTTGACCGTAAGTGAAAGATGCCCGTTGCCGTCCTGCTTCCTTGCGTTTCCGTCCCATCCCCATCGCCTCTATGTCGGCGCCTCCAAGCTTCGAATCGCAGGTTGGCCCCTCAAGCTTGGCCCCTCACTGGACGACGGGGTGCTTGGACATCAAGGTCCGCCTTGAAGAATCGTGGAGCTCCTTCTGTTTCCAACCATCAAGAACCTGCAACTCCTGCGATTGTGCTTTCTTCCACATGCCTGAACCGCAATCCTCTACCGAGAAACTACTGACATGTTGCGTCGAATAGTGTCCCTTGGCCAGCAGGCTGCTGAAGGGCACGCTGAAGCCGACGACATGTCTCCATCGCCGGGAGACGATGCCCAACCCCAGCAGGATACCAAGTCTTCTGGTGGACTTGCCAGCGTCCTCAAGACCCTGACTGGGGGCAGCAAAAGTTCAAAATCGACCGCGAAGACACAAGATTTGCCCACGAGCGCCAACGCAGACGAACGATCGAGCACTTTGAGAGCCTCCAATGGATTCCCACCGAATTTCATGGATGCGCTGGAACAGCTCCGCGCGGGATCATCGTTCAACGAGCGAGTCGCGGCAGCGCAGACACTTCGCCAGGCCGTCCTCGACTATCCATTGAACCCAGTTCTGGACATATGGTACGCCGCCAAGGATATGATCGACCCTGGCAACCCTGGTACCGCACGAACAGCCGGGTGGGAGCTTCTGGCTGCTTGTGTCAAGCATGCTTCGTCGACAGATTTGGAGCGCAAGGAATATTTCATGACGATTACCGCATTGGCTAATCCAGACGACTTTCGACTGCAGCTGACTGCGCTTGTCGAACTCACCAATCACGGACGGAATCTCTCGGGATTCGAGTATGAGGTCTATCCGTTGGTCACGAACTGGCTGGAGATGAGATTCGACGCCACGAAAATGGCAAGAAAGCAAGCATCCCGCAACAAAGGCAAAGGGGTTGCATCGGAAGAGGATGTCAACTTTGCCAGCTTGTTCGCCTACGTTATGGACTTGATCAAATTCAACTTTAGCGTCATGAGCGACGATGCCGCCCAAGCGCTGATTGATGCGCTGGTCACCATCTGTCTGAACACGAGCGGTACGGATGATCTACGAGCTTGTATCGATGTAATGGGCGCTATCATAACATTTGGAGCCATTCCCAACGGTAAGCTCAAGGATTGTGTGCAAGTTCTCAGCTCGGTCTATTGCTTGGTGACTACGCTACAAAAAGAGGCCTGGCACGCACTGAGTATGCTATGCCGATCTCACCACGGCCATGCGGTGGTGCGAATACTGCTCAAAGCATTGATGGAGGTCGACTGCGATACTGAACAGTCGAAAGAGGGCACCAGAAATATACGAGGCGCTCTAGCTGTCCTACAGAAGCTCGTGTCGAAGAGCACCGAGAAGGGTTACCCGCCAGTCGCACATGGACTGCTCATCGACGGATTGGCCACAGTCGTCAACTCTATAAAGGCTTGGAAAATACATCTCGACGTCCTCCGGCTGATCAACACACTTTTTGACGGACCAAAGGGTCAGATGAATCCCATGATAGAGGACGAGGACTGGACCGCCATGTTTGATGTCGTTGATACGTGTGTCAAAACACATCTCTCATCCACCACGAGTGATGACGTGGTCAGCGCTTCTAGCTCGAGTGAAAGTTCGGAATCTCTGCAGTCAACCTTGGGAAAGGAGGTTGCCGCGCTCATATCAATTCTCGAGACATTGCTGGTAGGGCCAGCCGGAGCGCTGTTGCAGAGACAGAGCTGCATCATCTTCTTCAGCAAAATCAACAAGATCCTGCCCGATTCGGCCGCAACCCTGGTCCTGGACTACTTCAAAGAGTTCAGGTGCTGTTACCCCTCCGATCTCGATTGGGAAGAAAACCTGAGGCTCGTCCTAGATGTTTTGTTTGCAAACCGCACGCGATCCTCGCAGCTTCGAGTGCAAGCATTGCGTGTTGTCACCGAGGTTTACGACATGGTCGAATTGGTAAACGACCAGCTCGAACCCGACTTTGTTCCGAAGCTGGTCAAGAGCATACTCCGGGATGTTGCCGAGGAGAGTAATATCGACGTTCTACAAGACATCGTTTCCTTCACAGTCGGTATCGCAAGCAGTGGGGATCACCCTCTTTTCCACTACATTGTCGACACTCTTGGCGGAATTTTGACTGTCGGTCGTTTGCGAACGCCAACCGCGGGTGCAAACGCATCGCCCGGAGAAACGCCTTATCCAGAGCAGACACACACGCAGAGCCCTTCCGATGTCGTGGCCAGGGGTTACGTAAAAATATTTGTGCGCGTGATGCACACGGATACGACCAAGGCGATCCGAATATTCAGCCTGCTGGTCTCGATGGTCAAGTCCAACTCGACTGAATCTGACGCGCGCCTAACTGCAATGAAGCTGCTCTTTCGGCTCAGAGCTGACTGGGCCAACCGTGTTTACATCACCACGTTCACCGAGACTGAACATCTTGCCGCCTCGTTGTACCGAACTGAGGAATCTTTGAACAAGAGGCTGGCAGAGGAAGCAGCCCAACCAAGCCGGTTATCTCGAGGCGAGGGTGGCTCTGGCCGCGGTTCTCGGGGCGTTTCGATTGGCCATGGCCAGGAGAGAACCATCGCTGAAAGAGGTTCCATTGCACGAGCAAGTATTAAAGGCTTCGCTCCAGGATACCAACAGCTTTGGTCAGCCTCCGACACTGACGTTTTGCCGGATCGTGCATCGCGCCTTGCCAGCTCAGTTCTGTCATCTGCGCAAAAGCCGGAACCTGCAACGAACGGCGCAAACGATGAGCCCGTTCCAGATCCTACCAAAGAGATCGATCCTGATGCTACGGAAGAGACCACCCCAGATGTTACAGAGAAGGCAGATCACCCGACTGTCGCAGCTCTGCCTACGTCTGAATGGTTGGAGGCAATCATCAGTCTCCTTCAAGGTCAAGGTTGTGACTGGGAAGTTCAAAGCTACATCCTCGTGTATCTGCCATCCCAGCTCAGTAATCATGCCGTTTTCAAGGGTGCCATCCGTCAAATACAGGAGCTCCGACGAGTCGTTTGCGAGCTCTTCAGAACAAATTCATTTCGGGAACCTCCTAGTGCCACAGGGTTGCGACGAGCTGACGTTGCCATTTGCCTCTTCCACACGCTCACCATGATACTAAGCTACCATCAGTATTTCCAGAAGACCGAGGAAGATGAGATTGTCGGCACCTTTGTGCGAGGCATCGCCGCTTACGAACGTACTGCGAAATACTGCATTCACGCCCTGTCTATCTGCTGCTATGAGCTGCCTCTATCAACAAGCAAGGCTCTGGTGACCATCCTTCAGAAGATGTCACAAATCATCACCCAACCCTCGATTGCTATGCACATTCTAGAGTTCCTTGCCTGTCTTGCGCGACGCCCGTCCTTGTACAGTAATTTCCGGGAAGATGAATACCGCATCGTTTTCGGAATATGCTTTCGATACTTACAATACGTAAGGGAGAAGAAGCAGTCGCGTGTGAGTAGCATCACGAGCGAGCATCAAGCCATGGTGACCGGCGGCTGGGGCATCCATGGAGCACACCCCAATGCTTCCGATGACCTTCCCCAATACGTGTATGCGTTGGCTTACCACGTCATGACATTTTGGTTCTTGGCCTTGAAATTACCCGACCGGGCGAAGCATGTTGGATGGATTGTCAAGAGTCTCTTTACAGATGTCGATGGGTCGGAGGTCACAGAAGAGCAAGCGCAAATCACGGTCGACTTCATGCAGAGAGTGACTTATGCCAACACTGGTGAATCGGCCGACGACCCGCTGTTCACGCCCGAACGTTATGGAGAGATCGTTCGCCGACGTTGGCTCATTGGGAATAGTGTTGTCACAGTCGAGCAAGCCACGAGTAGTGGCTGGGCCCAGATCACGAAGAGACAGCCCTCTGGAACATCGTCATACATGATCCGAGAAACTCTCCTTCAACCGCCTGCTCACCAGGAGCACAACACAAACGAACTGATGGGCCCGGATGGCCACCATGAGCCTAGCGACAATGTCCTTCCCAGCCATTTGCTCGTTCAACTACTTTCTGCGCTACCCCAGTGTACCGACCAGGCACGGCCGATACCTCTGCCCGACGATGATGCTGTCAACCGAGCGCTGCGAATGTTTGACCATAGCTCTACAGTTGATGGCCACAAGGTCGGCATCATCTATATTGGCGAGGACCAGACTGATGAAGTGGATATCTTGGCCAACGTTTCCGGAAGCCGAGAATATGTCGAGTTCCTCAACGGCATCGGCACACTGACCAAGCTGAAAGGGGCCACGTTCAATACTCAGGGTCTAGATCGACAATACGAAAGCGATGGCGAGTTTGCCATTTGCTGGAGAGATCGAGTCACCGAGCTTGTCTTCCACGTCACCACTCAGATGCCGACCAACCTGGAACGAGATCCGCAGTGCGCTCTAAAGAAGCGGCACATTGGAAATGACTTTGTCAACATCATCTTCAATGACTCTGGCTTGCCATTCAAGTTTGACACATTTCCATCTGATTTCAACTTTGTCAACATCGTCATCACTCCCGAATCACGAGCTTCGTTCGTCGCTACTAGGCAGAGGGCGCCGATGGGCGTGAGAGAGTCATTTTATAATGTTCAGGTCATGAGTAAACCTGGGTTCCCGGAAATCTCTCCTGCATCAGACATGAAGATTGTCAGCCTGAAGGCGCTGCCCGACTTTATTCGCTTGGTAGCGCTCAATGCATCCGTCTTTTCTCTGGTGTGGGCTAATCGCGAGGGTGGCGAGCACGTTTCGTCCTGGCGCCACCGCCTCAGAGAGATTCTCCGCCTCCGCGAGCGCTATGCGCCGAAGGGCACTGGTCATGGTCATGGCCCTTCCCCATCACCACCTGGCACGGCTTTCGGCGGCGGAGCTCTGGCGAATGCGCTCAGCCCTCACGGTGACTTGGGCCGACCGGGAAGTACTGTGCGAGATAGTTTCAGCAGCTTGCGACGATCATCGGTTGCTACTTTCTTCTCGAATACGAGCGAGCCGACTTCACACTCCCACAGATCCTCCATCCTGTCGACGGCCCCCACGGAAACCACAGAAGTTGTGCACCCCAACAACTGTGATACCATGGTAGACAAGCTCGATTTCTCGAAGTGGGCTTGATCTAGCCACAACTACGGCGTACTTCTTCGCTGGAGTATCTTTCCATTTTCATAAATCCCTCTGCAAGTTTCTATGCATGCTGAGCTTGGAAGGAATTAATTTTCCATTCATCGCATCTGCGCCGGCGTCGGAAACAGTCAGGAATTACGGCGTTTGAGCACGGGGGATACCACAAAAGTTGCTGCTTTACCTTGATTTTGATTTTATTATTTGAGTTATTTTATGCCAAGCGAGCTCGTTATGTGGAATTGGCGGCATTTGTTTGCGACAGAAAAGACATGCATGTCAGCGGGATCACCATGTCACATGACCCACGATCTTACACGCAGTCAGCTTTGCCTTCTGGCAGATGGATGTGCGCATGGAGTAGGTGGTAATGTCACTGGATAGCATTGCATTTTGTTGACCTGCCCATTTTTTTCTTCTGCGTCAAGCTCTTTGTACATATATGTTTGTTTCGGGCTTCCAGTATATAGGATGGACAAGACAAAGTTTGTGGCATCCCAACTGGATTCATCACATAGGGGTAGCGGTGGAAAAATAAACTACTCCCAGTCCAATTGCAATCCTAACGGTTTCAATGGTGATATAGATGTCAGAACATTCGCCGGGTCTATCAAGACGAACATGATAGGATCGATTGACATGCAACAGTCTACCTGGATTTAAGGCCGGAACTGCCTCGTTGGGGTGAAGGATTGACCAGGCATACAAAGTGATACATGATCTTGCTATATATGACACCAGGGTTTTGTGCGGAGTTGCGATTTTCGGACAAACATGCGCCGCATCGGTCTGCTCTATGATCTGACGGAACGGGTATCAAAGTCCGCTAATCAACCTGGGTAGGTAATCATGATGGCAAGACCTGTCATGCCGGTAAGATTGTAAGACAGGGCTGGGCAGGCTGCAGGGCTGTTCAAGAGAGAAAAAAAGTGATTGATTGTACTCGCTTACGGGGGGCCTAGGCTACACACACACACGGCTTACATACGAACGATGCAGTCGCCGTCCTCGTCCAGGTTCAAGGTCGCCGAAGACGAGAAGAGCTCCGAAAGTCGCTGCTCTTGGGGTGTGATTCGCGGCTGTTGGCTTTGGATGGGTTGCACCATGATATCGAGAAGGGACATATCTTTTTTCTTTTCTGTCCCTTGCCGTTGCTTCGAGGATCTGATGGATGAATTGATTTGCAACATAATTTCTGGCAAATTCAGTGTATGGATACTGTATGTATATATGTGGAGGTGTAGATGGAGATGCAGGGTTTTTTCGATGGACAAAGGACATATGAAAATGATCTTCCCATTTTCTCCAATGTCGGACAGTAGCATGACAAGTGAATACAGTCCTCGGCTGATGTGCCTGACTCATGTATATTCCTTTCCTCAAACTTCTTCACAAGCATCTGCGGGTGTCTCTTGAGCGGATCCAATGAAATACCACCTCATCCATTCCTTCTGGGAGTACGAAACGCGTGGCATAGCGTGATATGATCCATCTGCAATCTGTACTGTCCCTTTGGACGAGAGCATATGAGAGAGAAACGAGCCCGCGCCCGCTTATGCGAGACTCGTATGTCCCTTTCATCCCGGCCCCCCAACTCATATATATTGTGTAACACGACAGGCGATGCTATGTCACTCCCTTTGAGCGCCCGATCCCATGAGAGGATCGCTCATGGTAGTATCCGCTCAGCATCCACGAGGTCCGGGGTAATATCCTCGCTTTTCAAATTTTTGAGTGCCGAGGAGGTGCTGAAGATTCGCTTATGCGCATCCCCGCGTCGTGGGTAGGGTAGCCTGGTGTTCATGTGAGCGGAATTCATAAGCGCGGGCTCTGCTTGCTTCTGATGGATGGAATGGAATGGATTCTGTCACTGGTGAACGCTAATTCCCATCTGTCAATATCATATTCGTCGAAATATTAATCTGATTCGTAAACTCTCCCAGCTGGCCATGCCCCGTTCAGCTACAGAAAATAGGAAGCCTGAACAGAGACGACAGAAAAGGTGCGTGCGATTATATCTCACATGCCATGAAGAAAGAAGCCGCCGCCGCAACAAAGGTTGCAGCCGAAAAGGGTGTTGATCAACGAGAATTTGCGCGATAGGTTGTGTAACCGATATTGTACTACAAGCAGAAGGACCCTTTGAACATGGTGGGGTTTCAATATGGAATAATTTAAGCGCCTGAGCGCCATCCATTTGTTCGCTTGGGTTACACGATGAAATGCTGGGATCTTTTGTTGGAACTACGTTGATTTCCCGCCGGGGGCCATCGAATGTGCTGTCAATGAGTCTCGGGCATACGAACTGCATCTACTTGGCTCGATACGTCAATGCCATATTCAAACTGGGGTCTCGTATTGGTTTCCGAGATACTATGTGGACTTGTTTTGCCGAATTCGGCATGATACCGATCACGGGAGTTGGATTGACGACAGCTGCATCTTCGTTATCCACAAAGATAATTCACTGGTCAGGCATACATACAAGACTCCATACCTTTCAAAGCCACATATCTGTGCCGCTCATGGCCCCAACTGTTGTCTCAAAGCTTATGATGTGCCAAAAATGCACGATTCGAATAAGTTGCCGATCAGCCACTGAGCAGCCTGTTTTCTTGTCTTCCACTCTTGGCTTCTCGTGTGGACCACTCGACTCTGATCATAATGGTTCCCCCGGTTACTTATGCCGCTGTAATACGCGTCGAGAATTTGTCGAGAGACACTTCTGACTTTGTGGACGGGCAACGGTTCGATGAGTAGTGGTCTTCATCCTTATGGTAGGTGAAGAAGACCCCGTGGCTCATTGTTCAGCAGCCAAGCAAATATTCGTTTCGGCCAGACGGACTATGGTCGCATATGAATGGTAAGCCACATATGAGTGAGTCTTTCATACTGGTCGCCAAACTTCTTGGTATGCCGCCCACTTTCGAAAACCTAATCATGTCAACGGGTGTTCAGGAAGTAGTGAAGGGTCGACTCACCTAAATCCTCAAAACCCTGGTCTCCGCCTTTGATTCCATCGAGAAAAACCTCTTGCATGCCGTAGCTTCCGAGTTGCTCTATGCAAGTTCCAAGAAGTCTGATCATAACAGAATTCCTGTGCCTCTGCACTGCAGGATGATCCTCTGCGAGAATTAGTCTTGGACTGGGCATCAACGACCATGTTGAATCCTTACCAGAAATGCAAATACAAGTGATGCCCCCAACATCAGCGCCCATAGTGCGTGGCCATGGTATTTCATTATCGGCAGTTGATCCCGAATTCGGCATATACGTCAAGGCCGATGCCACTATACTTGAGCCGTGGAGACTCAAGATGATATCGAATGGGGAATCCCTGCTCCACTTGTATATCTCGAATAGCCCCATTGTCTCGTTGCGCGGCTCCTCATGACGCAGAAATTCGAGCAAGTTTGAAAAGTCATCGGGTGTGCATGCTCGAAACGTATAACCTTCGGGTATCGAGCCTAGCCCGCCACTTGGCCAATCGTTTATCTTGAGAAGCCAGTCGCAGACTTCCTTGCCGCAGCCCGACTTTCGTGACTCAAGATCCCATCCGCGCCTCTTGAACCAGTCTTTTGATGTCGACAAATCTTGAGGGATGCCGCACAAAAGACGAGGGAATGTGCTTCCCAGCTGTAGTCTCTTGACTCCTCTCGGTCGTGTCAAGAGACCCGTCGCGTAGTTATAAAGGCTCAGTCCGATTCCCAACTTGCGGTATGTGGGTTTGACCAACAACATGGCGACAGAGCCGACAAGGAAGTCCGGGTCGCTAAACGCCCAGGTCGTGTAGGTTGCGCAAAAGCCAACGACCTCGCGAGTTTCTGGCTGCCTGACCGCATAATGCCTGCCGAAACCATCTCGATCGAGTAGACTTTGTAAAGTGAAGCGGTTCAAGTGGAACTGTTTGGGTAAGCACTCGTTCCAAAGATCAACTATGGGCGAGACGTCAAATTGCACCAGACTGTCTGGTAACGCTTCCACTGCCCATTGCTTCGGAGGTATGACCGGTTCTGCTGATTCCAATGGTCTGTTGATCCTGGGCGGCAGCTCGCCAAATAGCACAGCAGCAGCTTCTTCGAGTTGGTTGGGCGCGTATCCCGGGAGCTGAATGATGGTCCCGAAGCTGTTGTCCTCGAATCCTAGGTATTCATCCTGGCAAGCCACAACGACCAAGGGCCGGTACTCGGCCATGACATGCGCCAGCTCTGCCATGTCGATCTGTGACGCCTGCCCCGAGATTGCATTACTAGTGATGACGAAGATGACCACTTTGGCTTTTTTGATGAATGTGGCATGGAATTCTGTGATGCCACGATTGGCGGTATAGGGAACATGTCTGACCCAAGCGTGCCTCGCAGCAAGAGCTCGCCCAAGAGGTTCAAACGGATCCAGCACAGTGTCACCGTGTGCCAATGGCACGACTACTGGGGATAAGAGTATCAGAAGATCTCCCTCGTTCAATACGTTCATGAGCGGAATGCATGCTTGCTGGTCCCTTTTGAGGAAGACTTTCTCAGATATTGTATGAGAGGCAGCTCGATGCACAAGCTCAGGTGCCATAGTCGTAAAGCGTTATGTCCCTGGGCGTACTCTTCGTACTTGGTCGTGATATAAATTATATACAAGCTCGTCTGTATCTTGTCAGCATAGCTGGCCGGCGACTTGGCTATATGATGCCCCATTTGTAACAGAAGAATGATGCCCCATAGAATTCTTACCTGACCGCTCCGGAGTTGGGAGTAGATGCCATAAACATTATGAAGACATGAAAATCTGCAGAATGAGATGGCGCAATGACAGCGGTTTCAGAGAGCAATGGACCAATTATAGCAAGCCAACGTCTTCAGCAGAGGTATTGAGTCTGCCCGATTGGATGAAACGAGGGAGCAGAAAAATTGCCCTCAAATATGCGGGTCTCGGTGTAGAAGAACTCCAGATATAATAGGACAGACGGTACGTTGATATATGCGATACTTGGCGGTCCGCTTGTAAGTACCCGAAGCTGAGTGCAATGAGGCACTCCGATAGATAGCCAATCTCAGAATGGAATCTGAAAAGTTCTGAAAAGGAAATATTGCAATCAGTCGGTGATGCTCCGGTCTGTAATACTTTGTACGTTGGTCTGCGTCAGCCCACCGACGACTTGATTGGAGGAGGCCGATGTACGGTTCTTAAGCAGCCAACACGCTTCGTAAAGAGCTAAATTAACAAAAGGCAGGGGGGTATGATGGCTTCTTATAACGGCATAGGCGAGATCTAGCGGATTACGCGGTGTTTCCTGAAGATCCTGCAAGAGGTCTGCTGCGCCTTTGCCGGAAACATGAGATAGTATGGGGTTGCACAAGGTTCGGGCTGCTCCAATGGCTACTCGTGTCGGAAATATGTGGGTGTGACTGGGAACTGCAACGCATATTGGTGCCTGTTCTCGGTCGATTTCACCGGTTTCTCTTCCAGCACTACAAGACGCCTGGCAAGGCGGGGGTACCGACCACAATTGGCTGATGCGTCATACGTCGTTGGTAGTCCCCCGTAGCCCATTCTGCGAGAGCCGTATCCAGGGTGGTACAGGCGTAGTAGGGCTCTGCATGATGGGTGGAAATGGCGGAGCAGAGTGAGGAAGAAGGACAAGCTGACCCAAGTAATGCCCTTTTTGCTAGCAACCCGGCAAGGATGTGCTCCTAATGGTTTGGCCGCCATTTGCTGTACGAAAGGTCAATAAGTCCGTCCCTTCACGAGCAGCTGATATTGTTCAATGCTGAACCTGAGTAAGATGGTGTCCCGTCACACAGGGATGAAATATCAGCTGGTATATGGTAATGTAGGATCATGTTGTCAGGTATCAATGGACATTATACGCTGGGGAGGAACGTTTTCTTGCGAATATGGCTACGCTGTCATATTCTGCAGCGTGGTTACCAAGGCCTGGCTTTGTTTGAGTCGGGTAAACTGCATCCTGACAACAACGGTGGTTGCAGGATTGCTTATGCGGTCGGGCCATGTCCTATGTTCTCGGATGTTGGCTGTAAGTCCTAGGCTGAGCCGATTGGTTCATGACCGTTTTGAAAATTTTGTGTGAAGCGTTTTACTATGAATAGTGTTCACGCCGGGGTTGAGAACCTGGGGGATCGTATGGGGGCCGTATTATGTAGGTAGTCGACCATGCTGGTTGGCAGCACATCACGCCGAGGTTGGTCAGTAGAACAGGCGGGACATTTGAACATGGAGCTCCTCTTGGCGACCATCTCTCAAAGTTTGTCGAGTGCAGGACGTGCGTACGGACTATGCTCCGTAACGAAAGCGAGACGCATGCGCAATGCTGCGTCGAGGACCTTCATCCACATCTGCCGATGGGTTTGATGCAGGACCAGCCTTGGCGTTTTTACAATGAGGATATCAATGGGCCTACTGCGTAGAACGAAAGGGGAAAGTGATGATAGATGGGACGAGGCATATAATGCTGAGTGAATTGTTGCGATTCAAGGAAATAGACATGGCTACGGTAGTTGTGAGAAGAGCTGGTTCACGGTTGATGGGGATTTGTGTTACAGGCGGAAAATTGATCCTCAACTCGCAGCAGGAAGCGACGACCTGGGTTGGGTACCCGTACAAAAGTGACATGAGCAGGGGCGACGTAGATCGATTCTCGGCATTTTCGATAGGATTTTAGCGCCTGAATACCCAGCAAGCCCGCTGTACAGAGGTGCACTGGAGCGCTAATCGAGCGCTAGATTCGGGCGGGCAGGTCAACGTCCAGCAGTCGGCGTCTCCGACCTAATACCGGGACGAGACATCCTTGTCCCAAATTCCCGCCATTGGCAGGCTATTTGCATGTGCAGGCGCGTCAAACGCGGCCGCGTCTCCCCAATCGCGACTTTTGATACTATCGCCAGTCCCGGGCTGCGGTGGATTCCACACACCCCTAGCCCAGTTCAATCCCGCAGACAGGAATTGAAGATCCGACTGGCGATTCACAGAAGAACGGCGAAATGTCTTCAATCTCGGATGGAGCTGCCGGTAGCAGAGCTCTACTGCGAGACAGCTTGTCCGATGTAGTTCAAGGTACGCAAATGCTCGAGATATTGCATAGCTTGAAGGCGTTGTCATTGGGAAATGCCTTAAAAAAATTCACACCACAACATAATGCTAACATGAAAGATGTAAGCTTCAAAGGTGCCGGCAAAAAGGCGTGGTGCCAATATCAAACCCACTGTCGAGACGCTTGCGTCCGAGTGTTATGACAAGGGCCTTCTTCCAGATGCGCTGAGCGAACTGGTCGATCTCATCATCCACCCGAGTCACCTGGATCAAGCGAGTCTCAACAACTTGGTCAGAAACTTGTATCCGGCAACCTCTATTGATGCCCACCTAATCATCAAGATCGTGGGCTGCCTTGGCCATGGCGTGCTCAAGCCTTCCTTGGGCATTCAAGCAGCGCTGCTCAAGTGGCTGATCATGACCCATCATGCCATCAAGGACCAAGACACTCTGTCCAAGGTCTATGCCGTATTGTTTAATTTGCTCGATACTGCGGCCATCAGGTGTGTATCACGTCTTTCCCTCCTGAACGCCGACACCTTGCTCACTCTTCCAGGCCTCAGTTGTGTCATCTTCTGGCATTGGCAACGCGGCGTCGACATGTGCGCCCTTATCGAATTCAGGCAGTGTAAGCTTGAGACGCGAAAATAGAGATCTGAGCTGACACAGTACAGATTGGCGTTGAGTCGACAAACAGGCAACGATCCAGCTCTCACAGGCCTTCTCCGCGTTTTCAAAAACTATTACCCCGAGATCATTGTTGGCGATGCGACTCGTGGCAAGGCATCAACATTCAAAGTAGGACAAACCCTAGACACTACCACGCCTGCATGTAGCTAATATATACAGCACCCGGATCCGGAATGGCGGGCCCATCTTGATGACATTCAGCAGGCACATGCTGCATCACTACGACATCAAAACCAGCCTCGCGATGCCTTTCGAGTGGCTCACAGACTAGGTAATATCAGCGGCGGAAAGGCGAGCGTTATTCCAGAAGTGCACACTTCTCATGCCCACGAGGTAAGTCGAGTCTATAAAGTAGAAGCACAATTGCTAATTGTACAGGACTCGGTCACCCTCGAGGAAATTGACAATGCTGAACGGCTCGTGAATAACTTGGAGAAAATCGAACTGCCTAATCAGCTTGTATCTGTGCTAGCGGATCCTTTGCTGCAAAAGCTCATGCTACTCCGGCCTAGCGATGCTTACGAAGAACGCATCACGAACTGGTTGACCTCATACACAGAAGATGTGGTGCGCGGCGAAGCTACAAGCACAGCCGATCTTCTGAGCTTTCTCCAAGTCATACAGGAATACGTCTCGACCACTAGACATGATCCACTTGCCCCGGCGATTTTGTCCTTTTTTTCCTCCTACCTCAAAGTATGGGATGGCAAGACAGGCCGTCAGGTCATACTGGACATATTATCCTACACAAGTATACCTCAGAAGGGGTTTCCCAGTAAGAATCCATTGCAGAGAATCATTCCCACACAATGCTAAGATCTCGCAGGTTTATATCTGGAAATTTTTGCACCTCTCGAGCGGAAGGTGCTCGATGGAAGTGTCGAATCCCAGCTCGAGATGCTCAAATGCTACACTGGCCTTTTGAGGCAGTGGACAACGATATTCCTTGCAAGTGAAGGAAACAAGACCTACGGCACGGTCATTTCAGACTTTGTACGCCACGTCAACAAACTTTGCCTTACACTTGTCCAGACATCAGCAAGTGCCTCTACACATGCCAGGATATTGGACTTCTACGAATTGACGGCACACATGGTATCGGCAACGCGATTGAGACAACGAGTCCGGATCGATATTCCTTCCTCGGCTCTTGTGTATTTACTGCATTTCAGCCCGTCTTCCGTGTCGGTCTCGCGCCTGTGTGGCGTACTGTCGCATTACAAGGAGGGTTTCCAAGCTGCCATGGCGACATCGCGTACCGCATACCCCGCAGCGTACGTCAACGGATTCAATGGGTTTCTCATGGACATTTGCAACTGCCTATGGCGCTCAAAGGCCTTCAACAACACGGATGCCAACGCTCACGGCTGTCTTGTGCCGGAGAAGATGAGAGTTGCCCTGACGAATTACGTGTCCTCCTTGAAAGCGGGAAGCAGCCTGTCTGTCATGTTCACCCTGTCGGCATCTCCAACACTCGGGCTCATGGCGACCACGTATCTACGTGAGCTGGAAGATATCGAAATGGAGCAGGGCTCTTCGGGACTCGACACCAGACACGCAGGCCCTGTCACGAGAACAAGTCTGATTGCCCTCGGTAAAAACGGCGGGGTGAGCTTGACTTGGGACGAGTTCAGGCTTGGCGTTCTTGGGTACCTCGAGCAGCAGCACCTGGAGGGCGTCGGACGCCTGATGCACAGCACAATGACGACGCTGATGAACAAGAGGTGAAAATTTGGGTGTAGCTGCCGTTTGTATAGAAGGAAATATATGAACAGATATGGACGCTTCATTCATGTTCTCTATCCCATGTTGAAAAGGGTATCTCGAATGCATGTTAAGTGCACCAGAACCAAAAACCTGTTGATCCCAATTTTTGATCTGCAGTCGGTGGTGAAACCCGGACTTTCTGCCAATTACCAAAACAACTCCGTAAACACCGTGCCATGCGTTGAGCTTTTGACCGCTCCCGAGCGTTGAAACTCCCAAATCGCCCGCCGTATGCAGGTTCAATGCATCTAGCCTAACGAGTGAGACCGTCAAGTTTTCCATCTCCGCGAGAAACTGCCGTCGACCTGTCCCGATCATTTCTTCTCGTTGGTCTCGTCACCGTAGCCTCCAAAGCCGCCGACGATGTAGCTCTTGCCGGCGTTGCCCAGCTTGCCGTGGTTCCTGGGGCCGCGGCTCTGGAGGTCCGACTTGAGCCAGCCGAGGACGAGCTCGCCCAGGCGGCTGTTGCCGGTGGCGGTGCCCTGGGCGTCGCCGAGAAATTTATCGGCGGGCCCCCACTCGCGGACGGTGCCCAGGTGCATGTGGACGAGGTGGGTGGGCCAGCCGGCGAGGTTGTCGAGGATGTGGGTGGCGTAGACGATGGTGCACTCGCGGATGTCGGTCTCGTGCTTGAGCCAGCCGAGGAACTGGGCGCGGCTGAGGACGTCGAGGTCGACGGTGATCTCGTCGAGCAGCAGCACGGTCCAGGGGCGGATCAGGCCCATGGCGAGCTGGACGCGGCGGCGCTCGCCGTCGGACACGGCGTGCATGCGCCACTCGGTGTCGATGTCCAGGACCCCGATGAGCTCGTCCCGGCGGTCCGGGTACGCGTCGCCGCCCACGGACCGCAGCAGCTCGTTGACGCCAATGTCGGTCCGCACGATTGGGTTCAGCACCCACTCGAGCCCCAGGTACGTGACGCCCTCGAGCCCGTCCTTGAACGGGTCCGCCCCCGACACCGAGATGCTGCCCCCCGGCGCCAGCCGCTTGCCCGCCAGCAGCCGGAGCAGCGTCGTCTTGCCCGCGCCGTTGGCGCCGATCAGCAGCGTGCGCGACCGCGGCGGCACGTTGAGCGAGATGTTGCTCACGCCCGTCGAGTAGTCCGGAAAGGTGTAGGTCAGGTCAGAGACCGAGATTTCTGGCGCTGGAGGTGACATTTTTCCTATTCTTGTTCTTCTAAATAAACTTTACAGCCTCGTGTAATATGAAGACGAAATAAGCCGAGTCAAAGGATGAGTACTCGAAATTCAAAAGATTTTCAGCTGGGTCAATCAATGAGTCGTCCGTCCTCGGAAGCTTTGCAAACAGGGTTGTTCTTCAGGGTCCCCAGGATTTACCTAACCGCTAGAGTGGATGATGCCATTGACTCCGTTCCAGGGATCGCAGCAGCGAAAACTCCCCACAGCTTCGGCGGCCATACAGCGGACCTTACCGAAAGAGGGCCTAATGAGCAAAAGCCACCACCCGGAGCCGCCCAGCAAAAAAAATGGAAGCTTTCTCATTTTTCAGTGATCATGAGACATGCTGTTTTATCACTCGTTTTGCACTCTCACAGTTGTTTCAACCTCGGTCAATGAGAAGTTTACTGGTTCAAGTTGCAATGAATAACTGACCAATACTATGTACCAGTACTGGTTCCTGAGTCCTGCTTCATCGCAATCTTTATCATGATATCGCTCGAATCTAATTAGTCTTGATGTTGAATCTACATGTTCGCCTACCTACATATGCCTTTTGTTTATTATACGTAGGCATCTATCCTCGATAGCAGTTCCTCTTTTTTCTCATTCGGCAGAAAACTAGCCCGAACAGAGTTGCGTGCCAATTCCCGCATCTTGTCAAGGTCCAAGCCAAAGACATCGCTCACCCGCACGTACTCGTCCAGGCAGTTCGACCCAAACATGGCCGGGTCGTCCGAGTTCAGAGTGCAGAGGATTCCACGCTCCAGATAGAGAGGCAGCGGGTGCGCCTCGACCGAGGGACAGCCCCCCGTCAAGACGTTGGAGGTGACGTTGAGCTCGAGCGGGATCTGCCGCTCGGCCAGGACGCGCATGAGCTCGCCGTCGTGCTGGGCCTCGAGCCCGTGGCCGATCCTCTCGACGCCCATGGCCAGCGCCTCGCGGATCTCCAGCGGGCCCTGTACCGGCCCCGTGGCCTCGCCGGCGTGGGCCGTGAGCCGCAGCCCTGCCCGCCCGGCTTCGGCGTAGATATCGCGGAACCAACCCACGGGGCCCCCGACCTCGTCGCCGCCGATCCCGACACCGACGACGGACGGGAACCGCGGCCGCAGCTCGGCCGCCAGGCGGAACACGCGGCCGACCTCGTCGGCGCCGAACTGCCGCGTGGCGTCGGCGATCCAGAGCACCGACGGCCCGCCGAGCTCCCTCTCGACCTCGCGCCGCGCGCCCTCGAGGCCCTCCATGACCTCCTCGACCGACAGGTGCGCCGCCTTCCAGTGCAGAATATTCCCCCACGCCACGTAGACCTCGGCGTGGGCGACGCCCTGGGCGTGCAGGTTGCGCATCATGTCGCGCGCGACCAGGGCGTAGTCGTCGGCCGTCTGCATGCGGTCGAGCACGAGCTTGAACGTCCGCAGGAAGTGCAAAAAGTCCTTGAACACGTACA
The DNA here is from genome assembly GCA_022432395.1 of Pestalotiopsis sp. NC0098. Classification (NCBI taxonomy): domain Eukaryota; kingdom Fungi; phylum Ascomycota; class Sordariomycetes; order Amphisphaeriales; family Sporocadaceae; genus Pestalotiopsis; species Pestalotiopsis sp. NC0098. The sequence continues at coordinate 697,448 of JAJKLJ010000004.1, read as the reverse complement.
GCGCGCGCGCCTCGTCGAGCGTCAGCGGCTGCGCGTCGTGCCGCCCCGACAGCACCACGAGCGTCTCGGGCGTCACCGTCCCCTCGAGGTGCAGGTGCAGCTCGGCCTTGGGGAGGCCCCGGAGCCACTGTCTTTTTGTTTTTGTCATTTTTGAAAGACGTGATGTTGTTATTTGTGTTGAGAGGAAGCACAGGTGTGTAGATCTTTGTGGGGGATGATTGCGTGATCTTAAATCCCCGATCTTCCTGAAGAGTCATCCAATACCAAGATCATGGATGTTGGCTCCCGTCATCGGTAATAAAGCTCCGCTCTTCCGCCTAGTTTATAAGGCCAATCCCCAACCATCACCGAGTCGGTTATCACAACTAATAAGTTGACGTCGTTACATTGTGTATATGCTAAAGAAGTGCAGCCGAGTCGTAACAAGATTTTTATTGTCTGATTTCTATGAATATTTGATGATTCTATCGTCCACAAAATTATGCAGTATTAGCACATCAAAGCCCATCCATTCAACCTAGACACAGCCCAGGTCCTACACGCCTGAACAAGTGACGTCGCTCTGCGGCACGATAGCTACACTATCCAAGTACAAACCATTATACCCATCAAGATCCTCTCTGGGGACGCACGAGTGCCTAAACAGCAAATCTGCAGTATCGAGCGGCTGCGCAATGTTCTGCAGGACGATATTACGCCATGGTTGTCCCGAGCCGGTCTCCTCGTTGAACCCCTGGTTGAAGAGCAGTTGGTCGCCCCAATACACGCGCAGCCGACAGATGGTGCTCTCGTCGACGGGGTCGCCTTCGAGCCGGTTTGGCGGCGGATTCGTCGTGACCAAGAAGGCCCGATACCAAAACGACAGTGTGTACTGAGCGGAGGTGTCTATCCCGGTCACGGATTGTGACAAGAGGTGCTGCAATGAGACTAGATCTTCAAGGGTCGAAGATCTGGTGTGTTTTGTGTTAGCTGGATCGTGGGCAGAATTGTGCTGCTTCGAGTAACGAGTAGAGAGTCAAAATACGTACGCAAGGTTTGGACCGCTGATGGCGCCGGCTCCCTCCTGTCCTCGGATGAATTCCCACGTGGTGGCTTCTCCGGTGCCGTCGACAGGATTGGCCGGAGCGTCGACCTGCCAGTTGACGCTGGGATTGATGTCGAACCCGCCGTCGACAAGTAGATTGGCAGATACCGGCGCTGTGCAGATCACCGTGGCATCGGGCAGCGTGACCGTCTACGAACATGGTCAGAACTAAATCTTTTAAGGCTGGGAATGAACTTACTACAGTAGTGGTTTCTGCGGCCGTCTTGAGTTGTGTTGATTAGCTTGATGACTCCAGAGTTTCTGACTGCACCACTCGGCATTTATTGAGAGAACATACCGTCGTCTCTGTTGTAGCCACTGACACAGTTGCAATGAGTTGCGGCACCCTGGAGAGTTGTTAGAGGCGTACAAGAACCATCAACTTGACAAAGGAGGGCTTACGCTGTTGTAAATACGGTGACAGTGGTCATGAGCCATTCCGTATTTGTGCCAACGGGCAATGCAGATATGGTCACGATCACATCGGGCGCCTCGATACAGGTACATACAGGACCAATGAGGGCGGCATCCAGCAGTTGGAGACTGCTGAATATGTCTGCTGGGTCAAGAGACAAGGTCGAGGTAGGCGCAGCCGTAGTAGATGTGTCTGTGGTCAACGTGTCTGTGATCAACGTGTCCGTGGTCGATGTTTCCGTGGTCGATGTGTCCGTGCTCAATGTATCCGGGCTGTTTTTGGAAGTATATACTGTAGAGAACGTGTTCCATGGTAGGTTTTCAGACGAGTAAGGCGCATTGTGGGTGTAAGATCCTTCTGAATCGTACGATGGATCGCTCTGTCCATTGTAGCCACCCTGCTGTGGACCATTGCCGTAGAAGGGTGAATTATGACCGTAATTGGAAGTGTCAGGAGATGCGCCGCCATAGGCTGGGGGTTGGTTATATTGCGAGCCTTGAAAGCCTGCGTTCCCATGTTGTTGAGGGGAGTTGTTATAGTTAGGTGATTCCCCGTGCGGTGATCCATAGGATTCTGTGGCATCTTGTCCCGTATACCCGTTTCCAGATTCTGATTCTTCGCAGGGCTCCGAGTTTCCATATGACCGCTTCACGGATCCATTATCCAGCGCGAAAAATGTAGAAATGGCACCCGCACCCACCTATGCGAAGAATTATTACGAGTTCAAGTAGGGAGATAGACAGCCGTCCAGGCAAGTGAACAAATCCCTAGATAGACTCACTGTGACGGTTTCGGTTGATGTTATAGGAGACGACGGTGTGACGATAACGACCGCTGTCGCAATAAGAGTGGTCGTAGTAAAGGCATCAGTAGTAAACCCGATTGTGGATGTTACGACATTGATCAGCTCCGGCCCGGCGGATTGTACTAGAGTGATCGGCGAGGTGGCCCCCGGGAAGTTCTTGGAGCAAAAGCTCAGAGCGGGAGTATACTGAGCAAGAATGGAAGCCGTGGCTACCACGGGTGGGAGAGCACAGAATGAGGGAAGGTCGACTGTCTTCTGCGCGGCCGCCAGCGACAGGAGGCCGGCAAATCCAACGAAACGAATGGCGGCCATTATTCCAATGGCAGATTAAGTGATGCTAGACTGAAGGAATGTGATATTGCTGCAGGGCTACAAAGACGAATTCAGTGATCAGATAGACGAAGCGAGAATCAAGATATACTAATGTTATAATCCAAGTGACCTGAAAAGTCATGTGTATAATAGAGTTTCTCAGTGCATATATGCGATATTATGTTTTGAAGCCAATGGACAGATGTGATGCAATACCCATGGTATTTTGTGTCCAATAGAAAGAGGAGCATACACTCCGTTATAAGATCCGATGCTCAATGAGGCTCGCCGGGGGTAACATAAAGACACCAGTTAAGATTTTGTTCCTCGCTCCCGCTATGCATTATTGATGTCGTGCATATCGTGGCTAAGAATACTTATAAAAAGCTAACGGCACAGTTCAGCTGTCTCACCTCGTTACCTGTCAGCCATATGAATCCAAGACAGTGGAGATCGATAATATCAACACCCCGGTTTGGGGAACTCAATTTTGGCAGGCGGCATGGTAATACAAGGGTTTTCTTTTTATCCTTCAAGATGATTGTGTAACATACTTGATGTATAAACTTTCCGACAGTCAACAAGAACAGCACGTTGCCGTCCAAAGTTCAAGGCTGCGATACCTTCTCCGTATGGTTGCTGTTTCAATCTGAGACTGGATCCGGAGATTATCGACGGACCAACGAACGCACTCACTCTAGCTGAAGACCGCATCGATTGAAGTCCTTGCTTATCAATCAGGTACTTTGCGTCCATTTTCAAAGACAAGTATACACTTTCAAGATGCCTTTTGCTCAAGAATTACCAACCAACGTCATGAAAAGATGCACGTTGTGCTTCCGATCTCATACGCCGAGAACAGGCTATAATATCCTGCGATGTCAAAACTCAGTCTACGTACTGCAAGACCCTGGGAAACAGAATTTTTATTCTATCGCGAAGCACTCATTCACACAGAGCATTCTCGTTCAATCATATGATAGTGACACCATGGCTCCCAAAATGAGTGTGCTAACCGAGCCAATCATCTTAAGATCCATGAGCCTTACCAAAACAAAATGTAGGCAACTACTGAGGGGATAGCACTCGGATCATTTGCGGACAATCTGTCAGCATTTTTACCTCACTATGCGCTGTACACGATGGCAAATCCGGCACCTGACGCATCCGAGCCAACAGGATTGGATAGTGAGGAATATATACTCCATGTTTTTCCCTTCTCCCTGTACTCGATCATGGCGAGGTATACCCATGCTTTGGGGTGTGCCTATTCGCACGATAAGCCCGATGAGTCCCTCAATATCAATCTCAAGCTCGTCAACATTCACCGCAATGAAAACATCACCGAGAAGTATCTCTTGCATGTCAATCCGAAAGGCCAAGTACGTCTATAAGTCTCAACACATTGCGAGGAATGTCGACTGACACCAGAGTAATAGGTGCCTGCTCTGACCGGCAGCGGCCTCTCAGCGTCATTGACAGATAGCTTGGATATCTCTGTTTGGCTTTGTAATCACTTCCCTATCTTGTTGCCTGAGGAGCACGAGCTCGCGATTCGCGAACTTCTGTCTCGACTGCACGGATTCGAGGGGCTCTCGCTATCGGTGACCTCCAAAACCGACCGCCATGCAGGAGTACCGTTGCCAGAGCTGCATGCTCTGCTAGCCAGATCTGATATCAGTCAAGAGTACAGAAGTGCCTTGAAATACAAGAGGCAATTGTGAGTCAAACGTCCAGATGCAGCGACCCCCGGCTGGCAAAAGCACATAGACTAACACGCGGATACTGCAGTCATCGAGAGACTCAAGAGCCCGCGCTCAGAGACGAAAACGTGGAAGCAGCCGAGAAGAGCGCAACGGCATTGTTCGTCGACGTGCTCAAGATATACACTGCACAGGAAAATGCTGCCGCGCCGTGGATCTTTGGCGAGACTCCCACCGTCTTGGACGCACATCTCGTGCCCCTGATCGCGCGCTTGCTGGACTGTGGGAGAACAGACCTAGTTCCGACTGAGCTCCAAGTGTATGCTTTGGCGGCCATGAAACGACCAGAATACCAGGCAGTGACTCATGGTCGCCGCACGCTCTGGGATGTCTCTGTTGGGCACGTTCACCTTTTGAAAGATTTTTGATGCAAGTAAAAGAAGAGATGTCCCTTCAAAGGTAGTGATTGAGGAAGGAGATGGGCTTTGAAGATTATTTATACCTATCTAAGTATGAACGTTTTCTAGATATATTGTAGTCAACCGTATCGAAGCAGCATGTCTGAGACACTTCTGTATCTTGGTGTTCTTGTGGCGGTAGTAACGTTCTCCGAGTATCAGAGCATGGCTGGACTGCGTCCAACGAAGCTTAATAAAAGTCTACTGTATGATTGTCGAGATTCAAAGTGCTTGGTTTTCTTTTCTTGTTCTCCCGTGGCTTCCAAACAGTCACATTTAACAGCTTGTATGGGCTCCAGCGTGCCGGGTGCCTGCCGTGAAGGTTCACGTCAGTGCCGTTGTACCGTAATTTGCTGTGCCGTTTGACATGACATGATCTGACGTTGTGTTCCCAAAATGGCATCCCGCATCATTGTCTGGCCTTTTTTATAAAATCCAGAAGATGGACGCTGGGACGGGGTCAAAGTGAGGCGGAATCACCTGTCTAAGTTTGACTAATCACTCCTCAATATGCAGCTCTCCTCAGCCATTGTCCTGGCTGGAGCGCTGCTCACCAACGGCATTGCAGTCGAGCGAGCGACGATTGCGGAATGCGACGCTGTCGATCCGCAGGTCAAAACCCTGCTCTCCCAAGATCCTTTGATCGGGGAAGAGTTTTGCTCGCAGCTCTTGTCCCAGGATGCATCGTCCACGGAGCCTTTTGAATCTACCGTCTTCGTGACAACGACGATTACCAGTGTTATTGCCACGGCTATCGTTACTGCCGATGCCGTCACTACAACTGAAATCATGTGAGTGAAAGAGAATCCAGTGGTTGCATTAATTTGTAAACTAACACACGTCAAGCACACGTCCCTTTTCAGGTTGCGGAATTGGTGCGCCAGCGGAGAAACGCGCCGTGGAGTATCCAAGTGAGAACCCTCATCATCAACGTGTATAAGAGTTTTGCTAACACGGTTTCAGGAAATAACGGTCACCATGGCCCTGGATTCCATGGACCTGGATTCCATGGCCAGGGTGGATATGGAGGAGGACGTGGCCCTGGACCTCATCATCCAGGGGGCCAGTATGGCGGAGGATATAATGTCTATGGCGGCAGACCAACAACAACCTCGAAACACATGACAAAAACGGTAGTGGTCATACAGACAGTAACGCCGACGCACACATCTGAGTCCGCGCTCGAGAGTCTCTCGGCGGTTCTGGCCGCTTTCCAATCCGCAGACGTCTCGGTCGGCTGTGACTGTTTATTGAATGGCGCGGACAGCATCACAACTGCTGTTCCCATATTTGACTTCTTCACCACCTCGACCATCACTGAGTTCGCCTCAGTCACTGCCTCCGTCACCCAAGGCGGGACTACCACCACCGTGACGACCACCACGGTCGTTGCCGCCCCGCCGGACCTGACGTGCACGGGGCCTCCGACGTGCAACAACTTCGGTCTCGAATGGGCCCAGTACCACAACGACCAGGGCTACAACTGGGATCCTCAATACAGTGATTTCAACCCCGCCCACTTCAAGACCATGGAGCCCAACGCCACGGGCCAGACGTCCAAGGTGTTTATACCCGACACATTTGCCAACACGGGCGACACGTTCCCCGTCCCCGTCTACGACATCCAAGTCCCCGTCGAGCTGTTCGTGCTGAACCACCGGGGCTACTTCTACGCGCCGCAGGCGGGCACGTACAACTTCTCGGTCCCCAGGATGGACGACGCCGCCTTTGTCTGGCTGGGCGCCCACGCCTACAAGGGGTGGACCAGGAACAACGCCGACATTAGCTTCATCTGTTCGTTCCCTCGGGAGCAGCAGACGACGAGTGCCAGCGTCGTCCTGAAACAGGGGGAGTACCTACCGCTGCGCATCGTGTTTGCCCAGGCTCAGGGAGGTGTCTCTCTGCAATTCCAGGTGACTGGGCCAGGCGATGTGCAGTATCTGAACTCGGACACGGAAAGCCCCTTCGTGGTTGGAAAGTCGTGCGATGGCAAGGCGCCAGCATTTGTCGATTTTGGTCAAGAGACTTGATTTGGTACTTCTCGAGATAGTTATAACAACATCCTACTTTATGTGTAGTCCTAGAGCTAGAATTCTAGTGTATGTTTGAATTGGTTGAAGCGCGTCTCTGCTGTCTGTTGTCAGAACTCGCGTCACGTTGAGGGAAGATCAAGATGTTTGCAAGAAGGACAGTGCAATTCTCTGTCCCAGTTCACATATGCCTACGGCTTCGAGCCCTTCAATCAGCTCGGGCTGCTTGCTCGACAGATAGAAAATAGCAGACCATGTGTGTTTCTACAGCCAATGTGGGCTGTACACATCAGGCTGTTGACAGAGAACATGTTCATTTGGCCGTCGACGGTATCTTCCAATATGATGGGCCACATTAATACCCAGACTTCGGCAGCAGCCGCAAGAAGGCGGTCGAGATTGACCCTTTCAAGGTTTATCAATAGAGGAAGAAGCAACCATCGTCAACCTTGCGCTTCCAGGATGAAACGCCAACTTTCGAACCGGACTGCTCAAGATCCTCGAACTGTCACCCGTACGCTTTGAGATCAGCCACTGACCAATGTCTGATGTCATCGATCCGAGCAGTTGAATATGGTCGACTGAATCGATTACGAGAACGTCGTCCTCAAGTCTGCCCCATGGAGTCATCACGCGAGAAGCTTGGAAGTTCGGCACTCCATTACACAGGTGCCTATCTAAGACTTTAAGCTCGGGAACCGCTCCGTTTGGGCGCCTCTCGGTTGCCGAATTTGTGACTAATTTAAAAGTGAAGCCTGACATTCTAGCGTACTTGTTCGTGTAACGTTGGAGTTGTACATATTGAACTCAATTCACGCGTCAAAATGAAGAGAAGACGCGTAAACATGACTTTGAGTACTACAAATCATGGAAAAGATCGTGACTATAGTGTGCACGGGTGCGAGACTAGCAGTGAAGCAGCTCGAATAAGTCTCGTCTCCAACAGTAGGATGGATGTCTTCTTTTCTTCCCGACCCTCGATACCACCACACCATCGTTCTGTTGGAACTGTCTTCCGGCTTCTCCCTCTCTAAGCGTCCGAGCCGACGTGAATCACATAATAATGCGCGGTCTCTGAGCTTGTAAGGATATTGTAGACCCAGATCAGGGTCATATATGGTTAAAAGCACAGGCTATGGCCGAAACTTTTGGACCTCGCCTTCTTTCCTAACCTTAGACACTTTGTCAAATCATTGCGGACTTGACATATTCCCAAGCGTCACAACACATCATTCCAAGCAATAATGAATGCAGTTTTTTCGGAGCCCTGTATGGTCTCTCCCGAGGATGCTAAGAATTGGTCCGAGAGCTTCAATTTCTATGTCAATTATGATGCGCCGCCGATGAAGCCAGAACAGCGCCCTGCTTGCGAGGCATGGCTTCGGTCCATCGACTTTCTTGTCCCTGGCGGTCGTCACGAGAGGCAATGGAAAGCTATCCAGAAGAACTGGATTGGCTTCCTGAGCTGCCACACAGAGGAGCGAACAAGGCTCCACAAATGGCATCTCCCCTTCAGTCTTCATCTCGACGACAAAGAAGCATTGACCGAAAGATGGCCTCCGTCGGCCCGGTTGGAATTAAACCGATGCGCCGATGGGCCTGAGGCAGGCGCTTTCAAGTCGCTCGCGGCACGGTGGGACCTCGAAGAAAGACGACGACTGCAGACGGTGTGGTGCAGCCTGTTCATGTTTCTCTTATATTCCACGAAAACCCGCAGTTGGAGAGCAATGGGCCTGGAGATCGGTATGGGGAAAGGCTTTGATACGGGCGCAGTATTGGCATCTATGAACGACTTGCTCTTCCATGGCGACGACGACGACCCGCGGAGGCAGCAGTTGACCTGCAACTTACTTCTGCACTGGCTTTCAGACGAGGCAGGGACCACGCCAAGAACCAATGGTTTGCTATGGTGGACGGCAGTCCTCGTGCGATCTGCCCTGTCTGTACATGACGGCGGCGGCGATGATTATATTAGTCACGCCAACGTTCACATTCACAGATTACTCCACGGGAGTATGGGTATGCCGATGGATCTGGATATACTGGATCGGATTAAGGCACTGCGGCACTATGCCAAGGTTCTTGTTCTGGCAGAAGGAGTAAGGTGGGAAGGTCACATGATACCAGGGTGGGTTCTCATTGAAAGAGATCTCCGAGGTGTCAATCTGAGTTGGATACACCAAGAGTTCGAGTGTCGCCCGAACGATAGTGGTGATATTCGCGACACCAGCTCGGAGGAGTGGGTGGAAGTGCTGGACCACATATCTGAAATTGGGAAGGAATTTCTAGGCCAGAAGCCCGGGACTGTGATGCACAATATCAACAGACTGTATGCAGATTTATCAGCAAGAAAGTAGTGCGTACATGGCGACCGCTTCTTTCAAGGCACTTAATGGGATGCAACACCTTCATTGCCTGCAAGTACTCTTCCTCGTGCACCAATGCTGAATCAGTAACGTGAGACATCGGCAAGGAAATGCTGTCCTGGCAGGTGGATATGCTGGTACATGACCCAGGTCATTTTGAAGCAATTCTTGAAGATTTTCTGCTGATAGACAAGTACATTCGAATAGAGGCCGAAATACAAAATGCAAGACGTCCCAGCTAGGCAGAGAACAGAGAAGATGTGGCCAAATAGCGTTGGTATCGCAATTGCGGGCAGGATCCATGTGCACTGATATGCTCGATGAGGCAGCCACGCCGCGGCACACAACATTATCCTCGACGTTGCCTCAAAGCAATTGCTCGTAGACCCCTCAGCAGTGATCAGTGAACTGATCATTCATCTGAAAAACAATAATACATCACGAGCATCTATCTAGAAATGTTTGTCCGATTTAGTCCCGCTGACGCACTAAGTCCTACAGCAGCAGGGTGGATTGGACGGGCTGTCTAGGCCCATAGATTCATCTCCCACCGAGACATAAAAATGAAGTTGACCCCCCGCGCATTGAAGGTCGCGAGAGGTAGGCATATTGTGGGTTTCGTCCTTGGAAAAGGACTTCTGAGGCTATCTAGTCATCAACGTGGCCGTTGGCGGCGCGTCTGTCGCATGCGCGTAGAAAACCACGGTCGCTCGAGCAGAGGCGTGCGCTGTGCTCGGCTGCCAAATTGACCTACCGTATTGACAGAGCGGGCCAGCTTTAATGTTTCTCGAGTCCCGTGAAGGTCGATGGCTGGCCGCTTGTCCTGGTGTTTTTGGCTTTTGGTTGAGGTTGTTGACAAGAGAAGGAACTGAGCTTGGGAGAAATTGCAGTGCAGAGTTTTGGGCAAGTCTTGGGTGCAGCTGATTTTGTGGGGGCTGGACAAGTGTGGTGGGCGCCGGAATTTGGACACGCGTCACGTGACCCGGCGCGGTCGCGGCTGCCAAACAATCATCAAATTCGTGCATCTGCGCCGGGCCGTTTGGGATTTTTTCTCTTTTTCTCCTTACACTTTTTTGCACGAGTAAATCAACCGAGCTCGATCAAGCCCACTTGATATCGGTCAAATTACGTGCTAGACGAACCCGTGATTGCTACTGTTTAATGTTTACTCATTATTATCTTCGTGATATCTTCCTTTTCGGAAAATTGCGTATGGGTGGCACCCGGTACATATGTTTTTGAGCATGCACGACTTCTGAATTGCAACAGAAGCTCCTCATGAACACCATGCCAAGCAGACCATCGGACTGCAGATATCAACTTGGGATGCCTTCTCGTGAGATCCATCAACCAAGCTTGTGCCGGCGATCATATTTCAAGGCCCATGGAAATGAATTGATTAGTGTCCCGGCAAGCTCAAGTTCCGAGCTCTTAGCACATGGCTTCACGTCCGGCCAAGTACCGAGCCGGCGCTCAGAGGCTCCATGCAAATAGCAAGATCGGGCTTCAAGGCTGCCTCTTGAACTTTGCGCCACTATCCATTGAGTATTCGCGTCAGATGTATGATATCGTACAAGGCAATTCCGCATCTCGCACTACATAATACTACTGCTACTAAGCACTTGCAACGGCGTATTTGAGCACTGCCTTTGGTGTCAGACAATTGGCGTATTCACTCTACCTACAGGCTGACAGGTCGGATGGTGCGGAACCAGAGCCCGAAACGAGATGGCGACCCCTGGTTTCCTCCAAATAGTCGTAGGGCAAGCAGATCATACATACCGGCCGGCGCATGCCATTCAATTGTGTTTGTTCTTGCTCCCCCGCATTCTCGCGTCGCCAACGTAGCGTAGAAACCATCAAGCGTACATTCTTCTCTGCTATTCCTGACGAGCGCGTCGCGTCTGCTTCAATCCCTCCCATCTCCATCTGCGCTTCCAGTGCCTGATTGCCTTCTTTGTTTGCCACGACTTGCGTGCGTTGTCAGCCTATCCACTTTTTCCCGTCTCGGACAATTCTGAGTTGTCTCGCACACTTTTCTATACGTCACTCCGTATATAGCTGACGGTTGACATTGTTTCGTGTCTCACTACGGGCCATACCTATCTAGGTTACCTACCTACTCTAATCTCGCAACATCTTCAAACACAATGGTGACTACACGCTCAGCATCCAAGGCCGTGGTGGCTTCCACCACGCCGAACCCGCAAGTATGGTATCACGCGCCGGACCGCGCTACCCTGCTGTGGTTCGCCATCTCGCTGCCTCTCGTCATTTGGGACAGCATCTACGTGCTCGGCCGACCGCACACCATGGAGGGTGGATTCCGTGAGCTCAATTCTCATTTGCTGTGCTGCTTGTACTCGTTGCTGACACGCTGGTTCAGTCCACTGGCCCTTCTATACGCCCTACAAGCTCTATGGAGAGACGGACTACATCTACGGCTGGAAGGCCTTCAACTCGCGCAACGGCTTCACGTCCGCGCAGGGCAGCCTGAACGTCATCGAGACGGCCATGTACCTCGCCTACATCTACCTCTACTTCGCCCGGGGCAAGCCCGTCGGCGGCGTCCTCGGCGGCGAGAAGAGGGTCCTCACGGGCCGCGCCGCCGGCCAGGCCGTCCTCATCGCCTTCAGCGCGGCCGTCATGACCCTGAGCAAGACTGTGCTTTACTGTGAGTGGCCCTGACCAAGGATGAGAAGCCTTCTGGAATGAAGATCTAACCTGGAAATAGGGGCGAGCGAGTACTTTTCTGGCTTTGACAACATCGGCCACAACAGCCTGCCGGATCTGATTCTGCTCTGGATTATCCCCAAGTGAGTCTCTCCAGGTTTGAAGCATCGACTTTTGCGTCCATTTGTCACATGATTCTAATGTATTGCAGCGGTGCTTGGCTCGTCCTCCCCACATACATGATTTACGTCATGGGCGGCGAGATCATTGATGGTCTGGCAACTGCCTCGAGAGGCGTCAACATCAAGTCGGAGTGATCGTATCAGGGGTAGTGTAACTAAAATCCAGTACTGTGCTTGTCGTGAGTAGAAGGTTCAGAGCATGAGGTTATAGCTGTCATTGATATAAAAGAGCGCGCGCGTTGATGGATATGAAGAGCAATACATTTTCTGTTCTTACTACGAAGGGCGAACTCGGCCAGAGCAGTATCTGATCCGGATGTTCACCCCTTTCCCTCCCTCAGAATAACCCTGCCACGGAGTGTCAAGTATTGCAGTACATATGAGCTTCTGTCCCCCACCCAAGTTTGCAGCATCGCTGGTCGACCAACCGCGGCCACCCAGCCACCTCGAGCAAACGCATACCACCAATAAGATGCCACAGCTCTACAGGCAGCGCAGGGTAACTACTTAATTCCAAATGAACCTGTTTCCATCACCGCAGTCGGGGGAAGATGGCAGGCACCATGTGCCAGAGTTGGCAGAGCGCGAGGTTAAGACCAATGACCATGTTCAACTCTGCCCCGACAGCAAGCAGACTAAGGCGCAGTGTTCGACCCCCGTAGCCCCCCGGGTTGGATGCGCGCCTGAACTGTTTTGCCATTTTTACATTTGATTTTTTGCTTTTGTATGTGCAGTCCAATTGATCTTATTTGACCATATACCATTCCATTTTCTTGGTTTTCTGTTTTCCATCCTGTTCGAACTCTGCGGCCCCTTTGCTTTCCACCATGCAGACATGACCTCTAGACGTTGACTTAGAGGAGGCATGTCCGTTCCCTTGCACCGTCAGCTTCCCGTGCTGTCATGTTCTCAATTCCATCTTCATCTCGCTTCGACCCTGCCTTCGCATTCCTTTATCACGATGACGAATACATGACCCTCGTGATAGCTTTGCCATATTTCCATTCCCTCCCTTCCTCAACAGTCGGATTCTGAATCGCTTGCGTCTGCGACTCCAACGGTTACGACACCGCTGCCGACGCACTGGCAGAAGAGTCCGCTGGCGGTCACAAACGACCCTCCCATGATGTTGGGGTCGTGCTGTTGGTAGCTCTGCACTTCGGGGCCCGCGGGTAATGCTTCGAAGTAGTCTCCGCCGGCGCGGGACTCGTACCAGGGGGTGACGGGCGGGGGCGTGGGCGGCTCGGGGAAGAAGTCTGGGTCGCCGTCTCGGGCTTCGTGGTCATCTCCGCCGCGGGCTTCGTATGGAGCACGAAATGGTTGTTGAGGCGGCTGGTTGGTTCCTAGGAAGCCGTTTGGGATCTCGGGCTGTGACTCAACCAGGAAATACTTCTGTTGGCTGCGCTGGCGGTGATAGGCTTGGGACAGGCTTGCCAGGACGGCCATGTTGTGCATGGCGACAGCGCCCACAGAGATGTTGGTGATGAGGTTGTATAGAGACATGTTTGTTGATGTGGTGTGGTGATTGTATGTGTATGTGTGTTATCCATTTGTGTCTGCGTAATGTGCGCCTGTGTATCCCGTGTGTTTCTGATGCTGAGTTGCGAGAAGACGATGAACAAGGTGGATGACGATTGTAGAGTTCTCGATCAAGCCTCGTGTTATTTATGCCTGACGAGGGTGCGGAAAATCTTTGAATGCAGCAGAACGTGATTAACGCAACGGCCGTTACGCCACAGGCACCTGCGTGGATGAGAGCGTTTGTGCATCATCGACATCATCGCATCACTCGAAACACCACAGGCGCGTCAAATCCTGTCATCGGATTCTCGTTGGCCGTACTGATTCACGGCCGTTTCGAGGGCCAGATCTTCGGGGACTTCCAAGATTTTTGATTTGCTTGGTTTACTCCAGGCTCGTGGTCACTTCACAATTCGCTTTGGTCAGTAATAAAAAGACTTGGAAGCTAGATGTCACGCTGGCCATCAAATGATTCTGTAAAGTGGCACTCAAGATGGGGCTTCCTACCTACCTATGTAGACACTTAGATTTTCAATGTTCTTGGAGTCGTTCAAGGGTACTTGGAATTTTCTGTTGCATACCAAAAGTGAATCACCTTCTGCCATTAAGTGTTGTGAATCACTTTCGTGCCTCGCAAGGAAAGCCGAGATCCTCAAGGTCAAGATGAACAATGAGCACCAGGCATTGGTGATTTGGTTCAGAGTCACATGGCAGGCCGATTTAAGTATGATTAAAACTCATGAGAGTTCGTATACAGGCGGTGAATCACATTTCGTGATCTTATGCTTCCACCTCAATGTTCAAAAGCACTTAATCTAGGCGGTTGTCAACAAGGATGCTAGTGAATCACAAACACTCAAGTCATCAAAAACGTGTGAATCATTACGCCTTTGGATTTTGCGTCTTTTCCCGATCGACCGAAGTTTTATAGTGTGCCTCCCAAGAATTGCCAATGACCTCCAAGACATTCTTCTTCCAAGTCGATCGCCAAACTATATTGGAAAGGAACAAGACCAGTGAACCAAGAAAACAAAAGCAATTACTAAATTACTGATCCACAGGCCACACTGGAGTCATAAGAAAGTCATGACATACTGGTATCATAATCCGAATCGGAGAGAGAATGCCGTATACTTTTAGCGTCGGACCACCGAAGGGTTTCCAATTCGGGCGATAAGCGATGGCAACTACAGCGGGTACAGGGGCCCGATCTCCCCGTCCGGCCATCGGCTTACACCGGGTATACTTAAGCCTTGATATATACCAGGCAGCAGGGAATCTACATCATACTATATACTCCCCAGGCGCGATCCTATTTACGATCACTACTCTTATGCAAGTGCGACCATAAAGACATATATACCATAATGGCCAGTAAAGAAGACATGCTCAAGGTCGCCAGCGCCGTGGGATACGACATCCCCGATGACCAGCTCGATGACTATACCACGCTCCTCGGCAGGATGAAGGGCGCACTAGATACCCTATCGGCCATGGACGGTAAGGATTTTGCGACCATGCCATTAACAAAAGCTATTCTACACAAGACTCCAAACTAATCGCAAAACAGACTACATGCCCACACCAGACCTGACCCTCACTCCTCGGAACAACGTCCACTTCCCAGACGAGGCGGACAACCCGCTGAACGCGTGGGCCTGGCGGTGCGAGTGCGCGCACGCCGCGCCGACGTCGAACCTCCTCGGCCGCCGCTCCGTCTGCCTCAAGGACAACATTGCGCTGGCGGGCGTGCCGTGCCTGCTGGGGACGGAGTCGTTCACGGGGTGGACGCCGGTGATCGACGCGGCCGTAGCCACGCGCGTCCTCGAGGCCGGCGGGACCATCACGGGCAAGGCCGTCTGCGAGAACCTGTCGCGCGGCGCCGTCTCAGTCAGCGCCGCCACGGGCCCCGTGCACAACCCGTGGGCGCGCGGCTACAGCGCCGGCGGCAGCAGCTCGGGCACGGCGGCGCTCGTGGCGTCCGGCGCCGCGGACCTCGGCCTCGGCTGCGACCAGGGCGGCAGCGTGCGCATCCCCGCCGCCATGTGCGGCCTGTACGGGCTCAAGGCTTCGTTCGGCCTCGTGCCGTACACGGGCATCGCGAGCAACGACGCCAGCGTCGACTTTGTCGGGCCCATGACCAAGACCTGCACCGACTGCGCGCTGCTGCTGCAAGCTATTGCTGGCGCCGACGGCGTCGATGATCGCCAGGGCGCCGGCTGTCCGTTTCCGGCACAGGTGCCCCGGTACGCCGAGGAGCTGGCGGCGAGCGGTGCGGACGGCGCCAGGGGGTTGAGGGTGGGCATCCTCAAGGAGGGCCTGTCGAAACCCGTGCTCGACGACGAGGTCCGGGCCAAGTTCCTGGCGGCGGCGGCGGTGTTCTCCGAGAAGCTCGGGGCCGCAAAGGTCGAGGAGGTCTCGGTGCCGCTGCACGAGTCGGCGCGCACCATCTACTCGGTCATGAGCAAGATGGGCAACCACATGGGGATGCTAGGGCGGGCGACGGGGCGGCGGCAGCTCATGATGACGGACCTGTTCGAGAAAAAGGGCCTGCCGTACACGGCCGAGGCGCTGTCCAAGATGAGCGCCTTCAGCAAGGAGGGCCTGTTCGCCGGCGAGCTGGCGTGGTCGCAGTACCCGTACGCGCACGCCAAGGCGGTCAACCTGTGCCGGAAGCTGCGGGACGACTACGACGCCGCTTTGAAGAAATACGACATCTTGATCATGCCGACGACGCTGCGGGCGTCGTTCCCGCTGCCGGCCGCGGGCGCGGGCCCCGTCGCGCAGATGGACGCCAACAGGGGCATGACGGAGAACACGGCGCCGTTCAACGCCAGCGGCCACCCGGCGCTCGCGGTGCCCATCGGCCTCGTGGGGTCGGCCGCGGACCGCGCCGTCAGGGTCCCGGCGAGCATGCAGATCGTCGGGCGCCTTTGGGACGAGGCGACGGTGCTCAAGGCGGCGTATGCGTGGGAGCTGGCGGTGGATTGGAAGACGTTCTAGGCCCCTCCCGGGTGGCTGTGTGACGATATGGGTTTCAAAGGACACGGTCCATCATACATACCGTACAACCGAGATCTGGAACTTTTTCTAAATACGGTAGAACCCTAGAATGTAATTGCCCGAGACAAGACGATGCCTTGTGACGTGGGGAAGAATGTAACCTAGGTGTGTGTGGGTAAAGAGCTGTTTCATTGTTGTTTAAGCTTTGCGCGGTCACGGACGTATTATAAGACTTTTATATGTAGGCATGAAGTAGGTAGGTTATATTTGATGTGGCTCAAGTATACTCGTATAACTTTTATTCCGACCGCCTCGCCCTCTTTGGGCATGGAGTTCTATCATGATGGTTTCCAATGCGCATGAAGCATTGTAGATGCTAGTTGGTATAAATGAAGGACAGTGGGTATCAATAAAACAGTTGACAAAGGAAAAAGTGATGCGCGGTCTCAATGCAAGGTCGTTTTCCGCGTCTTCGCATCGTAATCGTTCATGTCTTGTTACTCCATGCCCCATTTGCTCCTTTCCCTTCGTGGGAAAAGGGGACTTAGAAAATCGTGCTGACTCTTCGAGGTGGCGCGGGCTCAACTTCCCTCAAACCACCGAGGTCATTGTAGCTATCCCAAACAATGTTTTCCGATGCTAGCTGCGAAGCATGCAGCTCGCTAAAAGTTTTGATGTCTTCCAGAATTTCGTCGCTGCTGGAGATCTTTGATAGGTTGTGTTTATGCATATCGAAGCGGCCCTTTGGTGGTGGCGCCATGTGCGTCCGGTGCCTGGATGGCCGGCTTTGAGATCCGCGAGGCTCGAAAAACGCGGACAGAGGGCGCGATGTTGAACCCATCGACATGGTTCGCGGCAGGGCAGTGGCTTCATCCTTGTCGCGGCCGCTGAGTCCAACAGTACCGGAGCGGGAGAGCTCCCACGGGTACGCCCTACTTGCTTTGACGGGGCTGTTGGTGCACGATCCCATGCATGAAGTGTCGGCAGTCGATGCGCTCCCGTCTTCCGAGGCATAGGTACTGCTGGCCTGCGAGGCGGTCGAGGCGGAGCGCGAAGTGGTGGCCGTGGTCTGCATGTGGGCGGCCATGATGGACTCGAGTTCTTGCATCGGGTTTCCGTATCCGCTGAGCGAGATCTCGTGGTGTTGCTGGGATTGACGCCGACTGCTCGAGGCGGTAGGTGTCTTGTCATCTCGGCAACCACCAAAGACCCGCATAGACTTTCGAAAGGTGTTATTCCGTGAGAGGCCCTTTCGGCGTGGTGGGGTCTCAGCCACCGGGGACCTCATTTCTGACTCTACGTAAGCCTCGACATCTTGGTTGATCAGGCCGAGATAGTCGATATCTGGCTTGATCTCAAGCATTGGTAAGTCCGGCGTCCGTTGACCGTCTGACAGCTCACTTTGGCTTGCTGTCGAGACAGACGGGTTTCGCGAGACAAGGTCCGACTGGCGCCAGATGAAGGAGGGTATCGGGTGGTCCCAGGGAGGGAGGTTTCCGGTCGCAATACAGAGACTGTAAGGTGCGCGATCAGAGTCCTTGACCTCGTCGGGAGTGCGCGTCGCTTGCAGCAAGGTCTGGTACATTGTGTAAACCAGAATCCAGCGGACCTTGCGGGCATCCGTCAGACTGATCTGCTCCTGCTTGTCTCCCTTGATCGGTGCAAAGATGGAGTCTTCCTCGAATTTCCGGTAGGTCCTGACCAGGTCGTTGTTGAGCAGATGCATCTTGCCCTCGTTAGTAGCCTTCATGAGCGCAATGTGGCTCTCGACTCGCTCGCGAACGGTCAGTTTCGGCTGCTTGCCAAACCACGACATGCGCCTCGACGTGGCCAGTGAAATGTTAGGCAGCAGTGGTAATGGGTTCTTGAGGGTCGAGTATTTGCATCTCATGTCAAAAGATTGCACGCTTTGCAGAGCGCAGATTCCACCCTGGGCCGAGGGAAGGACGCCGGCCGAAGGCTCAAAGTTTTCGTCGACTAGGTACTGATACAAGGCCTCAAAATCGTCTCGAAGTCTTCGATAGACGCTGGCCTCGAATATGGTTGTCCGCGTGTGGATGGATCGCGGAGGATAATAGCCAAGCTTGGCTGCGTAGAAGCCTTGGAGCAAGGTACGAAAGCGCTCCATGTGCGCGCGGGCGCCGGGAGACAGGCCGAGGTAGGCTTCGGAGAGCTCGTCTTGGAGAAATGTGCTGAGCATCTTGCCAATCTGACCGAGTTTCACCTCCGTCTCTGTCACGGCGCGTCGCATGAGCTTTTTGGTCACCGAAGACAAAAGCTAATCTGTTAGTGAGTCTGTGATCCGATGTTCACACAAGTCAAATATCTTACCTGGTACTCTGGAAACGAGTGCAGTCGCTGATTCATGCCGCAGCAGTGAGCGAATGCCTCGATGTACAGGTCTCGGATTTGGAACGCCTCGGCAAATCGAAGATTGGCCAGCGCGTACGTTGGTCGGTTCTTCATATCTAGGTAGCCCTCTTCGTCCATGTAGCTCAGCAGGTCTGCCTCGTTGTCGACATTGGCTGCACGAGACTCGCGCATGCTGTGCATCAAGTTGATAAGCGCCTCGCCAAGGTGCTCACCGACGAGGGACCTTCTAAAGACAAAGGCAAAGAAATTCCGAGTTGCCAGGTGGTAGCTGTAGGCCTGTTGCTTGTCTGAGTTGGGTGGTGCCGGGATGTACAGCTCGACACGAGGTAGCCGATCGCTCGGCTTGGAGCCACGACGAGATTTGGGGGCAGCCGAGACAGCCATCTTGGACTCATTCGACATGAACCTGTCCAGTAGAGGCTGGCAATTTGCTTCTTGGAGCGTTGCAAATGACACATTGAACGCTGGGCCTCTGCGTGATTGGCCCTGCCCACACAGGTGGACATAGCAATCACCGGCCTTGTGCCATAGCTCGGGATCCTGTTGGTTTCGGTCAGTACATGCCATGCTGCAAACAGACACTTGCTATCCCTTGGATAAGAAAAAGGGATTCACCTTTTTCAAGCAGTCCCACGGTATGCTGGACCTCGCAGCGCCGTCCCATCTCATGATGCTTGAGTTGTTGGGCAGTTGTTCGTCGGTGGCCGGGTCAGTGCGCCTGGACTTCCAGCCTCTGGATCGTTCCGAGACGCCATTATATAAAGAGAGGTGCCGTTGTAACGACATTGCCCGCGGTGGGAGATGTGTTGTCGTCAATATAAGCGACAGTGGGTGAACCCAGAGCGCCTAGACAGGATCGAGGGTTGAGATCGAGAGTCTCGCCTCTATCTGAGGGAGACAGGCGGCAGTGGTAATGTATATGAAAAGCGCTCAGGGTGGTACGATGAATTGGGTGTCCACAGTCGCCGCCAACACGGACCGGGATTAATAAGAGGAGAGGATATCGCAGTCGACAACTCACTGCAGCTGTCGGAAGCTGTTCGTATTCTCCATTTGGTTGTCGATCGTCAGTCACCTTGAAACGGGGGGGGGGGGGGGGGGGGGGGGGGGGGGGGGGGGGGGGGGGGGTCAAGAGAAGTTGGGACGACAGGATCGGGATCATGTATGTACAGTAGTAGTGTAGTAGTGTATGTATGTTGGAGGTGGAAGATCAGACACGAGCACACCCTCTCATCAATGTAGGTGAAAAGAAGGACGAAGAGCAGCAGCAGAGTTGGCAGAGTACGTCAAGCATTGCGCACTCCACAAGTCTCTTGCTGAAAAGAGGGCGAGATGAGACGGCGGTAGATGCGGGACCCGTCAAGCATAGATAAGTGCACGCAAAGACTAAAGGAGTTCGTACTGTTGGCGAGACTAAGACCCAAATCTGAATGGTGACACTGCTGGCCCTGACGATAGTTTGGAGCTGTCAGGGAACCGGGTTCCATAAGACATCCACACGATCTGCCACCACCCCTGCCGCTCGTCTCTTGTAACTCCAGGCCACTGCCCAGTCACGAAGCAGGACGAGTCCATTCGACGGTGATAATGGCCTGATGCTGTGCGGGCAGCAGGGCAGAGCCAGGCAGAGGGAGAAAAAAAAGGTCGATGCGCTCGCTGGAGCGAACCGCTTAACCGCTTGGGCAAAGCTGGGAAGCCGCAGCAGAGGGATGAGGGCAGCGAAGGGACACGAATACTCCACAGTATTCACTGGGTATTCACTGGATTCACTGGGGGAGAACCGGGATCTTCATCCTCTCTTTTGCCTCTGCACCCGCAGCAGCTGCATGGCTTTTTGCCCATATTTGCATCCGCGGTGCATTGTCAATCAGCATCTGCCTGTATGCAAATCGTGGGCAGTTATCAATGATCGACAAGGACCCTTACTGCACTCCGTAGTCCGTACGTGTGGTACTGTGGTGGGCGGCGGCGGCTAGCGGCAGCTCGACGTCCCGGAATTGCTGATCTCTTTTTTGTATGACTGCCATGTTACTTTTTGTGTAGTGGTCAGAGATCGCGACATTAGTGCGGTTCATCGAAGAGCAAGTAGGTACTACATCTCCAGATTGTCCATCCATCCATCCACTGTAGAATTTCTAGTGCGAGATCATATGCCTGGGATGAGTACGCTAACCTTGTCTCTCCCTCCCGAAGCACCGGAGATGGTGGCTTGATGTGCCACAGTAGTGCCAAATCTTGCTCGTCCAACGCCATGCCGACTGGACCGGAGTACTTGGGGGATTACCTCTAGGGCCATGCAGCTACCGGTCTCCCCAATTCAAGGAAGTCAGTCAGTCAGCAGCGTTGGCTCTGTCCCAGAGCTCTGGATCTGGCCTTGCTTGGCTTGGGGCTGATAGCGTTTTCTCCTCTCGTCTGGAGCCGGATCTGAAATATGCACCACGCCGTCGGTGAGGACTACGGAGGCATGCAGCACGTACGAGACTCGAACCCGAGAAAACAAGCGGACGTCGAATCCGCAATGTCGAAAACTCTTGAATAGCCGCATTCGCTTGCCAAGTCTTGACGTGATTTGCCAATCCTTCCTGCCACCACATTAAGCTACATGCATAATAGTCGCGACATTATGGACAAGGGGTCAGCGTGCGACCCCGGCAGCAGCGGTACTACCACTACCTGCTCGGTGCCGTGCAAAGGTGAGGTAATGAAGACAGACACCAACTTCTTCACTAACAGTGAGCCTCTTTAGCCTCGACACTTGCACTTTTAATTCCGGCCAAATTGTCCTGTAGTTCGTCGCGGCTAGCGATTCTACACTGCCCTAGTAGAAATTGCTCACTCTAAAATCAATTCTTTTTTTCCCATACGTCTGATGTCGAGGGATTTCGGAGGCCTGCAGTCAAGTCAGTCAGTCGCTTACGGCGTCAGACCATATCATATCCCGCCGATCTCTTGTTTGGCCGATATACACTTCTACATTGTATTGTTCCATGTTGAAATAGCGTAGCCTTGCAGGATTATACCTCACTCTTGGCGGCGACATTGTCTGCATTTTGTTTTCCGTTTTGCGTCTTGCGTGTTTTTAAGATCGCCGACAGTGTCTGATCCCCCAACCCATCACCCCCACGAGAGCAGAGGGTTTTGCGCTCCTTGCTACCTGGTCCTTGCCTTGTGCTTCGCCATGCCGATGGCGTGTTGGACCCGCTGCCAAAAGAAAGTCAGAAGGCTGAGGGACCGAGGGACCTCGGAGGGTAAAATTTTTTAAGCTCTTCAGCGGCGTTCCCGGTTCATCTGCCGTCTGAACGAGGCACGGCAGCTCGTATGTAGTGGTGCTTGAAAGCTCACGTATGGAATAGTGACAGTGATATGTAGCAACAATTTTTCTCCCCCTTATTGTCATCGACGGCGCGCGTCGAAAAGGTGAGAGCTGAATCGCACAGCACCCCCAGACACCCCCACACTCATTCAGCTTCATTCTGTCCGCAAGCGGGGGCCCCGTACGAAGTATACTACTACCATTTCAGCGATCTTTCAGCTGTGTCAAGTCGCGCCCTTTTCTTCATACACTGGCAGCAGGTTGTCGAGATACGCGAACCAGATCTTTGGGTCTGGGTTGTAGCAGTTAAGCATTGCTCCCCAATCTGTCAGAGCTTTTTTTCAGGGTTCCCGACCGAACGCCACCGGTTCCAGGATTAGACCTCACAGTGGTCCTTGTCTTCTGGGTTTTCTTCTTCTTCCTCCCTTCCTACTATGTAGACCCTTTGAAACATGAAACAATACCGGAGCTAAGATTTACACGGATATCCCGGTCGGCTGTGGCTGTCTTTCATGTATGTTTGTCATTCGAGCGGCATTTTATTTGGTCTGTCTCTTGAATGACAGGTACGATGCCGGGATGTTAGAGGCCCGAGTAGAAGCACCGGATGTTCTGAATTGCTGACCAACGACGCCGTGGCGGGAATATGAGGAATATGAAGATCCCCCGCGGCTGAAATGCAAAACTCGCGCATTGTCATTGCAGAGCATTACATGGCATAGCATGGCATGGCATCGCATCGCGTCTACATGCTATACTAGTATTGCGGCTGCTGGACAATGCACCGCAGAACCCAACTCAACACAGAAGATGCAAGGACACGCTGTGAGCAGCACTCTTGCAGTCTTGCCTCTAGCTGTTTCATTATGTGTAAGTTTCATGCTAGGAAAGGCTGCACAGACCCAGAAATGGGTGAATCGGTTTAGAGATTACCTTGGCCATTGCCGCACGACATACCCGAGATTTCTCTTTGCTTATTCGCCCGCTGTGCGACTATGCGCATCCGGGTCTATCCCTGGCCTGCAGGCCGTTGGACAATTGCCACCAACAGCGACAACAACACGCCAACTTCATGTGCTTATGTAAATATATTATACGGCCGGCCCAGGCAAGAGCCGAGCTGAGAAGTGCCGAGCACGGCTTGGCCAACAGCAGGTACCTTTGCAGGCACTAATAAGTATACAATCCGTTTCGCAGCCGAGTGCCGTCTTGTTCGGGACGAAGGAGAATCAATAGTCAAAGCATGGCATTGCAAAATTCCAGGGAGTAAAATGATATCAAGTACAAAGGATTGGAACCCTCGGCGACAAGAGGTTCGGGGATATGGCCGCTTACACATCCAAGCGCACAGGGCCTCCCAAATCCGGGGGTTAGCAATAGAAGCAAGACACGCAGTACGGAATATATCATACCGACATCATGATGATCATCCAACTTTGGGCAAACGGACAGAGACCCTGTCGATACGTACGAAATAGTACTTTCCAGGTATATTATGGTTAGGCTTAGCTCCGAAAAGCACTACTGCTGTGTTCATGACACGGCATGGTTTTGTTTTTCCGCTTGTTGATATTCCCTAGCTTTCAGATGGAGCGTGACGTCAAGATCTGAACACGACATGATGCTGTGACGTTGCTTGAACAGAATACTGCTAAAGTTGCAATTATATTGTCGACGATCTATCGAATTGCGATCATGCCGATCTGTAATCACCAATCGGGGCGCGCTCCCTCTCTTCGGTGAGCCAGGTGGCCTGCAGCTGACAGCACTCTCCCTGCTCTCCTTCATTCCAAGCAATCGGAGCCCCTCCAACGCCTACCTACCTTACCTAAGATACAGCTTCACTCAACAGCTTTGGCCAAACGACCGCGAGACCGTAACTAGCAACGGAGACTCCCCACACTGGCGAATTGACGGTCCAACACGCGCAACCTTATTCCAGCTATCGCGCTGACAGCTTCGGGCTCATGAGAAGATAGCCTGCTGCCATGTAGCACCGCGCAAGAGCTCTCAATGGCTTCTTCTTTCACCCCCTACAGCTACGTCCAGTGCCCTTGCTACGACTCGGCGGCGCACTCGCGCAACTCGAGCGGGAGATCCTCGCCTGCCTCCCAGAATCCCATCGACGATGACGACTACGCGTTCGACCCGCGCGCTCCGAGGTCCAGCTACAGCTTGTATCCCATAGAGCACCTGCTGTACTGCGTCGACTGCAACCAGATCCGATGCCCACGCTGTGTCACCGAGGAGCTCGTCACCGTCTACTGCCCCAGCTGTCTGTTCGAGGTGGGCACCAGCAGCGTCAAGGCCGAAGGCAATCGGTACGTGCCACGCGTTCTATAACCCTAATGCCCTGCGAGCTTGCCCAATGTGGCAAACCATACGCTGCATGCCTTCACATGTTTCGCCTCCTGCCTCTCCCGCACATGTAGAATATGTCTGTCCGGATGATAACTAATCATACAATGCGATGACTGCAGATGTACCCGTAGCTGCTTCCAGTGCCCGATCTGCATTGGGCCTCTTGCTGTCCAGTCCCTCGAGCCCGCGCCGGAATCCTCACATCTCACGGCAGAGAACGCAGGCGCGGCCGCTCCCGGTCCTTGGGTTCTGTGTTGCTCGTACTGCAACTGGGCTTCGTCCGAGATTGGAGTCAAATTCGACAAGCCTCAGGGTGTCTATTCCCAATTGGCCAGAATCCGCCACGGCAGCAGTCATGGTGATATACCAAACGCACCTGTGGATGCCGTGCCCACGAAAAGGGATGTCGGCGTAGAACCAGAATCTGCCAAGGCGCGCTTCGGAGCCATGAAGTCGTTTTATCAGGGTCAGCTTGCCAGTGCCAACCCTGCGACTAGTAGTTTGAGTGGCAGCTTTGGCGACTATGGCTTTGGCTCTCCCAATGCGCTCACCCGGATCATGAGTCTGTATTCCGGAGGCGGCAGTCTGACCGCCTCCAAGACCAAGGCCAGACCGACTGTTATACGGGAGGCCGACACTTTTAGCGAAGGTCTCCGGTTTCCCGAACTCGACGAGTCCGATGCCATATCCAAATTACGGCAAGCGGGATACGACGGCACTGCAACGCGACCACAAGTCAAGGCTCAGTTGGAAGAAGGGGCTCGGTTTGTCGACGATATGTGGCCGATTCCTCACTTGCTTCATACGAAGCGTGCCAAGCGGTGTCCTGCTTGCCGTCATATTCTCAGCAAGCCCGAAGCCAAGGTCAACAATACGAGATTTCGTATCAAGCTTGTGGCGGTGGGCAACTTGCCAGCCATCTCATCCAAACAGCTTATCTATCCTGGGTTGCCTCCACCGCCCTCAGATCTACTCATACCATTGAAGCCAACTCAATACTTGTTGACTTTTAGGAACCAGATGTTCGAGAACATCAAAGTCAGCCTGGCCACACCCCATACAACACCGGGTCGTTTTGCGTCGCGGGTCACCATCTTGTGTCCACAGTTTACTATTGACGCGAACTCGGATGATTATGATATCAACGAGGTGCTCAAGGATGACCGACGTCGGGACCGCGCTGACAGCACTCTACAACAAGTCGAGCCAGGCAAAGTATGGGAGCGTGGACGAAACTGGGTCAGCATTGTTGTTGAGGTCATCCCCTCATCTCTGCGTGTTGAACCTAAGCCTGTCATTTTGAGAAAGGAGGGAGACGAAGACCTCAGTCCGCTCAAGGAGGACGAGGACATTGTCGAGATACCCATATTTGTTCGATTAGAGTGGGAAGTCGATCCGACTGGAGATCAGGTGGGCGCCACGGCCAGCAAGGAAAAGGATGGCAAGGAAAAGAAGGAATTGGCGTACTGGACTGTGCTAGGGATTGGACGGATCAGCCAGGAATGAATGAGTGGTGAATTGTTATGTTCATGAGATACCCCCGAGAAAAGCCACATAGAACGATGGAGATGGCAATAATAGTAGTGATCAAAAGCATTCGACAGTAGCGATATGTAGTTCAATTTGTCTTGTACAGGATTCTGATCGACAGAATACCTAAGTCATAAGCAGGCCAATGCCACATTATACTTGACACGTTATGCATGAGTGTACAAGGAGCAAGAACAAGTCCAGTTGTCAGGACACACAAGAAGTGAGAGCAGATTGTAGATTGGGTGGGTAGGCTTGTCATCAAATACCGTGCTCGTCATTGAAGAAAATGTCACAAGCTATCTCTGAACGCCATGCCCTTTTGTGATTACGCCGGGAAGAGTGAGTCCATTCATGCTATCATCTCGGAATTGTCATGTATGCTGGAACCATTTTTACACCTTTCCCAAATTTGACCTGTTCCGATTTGCTCAACGCCGGAAAACCAAACCTGACTGTTCTTCTTTTCGGTTCCCCAAGTGGTATCATACCGCGTTAACCCTAGTACTCGGCAGAGCCAGACTGGGGGAACTCGAAGGTGACGCCGCGGCCGGTGAGGCGGCGGTAGACCTCGGAGTAGGTGTCGAGGCGGTAGTCGACGCCGCCGCGCTCCTTCTCGTCAAGGACGACCTTGAGGAGCTTGGAACCGTCCTCCTTGGTGCGGAGGCGCTTGCCGACGATCTCGACGGGGTAGACGAGGTCGGTCAGGATGGCGTCGTGGACGGCGGTCAGAGTGCGCGAACGGGGGCGCTTCTGGGTCTGGGTGTTGCGGGAGCGGGCCGAGCGCTTGGGGCGGGGCAAGATGCGGCGCGAGGCCAGGACCAGGACGTGGCGGTCGGAGAACTTCTTCTCGAGCTCACGGGTCAGGCTGGGAGAGGAGTTAGTGAGGTGATTCCCAGGTGAGGGGAGACAGTCATGTAGAACAACTTACCGCTGCTGGACGCGGTGGAATCCCTGCAGGGAGGGGACGGGGACAAAGATGACAATAGCCTTCTTGCCGTGGCCAACCTCGATCTAATTCAAGATCCAAAGTCAGCAGGCGAGCTCCAGGTGTACAGACATGAGAATATGAATGTTCCTTTGGACCGCTTCCCGTCCTAGAATTCCTCTTCGATGTATGGTATTGCCAAAGATATCACATGGATATTCGTGTAGCGTGGGCGAAACAGCAGTTCTGTTTGCGCCATCTTTCTCCTCGTAATCAAAACGGCTCGGTTCGCGAGCACAGGTTGAAGTGCAGGGTAGTACGAAATCGCGAGGGATTGTTCGTCGCGGACAGGCAGGTAGTCCATCGTAGGAAGCAGGAGCAAGTCGCGATCCGAAGGAATCTTCTGCGGTTTTTGTGGTCACATCGCAGAGGGAGTCGACCAATTGCCTGGTCGACTTCCTCTGTCGTTCAATGGTTTTTATCTTACCTCGCGGGCGGAGACGAACTGCAGAGGGCGCAGAGCGACCTTGAGGTCGGCAGTGTTGGTCTCGAGGTCGTAGAGAGCACCAGCGATGCTGGTCTCGAGCTCAGAGGGGTTCTGCCTCGAAGGGCTGTTGGCAGCGATCTTGTTCAGGGCGGGGGCAGACATCTTGGGCGACGGGTCTCTGAGGTGTCGAGAGGCTGTTGGTGTTGGTCGGCTGGTCGTGAGAAGGTGAAAGGTCGCTGGAGTGAGAAAAAGTTCGGGTCGGGGATTTGGTGCTAGGGCGCAATCAAAAATTCAATTGTGGGCAGAGTGTGCAAGCGTGAAATGGGAAAACCCCGGGCGTGAGCTTTGGCGCTAAGAATCTCTGTCCCGCGCTAGCCGGTTCAGCATTAGCGGGAAGAGACCCGAGCTTATCGCCTTATCAAGAACAAACCGACGCCGTGCACAATCAGACATGTGGGTCTCTACGATGTATACTCTGTACAGGTAATTTGAAGCAGTCAGCTCTGTCGCATAGCGAATCTCACAATCTTTTCATAATGCACCCGACAACCGAAAGAAACACACATTAATTTGGTTCTTTGTTGGTGCACCTAGATTTCGCTTGTGGTGGTAGCTGCTCCAGGTCTTACGGTGACGTGTTCGTTCCCAAGTGTGCTTCCACAGGTTAACCGTTATGATCACAGACAGGCTCTCGAGTCTGCTTCAACGAGTCGACGTTTACAAGATATCTATAAAACACAATATCATTCATCGAAATCTTTGTTGGAAATATCGAATCAACACCTTATATATATGTAAGCAGATTCGTAAGATGCGCAACGCTGCCCCACCTCTTGAGGGCTTTTGCCAACCTCTGGGCTTGTGCAACATGAGAGAAACCAACAACTTGGAGAATAAGGCCCGCTCTCAATTCCTTCTCGAGGCTTATGTCACACCCCATTTTTGTCATCATCGCCGTATAAAATGACCCAGTTCTCGTCATCCTCGCCGTATATAATGACCCAAATACCTGTCAGACTCACGAAGGATCCTTCTCGTGCGAGCTGATGTGCATTGGTAGTAGGCAATCGCTCGAGCTTGGCGCTGACGCAAGGGAATGCCGTCCAATGTCCACTGCCCGCCTCTGATCACCGGACAACTTAACCCGAGGACAGCCATGTAGTCGGTCCGCAGCACCATTGAGCATCCTCCGACGGGGACCTAGAAAATCGGGAAATACCACTGTTTATCGAGTGGCAGCACACTCTTACCATCGCCGCCAACAGGTTGCGAGGCTTCGCCACGAGCTGCATCCACCCGAAATAATCTCCAACATGCCCTGCACGTCGACTCGTGTAGAACCAGAGAAAAATGCGGAGACGCCGGTTTGGGGGCAGAAACTCTTCCTCACTTCAAAAATACCAGGCCATTCCCGCCGATCGGTATTGGCAGTTCTGGTTATTATGGCTTTCTGCCAAGGGATGAAAGTTGCGCCCAGGCTGCGATTTATTTTCCAAACACCGCCCACTACCACATTGGTCGATCGGACGCAGTCCTATACTAGCATGGCCTCTATTCTTAGACCCATGACGAGAGATGGCAGGATCATGGCAGAGCAAGCAGTCTGTGTTTTCCGGATGCTGGGCCTGGTCTTCGAGCTGTATGGTCCTCTATGTGGTGTAACATGACTGTCATTTTATCTTAATGACTGGAGACTGTCTTTTGATTCTTGTCCTTTCCTTACACCACTACCCCGTATGAGAGCAAGATCCAATCGTACGCGTCTTTCGTCATAATGTCTAATCCAAACACGAAACTGGGACTCAACTGCCCAAAGGGAGGTGACTTTTATGTTTGCGATACCGCCAAAATACGTTTCCTCGGTTGCTGTGACGTCGACCCGTGCGCGGACGGATCCGGCCTCTGTCCGCAGCTCAATCTCAAGCCGTCGAGCTTCTCGTCGGACCACTACAACGAGATCAAGCCTCAGATGTGCGTCGATGCGAATGCGACCACGGACTGGTTCACATGCCAGGCGTCGCCCCCTTTTATGGGTTGCTGCAAGTCAAATCCCTGTGCCCAAGGCGAATGTCCGACGAAGGATCTGGAGGTGGCGCGCTTGAGCGACGATGAGAGTTATGCTCAGGCTCTGATCGGGACCGCAACGGCGACG
The DNA here is from genome assembly GCA_022432395.1 of Pestalotiopsis sp. NC0098. Taxonomy (NCBI): domain Eukaryota; kingdom Fungi; phylum Ascomycota; class Sordariomycetes; order Amphisphaeriales; family Sporocadaceae; genus Pestalotiopsis; species Pestalotiopsis sp. NC0098. The sequence continues at coordinate 667,752 of JAJKLJ010000004.1, read as the reverse complement.
ACTTCGGCAACTGCGTCGTCGACGCCAACAACGTCGGCAGCATCAGAGTCGCATGACGGTGTACACCTGTCTACGGGCGCCATTGTCGGAATAGCTGTCGGCGGTGGAGTGCTCCTCTTGGTACTCCTCGGTCTCCTGGTATACAGATGCGGTTACTTGGCCAGGCACAGAAAGGCCCAAAAAGAAGCCGAGAAACCTCAATCGTCTGTAAACAGTCCATTTGGATATTCTCGTAAGTCGCCCAATCTCTCACTTTAGTCTCGTCGGAAGAGTCGAACACGTGTACAGCTGTATCACCAGGCTTCTCGCCAACATACCAAGACAGCATCACGCACCCAGAGTCACCGCCACCACAAGGCTATAACTCGTACTCCCCCAAGCGATTCTACGACGCTCCCCCCTCCTCGCCACCGTTTGAGCACAACTCGGCTCTGGGGGTGTCGGATGCGTGGAAGAACCACCCTCATCACGGCTCACAGATGTCATCGGGCACTTGGGATTCCATCTCTACAACCATGGCACAAAAGAGCCACCAGCCGATCTCGATGGAGCTCGATGGAAGGGAGACGGAAAGGCCGAGGCCAGTTTCTGAACTGCCGGGAACAGGGACGAGTTGAGGAGAACGTTATCGGGCAAAGATGCGTTCAAAAACCCTGGGATATGAAATACTGTATTAAAAATGGTTATCAAGCAATACTTGGTGAGTTGCATATAATTTGACAGCATTGTTCTTTTTCTCTTCTGCCATTTGAACATCGTGTTTGGATGTATATGGCATGCTGGACTTCATGGATGGATACGCTCTATATACCCTCGAAAAGGATGCACGAGATAGAAACCATGCATTGGAAATGATTATGCGCAGTATTTTAGACCAAGATCTGCCTCGAACTGATCGGTGGAGCCGAGTATATTCACATTGACCAAAATGGTGGTGAACGTCATGTTGGGAATAATATTGTTCCCCGCCCGTTTCATGTTGGTTTGGATCGCCAGTTAAATAGCTCGATTTTATTCTGAAATTGTTCTACTTCAACAAATACATTCAATTTCCTCCCAAAAGCATCTTGTACACTCATTCCAAGCTGCATTATTCTCGAAAGGGCGAGGTTGGGTACAAACAGAAAGTCTGCCAAGTACCATTGTGACAGGTTCAACCACGATAAATCTATCCCCACACCACCAAGGCAGTCCTGATAACCCAAGCACCATGGCAAAAGCCAAGCCGGTCGGCCACGTCCTCCCCTTCGCCTACCGGCTCTTCTTCCTAGTCGTCGAGCCCATCTCGGCGCTCGTGGGCGCCTTCTTCGCGCACTTCCGGCAGGCCGAGTACCTGACGCTGACGCACGCCGCCACGGCCCCGGCCGCGGGCGCGGCGGTCCCGACCGGCACGTCCGTCGTCCTGTCCCAGCTGGCCAATCTGTACCTCCTTTTCGCCCTCAACGAGGCCCTCGTCCTCCGGTCCACGGGCGACCTGCGCGTGTGGAAGACGGTCCTGTTCGTCCTGCTCGTCGCTGACTTGGGCCACCTGTACTCGGTCTCGGCGGTCGGCGCGCGCGTCTATTGGGACGTCTCGTCATGGAACGCCATCGACTGGGGAAATATCCCGTTTGTGTATCTGGGCGCCTCCATGCGCGTAGCGTTCTTGGCTGGCGTAGGCCTTGGGGGCAACAAAGTGACGCCTGCGTCGCAAAAGCTCAAGTGAAAGGTCATGTGCTCGAAACTCGGGATTTGAGAGTTGTAAATTCTCACTGTGATAAGCATCTCAATTACAGTAATGCAGCACTCTTGGGGAGATAATATCTAAATGTATCGATCCATCTCGTTCAAAGCACATACAACCATAAAAACTAGAAATCCGGCATGTCCGCCCTGCCATATACAAATCTGAGTATCCAAGCATCTCTACTGCAAGGTTTTGATACCCATGTGGTCCAAGTACGCGCGAACAAAGTGCCCGTCGAGTATCGGCGCAGGATATTCCTTCCCTCCGAGTACGTGCTCCCCGACCGTCCAGCCCTTGAACATACCGGGAGCTGTCTCGTCGGTGTAGCCGTCAAAGACGGCGGCGATGCGGGCCAGCGGGCCAGCCGGGTGTGCTAGAGCATGGCCCAGTGCCCGTTGCTTCCACGTACTGAAGGCCATGATCTCCTTACCGCCGCTGGCCGCACTCAGCAGCTCGAAGAACTCATTGCACGTCTGAGCACGTGCGTTGACAAAGTCGAAATCACGGCCCATCCGATTCAAGTCCTGTGTCATCATTGCTGTGATGGTCTTACTTAGATAGTCGACGGGCAAGACGGCCGACATATCGGCATCTAGCGATGGGAATGCGCCCATGTCCAAACTTCCTGACATCAAGTTGTGCAAGAAGTCGCCGCGATCGAGCCGGAACCGTCCAGCCGTGGTAGAGGCCGTGACGTAGGGCAGCCGGTAAATAGTTGCTACCGCCCCGCGCCATCGAGCCGCAGTCACCAGCCTCTCGGCGATGTACTTGGAGGTCCCGTAGCCGAATTCTTGGTCTCGCTCGGTCAAGCCAAGACCCATGTGGATAGGCAACGTGGATATAGTCGAGATGAGGTGGACTGCTTTGGCGCGGCCGGTTGATGCCAGACGCAGAATCTCGTGAGTGCTGACCATGTTAGGACTGACATAATCCTCCAAGGGCCGCATCCAGTCCACCAGGGCACCGGAGTGGCATACAGCATCCACACTGTCGGCCAACTCATTGAAAGATTCCTCGGTCAGGCCGAGTAGTGGTTGAGACAAGTCACCGACGACTGCATTGATCAACGTAGAGAACTGAGGTTCCCACAGGCCATAGTCTTCCAGAGTATTGGTTATTCTGTGATGCGCCTTATCTGAATCGTCTGCGCGCACCAAACAGTACGCCGTCATTCCTTGCTTGACCAGCTCGTGCAAGATGAAGGCGCCAACGAAACCTGTTACACCTGTGAGGAAGATGGAATTGGGACGAGTGATGCATCTGGTTGAATCCCGAGAGACATTATCAAACGTGAGGCTGCTATCAAGACAACCTCTACGAATGGCTGCAATGTCTAGTCGAGGAATGTCGAACATCGTAGTGACAGAAGTATCGCTGCTCGATACGGTCGAACTGGAAGAAGTCTCTGTCTCATGTAGCTGCGATAGCAGGAACTGGCTGAGCATCCTTACACTTGGGTGAAGAACCGCGATATTGACGGAAAGGGTCAGCCCCGTCAGCTTGGCCAGATGGTTGCGCATCTGGACGGCGGTTAGGGAGTCAACACCAATCTCTTGCAAAGGCCTGTCAACATCCACATCAAGTGCGCGTGTGAAGCCCAACGCCTTGGCGACTACTTCTCGAACCATTCCAAGCACGATGCCGACATGCTGCTCTTGCTCACTTTCATTCAAGGCTCTCCACAGGTCCCAACCTTGAGGAACCTTTGCGGGTTCGTGAGCCAAGAGTAAGCGAAGCAAGGGGGGTATGACCCCTTGTTCCTCGACGGAACTTCGGAGCCGTTCCAAGTCAAGAGCTGCTGCCACCGTTAATGCACGAGTGCTGATAACAGCTTCTTCGAGCAGATTCAACCCTTCTTCAGGCGTAAGAGGGTCAAGACCAAAGTGTGCGAGGTGAGTGAGCGTATTTCTGCTCAACCTAGATGCCATGCCATTGCCCGACCATGTACCGTAAGCCACTGAGGTAGCAGGCAAACCCTGAGCGCGCCGATAATACGCGAGAGCGTCGAGAAAAGAATTAGCAGCCGCATAATTGGCAATTCCGGACATGCCCATTACCCCAGAAATGGAAGAGAACATCATGAAGAGGTCAAGGTCCATGTCGGAAGTGGCCTCGTGTAGAAGCCAGGCTCCATATACCTTTGGGCCGAGCGTCGTTGCGCACCGTTCCGGCGTCATGGTCAGGAGAACGCCCGAGTCTGATACGCCAGCCGCATGGACAATGCCACGCAACGGCCGGTCTTTGTTGAACATGGCCATGATGGACGTGATGCTTGCTGGATTGGCTACATCGCTGGCAAGTACAGTGACTTTGACGCCGGACGTGGCCAGCTCATTTACTAGATTATCTGCACCAGGTGCCTCCATGCCATGGCGCGAGGTCAGTACCAAATCGCGAACACCATGGGTAGCCGCCAGCCAGCACGCTACAAGCGCTCCAAGTTGTCCGAGACCACCTGTTACCAGCACTGCACCGTCTCGCCGGATGAGTCGTTTCTCGGGCAGTGAGTTCAACTGAGGCCTTATGTGCTCCATTCGCGGCGCGAGCACCTGGTTCTGGCGTATGGCGCATTCTGGCTCAGCGCTGAACAAGAGCGCCGCGGGGACGCAGGTGTCTGTCTCATGGCCCAGGTCTACCAGCCGTAAGCGCAGGTCGGGATGCTCACTCCTGGCAGTCCGCATCAGGCCCCATAGAGGCGCTGCTCCGAGGTTCATATCTCGATCATCGGGCCCAGTGCCAGTACCTACGGCACGATGAGTGACCCAAACGAGCGGCGGCGCAAATTGAGTCTGGGCTGCCGTGTGCAATTGAGCCAGCCCCTTTATGACAAGGTCTTGTGTCTGCGACAGCACATCTTCGTCAGAGTCCCAGAGACAGATTAGGCCGTCCAGATGTTGAGCATCCTCGAGATGATGAACATCTACCAGTTGATTCCCAGTTCGTGAGATAATGGCCCTCAGGCGCTCTGCCGTTTCCGGGTTGCTTGTTAGGGCCAACAATCCCCAGCTTTTTCCAATAGCGATATCCTCGTGTTTCACCGGGTGCCATGTTATCTCGAAATGGAGCTGATTCTGGCTTCTAGGAAGAGCAGGTGTAACAGCATTGTTGAAATTCTTGGGGAAATGATCGGCCTGCGCGTCTGTGCGAGCATCATAATGCCGCTGGAAGGCGTATGTAGGTAAATCCACGCGTTGGCATTTAACTGGTTCGAAATAAGCTGTCCAGTCGATTGGTACATGTCGCATGTGCAAATCCGCAATGCTGCGCTGAAGAACCAGGACGCCGTCTTTATGAGGCATAAGTGAGGGTACCCACACGAGAGATTCGCTTCTACCCTCATCTTGAAGGCACTCTGCCCCCATGCCGCAAAGTATTGGCCGTGGTCCAACTTCCAGGAAAACGTCAACGCCGTGGTCAAAAAGAGATCGGATGCTGTCGCTGAAGCGAACTGGCTTACGTGCCTGCTGTACCCAGTACTCTGCTTGGTCGATCTGGCCACTCCTGGCTACCGAGCCACTGGTACTGCTGATGACACTGAGATTTGGGGCACTGAAATGTAGAGTTTCCGCCACGGCGCGGAAATCTTTCAGCATCCCGTCCATATAATGAGAGTGGAAGGCGTGTCCAACGACCAACGTTTTGGTCTTGTAGCCTTGCTTGGAAAAATAGTCTGCAATGTTTTGCGCGGCATCACTTTCCCCGGAGATGACCGTCTGGTTTGGTGTGTTGTAAAGAGCGATATCAACCGCAGTATCGTGGCCCATCTTTTTGATGGCTGCTGCAACTTCTGCGGCAGTGGCACCAAGGGATACCATTCGAGTGTTGCCGGCCTGAGCTTGCATCAGCTTGCTGCGAGCCGCAACGAGTCGACAAGCATTGGCAAGATCGAAGATTCCAGCTACGTGACCAGCGACGAGTTCTCCCAGGCTATGGCCGAGCACGAAATCGGGCCGCACTCCCCAACTTTCCCATAACTTCCACAAGGCTACCTCTAGGGCGAAGAGAGCAGGCTGCGCGTAGTCTGTACGGATCAAGTATGTGGCCTCATTGGAGTTTGGATCTGCCCACATGACATCGAGCAGTGGAAATTCCAGATCCGTAAATTGTGCCGCGACCTCCTTGATCGTATCGCGAAAGACTGGGTATACTTCGCACAGGTCTTTGCCCATGCCTGGCCATTGGCTCCCTTGACCGGTGAAGAGCACGGCCACTCTCGGCGGGCTTGAGGCATCCCTGGTAGGCAATACAGATATTTCTGGACGGTTGAACGAGCTTAGCTTCTCGAGCAACTCAGTTTTGCTTCCAGCTGTAAAGACCAGCCGCCTTGGAAGGTGGTTGCGTGTCGTTGCTAAAGAATAGGATACATCTTGAATACGTGACTGGCCAACGCGGCTTATATGCTGGTAAAGATTTTCAGCCTGGACCTTCAGGGCTGTGTCGGTATCACCGGAGAGACAAAATGGCATGGAAGAAGGAAGAAGCTGAGATACCGTGCTGGAATCACCAGCAGTCGTCATTGGCTCCGACGATTCTTCAATGATGATGTGAGCGTTGGTACCACCAATTCCGAAGGCACTAATGCCAGCACGACGGAGGCGGCTTCCCATTGAAGTCCATGGACGTTTCCTCAGTACCGGAGTCATATTTGCAAGCTGCCAATCCACTGCAGGTGTAGGCTTGCTTATGTGCAGAGACTCTGGCAGGATGTTGTTCTGCAAGGCTAGTACAACTTTCAGTAGACCTACAAGACCTGCGGCTGCTTGAGTGTGTCCAATATTGGACTTGACAGACCCGATCAGTAGAGGCTCTATCCCAGGACGGCTGGCACCAAACACCTCTGCCAACGCCGTGGCTTCGATTGGATCTCCTAGCTTTGTACCGGTGCCGTGGGCCTCGATATAGTCAATATCATTTGGCTGCAGTCTGGCCACGGCCAATGCTCGTCGTACAAGCCTCTGCTGAGCCGGGCCGCTGGGCGTCGTCAAGCTAGCACTTCGCCCGTCGTGATTGACTGCAGTTCCGCGGATCACAGCATGTATTCGATCGCCATCCCGCCGGGCATCGGACAACCGCTTAAGTATGACAACTGCGGATCCTTCGGACCATCCAGTCCCCTCGGTATCGGCGGAAAAAGCCCGACAACGACCATCTGGCGACATTCCCTGCAGTCGGCTGAACTCTACGTGTAATCCGGGGTTGAGCATGAGGCTGATACCACCGGACACGGCCATGTCGCACTCTCCCTGGCGCAGAGCGTTACAGGCCAAGTGAGTCGCAACTAGCGAGGAGGAGCAGGCGGTATCTATCGTCAGTGCCGGACCCTCCAAACCCCAATGGTAGGCAATACGACCAGACATTGTACCGCCAGCGGACCCCGTCACTGTGTACCCGTCGAGATCGGACAAGTCTTGAATGGCCATTTGATTCAGAGATTGATGACTGAGGATGTTGCTCGTGCCGATGAACACTCCGGTCTGGCTGCCTCGCAGCTTCTCCATCGTCAGTCCTGCGCGCTCAAATCCTTCCCAGCAGGTCTCCAGCATCATGTACTGCGAAGGATCCAGCCTACGTGCTTCCTTCGGTGAGATACCAAATAGAGATATGTCAAAAGAGTTGATTGAAGGAATGAACCCGCCTCGCAGGCAGTAAGATTTGTCTTCTGCCTCAAAGCTGCCTTCGCAAAAGGGGATATCTCGCCGACGGTCCTCAGGGACATCGCTGATGGCATCACCGCCGCGCTCGAGGAGCTCCCAAAAGTCTTCTGGATTGGTAATACCGCCAGGTGATCGGCATGCCATGGAAACTATGGCGATATCTTCGGTGGCGCTCGCTTGATATAGCGTTTCAGCGTCTTTGGACGCAACTGTGCCCGGAGAAGTTGACAGGTACGTCGCCAATGATTTGATGGTATAGTGCTCGAACAGTTTAGGCGATGCAATCGGCCGCCCCACGAGTTTCTCCAGCTCCTTCTGGACGCGAATTATCCGCACAGAGTCTCCCCCAACTTCGAAGAAATTGTCATTGACACCGATTCGGTCATGTTGCAAAGCTCTTGACCAGATATCGAGTATTTGGTCCTCTAACTCAGTGACCGGTCTTGCGTCGGTTGTTGTCTCGATTGCCGCTATCGGATCCGGGAGGGCCTTGCGGTCGATCTTGCCGTTTATAGTGACGGGAAATGCCTCCATTTCAACGAAGAAGGCCGGAATCATGTAAGTCGGTATTCTTGCAGCCAACCAAGGACGTAGCTCATGGTCAAGGCCTATTTTGGCCTTGATTATCTCATTTCCAGACCTTGCCTTTCGCACACAGTAAGCCACCAACCGTTCGTCACGGGATATTACAACTGCTCCGGATATATCTTCATGTTCGGTGATGGCTGCTTCGACGTCACCTAGCTCGATCCTGTGGCCTCGGATCTTCACTTGTCCGTCTATCCGACCAATAACGCTCAGCTCTCCCTGCTTGGTCATGCGTGCGAGATCGCCAGTGCGGTACATTTTGCCTCCATAAAACGGATCGTCGAGGAATCGAGACTGTGTGAGTTCTTTCATATTACGATACCCCCGCGCGACGCCAGCGCCTCCGATATACAGCTCGCCAGTTTGACCGAGTGGTACTGGTGCCTGGTCCTCGTCGAGAACATACAGACGGCCGCTTGTTATGGGGCCTCCAACGATGATGTCCCGTCCATGAGACACCTTCCAGATGCTTCCGTACACAGTCGCCTCAGTAGGGCCATACATATTCCACAGCGCGTCGCCGCAAGCCAGCAGACGATCCGCCAGCTGTCGCGACAGCGCCTCGCCGCCGCAGAAGATCTTTTCGAGCCTCGGCTGGCCCTGCCAGCCCGAATCCAGCAGAATCTGCCAAATGGCCGGCGTACCCTGCATCATAGTAATCTCGTGGCGTTGCATGAGAGCCACGAGAGCGGCCATGTCTTTGACGTCGGGCCCTTGTGCGATGACAACTGTTGCTCCGCAGAGTAGAGGCAGGAATAACTCCAAGACGGCCATGTCGAACGATACCGTGGTGATGGCGAGTAGTATATCGGACTCGCGACATCCGGGCTCCCTCTCCATCGACAGCAAGAGGTTGGACACACTCCCGTGAGTGATCTCAACCCCCTTGGGTCGACCCGTCGATCCGGAAGTGTACATGACGTAGGCTAGATCCTCGCCCCGCGCTGCAAGTCCCAGATCCGCGTCGTAGAATTCCTGATCCGACATGCGAAGCAGGTCATCAATGCCAAGGCACACGTCTTCCCAGGAGGCCAAGGCCGCGTGTGTGCTTGCGCATGTGACGACGAGTTTCGGACAAGCGTCTTCCATCATCTGTTTGATACGCTCCGGGGGAAGTGCAGAATCTATAGGCACGTAGGCGGCTCCCGTTTTCCAAATAGCCAGGAAAACTGGGATGATATCGATGGAGCGGTCCATTGCCACGCCCACCAGATCGCCATTTCTGATTCCTCTCTGATGTAGTTTTCGGGCAAATCGATTTGCGAGAGCGTTGAGTTCTCGATATGTGAGCGTCTTGTCGGCACAGATTATGGCGGTCTTGTGCTCATACTCCTCAACTATTGGCTTGAGGAGTTGGTGAAAACATAACCCCAAGGTTGTAGGATCATGATTTTCGTTGTTGGAGCCCTGATCTTCGTGAAATATTTCCTGCGATGAATTGTCCATATTTCCTCCCGTGAGAATGATTCTACTATGCGGAAGATTGATATGGGATGGTTCCTGAAGATCGGTGGTCAAGAGGATAACGATATGTCTTGATATACTCAATCAAGCTTATCGTGATAGTTTCGAATCCGACTATTAGGGATTCCTCCCAACTCACTAGATGAATAATTGCATCTAATATCAGATAGTAATCATGCGGGAACAAATAGGCAAACCCCATCTTGAGCCTCGAATTGTCTGTGGAACCACGAGAGGAGTTACCGCGCAAGGCACAAGGTACCCTATACTTCTGCTTATCTGCTGACGGTCTATGGGGCCAAGTGCGACTATACGATTCTTGCATTGGTTTGCGTCGCTATAGGCAAATCCTAGTCTCATTAGGTAAAGAGATCCAGGATATAGTGGTACAAAAGGGGCCAAGAACACATCCACTGGCAGATAATTTCAAACAAGGAACTTTTCCCCCGAAGTCCTAGAGTCACGGAAATCTACCAAAGGATCCGGAGGATTTCATTCCTTGGTCCCCTGCCTCTTTCACATGCTACGTGACTCTTAAACGATCATCCTGTGAAAGTGGCCTTTACCTCAAGTCCTTTGAATTATTTCTATTGCGGTTTTTTGCTCATACCCGAACTACGCCAACCCCTCTTACATTTTTTTGATTTCAACTAGAAGCCGCGTGCTTGTGTCAGCCTGAAATATTGTACAGAATGAGTGTTGTTGCGGTTGCCGGCGGTCTTGGTGACCTAGGCGGCCTCATTGTCGAGGCACTCATCGACACTGGCAAACATGAGGTCTACGTCATGTCCAGAAAGGTACCAATGTATTCCCCTTACATCCTGCAACGTGCTGACCAGAGTCTATAGACTGCTCAGGAAGGTTCCAGTCCTACCTCGCCCCTGACTGGCCAGCAATACTCTCCTCTCATCCACACCGACTACTCATCTGAGGACTCCTTGGTCCAGCAGCTTACAGAGCGGCGGGTCAGTGTCATTATCTGTGCCTTCATCATGGATTGCGACTCGGCCTCGGAAGCCCAGATACGTCTCATCCGGGCTGCTGATAATTGTGCCTGCGTGAAACGTTTCATCCCTTCCGAGTTCAACGTCGAGTACGATGTTGGCGATGACATACTCCCCTACCCGGAGAAGAAGTTCCATCTCGCCGCCCGGCGAGAGCTGGAGAAGACGAGCACCTTTGAGTATGCCTACATCTACCCCGGTATGTTCATGGACTATTTCGGTCTGCCGAAGGTCGAGAGCTGCCTTCGCCCGCTCTGCTTTTTCGTCGACCCAGAAAAGGGTCTGGCGGTACTGCCAGATAATGGGGAGGCGAGGATGAGCATGACCTTTACGACGGACGCTGCACGGTACATAGCTCTCGCACTGGATCTGGAGAAGTGGCCGCGTATCCTCACAACTGTTGTCAGCACCGTCTCGCTCAATGAGCTTGTCACGCTTGTCGAGAAGAGTATGGGTCGTAAGCTGCAGGTACTTTACCAGCCTCTGGCGAAGCTGCTAAAACATGACGCGATCGACCTCCCGACCAATTTGCAGATCGCGAAGGAGTATCCGGAGCGATTCCCCGGGGGATTGGGTCAACTGCGAGGGCTCATCGCCGATCTCGAGGCTGGCGTCGCACTTGGAGCGTACGACCTCAGCAAGATGACTGGGCACCTAGACCTAGCCAATGTGTTTGAGGGGGCGGCCGCGGCCCCAAGGACTATCGAGGACTTGGTAGAGGAGGCCTGGGGTGTAGCAACCTCGGCTCCGAGAGAGTGATATGGAGAATCTTGGCCGCTGACATGAAGCTCGTTCACCAAACCGTTTATGGTCTGAAGTTACCAGGGTCAGTAGTTTTATAATGTTTAGCGCTGGATTCTGAATCCTGCAGACTAGCACCCCGGTGAACCAAAGAATGGGAACTGTGGATTCATACAATTGATGAGTCCTATACCTGTATGGCATGTATGCGAGCCTTGAGCATCCTGATGTTCACATCCCCTGCGTTGTCACAATATGCTAGTAGCTATAATCCCGGTAAGTCTATCAACACGAACGATGCGCGTATCGTATGACCTAGTGCGGATCCTGAAGGATTATGACTATACAACCCCTCCTCTGTTGTTCACATGCTGGTATTCGAATAATGGGCCGACCGGCAGTCACAATCCTTCTGAAAGTCGGGATCGGCCTCTTTCTGGAGACATTACATCTGTCCACTGGAATGATCTAACCATATAAGTTCGGTTGGAAACAACGTCTGCCTTGATCCATGCGGATCACCCAAGTATACTACCAGATAATTTGTCAGCTGAATCCACTGCACCGTCAGTGCACGAAATGGCCTCGACTGTACCCAAGCTACAGCAAGTTCAGGCTTCTGAAGGCCATGAGGCCGTGCTGAAGGCTGTCCGGGAGGATGGTGCCGTCATCATCAAGAGCCTCTTCACCAAAGACCAAGTCCGCCGCCTGAATGAAGAGGTGCAGCCTGCTGTAGACAGGATGGGAGTGGGCTCTAACCACACGGAAGACTGGGTCAAGGAATTCCACGGAGACAACACAAAGCGCTTGAACGGCGTGGTCGCGCTGAGCCAGACTTTTCGCCACGAGATTCTAGAGAGCGACTTGATCCACCAAGTGTGCGAGGATATTTATCTCGAGGATGCAGGCGGCTACTGGATGAACTCTGCTCAGGTCATTGACATCGGGCCGGGTAGCAAGGCCCAGCCGCTGCATAGGGACCAGTGGCAGTTTCCCATATTCACGCGCTGTGGCCCCGACGCGCCCGAGGCCAGCATCAATTTTGTCGTGGCGTTGACCGACTTCAGCGACGAGAACGGGGCTACCAGAGTCATCCCCGGCAGCCACAAGTGGGACGACTTCAGTGAGAACGGGACGCCAGAGGATACCATCCCCGCGGAGATGGAGGCCGGCGATGCGTGCTTCATCACCGGAAAGGTGGTGCACGGCGGCGGCGAGAATCGAACCAAGGATTCTACGAGGAGGGGGATCACGCTGGTATTTCAGTGCTCGTACCTCACGCCCGAGGAGGCATACCCTTTCATCATTAGCAAAGAGCTCGCCAGAACACTCAGCCCGCGCGGTCAACGTATGATTGGCTTCCGATCTCAGTTTCTCAAGGACAGCCCAGGTGTTTGGAAGCGCAACTATGGAGACATGGATGAGGTATATTGTTAAGATTAGCTGTATATTCGTGCCAACGTTCAATGATGATGTTTTGAGGCAACGTAGTATGCATCGGGATGACGGTAGCTCTAAGTGTCTTGTATAGGCCCCGAAGTGGGATGATTTGATCTAAGACACAACAGCTAAATCTGAAAGATTCGTACAAGCTTCAAATAATTTCATCAAAATAAACAAAAGTCGGCTCCAAATCACAGCTTTGACTCCGGCCCCTGGGCGTCAACTCCAAGTCCTTCGAGCAACTTCTCTCCCACCAGCTGGAGAAACTCGTCCACCTCAACATGGGAGTAATACGCCGGGTTGTAGCAAGTGTTCATAGATAAGCGCCCCTGCCACGCCCACATGAAGCATTCCAGCCAGGGTCCCGTGACCGTATCCCCAAACCAGACATCCCGGACGTGCCAGGTCCCTTTGCCATCGGCATCGGCATACGACGACGCTATGAAGCTGTCGACGACGCCCAAGCTCGAGAGCGCCGGCGTCGTCTCCTCAAGCGGCGTCTTGGTGAACTCGGGCACCATCATGCGGATCATGGGCCCCAGCGCACTCCAGACCTCAGGATCTGTCTTGGGCAGGTCCTGCTGGTAAAATACGGCGAGCTCACGTGCCATCTGCGAGAAGGTCTTGTCGTCGAGCTCGAGGACATATGGTAGCACGCCGTGGTGGTTGCTCAGAGCGTGCACGTCGGCTAGGCCCTCGTCCGCCGCGGCTGGGAAGTAGCGGCGCAGGTCAAAGTTGCCAAAAGCAGCAAACTGCGTGCCCGCAGCGCGGACCTCCCCGGGCTTCTGGGTCGCGGCATTGCGCTGGGCCTGTACCGCCTGGGTGGCCAGCACCACGGCGACGTGCCAGGCGGCCGTGACGCTTAGGCGTTGCGCCTTGCAGGCGGCGACGATGGACGCCGTGGTGCGGGCGCTGAGTTTCAGCTCGAACGCCGCATTGCGCGGCGAGCAGGTGCCGATGGGCTGCGCCACGGGCACGTAGATGGGCGCGCTCATGGTGAGCAGCGGTGCGAGGATCTCCGACGCGCGCGCCTCGCCGCGGCCTGGCTTCTTCTCGGACAGGTCGAGGAGGTCGTCTGATCGGGGTGGCAGGCGGGATACCTCGGAGCCGTCTGTTGGGAATGCTGCTTGCCGCTGCTGCGATACTGACGAGAGGTTCTTGAAGAAGCGATCCCAGAAATTCATGGCGCCACGCCCGTCCAGAATGTGGTGCTCGCCTTGGATGAACAGTTGGCTCTCCTCGGGGAAATAGTACAGAGTCATCTGTTGTGTTTTGACCATGGTCTTCCAGTGCTCGGCAGAGGTCTTGCTAGGGGTCACGATGAACGTGGCAGCAAGCCAGGCCTCGAGCTCAGCCGGAGAAGATGGAGACGTGTACGTCTTCCCTTCTGGGCGGCCTTCCGCCGCCAGAGTTGGGTACTGCTGGCGCATCTGCAGCCAGGCTTGACGGAGCCGAGCGGTCAAATCATCGTAGGTCAGTTTATTGCCCGGGGAGGACGGTTGGTAGTTGAACGTGACGTGCGTGCCAATAAGAAAGAGGCCCGGTGACCCGGGAGGTACGGAGATGGCATTGTAAAGAACTTCTTGAAAGCCGAAAGGCTGAGTGTATACGTTCGGAGCAGTTTGCTTCCAGGAGGGATGGCATCTAGCTTTGTTAGAAGGCGGCATTTTGAAATATTCACGGGATATTGACCTTTCTAAGATACTGACATACTGCAGGTGGAGACCGACTCAATTATACTGGCAATGATACATAAAACTCACTCTTCCCATGCGCTTCGTTCGATGCGTGCTTAGAGTGTTTGATCCTTCGATAAATGAAGTATTGCGACCGGGGTTGTTTTGTATTGGCCGAGTTCGGAATGTAACTAGTACTTTGTATACCCGTAATCCATGTCATTCTGTGTTGATCGAATCTCACTACATACGGTTGCTGCATCTGGAGCCGAATCCCTGATACTATAGTCTCTGGCAGGTCTCTGGGCGGCTGCTCGGTGAGCAAAAGTGGATTGTCGGAGCCAATCATCACATCCGGAGTCAATAGTAAATGGAGAGAAAATCCTATGCCCAGGCTGCCCAATGCCAAGTATTATGGAAGGATGTTACGAGAATGTACTATATGGACTGGCCACAGCTTTTAGTGTCAACAATCTCGCAAGGAATAGGCCGGCTCAGTCCAAGACACAGCGGAGCTTCAGGCAACCAGAACAATGGGACCGAATATGTTTGTCACACAATGGTAGTCAGATAGTTCCCCTGCAGGTCACCTGCTCGGATAGGTTTACATGGCTCTTCAGCAACCCCCTTTGCAGCTCGTTAGCTTCAACTCAGAATTCTTCCATAAGTCTCTCCATTCCCTATTTCTCCCTTCCTCGTTAGCTCAAGTGAAAATATCCACCAGTGCCGGCGTGAACACCAACACTGAAACCAAGAAATCGCGACCAAAATATGTTGATCAATGGTCCTTCCAGTGTGTTGGATCTAGACAGAAGAAAAACATCGGCTTGACTGCAAAGTTTTGGTCTCAGACGACTTGAGAAACCTTGCGACATACGATTGTCCTAATAGAAGCATAACAGAGACGTCGTATAGCACCTGAAGTTTGATTTTACCGAGCTACTACAAAGATGTGCTAGAGAGCTATCTAGCATACACACAGCTCGTAATCTACGGTCGGTGCAATATACGACAATGTGATATACTTCTTCCTTTGTAGAGCTAGGACTAGTTGCACAGTCCTTAGTTGATACGTACCTAGGCTTGATGTTGGGCCATGAGCACTTCTCACATACTGCGAGGGACCCACCAGAAGAATGGCCAAGTATCAAGAGCAGTACCGTGAAAAAAAAAAAAAAAAAGTATGACCACGATATGGAATTCTTTACCAAAAGCTCGCAATACCTCAGTAGCAGCAATCGTAGGATGCACTGTGCCAACCAAGTATAAACAGCAGATCGAAAGCAAATATATAAAGCAAGGCTTGTTTGCTCCAAGAATTGGTTGAGATTCCACGTCGAAATTTAGCCGTCGATGCCCAGGATACCTCTTACCCAGGTTTGGGCTGGCCCGTGAGGCTGGCCCTCGTATTCAACGATATCGTTTCTTGTTGCCATCCTCACAGATTTATGGACATTTTTTGCTTCGAAGCAAAAGGAAGAAACCTACTGAACTATATGCGGGGATTATTTAAAGAAAAGCCAACTTATATGGTGTGTTAAACTATGCATTTCAGCTGACGGAAGTACTTTTGCGTTCAAGACATTTCGTCGAAAGCCATGCGTTTGGATTTGGCTATCCATATGATTATCTACAATCATTAAACGTAGTAAACAGATTAGGCAAATT
The DNA here is from genome assembly GCA_022432395.1 of Pestalotiopsis sp. NC0098. Lineage (NCBI taxonomy): Eukaryota > Fungi > Ascomycota > Sordariomycetes > Amphisphaeriales > Sporocadaceae > Pestalotiopsis > Pestalotiopsis sp. NC0098. The sequence continues at coordinate 651,788 of JAJKLJ010000004.1, read as the reverse complement.
GAGGAAGTAAAAGCGCCCGATTCAATACAACTTTCTTTTGATTTTCAGCTTCGATACCAATGTACAAGCCTGCCTCTGGCTGTGTTTGGATATGGCTGGCTGAATCCAAGTTAACTCAACCTTATTTTGATTTGTCCCGCACAGCTTCGTGCGTTACCCAGATTTCAGTTTGCTTCGCGCTGTGTGAGTTGGAGACATAGGTTCAACTATGCTAGATCGAACTTTTCAATCCGCCTATTGTGTATTGTGGCTGGCTGAAAATGCACATACTTCTTCGGCAGTTGTTCCATGACTTGCGATAGTGCTGCGAAATCAAAAATGATATCACTTCACACTGAAACATGTTGTCACTAAAATAAGTAAACGTTGGCAAAGTAAATATTTATGGCCAGCTGAGAATAAGTTTGATGCCGGCGGCAAAAGTTTGACAGGAGCAAAGGAGAGTTCAGAGTAGTAGCATAACTAACGGCACGGTAAACTCATATCTTTCACATGCTTTAACACGCTGTAAAATGCACGTACTGGTTCTAATTGATGCACTGTTACAATGGAGCTACACTCTGGGTCCTAATCATACTGATAATACGACTTGAATGGTATAGTAGCGAGGTCGGTTCTTGGTCATTGTCCTCAAAGTTGTAAAATAAGTCACTGTATGTGCAACTCAATGTGTGGTGAAGACGAACTGTACTTTGTATAAAGACCTCATCATTTCCCAGCCTTCAGGTCAATATTCTTAGTACTCTATCAATTCATCTCGGGAAGAACATTTTACCAGTACTTCATGTGTTGTCATCATGGACAATCTCAACCAAGCACACAAAGACGGCGTGGTGCTTGGACTGAAGGAAGTTGCCCAGGTCACGCCTCGTCAAGACATCGACGTTCTTCTGAGATACCATCCTGACACCTTCAATCTTCTTCTGATTGCTCTTCTAGAGTTGAAAGGCCAAGACGTACCATGGACCATACCTGACGATTTCAAAGTGACCGCAAGCGACAAATTGTCGTACTATCAAATCGCAGGTAAGACTTCTCAATTGGACATTGCAGCAAGTCGCTAACAAAACGTCCAGGAATTCACGGCCTTCCTCTTGTTCAATGGGACGGGGAGGTAAGGAAGGGCAAACCTCTGTACTGTACCCATTCTCAGCCCCATTTCGGCTTGTGGCACCGACCTTATCTGGCCATGCTTGAAGTACGTATGCATAGGTGATTGATGCCAAAATTGTCACTCACAATGGGAAAGCAAACTTTGTACCGTCAGATGGTCAATATTGCAGAGCGTTTTGCAGCATCCAAACGTCTCAGCGACAGTGAGAAGAAGGCCTACTCGGATGCCGTGAACGAATTCCGGCTCCCATATTGGGACTACTACCGTCCACGTAACTACGAGTTTGACATGTCTGGGCCTCAATCGGACCAAACCAAGCCCTACGACTATTCCATGCCTCAGATCTTCACACTACCTGAGGTCATGGTCAAAACACTGCCCGACAATGAGATCAAACCCATGGCGAATCCTTTCTACAACTACAAATTCCACACAGATGAGTTCAAGCCAGAGCAGTGGAAAGCTTCTGGCCTTGATGTATGTTCACCTTTCCCGTGCTCTGCAACCATTGCTAAAAACATCTCAGTTGAGTCTACCGAATATCATGCTTCAAACTCTTCAATATGGCAATGAAAATGATCCAGTTAAGGCTATGAATGCCGCCTTGAATCATGATCGCGAGGATCGGATGCGCATGAGTCTGTGTATGATCGAGAATGGTCTCTATGAGAACTTCGCCAATTTCTCTACGATTGGGGTCAGTATCAAAGATACCGAGTTTCCATTCAAAAATCCGACCAAGACCTATGGTTCAATTGAAAACCTGCACAATGGTTATCACCTCAGTTGTGGCGGAACCAAAAGGGTTGCGAATAAGGGGGTGCCTATGGGACACATGAGTGATGTGCCTGTGGCTGCATTTGACCCAGTCTTCTGGATCCATCATTGGTAAGTCAAACAAGTCTTCTTCCTAGGGCCCTCTATGCTGAGACCTTCACTAGTCAGATTGATCGGCTCTTTGCCATTTGGCAGTCTGTGAACAGTACACATTGGTTTGACGAGCTCTCTCACACAGCTCCAGAAGGCAAGATTCCTCCTTCCGAGCTCCACACGGCCTCCTTGATACCATTCCGCAAGTCGCCGCTCACTAAGAACCCCGACGAACGCTACTGGACACCAGACACTGCCAAAGATACCAAAACCTTTGGGTATACGTACCCAGACATTCGTGACGGGGCCAGTGTCGATGAAATCCGAGATACGTTTGCGCAGAACTACGGTTGGTCCAGACAACTCACTCCGTTCCAGCAGTTCGGGCAACCCCCAGCGGAGATGATGCCGCTAGATCTCTCTGGAGCGCAGGTCTACTCGTACACCAAGGATGTTCCGTCAGCCAAGCTTTTCCAGCCATTGCGAACGCCAAAACTAGTCCAGCGACGTATGGCAAAGATGTCGCCTGCCGTCGCACAAGTTCCCATCAAATTAGCCGAATCCCAAGTTCCCAACGGTTCAGCGGCCTCGCGAGCTCCCAACGGTTCAGCGGCCTCTCGGGTTCCCAACGGCTCAGCTGCCTCGCAAGCTCCCAACGGTTCAGTTGGCTCGCAAGGCCCCAATGGTTCCGCCGACTCGCAAGTCTCACACGAGTGGTATGTGGACGATATTGTAGAAAGGTACGTGAATCCAAGTCCAAAGTATTGTTATAAATGTTACCAACGGCTTCAACAGGATGGCTATGGATGGCACGTTCACCATTTTCTACATCCTTGGTGATGTTTCCAATGATGACGGTGTACCGTGGACACAATTACCTGGATTCATCGGCGCAACCCATGTCTTCACTGCTGCCTCTGCTGTGTGTGGCAATTGCAACAGCCAAGCGCAAAACAAGCAGCTAGTGACTGGTACAACACCCTTCACGTCGCGTCTGATTGAAAATGTCGAATCGGGCAGATTGAACAGCATGCGTCCCGCCGACGTAAACCCATTCCTCGTCAAGAATCTCAAGTGGCGAGCACAGACAGTACGTATATTCCATGTCCGCCAACAGGGTGAAGTGGCATTTCCGCACCTCTCAACTCGGCTGACCCGGTGTAGATTGATGGCCGACAAATCAACCCGCGTGATCTCGCGAGAAATCACAATTTCAAGATCAGTATCAGTTGCAAGACAGCGCCACTTCCAGGCCATGCGGGTGAGGTCAGCTATGCGACATACGCCGACGTCACTGATGAGATCATTGCCAATTCTTCCTAAGAGAATGAAATGGAAGGCGATTGAAGTGGAAATCGCGCAAGGAATTGAATTGAAGACTTTGGCTCGGTTGATATCAAATGGGCGAAAGGTGTTTCAACAACCTCTTTTGTATGATCTCTGTGAATTGGATTCAACATTCATCAGTAGCAATTGACTCTTGGAGGCGATAACCGTAGCTAAATGTGCGGAATGGGATGTATCTTGGACATGAATGTAATTCGAGAGAATCCGGTGTCTAAACTCATCCGCCTTAAGGGTTTCGATTTCAAGCAGATGTCACTTGTGATTCCGAAAACTTGGTTGCCGATAACCCTTGCGTACATGACGAATACTTGCCCACTTGGGCCGGCATGGAATTGCTGAAAGCATCCAGAGCTCAGAAATATCTTCCAGTCCATCGACTGGCCGCGACAATCGTGCACCGAAGTGCACTGTTTTGCGGCTCTTGTTCATCATCGCTCCTAGCCAGAGGGAAAGAATAGGGGTATGATGGAAGCATATGACGATGCGACGCGCATGGCCTCCATTTTTCCTCTGTGTAGAATATAGTCGTGTATGATCGTACACTAAACCCAGCCGATCATATAGTCACCGAATACCCAGCTGGAGAAAAAGAAAAGAGAAAGAAATTTTGAGAGCGTTTTTGGAAACAGTCGGAATATATAATGCAAAAGCCACGTGAGGCGTGGGGCTGTTGCCTGAACCAAAACCTTCTTTTTACCTGTTGTTCATTTTGAATAACCATATATTGTTCTCCCCCGGACTAGTGAGGCGACAGTTGCACTGAAAGTCTGGTGATTATACCGACAAAAAAAGTAAACTCGAGCGAAGGATCATGCCGGCGCGGATCGGTCTCCAGTCACTTTTCAAAGAATGTTCTAGGATTGCAATCAATGAGCCTTTGTTTTCCCTCGCTTTATCTTCTTCATCTCAGAGAATTTTGTGTCGGAATAGCTTGGAACCATAAGTCGCGTTTGCATCGATCCGCAAAAGACGACTACTTCATAAATTTTGCTCCCGGGTCTCAAATTCCGTCCGCATCGATTGTTAGGCAAGAACCGTCTTCATTTCTGTTAGCCCGTCTTCTGGGGCCCTAGGAAAGCGATCAAAAATATAAATCAGTCGTGATGCAAAAAGACAAAACAGTTCGGGCTCACCGGGTTTCGAACCCTCGCCGTACGTCTGCTGGGGTAGAGTGGTATGCGACTCCCTACCATCCGCCCGCACATACCACTCTACCACCGCACCGTACTGAGGGGGGTGGCCAGCCCCCCCTTTTCCGGTGTTGGAACTTCTTTGTCTTTTTGGAACTTAAGTACCTTGGTTTGGCTGTCTGGCAGGTACTTGGGGCGGCAACGCGGGGGATGACGGCGTTTGCTCTTCCGGACGTGGCGCCGTTTGGGCGTGGCTGGTGTCTGTCGTTGCTCGGCCAGCACTGAAACGCAGTGGACTATGATTTTTTCGAACTGGGCAGTGAAACCTCTACGGGCACCACCCAGTCTCCCGGCTGGTCACCCTCGATCTCGGGCAGCACGGCCGGGCGCTCCAAGAAGGTGACCATGATATAGTACGTCACCGCCGCCGCCGACGCGTACAGAATCCAGCCAATCTTGTACATGTCCTTGGCCGACTGGTTGACGGCCGCCGGCTCGTAGGAGCCCACGAGGCCTGGCAGACCGAAGCTGACGCCGACGCACCACGCCACGACGCCGGGGATGTGGACGCCGGATGTGAACCAGTACAGGCTGCGGGGGCGGCCGTCGTACAAGGATGGAACGTGGATGTTGCCGCGGCGTATGATGAAATAATCTACCATGATGATCTGAACAGTGGAATTGTTAGCCACTTGGTTGATTTTGTCGACATGGGAAACGATTGATGTGGTATCCAGGAATTGACGAATCATTACGGATCAACAGGCTAGGTTTGAAAGATGAAAAGTTAACTTACACCACAGATGGGAGCCATGAAGATGTTATAACTTCCCAGAAAGGTGATGAACTTCTGGGCCGTGGCGATGAGTTCCCACGGGACAAAACACACGCTCAGGACAGCACAGAGGACCTGGCCTCGCCGGATTGTGAGAATCTTGGGCAGCAGACCGTTCATGTCGGCACCAAAGGGGATCGAGTTGGCGCCGACATTCATGCCGAAGACGCTGAGGAGGTAGGTAAAGGAGACGAGGAACACGCCCGCCCGGCCCGCGGCCGTCCAGTATCGGTCGAGAATGGCTTCGTTGAGGTCCTATAAATGCGAAAGAGACAAGTTAGTATATCACTCAATCTCGTGTCTAGCAGAGTCTGTGTGACTGGTATTTGCTTACCCAGAAATTCCAATATGTTTCTCCCCAAGCACCCTGGATCGAGCTCGTCGCCGCGAGGCCCAGAAACATGACGAGAACCTTGGCCACGAATACTGAAATGCCCTGCAGCGCCCCGGCGTCGCGAGGCTTCCTGCAGTACCGCGCCAGATCGGGCTGATTCACCAGCATAGGAGAAAGCGTCCCGAGCACCGTGTTGATGCCGCTCATGATGGCCCAGCCCAGCGGCCCGCTCGACGTCTTGGACTGGCTGTCGATGGTCGAAAGTCCGGCCCCGTGGGCCATGCACCAGCCGAAGATCCCAAATGTGGCAATGGGTACGAGGATGCCTTTGATTGTGAAGAGAGTTCGGATTCGGGACGGGTGGATGAAACACTTTTGGACAATGTTAGTGCCTATAGTTTTGCAGTGGCTACAACTTTTGAATGACTGCTATGGGTTCTCACCAGTGGAAACTGCATCATCCAGACGAGAAAGAAGCACAGCAGCGTCTTGGATGTGACGTGAGCGGAAGCAGGAAGCCGGTTGGGCATATTTTCCCACGACGAGCCAAAGATGCACCGAAGGCATGTCGACAAGAGGTTGGCACCGTAGAAGGTCTGGATACCGTAGGCGATGGTACCGATGACGGCGCGGATGAACACGAAGAAGAAGGAGCCGTACATGCCCATCGAGGAGCGGGCGAGCACCGGGTAGCCGATGTGGTAGACAGCGCCCGGCCGCGCCATGCTTGTCACGACGGCGCCGCTAATGGCGCAGCCGATTACACAGGAGATGAGAGCTTGCTCCCAGGTCTACAGAAGTGTGAGCTTCAATTTCGGGATTACCAAGGATGTTGTTGAGAATCGGAAACGGTGGAATCAGGGAGAAATGAAAAGACTGACAAGTCCTACTGCGATCAGGGACGAAGCCACGTTCCATCCTGCTGTGCCAAAGGCCGTAGAGAACCAGTACAGGGGCAGATTGTACCTAACAGCAAACTCAGCTCTCTCTCGTACTCTTGAAAATATTATATGGCTCCAACCAAGTCATGCTTACCATGTCCACGTCCGTTCCTCTGGCGGCGTTGGCTCAAGATCGCGATTTGTCCATCGAGAAACTGGCTGTGTCTCATCCACAGAGCTCTTCTGCCGCCGCAGGCAGGAATACATCCTGACCTGCCATTTCTGGGACATGATGGTGACTTTCAGATATCTCGGTGCATTGATTTGCTGAATACCAGCAAAGAAGGCCAACCGTAAAAGATATGGAGATTGGTGGTTTTTATTAGATTATGCCATCTTGCAGGCTCATTGTTGTAGATTGTACAGTAAATATGTTGTCCATCTTTGATGCCTGTACATCCCAGTGCAGTATGATAATCAAGTGGCAACTGCCCTTGTCGTATGTTGGCTGTTATCGCCTCCCATCGTAGACGGTGTCGGCCTTTGAGTCAGGCGGGTCCGACGATAGCCAACGCGGGTGGCCATAGGACCCGCACCCAGTCGGACTCCCGGGTCGAAGCCCGCGCGCCGCATATCGGGGGTTTGCGGCCTCCATGTCACCAATGATTACACCTGAATAACTTGTAGAAATCGATCGTGGGCTTTCTAGAGCGACCAGACTTTGTTGCCAGTTCTTTATTTTACACTTCACTTCATATTGCACATTGCCACACACGACAGACACTATACACTACTTTGACGCTATACTATTATCCTTTCAATTCCGAAGACAACAGACATGTCTTACGAGCCTACAGCCGCCGAGCTCTCTGCTCACACTTTTGCTTACGATGCAAACACCCTCGACAAGGAGCTTGCCGAGTTCCTCCAGAAATTCTACACGCTGTCCGATGACAGGGCCCACGCCGACAGCTGGGCCGCCTGCTTCTCCTCCGACGCGAGGATGAAGCGGAAAATGGACGACGTGGTCGGGCGCGAGAGTGAGTTCTCCTAATTTCCTTCCTATGTTGATTTATAAACTAAACTTGTGCCAAAACCAGACATCTCCAACGTGAACCTGGAGTCCTGGAAGGGCCAGGCGCAGCGCCTCCACGTCGTGTACAAGATCTTCCCGTTCCGCGCCGGCGCGACGGACGAGGTCATGCTGTACGGCAAGAGCGAGTACGACTACGAGGACGGCAGCACGGGCGAGATGCCGTGGTCGGCGCGGCTGCACTTTCAGCGGTCCGGCGGGGGGATCGCCATCGACTTTTACCAAGTCTATTCTGCAAGTCTTCCTTTCTCTATAACTAGTTTGTTTGTGGACTAATTTGAAGTAGGGCCAGCTCCAGAAGCCGAAAAGCTCGTCGTAAAATAGGGGTGGATCTTGAGTGGCAGATGAAGCGGGCAGGATCAACCTGGTGGGTATCGGCTGATTCACTGCCGGATCATATCATTCGGTAAAAGAAATGGGCAGAAACAGGTCCTCAAGAAGAAGAATCAATCTGTGAATTATTCGGGCAGTATTTAATTTGAACCTGAGTCATAATTCAACATGCCAATCATCAATACGCGTCCCGGTCGGGGTGTATATATTGAATCCACTGCGTCTCCTCCACCGACGGTGGCGTATAGCCCGGCCTCGACCCCCTGGCCATGTCCCGCAGCAGCGAGACGACTCGTCTCTGCACCTGCAGCCGCTCGAGCTCCAGGCTGAACCGGCGCAGCTCGGCGCAGCTGTCCGGCGACAGCGTCCACTGCTGCGTCGGGTCGCCGTACTCGCTGACGGGCACCTCCTCGGTCAGCAGGTCAAAGACGTTCTGGAACACGTGCGCCGACGCCCACTTGTTGGCGTAGTCGACCAGGGTCGCCGAACAGGCGAAGAGCGCCCGGCAGACGGAACGGCGGTCGTACAGGGAGAGCTGCTGGTGGGTCGGCGTGGCCCATAGGCAGTAGATCATGATGACGCCGGCTTGGAATTGGTGGATCAACTAGAGTCGTGTCAGCAATATCCTAAAAGGTGGTGTGAGAATCAGACGCACTGCTGTCCAGGTATAGCACGAAAGATGCTCCTTGATACGGAACCGCCGGAATGTCACGAGGACCTGACAAGCTGCCGCGACGAGATGACGCGCATCGCCACTTCTTACTGCGAGATGAGGATTGGGAAATAGAGATATGGTTGCGTAGTTGGCCAGCTTCAGCAGCCACGTTTGAGATTTGAAGCGGTCCAGGGTCCCATCTTGATCCGAAGACACGAGAATATCGTTGATCCAGCGCTCTATATGATGCCGGATCTGCGACCGCCAGAGATTGGGCACTGGGTGATTTTCTCTCGTCGCTTTGTTCTCGAGCTTTTGTACCATCTTCAATATGCGATATTGTATGCGGCGGAGCTGAAACATGTGGTCCTCGTGGTTGGTTCTTCTGAGAGGGGCATCGGGCGATGATGATCCTCTGCTAGTATCGTCATCGTCTAGCAACTAAAAGTACTTTGTGAGCATTGGTATTTTGGTTGTAACTTGGATCTCTGGCTTACGTCTTCCTCCAGGAATCTGTCGGCCGAAACTATATGATCCGTGGAACAGCTTATGAGAATATCTATGGTGTAGCAACAACGTGTTGCTTGTCTCTGGATCTCACTCTCAATGTCGTCGTCGGGGCAGTGATATGGCGTCTGATTAGAATGTCTCTGCAACTTTGTGATTGCACATTGCTTGATCGCCTCCGAAGCCCGATCACACAAGGTTCCAACCGAGTCTAGATGCATGGCCTGTATCGTGAGAAGTAATGAGGATTGAGTTCGGACAAGCGCCGACCAGCTTGAAAATTCTGGCGAGTTATACTTTTTGAGTGCTCTGTCTCTAAGGATCTGCTTCGTGTGAGTTTCAAGCGACGTACTCAGGACATTGACGGCGTGTCATACCTTGAACGACTCTAAATGTTGTGGTGCTGGATCCGAGTTTTGAGCTAGAAGGGCTCCGATAGAAAGAACCTAGAGATCATGTTAGAAGATTACTATTGCGAACGTGACTGAGTACTGACCATATCTGCAAAGAAGTCCATCCAAATCGCCCCCGTGGAGTATCCGACGGGGCTTTCCCAGCGATGCCAACAATCGTCCCACTGCCTTTCGTGCAGGAACGGCCACATGGGATGTGCATTGCGGAAGTACTCGCTTGCATAACTGCTACCAATGGTGATGGACAAGTGGCGGCTGGACAAGACGGAAGATGAAATGCTCGGTCGCTCGAGGAGCGCACTGGGTGTTGCTGCGTCTTCCTGCTCGGTGCTCACGACAAGGACAGCATGTGTCTCGGCGGAATCCAGCGCCGGGTCGACAAAGCCAATCAGAGAGTCGACCGTCATATCCATGAGACCAAAATCGCCTGGCATCAAGGCATCATCCATGGTTTCCTGCATCGAGTCAGACTGGTCGTCAGCGTCTCCAAACCCTGGAGTATCTTCATCGCCTTCGGCGAAATGAGCAGTCTCGTGTGCTCGGCCGCCCGTGTTCTCGTCCACTGTCAGGCCAGACATCAGACTTGATCGACGTAGAACGGGACTCAGGTGATCGATGGCAATGCTGGGGTGAGACTGGCGGAGGCGCGCCTCGAGCAGCGCGACATGTTCCTCGAGGGCATGCACATAGCTGATGAGATGGGCCTGTAAGTATGCTGCCCGGATCCAGATTTGGGTGGCTTAGACTTGCCTCGTCCTCGGATCGCGGCCTGTATTAGAGTTCTTGGGTTTGAGGGCCTGACAGTCTACACTTTGGTCTCAGCAACGACTCGTCACATGGTACCAGGTCGTCATCATACCTGCTCCCGACTTTGCGCACTCGCTGCATACCGGACGTTTCTTATCGCACTATAGCGCCGCAAATGTTATTAGACATGCCGGAGACGGGGGCCGAATGGACCCGGAAGGGTGGGTTTCGCCGCCGCGAGATGGACGGGGCTCAGTGCTTGCCTTCTTCTTCCTGACCCTGCACCTGCGGCAGGCGATCTGCCTCGGGGTGGGCATCCACGGATTGACGAATACGTGGCCGGGGTCCTGCATATCTGGCGTTGCCATCACCATATGCCTCCTGGTTTTATTTCATTTCTTTTGTTCCAGCAGAAAGAAAATCATCCAAGTTGAGTGACGCAGAGCAGGGAATTATGGGGCTGGCGTATTCATTCCGATCCACGCCTTATCTACGGTAAAAGGTCCCGTAGAAATGGGGCACAAAGTCCAGACCCTTGACCCTTCCATGCAACTGGACCGTTGGAATTTGGGGTAAAAATAATGACTCGCTAGGGCATATTTTAGTATTGTAGCATGCACGGAGAGGGAGTCAGTCATTTGTTACTGTCGGCCACACCATGTCCGTCGTTAATCATTAATGCGAAATGCATGAATTATCGGAAGATGTTTGCTTTATACCGAGATTCCTTCGTATCGAGACAGATATGGATGTTGCTCGTATGATTTATCGTGATACATCTCTACCCTCTGACTCTGACACTAATCATACTCAAACGATAAATGAAGCGATAAGAAGATCGATGGTCCTGCGCCACTATAATTGGCGGCGGACTTGTCGGATATTTCCTGAACGGGCAAAGAGGCCCAGCTCTCGGCCAATCGGAATGGCCAAGCCAAAGCCCATCGTGGCACTTATACCACAATCACGGGTTGGAAAGTCGTGTTCCGGTGTCATTCATATAGACCAAAGGTTGTCAAGCGAGAAGATTATGGCTTGAATTTCTGAAAGGATATCCAACATGACGCAGTCGCAAGAGAAAGAAGAAGAAAATAGCAATGACCGTCGACACCAAACCTCGACTCGTCCGAGTCGCCGTCTTTGAATGCCTCGAACTGGCCGACAACATTGCCCAGGCCAGAGGACAGTTCAACGATGTTTTCGCGGCCTGGCTACACAGAGCCTCTCTCAGTTACAACGAGCAACGTCCCCTATCCGAACAGGTCCAGATCGAATCCACGGCCTACAGGGTCATAGAGGGACAATATCCGCCCTCCTTGGACGGCATCGACGCCATCATCGTGTCCGGGTCGACCGCATCTGCCTACGACCAAGATCCGTGGATTGTTCGGCTCGCAGAGTATCTTCGAGGTAGGCGAAAAATACAGTTCCTGGAGCAAAGAGCCCAGATGGCTAACATAAAACTATACACAGATGTCTATACCCACGACCAACGAGTTCGGCTGTTTGGCGGCTGCTTTGGTCATCAGTTGATGGTGCAGACTCTGCTGCGGGACAGCAGCGGATTCGTGGAAAAGAGCCCCGAGGGATGGGAGATTGGCGTTCACCAAGTGACGCTGAATCACAAGTTCAAGGCACACTTCCCTGTACTGCAAGGTGTGTCAGATATATCTTGCCAGTTCCTGCACGCCGACCACGCGGTCCTCGACGAGGCGCGCATGGCCGCGGATGGATGGGTACGCGTAGGGGCGAGCCCGTTGTGTGGCGTGCAGGGCGTATACAAGCCCGGCAAAGTCTTGACGTTCCAGGGCCACCCCGAATTCGACGGCTTCCTGAACGAGCAGGGCGTGAGGAACCTGGAGAAGAGTGGTGTTCTGAACGGGGACGAGGTCAAGACGGCTCTGGATTGGATTCATAGGGACGATGATGCGATATTGCACGGCGAGGTGGTGATAGACTTTATGGTTAGGGCCTAATCTGGTGAACAGGGGAATACAACAAGATATAACGGAATCACTCTTAAACATGGAATGACTTGTATGAATGATATGCAAATGAGGCCTATATCTCTAAACGTCTGCTCTGCAATAAAGTTGTCCATCTGCTTCTTGCGGTCACTGTGCAGTGTATACTTACAGAGTACAGGCTGCAACACGCTCACTGCACGTCTGCCTTCACAAGCGTTGATCTCTGCTGAACTAGACCCTACGTGCATTTGATCCCATCCCAGCGTATCTAGGTACGCTAATCATGCTCCCAAGACTCCCTATCTCTTCTGCGATGGTGACCTATCAGAGGGCAGGGCGCTAACAGACCACGCTGTCGGACTTTTTCTCGACCAAGTCCGCAGTGCGACAGGAGAGCTACCAAACGGCCGGGCCCCCAAGTCAAGTCTCCACCGACTCTGCCATGTCGCTGTACGCGCACTCCATTTCCATTCAGCTGCCCTTGCAGATAGAGGAGGTGATGGATGGGTGGGTGGGTGAAGCTGTTCGACATCTAGATATTATATATGTACTCGGATCTCTGGGGAAAGACAGGAACTCCCCACCATGTCTTCTGTCGCTCTCCACTTGGGACATCCATCACTATTCAGACCAGACCGTCGTCTCTAAGAAGACTCAGCGAGCATCATCATGTCGACTGAACAGTCCAAGGACTCCACCAAAGGCGGCGGTTGCGCCAGTCTGCCCAACAAGAGCAGCATCGAAGTCGTCCAGGACATTGACATGAGCACCATACCGGTCCCCGTCGAGCCCGTGCCGTATGAACAGTCGGAGGAGCGATCGCTCGTGCGAAAGATTGACTGGCGCATCATGCCGTATCTGTGGGGATATGCTGTACTTTCAGCTGTAGATGTAAGATACACGACCCTTAAGTCAATGCTGTCTTGTTGTTTATCAAACTAATGTTACTATCCGCCTTTAGAAAATCATCATTTCGAACGCGGCCCTCTACGGCATGAAGGATGATACCCATCTTGTCGGGCAACAGTATAGTTGGAGTCAGTCACTCTCCATACCGAAGAATCCCCTGGCTCGATTTCTTTCTTGCTAACTCCGTGCTTTCACAACAGTCGGCTCCATATTCTATTTCGGCTACCTCGTTGCCGAGTTCCCTCTCGTCAGTTTGATGGGACGCTTTCCCGTGGCCAAGTTCCTCTCCGTCATGGCCATGGGGTGGGCCTTGATGACTTTTCTCATGGCCGCATGCCACAACGCCCAGGGCCTCTACGCTTTGCGCTTCTTCATGGGCATGATGGAAGCACCCGCGCTTCCGGGCTTGACTCTCATGACTACCATGTGGTGAGTGGAACAAGATGCTATAACACATATAGTTGCAAGTGTTGTTCGGATGCTGAGATCCGGGTCTACAATAGGTACACAAAGAAAGAGCAACCTCTTCGAGTCGCACTTTGGAGCTCGACTGTGGCTTCGGTAATTTCTCCCTGGTGTGAAAATTGTGTTTGACTTGGCTGACCCAATATCCAGGTCTACGTGGGACTTGTATCGTACGGTATCGGCAACGCGACAAACATATCCATTGCCACCTGGAGACTGCTCTTCATCGTGTTGGGAGCCATCTCCATGGTCTTTGCTGTCATGATGTTCCTTTTCTGTCCAGACCGCCCCGAGGCCGGACGTTTTCTGTCCGAGCGCGAGGCCCTCGTCGCTATTGAGCGGAAACGATCGGACAATACTGGCATTGAGAACAAGGTAAATCTATATGCTCTCTTTTCTCCTTTGAGCTCTGTCGGTTTGGCTGTGGCTAACATAGTACTATAGAAACTCAAACTCTACCAGGTCCGCGAGGCTCTGATGGACTGGAAGTCCTGGGCGATTGCGCTGTTCTTCCTGTGCATGAACGTGAGCAACGGCGGCCTCAACACCTTTTCGGCGCAGATCGTCTCCGGCTTTGGCTTCAGCAAGCTCAACACAGTCCTGATCGGCATGCCGACCGGTGTCATCCAGGCGGTGTCCAGTATCATCGCCACGATCCCCCCGCGCTACGCCAAGGACACGCGGTGCCTCTCGGCCGCCGCGTGCTGCGTCGTCCCGCTGGTCTGCTCCGTCGTGATCCGCAAGCTGCCCTCGGGCGACACCACGGGGCTCCTGACGGCCTACTACTTCTTCTACTTCTTCTGGGGCCCCTACGCCGTGGCCCTGTCGCTGCCCATGGCCAACACGTCCGGCCACTCCAAGAAGCTGACGGTCAACGCCATGATCTTCCTGTCGTACTGCGTCGCCAACATCATCGCCCCGCAGACGTTCCAGGCATCCGAGGCGCCGACCTACCAGAGCGGTTACAACTCCATCGCCGGGTTCGAGAGCGCCGCCATTGCTATTATGATGGTGTACATGGTCGGGGTCAAGTGGGAGAATCGCAGGCGCGACAAGCTCCACGGGGAGGTGGTCGAGGGAGACATTGACCCCAGAATCAGCTTTGACGACTTGACTGATTGGGAAAAGCCCAATTTCCGATACGTCTGCTAATTTCATTGGATGGGTATTTGGAGTATATCGTCTCGGCTTGTGATTCGGATTGATCGAGTGTTGTTTATGCAGACTACTTGGACCTTTATACTGTCTCTACTCAAATAAACTACGTTGCTTTTAGACCGGAACCAGTTGAAAAATCTCTCGAGGATTATGTATTATACATATCCAGCACAGTGTGGTTTTATGTTAAATTGATTCCCATACATCAATAGGGCATGAGTTTAGTATAGTGATGATAAATTCCTTCGAGAAGAAATATTGATACCGAATACGCGTGTTAGTCATATCATTTGCATTCAGTAAGTCGACACGTCAAGTATTCCGGATAAACTAGAAAGCAAAGTTTTCATATTTTGGTGCCCTCTAACCTGACTAAATACGACTGTCTTCTTTCACGAATAGAATACCCATGCTCTTGTTCCTAACCAAAGCGATTTATAGACCACTCGCTTCTGCCTTGACACTTCCCTTCTCCGCTCGCGAAACCTCGTCCGCCGTGACAGATCCCGGCCCTGGCGCCTCCTCGCCCTCAATGACGCCGTCGTACAGAGAAGCCAGCTGCTCAAAGGACAGGCTCTTGTCGATGCTCGGATCCGGAAATACCAGGAATAAGACGTAGTACACAGCCCCGGAGACGAAGATGCTCAGCAGATAGCCCATATTCCACATGGGATTCGCGCCGGCGCCGACCGAAGCCGTCGTGCCGAAGCTGGCGACGAACCCGGGGAACGGCAGGGCAACCCCCAGAATCCAAGCGGCCACCATGCGCAGGTTCCAGCCCCGGCTGTACCAGTACTGTGACTCGGGGCCCCCGACGTATAGATCGGGGATTTTGAGGTTGCCGTTGCGCACGAAGAAGTAGTCGACGATACAAATCGACGCGAACGGGCCCATGAGGATCGAGTAGCCCGACAGGAATGTGAGAAGAGACTTGGCGCTCGAGATGATCTTCCACGGGACGATGGGGAAGACGAGCAGCGAGCAGAGCACCTGGCCCCTCCGAATACTAATCCAGCGGGGTAGGAGGCCGGCGATGTCGGACCCGAACGGCAGCGAGTTAGCCGCGACGTTGGTGCCCAGGATGGCGACGGCAAAGGCAAAAGACGCGAGGAACACGAGCCCCCGGGACGCCGGCGACATGGCGTAGTAGTCGAGGGCCGCCGAGAGCACGTCCCACAGGTTCCAGTATTCGCGGCCCCAGAAGCTCGAGGTCGCAGACGCGACGAGGATGCCGAACAAGGCCGGCAGCGCGCTGAAGACGGGGTACGTGACCAGCTGGGACCAGGTCTGGTCGGCGGGCCGGCGGGCCCAGCGCGCGATGTCGGCCTGGGCCACGATCAGCGCCGAGCACCCGCCGAAGCCCGAGTTGAGCGCCGACATCCACAGCCAGCCGTAGTAGGACGGGTCCGCGAGCCGCGGCGAGGTCTGGAACGACGACGGACCGACGGAGCCGCCGTTCAAGACGACGGCCCAGATCAGAACGGCGAAGCACGCGGGCCCGACCATGCACGACTTGGCGACAAAGTACCAGTTGAGGTTTTTGGGGTCTGTGTTCGAGTGTATGGAGTAATTAGCCAAGTGAAAGAAAGGGGTTTGAGATACATGAGGGAAGGTGTTGGCATACGTATAAACACGAATGGCATGGAGAGTACCCAGAAGATAGCCAAAGCCCCAAGCAACTGCGTGGTCGTACCAGCATTACTGGGCAAGTGATTGGGCACGTCGTTCCAGGAAGGCCATATGCATCGCATGCAAATAGAAACAAAATTCGAGCCATAGTACGCATTCACCGCATACCATATCGCCGCCTACACAAAGAGGACAAGGATTAGCTCTGGAGCGGAATTCGTTCTTGTCAAGGTAGGGGGCCAACACTCACGACGACACATCGAGAAACGATCGCAAAGTAGCTCCCCCACATGCCAAAACTGGCTCTGGCGTAGACCGGGAATCCGATGTGATAGGCGGCCGGACCGCGGCCGTTGGCGACGAGGAGCGCGGCGCCGATGGCGTGCGAGACGACGACGGCCAGCCACGCGGCGTACCACGGCATGCCGAGGGCGATCATGGCGCTGCCTGTCGTCCACGTCCCCGTGGCGAAGGACGACGCCAGCCAGAAACTCGTGTAGTGTAGCCAAGTCCATGTGCGCGAGGCAGGAGGGGTCGGGTCGAGGTCAGAATTGGACCATATCGGCTTGCTCTTGTCGTGCTCGGCGGCCGCCGTGGTGCTGTATGGGTTCTGCGGCGCTTCTAGCTTGTTCAGCACGTCCTGCCAAGATAGATTCGTGAAGTTCCTGAGAAGAGGCATCGTGTAATTGCGAGGAGAAAATTGTGTCTTTCGATTGCCAGAATAGGCTTGATATCGGTAGTCTCAAGGAGATATAGTTTTTGATTCTAGGTAATCATGGTCAGTCATATACACTGAATGATGTGTCTGACCTGAACATCCCTATGGGTTCCGAAGAAACAGCAACGTTCAATTAGGGAAGATAAGAAAAGAGTCTCGAAGCCAAGTTCAGCTCAGATTGCTCGTCCCCGTCCCCAGGGACAATAGTAAATGCAGGCCTAGATGCCTTGGAGGGGCGGCAGTCCGATTGGAACGTCATATCGTAGTCGGACAGGTCAATCATGTCCGACAATTTAGGAACCCCCATGCCACCACAAGTCTGGGGTAAGATCAGGTCTCGGACACTGATAGCTGCTCTCGTTCTAAATGGCCAACTTAATCGCAGCACTACCACATACGGTCAAATGTCACAACGGTCCTACGTATACTCGCATTTCTATCTAGCTTGTGACTTATGTACCTGGGAGCTCCGATAGAAACTGGAAAACATTATACAGACTACTACGCTTAGGGTGAAGATTACATATCGCTTGAATAGCTAGCTGTGTCAAACAGTTTTCTTATTGCCGAGATCTAATGATTGAATACTCATTTTTATCTAGCCAATTGACCAAGAACTTCAGCAAGTCGCTGTATGCCCTCCACCAGAACATCCTCCTCGTGCCACGCCCAACATAACCGGGCACCAGACATATATCCATTTGAACGAGCTGCTCTATCTGAATCTTTATCAGTTACTGCAAATAACTTTCCAGGCGCAATTCGTAAGCCAAATTCTTCCAGCGCAAAACGGGCTATTTCTTCGGTAGGCGGCAGCGAACCATCTTCAGGGAACGTAATGTATAAGAAGAAACCTCCGGCCAGACCTTCGGACCCGTCAGGATTGGTCGGGTCTTGGTGGTCCGCCATGATTCTGACGCCAAAAGGGAACAGAAGCCGGCGGATGACACTCAGCATGACCTCGTAGCGTCGAGAGTATGTGGGTATCAAGACGTTTTCGAGGTGTTGCGTTATGGCGCCACTGCTGAGCATCTGGTTCAGCACCAACGACGACAAGTGGCCCTGACAGCCTCCTGATACGGTTGCTCCTCTATTTTGGCTGTCAATTTCTTTTCTTCTTGGAATGTCTCCAGAGAGAATCTTTGGCAGAGAGATTCTTGGGACTTACACGGTACCCATGGCCTGCACAAAAGCCGGCATCGCCTCCAACCACCCGACGCGCACGCCGGGCGCAACGATCTTGGAGAAGGAGCCATTGCTGACGGCGTTTCCAAACTCGGTGGTGCCCTCGAGCGACCGGTCCACGTCGACCATTCGCGGCACGGGATGCGCCCGCGAAATCTTGCCTCCTACGTCGTCGTGTCCAACAGTAGCAGTAGTCCAGTGGAGCATATCGTACACATCGTCGGTGACGACCAGGACATCGTGTTTCCGGGCGAGACGGATCAGCTTCTCGCGTTGTGGCAACGACATGGTGCGCCCGCTGGGGTTTGAGAACGTAGGCACCATGTACAGGATGTGACGATAGATTTTCGGGTATCCGGTCTTGGGCGTCTTCGACGGCAGAGACACGTCCTCCTGCGCGGCCGTGGCGGCGCTCCTCTCGAGCGCCTCCTCAAAGTACGCCAGATCGATGCCGTCAGGGCCCTCGGGCACGCCGCGGATGCGGTCCCCGTACCCGGCGTCGCGGAATACGGGGCAGGCCAGGAAATACGTCGGCTCGACCATCCAGACGCCTTTCGTGACCGCGACGTCGACGAACTTCTGCAGGACCACGGCGAGCCCGTTGGACGCGCCGTTGGTGACGACGATGCGGTCGCCGCCAATGACGGGTCCGCCGTATGCCTCCGAGAGCCACGCGCCCAGGTTCGACCGCAGCGAGGCGTCGCCGTGCTCGGGCCCGTACTTGAGGAGCTCGTGGATGTCGTCACGGGCGAATAAGTCCATCGTGGCTGTCCTCATGGCCTCCACGGGATGAAGACGCGGCGTCGGCCATCCGCCCTGGAGATTGATGGGCTCTCTCTCGACTGGGATTTTGGAAATCATGGTTTCTTTATGTTATTGGGCTGGTAATGAATGATTAAACCATGTGTGATTAAATGATAAGACGACAAAAGAATAGTTGTCCGCAGCTAGTTTATCAGAAAACAGCCAAAGTCTCTACACTTTTCAGAGTCACACAGATTAAACTATAAGAAGGCTCGGAATGGTCCTTGAAACCTCGGAATCCATTTGAAGTCGCAATTGGTATTATTTAATCGTCTCCACATGATTGGTGTCAAACCTCCCGCATAGGAGGGCGGACTTCAGTATTAAGAGTCCGACAAGCTTGACTCGAGCGACGAATAGTCTCCACTGAAACCTGATTGGCTCTCGTGGTTGAGCATATCGGAGTCTTAGATGGCGGCTTTCAGAAAGAACTCTTAAAAGGCTGCCCATCAAGCGTTTTTTATTATCGTGATAATTCGAATTTCCATCATATCTCATAGTCTTGCTGAAGCATCTCTGTATTTTCAAAATGGCACCAAAAGCGCTTTGCTGTATCTCGGTGGATATCGATGCCGTCTGTGGATGGATCGGATCATATGGCGGCGAGGAGTCTGTATCGGATATCTCCAGAGGTAAAACCCGTCTTTCATTTTTCTCCCATGCATTACTGCATTTTACTAAGACTTTCCTTCCAGGCTACTTCGCCGGCACCGTGGGCGTCCGGCGGCTTCTAAAGCTGTTTGAAAAGTACAACATCAAGACGACGTGGTTCATCCCGGGCCACTCGCTCGAGACGTTCCCGGAGGAGTGCGCCATGATCCGTGACGCGGGCCACGAGATCGGTCTTCATGGCTACTCGCACGAGAACCCGCGCGACATGACCATTGAGCAGCAGGAGGTCGTCCTCGACAAGACGTACCGGATGATCACCGAGTTCTGCGGCAAGCCGCCCCGCGGGTCCGTGGTACCCTGGTGGGAAACGTCCAAGGAGGGCGCCGATTTGATGCTCAAGTATGGTGAGTTTGTAGCCCCGATATTGGACGAATTTTCTTTCTTTTTCTATCCTCTGGTGCTAATCATGATACCTAGGTCTCGAGTATGATCACTCCTTCTCGCACCACGACGCCTTGCCACACTGGCTGCGCGTCGGTGATACCTGGACCAACATCGACTACAAGAAACACCCGGACACATGGATGAAGCCATTAGTCCGCGGCGAAACCACAGGCCTCGTCGAGATTCCTGCCAGCTGGTACCTGGATGATCTCCCACCCATGGTAAGCTGCATTGCATGGTCCGCTGTCGACGATCAGCGGTTTCCTGTGGTATGCTGATCCTTGGGGTAGATGTTCATCAAGAATATGACCAACTCCCACGGCTGGGTCCATCCCAGCGTAGTCGAAGATCTCTGGAAAGACCACTTTGACTACTTTTACGAGACGTACGACAACTTTTGTTTCCCTGTGACGATACACCCCGACGTTTCGGGTCATCCCCACGCCCTGAAGATGGTTGAGAGGTGAGCAGGCCAGGCTTCCATGTTTCATGAGGTACGTTATTAATAAATTTATGTTCTTAGGGTGATACAATACGTCAGCAAGCACGAAGGAGTCGAGTGGGTAAAGATGGAAGATATATGCGATGAGTTCAAGTCACGCAGTACACCACCCGAGGGTGCGAGAATGCCGGCGGAGCAGGGGGCCATTTTGAAACAATAAAGCAAGATGACGATAGAGTGAAAATGAGACCATGATTACAGAAAACGATGTTTGTATTTAATTTCAAGACGATACTAAGCGAGTGTCTTTGAGTGAGGAAAAATCTGCAGGGCATTTCAGGCTGAACAAAAACGCGACCGAAGTGTCTTCCAGCGCGTTGGTCTCATGGCTAAAGAGAGACATCGCGAAATGGCTAAAATCAAATCTTGGACCATCGGAGGAGTACAGCCGCTATGATGACTGGCAAGACGCTTACAACCTCACCAAGCCCGGCAAACTCTGGTGGAATCCGCGCGTGGACAAAAGCCCCCGCTGCCAGCAGGATGGCAAAGATATTGTATACCAAGCTCCAAGCGAAATTGAAAGCAATGCGGTGAACTGCAACCCGGCTGGTGTTGATGACGGTCAAGATGCTCAGCAGGTTGGGACGCATCAAAACGACATCTGCGGCGGATTGAGCCACATCGGACCCCTCATTCATGTGAATACCTATAGTCGCTTGGGCGAGAGCGACAGCATCGTTGGTTCCGTCACCGCAGAAGATGACCACAGGGGTCTTGGGTTTCTTGTCAGGGTTCGATGGTGACATTGTCTGCGTAAGCAGGTTTTTGACGAATTCTTGCTTGTCGGCAGGAGTACAGCGAGATTGAACATTGATATCGAGGATACCAAGTTGTGCAGCGATGGAGCGGACCGCCCCTTCGTCGTCGCCCGATATGAGCGACACGGTGATACCGCGTTCCCGTATCTTGGTCACAGTCTCCAAGGCATCCGACCGCAGACTGTCTTCGAGACCAAAGACTGCGGCCAGAGATCCATCGATGGTGAAGCAGAAAGAAGTGAAGCCCTGATCAAGAATGGTACTGACTCGAGAATCAGTAGACACATTTAGCCATCGTGAGTTTCCTGCTCGCAGAATTTGGCCAGATGGTGTCTTTCCTTCGACACCTTTGCCAGGAAAAGATCTGATGTCATCAACTTGGACACCGAGAATGGATAGGGACTTGAGGTGAGTGGCCACTGCGGCCGAGACGGGATGCTTGTTGCTGCCCAGGAGGCCTAGTAGAAGACTTTCAGTCGAAATACCTTGACTTGGTGTTCCTAAATCCTGCGCAACCACAGCCAGCTTGCCTTGGGTCAGAGTACCTGTCTTGTCGAACACAACATGAGACGTCCGAGAGGCGACCTCGATGGCTTCGGAAGACTTGAAGATGACACCACGCTCCGCAGCTATACCGCTCGCCATCACAATGACCATAGGAACGGCAAGTCCAACAGCGCATGGGCAAGATACGATGAGGACGGTGATGGCGTACGTGATGGCATTGATCGTTGCCTCGGAACCCGATTGTGCTTTGATTGCCAGGCCTACGGCGATCCAGATCACAAACGTAATGATTGTGAGGACGAGAATAGCCGGTACAAAATAGCTCGCGACCTTGTCTGCCGTTTCCTGGATGTTGGGCTTGGACAGCTTGGCTTCGTCGACCATGTGCGCGATTGCGGTAATTGTGTTCTCCCCAGGAAGACGACTGAGACGTACGATCATTACACCGGAACCGTTGACAGATCCAGCGATTACTGGGGATTTGACACTCTTTTCGACGGGACTAGATTCGCCAGTAATCATGGACTCATCCACCTCTGACGAACCAGACACGACGGTACCATCGGTAGGAATCCGCGATTCCGGGAGAACTTTGAATGAATCGCCATACTGCAGTAGGCGAGAATCAATCTCGGTCTCCTTTCCATCTTGACCAACAAGGATAGCTGTTGATACCTGCAAAGACCGAATCGATATAGACTCGACTGCTCTCTGCCGTGCGAATGCGCTGACCCAGCGTCCAACCATGATGAGAGTAACCAAGAGTGTGCTTGTCTCAAAGAATCCCTTGGTGGACAAGGGCCTTCCCGAAACCATGTAAGCGAAAGCAGTGACAGAGAAGATGTAGGCCGTCGTGGTACTTAATACAATAAGCAGGTCCATCTCGATGACGCGCGAGAAGATCAAAGCCTTTAGACACTTGGGGTAAAAGGGACCCGCGACGACGAATTGGATAATGGTTGCAAGGGCCAATGATACGGCGCCGTAGGTGACTTCGTGATCCGGCAAGGGCGCCCAGGCAAGGACAAGGACTGGGATCGTCAGGACGGCGGAGAAGAGTGTCATGTAGCCGACTTGACGAACGTGCTTGGAGCCAGCATCGAGAGTTGAGTCGGGTTGGGGAGCGGCAAGCTCTGGCTTATTCTCAATTCCAAAGCCCTTGTTGAGCAGATCTCGAGCGCCGATGATCTTTGCATCATATAAGACTCGGACAATTCTCTTGTCAATGGCTGACATTTCTGTAACACCCGCCGGATAATCCAATTTCAAGAAATCCTGCAGATTTCCCTTTGGAATCACATCAATGGTGGAGCCATGGTTGTTGACACGTTCGAACTTGAACTCTGTAGTTCTTTGCATGTACGCGATGACTTCGGCGACCGAGGAAGCGCCCTTGTCCAGGTCAAACTCGACACGAGACAAGACCAGGCTCGTCTTTGGATCCTTGATGGTGGCGAGGGTACCTAGAGTGCGACTGAGCTTCGTCTCGCAGCCAGTACAGGTCATGCCAGAAACACTGAAAATGACATGCTCGAATCCAGATGCCCCCTTCTCGGGATCGGTATTGGCAACGTTTGGGGACGACCTCTTGGACGGGGTGGCGGATCTCTCTCGTTCGCAACAAGTGTCTTCGCAAGAGCTGACAGTGGCCACATTGAGATCGTTTCTGGCACATTTATCCCGCGATCCTGACCTTCTCTTAGACGAGGACTTTTGGCAAGCCTTCGACCCACCAGCGGAATTGTAGGAGCAGCAATCATCGACGACAACGCGGCTCTTAGTCTTAGAGCCACGCTTTCTGTCCAAAGAAGACCGTGGAGTAGGGAGGCAGCAGGATGCCTGGCCTAGAGCTATCAGCGCAGAGCAGATACACTCAAGAGCTTCTAGCCTGGCAGCGTAGCGAGAGCGAATGGTTTGTTTGTGTTGGCTGCATGGCTTTCCACTGCCACAACCATCACTGCGCTTTGGAGTACTCTTCGATCTGCACTGTCCAGCATTGGCTCTCTGGCACTCGCGGGCAGCTATGCGATCCAGACAAGAGGTATCACAGCAAGGTGCGGGCTTGCCAGTGCAACAAGCCGGCCGCCTTATCTTGACATCGGCAGCAGCTTTTTCGGCGCAAATCTGCCGAACAGGAGTGCTGATACTGTCGCAGCAGCCCCCGGCGCTGTTTGAGCCACAAAAGTCGGCAGCGACCTGATCTCCGGTGCTGCAACTGTCTAGCTCTTCGACAGCGGCCGGTTTGCAGCAGTCGTCAGAGCCGCAGCTCTCGGTGCTCGCCTCAGCGCCTGCGGCCTTGTCGGGTGCGACAAAGAAATCGTCGGTATCGATCTCTTCAATCAGGCGATCCTCTACAGATCTTCTGTGGCCGGGCTCAGTGACTTCGACATTGGTACAAGTATCACCAGAGGCCTGCGCAGCAGATGGCGTTGTAGGTGGCTGCTCGCAGCCGGAGCAGCACCCCATGCTGGAAAATGATTTTCTTATTTCGCTGAATCGTGGTTAGGATTTCTGTTGAAAGAAACAACAATGTTGTTGCTAAGTCACGGGGGAAACAGGACATGCCTACCTGCCTGGAGTTCGGCAAGTAGATAAATGGGTAAATACAGTATGTGTTTCATCAGTCCCACGCTCCGACCCCGCAACTCTCACTCTCTTGGCAGTTACCACCAATGTGCTTTCTGTATGGCTCATGTTCTCTAGCCAAGGGCAGTGAAATAGCACTGAGTAACCCCGCCGGTCTCGGATCCTCAGACGTATATATACTGAGCATCATATACACAAGAATTAGCCCTTCTTTTACGGTGGGTCTTTGTCTTTTCGCAGACGGTTTAAGCTAAACAACTTGCCGTGTTTTATACTCTTGTACTGCTGCCATACAGTCATATAGTCGTTTTACAGTGTTAATATATGAAAAATGAAATCTTTGGAGAGTGCAGATTGCAGGGTCAGATGATATACAACCTACTACATATTTATTACTGGCAGTATCTGCTCTCCTTGACAGTCATCATCATACCACCCCGTGGCCTCGCCTCCATCCCTAGCTCGGCAAACACTATATCCCCAAACACAGTATCCAATTCTGTATAATTGCTCTTGGGCTTGTCGTTGGGCAGAACACCAGCGCACGAAAAGTCGTAGTCCCGCGCCGTGAGCAGCAACACGACGCGCATCATGTCCATGGCCAGGTCCTGGCCGAGACAGGCCCGGGCGCCGCGGCTGAAGGACCGGAACCAGCCGCGCGGGACGGCCTCGTCGCCCAGGAAGCGCTCCGGCCGGAACGACGACGGGCTCGGGAAGAAGGCCTCGTCGTAGTGCATCGTGTGCCAGCAGGGCGTGATGACCAGATCGTCGATCGGGTAGACTTGGTTCTGGTAGGTGACGGTGGAGCTGTGGATGAATAAGTACGAGTCCTTGAAATGGTATTCCTCAGAAAGAAAGGAGAAAAAGTCTTACCCTGCTGGTGCTTGTCGGATGCCAAATCCAACCGGGAATAGTCGCAGTCCTTCTTTGATCACTGCCGATGTATACTCGAGGTCGTTCAATTTGGACGGGTTGGCCTCGAGAGTGCTCAGAGTGTCTGTGGTATTCTTTCCAAATACAGTATCGTGCTCGCCGCGCAACTTTTGAAGGGCCTCTGGATGCTTTGAAAGCAACATGTTGATGTACTGGTAAAATGTCAGCTGGGACATGGGTCGTATCAATATCTTGTATATCTCACGCATAGAGTGTCGACGGTTGTTCCCTGGCCGCCAAGCAAGAGTCCCTTTACACTTCTCGTTGTTAGTAATAAGCTGTAAAAGTATACGTCAAGTTCACTCACTTTGTGACCAACAAATCAAGCTCTTCCTTGGGCAGCTTCGTCGATTTCATATCTCCTTGGCCATCTCTGGATAGTGTCTCTCGAAGCATAAGATCGAGAATGCTGAGGAAGTTCTTTCTCGTCGGTACGACTTTTTCCTGTTTCAGAGTTGCCCATCTATCCTCGATTTGAGTCCGGATTGCAGCGTCCAGTCGTTTAGTGATTGCGCCCTTCTTCCACCGTACCTTGAGTTTGACTAGAGGGTTCAAACCCAAACTCTGAGTGAATAGCTCTATCGTCTCCTTGAGATCGTCAAGGTACGAGCTCCCCTGGGTCTGGGCGTGGAGCGAGAAGTTGAAGACGATCTGCGCGACAATGTCAAAGATGAGCTTGCTGCACTCCTTTTCGAAGCTGAAGGCGGCGCCGCCGTCCGCGAGCGAGGTCAGTCGGCTCCGGAACTGCATCGTTTCGTCGACCATCAGCCCGGTCAGAGTCCGCACGTGTGACTGGAGAAAGCTGGGCGCCATGGCATGGTGAAGCTTCTTCCAGACCGGCCCGTTGGCGGTCGCGACGACGTTGGGACCGACAATATTTCCCAGCATCTCCTCCGACATGGGGTGTTGGTTATACGCGCGTTTCACTTGAACTTGGTCCATGAGATCTGGTTCAATCAAGATGACCTGGGGGTCCGCCACAGGCCACAAGTCCAGATAGAATATACCCTTGAGCTCATCTGACAAGAATTTCCATTAGCTTTGCAGTTGGACTGAAATTTACAAGAGGCAGCAGTATTCCAGAAAAAAGGCAAACAATTATTCCGTATAAAACCGAGACCCGGGGGAAAAGAATCGTTTCACAGCCATCAGGCGACTTTGTGAGGCGTATATACCACGAGATCTGAGATATTTTGCGTACTTACACTTCTGAGCAATGGCCGTCATGTATGATTGCGGGTGCATATTGGGCGGGAAAGTCGCCGCAATCTCTCCCATGACCTTGAGATGGCCCCAGAGGAAGCTGTGCGGCGGTCCCGGCTACAAGACATCGTGTGAGCTTCAACATGGTCCATACGAACAACAAAGTGGGAGCGCATACTAGGGATGCAAGTCTCGTCCGTGTCCGATACATCTTGTAGAAGAACTGGAGTGCGGCCGCCGCTGCCACAGCCGCAAGAGCTGCGACAAGCAGGGAAACAGCTCCACGGTCCGCCATTGTGTCCTCGAAACACAATGATGTCGCAGCAATGGTGGTACAACCAGTCAGAAGTTGATGTGTGTATTAGGTATGAAGTTGTTTGCAAGCAGATCTTCTCCCACGAGAGAGACGGGCCCAGGCAAAGTTTAATACCAACAATCAAGAGCGACCCGACGCGATGGATTCGACCAGGATAGGATACAGCACAACGGTTGGTCGTTGGCGGTATCCACGTCGACGAGCGAAATTAAAACATTAGCCATCAGCACTAAGACCAGACTATGAATATACCCAGGTAGTGACGGGGTGGGAGACTATGTTCAACGACGACCCATGTACGCTCAGGCGAGAATGAGATGCAAGGACGAAACAACGTCACAAAGAAATACGGGAAAGGGAGTGCCAAGTAAACCTACAACTCGAGGCCAATACTTATTTTTGTATCTACTGCCAATGTAAAATTGGTGTAAGGAATTGGAAAGATAGACAAACGTTCGTCGTCTAGGTAGCCTACTTGGTTATCATGTTTACCATCTCTTGAGGGTGATCACATATCATAGCGATGTACAAGATGGGGCCAAGGAGGAGTTATTGCTGTAATACATTCACGTTGACTGGCTGGCTGGCTGCTGCTGTATGTGATACAAACTCCGTATTCACTTTATAATTATACTTGGTCTAACCAATCCGAGCTGGTTCATCTCAGACAGGGGTCAAGGTTTCGGCGACCCGCTTGACGTTGATCTCTCGATTCATGACCGCTGACGCATTGCCCAGTTTGTTCAAACAGCTCAGCTCTTTCTCACCTGGGGAAAACGAAAAGGTTTCGCAACCCCGTCTTTATGTTGAGCTGCAGTCGCTGCTTGACTTTTCTGCGCGGTACATGCTAGTCGTCCCCTCTTCTCTCACCTGCAACATATTCGCATGCCACACGTATTCCGTCGTGACTATTATCACGCGGGGCAGAGCATACCCCAAACCGCATCCCCGGCTCGCTCCATTGCCCCGCCAAAGTGGTTCCCTTTGTCAGTTTGAGAACGCGGGCATTCATCCCACCACTTCTCTCCTTCCCTCCACAACCATAAAACGACAACCATCCAAAAGTCCAAGACGCAAAACGAAAAAGAAAAACGAGTCAAAAGAAGACAGTCGGTCGGTCGCCATGCCCGTAGACTGGCGATCCGAGTACCTCGCCAACCTACACGAGGCCGAGCTGCGCAACCCGGTCAACAAGGATCTAGTCTCTGCCTGTTCGTATATCCAGCAACTACCACCACCATACCATATAGATACAATAATAACACGTTCCCAAAAACAAAAACAGGCTCCCAACTCGCAGACCGCGTCGCCTCCCTCGAGGCCGAAAAGGCAGTCCTTCTGCAACAACAAAAAGCCCCATCTTCTTCCCCCACCACCACCACCACCACCACCACCACCACCTCGACGAACCCCGACACCGCCGCCCCCTCGGACGCCGCGACCGCACAGCTGCGCCTAGACCTGGCCGAGGCCCTGCGGTCGCGGGGCGAGCTCCTCGCGAAACAGCAAAAAGCCGACGAGGAGCTGCGCACATTACGCGCCCGAACGAAAGCCGACGACCGGCGCGTGCGCGAGCTGACGGCGGAGCGCAACGGGCTGGCGGCCAAGCTGCGCGACCGGACCGAGGAGCTCGTGGGCAAGAACCGGCTGCTCGAGGACGTCCAGGACGACAACCTGACGCTCAACATCCAGCTCGACGTGCGCGAGAGCGAGTGCAAGAAGATCAAGGCCGAGAACAAGGAGCTCGTCGACCGCTGGATGAAGAAGATGGAGAAGGAGGCCGAGGCCATGAACCTCGCAAACGAGCCACAGGCAAACGGAAGAAACAGGTGACAGGTTTTATCCTGGCCATTATCATCACGGCGCAAAGAGAGCGAGAAAAGAGAGCATGAAGTATTTGTATGCTCTTCAATACGTGCGGGTGTTCAACACCGGCTCGTCAGCTGGGGGTATCCTACAGTGGTATCATATACAAGCAACACTATACAGTAAGTGCCAAATGTTCTGTCTAGTCCCCACAATGGTCGCTTTGATGCTCTCCTTCTATGCGCGCAAGGCTATGCAGATTCATCGCAGGAATGCACAACGTCCGCTCTCTGTATCCTTCCACCATCTGTCTAATGCTGACTGGTCCAAGTGCTTAGGATTTCCTAGTCGACACAAAGTATCGACCTCCGGCCTTGGACCAGCTGACCCAATCCTCGTAGTATTGGTGCTCCTCGCTTTCGAAAATGCTGTTGGCGATATCGTTGACTCCATTCTTCTCGTTGCCCATGACAAAAGAAACGAGCGAGATGACCTTGCAACCAGGCTTCAGGTCCATGAACATTCGTACCAAAGCATCGTTCAAGCCTGGCGTAAAGGCTTTGTTGTTTACTAATATGCAATCGGCTTTCTTCAGGGTCTCCAGAATCTTCTTATTGGTCCTGAAGTCGCCCCTCTCGAGAGTCACGAAGCCTGGTCGGATGCCCCATAGCAGACAACGGGATCTGAACTCCTTCTCCTGCGCTTCGGCGAAGTTGCACGAGTTCTCGACCATCTCACAGCCATAACTCGAACAACCGATCTCGAGCGCGGCCTGCAAGACGACATTGCCTACACCCGAGCCCAGGTCCATAAAGACCTTGTCCGAGGTCATGTTTCCGTGCGTCGATAGGATCGTTCGCACGAAGGGAGCCATGAGCTCTCCATACACATTGTCTCCTCCGGGCTGGTACTTGTTGAGGGACTCGACGTTGGGCGACACAGTGCGCTCGTACACCTGAGCGAGGATGAAGTCGACTAGGTCATCGGGAACGCCATGTATAGCGTCGAGATTCTTTTCTACCGAGCCATCCTTCACCAATGCCGATATTTGTTTGTTGTAGCCATCGAGTGCCGCTTTGAAATCTTGAAACTCTTGTGATTGTACCTTGGAGCCGTTCGATACCTCGCCGTTTCGTTTATTCGAATGGCTGGCATTGTTCGAGGCCCTCTCCATGAGCCTGTAGAAGCTTGACTGGTTGCCGATGAAAGACTTGGCTTGCTCGGTGGTGAGATACGTTTCGGCAACATGCTTAACGAGGCGCTTGATATCCTCCACGGCGTTGATCTTATCCTTGCGAAACACGAGTTCATACCTGCGAAAGTTTGTTAGCGATGGTTTCGGAGTATGCGTTGTTCCATGACCAGTCATACCTTTCAGGCTGCGTTCGGGACGGGTATTGCACCTTGACAGCGACCTCATCCTCTGGCGCGCCGAAGAACGCGGGCGGACAGCCCGTCGCTATTGAAGCAAGATCGGCGCTGTGGATGATCTTGGTTGTCCTGACCTCGTCGGCAAAAGCCTTCTTGTGGCGCAAGCGGCGGTTCGGATCCTTCCAGTCAGTGACTACCTTGCGCCTCTTGCCAGTCAGGGCGTGCTCGAGCTGGTCGTCATCGTCGCCGCTGTCGTCGGAACCCCACATGGGAGTCGAGTCCTTGCGCTGTACGGGAGCCTTGCGCTTGGCGCGGCGCTCGTCGGAGGAGGAAGGGTAGGGCGATGCGCTCTTGGTGCGGGCCAGAGATCTCGGATCGGGCGACAATCGCGGGGACGAGGTCGAGTACTTGGCCGAGGCCGCGCGGTTGCCGTTCGGGGCGAGGGTCGACGAGGTTCGCGGCGTGGAGGACAAGGGCTTGGCCGGTATGTTCTTCTTGACGACGACGCGCTCGACCCTCACGGGGGCCGCCTTGGGCTTGAGCAGAGGCATCGTAGCTTCTGCTCCCTCGGCGACGGGGAGGAGGAGGGCGGAAAGGAAAGACGGATAGAGGCACGAGGCTGCGGCCCGATATGAAAGGACGGAAGACGACAAAAAAGTCAAGGGACCGGGTGTCGTAGCGGAAAGTATAATCGCAGGAGGCTGCGGGTTGGCACGTGGGTGGGATATTCGGACTTTGCGCCGAGGACAGTGGTGAACCCAACCAATGTAGGGATTCCGCAGGGATGGAGAGTTTCTGAGAGAAAGAAAAGGATCAGAAAAGCAAATCAAGAAGTATGCAGACCCGAAAAGAATGTGGGAGTGAGCGTCTGTCTACTCGGTGCGGCTGACGCAGTATGTGTGTGTACGTATGTGTGAAGGAACGCAGTGAACGATGGAGTGGGAGGGGTGGGAAGAAAAAGAACGAAGGGATTATTGGGCAAGTGCTGGAAAGTTGCACGAGATTTTGGTGGGCTGTTTCTTGCCTTCAATAATCCTTTGGGCCTAACTAGCAGCAATACATCCGGAGTACCTTCTAGACACGATTCCCACACGTTACCGGCTGCCTCTACTGAGATCGGGGCGCGACAGTCCAAGGTCGGGGACGTGACGTTAATTAAGAGGGCGTTGCTTACGTTTAAACGGGCGACTCCCCATAGAAAGTTCTAAAAGGAAAAAAAAAGGAAAGGGTCGTCAGGTCGGTCGTAGGACTAGACTCTGACAGGTGCAGCAGTGCGAGCTCATTGCTGCAGGGCAAAGGCAAGTGCATCTGGGGCAGGATTTACAGGCAGCACAGCTAGAGTACAGGCAGGCAGAAGACCTAGGCAATGCCAGAGACCAACCATCAGCCATGGACGGCGTGGGGGGAGGGATGGCAAAAAAGACAAGTGGGTCACGCGACTGTAAGATCGTCGGGGTTGTTCGGGGTTCTGGTTCTAGTTCTTGGATCTGGGGGCTGGGGGTTTAATGCTGTGAGGAACGCGACGGTCAGACAGTACAGGCATGGGTGGCACAGACGAGAAGAAGAATGGTGAGAGGAAGTGGTCTGATTTATTACAACACCTCGGCTTAACTTTTTTCTACATGGCTTGCATGTCATGATTCTGGGATTATTCAATGATCATGACAGCACTCGATCTTCTCCAAGCTGGTAATACTGGGAACATATGTTGTGATCCTTGAAATAGGACATGTAGCCATTGAATATACTACGACTTCACACCGTTCCTTATCGCTGCAATTATCATTATTCTTAGGTATAGAACTGCGATACGATCTAGATAATGACAGACCAGTAGAGCCACCGAAAAAACGCCTTTTGCCTTTATTATTGTGGTATCACGGAATTCGATTACAGTGCCCAAGACGGTTGCCTCCTTCGCCAGTATTAAACCTGTGCTGTATGCAAACGGGCCATGGATTTGTGGCCGAGAAAAATTGACAGCCCGAATCACGGATTAGTCTGCTCCTTGGATTCTCCTGTCGCTTTCGCCTTGGCATTCGACATTGTGCCCATGACGAGCTCGGCAAATCTGTGGCTCTTCTCCTTGACAGCTTGCATCGAGTCGCGACTTTCGAGCTTCTTTGCTTCGAGCGTCTCCCTCAAGTGCTCCGTTCTGGAACCTTCCTCAGCAGCACTGGCACCCTCACGATGTGCCAACCCCATGTGACCCAAAGTCTTGACTGCCGCCGTGCTGGCTTTGTTATAGCCGGATGATGCAAGAGTTGGCAGACTGCGACCTGCCTCTAGGATCATGCAGTCGTCACCAAAGTACTTCTCCTTCTCGTTCACCAGCCGAGTGAGATATGTCGTCCTACGAGGGGCTCGCTTCTCAGAGCGGATGCGCTCCATCTCGGCTTCGAATGCGCGGTCGTATATGTTGAAATCAATGCCAGTTGGCGAGTCCGACACAAACTCTGCAGGCGTTCCCGCGCTGGCGAACTCATCGTGGGTACCGAGACCAATTCCCAAAAAGGCAGGCGTTGTCTCGACAGGACTTTGTGCACGCTCTTTTGCGCCGGAGGTTTCATGCCGTGATGGGTGCCCGTTGGTGGCAATGTATGCTTTACGTGCTTCCACCAGCTCGGCCGCTTCTTCGGCAACGGACTTGTGCCTTGGTCGACCTTCAAACTGTGGTTTCTCAGCAGTTGGCGTCGGAGTTTCGGAGGGTGCTGGCGACGATGGCTTCGATGGTTCTTGCGATGGAGATTGAAGAGGTTCTTGACATATTTCAGCGTTGGCATTGGGTACCTCCAACGTCCTGGACATCCGATACGACTTGAGGTCAGGAGTGCCAGCCCGGCTCTTGTAAATGAGCCCCTTGAATTTGTTGATGGCTATCATCTGCACTGGGGGTCAGCCAAGAGATGTTGCGCACATGCGGGAAAATACTCACCACTGTCAACATGTGACTCATCTTACGTGTCAACGCATGATTGACTTCAAGCTCGTTTGGCGGCTCTACGAGCTCGGTAATGTTTTCTTCCTCGGAGAGAAGCGGATCCTCGCCATCTCTGGTGATCCAAGCATGATTCTATTCATGTTAGTTTTGCACGGGGCCGGTAGACGACAAGTCTTACCCTTATTTCTGACATCGTTATTCTCTTCTCCGCGTCTTTCTGAAGAATCCGTTGCAGAAGGTCGACAAGATCCGGATCCTCGTCGGACGGGAAAGGAATATCTTCTGTGCGGATAGACTCGTACATTTCCAGAACGTTATCCCGGTGGAAAGGCAGTCTGCCGTACTTGAGGCAGTACAAGGAAATGCCCATCGACCATATATCGGCGGCCTTTCCCGATATGTCGCCATGTTTTGCCATGCACAATTCGGGCGGCAGGAAGGCCGGCGAGCCGGCAGACTTGGCTGTTCTCATATCGGTGGACTTTTCGAACATCTCCGAGACACCAAAATCTACGATTTTGAGGCAGTCGTCTTCAGTCAAAAGCAGATTGTCGGGTTTGATATCACGGTGAATAATGCCTTGCCCATGCACTGCAGCACGTGTCAGTACCCGACGGAGTAAGCCACGGCGGATTGCCTGTGTACTTACAGTATTCAATGCCCAGAACCAGGTCACGGAACCAATGTCTGCACTGTTCTGCGCTATAGGGCTCGGCATCGCCATCTAAGCCAACCTTCATCACGACGCCCTTTTTGCACATCTCAAGTACCATCCATAACGAATCCTCCTCGGGGTCGTCGAGGACCTCGATCAGAGACACCAGGTTTGGATGGTTCAGCTTTTTCATGATGGCAATCTCTTCCCGAATGAAGAAGAGCGAGTCTTTGGCCTCGGCGGCGTCATGCTCACTCATTTCCCTTTTGTGCGCAGACCAAGGCGAGCGCATGCCTCGCCCTGGTCTCAGGCCACCGGGTCGCTTGAGAATATTCGATTGCGCCCGTTTTCGCAATCGACTCTTGGAGAACTCTTTCATGGCCTGGCAAGTCGGTATCAGTACACACAACTGTGTATCTCTTGAGCATTCGATTGGCCTCTCACATATTCATTGCCAAACTGGTCAGTGGCCAGATGAACGGCGCCATACGATCCCCTGCCAATCTCCTCCTTGATAGTGTATTGATTGATCCTGAGTTTTGTCCCTTCCGTGTCGTCGCTTGTGTACTCGGAAATAGCATTCAGAGTTTCCTGCCATGTATGCTTAGCCGGCCAGATTCTTGACGCGCCTGCCCCTGCTGGTACCGTATGGCGAACGGCTCACGGGCGCAACCAGTGGAAACACCCACCTTGATTTCGCGATGCTGACTAGGAGTTCGCTTGTGCTGCCTCATGGGGCTATGGTACTGCTGGACGGCGGGCGCTGACCTGGCTTTCTTAGCAAAAGTCCTGCCGACGTTGAAAACCATGTGCGTTGCCTCTTCCATAACTCGAGTGTCGCGTCTCACTTGCATAGTTGTTTGTTCCTTATCATGTATATGGTGGGGGTTTGCGACAAGAATGATGAAGCTATCTCTTACTTGTGTGAGCCGATGGCGGGGCGGTTCTCTTCAGCAGCCGCCGCGGCGTCCTCATGAATGGCTATACGCGGCGACGGCAGGTTAGTCGTGCTAGCCACACGCGCTCCTTGTCGATTGCTGCCGGGCGCAAGGCTGTCCGTGCCAGGCGCAACTGGGGCGAGGGTCGCTGTCGCGGGTTCCGCCATGATCGCGTGAAAGTATATGTGCGCTGAGAGTTAAGAGAGATCTAGTCGCGAAGCAAAATGCGCCGTGCCAATCGCGGGGCCCGGCTCGGCATCGATAGCGAAAGGCAATAGCTCTGAGACGTCGGAGGAGGGGAAGAGAGTCTCGAGCACAAATCGTAGGGCAAGTCTCTGAGTAAATATATACACCAAGACACAGACTGCCTGCGACTGCCTGGGAGATAGGGAAAAGGATTGAAGAAGGAATAAATAACAGCTGTAGGTCAGCAGCAATGGAGCGACATGGTACGTATTTCTTATGGCAGCTTTCTGTCGTATTTTTCTTCGGAGGAAGGTCGAATCCACATGAGCTCCCACGACCCTCATCTCCTCCCCCGGTCCATACATATCCATGTGGTCCAATGCCGTACTCCCGTTGAGACCTGTGATTAATTACAAAAGATTCAGCCCATTTGATTTCCCTTTCTCTTTATCTGAAAGTATGTAACCACCTTGCTGGTGGGCTCATTCCGCATATCGACGAATGACATGTCAGCAGTAAGATATACCACCCCAGCTGCAGCTTCAGAATCCCGGTCTCCTGTCAGGCTCTCGAGATTGAAAAGACCTGAATGATAAAGAGACCTGCGCTTCTGAAGAAGCTTTTCCAGTGTGGAGCCACCAGTCAGCCGGCTCTCGTAGTGTAGAACCCCGCCAATAGATGTGGGTTGGTGCCCCTCTACCTGGATCTTACCATCAGCGAACCCCAAATCCCCCCTGGCAGTCTGCCCTAGCGGTTAAGCGGCTCAACCAGAAGGGTGAAAAGGGTTGTACTTTGTACCCGTTACCGTTGCCAAACCAGACGTCAAGCTTGTGAGTGCCTTGGAGCTGTGAACTGGAGCCGTCGCATCTGGCCAGGCCTTGCAGCAGTGTATGTATCCGTACGGAGGAGCACCACAATCGCAACTAGCAGTGGCTGTTCAAGCAAACGTGTCATACGTTGAGCCACATTGGATTCCCGACTGCGCATTTCATACAACATCGTCGCCAATCGGACCTGCTGTACGACTTCACACCGCCGACCCTCCTTGTCCACGGGGAACTTCGCCACGAAAACGACACAAGGAAAAAGGGGAAGCTGAGCGCAAGGTCAGCCGCCGAAAATCAACAGAAACAGAGAGGGTGTCGGCATGTGAATGCCTGCACCTTCACCCAACCTGAACCATGCCGGTCCAGGTGTATTCATTCTACATCTTCGACAGACACAGTACGCTCCTGCCTTTCCTCGACCGACAACTTGGCCGTTTCTCAATGCATTGACTAACGCCTGAACGTTCCTCCAGCCGAGTGCGTGTACAGCAAACTATGGATATCCGCACCGCCGCCGGGTTCGCTATCCTCGAGTGAGGGCGCCGCGTCCTCGACGGGCGCAGCAGGAACAGCAGCCGCAGCAGCAGCACCCCCGGCCGCCGTCGCCGCCCCGACGGCGAGCAGCATCAAGCGGGCCGGCGACGATGCGAAGCTCATCTTCGGCACCGTCTTCTCGCTGCGCAACATGGCGCGCAAGCTCGGCGGCGACGACGACGCCTTCATCAGCTACCGCACCGGCCAGTACAAGCTGCACTACTACGAGACCCCGACCAACCTGCGCTTCGCCCTGCTGACCGAGCCCGGCGCCCCGAGCATGCGCAACGTCCTGCACCAGATCTACATCAACCTCTGGGTCGAGTACGGTAAGTCGATGCCAGATGGCCCCACCCAGCCGTGACAAGCCAAAAAGGGGGATATCAAGTACACACCGAGGACGACGAACCTCTGTGGCGCAGAATGATGGGATTCATGACCGAGAGTTGAAGACAAAAACTGACAATGACTTCATAGTTGTCAAAAATCCTCTATCCCCAGTCGAGCACAAGGGCGGCGAAGGTGTCAGGAACGAGATGTTCGAGATGGGATTGGACAAGTTCGTTCGCGGTCTGATGTAGAAACTGCCGAACCACTGATCCAGAGAAACGAAGAAACAAAATAGACCCATAGACGGCGGTCCCCAAACGATATGCATGGCCATGGACAATACCATGCCTCCATACGATATCTCCTTTCAAGGCTGATATCACAAGCATCATAGTCTTTTGCTGCTTAGACAAGGCAGTGATGATACAGAAGAAGGGAAGAAAAACTATCACAGCAGATCCTTCGTAGCTATGAGAATCTAATCGTATTGATACCCAAAGACAAGATACAGATCCAAATTGACAACGCAAGCTTGTGCAACAAATTTAGTATTGCCCCTGCGGAATGGCAGCAAATATAAAATGATTCTTTTTCTGGAGATAGTTTCGTTCTATCGGCGAGCCACACCCAACGTGACATGAGTCTTGTACAAAATGGTATCTTCTTTTACCAGTTCCTTCCGTGAACGCCAAGATGCAATGCTGAATGAAAACCCTCGGAGATGCTTCGCCAGTACGCCAATTTCAACCAATATATACATCAGGGGCTAGTTTGTGCGAGGCTTCTTGCTCATTGAGAAACCTCCAAAACCAGAGCCCGATCGCTTCTTGTTCTTTTCCATTTCTTCTCTCATGATGCGCTCTGCCTCGCTCATCTTCTTCTCTTGCTGGAAGGGGTTGGGTTTCTTGGCTCCCCCGGCAAGAGCATTCTTTTTGGCCGCTGCGAAAACGTTCTTGGTCTGAGGCTTCGCTGCGCCAATCTTTAGGGATATAGGAGCTGAATCAGGGTTCG
Organism: Pestalotiopsis sp. NC0098; assembly: GCA_022432395.1. NCBI lineage: Eukaryota > Fungi > Ascomycota > Sordariomycetes > Amphisphaeriales > Sporocadaceae > Pestalotiopsis > Pestalotiopsis sp. NC0098. The sequence goes on along the minus strand of JAJKLJ010000004.1, from coordinate 614,231 downwards.
ACTTTGCCTCGGCGGCGTCGGGTTGCGCCGCGTCCTTTGCCGTGTCCTCGCCCTTGGGAGGGCTCTCTGACTTGCCGTCTTGTTGTGCGGCGGGTTTGGCGCCAAACGATAGCTTGATCTTTTCGCCCTCGTCTCTCTTCAGCTCCCGCCCCTCCGCCTCCTCGGAATCATCCGCGCCGCCCTTTCTGGCTTCCGAGTCTTTCTGCGCCCGCTTGATCTGCTCGCGGATCAAGCGCTGCTCCCTCTCCTCGTCGCCCTTGTCCTGCGCCTCCTTCCGCCGCACCGCCTCTCGCCTCCTCATGGCGTCCGGAGAGTCGTCGATCCATGCAATGTGTATGCCCTTCTCGTTCTCCTCGACGCGGCAGATGCCCTCGCGGCCGAGGTACTTTGCGAACTCGGTGAGGCTGGGCCACTTGGTGGCGTTCATGTGGACGTGCTCCTTGTTGGCAATGTACTCCTGGTAGAAGTGGTTGATGTTGACCTGCTTCTCGCCGTGGCCGGTGCGCAGGAGCGTCATGAAGTCGCGCTGGAACTGCCGGCTGAACTCGTTGATGACCTTCTTGGGGTCCTCGCCCACGACCATCATCTGCCGCACGTGCGACTCGGACTGCGTGTGCATCTTGAAGCCGTTCTCGTCGCGGCACTGCTTCTCGCAGACCTGGCAGTACCACCGCAGCCGCTGGAGTCCCTTGGACTTCATCTTGTTGTTCAGCGCCTTGACGGAGCCGGCCTCTGCTTTCCCCATCTTGGCGGTGTTGCGGTTGGTCGCGATGGGAAACTTTGTTGGATTATGGCAGAGGAAACGACGTTATCTTGCAGTCGACTAAAGCGAGAGACCAGTATAAGTTTGGTGCAGAGAATTACAACAGAATACAGAAGGTGTTGTGGTTGATGGTGTTGCGACAAGAGAAAACGATCGTGAAAGGTACATGTAAAAGGTAAGGTTGATGAGTTGAACCATGCGACCCGTGGGGCATGCGTAGAAGGTGTCTAAAATGTAGCTTCCCGGGTACCTAGTGGCAGAGGGGTCAGTGGCTAAATTGGAAAAAGCTTATCTCTTATCGGAATTGTCTCTCGAAAAGATCCCAGGTACGATACAATAACTTTTTAATATGATTGGGAGAAACACAAAAGCTCAGGTTGGTATTGGAATCTCTATATATCATCATGACAACCCTCTCGAAGAACTCCGAACGCCCAATGAATCGTGACAACTCGCAGTTGAACTATAACACTCCGTCGTCATCTTCTTCCATTGCGCCTGAGGGCACTTGGGCGAGAACCGCAACATTTGCCTGTTTGACCTCAGCCATCTCATCGTCCAACTCTGAATCGTCGCCCTCTTCGTCGTCCTCGTCTTCCAGACCCGCGAAAGGATTTTGTCCCGTTGAAGCTGCCTTGTTGATGTCGCCCCACTCCTTTCGCCGCCTCTGAATGTTCCTCGAACTGTCCTTGCTCTTCTCGACCTTGTTTTCGGTGCGCTCAATCACTGCGATGGCCTTGTCCTGTGCGCTTTCTTGTCTCTTCTTGGCCCTAGAGCTCTGGACTCTGCCGCGCTTCTGTTTCTTGCTCACGCCGGCACCCTGGTGAATGGCCAGCACAGAAGGGCGGTGGTCGATGGATTCCGCCGGAGCTCTGGCTTCCTTCAACGACTTGTCGGTGTCGATATCAATTTCGGTGGCCCTCCTCGCTTCGCGCGAGTGCTTTGAAGGAGGAGCTACAATTACGGTCAGTCCTGAGAAAAGCGCATACGTCTGTGTCCGAGTTCTCGTACCTCTCTTCTTGGTGATTCCGCCCTTTGCCATTGTTTTTGGTATACTGGGATTTTCTCTTATTTCTTGGGAGAGTGCGCACAACTGCTGTTCACAAAGACGACGTTAAGGTATTGTTGCGCCAAAGTTAGTGCAGTGCGTGCAGATGCCCGCCGTGACAGATCCCTAAATTTTTGGGCATGTCCCCCGCTGTGACGGCTGATAAGGGAGCCGATAAGCTTGTGATTGTCTATTTTAGCTCTGATCCCACTAAAAATCCCAGCGTCGAGTTCCCAACAGCCCTGGCCATTGGCGCGCAAGCCATTATCGGTCAGACATCTGATCAGGATTACCAGACAACGACCTCGAGACCCTTGCTCATGTGAGGCCACTTATTTCTTCTTTGAACGTATTCCGTGCTCTGGCATTTTCGTCTTTCTGCTACGCACGTCAAAGCAGCTTCCTCCCTTTTCAAGTCTCTACCCTCTCCCAGATCATGGCTGGTGCCTTCGTGCGTTCTGTCAACTCAACCATGACCAGAAGGTGCCTCCAGCCCTGAAGCACATCGCGACCACTACAACAATCCACCACCTCCTGCCATCGACCGTCTCATCGACGTCGTCGCGCCTGTAAACCCGAGTCCTCAGAATGGACCATCGATACGCCTCAAGATTCCACCAACCTCCCGGCAGTCACGCATCGCAATCCACTCAACATACTTGGCTCGAGTGGTCCAAAAACCCCACCGTCCTGATTGTCGCTGCCGGCATAGTATTCACGGCCTTCTACCAGTCACTTCATTCTTCACCTTTTCACCGACACCGACACCCGGGCGAGGCCCTGTGGGATTTCATCATCACTATTACACCGGCTGCGCTACTGTACGCACTCGACGGCTGGCTCAACCCGTCCATGTTACACGGCCTCAAGTCGTCACGCCCACGAACCTTTGCTGCAAAGAGCGACTTGCTGAGAAAGCTGCTAGGCATGGATCAGCCAGGGGGCGGCATCATTGGCACTGTCGCCAGCGCTTCCAAGAGCACCCTGTCTACACTGTCTGGCCTTCCATCCTTTAAGAGTGATCGCAGCAAGCCCGCCGGTCTAGGAAACACAGATTATTCCTGTTTTCAAAACAGCATTCTCCAAGGCCTGGTCTCGCTCGAACCCCTTCCAGATTATCTCGACAGCGCAAGAACAGATTCAGATGAAGACGATCAATCATCAAAGGATGGCTCTGCGAGCAGCTTGCAACAGCTGATTCGCCAGCTCAAAGATCACGAGAACAATGGGAAAACCCTCTGGACGCCTGCTAAGCTCAAGTCGCTCCACAGCTGGGAGCAGCAAGATGCGCAGGAATATTTTGCCAAACTCCTGGACGAGATCGAAAAGGAGGTTGTAAAAACTGCAAAGGTCCAGACAAAACAATCTGGCTTGGAATCCGCATTGAACAAGGATGACACGGAGAGCCAACACAGCGACGACAGCGGGTATCAGTCTGTCAGCACATCGTCCAAAGCAAGCTCCGAAACAAAGATTGCCCGCAACCCCCTCGAAGGAATGACTGCACAACGGGTCGCCTGTGTTCAGTGTGGATATTCGGACGGCCTATCGCTACAGCCATTCAACTGTATTACGCTCAATCTCGGCGTGGGAACGATGCAACATGACTTATACGAATTGCTCGACTCTTATACACAACTCGAGCCCATCGAGCAGGTTGAGTGTAACAAGTGCACGCTTCTTAAGGCGAGGCAGCTCCAAACCGTGGTTCTCGAACATCTCGCCGGTAAGGCCGAAGTCATAGTGCAAGCAGCGAGATCGCGGCTCCAAGCGGTAGAACAGGCATTGGAAGAGGACGACTTTGAAGAAAAGACACTGAAAGAAAAGTGCAAGATCTCGGCGCAGCATCGCTCGAGCTCGACGAAAACAAAACAGGTTGTGATCGCCAGGCCGCCTAAGAGTCTTGCCGTACACGTCAACCGTTCTGTTTTCGATTTCAACACTGGTAGTATGTGGAAAAACATGGCTGCCGTCAAGTTCCCTCAGACTCTCGACCTAGGCCCTTGGTGTCTGGGTAGTGCCGACAACACCGCTGCATTTCGCAAGCAGTCCTTGGTGAATATCGAGAAAGACGACATTAGCCGTGATCAGGAAACTTGGGTGTCGGATCCCAAGTCATCAATGATAGCCGGCGCCCGGCACCCATCGCAGATCAGCGGACCGATATATGAGCTGCGTGCTGTCGTCACACATCAAGGGCAGCATGAGAACGGCCACTATATCTGCTATCGAAAGCACAATTCGAAAGAAAGCAGCAAGTCTCGAACGAGCTCGTCTGACGCGGAGACGGAGTCCACAGATGCGGAGAAGAGTTCAACCGACTCTAACACGGACGAAGAGGACACGGAGAAATGGTGGCGACTCAGCGATGAAAGCGTCTGGGATGTCACGCAAGAGGACGTCCTAGGCCAAGGCGGAGTCTTTATGCTGTTTTATGACTGCGTGGACCCTCAATCGATCCTAACATCCGAGCTAGAGACCGAGCAAGCTGCAGAAGTACCACGGGAAGTGCCATCTCTTCAATCGCTATCTCTGACAGCTCAAGACGAATCTACAAGCAAAGATGGAATCGGCGCGCTGGCCATCGAACAGGCACTGAATGTTACGGCTCTGGCAAGAGACAACTTTGTCAGTGAGCTTTTGAGTAGGCCAAACTCCTGAAATGCGTCATCGCCAGACTGAACTTTGGCGGATCACCGACTCTAGACTTGAAAAGTATGAAGAGAGTACTTCATCTGGACAGCATTGTGTCGACTCTCTCCCGGCGAAGACCGGGTAGTACAAGGCAGCTCGGCGCACAAGGAGACAGTAAACATAGGCTGTAGATTTCACGGAATCATGATTGACTCCAGTAAATCGATTGAGCGATGACTAGGACCAATCAACCAACTTAGCAGCATAGCGATGGCGTTCTGATCAATGGTATACTATATAGGTAGTGAATACCAGACATGTTTCTGACAAAGCGCCCGTTCTACCAGTGCAATAGCTAGTGAAATGTCACTCAAATGTGCATTGTTGTGAAGTGACGATTATGCAAATAAGACTGCAGCCTAGCTTGTGGCTCTGGGTCGCGCGTGATCCATGACGAGTCTTAGATATGCATGCTTCTAGTGACAGTCAGAGTAACTCAAGCTTGAACCTGAGTACAGGCATGCCAAGAACTGATCTGGCGAAAAGATCATATTGCAGAATTGTCTCGCTTAGGAATAGCTTGAGCTCTTGGATTTTATACTTTATCGCTTATCGTTCCTGCGGCCCCACTTCTGCAGCATCCAAGCTCCATTCTAAATCATCAAGCAACGGCGCGCTCTCCGTAAACTTAAGCTCCAGTTCCTTCAAGTATTAGCAACCACTCACTCCCTTTGGCACTTTCTGGCGCCCAAATCACAACTCGGCGCAACGCGAAACGAAAGAAGATCGGCACCTAACATCCGTCATCCGAGATCGAGCTGTGAGAAATCACATTGTCCGGCTCAAAAGTTTTCCAGCGCATCGAAGGAGCTCCCTCCCTCTCACGGGTCGATTTACAAGCTTGACAGAATCCAGACGCCCACCTGCAGCGCCCCCAACCCACCGCACGCGGAGAGGCACGACGAACGACGGAAAACATGGTCATCAAGCCGCGCATCCAGCGGCACTACGCCGGCAAGGCGCGGGGCGGCGACTCGTCTTCCGAGGACAGCTCCGACGACGAGCAGCCGCAACAGCAGCAGCAGCAGAAGAAGAAGACCCCGGCACCGCCACCAAAGGTGCCCTCGGCGGGCAGGATCATCAGCTCGGGCCATGCGCCCATCAAGCCGGTGCCGCAGGAGAAGCGTGTGACGGCCGAGGAGCTCGAGAGGAAAGCTGCTGAGGAGGGTTTCGTGACAGAGGAGGAGAGCGGAGGCGACGACGCGGGACGCGGCGGCAAGGATGGCGATGACGACGAATCGAGCTCGGGAGAGGAGGAGGATGACAGCGAGGAGGAGGAGAGCAGCGACGAGGACGACAGGCCAAGGCGGAATCTCATGATCCGGCCCAAGTTCATCCCCAAGTCACAGCGCAACGCGGCGCAAGGGGGAGGGCCGCCGGCGGGTGGCGCTGAGGATCCGGACAAGGCAGAGAAGGAGGAGGCGGCGCGCCGACAGGCCGAGGCGGACGCCATGATCGAGGAGCAGATCCGCAAGGACCAGGCGGCCCGGGCGGCGGGGCGCATGTTCTGGGAGGACGGCGACGAGGCCGGAAACCAAGGATCGGACGTGGACACGGAGGACGACGCGGACCCCGAGGCCGAGGCCGCGGCGTGGAAGGTGCGCGAGCTGCGGCGCATCAAGCGGGACCGCGAGGCCGTCGAGGCGCGCGAGCGCGAGATCGCCGAGGTCGAGCGCCGGCGCAACCTGACCGAGGAGGAGCGCCGCGCCGAGGACGAGGCGCACCTGGCCAGGCAGCGCGACGAGCGCGACGGCCGCGGCAAGATGGCCTTCATGGGCAAGTACTTCCACAAGGGCGCCTTTTTCCAGGACTCGGAGGAGGCGGGCGCGCTCGCGGCCCGCGACGTCATGGGCGCCCGCTTCGAGGACGAGGTCGACCGCTCCCTGCTGCCCGCCGCCCTGCAGATGCGCGACGCCACCAAGCTCGGCCGCAAGGGCGCCTCCAAGTACCGCGACCTCAAGTCCGAGGACACGGGCCGCTGGGGCGAGTTCCGGGACCACCGGCCGGGCCGCGAGATGAGGGATGGCGGCGACTGGAGGGGCAACAGGGACAGGGACGGGCCCGGCGGCGCCAATGCCATACCGCTGGGCGACAGGAGAAAAGACCGCGATGACGCCAGGGATCGGAGTGACTATAGACCGCGGGACGACGGCGACCGCCCGAGGAGGCGGCGGTCGAATTCCAGGAGCAGGTCGCCGAGGAGGGATCGCGACCGCGACGATTATGGTCACAGGCGGAAGAGGGACTCGTCGCGGGAGGCTGATCGCTACGAAGGTGACAAGCGAAGACGGGTGGACTCGAGGTAGAAGGGGATATTACTCTACGTTGTGAATATATCCTTGGCGAAATGAAATTGATTCTGCAAAGCAGCAAATACTACTTTTCGGTTTGCTACCATTCCTAGGAATACGGTTCAAATGTTCGTGAAGTATGTTAACATGTAATCACAAGCTCGGGTTTACAGCCATGGACAAGATCACAGATCCATCGGTGATCTTCAATGACATCAGCAGACTATTGTCCGACAAGTATCTTCAACATGATTATTTACACCGCAGTAGCATCTGGCGATCGTTTTTTATATCCTCGTAATCTCAATCCGGGCTCTCTCAAAGACCTTGTGACTGACCATGGCACTTCCAACCTCTTCCGCGCCCAGCTTGGGCGGGTACAGCGTCATGCGGGCATAAGTACCAGCGCCTCTGCGTTTCGAGAGGTAGCCGGGATTGATGACCAGCACGCTCTCGACGACCTGTCGTATACGTTAGCACAGGAGTCTTCTCATACAATCGCATGAAGACTCGATTAGTATAGTATTTCTTACCTTGGCAAAAGGCGGCAGCGCGCTAGGCACAACCAACACGTCGGGCCGGACGTTGACCATGTCGCCCAGCCTGAGGTAACTCGTGTCGAGCATGGAGCCCGTGGCGACGCCGTCCGCCGTGCCCGTCTTGGGCAGCTTGGTCCGGTCCATGGGCGGGAAGAGGGGAAAGTAGTGCCGCTGCTCGATGAGGTACCGCGGCAGGCGGCTCAGCAGCTGCGCGTCGCTTGGCCTGCCGCCCACGAGCTCCTCGGACCGCAGCTCGAAGAGCGGGTCCTGGGAGGAGATGCCCATGACGACCTCGTTGAGGGACAAGGCCATTGGGTTGCCGACGATGCGTACTTGCCTCGGGAGGCCCGTTTCCTTCTTCGGGAAAGGGTCCTGAGGCCAGGAGACGTGCTTGGCAATGATGTCGCGCACCGAAGGCACCAGGAGGATCGTGACCGCCGGGTTGGAAGCGGCCAGGCGTATCAGGGCCGGCGAAATCATATACTTGAAGACGGTGACCATCGTGGCCGAGTCTGCATCGACTTGCGCGTCTTCTGGCAGGTCGAAATCGCCAGTGGCAATGAGAGGATGATCCACGTCGATGAAAGGCCCAGTCAAGACGAGGGCATCGGCATACGTATCGGCGGCTTGGCTGCAGAGAGCATGGAGCGGCTCAAAGTCCAAGTTGTCGTCCGCTGTATAGGGACCCGATCCAAATATGACGTTCAGGGGCGCGGGTTCGTCGTCGGACTCCATGGCATCCGGCCCTCCTCTCAGCCTTTCTCGGTGCGTCTCGATGGCCGCGGGCGTCGACGCGGCATTGTGGAGTAGAGGAATCTGGAGTACTTCTGTAACGGTGAAATCGGTTCCCGATGTGTTGATGCCCTTGAACGCAACAACCTGACCTGGGAAGAACTGGAAACCCGGGAGCTTTTTCAGGTTCAAAGGTATTCTCAAGCCACCTCCCGTCCTCCTCGAGGTCTCCAGAACCAAGGAAGCAGCATTCAGCTTGCCCTCCAAGGAATCAGATGCGATCCTACCGACCGCGTAGATCTCCGAGGTGCTCTGACTTGCTGCACTTCCAAACTCTGCGTCATCGAGCTTGTAGTGCTCTTTTACGATGCCTTGGAACTCGTCTATCCTGTCGTCCAGAATCTCTGACGCTTCCGATAATTTCATGGCGAGGGGCTTGTACGCTAGTTTCTTTTGATCAGACGCCGCTGTGAGCTTGATGCGAGACTCTCCATACGGCGCAATCGGTGGTTCTGCGGGTTTCAGGTGGTTGTTGAGCACTTCAGTCACATCTCCGGCGTTTTGTCTATCATTGAAAGCAGCGAACCTAAACCTGTCAGTAGTTTGCTCCCCTCTTGGGTGAAAGCTACTCACTTGGTGGTGGAGTTCATGTCATTCAAATGCCGGTCGACGGTGTTGGACATCCTAGCATCCGGCGAGCTATCTGGATGACCGCCTCTGGCTCGTGAAATCGAGGGGGTTTCCGGCTTCCGCCTTGCCGACGAGTTTCTGTTCAACTTTGCTGCGCCGGGTGTAGTCATACCCTCCAAGCTGCACACAAGGTCAGTATTCTGTTTGGCTTTATCTATAGCGCAAGAGAGACGGTCACTGACATGCCAAAAACATCACCGGCGTTGACGTTGCCCTTGCCCGTCGCTCTGGGGGTTGCGCCCGCCCTCTTTTCCGTCTTGACATGAGCATGCTGAGTGCGCGACTCGCGCTCCAGGGCGTCCTGTATGTCACGCTTCAGATTTCGAAGTGTATCGACGGACAGCTTCATCTCGTCCATATCCAACTTGATACAGTAGCTCTCCCATTTGAAGAACAAGTCCTGGGCCGACAGGGAGTAGAGGCGCATGATGGACTGCAGCTCGGCCAGCATGTCGGGCTCGAGGGGCTTGTCGCCCAGAGCGAAGCGCTCATTGAGTTCCTGGACTTCTGCATCCGCCATTCTGACCACGCGAAGGAAAAGTCTTCAGAACTAAAATATGCGATTATAAAAAATGCTCAACCAATGGAGCAGAAGATGATGACTGTGCAACCGAAGCAGTTGATTTCTGGTCAACGTTAAAGTTTCCCAGGCACGAGACGCGACTAAGACGCGTCGAGATGCTAAAGTGGTTTTATGGCGGGGTCATTCAATTGATGCGAGCCTGACTAAGGAAGGTACCTGGGTACATGCCTTCGTTTTTTATACAGTAGACCAAGATGCAATTCTGTCAATGGCACGCTCCCAAGGGACTTATAAGGTATATTTACCAAGATTTGTAATCCATTTTTTTTTTTTAGCATGATCAGTCACAAGCAGTCGCTTGAGTACTATTTGCTGCTGTTATGCCTGAGTCTCTAAGGATTGATGCCGTCTCCACGGCATGGTCCTCACAGGGGCTTGGTCAAGGCCGACACACAACAAGTTGTCAAGTGACCCTGTTCTCACGAATATGACCAAGCACAGCTCCCTCATCCGTGAATAAAATGTATATTGGTCGAAAGAGATCGACAGGGACTTTGCAGTATGTAGTATTGCGAAAGTCAATGGCACGGTGGACCACCCCTGAATTGCTACTAGAAAGAAGAGTGCTCCCTTGTTTGCCTACACTTACCAAGTCGCCTTGAGATCTATTACGAAGGCTAATGGTTGATCCCAGTTAGGTATAATACAAACAATAACATGCTCTACTTTGACCTTTTATATGATGGCCTGGACACCAACTAAATGACTTTTTTGAAACCTTTCAGATGCCGACATATTATTTAAGAGAGCTCCGACATCGCTTTGTGCATATTTATGTCCCGTGTTCAAACAAGAATCTACGTAATTGTCGTCATATCGGAATCCGCGGGCACGTTTTACTGTAATCTATTTTACCATTGTAAAGCATCTCCTTAGGGGTCTCCAGTGGCAGGCGCAATCTGCGGCTTTGCGTTGTTGGCATACGCGCCATCGTGTGTTCACTGTTCAGAGATTTGTCGAGCCACAAAAAAAGATCCACGCCGGGCTGGAAGCCTGGGAGCACAACGGTGCACTCGGATGCGCACAAAGTCGAAGATCCAGAGAGAGAATTGCCCGAGAGAGAGACCGATGATACGGATGGAAGCAGTGCTGGAAGCAGTGGGTCGTGGCGGGGAGGCGCTCAGAGTTGCTGGAGCCCCAGGACGCTATTCCGTAGGAACCCAACGCCGCGGTTACCAGCACGTTAGCCTCATTTTGGGGGGAAGCATTGCAGCTGCAGGACACCCATAATTAAGGGCCTCCCCAGTAAAAAGTGAGGTAGCAGTGCAGTTGGCAAGCCTGCAAGGCCCCCAGGCGGTCATCCCATCCAATTTTTGAGCTGAGCTGACTGCAGTCTGGTCTTCGAATTTGACCATTTCGGGAATTAACGAAATTGACAAGCCCGTCCCGTTCTCTTTCGGACCCTGCGACCTTTTCTCTCTTCACACCTCCTCTCCCTCTGCTCGGTCTGCGTTACTTGCCTCCCTGCTTCCAAGATAGATCTGCTTTTTCATTCACCCTCCGCCTAGACTTTCTCTGAATTGCTTGCCCAAAGTCAGCCCGTGGTTTTTACTGCCTAGCAAAAACACGCAAGTCACGCACCCATACCGCCACTTTCGCCGTTTTTCGGCCACCCATAGCAACCATGGCAGCACCCCTGAAAACACCACTTCTGGCCCCGGCTTCCCACTGCGTGCCGCCGGAGAGGGCCGTCATCAACGAGGAGCAGCAGTCCAAGTATGACTGGCTATTGGAAAAGGCAAAGGGCTGGAAAGATATTCCTTCCACCCAGGGCAAGGCCGGTCCGCTCACCGAGCGCGAGAGGCAGTGGCTCACCCGCGAGTGTCTGCTGCGGTATCTGCGCGCCGTCAAGTGGAAGAAGGAGGATGCCGAGAAGCGCATCATCGAGACACTGACCTGGCGGAGAGAGTACGGCGTGGACGAGCTCACTGCCGACCACATCTCGCCAGAGAATGAGACGGGAAAGCAGATCATTCTCGGCTTCGATAAGCAGGGCAGGCCGTGCCAGTACCTGAACCCGGGCCGCCAGAACACCGAGGTTTCTCCCCGGCAGGTGCAGCACCTGGTGTTCATGGTGGAGCGCGTCATCGAGCTCATGCCGCCCCAGCAGGAGACCTTGGCTCTGCTGATCAACTTCAAGTCTGGCAAGAGCAGGACAAACACGGCACCTGGTATCGGCCAGGGCAAGGAGGTCCTGAACATTCTGCAGACCCACTACCCAGAGAGACTGGGCAAGGCGCTCATCATCAATGGTAAAATGACCCTGACATGACATTTCTGGCGCTTTCGTATTTGCTGACACCTGAAACAGTGCCTTTTATCGTCTGGGGTTTCTTCAAGCTCATCACGCCATTTATTGATCCTCTTACTAGGGAAAAGCTCAAGTTCAACGAGGACATGACGCAATATGTCCCCAAGGAGCAGCTGTGGAAGGAATTCAATGGCGAGCTTGACTTTGACTATGACCACTCTACGTATTGGCCTGCTCTCATGAAGCTTTGCGAGGAGAGACGTGCAGCACGCACAAAGCGATGGGAAGACGGCGGCAAGCACATTGGTGAGCTCGAGGACTACCTGGCCGGACAGCTTCCTCACGGCCTCACGGTTCCCGCCATCAAGGAAATCGACAAGGAACGTTCCAGCACCTCGGATACCGAGATTGACCCCCAAGAGCTCGTACAGCGGCTGGAGTCTGTCAAGGTCACGGATGAGAGGCCTGCCGTTTTTGATGCACCGCCGCCGACATCGCCGCTTCCCGAGTCTCATAACGCAGCATAAATAATAAAGAAGAACGTTGCACTACGAACAATTGGACATAGATCAATTGAGGGCATACATGTACATAGATACTATAGATGGACTAGACTCTAAAAAAGAGCGGGCAGCAACCAGATAATGTAACCATCCAATATCTTCAAACTTATTGACTTGGAGTACAACAAACCCCGGACCGTTGGACCGTTTGTACCTATCAGACCCCGGCCAACAGCTAGAGTTGCAGCGGGCGCATTCCGCGTTAGATAGGGCGGCCCCACACCAAACCAACGTCAACCCCAAGTCGACCCTGGCAGCAGGCGCCCCGAACAGTCAATTGGAAGCTCTTGTCTTCCCGATCACATATACACATCTGCAGCAATGTCGAATTTCCAACCGACAAAGGGCCTGGGAGGCTCCAGCAAAGAGTCGCCTGGCCTCCGGTACCCGACAAATGGCAAGACCATCTACCATCGGCCGCTGAACCGGACCAAGACGGCCGAGCTCAGCGGCGCCGCCTTTGCCTACCTGTTCTCCGAGATGGTCGGTTATGCGTCCAACAAGATCGCAAGCATTCAGGATCTGGAGAAACGGTAAGAAGTCTCCCATACATCATTCGACATGCAGTCTCTCAGCACCATCATCCACCGAATCAACCCATCGAAGCCAAGCTCCTATGTCATTGCGCAACTCCCCAGGTCCACGTCCCCTGACTGACTCTCGCGCCCCAAACTTCTAGACTCAACACGGCCGGCCACCCGATCGGGCTCAAGCTCCTCGACCTCCTCCTGCACCGAGAACCAGTGCGGACGCAGACGCGGCCGCTGACCATCATCCAGCTGCTGCACTTCATCAAGCTGAACCTGTGGCAGCACCTGTTCGGGCGGGCGGCCGACGGGCTGGAGAAGTCGTCGGACCCGTCCAAGCCCGACGAGTACATGATCATCGACAACGAGCCGCTGGTGAACCGCTACGTCTCGGTCCCCCGCAACATGGACCAGCTCAACTGCGCCGCCTACGTCGCCGGCATCGTCGAGGGCGTCTGCGACGGCTCCGGCTTCGCCGCCCGCGTCTCGGCCCACACCGTCCGCCAGCCCGGCGAGGAGGAGGGCCGCGAGATGTGGCCCGGCCGCACCGTCTTTCTGGTCAAGTTCTCCCCCGAGGTCATGGAGCGCGAGGGGTTCCTCGGCAAGAGCTAGATGAGGATACCCAAGGCTACTGGAGAGGTAGTCCAAGCACAGATAAGAATGCTATATGCCGGCTAGAGAACCAACTCGCGCTCGTCGACTGTCCACGCGGGAGAAAAAGAACAAGCAATGATGGGAAAAGACAAACGACGCTCGATGAAAGCGCAAAGATGCGTGGTATACAAGTCTCAGGGGTACACAGTAATTACCCCTTTTAAAGAGAGACGCATATGGATTGGAAGATATACCCACGCCACACAAGACACGACATGAAAGAAAGGGGAACCAGCATCCCGAATATTGATTTAGCGCAATGGAAATGCAAATGCTTCTGATTCTTCTCTTGGTCGACCTGATTCTGTCTCCCTCGAATCATGCCCATGCCGTCCTGTGTAAACGCCGCCAACGCCACGCCGTGATCTCTTTTTTCCCTGGGCCGATGCTCGTAATGGCCCGAAACGCAGTTCCTTCTTAATACATGTATGCCTCGTCATACGTCGTTCCCTCGTCTATTGGCCACGAACCACATCACGAAGCCATCCCATCCCATCCCCATCCCTCCTCACTCATAATCGATCACCTAGGCAGCCCCCTCGCCAACCCACCACCACTCCCCTTGGCGCCGGCGCCGGCGCCCACCGCCGCCGCGACGCCCCTCCCACTTCCTGCCCCTGCGGTCGCCGGTCCCTGGCTCATGAGCGCGCCGAGCCCGAGGTCGCGCCAGGCGGGCTCGCCCCTGCCGCGCTGCGTGGCCTTTTGGATGCCGAACGCGGCGTGCTGGTCGGGCACGACGTCGTCCTCGTCCTCGGGGTTGACGGGGCGGTGCTGCGGCGGGACCCAGACGTCGTCGTCGGGCAGGCGCGCGTGCGGGCCGCAGAAGTCCTCGAACAGGTCCGCGTGCCGGGCCGCGTGGAGGTGGATTTGGGTGTGGCACGAGTCTTTGTTCTGGGACGAAGGGTTAGTGGAAGGAAAGCGAGGAGGGAGGGAAGGACTGGGGAGAGGAGGTTGGTTTGTGGGTGGATGGGTTTGTTTGGATATGGAGAGGTACGCAAGATCTCCGAGTATGCCCACCGTGGTGTTTTCATTCGGGGACAAGCAAGTGGCAGGAACAAAAGAGTAAGACTTTACCATGTTGAATATCTCGAATCAACTTGTACACAGGCGAATTTCCCACCGTTACAATGATCCAGTGCCCTTGTCGATTGCTTTTCCGGGAACAGAGGATACGTAGTAAAATGAACTATTCTGTTTTTGTTGACTTTTGACAGCTGCTCCGGGCTTGGAGATGGGGCGCGCGGCACGAGCCGAAGTTGCAGCTTTGCTCCGGGTGCGGGGGACCACTTTATTAGAATGGTAGCGGGGCCTGTCCTTGATCTGCTAAAAACAGTGAACTGGAAAGGCAGCGATAAGAGCTGCGAAAAGAGGTGTGACGCAATCGCATTTACTAGTATGTGACGGGATTTTTGGTTCACAACGTGATAATTAACTTCAACTCCGTCGACCGACATTTTACTTTGTAGAATACAGCAGTGCCAATATGTCCTTATGCTCGTGTTTCTACAATCAAGTAAGACTCTCCAGGGGTCCAGTCATTATTGCCTTTCCCCCAAAGTAATTGAAACCACTGCAAGACACTTCCTACAGCCATATAAAAAAACACACACATGCACCAATATATTGGAAATGAGCGTCACCTATCCGACCGCATCTCTGGATCACGGACGTAGATCCCAGTATCACAAGAACCTGACAAGCAGAGAAAATAAAAAAGTGATCAGCACGTTACCCGAAGGTCCCGAGACGAATCTGTCGCTTGCTCGTGCAGTTTCAGAATTGGACATGGAGAAAAAAGCAATCTGCTGGATGCCGATCAGTGATCATCCAACGGCACGCCTGATTGAGTGTTTGATTGGAACTGCTGCGGCATATGCAGGGACATACCATCACGAGATATGCACGGCATGCACGCCATTGAATAAGATGTCATGTTCCCGTCAGATATACGCGTATCTGAACGTCCACTTTACAAGATAAGATCTCATGGTTTCCATATATCGCCTTGAAATATGAGTCTGCTCAAGAGAACAGGGACAATTTTTGAAATGTTATTGTATTCATGGTACCAATGCTTTGTGTATGTAATAGGAGTGGTATCATGCATTTCTTCGAGCCCAGTCCAGTTCGCCAGTTCCGAGATTATGCTGTCAGAGCAAGACGGTTTCTCGCCTGATCCAGCTTCGTTCTCGAGGTATCATCATAAAAGCCGGTAACCCATCCCCGCGCGCAAAATGTCTTCTTCTTCTAAGCCAAATAAACGACAGTTAATCAACTTTCGGAGCTCCGTTTCCATTTCCTTTGCCGAAACGCCTTTGCCCAATGATTGAATCAAACGATTGATGAATGCACCCCGCTTTCCCCCGTATGCTTGAGAGTTATCTCAACCAATATTGTTGTCGCGCTTCTAGACTCGCTGCTGTTTTCGAAATGAGACGTCTTTCCGCTAACCCCGTCGGCGACCCGTAGTAATGTCGCTGCGGCTCCTATCCCGTCCAGCGCCCATACGTACAGCATCGCTGTAGCTCGGAATTGGCGGATTGTAATTCGAAGGCCGGAGTGTCGCAGCTGATGCTCCTCGGCTCCGCGTGGTCCGAATGAGAGGCGCCCGATCGCTATCCAGACTGCTTCGGGAGTCTTCAGCGTCCGACGACTCGGGGCTGGTGTACTCGGGCGGCGGGTGCGCGGCCTCATGGAGCCCAAGTCCGACCACATCAACCACGTGCTCTCCAGTCGTGTTTGCGGCATAGCTGCTACTACCTTCGCCAGCCTCATCGTTGGGCACCAGTTGAGCCAGGGAAATATCCGTAGGACTTCGCTGGGGTCCGGGGCTCGTTGGTGGTAATACCCTATAATTTCCACTTCTCGTTCTCGCGTGACCCGTGTCCAGGGTTGGTCCTCGGCTGAAGGTCTGTACGGATTGCGAGTAGCTGTGGCCCCGTGCTGGCGACCCCACGTATCCATCTTTCCGGCCAGACTCGAGCAAGATGCTGCCTTGCTCGCTGCCATAAGGAGGCGGCGGCGCAAGACTGCCAGTCATGGGTGCCAGACCCCACTTCTTCACATTGGCTTCGATAAAGACAAAGCCGGCCTGTCCGAAGTTTACATGCACAATGCAAGGGCCGTTGGCGCCGATCGAGGGGAAGAAGTTGGGTGTCTTGAGGCCGTGGGCGACGTCTTCCAGCTTCTTACCGTTGCGCGTAAAGAAAATAGTTCCAGTCCTTGGTCGGTATCCAATACCTATCACGTCGCCCTGAACAATGCCGGGTCCATACGGAGTAGAAGTAAAGGGCTGATTAAATCGCCGGTGGCCCGTCGAAGTATAAGCGACCGAGTATTTGTGAAAACCTAGAAAAGCATCAGCAGAGCGCACATGTGTTGCAACTTCCGTACGACAACTTACCAGGTAGTCGGAACAATGGATACGGTTTCGTTGCCATGCCTATGCTCAGCAAGGTGTTCTCGGGCTTATCGTAGATTTTGGCCTCCCAGTAATACACTTCGTTTTGCTTGGGCACTGGCAGATTGCTCTGGACGGTACATTCCGAGTCGAAGAACTCGACCTCTGTCCTGCCTTCGACAAAGCAGTTGGCGATTTCCAACTCGGGCTCAAACTCCCACGCAGACACGCCCTTCTCCTGGATGGCGAGATATTGTGACAAGGAAATGTCGGTCTGGACCGACTCTGGAGGATTTGATTGAATAAAGGCTACAGTCGGGTCGAGTTAGTATAATCGTTTCCCACTTTCGCGTGCATGAACGAGTGGGCATGAATATCGTAATTGTAGCGAGAGAACAGGCACCTACCTTTTGCTCTTAGATACTCGGTCCGCGACATGTCGTCCATGGTCTCCAAGGCCTCGGCCTCCTCCCTCGCGAATGCCTGTTCATCGTCATATTCGCCGGGGCGCCCGATGCGATCGAGAAAGATGCGACCGGAAGTCGTGTAGCGGAAGAAGTAGATGACGAGGAAGATGAGGGCGATCAGGATGGCAGACCCAAAGGAGGAGAGGAGACCGATGATGACGCCGTTCATGGTGGGCGAACTCAGCGACATAGTCGTCGCAGCGTCGTGTGCTGCGATTCTCAAAGGAGGTTGGGGCTGAATCGGTCGCGGTCGGGTCGGCTTGGTGGTTGTTGGTGGTGAGTGTGGGTGTGTGAGGTGAGTGGCGCTACCGTTCGATTATGGCGCCGTCACCGTCTCGTGCCTGTCATCCGGGGTATCAGGCTAGGTCGAGGAGCGACGGCCTCGAAGCGACTAGAAACAGGGCGTAGACGGAGTGGAAGAAGGAAAAAGAGCAGATGGAAATGAAAGTGCGAGGGTCGACCTCGATCGCAAGAAGGATAGATGAGGGGAGGAGAGTGCGATGGTGTGTGTTGTTTGGGGGAGACGAGACGATTGAGTTTGTGTTGGAGGAGGAGAATGGGAATGGATCGATGGATTGATTGATTGATTGATTCGTCTCTGTCTGCCTCCCGAGCGGGTCGGAGGAGCCGGTGCGGTGCCAAAGGTGCGTGGACGACTGGGAACTCTGGAACTCTGGCTGGTCTGGATGGAGTAGCTAAGGCTGCTGCTGCGCTGCGCTGGCCCAGGTGGCTCTACTTCTCATGGGTACGGTGCGGTGCCAATGCAGGTGGGTTCTTGGGAAGAGGTGTGTGACAGTCGGAACCTCAGGTCAGGTCCTGGGGGAAGGGAAAAAAAGGCTTGTGTGTCTGGCCGCTGCCCGCAGCTTTGTTTGTGCCTCTTTTTCTGGGCTGGGACGGGGATGCGCCGGGTACCAGTACAAAACTTTGAACTTTCTCTACCTACCTAGATAAAGCTTCTCGGACCGCCAACTCCAGCAAACTTGCGGAACTTCTCCAGCTCAAAATTTGCAAGGGCGCGTTTCGGTTCTTTTGCTCTGGTTTATTTTCATTTGGCTTATTTACTTCATGTCCAGTTCATCGTGCATGTGCTTTTTTTCCCTGTGTCGAGGGGGAGAGGGGCGGGCGGTACGCAGATCCTCTGGCGACAGGCACCTAATGCATCACAACCCACAGGCAAGACAGGCCTAGTACTTGATGCGTACGCAGGAGTCAGGACGCAGACAATGCGCCCTGCCCAGGTCCAGAACAGAGAGTAGCTTGTTACCCAATCAAGCCGAGTGATCCGGAGCAGAGATGGATATGGAGTACAGCAAGCAGCGTTTTTCCTTTCTTTCTTTATTTCTTTCTTTTTTTCGTAATTCTTTTTTCTCGGGTGGGAAATGGGGATTTGACCGGAAAGACCAGGAAGTAAAAAAAGAGTTATAATCGGTCGCAGCTGAACTGGCGATGCGCCTTCTCTCTCCACTAATGAGTTCGTCTGACAGGGGAACAAAAGAAAACCATTTGGAGCGGGATAAGCAAAAAAAAAAAAAAAAAAAAAAAAAAAAAGGTCATCAAGTTGGAGATGCGGGACAGACGACCAAAGTTTATCATCAGCCTGGCAGGAGAAGAGTTGTATCACCGGCAACAAGTTGACTCTTATCACCGGTTCTACCTAGGGACTGATGAGATGGGCATAGTCTAACCTGGGCAGATCCGGTGACAAAAGAATGCGATTCACCCAGCTGACCTACAAGAAACAGAGGTTATCCTATCCGGGTTTCTCGTTGGTCACCAACCATTCATTACTCGTCACTCTATCTACGGATCAGATAGCATCAGTCATGTACCTCGTACTCTGTGTTGTAATTACTGTATCGCCGCGAAAGAGGATACTCACTTCACCCGCTACGGGTAAGCGATGCGCGACATTGGAGGACCAGGGGGGTTGATGATTCTGTCTCACATGGATGGTCTGTTTAGCAGATCGCATCTCATGCCATCTATCTCATCACCCAGGCCCAGGTAATCTGTAGGTATCTTTTTTTCGTGGCGGGGGAAACTTTGTGCAAGGCCGCAGGTCGCTCTGGCGACCATGCAGCCTGGAAACGAAAAAGGCGAAGAGGTCCCTGATCTCTGTCTTCAGCGCTGCCTGGCTGGCTGCTGAAAGTGACGGATCCTGGAACCTGGAGTCTTCCAGTCTCGGTAGGCGGCTTGGGCGGGTTCCAGCATTCAGAACCCTGGACGCGCTGGAGTCCTGGGCAGTGAGCAGCAGAGTGGCACTGCAGATGTGTAGCCCTTCAGAAGCCAGGAAACCCTTGCCAGCGCTCCCGTCGGCCCCAGCGCCAGGATTGCAGCAGACCGATCGGCATTTTTCCAATGTACCAAGGTTCTTTATTTATATTGATATTTTTGGCGTCGCTTGGGAAGAGTTTGGTCGGAGCAATATCGACGAAATTCTGAATGGCCTCGAGGCACTTTTGCAATACGACGAGTACACCAACCTACACGATCTAGAACAAAACCCCTTTTCTCTCCAGGCTTACGTATGTCTCGAACGTCTCATGCACTTGGCCTCCGAATTCCTGCGGCCTGCCCCCAGCCTCAGGGACTGCTTTGCGCCTAATGAAACAGCCGTCTTCTCGCCTTGCCATTATGCGGTGCCAATTCAGCTCCCCCATTTGGCCATGCGCGTTGCACTCTTTTGTTTTAAAAGGGGACCTGCTGTGCCTCTCTCCCCGGGATACCGATTACTTGATGTGCACGTGCTTTATATGATTATCATTTTTATTTTTGGAAACACAAAAGATACAGCACTACACTACAATAGCAAGCGGCATCGCTGATCCCAAATCTTATCATGTATCTCGTGGAATTATCAGTTTATCTTAGCTGCCGTCCCCCGGCCTAAGATCGCTTTCATGCAGGGTCATGATAGTGCGTCATTGTCAGGATGGAAAAGCACAGCCTGCCAATCCAGAATCCTTTGGGTCCATGCTGTAGTACAGCCTAGCTACACACAATTGCTGACTCGACTAGCCAGAATTTGCTGGGTTGAAGTGTCCTGTTACTATTCAAGACTGCATCTTTTATCTACCAATGCCATGGCTGTTCTGAGGTTTGTATTTTGCTGATTTCCGATATCGGCTGTTCATTCGTGAGGGTTGGAATACTGAGATGCGATTCTTGTGTTGGAATCATGACCAGTATCGTTGAAATTTGTAGGTTTGAGTGACCAAATGAAACTCATCATCTTTTTTGTAGAATGCAGTCGGCAGTCTTATAGGACGCCTAGATGAAGTTGGAGCCGTTTTTGCGATTACAGTCGTTGTCAACCATATCGACTGTCAGGCCAGAATATTCCGTGATACAGAGACATCCAGAGGTGACCTTCGTTGATACCTGACACGTCTAGCTGTACTCTCACAAATATCCCGGTCGAACCTCCGGGTATGGTTGCGTAGTGGACATTGCTAAAGCTGCAGAGTCCCAGCGTTGCTAACGCGGACTTCTGCTTCGCCTTCTTGGTCGACTGCGACTGCGCTCTCGTCTGTCGCGCCTATCATCAGGGCTGCGCTCTCGTCTGGTTCGACGGTCCCTGTCTCTGTCCCGGTCACGATCTCCCCGATCGCGGTCTCGGCTCCGATCACGTTCGCGGCGTCGGCTCCGGCTCCTGCTTCTGCTACGACGTCTATCGCGTCTGTCATCTCGGTCGCGATCCTTGTTCTTGTCGCGACGGTCATCTCTGGTATCGTGGTCTCTCGTGCGACGATCCCTGGTCCGATCACGATCACGGTCTCCCTCTCGGTCCCGTTCTCTGTCTCGCTCGCGATCTCGGTCACGGTCAGTGTCGCGCTCGTTTTCGCGATCTCTTCGTCTATCTTCACCAGGACGGTAGCGGTCAATATCATCGCCAACTTGAGGCCCTGTGCGCTTGGCTTCGGGAGATCGCTCGCTGGTACTGCGTCTGTCATCGAGACCGGGAATAGGAAGGCCTTTCTGGCGGGCTTCACGCTGAGCGGCTAAATAGGCCTTGGCTTCTTGCTCGCGTTTCTTGATCTCGCCCACTTTCCAGACCTCGACGACATCTTGCTTGGACGCAGTGGTAGGACGTGATCGTGACCTGCTGCGACGATCACGAGTCTTCTCTGTGCGATCACCGGCCTTCTCGAGTTCCTTGGGCTCCTTGCTGCGGGCTCTTCTGGTGGAGCGGCTTCGGTCTCTGACTTCGGTGCGCAAACGCGATCGGCTTCTGTCCTTTCTCTCAACACGCTCGCGAGGCGAACGCGATCTTTCGCGGCGATCCGTTCGGTCACGCCTGTCGCGATCGTCGCGAAGACGCGATCTGCTACGCTCACGACGTCGGCTTCGACTCCGCTCCTTTCTATCCCTTGAACGGCTTCGAACTCGTCTGTCCCGATCATCCCGACGTCGAGAGGTACTGCGATCTCTGGCCCGCGCTTCTCCCGGCCGGTAGTTGTTCTCATAAGCAAACCGACGGGCGGGAGTACGGCTGCGCTCTCTGCGTCTGGATCGACTTCTTTCCCTTCTTTCCACCTTGCGTGAATGACTGCGCTCTCTCTCACGATTGCGATCCCGATCCGCGTCACGATCACGTTCACGGTCTCGTGGGCGTTCAGTCTCACGGTCGCGCTCCCTGTCCCTGTCTCGGTCTCGGTCTCGGCCTAAATCTTGGCCACGCCCTCGTCGGTCATCGTCTCTTGCGCGATCTCGAGATCGGTTTCTTGTGTCGCGGGAAGCTGGAGCATCTCGGACAGAGGTTGCGACACTACCACGACGCTCTTCTCCAGAAGCAGGTACCTTGGGAACTCGTGATCCTTCCTTGCCCACATCACTGTCTTTGGATGTCTTGGAATCTTGGACCTCTTTCGTCGATGTGCTGATATCCTTCGAGTCCTTCGTCTCCTTTGGCTCTTTCGAATCAGTGGCCGAGTCCTTGGACTCAGTCTTGATGAGTGGGGCAGCCTTCTTTCCATCCGATGCAGTCTTTGGTGAATCACGACGGATAGGCTGAATAGCAGACGCGGGTTTCGTCTTCTTGGGAGGCGGTGCAAGAGCCTCATCGATTTCAATCTCGGGTTGTGGCTCGGCATTTCGCTTGCTCTCGCGCAAAAGGTCCGCCAACGCATCCCGCTCGAGTCTCTCAAGCTCCTCTTTCGACAAGCTCTTCTTCACTTCCTCAGGCCGGTGTCGCTCTCTTCCTTCGCGAGAACGATCTCTTCGTCGTCGTTCGCGGCTGTCTCGCCTCCTACTGCGGCTGCGGTCATGGTTTCTGTCTCGTTCCCGGCGGCGTGATCGGTCTCTGGATCTGGATCTGGAGCGCTTCTCCCGGCGTTGATCGCGAGAGCGTCTTCTAGCCTCTCTCTCCTTCTCACGCTCCTCGCGCTCCTTCTCCCTGGCAGCCCTTCGCTCGTCTCGCTCCTTCTGTCGCTGAAGTTCGCGGTCCGCCTCTTTGGCTTCGCGCTCTCGTCTTCGGGCGTCTCGTTCTTCCTGTCGCTTGGCTTCGGCCTTTTCAGCTTCGCGTTCACGGTGCTTCCTTTCCTCGCGCTCGATCTTGCGCTTCTCCTCTTCGATTTGCTCCTCCTTCTCCCTGAGAATGCGTCTGATGTTTTCGCGCTCCTGAAGACGGACCCCACTCTCCTGAGCATAGTCCAAGTCGGTCTTTGAGCCCCTCTCTTCCTCGGCCAGAGCAGCCTTCTCACCGATATCCGCTTTTCGCAGCTCACGGATGCGAGCCTCGATAGCCTTCACATCAATAAGCTGGTCGATGACCTCTTCTGCTTGTTGGTAGACGCCGGATCGGTCGAGAGCTCCATCAATAAGGGCGGCGGCCTTGCGGCGATCGAGAGTCAGAAGCTGTGAAGGATTCCGGTCCAGCTCCTTTTCCGCAACTCCAAGGATCGACTTCGTGACCTGGTTTTCGTAGTCCTGTTTGTACATGTCAGACCCACGGAAATGCTTCATGTAACCAAGGATGGGCTCAAACTCACACTAGCCTCGAACTTATCCCAGACCTGCTTGCGGATCGCATCATAACCTCCCTGCTTTTTGAAACTGTGCGCAAGACCCTCGATCGCCGTTCGTGTAGCCGTTGTAAGGGGTAGATCGGAAGCCTTGAACTTTCGGACGGTCGGGGCTGTGGTGGCCGGCGATGGCTCTGTAGGGGGCCCGTTGGCCATGTTGAGAGTCGACGCGGATGCCATTATTCGATTGAATGGGACATGAGGGTTTCAAAAATGCCTTCCACAGGCGCGACCAGGCCGCAGCGGTTGGACGAATCAAAAGAGAGAGCTGGAAGCAAACGAAGGGACGTTGTTTGCGTAGTGAGGTTTGCAGCCAAAGCTCCGGTCAATGGGCTAGGTGCATGCTGCTTTATTGTGACGCGCTCTTGCAGACGAGATGATTAATGACTGAAAAGAACTCTTTGAAGAAATTAGATACGCCACAGGCGCAGTGAACGAAACAAATGATTCCGGTGACAGATCATCTGGGTGCTGGGTTTGAAGATGGACAGCGACAGTGAGCGAGTCGCAAGACGCCCTGATTGATTGAACGAATGAATGGGTGGGTGGAAATGTTGGAGCTGGCGCATTTTCCACGGTCGGAATTAAGCGCGTCTTGGACCGTGCTCAAAAATGAACGTCCCTTAATGCCTTTAGCACAGGTACCGGAGTACCCAAGTAATGTAGGTACCCACTTTCACCTCCCAGTAGGCAAAACTTCGGCAGGTCGCTAGAGCTTCCGACTTCATGTCAATCGACGCTCCTCCAGCCTTCTGAGAGCTCCCGCCCCAGCAGAAGAGCCAATTCATCACAGCGTCAACCAATAGAAAGGCCGCCAAAGGTCAATCCACATATCACGACCTCCTCAAGTCGAAAACTTCCAACGACGACACAAGAGTAAGCCCGCCCGCCCGCGGCTCACATACAACAAACTACACACATCTCCGCTCCAACCGTCACGATGGTCTCGAGAATACTGTTCTGGTCTGGCTTTGGTACGATACCGACTTCCTTGCGTTTTCTCGGGATTGCGCGCCTGCGCGTTCGGGGGATTGAAAGCGAGATAGATGGACATGACTGAGAACAAGAGACTAACACGTCACAGGCGTGGCCGTCCGCTTCTGGCAGCTCGGCCTCGAGATGCGCCCGCTCTTCAACCGCTCCTCGCTCTGGGCCTGGCCCGTCTTCGCCGGCGCGGGCGGCAGCTTCGGATACTGGCTGCAGGGCGTCGACGAGCGACAGACCAAGATGCTCGAGGACAGGAAATCCGTCATCCTCGAGAAGCGCGCGAGGAGGGCCGCCCGGGAGGCCGACCAGGTCGCCGCCGAGCACGCATAGATTCGTCGACCGAACGGAGGGCGATGACGACGACGACGGATGAGGCGTTGGCGGCTGGAGACAAAAGATGCTCGACCGGCAGGCAGATCAGAAAGAATGATCTCATCGACAAGATAGAAGGGGGCGCCGTCGACTGTGTACATATCACCAAGGAGAAGGCTGGCTGACCTAAAGATGGAAAACGATACCGGGAACCCGACGATATATCTTAGTCAGAGGGCTACTCCGGCCACCGAATAAAGACAACATTACAATCCGTGGGATGCTCCTCCCGCATTGATGATCTCCTATACTGAGATGTGAATATCTATTATAACATGCCAGAATCATGTCTTCGGGCATACATCGACATTTGCATCTCTTCCATAGATGCTAATGTTTTCGCACTGGCAAAGAGCAAACCATGACCCATTGCTGGGCGCCCGTCTCCTAGAGGTCGTTTTGTACTTCAGTGAGGATGCGGGAATCAGTAGAGGTCACATTTTGATTCTGAATTTGTTTCATTGATTTTGCTTAATTTACTTCTTGTGTAGACGTCATGTCTCTTGTGCTAGACAGATGACATGTAACATCTCGTACAGGTCAGTAGCTGAATCTACCACTCAAGTCTTGTTAGAAACCATGAAGATCCATCCTCTCGACGGAAAATAAGTGTTCAACACATGACGTCGAGGCACTCGTGATCAAGTCTTCTTCGTTTCCAATGTCCATGATGCGAAACGAAACTTTGCAGAAACCAGATGCGGGATGGCCAGCTAATTGCAACCTCCTTGGGCCTTTGTGGGCATTGATACCCGCCAGGCTCCTTCGCCTATCTTGATGTTTTGAAAGGCTTGAGTGCGACCAGCTTAGGAACTCTGTATACCTTGCCGCATATCTCCATTTCGACTTGATCCTCGGGACATGGCTCGAGTTTCAAACACTTCGGAAGCTGCCAAGATTTCCTCTCCTAGCTGAACTCTTCCAGCTTCCGAAGCAGGTCGGGGGCGGATCTCGGCTGGACGGTTCCCAGCTCTGTAGTCAAGAGATGGACGTATTTGTCCGGGGTGATATCAAACAGAAGACGGAATCCGCTTGCTTGGCATCTCTCCGGGTCGATTTCGTTGTATGCCAGCGAGTCGGCGGGGACCCGTTCTGTGATGTTGATTGTCTGGCAGAGAACCGAGACATTCTTGCCAAGCTCGCTGGCAGTCATTGCTATGTCGGCCGTTCCAGCACGTGCATACAGGGCACCACTGGCGAATACATCGTCGGGTCCGATGAGGACCTTGGTTGCCTTCTCCAGGTGATTGACAAGACCGCCGAAATCTCCGCTGTATGAAACATCAATGTCTGCTGCGGCCAAGGTCCTGGCCATGGCCTGGCCAGGCTTTTCGTATGGGTCGTCAATAATGAAGACGGAGAATTTTGTGCCACATGCCTTGGCAAGCAGCAACGAGCGCTCAACAACGGTGCTTCTGGCGTAGGTGAGAATGACGTCGCCGTCTTGAATCGACTTGGCACCAGCCTCGGTGACTACTTCCTCTGCCACGGTGATGCGCTCCGTCACAAACGTGTCGATGGCTTGACAGAGATCTCGCTTGGCGTCATCCTCGCTGGCATCCATATCGATCTTGCTAACCTGGAGCTTCAGCCACTTAATTGCATTTCCCATAGAATAGCACATCGTCCGGCAAGCGGTCAGGTACTCGATTTGTGGATTCAGAACATGTGGTGTAAAGTGCCTAGCAAGTGTGTGGCCGGGAGGGGTGGTGTATGATTGGATGACCTGGACAATGTTAGGACCTTGGCGAGAGAGACTCGAGTGACAAGCTCACCTTCTTGAACGCAAGAAGCGTCGCGCGCAGTCTTGTGATGCTCTCATCAATGGCAAATGTAGCCATCTGCTGTCCCAGAGCGAGTACCACGGGGTGCACATCCTTGTCGGCCTGGGTAATGGCCGTTCTCTTAGCCATAGCCAAGTACGAAAAGCACTCTGGAATTTGTGTCTTTTGCTCCGTGACGATTGCGGTGGGTGCTTTTGTCAGAGCAGGTCTGCCTCCCTGTGCAGCGGCAGCTCCATCTTTGCCCTTGGGCTTGCCCTTCACCTCGGAGGCAGCAGGGCCAAGCTGAAGCGGGTGGGAGGATACGGCTGCCTCTGCTTTGGAGACCTCCTTGGTGTTCTTCTGTTGTGCTCTGCGGGCGGCCTTGTCTGCCTTGGCCTTGGCCTTCAGCTCGGCGCCCGTGAGCTTCTTCTCTCCAGCGGCAGCAGCATCTGCAGGCTTCTTGCCGTCCTTGTCCGTGGCAGGCTTCACATCCTTTGCGACGGCCGTATCGACGTTCGATGGTGCGCTCTCAGGCTGCTGAGCTGGTGCGCCAGTCGCGGGCGCACCGTTGGTTTGTTCGGACATGACTTGCTCCTTTGGTCTGGTCTTGTCGTTCGCGAGGGGTTGCTGGTTGTTGCGCAATAAATTTTCGTGTGCGCCGATCTCAGGACTGGGTCGTTTCTTGGTGGTCAGGCAGGCAGAGTTGCAGCTGCGGTCGACGGCGAGCGAGGATTTGGTTTGCGCAGAAAGGAAATGGCAACTGTGTAACTTTTTCGAACCTTGTACCGGTCGTGATTCCGCAAAAGCTGATTGATTGACTCACACATGCACAATGCCATAAATTTCGACGTGGGGCATTTTTCGAGTCGACGGTACGTACCGATTTCAGCGCCTCAATGGGCATTGGGCGCTTCCACTTGCCCATCGATCAATTGATCCCAGTTGAGTGCCCCCGCTGTCAGTTTTCCCCGCTGCACGCTAACAGCCGGGCGCCCAGGCTCGACTCCCAGCAGCCATCAGCCATCCCAACATGAAGAACCCCACCCCCAGCATGGAGTAGCTCACCCCGGCGCTGCTTTGTGCAAAGCTTCGGCATCACGTCACCTCATAGGCCAAAACAGCATGTTCGATGGGTAAAATGCCTGTCTGTAACTCACGAGATAGTGGTCTGACCCGGGGTAGGTTTCCATAGTTCTCCAGCTCGTACGAAGTGTGTCCGATCTGGATGTTGGGGTTCGTTCTCCTCTCCGCATCTCATGTCCTCCTATCGTCTCTGACATATTTCAACCTGAAATCTAAACGATCCAAGCGAATACATTTTACCACTCCAAGAATTGACCTTCTTCTGCACTCGTGCCATATCTGAAGCCAGTATCCTCTCTCACTTCTCGCTTGGAAGTCGGAGCCTCCTCTTTCCTCAAACGTCATAAGTTATAACCCGCTCCGCTATACGAATAGTATCTAAGCAGGGCCTGTGATTGGATCCACACGATACCTGGCCTAGAAACAATCAATACTCTTCGAAAGGATCACTTTGCCTTCATTCTGTTGTCTATATAATAATTCTCACCATCGTCATCCTGGTCATTCTCTTTTTGTACACGAGCAGGTTCACAGCAATCATCATGTCCGCTAAACACTTTATTAATGATCCCACTCTGCTGGTGAACTCCGCTCTGGAGTCCCTCACTTACACCAACCCCAAGGTCGCCCTGGACGCCGAGAACAAGATCATCTACCGGAGGCCCCAGGATGGCGTGCCCACGCAGGTGTCCATCATCAGCGGCGGCGGCAGCGGCCACGAGCCCAGCTTCTCGGCGCTCGTCGGGCCGGGCCTGCTCTCGGCCGCCGTGGCCGGCACCATCTTCGCCTCCCCGAGCGCCGAGCAGGTCCGGCGCGCCATCTCGTCGCGGGTCGACACGGACAAGGGCGTTCTGGTGACCGTCATGAACTACACGGGCGACGTGCTCAACTTTGGCATGGCCGTCGAGAAGGCCAAGGCCGCCGGCATAAACGCCGAGATGGTCGTCGTGGGCGACGACGTCGGCGTCGGCCGCGAGAGGGGCGGCAAGGTCGGCAGGCGCGGTATCGCCGGCACCGTCCTCGTCCAGAAGATCGCCGGCGCCTTGGCTGCGCGGGGTGCGAGCCTGGAGGATGTCCACAAGGTCGCCAAGCTGGCGGCGGACAACTTGGTCAGCGTCGGCGCCAGTCTGGAGCATGTCCACGTGCCCGGCCGCGCGCCTCCGGACCCTGACTCCAAGGAGAACTTGGGCTTCAAGGAGGTGGAAATCGGTATGGGCATTCACAATGAAGCGGGTTCTGGAAGGGCGGAAGTTGAGTTGCCGGAACTCGTCAGCAGGATGCTCACGCAACTGCTGGACCAGAACGACAAGGATCGTGCGTTCCTCAAGATTAACTCAAACGAGGTGGTCCTGCTTGTCAACAACTTGGGTGGTGTCAGTGTTCTCGAGCTGGGAGGAATTACTGCGGAAGTGGTGAAGCAACTTGAGAAATGGGGCATTCGTCCTGTTCGCATCCTGAGTGGCACCTACATGACAAGCTTGAACGGCCTGGGTTTCAGTATATCGCTTCTGAATGTGGTCAACACAGACGTAAGTACAAGTTCCTGATCAATGTCAGTGATCAAAAACAATAGAGACGAGGCGCTAACACGAATTTGTTATTAGATTGGCGGGCCCAGTATGCTTCAGCTCCTGGATGCCCCAGCCGAGGCCAACGGATGGGCGGCGCCCATTGCCAAGGAGACCTGGGAAGCCAAGAACACGGCGACCAGAGAAGACACGGCTGCTTCGGACCAAGGTGTCAAGGCTAGCGACCTGAAATACGACGCGGCAAAGGCCAATGATGCTCTCACAGCTGGTCTTGAAGCTGTTGTTGCAGCCGAGCCCGAGGTTACGAAGTACGATACGATAGTGGGCGATGGAGACTGTGGTATTGGCCTCAAGAGAGGAGCTGAGGGTAAGTTCGTCCATCGATATTCCGGAAATGAAAACTCACATCACCAGGTATCCTGAAACTTCTGTCAAAGAAACCTCTGGCTGGAGATGCGGTGGTGGACCTTGCCAAGATCGTTTCTGTCGTTGAGACCGAGATGGATGGAACATCCGGCGCGCTTTATGCCATCTTCCTGAACTCTCTGGTCCACTCGTTGAAGTCGCAGAAGCCCGGCGATGCGTCGCCAAAGGTCTGGGCTGCCGCCTTGAAGCAGAGCTGCGACGCCCTTGCCAGATATACGCCTGCCCGGCCTGGCGACAGAACAGTGATTGATGCCCTGTACCCGTTTGTCGAGACTCTCGAGCAGACGGGAGATTTGAAGAAGGCTGCAGAAGCAGCCAAGACCGCGGCCGAGGGCACCAAAGGTATGAAGGCGAGCCTGGGCAGGACAGTCTATGTTGGCGGATCGGGTTACGAGAAGGTTCCGGATCCCGGTGCTTGGGGTTTGACGTGTTTCTTCCTCGGCCTCGCAGGCTTGAAGTCGGCTGCTGATGATGGCTGGGAGGCCATCTAGCTGTCATCAGATGAGTAGATCGTATCACGGGGAACATGATGTAGCGAATGAATATGAGCATTGTTTGGGACATGAAATTGTTGCATTATCTTGGGTTGTCCTGTCTCAAGATTTGCTTTTCGTCTGCTGTGGCCATGACTTCAGCATGCTTCACCCACCGACCGACCTTTTGAGCGTATTCATGTCCTGGATTTTCCCGCATGAGCGGAGTCCCGACTATTTCCCAGTCAACGCCCGAATCAAAGTGGCTGCCGGCATATCATTTGTGCCATTAAAATCATGATTTTCCGTTTTCGACCTTCCGGCCGAGATCATGTGTCATATGTCCAGTAGACACAACAGGCTCCGTACATCAGCAGTAGCGCGGTCTCCTTAATCTTGCAGTCTTCGCCTTCCTCAGTTCGTAGTCCTCTTAACTCAGCAGCACCAGGATAACCGAGTCTCCTCTCAGGAACATCTTGGAGATGAAGCGGTCCTTGTTGACGGGCCTGCCCTTCTTGCCGCCCGAGAGGCGCGGGGTCTCCGTCCACATCTCCTTGACGTTCTCGAGGACCATGTTGCAGTGTCGGTCGAAGGCCTTGACGCGGGCCAGCAGCTTGCGGTTGTTGCGGATCGAGATCAGGACCTGCGTGTGGCTGCGAACGGCGGTCTGGAGGATGGACAGCGGCCCGCTGTTGAACTCGTACTCTTCTAGTTGCGTGATCTCATACTCTCTGTGAATAGTGTCAGTCGCATGTATATCGGGAACGTTGAGCACGCCGCGCACCCATGGCGCAGGCAGCTGTGAACATGGGAACGGCGAAAGGGCGACGATGCACGTACGTAAGCTCGTTGCGAGGCTTGGTGAGGAGATCCCTAGCTTTAAGTTAGTCAATGGTACCTCAAAGTCATTGCGATCACAGGGGAACAAACTGAATCTTTGCGTCCGCCATCTTGGTTGTGTTGTGACTTTTCGGGGATGTGTGTGACAAAGTCGCGTGTTGGGTTGAACCAGCCAACGAGAAGCTGCGCGCGAGGCTGAAATGTGCCCCGTCGTGAATCCTCAAAAGTTCTCGGTCAGGCACCAGAGCTCTGGGGGTAAAAACGTGGTCTGATTGGCTGCTCACCGAGCCGGGAGCTCAGTAGCGGATCCCTAGGCGCAAATGCGGTTCGACGCGGATTTGGGCGACTCTAAAATTTGGGGCCGAGGAAAGAAAGCTTGCCTTTGCTGCAGGTCTGGACAAATGGGAAAATCATAGCCGCCATCTCAAAACGCTTTCTCGGCTTTTACTTCTTTCTCCCCATCCCATCCTCCCTGGACACCCGGCAACCCTCAATGCGCAGCAACTGACCGCCCAGCGCATTGTGCTCAGTTGTAGTAGATGTCGTTCAGAGTCCTCACAAGTCGGGCTGGGACTGCAGCGAATGCTGCTTCTCCCTGGCGCTCGTGCAGCTCCAGAATGCCTTTGAAAGCCCACATTCTCGACTCCCAGCTCGGTTCCAGAGCTGTAAGTTTTACTCGCCTATATAACACGGTTCCCTGTCCCAGCAATACTAATGCGACTGGTTCTATTTAGATGGCCACCAAATATAACCAGGTCATCAAGCCGCGCCAGGACGACGAGCCCGAGGATGTCGCATTCAACAGCCTGTACGGTCTTCGGACCGTGGAGCTCAACCGGCCGCACAAGTTGAACTCGCTCAACGGTTCCATGATCCGAAAGATCGTACCACGCCTGGTCGAATGGGAGAAGTCGGATCTGGCAAATGTGGTTGTCATGAAGGGAGCTGGCGACAAGGCGCTATGTGCTGGCGGTGATGTAAAGGCTCTGTCCGATCTCAACAAGACTGGCCCCGAGGGTCAGAAGCAATCAACCGACTACTTTGGACTCGAATACAAGCTCGACCACTTCATCGCCACCTATCAAAAGCCATACATCTCCTTCATGGACGGTTTCACCATGGGCGGAGGTGTCGGCCTCAGCCTGCACGCCCCATTCAGAATCGCAACCGAGAGGACCGTTTTTGCCATGCCCGAGACGACCATCGGCTTCTTCCCTGATGTCGGTGCATCGTTCTTCCTGCCCAGGTTAGCTGGCTCCGTCGGCACATACTTGGCTCTCACGAGCGAGCGCTTGACCGGCGCCAATGTCTTCTACTCGGGTATTGCCACTCACTATCTGCACTCGACGACACTGCCCAAGCTGGAGTCCCGTCTTGCTGAATTGCGATTCAGAGACTACGACAATAAGAGGAAGCGACTTGAGATTATCGAGATGACCATTGAGGAGTACGCCACTGGTCTTCCTCCCTTGGACAAGGAACCCATCCTCATTGCTGGCGAGCTGCGCAACGCTATCGACAGGTGCTTCAGCAAGGCGACGATTCCCGAGATCCTGCAAGCTCTGGAGGAAGAACAGGGCCCTACCAAGGAGTGGGCGCAGAAGACGTTGGCGACTCTGCAGAAGCGCTCGCCGACTTCTGTTCATGTGGCCCTCAAACAGATGCAGGTGGGCAGAAAATGGAGCATTTCCGAGACTTTCCACAACGAGCACAAGATTGCAGCACAATTCATGCGCCACCCAGACTTTGTCGAGGGTGTCGACAAGCAGCTGTCCAAGGACCGCGGAACACCAAAGTGGCAACCTGCAAGCCTGGCAGACATCTCGCCCAAGCAAGATATCACAGCATCATTCTTCCAGGACGAAGTCAGCGGCACAGAGCCTCTCAAGCTGCTCGTGGATCGTGACTACGAGGAGTACCCTCACTTGTACGTCGGCGTGCCCAGCGAAAGTGACGTGCAAAAGGCTGTGAAGTCGGGGTCGAAGTCCCAGAGCCAGATCGCCGACGAGTTTGTGCAGCTCAAGAAGGGCAGACAGGGCATCCGGACGATTGTCGAGGAGATCCTGGCAAGGAAAACGTACGAGTCGGAAGAGGGTGCCGCGATTTGGGTAGAGACGTCATAAATATCATCTCCTACCACCGTGGGTTTACTGTAACATCAGAAGCCTCGATTGAGCTTTTGTAGATATCAACGAGACATGTGTACTATAAATGTTATGTGGATGGAAACCATGTAACGGGAAGGCTAGAATAAATGGGATCGCAAAGCGACAAACATCGTTGCCAATATTGAAAAAAGGCCTCGTTGATTAGGCGTGTTTGGCATACTCCAAAACTCCAAAACGTGGACGAATTGGGAATACATGTCAACAAGGCTACCTATCAGCATTGGGGGGCTCAAGGCTGCCTAAGACTTGAGCTCCAAGTTATTGTGTGATGTGATGAAAGTGGGGCTGTTTTCCGAGCCCCGGGGGATATATAAAGGAGCGCCGGGCCCCTCCTTGATGGAAATGCCACTTGACAAGTTCAAATACCTTTTCACAAATTGATGGTTTGCCGGGCGGCCGGTCGAATGCTGACTCTTGTATGATCAGAATCCCGGAGCCATCTGCTCAAAGTCCAGTGATACGTGTGGCCCGTGCACGTTGCTCTACACTAAAGCCGGGCCCCACCACTAGCGCCTCGCGGCTGGCCGTTCAACTCTCTCAACGCCCTACCCCTGCTGCCAATCCCCCGGCGACTGGATTTTGCTTTTAGGACCTTGCAGCGCGTGTCGACTCGCCCAGCCATCCCGTTTCTCAGTGCTTTTTGACGTCAATTTCGCGTTTTCCAGCGCGTCGCTAGCGCTCTGTCGTCTGCAACACGCGTGGTACCCGTCCCCGCTAAATAGATTGCTGGGCCCCTCGGTACCTCTGCACTTCTCACTGGGCAACCAAACCTAGAAGTCCTCTTCTTTTCTAGACCTTTACCATACATACACGCACTTCACGACCTCACTACCACTTCTGCAATTTACAACTCTCTTGTCTACAGTCTTTGGACTTGGATCAATTGGATCTTTTATTCTTCTGTTTGTTTTTACATTCGGCACACCTTTTGGCCTCTTGGTTCCTCGCCTGATTTCTCCCGTTTGAGGACCGAGCTTCACTTTTCCAACAGCCAGCTCAAACCTCGCGTTCGGCACGACCTCGAAGCACGACAACAACCTTGACGCGCTTTCCAAGAACATGCATACGATAAATCAAAGATAATCTTGACATCGGAGTTGCTGGGCACATACACCCAGCTTCCAAGTTTCCGATCTTCCCCCATTTCATCAGTTTTCCAAGGAATTGTTCACCCTGGGGAACCATCCCGTGCTTCACAACAACAGAAGACGCCACAAACGCACTGCAGCGATGGCCAACAACAACAATAACGGCTCTTGGGGGGCCACGCCCACGCATACAGAATCTGACGGGACAGGCCTTCAGTCAAGACCCATGGGCTGTAAGGAACCTCTACGGTTTCGCGTGATTTTGTCGCTAATTCATGTCCAGTAAAAATTCACTACACATTTGACAGGGACAGCAAGCAAAATTGCCTTGCTCGATGGCCTCACATACTTCACATTCAGACGATACCCATTGATGACCAGAACTCTATTGGAGTAGTGGATCTCACGACTTGTCTGCAGTCTATTGCCCAGTGCAGTCCGGAACTGGCGGGCGACAGCGAAAGGGACTACACGGTCTATGCCTATGACTACTCGGAGCCGGACACGCCCTTGGTCGGACAGGGCATGTTCAACTGGGCGCTCAACCAGAACGGCAATGGCCCTCCACAACTTGTCACCGGACGCGTCACCAAGAATATGCTAGCAATCTTTGGCCAGGGCATCCAGGAGACCCTCGAGGTCAAGCTGAAGTTGACCGCCATCCCCAAGATCGTCCGGGTTGCCCCCACGGTACATGCACCGACGCCCGTCTCAGTCCACGCCGGCTCGCCGTCCCCATTTCCGCCAACTCTCCAACAAACTTCGTCCATGATGTCTGAGACGAACGAGTGGCACGCCTTTGTCCAGGCGAACCCGAACTTGGGGCCTACCCACAGTGTATCAATTCAGTCTCCGGTTGCTGTACCGATGCAACCCTTCAACCCTACCTATGAGACACAGGGTCAGGTTGTGAACTCGAATTTCCAGACCATGCCGTCAAATGCAGGAAGTCGACCTGGAAGCCAAGCGGGAAGTCGTCCAGGAAGTCGCCCGGGCTCTTCCATGGGACCAGCTACACAATTCCAAAACGCGCCTACTCCACAAGCATCCAGCTTGTCACAAGTGTTTACGCAAAGCCCACAGCAGCAACAGCCTGTGGTGCAACCAGTCAACACATCTGCAAGTGCTCAACCACGTCCTTCATCGAGGCCTTCGTCCAGGGCCTCTACTACGGCTAGGCCTCGAGGTCGACCACGCAAGAATCCTCTTCCGGTCGAGGGCAGCACTTCGGGTTACGAGGATGGTACCGATGGTGATGAGCCGCAACGTACGAAGAAGCGGGCAAAGACGACCAAGGTTGAACGAAGCAATACTGCAAAGTTTGGATCAGCACCAGAATCTCTACGCGTGGCAGCTAGCACCTCGGGCTCTCTACGAAACTTTCGACCTATTGGCCTGGCTGGCGAAGGAGCCCCTGCAAACCATTTGCAAGAGATGCCCAGAGCCCCTACGCCAGTCCCAGCTCAGCGGCCACTACCCGGTCCTGTTCAGCAACACCCACCGCCACCAAGCCAGCTGAGACGGCAGTCCACCTCGAACCTCTCTGAGCAGAACGGTACATACACGAATGCGTTCCTTGATGTCCGATCCATGTCCTTTGGACCTGATGCTAGATCACCTACGGATTCTCTTGCGCCTTCCCCGTCCCAGTACAGTGAGGGACCCAGCCCTGCCGACATTGGCTCTTCACCACCTGTTCCTAGGTCTGTCATGTTCCCAAGCGCGCGATCGAGTCCCGCTCCGTCGAGTCCCATTCTGCCTCCTATGAGGGCGCAGCAAATTGACTCCGGCTTTATGAGCGGCGGAATTGAAGGCAGCCGCCTGGATGATGAAGACTTGAGCAAAACACAAAGTCTGCCGCCTGTGCCTGCTGCAGAGAAGCCAAAGCCAAAAGCCAAGCCGCGGAAATCTCGTGCAAAGAAGCAACAGCCTGTGAAGAATGATCAGAATGAGCAGCCATCGCAGGCAGGCACACTCATAATCCAGACGGAAACCCCTGGACCGCCGGAGCTGTTGCCTACGACCTCGATCTATAATCCGCCCAATCATCAGTCTCACTACCACAAACAGGTGGAAGAGCAAGGGACAACCCCAAAAGACACACCACTACGGGTTGAAAATGTACCTCGTGCGCCCCATAATGTATATCACGTCGCGACACCAGAAATAGTTGTTCCACGGGAGCCTAGCGTGGCCACCGAGGTCGAGAACACCCAGTCACAAGATGACCTGGAGGACCTGGAGAGGGTCCTGATGGGCGACCTTGAGCAGCGAAATGCTCAATACTTCCAGGGCTTAGCTACCAGTGATCATCCCTTCGGCCAAAACCATATACAAATGCAGCCAGACCAGATGAAGCCGACAACCGAGTGCGTCGGGTTGGACCGTGCAGTCGATCCTCCCTCCGTCGCAAGGTCGGGTGACGGGGCCGCCGAAGAGCCCCAACTCCCGCCCATGGTACCCGCGAGTGATCCTAGAGGCACCCAGTCATACGACTTGGGCTCGGAACCAGCCCACCCGCAGACAGACGGTGCTTACAACAAGAATGCTGTTAAGAAACAGACCATCAAGCAAAGACTAGAGGAAGCTTTGGCGGCAGGACAAATGCCCCCGTTCTGTAACAACTGCGGGGCCATCGAGACCCCAACATGGCGCAAGATTTACAAACAATTGCAAACAGGTGCACCAACCTTTCATGTCTACTCAGATAAGCCGGGTCGCGTCACAGCAATCAACATCGTGAAACAAGATGGCCACGGGAACATCACCTCGTACGAAATGGTCAAGAAGTGCTTGGGACCCGACGAGGATAAGAGCGCATGGAGAGAACTCCTCCTGTGCAATCCTTGTGGACTGTGGTTTTCCAAGTGGAAGCAGCCTCGACCGGCCGACAAGTGGGAGAAGGATCAGCAACGTCTGGGCCAGACGAGAAAGAGGAAGGACCCGAGCGAAAAGGGCGTCAGAGCGCCACGGCCGAGAAAGCCGCGCACAAAGAGCGGATCTCAGACCAATCCTGCCTCGGACATGGGTCTCATGACGGATCCTCTGATGATTGATAGTTCTTTCTCGCCCAAGGAAGACTTTGTTCACCCCTTTGGATCGACACAGCTGGCGGGAAATGAGCCGATGGAGAACAGTGAGGAGCGACAGGCGCCTGGATCCAGCCACTCTCGAGGTTCCACGCATTCTAGAGGCAGTGGAAAGTCTCCAGCAAGCCCCATAGCTGTCGACGATGAATTTGGTACGACTAGGCGCCTCCTGTTCCCATCGCCACGCAAAGATGGCGAGCACAAGATTCTGGGCGAAGTTGCGGTTAATCTCGTGCAAACTCCCCATGAATTCAGAGGCTCCAAGACCGAAGAGGGGGTCGAAGGCAAGGAGAACCTGGCCCCGAGAGAATCAGACGACACGGTCGGTCTCTTCGGCACACCTGCACGACCTTCTACGCCACCTCCGAAATCTGTTCCTAGCGGTACTTTCAAGACCCCGAACCGGCCCACGCCAAGCCATCGACCAGTCACTAGAAGTGTCTCCAAGTCGATCAGGTCTGTACGCTCGGTTAGATCCCCGGCCCAGGGTCTTACAGTCCAACGAACACCCTCGAGAACCCCACGCTCTGGCGCGACGGTGCGACGTTCCCCTAGAGTGGCGGGCCTCCCATCGCAGCTCATGGACGACGGGCGACCCCTCGACTCCCCCTTCACCAAATCGATCAACAAACTTCTCTCGGAAGCCAGCGACTTCATGGGGCCAGACCTCGGCGGAACCGACCTCACCTTCGGTAATTTGCCTCATGATCCGAATGCACCACAACCTCCTCTTGATGCTCCGTGGGATTTTGGTCATCTTCTGCCGGGCCCGGACGAGATTATGCCTAGCTCACCACCCACGCTGCAACATGGTCACCACGCCGCCTTTCTCGGACGTATGGCTCAGAATGATGATATAGATATATGGGAGCATTTCCAATCTCTCTGCAACACGAAGATTGACGAGGATGGCCGAGAAGTGCCAGCATAGAAATGCTGAGCATGACACAATCTCGTCTCTTTCCAGCTGGTGTTTTGTTTTTTCAATTGCTTTCATGGTTGCATTCGGCATGGAGTTCAGAGAGGCAGCTCAGTCGGCTGCCTAGGAAATTCTAGTTCAAGCGCAAGCATATAGCGCGAACAGGATAGATAGGAAATAGTTGTTCCATATTGATAAATCAAGAAGAAAATATTTAATATCTCTCAAGTGAAGCCAATTGTGATTCGGTGATCCGTCTATATCCACGATATTAGCCTAGCTACTATAGTGAAGCTTCACTTTTGGTCTGCTAGCGCAGTGGTAGACGTGAGAGGAATGCACTCTTGGTATAATATGTATTGCGTTACTGATGAACTGTCGATGATTCCGCCAACATGTTTGCCGTGCTCACTTGCGCTTTTGCATTAATCAGTGTATCACCCATGTTCTTGTTGTTCAATTCTGCCACGGCCCTATACTGGAATTCGCAATTCGTGCCGTAACGCGCCATTGTAGAAGCTGTGAAGGCGGAGTAATTTTCTAGTCATATGGGAAGCAATATCCTCACAATACAAGCATCATGATCGTCATGGACGACGGTCGTATTGTGAGGATTTTAAGACTCTCAATTCGGTGTCTATATGTACAATGATCTTACAAAAGTCTCTATACCTAGATTATGTTGGTGAGATTGTGTGTTTTCTGCCTTTTGATAACACCAAAATAGACTTTTCAAGAAAAAGATTTAGAAAACAATAGCATGAAATAACTTTGGTTCTTTCTTTCTTCTTTTTTTTTCTTAGAATTTATGTTAAAAACTTCCTTAAGCGGCAAATTTACGTCCTTCGGACAAAACATATTTTGTACTCCGTACGGAGACTTTTGTAAGTATAATATACCTAATAAATACTCTGGAGGTACTTTTTGGGCTCTCCTCTCGCTGTCGTGATGTGACATCACAAGTGAAGATCGAGTTTGTCAATTTCCTACGCCGCCTCTGATATACAGAGCAAGATCAGCGCACGATGATGTGTTGATCAGCTATTAGCCTTTTCTCCGACGCCACGGAAAGCCAACAATGGATTTCCTTCGGGCCCTATCCTGTGAACGTTGCAATTGTTCCCGGGCTTTCGAGAGATGTTCTTCTATGTTCAACCGGTCGCGGTCTGCGAAAGTCCTACGCCCAACGGCAACGACATGCTCAAGGAGCTCAACTGCTCGTTCTTCCTCGCCGTTTCCGAGACATGCAATTGCTAGGCTGTGTTGCGATACTAGCAGATCAGGGTGGTTTTCTGCCAAAGTTATCGACTTGATTTCGACTATTTGTTCCAGTCGTCTAATTGCAACTTTTACCTGTCCCTGTTCTGCATATACCTGTGCCAGATCGTGTTGCGCTGTCAATCGACTAGGATGATCTTTTGCCAAAGTTCTCGACCTGATTTCGACTATTCGTTCCAGCAGTCGCATCGCTTCTTTTATCTGTCCATTTTTCATATATGCATTCGCCAGTTTACGCTGCGCCGAAAGTCGAACAACGCCATCTTCCGCTAGCTTGCTCGACCGAATTTTGACCACTCGCTCCAACATTTGGATTGCATCTTTTGTCTGGTTGTTTTTGTTATATGCCGCCGCGAGCTCCATTTGATATCGCAATTGACTGAGGTTATCTTCCGCTCTCGTTTTTGACGCCATTTCGACCGCCCGTTCTAGCAATGAGATTGCATCTTTTACTTGCCCATTTTGTGCATACGCAATTCCCAGGTGATATAGAGAATCCAGTAGTTTGAAATGGTCTTCCCCAAGATGTTGTTCCCTCCATCGAAGAGTGTCTTCTCCACTAATAACACTCTCTGCGTACCTGCCTTCTTGATACAAAGATTGCCCGACCGCGTGGATGAGATCGTATCTCGTCTCCATTTGTTTCGTCATATCATCCTGCGTTATTTTGAGGGCGTGTGGCAAGTAGTCCCTCTGAATCATGCGGGTTTCCCACCGGGTGCCAGGGAATTTGACGTAGACTTGTTTAAGAGCACTTTCAATTGCAGCCTCGGCTTTTCCGCTTTCTTTCAACCATACGCGAGCTGCCAAATGAACAAGGCTGTGCATATCCAAGAGCTTTCCGTCCTCTCGTCTCTTGACGAAAGAATAGCAAGAAAGTGTG
The DNA here is from genome assembly GCA_022432395.1 of Pestalotiopsis sp. NC0098. Taxonomy (NCBI): domain Eukaryota; kingdom Fungi; phylum Ascomycota; class Sordariomycetes; order Amphisphaeriales; family Sporocadaceae; genus Pestalotiopsis; species Pestalotiopsis sp. NC0098. The sequence continues at coordinate 574,108 of JAJKLJ010000004.1, read as the reverse complement.
CCAATTGCCTCGACCAGCTTCTTTTTGTCGAGTTTGTGGAAGCCCTCAAGTAGTGACTCGGGTATTGCCTTTGGCTCAATGAATGAGAGAAATTCCAGCACGGCAGCAGCGTTTGCGTCGGTCTTCCGAATCTGCTCGAACGTTACGAGCCAAGTGGTTGCTACGGCTCTCTGTGCTTCCTCGTGGATTGTGTCGTCCTTGAGTGCCCGGTTCATCAGATCAACCATGGTTTTCTCCTCGCTTCGGATGAGCCCGAGATACGTCTCAATTGAAATATCATTTCGTACCAGGTAAGCCGCGGCTTGGGAAATTGCCAATGGAAGATATTTGAGTTCGTCGAGTAGCTCCATGGTTTGCTTCTCTTCTCGGAGAAGCTTCTTCGGAACTGAGAGTTTGTACAAGAGCTGCACTGCTTCCTTCGCTTCCATCTGATCAATTTCAAGGACCTCGCGCTGAGGGTTACGTCTCGCCAAATCTTTGGAACGTGTTGTGAAAAGTATTCTCCCATGCTGAGTATTTGGCAAGTATCCGTAAAGACCTCTATGTTTCCTGGAGAAACCGTGCAATAAATCTACATCGTCAGCATTGTCCACGATTATTAGACACTTCCCGGCATCCTTGGATTTGAGATATCTGTGCAATGACACCTTGGGATTTTCTTTGTCATCTTGGATGTGGAGCATAGTTGTTATTTCCATACAAGACTGATGGAAACTTCCTTTACTCAGCGCTGATATCCAGAAGATGGAATACTCTGGTCTGGTCTGCTTGACATCATAGGCAAATTGCAGGGCGATTTGAGTTTTGCCTGCGCCGCCCAGACCAACTAGTGCGACTTCTCGGCGGCGTTTCTGGAACAACTTTTCGACAAGCGCGTCAAGATACCCAACGCGTCTCACAAAATGCTTGTTTTCTTCGAATGGAAGGTAGTAGTGAGAACGGCCTGAAAACCAACATCAGCCAAGTCCGAATATAAGCTGCTCGTTTACTAACTGCTGGGGGGTTCATCCGGTCCAGCTGTGCCAGCTTGCTCCACTTGTGGTCTTGCAAGGAAACTATGGACGAATGCATCGAGTGCTCTCCTGTTTTCTCTCAGATAGTTGCTTGTGTGTGAAGATATTTGGCTTGTCTTTTGCCAGTCTGCCAATGTGATGTCTTCTAGACCTCGTTCGACATTGAAGCGGTAGTAATTACTACCTCCACCGTAGCGATCATCGAGCCTTGTTGCCACCTTCGTTGATGTTGTTGCCATTTTCTTGAGGGCCTTCAGTATGGACAATCTGGAGTCCTTTATCGAGACGATATTGCCAAGGCCGGTGCCTATACTCAGGATCTGCAAATGCTCACGGCCGGGAAACTGGCGCTTTGCCTCCTCTATCAGGACCTCGCATGGATTGTTGTACCCAAATCCCGCGTCCACAAAGTCGATCTTATCACGGCCAAGTTGAATGGGTTTAAAGAAGGTCGTTGCAGCGGATGTCGCCCGAGCAATTTGCCATATTGTACAATCATTGTAAGCAGGGGCTGTGTCATAGGTCGTAAATAAAGTCGGTGAGGTATCCACGTTGTCTTTCGTTATAGCCAGGACCACACTATATTCTGTTAGCGGCCCTGGTACGTAAAGCCTCAAAGCCTTGCCTTTCCTTCGATATACCCTCTCTTTAGTCTGCTATTATGAATATGGCTTTCCTTAGGGAATCAATTCTCTTGTCGATCTGACACTATCTGTGTCCCACCATCTAACATGAGTAAAATGGATATGAGGTAGCTTCTTACGTTTTTGTACATTCGCTGTTTCGAAATCGTTTGTCACCATGCGTGCAAGTATTCGTGGTTGATCGACCTCGACTTCTATGCTCTGCGCATCGAGGTCTTGCGCAATGCGTCTGAACAACTTCCTTGATAGCCGTCTCGAGGGCTGTGGCAGAGTATGCACCTTGAGGCGATGCAAAGTTGAATCGTAATTTGGGTGTGAAGGCAACTTCCCCGACTCGATTATACGCATCGATACATTCTGCAACGGACATGCCTAGCCTGCCAAGCATTATGGCGATGATACTACATTGTCAGATTAACAATGGCCCGTCGAGACAAGAATGGAGGGATCATACATACCCGCCAGTGCTTGTTCCTCCTATCAAGTCAAACCGGTCGCATGGCTTGGATGTTTCCTCAAGTCCCTCCGATTGTCGGATTTTCTCCATGATGGACTCGAGAATCAGAAGGCTTGATTTCCCCCGGATTCCTCCTCCATCTGCGGTTGCGATGGTCAATATTGGTAAGCTTGAGATGCGTGGGAGGGAGTAAGAAGACCTACCGAGAGAGAGGATTCTCAGTGGGGTATCCGTCTCCTGAGACATCGCGAATCACAAGCTCCTTTGTAAGAGCCTGTAGAACCTGCACCTCATCCGAAATTTGTTCTTGTTGGTTGAGCAAGTACATTCAACTTCACAAAATGCATCTCAGCTGCGGGGAAGTTGTTGCCCGGCCACGGTTGGCTGACCAGGACTGACACGTGACTCCAACCGAATGCAGGCCTCAGCCTCACCATGGTTCTAGGAGGATACATGGCCGTGGCCTTTCAATGGCATTGGTCGCTTATCTGTGGTGTGTATTCAATGTAATCGGTCCAAATGGTGAGTGGAAAGGTGCCCAACGCCATATAATAGTGAGATTTGTGGCTTTATGAGCTGCTTGATCGTGAGAGGTCGCCTATTGAAGGATTGTTGGTTTCCAAAGTACCCATGTTGGGAATCATAACCTGAGGATATCGATAAGAAACTTCTCTCTTGTGATAGTTCCTTCCAACTGGGAAAATCGGTGTCGTTCTTCAATGGAGAGCTCTTGCCGTTTGAGAACTTCAAATCCAGGTTTCGACCTTGCGCATCTGGCCGCATCGTCATAGCAGTTTAGTGCCATTGGAAAGTACGGCTCAAGATCTTCGAGATCAGTTAATCCCTAGGTAGGTACTGGACCATACTTAGCTAGGCTTCAACTGATGATACCTTCAAAAGTTATTCCACACATATTAGGAAGACGATACTGCTCGACTGGTAATGCTTACCCTAGAGATAGTGACGGGTCATTTTCTACTTGTATTTTATCACTGACTTCAGTCGAATGGTGCGTCTTCATCCGTGACCCTTCTGAAGCTCGATTGTACAATAGATCCGATGGTTTTAGCTCCTCTAACAATGTTGGTAGAAGCCTATTTAAGGATGAATAACAAGTCAGCAACTGGCATGGAAGACCTCAAATGAAGGCGTTAAATTTTGTGCTTTTCCTACAAGAAATACAGCATTATAATAGAACAATATCGACATATTATACATCACGAATTACGCTTGAATAATAACTAATGAACTCCAGTGCCACCTTCATAAAATCACTGATTCATTATACAGATTATTTCATGTCTGACTCTGTTCAATTCCATTGCGTGCAACATTTGCAATACATATGCATAGAAGGGGTCTTAGGAACTGTAGAACAACACTGTATTCGAGTATCTACCCACTCTCGTGACAGTATACAATGAAAGCACGTTTCGTTCCCGGTACTGATTTGCAGAGGCTCCGCCACACGGGCAACCACGTGGAATCGCATTGATTTCCTAATTCAGAGTAGCCCTGCAAAAGAACAAGGCGTACTTTGAACGCCAGCCATCTTCTTCTTCTCCTGCGAGAGATCATCGAGGCAAGAGACGTCAAGGCAGGGACCCGAGACATGCATACCTTCTTTGGCGGCGCGTTCGTGCAGTTAACCCCCTTACAACGGCACACGGTATATCCTCCTCCACCGCAAATGGTAGGGACCCCCGAGGTGCACGACACATGTCACTTCTGGGCCGTTGTGTGGCCATGCGTTCTCCCGCCGTGACACGAGCACCAATGTGCCTAATCATTATTTTCTTCTTCTTCTCCATGGACCTTTCGGTCTTCTGTCTGCTTATTACGATGTGGCAGTGTTACCCTTTCACCAAACGTCACAGAGGCAGGTAACCGGTGTTCTGTAGATTAAAGAACGCCGACCCTCGCTGGCGATCTCCCGTCGTGTAACACCGAAAGGACCCCGCGCCCCCTGGTTGCGCTGTCATAACCGGCGAGGATTCAGCCAGGGGTTCTCGATGCAATAGAAGGCCCAAAACCTGCATGTATGTCTCACCTCTTCATGTATTGTGCTTGTGTCAAGAGTCATTGGATATTGATGCGTCTGTCTTGTGTGCCCCAGCACGAACACCCCTCTGCAAGGAACGATGATCTCTCTCAGCTGGACTGCATTCAAGTTGATCCGATCTGTCATGCAAGGGCTAGGCTAACGGCAGGATCAACCGAATACGAGCTTTTTTGGTTGGAGGTCCCTTATTCGCCTGTCCAGCAAATGTTATGACTTATGCTCGTGGCCGCGTATACTTACTATAAGCGGTGAAGGTATTGCTATTCTCTTATTCTTGCTTAGACTCAAATGTGTGTGTGTTGAACGTGTCCAATTCTGAAACATATGTATAGTCTAGCATTCGAGAGAGTAATCGATAGTTCCGATTAATGTTTTCTTTTTCCTCACTATAACCCTCCAAGCCGCTGTCAGGTCATTCTACCCGACGAAGTAAGATTGACATGATATTTCTCCCGGGCTTCGAAGAAAACAAGATGTATAGTATGCAAGGCAGTGGACTTGAACATTTCCCAGGTTCTTTTGCCCTGCGTATTGTTGTAAACCCTAGATCTCCTCCGCTTCACATAGGAACCGTGTGGGAACACTGCTTCGGAAGACCCGATGATGTATTGGAAGTACATCGTTATAGCAGGAAGTCCCACAGCATCTGAAACTCCGATCAACGGCGTAGAGTCAGCCAGTCGCAGAGCAACCAGACGACCGTTGGATAGTCTTCTCAAAGGAACACGTTCGCATGAAACATGATTGGCGCACAAACGACTACCCCTTTTGGTTATATTCGCCACCTTTTTCGTGAACCGTGGACTCTCGCCAGGCTTAAATGGTACTTTCCACCTTGCATCTTCAGGGTCCAGGAAACAAGTCAACGGCGACGGTCGCAGATATGGCCACAGGTCTTGGCTGTACTTTTCAACCAGGCGGTTACCAGACTGCAAAGTGCCACGGCGCCGACACTCGCATGTCTTCTTCAACGGCACATTCGGTACCTTGAGCACTTGACCCAAGTGCGGCTCTTCTCGTAGTGGGAAGATATCTATGCAAGTGGAACAAAAGTAGGTTCATTATTAGGTATGTTTCCTTCTACTCTGTCGGTATTCATAAAACTGTATAAGCCGATTTCTTCTTGATGACCAGACACTTGGCACAAGACGCGTGATTATCTATACTCATTAGATTCGGAGGGAGCCAAACCCTACAGCGTTTTGATTGGAAAGCTCGCAACCCAGAGATAGGAGCACACCCAATATTCAACCGCCGGTTGCATTCGGTTCGAAGTCAATCCAGCCTCATTTCCAAGGGGCAAGTTGAACGAGCACCATTTTTATAGAAAGTACAGCATTCAAGGTGGGATCAGTAGGTATGATATGCTCAATTGACATCTCGGACCATGAAGCTACAGCATGGTACTTTGGCACCATGGAAAAGGCTTGGAGATGATGACAGCTTGATTGATTGGAGCCATGTTGACCTGATCTTCTGGGACGTCTCGCAACCAGGCATGATCACGGGTTCAAACATTGGAATGACCATAGACGAGCCTTGGCCCCCAGTATTGTATGCTCGATCATGCTGAGCTTACCCTGCGTACTATGCAATGCTGGCTTTCTAGCTGCACGTCTTGAGTCCAGGGTCCAACGATGCTCTCGTGTACCTTCTTTGCTAGTCTCACAAGTACGGTGGAAAGTTCCGAGTTCCCGTTGGCCGTTGCAGAACTGTAACTATAAAATAGAAATGCAACACTATTATATCGCCGTGCATGCATGAGCCTCAAAGTACCTTGCGGATATTTACTAACTAATCTGAAAGATGACCAATAGGGCTGAGAGGCAGCAAGATGGCTGAAGGTTACAACCATGCACACGGGTCCGGTATGTCGTGTCCTTCACTATAGGTCCATCCTTTGTGGACGTTGCACTATGAACTTTTTATTTTCAGTAGGCGACATGTCTTTCAAAAAGCCAATCATACTTTGAAAACGATTATGCTTATTTTTGATTGGCACACACCCCCTCGAAAATAACAATTCCTGATTATACAAATTGGCAGCATTCAAGTCAACGCTCACTAAGTACCGTTGGGATTTCGCCTTGAATCACATCCACCACATATCAAGCATGATCGACGGCGACATTTTCAGATATAACGTCAAGTCAAACAGTGAGGCAAATTCTCTAGCACTCGTAGCGCTGTTTCGCTTTCACGATGCCGTGTATTTCTGCCTGGACCCTTATTTCTTAGTCGGATCTTAGGTCAGCTTTTGGACCGCCGGACTTTTATCGTCTGATATCTGACGCAATCTGTTTAATAATCATTTTTCAATTATTCACAAACGACGGCGTACATTAAATGATTAGAACTGCCTGTATGATTGGCGTTGTGTTCGAAAAAAAAAAAAAAAAGCAATACGCATTGGATACTGGGATTTATGCGGTCGAGACAAGCGGTGCACTCTTCTTCGAGGCAATGGGATGAATATACGGCTGCACATACTCCATCGACAATTCAACGCAACAAAAAAGTGAAATAATACACGACCACATAAGATAGCCCTGTTGGAGGCCTTGCTCGTATGAAATCATTATTTACATCTCGTTAAACATTCTAAAGACCCGTTTTCTCCCCGCCTCGCTAGAGCACGCCGCCGGTATTACGCCAGGGAACCAGAGGTGAGTCTATCCCTGTATATGGCCGAGGTCCCCTTCGTCAAGTTTCACACCATGTTCAATAGACAAATGGATAAAAGGTGGAGGTACACAAGGACCCAATGACGTCTTTTCTTGTTCCGTGACAGTCCGGTGATTTTCAACCAGTGGAATGACTTTTAGTGCTGATTTTTTGTTGACCTGATCATCCGCGCGCGGTCGAGGAGAGACAGCGCTGAGACGGGGTCTCTTTCGAGATGCAGATGGTGAGTATCATGTCCCGTTCGGGCAATCGAGTCGCCGTTTGAGCTGTTTATACGTGCCTGTCCGATATGTAATGTATAGTACCTCGTCTCTGGTCGACACCTCTCTGCCCAAAACGCACGGCGGCAAGAAGTCGAACTCCTAAATGCAACACGTACCTATGTATTCCCCGACTGCATGCGTGAGCATCGTGGTCCGATGTACGGAGGGACCCTACTGAGCAACTGGTACCGCGGCGGGCAAGACGTATCGAGCAGAGAGAGAGAAGCGCCACCCCGGTCTTATCAAAAGGGTAGCATGTAGGTAGGAGTAGAATCACGAGGTCCCCGACCGACCGACCGACCTCTCCGACCCATGGGCAGCGCCAAGCGCGCATCCAGTCGGCCAGTCGATGGAGGGCAAGAACGAGCGAAGACGCATATACTCTCTCTGTCTCTGCCCTATCCCATATGCAGGAACCAGGGCCGTTTTGCGACTGAGAGGTAGCCAAGCCTTTCCCGGCACGAACCGAGAAGAGAGAATTAAAGTCAAAAACCGTTGCCGCTGTCGTGTGCTTGCATGGGCAGTAAGTAGTAGTAGCATGTACAGAGAAGTATCACGGAAGATGCAAGAAGTAACTCAAGGTACCTACAACCTGCTCCAGCCTTCTCTCCAAGGGCAAGAAATGCCCGGCACTGGGGAACGGCAAGGTCAGAGATGCGTTGATAGAAAAGGTGACAATAGCCCGTATCTCCACGCGGCTCTGCATACCAAAACCTAGCTTATCTCTCTACTCTTTCTCTCACCGCAACTACGCGCCCGCGAAGGGGGATGGGGGTGGCTGGGGAAAACAATAGATATCTCTCATTTTCAATCATATCCCGTTGTTCGTCTATGCAAGGTATACTTAGTTGGCGCGCAGCTAACCCTCCGGGAAGAAAGAAAAGAGAGAGAGAAGGCGGTCCTGTGTCAAAGAACGAAAGAGAAAAGTAGTCCGGGCGGGCTTAAGCGAATTCCTAAGAATAGTCAGGGCTAGTCCTGTTGCGGCCAGCCGCGTGGAAGCCAAAGCTCGTATAGGATGGGGAATTGCGAGAATGAGACAGAAAAGCGCATGTCACGTTTCTGCGCTATAGAGACAGCGAACAACAGCCCAACTGACCCGGCCCTTGCAACCCTGATCTAGCTAGCCACAGAACTTGTCCTTTTTCGTGATTGGTTCCTGCTATAGCCTGTCATCTGCATTTGCACCGGAACATGATTACCGGAATCGACACAGTCGCCCGCCTAAGAGACTGAGACCGGCACTTGGTGATGATCTACGTCATGGTCGCCTGTTTGAGACTTCTTGTCACTATACTCGGCCGAGACTGAGCAACAACACTGGCCAACATGGCAGGCAAGACACAGGTAAGAGGTAAGAAGCCAGCACGTTGAACAAAGAATTAGATGGACAATATTGTAGATGGATCCAAATCACCAAGCAATTAGTATTATTATTAGTTCCCAGAGTTGGTGGGCTTCGTCCGATTCTGTCCGCGTCTGCTGAACAAGAACTACTCTGCCATCCGACACCAACACCACTCGACCTTGCCTGAGAGAGAACATGACTGAGAACATGATTGATCATATGGGGACCTTCCACTCGATTTTCGCGAATTGCCGCTCAAGTAACTGCAGCGCTATCCTGCCACGCTCGGCGCCTATAACTCCTATCGTGTCCAAAGCCAGGACAGCCAACTGTCAAAAGTCCTGCTTCCGTTTATATATCCCATGGACACTGATCGTCCCACCCGGCAAAACAGCTGAATAAAAAAGCAATAAAAAACATAAAACGCCGCCCAATGCATTTGATGGTCCTCGCTGACCACCTTTTTTGTTGTCCCCCCGGTCGAAAAAATTTAAACAGTCGCTATGCAGTTTGGAAGCTGGGTATCGTATAGTTGTAAAATCAAATGCTTTTTTGAGGGAGTGGATGAGATTCTATGCCGTGTATAGAAATCCTCGTAAAATCGTTAAGGAGCGTGCTGTTCTATGATGATGTCTTGGTAAAAAGGAGTGTCTATGATGCTGGTTCTTGGTCTTGACGCCGTAAAGGACTGACGCGGTCAGAGATTATATGCTGTAGTTGCCGTTCTTGTATATTCGTAAGAGAGTGTAGCTCTATCATTGTGTCGATAGGAAAACGTGTCGTAGTATCGTGCGATCCTGTCAAAGGAATGTGTTGTACAATTGCGTCTGTTTGAATGTTGTCGAACAATCATTAGAAAGGTTGGCGAAGGTGACCAGAATGCCGCCTGGTGAGCTCCTTCTTAATTTGAGGTTGAATGGGTATCGATGAGGCGGAAGAGGAGTGGCGGTGGTAGTGGTGGGGTTGGAAGGTGTGCGGCGACATGAACTGAGGTGATGTTGCGGCGGACAGCGACAAGGGGCTGGCAGCTCGAGGAATGGCGTGGTGGTGCACGTCGGGCTGGAGGAATGGCGAGTAGGCATGCTGGCCAGGTTGAGGTGACAGGACCACAGGTGTCGCCATCAGATCCTGGGACGCAGAATCGTCGAAAGAGTGGATCCTGAGTGGCACGGTCAGAATGTTGTCTTGGGCCGCCGTTGTGGTGATTCGTGATCTAGATCCACACGGCCTGATTTGGATTTGGAGAGACGAACCCGATGCCAAAGTTGTTGCACCCAGTTGGGCCAAGGGGAGGATACCCTGTGAATCCGCCATCGAAGGAACCGTATTCCTCGGTGTCGCTGTACACGATTGAGCCCTCACCGAAGGTCGAGGATGCTGGGCTGTAGCCGCCATACGAAGGAGACGGGATGCTGAGGTACTGTCCGGCCGCATATGGGGACGATATCGTCAAGGGGCTGATGGCATTGCTCGTTTCGTGCTGCTCGGGCACCAACGTCGACAGGTCCTCGGTGCTCCAGCTGAAAGGAGGGTTCTCGCCGTAGGGCAGGTACGAGTTCGTCGAAGTCGGCGTGCCCTGGGAGACATCGTCGGGAATGTAAAAGTTCGGGGTGTTGAACTGGGGAAACGATGGCGTCCGAACAGGCTCGTTCCATCCCATGCGGTTGCGGAACTCACGCACGGTGCTCATTGGGAAGTCCATGAGCTCGAGGGGTGTTTGCAAGTCGCCTTCGTACATGCCAGATACCTTGATCGAGTGCAGTCGGCGGGCGATCTCCTCGACAGGCTGGATGGAGAGGCTGCCAAAGTAGGCAGCACCAATCTCGGGGAACAGACGCTCCATCAAGATCGCGGCAGTGTAGTAGTGGGCGATGACGATCAGGGCACTCGGAGAAGCATTGTTCTGCTGGATGCAGATGACGGGAAGCCAGAAGAGCCAGGCCCTCAGAGGCTGGAGCCGGTCAAACTGCTCCGAGACGGACTGGATGGCGCTGACCTTCTTAGCACCCTTGAGGAACGAGGTCAACTGCTGTGCGAGCTTGACATCTTCCTTGTTGTGCTTCAGGTGAGTTTCGACCTTCTGGACCTGGGCGATCATGCGCTGGAAGGCCTCGAAGTCTTCCTTGCGAGGCTGGTTAGGCTTGTGATCCGGGGTTGGAGAAGGAGGAGCCGTCGGGAAGGTGCTGCTCTCGTTGATGAAGTCGCCAAATTGAGACTCGTGCTTCCAGTGCTCCATGGCATCGATGACCTGTTCCGTCTGTTAGCGTCACTGCTGTTGGGCCTTGGAAGACGAGTTTTACTGACCGATGAGGTTCCTTGCATGAGCTGAGTCCAGCTTCGCCTGTACGTATCCTAAATTAGAAAATAGTCCCACGGATAGATGCATGATGCATGCTTACCAATCTGTGGCCTGCCATGAGAGCACGAGCGAGGCTGCCAAGACGGCGTCGGAGGTCTCCCGCGAGAATGAGTTTATGGCTTCCTGCAGACCCTTCAGGGCACTGCCACGGTGCACGTAGGCCATGTTTCCAACCATTGGGCAGTCGGTGAGGAAGGCAATGTGCATGGCGGAGAAGGCAAGAAGCGCCTCCATGACATAGCGGTGGGTGGCGCCGATCTTCATAATGCTGTCTCGGGAGTCAGCAGGAACGTTAGACAGACCAAAATAAGGAGACGCACGTAGGGATTTGGCGAGTCCACAGAGTGAAACCGCTGGCATCGAGGTGGCCGCCGAGCTCGTGGCAGATGGCTGCGAGGTGGTAAAGCAGACGCAGCTCCTCGTTGGAGAAGTACTGCGGGTCAGGCGCAGGATAGACGTTGAGGCTCGGGAAGGGGAAGATTGCGGTCATTCTCCAAGAGTTGATGGCTGCCTCGATGGATTCGTTCCAGAGCAGATCAGGCTTGTCCGGAGTAGCGGATCGGTCGTCGGCCACGGGAACATCTTGGTACGGGCACCGGACCTTGTGCTTGGTGCAGTTGCGGCATTGAGGAAAGTTCTCGTCGCAGCGAATGTGACGACGTTTGCTAGACGCAGCCAGTTAGTACAAGTACAGAATTGTATAGTAGGATGGGCAGATGTGGTATGACATCTCTACATACCAGTTCTCGCAGCCTTTGCGCGACTTGGTGTGGCTGCGACGAGGAGGACCACCGCCGGGACCAGCCATTTTAGCAGCTGAAATAAAAATTAAAGTTGTTGTTGCGAGAAAATATGAAAACGCAGCACGAAAGCGAGGCCGTGCTGAGTATGGAAAAGCGAGCGAATGGGTGTTTGGTGTGGATAGGATCTACGCAGATCTCCTTCCTTAGGCAATACACGAAAGTTGCAAGGTAACTTTGGCTGGTCTGGCGACTACTGAAGTTTTGACATGAAAATGTCGACGGTAGTCGTTTTCTTGACAGAAAGCACAAGAAGCGATCGTGGAAGCTTCTTTTGACGAGCAGAGAGTAGCAACTTTGGGTCGACAACACTGGTTGTAGGTGGCGCCGTTTGGGTGGGTCTGAATCGATAATCCAAATGCAGAGTATAACCTTTTCCTCGTCGACTTTTCAGAAAGCGACCGAATATCTCTTGAGCTCTGTTTTTTTTTTTCTTTACCACCAAAAGGTCACACGCTATTGAGGGCCGGACGAAGCTGATCGAGTTGCGATGGATAATCGGTTCCTCTTTCTTTTTCTTTCTTTTCCTTCTTCAAGCTGCAGTGCTGTGTTGTTGATGGTTGACCTGGCTTATTCTCTGGTTTGCTTTTTCGTGGCGAGAGATGCGGTTGTTGTTGAGCAGCTGTTGATATACACCGTAGATGGTGTGGTTGACAAGGGCCCGGGAGGATGGGTTGGTTGATTGACTGATCTGCTTCCGGGGTGGGCTACTGAGATATGATTGACACTGACGAAGATGGGTGATTTTCGAAGGTGACGAAACACTTTCCAGTCCAAATACTCTCTCCAAACACAAAAAAAGGGAACAAGCGAATGACAGGAGTCAACGAGGACTTCCTAAGAGGAGGAGATTTGGGCTAAAAAGCGAGTGTGGGTTGAGATATCGAGTAGCTGACGCTGCGGGAGAGTTGATGATAGTTCAAAAAAGGTGGGATGAGTTTCGCTGGGGGGCCCGGCGGCCATAATAAATAAAAACCGGCCAGCATGGGCAAGCAAAGCGAGACAAGAGAGACACACAGGCAGAGCCCATCCATCCGTCTGTGTGTGGTGCAGGTGGTGGGCGGTGCGGCAGGAAGGTTGGCCTTGGCTTGCTTTGGTTTGGCTTCAGCGAGCGACTTGACTTTCCTATTCCCTAGGGCGACATGGGGGGGGGGTCTGGTGGTGCACTCGAAGTGCTGGCTGGTGCTTTGGTGCATGTGGTGCGGTGCGGTGGGAGGAGGAGAGGAGAGGGAAGAGAAGAGGTACACGGCCAATGTAGCTACAGCGCTATGTACTCCAGAGGGCGGAGGAGTACTTGGTGGAGACCCAGGCCGTTAGTTGCATAATCGTTACCTTAGCCATGGTGACGGGGGTTGCTTCTGGGGCCACCAGGGTCAACGGTTGCAGAGGGCCTTGCTAAGGGCATGTAGCATGCTAAGTACCTTGCCTACCTACCTAACAATCTTTTTTTCCCTCTCTCTTGTCTCCCCTTCCTATTACCTACTGACTGGCATTCTGCAGGCCCCATCAGTCCGTACCGGCGCTCCGACAGACAGCCCCAGCCAGCGGGGAGGAGATGGGAGACCACAGTGGATATGGGTCCCCTAGGGGGGGAGTATACCGGGGGTGGGAGGCATTGCGATGAGATGAAATCCTTGGGACATCAGTTTTGGGGCCCGAAAAGGCTACCTACGGTACCAGGCCACTTGATTGATCATCGATGACTGGTGGACTGGGGTTTGGATGGCAGGAAGAAAAAAAAAAGTGACAAACAGCAGCAAGACAGCGAGAGATCCATCCCAGCAGGACAGTCAGCTAACTCTGTTCGTCCGCTCGGTAACTTGTCAAGTACCGAACAGGCGAACGGCGGGCGTGGAATGTACCCTAGAAGGTACCGTATCCTTACTGCGCCCGGCCTGGAGGTTACGTCGCATGCACACAAACTGGCACTTGGAGTCTCGTGCAGACTGGAAACATCAGGTAGCGTCCATTGAGACTCGATTCTCCGGGCGCACCACCGCTACACAACGGTCCATAACTTATGAATTCTATAATAGGCATCACAGATGGATATGCCCTTCTCAATCGAGATGGACCAGGGACATATATCGCCAAGGGACTGTATAACTGCTATACAGCATCTCCATACCGGCATAATATATCATCTATCCAAGGAAGGGTTCTCCGCTCATCGCAATCTTCTCAGCCGGTATCGCAAAAATCTGTTTCAGCATCCGTGAAGTGGTATATTATTATCTTTCAGCTGTTGAGCGGGACAAGTCAAACCATACCACGTTGTTGGGTGTCAAAAAGTCATAATAGTCATACCCCGAACGTAGGGCCAATTCGCCGTCACAGTGGAATCATAGCGTAGCAGTCTTGTCCCATCACTCCCACCTTGCCGGCCCAGGGAGCGAAGAGTGAGTGAGTGATTCGACAGCGCACGTTTCCCAATGCGTGATCCTACTTCTTTCTACCTAGTAGTGGACTGCCTTAGGTTTTAGCTAGCAAGAGAGAGGCCCAAAGCCAATTCACCCGGCTCCAATCGAAGCTCGCCAGGAGGCGAACACTCGCATCTTGGAGCTTGGGCTGCATGCATATGGACCTACCTAGAGGCTAGACAGCAGACAGTAGGTACAAGAAGAGAAGGAAAGAAAAAGCACAGGCGGCTCTCCCACCAGAAAGAGAGAGAAATGTATGTAGGACCACCCCGTTACTGAGGTAATCGCCTCTGTGTTTTACTCCGGTACAAGATCCAGTATGCAAGCCACGGCTGGCTCCAAGGCTTAAAAAAAAAAAAAAAAAAAAAGAGTCCACCCACGCCGTTGAGTCAACCGCTTACACTCCAACCCGTTGTTCCGTCGCTAAAGCTGACACCGGGCTACAAAACTGTCTAGCACCGTCCGACGAGGGATCAAAATAGCAAACATCAAAAATGACGGGTAGGCGACGGCGCAATGAAGATCATGTTTCCCATGGCGGGCGGGTCTCACAGCACATCCCCCGTTCGTTCGTTCGATCGTTCGGGCGGCTTTCCTGGTCTTGACGTCTGGTATAGGTAGTAGTAGTTTACTCCGAAGCAGAGGGGAGCCCGGAAAAAAACACAAGCGTCGGGCACCATCCAAACGGGGCAACAAATCAATCGTGGCTGTGCGCAGACTTATTGATTTGCTGCGTCCCTGGGTTCGCTCGCTCTCGTGGTAGGGACGAGAATATTATCAACTATGCATAGCGCCGAGCGAACCACTGACGATAGAAGACGAGCACTGAAGATCGTCACCGGTCTCAGCCGACAATAGACCGGCCCTAGAGTATTGGTTCTTGAGATGATGCACTTGCCCCCCGTCCGACACAGACAAGTGTGCGATCGTGCTCTGCAGTCTCAGAGACACCCGATTGCCGTGCATAACTAGGTATGTAGGCAGGCTAGAGTGCCTGTTTAGGTGGTGGGAGGAATGCTTGTGTGAGTGGGTGGCACGCATCCCGTCGCCGCCTCACCTGTATATGTGGTCCTATCAAGCAGTTCGGGGGGTTATACTGAGCCGTCATTCCGGCGCGAACATAGTCTAGCAGCCAGCCAGTAGAAGGCGGGAAGAACAAAAGGTCTGTGTCGTTGCGCTCGCTGCTTGTGAATTGAATGCATACATACATACATACGCGCATGTATTTTTTTCGCCGACCGCTCATCACGCCACAGCGTGGCATTCGAGGCACGTCTGCTTTGCAATATTGATCATACGCTTTGCATGCATATCCGTGCCTCGTGACCCGGGTTGCAAACTCACAATTGGGCTCTCTATGCTTGCGCCGCAACCATTCGGGTGGTTCTCATAGCGATCCAATCAGGTGTGTCGGCGAGTTGATACCGCCAGTGTCCTTCAGATGTTTTCTCATCATGCACTGGCATGGCCCGCTAATTCTTGCTCGGGACAAGATAGTCGAGCACCTCGGAGCTTGGAAGTATGGAGTAGGCAGAGCAGACAGCTCGACTTGTTAGGCGCTCGCTAAACCTGATATCGCTACTCTGCCGAAGCGTACACTTTTCTATCCGCTTCGAAAAGATGCCCTAAAGGGGCTTAAGTCCCTTAGTTTCAGGTGAGCAACTCGGGTGCTGCTCGGGTGAGGGAAACGTCAAAGCTGTCAATGACTTGCGTAGGTAACGGGAGTGGGAATGACATTTGTCATGTCAAGGTGACGATGGAGCCACTGGGCCTCCCGAGATTTCGGCGTGGAAGGTTACTAGAATGCGTCGCTAATGAGCGTATAGAGACGCATTACCAATATTTGATCCGACAAACTGCCATTGCAAGGCGGTTGAGTCTAATTGACAAACTTATTGGTCGCCTTGGATCAGCCGCTATATTCGTTCTCCGAAATATAGTTTATTTTTAGGCCACTGCACCCATCGTGGCCGTGGCATTGCTGTGCAGGTATATCACGTTACTACGAGTCGTTAGCCAAGCAACCCGCTGCTGTAGCCTCCCGATGGAAGACATCAAGAAGAAACATACATGGACGACAACGTGAACAGTAAGGTACGTGTTGGTCTCGGTGCGTTCCGGGATCGGCAGCGCTTGCTGCAGCTGTGAATGGCTCAACCTGCAGACCTAGGTGTGCAACTTTGGCAACGCTTTCAGCACAATTGTGGAAGTGGTGCCAGAAAAGCCCGAAGCGGCAAAGTCATGCCAAAGAGAGTTATGCTAGTAAGCAGTCGGCGGTCTTGGCATCGAAGTCCCCTGATCCCTTGAATCGTCCAGGGTTTGGCTATAATCCTAGCCCCCGAGGGCTGCCGGACACAAACCCATCAATCAGAAATTCGGGACAGGGGGATTATGTCATATCCTCGGTCGTCCACCTAGGGACGTCATATTATGTTTATTATTTTTTCCCATCTTTTGAGCTTGGGCAAGCGTTGCGAACCAAACAGCCGGAAGATCGTAGTGCATAGCCCTTAACTCCCCGTCGCGTTGTTGAGGCGCGACTGGGTCCTGGTCCCATCGGTATCACGATGGAACGTGGAGTTGTAACGTGAGATGCCGGTGCACCACCAGAGGCACGGCTGGACCGAGCTTCTTCTCTTCCTGACTTGCTGAAGTTCGTCGCGCCGCAAAGGCGCTGTCAGGCGGCGCCCGCTGCGAATCACCACAGAGCTGCTGCTCACTGTCGATTGTGGCGTGATGAGCCAGAGTGATTCACCCGCGGCGTAGTGCTGAGCGAGCCGAGACTAATGCACAACAGGAACCGTTTGAAGTGACAGCGAGTAACAGATTGATACCCACGATCCCGTCAACAACTACCAGCTTAGTCAACCTCGTCACCGGGGCGCCAAGTAGTATAGAGCTGCTGTTTGCCTATAGCAAAGTCATAACAAGAGACAACATCGCAGCAGCGCCCGTGCCATCGGCCCTGTTATCTGTTAGCGGTTCTTGTCAGAGGCGCAGAGAGCTGGCCGAAATCTGCCGCTCGGAACTATGGCCAACTGGGGAGAAACTTTGAGAGCAGCCCCTAACCTTCTCCGTGCCTTAGTCGGGTATGGAGTCGCATATCTCTGGGTGATGGGGATTGCGATCTTTGTCTGTGACGCGCCCACGGTATTTTCTCAACACTAAAGTCGACGTTTGGCCCTTTGGGTTGGATCTCCCCCAGCGTGCGACTAGGGGTCCCTGACAGGTCTTCCAGAAAACCCGATCTGACCCATGGATGTCCCTATGACGATTGCCCATTCAGGTAGGATGAAACCGTGGTTTCTCGTATTCTTTTGACGGGTCTCGCAGCATTACCCCGGCTCTCCCAGCTGCGAGACCTGTGAGACCCTGTCACCAGAAGCGCGGATTGCCCAACTTCGACTGGTCGCCTTTTGGGTGTGGTGAAGGAACCCCGGAACCCCTGCTCGAAATCCCTGTGTCTGAAAATGAACGTCATGATCCGCAACCCACGGCATCTCAACGGTCGTTGGTCATTTTCTCCAGGGTCCTCTGGGGCTCAGACGGCATTCTGCTCATAATCTACTCCAGATATCACGTTGTGTCCTGAGATGCTGGAAATTTGTTGTCTTCATGCGCGTTAGTTCATGCATTAAGTCTTTGTCATATCACATTCCCCTTCGGCGTGCCTGCCTGGAAGGAATGGGGAAATCCAACGGTGGTAGGAGCGTCCCGCGGTCTTGCTACCAGAGCAAGAAAAAGATTGAAAACCAGACATATAGTTCGCACTATGATCACACTAAGCAGCAGACATATCAACCGACGCCTCGTTAGATGCACAAGAAGCCGGCGCGCTTTCCTCACAAGCGAAAGTGGGGGCTAGCCGCAAAATTGAGTTTCCCTGACCACCTTTTTACCCATCGCCCACCAAAGCCCACCACAGACGACCTCGCACCGATCAATTTTTCTTTTCTTTCCATCCCCTTTGTCCGCCTCGCTCTGCCCAGCTTGAAACTCTCCAAGTGTCTAAGAAAGTTTGAAAGAGCGCCGATTGAGCATATGCGAATCACCACGTTTGGCATTCATCTGCAGGCAGGCAGACAGACCTGCAAACAAAACAAAGCGACGAGATGATGGTTCAAGCACGGCTACCCGACCTGACCTGCCTAGGACTATGCTATGATCATAAGCAGTGTGGCTGTGAGCGTTCCTGTGGGTTGACTTCCCGACCGGATGGCCTGCAAAAACGCGAGTCATCCACCACACCTGACGGGAGCAACCAGTGACGGCGCTGAACTTCGGCAGCATGATTTAAGCCGGAACGGGCTCTAGTTTGTTTCTATTTTTGTTTCAAGCTTCTTGTTCCCTTCCCTTCCCGCTCTCTCGTTGGCTCGCATCGGCCGTTTTGTGTAAGCCACCAAGAGTTAGGCACCCATTTTCATAAAACTTGTGCTTCCCTCTTGGCCACCACGGCGTGCTGATTCATGCCATTGCCCTTTCGCTCGAGCACGCACGCACGCACGCACTGGCTGGCTGCTTGGTCCAGTAGGTACAGCCTCAACATCATTCAGCTCAGCGCATCGCATCGAACCTCATCTCACCAGAGTGGAAACATACAACGTTCCATGCCCCTATTCCGAGTTGACTGACGTCTGCCGGCGCGCAAGCCAAGTCGTTGACAAGCCCGGCACTCGCTCTGCTGCTGGGCTGTGGTGAGGTCGCTGTAAGATTGATGATCAATCTTGGTGAGAACGCCAGTCCTATTCCACACAGCCTTTCTCGAACACGCATGCACAGGCAATTGAATACTCTCAATCGCAGCCCAATTGAGCCCGGTGCTCTTGGAAGTACGGTACTCGATATTGCCACATGCTCAATATTCTTCTTCATTTTAATTTCTTTTTCCCTATCCGCAATGCAATATTTACATGCACAGCACACATGTACCAGAGCACACACATACCATACATGCAAACAGACGACGCAGATTGAATAGTATAAGGTAAGGTACTTTACATCCATATCGGTCACCCGTCGCAAAGGCCCGCAAGTGCGTACTGAACCTGCAGCGCGGCATTTCCGACTTTCCACAGGTGCAACTTGACCCTCCAGCCCCAAGCCTGGCGAGCGGAAGATAACCTTCAGGTCTACCGTAGTGGAGCTCAGCCGGCGGAAGGCATGAAAGGCAGCGCCAGCTGGCGGAAGCGCCTTTTCAACCAAGCGAGCGGGTGTCTGGTTCTCGTGGCCGCCGCCGGCTCTAGGGCAGCAATGTCTTTGTCCTACGACAGCTGCAAATCGACTGACGCCACGACGTGAGAAAAGAATAGAGAGATCTCCCGCAGGGCAGGGGATTTGCAAGCAATGGCCTCGAAGCCCGGCCAGGCATGCTCAGTTCAAGCTTTTGCAAGGCGAGACAAGACGCTACCACATATAGGATACATGGTCAGGGCCTTGGGGAAGATGCTGTTGGAAACCGGTCCACGATACGTACAAGGTCGGTCTTCGAAGCGGTGAGCAGATTACTCGCATTGGCTCAGGTATGGATGTCTCTCGGCAACCGTTGTGATACCTCGCTCTGCTGTGTATGTACGTACATGCATGGCCCAGGAAGGAAACTATTCAGCCATCCCAGAGCAAAGGTGCCCAATCAGATGGCCACAGCAGGGGTTAGCGGCATCGACTTTGGGGGGTTCCATTGCAAGCTACGATGCTCACTGTGGAAAAAGTCGGTTCCGACGCGACCAACAAATGAGAGAAGAGCAGAGACAAGATCTGCCAGTCTTGTCTGTCACCTTTGTTCAGCGGGGCCGGTCGCTCCTGGTCGTCTAAATGTGGAGAAGGGAGATGCTGCGATGCAAATAGTACAGGGATAATATGTATAGAGGTCGCTTGCGCTTGGCAAGATCCGGACAAGGTCTTGCAATAATCCCAACTATATTCCATTCACATGAGAGAGGGGCCGACACAGATTACAATATCAGAGTCACGCGATGGGCTCATGTCGAAAGAGGTTTGTACATATCGCAAGCCATGGCAAGAAATGCCCGCCTTGCCGGCCTTGCCTAAGGAGGTACGGTACTATGATTTGATGACTTGCCATGCTTGTCATGCCAAAACACACTGCCGTCCGTGCCTGAAAATCTGTCTGCCAAACGTTCATTTACTTATTGCTTGAGTTTTGGTTAGAGTTTCGCGCCGCCCGAGTTTGGCACTGCATGACTAAGGTAGATAAATAGTAATCAGTAAAGGGTACCCTATCCAGCCTTTGCGTACTAATGTGTGCCCTAGACAGAATCAATCGATATGTTGTTTGTTTGCCATGGCCATTTTATGTAAGGGAATGTCGGTTGCAGAGATTGACGCTGGGGCCCTGGGTGTACCCAAGGTACATAAGGTAGTACATCAGGCTGTATGGAAGCGTTGGAATCAAGGAACAAAATGGAAGAAATATTGGAAATCATGCAGCAATGCTGCTATCGTCCATGACGACACCGCTTGCGGCTTCCCGATGTCAGAAAGAAAATGGAACGCAGTGAGCCGGTTTGCCAACTGTTTTTTGCCAATAGTGCCGCTAGGAAAGAGCAGTCTGAGTGCCAAGCCAATTAGTGGTCTCTCTGGCTCTGTGTATTTTTTTTTCCTTCAGATCCTACCCACCGGACCTGCCCGGGCAGCATTATTCATTCTCTCGTCCTCTCGATGCTCGCTCACACAGTCTCTTCTCGCCAACATCAACCACTCACAAGTGTCCGATCTCATGGTCGTGTGGTCTTGACTCTCCCTCATGGCGGCGCTATTGCCTACTCTAATTGTTTATTTGTCCTCCGGCCTGTCTAACTCGTTGACTACTCCTGCTGCCGAGACGGGGTCGGAAGACCATTCCACTTGGGAATGAACTGTCACAGCACTAGGCATCACGCTACAGAGTAAGGTTAAACTCGGAGTTCCTGCCTTTTGCTGCTCATTCCTGGCCAAAATGGTATCGTGCCAGGCCCCTTGCCACTGCCTCGGGTTAGCAGTTAGGCTACCAGCTAACTAG
Organism: Pestalotiopsis sp. NC0098; assembly: GCA_022432395.1. Lineage (NCBI taxonomy): Eukaryota > Fungi > Ascomycota > Sordariomycetes > Amphisphaeriales > Sporocadaceae > Pestalotiopsis > Pestalotiopsis sp. NC0098. The sequence goes on along the minus strand of JAJKLJ010000004.1, from coordinate 553,042 downwards.
CAGCTTGCGGCTCTGCGCTGGATATTTTAAAGTTTTCTGCTGTCATCGGCCCACTACCCGCTTTTCATTATTCACTTCTCCTGGGTTGTACCCAGACTACCATGGCTTATTTGGCGGAGTTCACCTGGTAATCTTATTTACCTCTGCACTTTTTTTTTTTTTTTTATTCTTTTTTCGCATAGCCATCTTTCCACTACTTTCCTTTTTCCGGTAATCCGGGCATTGATCTTGCGCGCCCGAGCTTTCCCATCGGAGACATCATACCGAGGTTCAACCCCATCCTTACGGCCCAGTTCCGTTGCGATGCAAATCACCTCCAGCTCAGGCCAAGTACCACCTCCACACCGAGACCTGCGGCGGTACCGCGCTCAAGCTGGTGCCAGGCTTGGGCAGGGTCGAACTGTGTGAGCGAGGAGACCCGGGCTGGCACGGCGCATCTCCTCGCACAGCCCTGATCGGACATCGCCCGATACACGCTCATAACTCAGGCATGGGTCACCGTGATACAATACAATGCACCTTGCTGGGCCCCTCCCAAAATGGCCATCGGGTTCAGTCGGCCAGTAACAGGCCAGAAAAGGCAAAGTTCGTCTCACGATCTGTGATACAGCAACACCGGATCTCAGTGGCCGATCTCGACACACGGTCCGCTGCGTCAAGCAATTCTCCGATGGCCTTTTTGCTCCTTTGCGAGACGACCTTTTTCTGCCATGTGCGGCTGTTGCGGGATCTTGAGCAGGAGAGGGGGATGCAGGTTGATCCGTTGTCGGCAGGAAGAAGAAAGCAACAATACTGTCTAGCAACTAATAACTGCCCCTGCTCAATCGATCAATCGAGCAATCAATCTCGAATGCTTCTAGATACGCGGCGTCGATGCCCCTACTTCGTACATGAAGATCATTTACCAATAGATGCTCGGAAGATGTTGGCATTTGGTCCGAGTCGGCCAGTACAGAAGTTTCAGCGCTCATCTTTATTGAAGCCAGGGGTCCAGATCAAATCACAGCAAGGCAAATTTGGCGCTCCCCGCCAATGTCACGACCACCTTGAAACTATGCAGCAAATCATGTCTCGAGATACCTCCCGAGATTGCTGTCGTGTCAGCTTGAGTGCATGTAAGAGATCTTTCAGGAGTCAAATGTTCTGCTATACTCCTTCTCCTTCTCGCACCCTCTCCCCATCTTCATTTTACTTGGCGAGACCCGGTGACGCTTGCCCGGTGCATCCGTCCATACACAGTCTACGTGAAGGGTGTACAATCGTGCCGGCTGTGCTACGAAGCCCTGGAGACCATTCCAACATTTCCCATACCGCTCTTCCTCACCCCCGTTGCAATTCCACAAGCTGGATAGTCCACAGTCCACAGGAATAGAACATTTTGACTCGCCAGTTTACGAAGTCGAGCAAGAACGTATGCCTAGATAGGCCAGAGCTTCAGGGCCACGTTACGTTGCGATGGACCTATTTCTCAGTGCGAGAACTTTGAGGGTAGGGAACAGATTGGAGCACGTGATATGGAACTTCATTTCAGCCCTTTCTAAGCCACCACCCGAAGGCGTGACGCGACAGTCGGCCAAACGGTCTGTGGGAGCAACGAGAATCCTATGTTGCATTGCCAATGCACGTCATATATGGCCAAATAAGCTCTCGCCATTGGATTGCCATTGGGTACAGTATAGGGCCATACAGGCATATCTGCATAAGTGATCTCACGTTTCTTACCACAAGGCGGCTGAGCATGCAGCTGAGCTGACCGCCAGCAGGTAAACGCGCGCGTGATACGGCAATTCTGCAGCAGGAACAGATTATTGCAAATCCAAGGCTGAGCTCTTTAGCGAAGTAGGCACTGTGCTTGAGATCGCTTCAGCTCTGCTCTTGAGCGGCGAACCAAGTATTACAGCGGCGCTGCGAGGCGGCACGCGAAAGCCATCGGTAGTATCAGCCGTTGAGGTTTAGACGTCTTGCAAGCAAGACCAACAACAAGGCCAATATGGTTGACTAGATTCGGAAATTGTTCAGCACCTCACCTACATCGTACCTCCTACTCCGAAGTCTTTCGTGTGGAGAGTAAATCTCACGACTGAATCGCGCGATTGGAATCTACGGTATAGCACAAAGTATCTCCAGCCGTTATTGCAATATGTCGCGGCTTGTGGAGAAGGTACTCGGGATAGCCTTATTGAATATGGCCGTTGAAACTCCCAAGGCTCGTCCGGCAGTTGAGTCCTGAACCCAGCAGTCTGTACGGAGTACCATGTATATCCAATGCTCGCAGCGAAGGTGCCGAGTCAGGTACCGGCAAATTCACTGGCCTAGCGCGCGGATGCTCCCTCCAGGTGCATCAACAAGACCCCTACGGAGTACCTGAGTAGGTACCAGAAGGTTAAGATGAAGAACTCCATCCATCGCTGGGCGCTGCATGGCGTAGAGAGGACGAGAACCGCATCTCGACCGTGAAGGGCAATCCCTATGTAGGTACCATGTGTACTTCGTACATGAACCTGCCTGCCGGTGTGAGTTGTCTCGATCGAAGACCGAGCATCCCGGTCCGCCCTGCAGACTAGCAACTCCATAGTCCACATGGCAATTCCGTTCCCCCATGCTGTCAAATAAGCAACATGGCAATGGAAAGGGCAAAGATGAGGTTGTCCAGCCTGAGGATCCGCCGGATGGTGCTGCTTGGCCACGCACTAGGAGCAGTTGAATGTTGACAGCAGAGTCCAGACAGGCTACCAAGTGGTGCACATGGGGAACACGTCTGTGGGTGACCTACTCGGAACGGTATATGATCGACGTCAATATCATAGCACGGAGCATGCGCCGCGGATAGAATGTCGCGATTTCTCTGGGTCTCGGGCAATTGCCGTGAGTTGGAAATGAAGTTGAAGTCTTTCTAGCGGGCCACTAGAACGAGATTGAGATTCCCCGAGACCCGCCGGCGCTCGGAGCCGGATCGCCTAATGACACTGCGCCCTGCTGCTGGAGACTCCGGGATCTAGCATGGACGTTTGACGAACCGCTCCATGCTTTCTCTGCACTTTGACACTACACACCAGAGAGACAGACTGATGAAACTCCTGTCTTCCCGGCAGGTAGGTAGGGACAGTAGGCTACTACATAATGTACATACTACTTACTAGCCCGGACTAAACCCGTTTTGTTGACATTACGGTAGCTCTGCCACCTACCAGTCAAACCACAACAATACTAACAAGACCCTCAGCAAATGGTCCGAGTTTCATGCTCATGTCAGCGGCTGTTTCTGAAAGGCTCCAGCTTTCTCACACAGTCCTGACTCCTGCCTGCCGTCCTTCTCCCGATGGAGGGCCCGCTTGGGCCCCATTTCGCTCATACGTCCTGCCGGGTATGGTACATTACGACATATATACACTAAGACGAAATGGCCCTGGGTCGCAAGCATTGATGCCAAAATTGATGCCAGAAATCTGCGCGGGCGCTGGGATGTGGATCCGTCGTACCGTCAAGTCCGTAGCGCCTGTACCGCAAACTCCGGCGGCGGGCAAGGAAAGGACGGCTGAGCGGATGAGAATGTGTGTGACGGGCTGGCTAGGTGACCACTGACGGCCACTCTTCTCCCTCATTGCCTCCCCTACCAGACGGTACTACCTCCTCTTCTGGACTGCCGAGCCCCTGTCAAACAACTGTCTAATCTATGGGCATGAGCATTGGCATGGCATGGCCCAGCACAAAGGGCTGCGAGCTGCGAGCTGCTGCGAGGGAGGCAGAGGAACTCCGTGTACAATGTGGGAATTGCTCTGCACCATATCAAATATCGCCCTCTCTTTGCGGCTGCTCTCCGGAAATCGACCAATTGCCGCTGGCCATGGCCGTTCTCTAACATGCTCCCCCCCTATCCCACGCCGACCACACTCGACCGAATCCATCCATCTGCGACCACGTCCTTGTCCTCGCCCTCGCCGCGCCCTCGGCAGCCAGCAAGGTCGGCGGTAGGCTATTAGGTAGGCAGGTATGTATGTATCCAAGGGAGGTACATACCTACCTACATATCCCATTTCCTTGCTTTGACGACATGGCATGACGGCTCAAAAGCCCCGTCTTGTGCAATCAATCCTGGACGACACTATACCAGGGTACAAGGCAAATCAATCCATCAATCACTCCGCAGCCGATTCCAATGCCGGTATGTAGGTACATGCCACATCAAAGCCCGGCATCATTATCAACTAAGTTTCTCCTGTCATCCACCACAACAAAATTGATGAACGGCTTGCCGCCAGCCGCAACGTTGATCCCAGCTGGGACAAACGGCTCCTCTTTTGCACTAGCTAGTGCTCTCACGCTACTCCCAAGAAGTATCTAGCATCTCAGTGTCACCAGAGAGTCGCTTTGATTACACCACCTACGGTATCTAGGTACATACCTACCGGTTCCCCTTCCCTGGGGGCAGCACGCTGCCTAGCAGCCCTGCTTGCTTGGGATTGGAGCTCTTATTCTCTCTCCCAAGTCTGCTAATCTCATGTAGGTTAGTTACTTCGCCTCAGGAACTGTGAAGGTTTGCTCGGCGTTGCAAAAGCTTGGCAGAGGAAAGGTACTTGGTGCCTGTGCGCCGCGCCGGAGCGAAATCATCTACTATCGTGAGTTCCTCGCGTGGGTTTGTCTATCGACCCATTCGGGCAGGCCTGCCTACACTACAGATGGCTCACAATAGGTACCGTACGTTGTCCTTCCTCTCCTCGGCACCGCGATAGCCCGAGATCCAAGATCAGGTACGAACGGCACTCGTTCCAGCACGGTATCGACATTGCAGCAGTAGCAGCTTTCAACATGCGTCTATCGCGAACGACGATTTGTTTCTTTTACTTCCTTGACATATTGGGCCTGGTTCCTATTGCTCAGCCTTATTGCTACCGATGATCTTTCTGCCGGCCCGACCCACCTTCGGTGCTTGGGTTGCGCTGCTCGCTCGCTCCCAAGTAACATGCCAATATTGTGCATGTATGACCCTGTCGGCTTTTCTTCTGCGTTGGTACATGCTCTTTAGGGGTTCTCTATCACTCTCTCTTGATCCATCGTCAACTGGACCCTGACCCACGGAAGACCTCGGCGAGCCGCAGTCTTGATGGAGCCTGGTCGTCTGGGGTTGTTTTTTTTATCAGACCCCCAACTTCTAAGTTGTGACAGGGCAGTGTAGGTATTGAGAGCATCGCCACGCTTCATCGGGAGAAGACAAACCCCATGGCGGAAATCAGGGCCCGACGAAACTTTCCTTTCCGCGTGGTGAGATTGGTGGATGACATGATATCCCCCCATTCCGATGGCAACAGCGCGAGGAAGGGGGGAGCTGAGAGCGGTGAGAAAACTCGACTGCACAACCGAGACTACTCGAGCGGCATCTCTGAAGATCACTGATCGATCGAGAGACTTTGGATGGCACAAAACGTTTGGGGGTCGAGGGGGTCCATCAAACTCGCAAGACTAGAGGACGAAAAAGGTTTTGCCCCGGAGGCATCTTTCGCACTCCGAACCGCAGTCTGTCCTCGTTCTCGGTACCGGGGCGCCTTCAAGAGCAGCAACATGTCTGAGACACGACTGCTAATATTAGCAGCACAGGCGCATGTCTTTTCTTTTGTCTCCCTTATCTCATGTCTTGGTTGTGATACTCTGGCCCATGATAGTGGTAGTCTCATGGTGATGATTTCTGTGTAATACATCGAAACCAGAGACATTCCCACCCACAGTGGCCCAGAGCAGAGTGGTGTCCCTGAATGCTGCAGCAAGCGTTGTTCGTTAGAGATCTAGATTCACTATTACTAACGATCGAGACATTTTCCCCATCTCCTCTTTTTTCTGTGTTGTACATCGCTTATTCAGTGAAGTTTGAGTCTCGTCCGCGGTGATCAGCAAGAGATCAGCGATCAGTAGTGGATTGTTTTTTTTTTTTTTTTCCCTGCATGGAGCAGCCCCGAGTCTCGATTGCCACGAGGCGAGGAATTTTCTTTTCTGGGACGGGAGATGGACCCAGAGAAAAAAAAGAAAAGAAAAGCATAAAACAAGAAAGAAGAAAGAGCTCCCGTGCGGTGTAGATCCCCGACTACATATTAGACGAGCCGCCTTGGGGCGCATCGCGCTGCTGATCTCTTGGGTGATCGCTTGCTAGGGGGTGGAAGGGGAGTTTACTTAGATGTGCGCAAAAGAGAAGGGAAGAAGAATATCATGAAGTATTGGAGTTCAGAGTCCCGATGGTATTTTTTTTGTAGTGAAAGTAGACAATGAATTGAATAGCAGATCTCTTTTCTATCGAGTTTGGAGCTGGACAAGGCTGTTGCTGCTGAATATCTGACGGATCAAAACTGCCCGCACGGCTCTTTGGATGAGCGGGGGTGAGTGAAGATGGAATTTTGTTTTCTTTTTTGATTCTGTTTGTGATGGGTATGCGGTAGCACACATCGTCACCTGAGACATTATGAACGCGCGTGCTTTTTTCCCGCTCTGCTTTGCTTTGTTTTTTGCCGGGGAAGCGCAGCGCAGATGGAAGATACACGACAGAATGGGAGATGGAAAATCGCTAATATACATATATGTACGGAGTAACGCAGAGTTATATAATAAGCTTTCTCTCCGCCTCTGCGAGGCTGGGCGGGAATGATGTATGTACTTGATATTTTATCGTAGATTGATTAAGTAGGCGAGGCAAGGCAAGCTCAGCTGTTCGATGCTGCTGCTGCTGCTGATGTCATTTTGTTTCTCCCTGGGAGAGAGAGAGGAATATCTCAGACATGCGCATATTAAGATGAACCTCTTTTTTGCATCGATCTACGGTTAGGTATTACCGTGCCTGAGCTGATCTTTTTGCTTCAGAGTCGTTTTCTTTTTTGGTCCCCGGCATTTTTCGAGTCGTCGGTCGATGCGATCAGCTGCTCAGACCAGAAAACAATGCTCGCGCAGGCGCATTGTCGATCACGTGTGTCACATGGAGAGAAAAAGAAGGGCGACAACATATCAAATGTCAATGGCGGGCCATGGATCATATTGAATCACGAATCCAGAGACTACTTGGAAGACAAGAGTGATCCCGGGCCCCGGGTGAGGCGCCGACGGGAAAACAGCGGGGAGGGAGAGAGAGGCCCGGGTTCGCGGGCTCGTCGGATCGACATGTCACCGCCCGCCCGGGGACCCGACCGTCAAGGTCCGTCCCTGAAAGACGAAAGAGGGAGGGAAAAAAAAGCTTTGAATCCCCCCGAGACCGAGACCGAGAGACTGATGATCTGCCTCCCCGTCCTGAGAGTCTAAAATCCCCAACGATCTGCGAACCGGTGGGAAAATCAACCGCCTTGCTTCCTGTGCAGGGATTTTCCCCCTTTGCCGTTTGTTGTGCGCGGTTGTTTGGTTCTGCTTTTTGCCCACTTCCCGGTTTGGGCGCGCGGCTGTACGACGATAATGGGTCGTGAGTCCCCTATTTGGGTATCCCATGCCTTTGAGCACTCTCATCGCCTGAAATGGAAGGTCTGGCGGGTTGTGGGTGGGAACGCTCTTATCGTGTGCCGTCCCATCAGGGCGGTGCTGGACGGGTATACCCACCGGCCTTCATTGGGAAAGAGGGAGAGGGCGATGAGTAAAAGGGCGAGAGAGCAGAGATGTAAAAAAGGGAGGCAGCCAATTCAGAGTTTTTCTCTTGCAATGATCTTTGTTGCTACCTGGGTGAGAGCATTCAATGAGTCGAAGTTGCGGTGGGCATGCTTGGATGGAACTCGGGACAGCACAAAGTCCGGCAATGGTCCAGTATGTGCCGAGATGGTGAGAGAGTAGGTGTCTCTATCCTTTGCCTCGATTACAACGGCCTGGGTTAAGGGATCGAAATAAAGTTGTTAGAAGTCTGGTTCTATATCCCATATAATACAAGTACCAGCAATATTTTGTTGCAAGGCACAAAGGGTGCTAATATAGTCATAGCCGGGCCATAGAATCAACACTTGTGGCTTGTAATTCATAGATAATGGGAAACTTAAAAAGGGCAATCTTGATTTCCGCATTCTGCGAGGAGTCGTTCTCGAGCTGGCTTTCGCTGTTCCGTCTTCGTGCCATAAGCACCGGGGTATTTCTGGCTACATCAGCGTACATTGAACCCTATGAACACATTAGATATGAGTGGCTTGTTATTCTCTGATTTTCGTGGTGAAAACAAATGTAGTTTTCTATAGCTGTGTGCGTCTTCCTGACACCACCAATAAGGAAAGCCCTTTCCAATTGGAGAAAACGAAGCTTCTGAATCACCATGCCGGCTGGCTGACTGATTTTATGGAGGCTTGACCTCACGTTCATCATTATCAAAGCATTCTTGTTTATAAAATAAGCTGAGTGACATCAATATCACGTATACAAGTCAGACAAGAGTATTCAAACGAGGAGCTTCCCAAAGACAGTAGGATCAGTAGAGGGCAATCATAAGATACCATGTCCACACCATCCTGTCAAGATCCGGGATGGAAGCACTGCTGTGTGTCCATTATTACTATTTCTTCTTGATTCTGTCCTTGCCGCCGGCTAGTTTCCTATCCCATTGTGACGAGAAATCAATATCGACTCACAATATATACTTTTCAACAACATCGCCGATCTACTTGTTGTACTCCTCCCAGCACAACAGCCGTGCAAATACCCGGACAGTCCTTTCGTGCCTGCCAACCCTGCGCCGTGGCGTCTATATATCGTCGAGGTCCCCGGTGACAGATACCCAAGTAAACCATCCACATCGAGATGACACACTCTCATCTGTTTTCTCGAGGGGAGTAAAGCTATAATGGTTGTTTGGAAAAGGTCTGTCGCTGAACTCAAACAACATTTACAAACTACAGGACCGATCTCTCTCTCTTCTTTCGACCATAGAATAGTTTATAGAGGCTTACATGTATGCTTCTGTCAAACTTCCATAAGACCTTGCACATGGCTGGCGACACCACACGTGTTTATGATCGCGAGCGAGGTTCAGCCCACATGTAAATTATTCATGTGTTCTAGGGATACAATAGAAGAACCTTCCCACGTAGCGGAATAACAAGTTGGAATGAGAAACAAACCAAGTGTTGTTTCTGCATGGGCACAGTATTGACATGTACACCATGTCAAGACCATCAAGATCATGGCGATGTCAAGACTCGAGAGCGGAATTCAAATTGGTTCTTTTGAACTTTTCCACAATCCTCTTCGTCGGTCCCTTAGGGGAACGGACATTTCCTCCATCTTGGAGAACGTTGTATCGCTATCTACGGTGTTGGTCCAGCTATCTAAGTGCTATCTATTTGAATTTGGCAGCGTCATTTCCCTTTCCCAAGGGGGACATTATATGCTACCAAAGCTGTCTGGTCATTTTTGATCAAAGACGAACAGCATTTGCGCCCTTACTTGGCACTGAAAAAATCTCTCCCGCTGCAGGGCATCTCCCATGTCATTCAACTTCACATCTTTGTCGTATCTCGTTTCCCCCATGTTTCCCATTACTGCTGCCGGCTTGATGTTGTGATTGCAAGGTCTTGCCGAGCCAGCTTCATTCCCCATCGATGCTCGCCGCCACCATCATTGCTTTCAAATCATCTCGTGTTGGGTACGGTCAAAATGTCCTTGTTACTACCAAACCCGCGAACAGAGCAATGCAGATTATACTCAGCATCGTGTTGTTTCCTGGATGTACACTCTTGCCGGCGAATGACCTAGGGAGTCACGGCCACCCTCAGGCAGAAGATGTTCTTGTGATCAGCTTGCATGTCGAACAAAACGCTTGCACTATAAACCATAGTTGGCGCTGAGTGCCTGCCGATCTTGAGGCTGCATCTGGTTGACGAAATCGTTGAACTGAGGAATCAAACCGCGATATACGTTGATGATCTATGAGACTGTTAGTTTCGAGGCAATTTGTTAGGACACATTTGGTTCTTGTGCTCACCTTTTGAAAGTCATCATGCAGACCATGCTTGGCATCGCTGCGCAGTTTAAGGTCTCTATACCGCGCAATCGATGTAAAAAAGTGAAGCAGAGACTTCTCCATGGCCATTGGGTTCTGTTCGACGATCGCAGTGAATCCTCTAAATGCAGTTGCTTTTTCGTCGGACGGGTCGACCTCGTCCATTGCGTTCAGGAATTCCTCGGCCCAGGTGGCAACCTCGGGTGCCAACAAGCCCGCGTTGCCGAGTCCGAGGCGGCCCAGTGCAATGGCAGCATTCTCGCTGACACTCTTGGGGATGTTGGGGTCCACGATAATCTCCACCAGGCGCCTGAACAGGTCGGGTACAAACGGCGCCAATCCCTCTCTCCATTGGATGGCAATCTCTCCAGCAGACCAGCAGGCATTGTTCACGACGCTGAACCCGCTCTCAATCTCCTCGTCGAGAATGTCGCTCAGGTCGAGCTGCCTCAGGAGCACCGGGAGGATGTTGTTGAGAGAGTTGGCGAGCTCGCTGAAAACATACTTGGCGCAGTCTCCAAGGAGAGCGTAGCCTGACTGTCGGACTTCATCGGCAGGGTCCTCCATGCAGAAGGTCAACAGCTCAAAGACTGGCAATTGCGACTCCTTGACCAACTGAGCCGACTTTTGCTGGTCAAGTGCCTGCACAATGGCACTGAGGAGGTCCAAGCTGGTGACGAGGAAATCCTTGTCAGGCACATCGACAGAGGGGTTATTGGCTAGGGCTATGGAAGCCTCGAGGTTGTCGTGAACGATCTGGACGCAGCGGTTGAAGATTGGCTGGGCGTAAGGGGTGAAGGCATCATTGAGAGCCATCGCCACGTACGACAAGCACTCCAGCAGCGGGAAGAGCTCCCTCGACTGGTCTGCCACCGTCTGCCATCTGTTGATCAAGGCTGGCATGAGCTGATTGACGAGCTCGGGTCGTGCCAGTGTTGGACCAATGTGCTCGGCCAAGGTCTGAACACAGTCATACAGAATGTACATGTTCCTGTCCTTGTATTTGCCAAAGCAGCGGACAAACTGCTGGATGATGGGTCCGCTGTACGGCTCGATGTTCTTGCCGGCCTTCTCCTCGAGGTTGGCGAATGCTGACGCACCAGCTTCCTGGACCTTCTTGTTCTTGTCGAGCATCTTCATTAGGATTCCTTCCATCATGGGCTCGAAAAAGGCCTGTTTCTGGGCTGGATCGGCGAGTTGTGCTGCCCAAGCAGAGTAGCGACCAAGAGTCCAACACGTGATTTGGCGGACGACGGGCTCCGGGTCGTTGAGGAGCGTAATGAGGTACGGAACCAGGTCGGGCAAATGCGGAGTCACGACATCGAGGCATCCGTCGGCGATGGCACCCAGTGCGAGCACTGCGGCCTCCCGGTATGGCCAGTCGTCGTGCTTCAGGTTCTTGGTCAGGTAGGGCAAGATGGACTCGAAGACGGGCGCGCGGTAGTCTCGGGCGAAGACATCGAGGGCAGCAGCCGAGCACTTTCGCAGCGTCCAACGCTCATCCGGGTTCTCGTCGTTGCCATCTTCTTCATCCTCGATCTCGCCATCCTCAAGATCGTCGTTCATGTTGGCAAGTTTCTCGTAAGCATTGCCGTTCTGGTTGGCATCCGCCGAAGCCTCGTTGGCATTTCTTCCTCCAGACTTCTTGGCAAACTGCGGCTTGATGTCCTCCTCTCTGTCCTCCTCATCTTCGTCGTCGGAAGCACCGCCAAGCATTGCGATATCCTCGGGGCTGTAGACCATACACTCGAGGAGGACTGGAATGATTTTCCCGATGTATGGTGTCAGGTTCTCCCAGAGAGAATCGTGCTCACCAACCGCCAGCCAAAACTCGGCGGCATCACAGGCCAACTCTTCGTCATCGCTCTTCTGCTGGCTGATGATGTAGTCGACCAGGCCAGAAAGGTGAGGTCGCAGCTTGTCCGCGCGTGTTTCAACCAGTTGGACAAAGGCTCTACATACCTGTCGTCGGACATCAGGGTTTGTGTCACTCGCCAGGGTGAATAGATGCGACAGAAGATTGTCGATGGAGTTGAGCATAGCCTGAGATTTTCGGGACGTAAAGACATTGATCGCTGTCAGGGCCTGAGCGCGGACTTTGGGCAACGGGCTCTTGGTGGCTTCGATGAGCTTGGGCAAGATGAAGTTAAGAGGCCTCTGACCATTGATTTCACGCTCGAGCATCTTGGTGTTGTCTTCGCAGATCTTGGCCATGGCGATCATGGCGCCCTCCTGGGCTTCGGGAGAGACCTGTCCGTTCTCGTTTCCGAGAAGCTCAAGCAGCTTGGGCAAAAGCTCCGGCCAACTGAGGAGACCACCCTTGCGGACGATTTCGGTAGCAGTGTTTCCAGCATAGTTGCGCATTTGCGAGTTCTTGTCCTCCAAGATCATGGGGATAGCCATCTTGATCAAGGTGAAACTAGACTCGGGGATTTGCTTGTAGTCAGTTCTGATATTGTTCTTCAGCATGATGGCAGCAGCGGCCCGCACGAGGTGGAAATCTTCGGCAGAGAATTGCAGTCCAACCGGAGGCTCAGTACTCGAAAAGAGGTATACGAGGTAGTTGTTGATATCAGGCGACGACTTGGCTTGCGTGAGCATCTATAACGGTGTCCAGTAAGCTTCCATCCCATGACAGTCGTGCCGGGTCGCACGGCGAATGCTTGATCGCAACTCACAATCTCGGCCTGCTTCTGGGCAGCCTTGTTGAAGCCGCTCAGGGAGTCCTTGAGACAAGCGGCGAGCTGGCTCAAGGACTCGGGGGATGGTTGCCATGCCATGGTGGGCAACAGGCCTCAAAGGTGAAGAGAGGTCTGTGATGCGCTCGAGGACGAGGCGGACTCAACAGCGGTCGAGAGTAGTCGAAAGAGATGAAAAACACTGCTGCTTCCTTTGGCGACTGCTGTTTCAGAGTCGAGATCTCGGTTCAAGAGAGGCGTGAGCAGCTGTCTGGTGCAGGAAGGCCTGCCGAGCTGAGCGAGGTTTGAACAATCTCTCAGGGAGAGCTGGACGGATGGATTGAGACAATCCGTCGGCGGTGTAGTAGGCTGGTCCACGGGAATTGGTGACCAAACCCAGTGCTCTCTGTCTATGATCTCTGGGACGGGATGTCGACCAGAAGCATCTGTTGCCTTTGGGGGGAACGCGCAGTAGAGACGGTTGCAGGACAGAGAGGGATGCCGTCAACGCTGGGAGTGTGGTGGTCGTTAGAAGCGGTCCGCAGGTTAAGTGGTGGGCTACGTATGTGGGCTGTCTTGTCTGTCTGCGGCTTGCCTTTTGCCTTGTTGGAGGGGTCCTAACCTTAGCGTGCAACTATTACTGTACCTGGGTACTTTATCGATACGTACTTCGTTCAGGCAAGGTCTTGACTGGATGTCTTGTGGATGCAGCGGTACCTTGCGCCTGACCAAAGAATGCTTGCTGCGAGGGCACAATGATGGATGATCACCGACAATAGAGATGGCCCAAGCAGTAGAGACAGTCCGTGAGTACTACTGTATGTCACCAAGAGAAGAAAGAGAAGAACCTAAAGCGTGACTGGCAGGCAGGGTGACAACAGCTTGGTCAAGGTGTCAGTAAATGTTGTGTCTCTCTAGGTACACTGTATTGTCCTTAGGCGATTGTACCGTTGCAGGTCTGCGACTCTGCGCTCTTGTACATCTGATAGCAAGGGAAACATCAAATGGAAAACGTTGGTTGTCCGCTGGCATAGCGCCGGTGGGGTCTAGAGCATTGCCGGGGGAATTTTTTTCATAATTTTTTTCTTCTTCCTCTTCCTTTCTTTGAGTTGGGAACATTTATCCCTCTACTGCAAAGCAGCATGCACGAATGGCATTCGATCTGTTCTTTGCCTGCCAGCGCCCTCCTCCACATCTCTTTGCCTCCTTCTCTTGCTGGCAGTGTGGTGGGAGTCTGAAATCTAGTTCCCCTCATTGTCTTCAAAATCAGGAATCAAAGACCTGCTGGGGCTTCGTGCTTTTAATGGAGGGGTCAAAGTGGAGTAGGAGGGGGGCAGTTTTTCGAACCTCAAACCACTTCTCAGTGGCTGTCAACTGATCATGCTTGTTTGGCTTGCCATCCAAACTCTGTGCGAAAACCCCAAGGGGCCAGCCAGCTTTTTTAGGTTGACCCCTCCATTGGGACAAGGCATGGGTCATGGTTTGACCTTTTTTTTCTTTTTCTTTTTTTCTTTTTTGGTCACGTTTTAGACTTCAACTGCCATCCATTCTTGTGCAGCAACATATCACCCACCCCATGTGGCACAAAACGCCCTGCCCGTTCAGGCTTCTTCTAGGCTCTGTGTTCCCTTGATCCCTTTGAGCGTCATTGCACTACCTGACACCTCAAAGCTAGTGAATGTTTGTCTTGTTGGCTTGCTTTCCTGACAACTGCCACGGGATCTCCCCGATATATACAACTTACTTACAAGAGGCACCGTAGGCAGACGGAGATGAAAAGTCGGAGGCTATCTCACATATCTTTATGCCCATGGATGATCTTTTTGTTGCAATTATCAGTCAGATTATGACACTATAGCCTCAACAAATTCGAGGCCATATCTACCTACCTACTTATGCCGAATATGTCACCCAACTGCGACTGCAATCGGCCCATGTGCGTAGCCTATCTTGGCCGAGATTGAAGGCTTGTCCGACACAAGCTGTGCAATCAGCAGCTGTCGCACATACCCCCCAGACAGCCACTCATTGTCGACGTGATAAATAATGTATGACTATTGGCAAATTGGACCACCCTGATTTTTCGACTCTCAGACATCGATCCTCAGCTTGGACCGCCCCGGTCTCATCCCTCACAATATCAGTCAGCTCAGCCAGCCTCGATTATGATGGAGATACTCAGGCGGTATAATGATATGGGCAACGACATCCTCCAAGATCTACCAACACCATGGCTTCTGGACAGTGCCAGGCTCGAGTCTGCGCTGCAACATGATCGAAAATGCGGCACTCTCCCCAAGGCCTGCCATAGCGACTGATTGTACCAAGACCGCGTATTTCGTGACATGTGAGCTCAACGCCTAATTTCCTTGCTGCATAATCACTGCAGCTTTCACCCTGGCGCTGGCCGAATTGTTCGTTCGACACGTGGTGCAAGGATCTTCAAGCTTGGGCATATGCAGCAGGCCGGCGACTGGAGTAGAAGAAAGGCCATGATAGTGCGTCGGGTACGAGCTTTTCGAGATCAGCCAACTGCACAGAGCCTCTCTATCTGAACCTTGATGGCCAGCCCTGATTTGCAAGTGTGTTGACGAATAGAGCAAAGATTAAAGCACAGCTCCGGCGAGGCTGAACGAGGTAACAAGCTGTTGGTGCAGTAGACGAACATGGTTGTCATTCGTATATGAACGAGCACGCATACTTGCTGCAAACTCTGTATGAGGACTCATCAAAACTTGCCCTTGCGTGGGTTGAATAGTTGCCTTAGGCCTCATTTGTGCCGTTGGGCATGCTGCTGGTAGGCGTGGTGAGATGTTGCAGCTTGCTCAGAGCAACCTGGACCACCTTCTTGAATGCCTCCATTTCCTCCTCAAACGTGCCCCCTAGGCCTGTACTGGCCAGGCTGATGGAATTGGAAACGTAGACATGCATCTGTGTCTTCTTGACCAAGATCTTGGCGATTCGATTGGTGAAGTCATAAGTTGGCTCCTCCTTGTAGATTGGTGTTGAGATTGGTACTTCTGGGTTGAATCGCTGTACGCCGCTTTAGCTGAGTGAATTGGGAATGGAGAAGACCGGATTTCCACTCACGTCTGGCAGAGCATATACCATTGAGCCCAGAGGAACCGCGTTGCCAGCTTCTTCAGCAGTAACCGTTGTGAGATGTACAACCAGCACCTTGGACTTGGTGATCAATCGCATGTGGACGCGAGTGTCCAAGGACTTTGGCAGGGGAAATGACAGTGATTGGTCCATGGCCATGATTACAGATGGTATCGGAGGCTTCTTTTAATCTCCCTATGCTGGTCGACAGGTTCAAACAAGAGCGTCACAATATCTCCAGTAAAGAGATGGAGCGGGAGCAAGAGAGAATGTGAGCCGGTTGATGTTTGTAGGACTTGGCTATGTCCAAGCTTCTTTGGTTTGTGGTGGTGTTGTTCTTGGTACTGTTTGCCTTCCTCGCTGTGGGGTTGCACATATGGGGGAAACTCACCACAAACTGCACTGCTCATCAGTGAGAGAAAGCGCTTGCCGTCCAGTGAAGCGCAGGTGGGGCCAAACCTCGGAATCCCCAAGAGCCCACCTGTCTCACTCACTACTACATGTACCTCCCATCCAAACAACTGACAAGCAGCAATTTGTCATGTTTGAGCCAAAACTTTCTCCACGACGATGCAAGCGCTCTCAGAGATCACACCAATCATACACGTAGTGTTTGTGTGTAGAAGGATGACTCCCTGCTGATGTTACTGGTGAAGTCTACCTGTATTTATTATTGTTAGCAGTTGGATGCCCCTCCTCCAGGTCTCTCAGTGCCCCGCCATCACAAAAGAGAGCCCACACATTGGGCTCTTCTTCCAAGCTCAGCTATTCCGGACTGAGACCGCCAGCGGCATATTCAGAGGACAGCCGATTTAAGCACCGAGAGCGTCTTTTCTTTTTGCTCACTTGAATATGGACGGAAACACGGCTTCTGCTCCTGCCCAGGAGAACCAATGGAGCGAAGTTGACACCATAGACGACCCTGAAGAGTTCAAGGTCATCTTCCAGGCGCTGGACTCATTCGCGTTAGTATATAAAACCTCACATACACTCACGGCTTGGTTTGCCCTTCTTGCCAGCCCAGTTCTCTCACCTTTCCGCCGTCTTATAACGGCGCCATGCCTTCGACTTGCCTGTTGTCCATGCAATTCTGACCCATCTACCCAGACAATATGCAAAGACAGCACATCTGCACTGCACGCACATGCGTCGCCAGGCTTTCTACGCCCTTCCGCAAGCACACTGGAAGATGCTGGCAGAGCCCCCCTTCTCGTACCTGGAGACCCTGGATCGCGTAGACACTGCCATTGAGAGTAACGCAGACCTGGCACGGAGTATCCTCAGGCAAGGCCTGCAGTCCTTTGGCGCCGAACAGGGCTCTTCCGAGTCCGGCCACCTTCTCATGCCCGAAGAGTGGGCTGGCATCTCCAAACAGTCGGACGCCGACAAGGCCAGAAGCACTCTTCGACAGTTCTACCGCGACTGGTCTGCCGAGGGCAGGGCCGAGCGGGACGCCTGCTATGAGCCCATATTCCGGGCCCTCGAATCTCAAAAGGCAAGACATCCCGACGGATCACAGCTGAGCGTGCTGGTCCCTGGCGCCGGCCTAGGCCGACTGGTCTTTGATCTATGTCACAGAGGGTATTTCAGCGAGGGCAACGAAATCTCCTATCACCAGTTGCTGGCGTCCTCCTTCATTCTTAACAACGTGGAAGAAGCTGGCCAGTTCACGATATATCCATGGATACACTCCTTTTCGAATCACAGGAGTCGGGACAACCAGTTTAGGAGCTGCAAGGTACCCGACATCCACCCGCAACGGACTCTGGAGGCGGCCACGGGCATTGGCGCCATGCAGATGTGTGCTGCCGATTTCTTGTGCCTGTACGGCGACGAGGAGCACAAGGATACGTACGACGCAGTTGCCGCATGCTTCTTCCTGGACACGGCGCCAAACCTCATTCGCTATCTGGAGGTGATTAGGAATTGCCTCAAGCCCGGCGGCATTCTCATCAACGTGGGCCCCCTCCTCTGGCATTGGGAGGGTCAAGTTGCCGGCCACCAGCAAGGCTACGACGGCGACGGCGACGAGGGCGATGGCATCATGGGTATCGCGGAGCCGGGAAGTTTCGAGCTCACGCATGAAGAGGTCTTGGCCCTCGTTGAAAAAATGGGGTTCACCGTCGAGCATCAGGAGACGAATATCACGGCACCATATATTCAGGACTCGAATAGCATGTTGCAGACGGTCTACAGGGCAGCACATTGGGTAGCACGAAAACCAGAGCCATGATTGCTCTTTGGGCGTCACATAGAATAAGATACAAGAAAAAGAGCTTGCGGCACATGATTCAACAGAGCACATGCAACATAGTGCTCGCCTGATTGGGCCGAAGCATATGCCAACTGGTATTGACCAGACCCTCGCCTAGTGCACACTTTACATTAATAGCACATTATACCATTCAACGGCACACGACAACCCCAGTAGAGTATTTACGAAACCGGCTTGAATTGTGCTATGTTTATTGTATTTGTGATATGCATGTACTGTAACCTTACTAGCATGAATGGCGTAATCAAAGACATGGATATCACTTGTCCATGCCATTATTCCGGCACCAAGCATTACATATGACCGTATATGTCTAAACTCGGCCGTGAAATCAGGCTCTTCCACACGTTTGCTTCCATATCGACCTGGCAAGCGTGTCGTCCATAAAGAGTCCTCTTTCTCCGTATATCTTTGATCCCAGCATCGTGGCGACCTAAGGCAAGCATTGTTGTATCCTTTGGCCAAAGCAAACCAGCCCCAATGATCACATCACATCATACGACCCCAAACGTACTGTGCAACGCGTCTTCTTGGATGAACGCAAGAGCTCCCCTACAGCTTCGCCTTGGCGGGCTCCTCCTCCTCCTGCGCATCCAGCAGCCCGCCGCGGTTCCACAAACTGCCACCATCGATGGCGATCTCGGCGCCGTTGACGTGGCCGCCGGCGCGCGACGTGAGATACACCACTGCACCCGCGAAGTCCTCGGGCCGCCCCAGCCGGCCCATCGGGTTGCTGGCCGCGTGCTTGGCCAGCCCGCCCGTCAGGTCCAGCAGCCCCGAGCTCATCTTGGTCGGGAACCAGCCGGGGCAGATGGAGTTGACGGTGATGCGGCGGGGGCCGAGCTCGAGGGCCAGGTTGCGGCCGAGGTGGAGGACGGCGGCCTTGGAGGCGCTGTACCCAAACGTCGCCTGCTTGCCGAGCGTGCCGACGCCCAGGCCGGCGACGGAGCTGGTGATGACGACGCGCGAGGGGTCCTCGACGGACGCGCGCTTTTGGAGTAAGGGAGCGAACTCGCGGATCGTGTTGAACACGGCCTTGACGTTGAGGTCCATGACCTTGGCAAAGGCCGCGTCCGGGTGCGTGTCGAAGCTCTCGCCCCAGGACGCGCCGGCGTTGGCGAGCAAAATGTCGACGTGGTCCGTGTGTTGCTTGACTTGGGCCACGAGCGACCGGATGCCCTCCATGGTCGCCGAGTCGGCGGGGGCCGAGACGGCCTTTGCGCCCGGCGCCAGGTTCGGCAGCGCGTTGAGCTGCGCCACGGCGGCGTCGCAGGCCTTGGCCTTGCGCGATGTGATGAAGACGAGCGAGGCGCCGGCCTGGAGGATGCTGTGTGACGGTGTCAGTCTCTTGAGTTTTTCATCTTGGCAGAGGAGGAGGAAGAGAAGGGAGCCTGATCTATCATATATGCTCCGCCCAGTATCACATCTCTGGGCGGTCGTCGAGGGTATCAAGGGGATAGACAAGGTGCGAGAGGATATTGAGTATGCTTACGCGGAAGCAGCATTAAGACCGAGACCTCGAGAGCCGCCCGTCACGACGGCGACCTTGCCCTTGAGGGAGAAGAGCGACGGGAAGTCGTGGAGAGCTGTCTCGTCTGCCATCTTGAAGTAGTATGCTTGGTGACTTTTGGTCTCTGTCTTATTCAGGTTTCAATCGACCGAAGGAATGCAACTGATGTTTCCAGTCAACGACCTCGATTTGTGATTATAAATTGTCTTTACAATCGATATTAAAAGATGAGTCAACGAATAATGAACAATGAGAAATGGTTCATCTGTTTGTTCAGTCCACGTCGTAGAGTATGGGGTTGTATGGCGTTAGGACCGCCCACTCTAGAAATGCGGATACCCCGGATTTCGGTCCATTTTGAGCTTAGGTGTGGAGAGATGCCGAGGCACGGTGATGTGGTGTAAAGCTGTAACCGAGCAAGTGTTTTAGGACAGCTTCTTGAAGGAATGGATGTCGATAATACCACTGAAAAATGAAGAAGAAGCAGAGTCTTGTCGATATTCATCATCGCGGACTCATAAGACACGGTCCATGATGTATTTACCACAGATTGATGATGCCCTACACTGTACGTAACACCTCACTCGTTGACCAGGTACATCACCGCCATCTCGATCTTGAGGCACTGCCGAATATTCAAAAGCGCACAATTGCTCTTATTACAAAAATTTATTCTTCAAAATTGTTGTCTTGTCTCGCATACCTTGGCCGCTACTGGCCATGGAATTCGAGCTTCATGTCATGTCTTCCAGTAACGGAGACGAATGGGGGTATTCCAAGCCTCTAGTAGCAAACCGTCTAACACAGCATCGCTAGGTAGGTATCAATCAACGCTGTCTATCTTTATTTCGTATATGCAATCATTTCCACCATGAGACCGAATCTCCTGAGCGCATCAGCGCACCCGAAGGCACTACCCTGCCAAAATTACTCATCAGGTTCGATTGGAGAAAATCCTCTTTTGCTTCCCGACCTTGAGAGCTTCTGCAGGATCTTCAAAGTGACCTGGACTAGGGCTGCGATGCCTTGGCATTTGCAGCAAGATCTTTTTAGTGTGACTCTGGGGTGCCGTGGTAGGACGCCCTTCGCTGCCAGACTCCGTTTCTGTTTCTGCGTCCTCAAGAGCGGCCCTCTAAGCCACCCGTCGACTGGGACTTCGGGACACTTTCCGCTTTGTTCGATCGCGAATGATCTGTTGGCTTGTTGCGGCATCGTATCCGATGATGTGCATGAGGTAAAATAGTCTGTTCGAGGGGTTAGTTGCTACTACGAAGAAATCTCTAACATCCTAGATCATGACTCACTTGTCTTCATTCGCCTCCTTCTCCTTGAGGTCTTCGAAGCGCTGCTGGCAGTCCGCCCAAGTCATTGCACGTCTCTTGGGGGATACAGTCTTGACCGTGAACTTGAAACGTCCAGTTACCGGTCTGTGATCGGAAACCCGGACTTCGTGTCTCTTGTAATCAAGCTGTTGAACTCTGCCAGAGCCTCTGTGAAGGAGGCGATCACACCATGCGGGAGAACGTTTCTTCTCGCTGGAGTCGTAGTTGTCGGTTCCTACATCATATTTATACGTAGGCGCGAACGTGATGGGCATCTCCTCAAAGGCCCTGAGCTTGAAGGCCGGATTTCGCCGTCTCGCAACAAGCAATTGATCTCGATCCAGTAGTTTTGCTAGGTTGTTGGATTTGACAGCAGCAACCACGGTATCTCGCGACATTGTATCGATTCGATAGTTCAGGTCGCCGTTCAGCAAACAGATCTCATGATCCATGATCATGGACCCGTCGCCACCACCAACATAGCTGTCGATGCGGACACCTCCATCCCGCTCAACTGGCAGCAGATTGCCTTCGAGGATGGCGGCGATATCGTTGTGACGACTGTTCGCCTGAGACTGGCCGGCCGCCAAATGGCAGTTTATGAAGCACATTGATGTATCGTCTAGCACGAATCTGACAACAATTGCACCCTTGTTTCCGTGCAAGCCACCCATGCCACGTTTGACATCTGCACTGCTCAAATTCCGAATGCGGTCTCGCACTGTCGACTTGACAAAGATGCAGGTGAACAGACCGACCAAGGTGGACGTGTGAAGGAGATGGTACAAGCAGTCGGGTGGCATAAAGTCGTCCAGACTTCGAGCAAGGAAATCGCGCCAGTCGCGATACTGATGGCTCATGCGCTCCTGGTCCGTGACAGCATCCTTCTTCTTCGACTTGAACAGTCGCTTCGCAGTTGCTGTCTTGTCCTCGAGATCGACCAACTCTTGGAATCCGAAAACCAATATTTCTGGCGAGTCACTCGACTGGAGGAGATTCTGAATAAAGACCGAATCTTGCTCCGAGTATCTGAGACTGCTCGGAGTAGAGGCCCCCGCATTCCATGTCATGACCATTGCCCGGATGTCCTCAAAGTCGCAGTACTGAGTGTCCAATCGTTTCATCTCGTCCTCGATATAGTCTTCCTGGAGTAGACCATCCCACGCCTTGACTGTATTGTCGGCTCCTAGCGTGATAACCTGCTGTCGATCCAATCGATAAAAGCCGGCCGGATCAGTTTGAAGCTTGAGCACCGGACCATCATGAGCTTGCCAATCTTTTTTCACGACCCACGGTGACTGTTCAATATCGTAGACACAAACTTTGCCCGTGTTGTAACCTGCCCATAATACATTGCCGACACCTGCCAGGCAACTAATTTTGAACGGGCTGAGGTTTATCACGCCGAGAGGGGTGAAGTCTTGTTGAGACCAAATGCTGACTTTGCCATCGGCATGGCCAAAGAACACTTTGTCTTTGTGCGATTTGATCAGGGCTCCAGATGTGACTTCACCGGCGCCTTCTGCCACCATAGGACGCATCAGGACCTGAACCTGCGTTCTTCCGTCGAGTGTGGGAGCAAAAACGCGTATTTCTTTGCCCGTCGCGTGCCATATCTCATCGCCCACCAACATGGAGAATGTATGGCCTCTTGGAAGGCGATAGGTTTGATGAGGAGGGTTGTTTAAGTTTGGTGAACCATCGCTGTCTGGTCCCCAGACGTGCAGTCCACCAGATTCGTCCAAGGTCCACATCTCGTTGAAGTGTCTAAAGATTCTGATAACTTCGCTTCGCCCGTGGGCAATAGACTTGTTGCCCACAATACTCGAGGTGTTGATGTCGGCTTCCAATACCTCGCCCAGATTATTTCCGATCCAGAGACGAGTCGCTTCGTCCTCGACACCAAGACCGCACTTGAAGGCTATCGCAGTAGCTTTGACGCCCTCTCCATGAGTGAAACTCATGAGCAGCTCCCCATCCAACAGACTCCACACTCGGGTCAGCGGGCCACTGGTACAAAGGTATGGCCCGCAAACATCGATTATCCGCGTATCGTACTTCGTGTATATTTCGTGCTGGCCCTTTTTGGCGAATGGTGGCCGTCTGTTGACACGAGAAGCATCGGGAAACTGTGTCGAGAGTGGCGGTAACCTGGGGGCTGAGCTGGGGGGCAAGGCTTGGGTAGTCCTCGTGCTCCTGTCAACCACAGTACCACCTCTCCTCGGCGGCTCTCGAAACTCCGCAGGCGTACGGTCAGATGTTCTGTCTACGGTCATGGATCTGCCGTGAGTCCGAGTCGGCGGAGGCGCAAACTGCGGGTTCTGTTGCGAAGTTGGTGTCGAGACCGCCCGCTTAGATTGCGTAGGCGTTGCGGCATTGTCGGGATTTGTCAAGTTGTTCGAAGTAATCACGCCTGGGCGTGGTGGGCGAGGCGGGGCCCTCATCGACCCAGGTGCTGCTCTCGCCGGCTGTACATCTATTACAGTATGCGGCCGTGAAGGTAAAGCTGGTGCCGCTGATGGTTCTGGAGCAGCAGATATCACTCCTCGACCATGGCCATTGACCTCCCTCCTCGCAGCCGCCGCAGGATGTACCGGGGGTGGCTCGAATGGCACGGGCACAGTATTGTTCCTGGGCATGGCAGGAATCTTGTTGTTGGCGGGTGGTCTTGTTGGCCGACTTGGAAGCGTGGGCGGCTGTTGCTCGTGTTCCGGGCTGCTGGGTGGACTATTAAAGGGCGACTGCTCAGGTACTGGAGCAGGCGCTGGCTCGAGTCGATGGGTATCCAAACTCAACAAGTGCGAGAGTCTATTGCTCGGCTTCTCTGCGCGATTGATCGGTGGCGGCACAGGTGGTCGTCCCCTTACATCACCGTCCCTTCTGATCTCCCCCGACCGTCTCGGAGGGGGAGGCGAAGGCGGCCCCGAAGTAGCAGAGAGCATGGGCGACCGTCGCGACTCCTGGGCTGGGTTTGGGCTAGGAGCACTTGGAATCTTAAAAGAACGAGGCGAGGGTGCCACTGGAGTGGGAGGACCTCTGGTCGATTCAGCCTGAAGCTGGCCATTTTCCGAGCCCAGAGCAATGTTCATCGGTCTGCTCTTTGGCGGTGACTGAGGAGGATCGATCAAGACCGCTGGAGGCGGCGGCGGCCTCATTGGTCTTGGGCTTGTTGGCGTATTCGTAGCACCCGGCGCAGAGGCCGCATCGAAGCCAGGCTTTGGTATCTGGAGTCCCGTAGGTTTCAGTACTTCTCTTGAGAACTGGCTTCCTTCGGTCTGAGGGGTGGTCGTCCTCACAGGCCTCGTGTCTGGTACTGGAGGTGGTTTCGGAGATGCTGGAGGGGGAGGTTTCGGAGAAGGCGAGATGTTGCGCGGCGACGCTGTCGTCGGCGAAGAAACGGCGCTGGAGTTGTCACCGGGTTTGCCCATATTCTCAAAGCGTGCCCTCAGAGAGGAGACAGGCTTGAGCGAGGAGCTGTCAGGCCCATCCTCCCCTTGGCCATCCATGTTGGGCAGTGATAGTTTACGAGAAGCGTGTCGATGGAGGGGTTGTATATCCTATTCCCATTATACCCCAAGCGTAAGTAAAGAGTGGACAGCTCATCGAAGCGAGTTGCAAGAGAATTCTAAGGTGCCATTGAAAATCGAGCGAAGGAGTGTTTTGGGTTTGTCTTCGTGTTGGGTTATGATTTAGTTTGTGTTAGGGAGTCGTCAGCGATTGGGAGGCTGAGCAACACGGTCCCTCAAAAGAATGGCGATCGTGGTCAAGGGAGGCGGGGCAATCAGGCTGCGGGTGAATTGCTTGCTGGGTATGGTATTCAAGAGGTGCTGGGTGCACTGATGGTGCTGGGCGAGGATGACGAGATTTGGGTCCGTTGTAGGGCTGGAAAACAGGACGAACAAGGAGGTTGACAATTGTGTCTTGTAACAAGCGTCAACTGTAAATTTTTATTTTTCGTACCTGTTGTTGGGTGTACAAACAGGTGAGTACTCCTTTACAATGGCAACGGGTTTCTCAAGTCAGGACACCAAATGGACTGGTCGAACAAAGGCTGAAAGGGTACCTAGACTGCCTAATGCTAAAAGACAGGCAACTTGAATAAGGGGACAGCTCAAGTACACGCTGGTACCACCTGTACCATAAACCAGCCACAAAATACCGGCATGAAACCTCTTGATCAGCTACGCAGGGCCCTACGCAGCTGTAGTCTTGTTTAGCAAATGGCATGAGAGCCTGTGAAAGTGACTCGAGCGCCCCCATACCACGTTTAATCGTGCTTTAAATTGCTTGGCATTTTAAAAAAGCTGTTTAAGGCGCGGATATCTCGACAGTCAAACGCAGATCGTGGCCAGGGGTCGATAGCGCGCATAGTGTAGCCGGGGCAGTTGGATTGGTACGTAAGCTCTCGGTTCAATGCCTAACGCCTGGTCAGTTTCGAGGGCTGAGCTCAGCTTTGGGGCCGCTTCTTCGCATGTCCCTCTAGGTAGGCGATCCATACAGGCTGATAGGCACGAGAACATGTTAGATTTATGGTATCCAACAGGAATCCAATGCATGCCGCGAATCAAACTCGCACGTCTAAAAACCACAACTCCTTCGTCGGCGGATTGCCATCAGTGGGCACCGCCGAGTGGTTGGGCAACTGACATGCTTCAGCACCCCTTCAGGGACCAGCGTACCTGTCGGTCGGTACCTTGCAAGCGTGACGTAGCTGGTTTTCGTCGCCTTGCCGTCTGCTTCCAATCACTTGTCCAGAATCTCAAGCCTCCGTATGTGCTCCCCTCTGTGTGGGCCCGGCAGGTCGTAAATTCATTCGACAGGTGGTTCTAGCGTTCCTGGCAGCGAAGAGCTGAGAAACATTGGGGACAGGACCGCTGGGTGAGGCCCCGACAGCGGACATTTTTCGTGTCAGATGCATGCCGGCGCGCTAAGCGCAAAAGGGACAGCTTGGGGGAGCTGCTACCAGAGAAATCATACGATTTGAGAATCTCCAAATAGCGTAGCAGTGATGGTATCGGGAACAGCAGGAGCGATAAAAAAAATTCCCAATTCCTAAACCAAAAAGTGTCGCATTGCAACGTTCACCAACAAGTCCAGACTATCCGCCATCAATCTACGACAGGCGTCTTCGAACAACTGATCAGCTGAGATAACCAATCGTAGACTGACGGAACAAACACAATGAACACCGTAAGTCATCGTCCATCATCTCGACTTGGGCTGCTTCTACAGACAAGCTGACGCGCATCCAGATTCGATCTTTCTGGTATGTTTGACACCAACATTCGTGGTAGCAGACCCATGACAGTCGTCTAACTGAACTTGCCCTCTTACTTCAGGCTGGGATGGGGCTCCCTCTGTGTTGGTAAGAAAGAGAAGCAGATCATGACCTTCATCTTGCTCGGCTGACAATCGCCATAGCCGGTGGTGGTGCATACTACTTCGCCAAGCAACAGATCAATGCCGACCGAGCCCAGCGACTTGAGGACTCGCGAAGAAAGAGACAGATGATGGACTCTCTTGAGAACTCCAACAACGTACCGAGCCATCCCGGATACTCCTCTACCATGGGCGGCTCGCCCGCAACAGCCAACGGCACATCGCCACGAACCGACCCTTCTGGCTCTCCCAGTCAAGAGGCAGGCACCGATCCAGCGCCCACGCGCCATGCGCCAGCGACAGAAGGGCAGAGGGTATTTGAGAAGAGCAAATACGAGAGTGCTGTGCCCTTTAAGAGTCAGAAAGGAGATCGGTTTTCATGACCCAAAGCGCACGCACAACTTGTACAACAACATGAAAAGAATGTTTCTCTATATTTGAGCGACGTTGCTATGTCTTTCGGCTAGCAGTACTGTACATATGATTTCCTGTTTCCACGATCGATCGCATGGGCCTCTCTGAAAGAATGAACACCATGAAAGAGAGAGGGACAAGCCGTAGCTCTCTTATGCTATTTTCCTTCCTGCTTTGAAACTTTTGCTCCTTCACAAAAAAGCACTCAACAGGATGACACACGACTGGACTATCATATGGCACTGCAAATATATTAAAATCCCATGCAGCAAAGCTCAATATGCTGTGCAAACTATTCACGAACAAATATCTGCTTCGACGTCATATACTTGAATGTGAAGAGAGCACTCCAAAACTGATCCAATTGAAGTGGGGCACGCGGGACTAGCTCCCATCTGTTATATTTCTCTGTAGCTGTAGCACGCTCCATTGCTACAATTTAGGTACCTTTAGCTTACTGGCAACAAGACAACTGGAATTTCGGACCTGCCTCAGCCTGGCGCAACCACGACCACGACCACGACCACTTGGACGTCCAATTCAGATCGCCTTGAGCGCGTCCCAGGACAAGCACTCTTCGCATGTGCTCGCAACC
This sequence comes from Pestalotiopsis sp. NC0098, assembly GCA_022432395.1. NCBI lineage: Eukaryota > Fungi > Ascomycota > Sordariomycetes > Amphisphaeriales > Sporocadaceae > Pestalotiopsis > Pestalotiopsis sp. NC0098. Next base: position 525,830 of record JAJKLJ010000004.1, on the reverse strand, counting down.
TCGTCAACATGGCGACGCCGCAGCTTGTGATTGCCAAGGTCTCGTTCTCTGCTGTTCTCCTTCGTCCTGATCCGGTCTCCTGCTCGCGCGCCGACATCGACGACTTCCTCGGCCAGCTCGACGCGACCCTTCTACGGTGCTCTCCAGCCAACGTTCAGGTTTGAAAATATAATCTTGACATTGTTAGTGTCTGTGCGACAACTAAAATCATTCGTCACAATAGAAAAGCAAGCACTGGATATTGGGCCATGTCGTGCAGTCCTCAAAGCGAGTAGCTGCACTGGGAAAATACCTTACCGCCCTGGCCAGCTCCTTCAATGTCGACCTCGCAGCCAGCAGAAAGGCTCGGGAGCCTTCATCGAAACGGAAGCGACTGCATATCTTGTATCTGTTGAATGATGTGTTACACCATGTCTGCGTCCGCCAGAGAGAAGACGGCTTCTCTGCTCAGCTGGAATCTTTTCTGTCGCCGCTCGTCCAGAGCGCTGCCGCCTTCGCGGATTGCCCCAAGCACCAGAAGAAGGTTATCGACCTCCTCGACCTGTGGAGTGAGCAGAGATATTTCTCGGATGCGTTTGTCTCCAAGTTGAGGAACATCGCCCGGGATGCGCCGACGTCGCAAGTTGCCACAAATGAACATGGAGACGCCGACAATGCTCCCACATCCGGCACAAAGCTCTCGAAGGATGCTCCATATGTCATGCCTGCCATGCATGGAGACGCCAACGTACCTTGGTACGACCTGCCCGCTGCCAACTGGCTCCCCGTCATCGAGCCAAATTCGACGCGACCAATGAACCCGTCCATGATCAAGCCGCTCCAACTTGTTTCGGGTCCAGCAGACAAGATCTTAGTTGAAGCTGTGCAGAGTCTGCTGGCCGATGTAGATCGCATATATGCCAAGGATTCGTCCTTGAGCGAAGATCCATCCGAGGATATGGATATGCTTGGTCAACGCTTCGTTCTTGACGAATCCACGGGCAATATCATTCGAGGCCAGACGTATTATGGCTGGTCACGCGACTTCTGTCAGAAGATGAAGCAACGAAGAAAGAAGACCAATGGCTTGGATGGCGATGATCGAGGTCGAAGCCTTTCACGATCGCTATCTCGGAGCATCAGTCGGAGCTCTTCTCGGCCAGCTTTCAAGAAGAACCGGGTTCCAGATTCCCACAGCCGCAGTAGGAGTCCGAGCAGAGATCGCGGCAGCCGACGAAGCTTTAGTAGAGACCGTTACCGGCGGCGATCGTTCAGCAGATCTCGATCTTCGTCTCCTCGAAGGCGCCGGCAGTACTCACCATCGCGCTCACGTTCGCGCGACTACAGCCCGCCACCTAATCCAGGTCCGTCCAAGGATTACAACAAGCCGAACCACAACGGACAACACCAGAATTACCCAGCCACTCCCTCACAGCCACCGTTCCCCGTACCCAACTTTCCGTTTGGTGTGACTCCTCCACCGCCTCCGCCCAACTGGCAAAGTCCCTGGCCTCCCCCTCCGCCTCCGCAAGGGACTGGAGGAAACTGGATGTCAAGCATGCCCATGCCCATTCCCCCGACTGGTAGGACCAGTTGGGCCGCCGTGCCTCCACCGCCTCCTCCATCGATATCGCCACTCAATAACCAGCAGGCCTATAATCTGTCTCAACACGGGCAGCATGGCGCTCACGGAGATTACAGAGGTGGACGGGGTGGCTATCGCGGTGGCCGTGGCGGTTGGTAGTGTGTCGTGGACTAGAATCGAGAAACCGTCTCTCAAGCAAACCAAGCAGTTTGCCCAAGTTCGGTCTGCTTATGTCAATGTAGAAAAAGAGCTGATGGGATAATCAGTAAAAACTCGTGTACGATCAGGCAGTTCACAAGGAAATCTTTGGCAATACGCTTCAGTGCTTATATAGATGGGCAAAAGCAGAAGCGAAAGACATGTAGACCTAGCTATGCTGAGAAAAAAAGCATCATAATAAGCAATCACCATGGCAGAGTAATTCTACCTGGCAGAGTTGCGACGCTTGAATCAGACTCCTTCAGCGTGATTCCGACTAAGTGTTGATGACTGGATTGACATTCACTGTGATTGATTCACTGAAGAGTTTCTGGCAGGCATTGGCTTGCATTGCTCTTCGCAAGCCGCATGATACTAGATATGATGTACCGGCCCTCCAAAAAAAGGTCACTAGAATTCCTAGCCATTTCCAGCAGTGGCAGGGTCCACATCATCCCCGTCAACAACGTCGTCCTCGTCGCCTTCATCGTCTTCACCAATCATCATGCTGTCATCGAGGTCTTCGTCGTCCTCATCCTCTTCCTCGTCTTCCTCATCATCCTCCCGGTCATCACCCTCGCCCCGAGCATCATCTTCCAGGTCGCTATCCAGGATGTGTGCCCAGGCATCGTCGGGGAATCTCTCTTCGGGGCCCTGCTCGTCCTCTTCGTCATCGTCTTCTTCCTCTTCCACTTCGACAACCGATCCAGCCCCGGCAGCTCCAGCCTCGGCTGCAATCGCGCCATCTCTGCCCTCTTCCCCGCTTGCCGGCCCCTTGCTGATAGCCAGCCCAGCATCGTCGGGCCTTGGCGATTCGGCATCGACCATCTTTTTCCTGGGCTTCCTGACTGTGCGGCCTCGGAAACCCATGGCCAACATGAGGTCGTTGGCTTGGTTCAAGGGGCGATGCCTGTACCTCAGGCCCTCCAGTCCAGACACGTCCGCCATGTCGTACAACAATGTGGACGGGTTGACCTGTCCCCTGTGGTTCTTGGGTTGGATGTCGGCGTAGCGGTTCAGCTTGTGCATGATATCGGAGTTGTACATGAAGTTCTTCTTCTTGACCGCGTCCTCGTCCGAGCCCATGCGGCCGTGGCGGATCGCGACCATCTTGGCCTTCATGAAGGCCTTGATCTTGGCCCAGGTGCCGCCGTAGTACCAGCCGTCCGAGGCGATGTCGCATTCCTCGCGCAGCGGGGCGTCGTTGATCAGCTTGACGAGGACGGGGTCCGTAATGTCGCATATCTGCCAGAACTTTCCGTTGGTGCAATACTGCGTGCCGTCCCAGAGATGGCTGCGCGCCGCCTCCTCCCTCGCCATGCTCCGTGCGATGCCATTCTTGACGGTGCGATCGGTGGGCAATCCCTCCAGCTTGAAGGCCAGTGTTTGGTAGATCCGAAATTTGGGGTCAGAACGTGGATCGACTCCGTATTTGATGACGGCGTCACGCCATGGTCCTCCTTTGAACTGGTATCCCACTAGCTGCACTGCAATCTTGAGGCTGTTGTCAGAATAATACGGAGCCACCCTCGTTATCAGCGCCCGTCTCGTCCAGATCGGTCGCTCATCTAATGCAGCGCGCATGCGTTCCAACAGGTCCTTTGGCACCTGGCGCGAGTTGGCCACATCTTTCAATGGCTTGGTTGGTATCGGATAGTAGTTGTGTTCGATATAGTAACCATAGGTCTTGGCAAGGCGTCCTTGCACATTGACCATGATGGCATTGCCTTGTTCATCCACACCATCAGCACGGACGTATGGATTTTGTTCATAGAAGTAGTTGAAGGGAACCACACGATCCGTGTAGTATGGCGGTGGGATGATCTCCTGGCCTTTCTCAGGATAGAGATTCGGATCGAGCTGGAGTTGGCGTAGTTTGGACACTTTTAATGGCAGCATGTGGTCGGTAATCTTGGTGAGGAATGGCATCGCGCTGGCTGAAAATTGGAAGTCAGCCAGACCATGGTAGCGGTGGCTATCTCGGATGGTGCCGACGGCCTCTGCTTGATATCTGCCAGCGGTATCCTGCAACTTGCGCAATATCATTCTGGGATCATCCTGTCTGCTCTCGGAACAAACGCGATTGGAGGGCTCGTCCGCAGAAGATGAGATTGAATCTCCAGTGAACGGCTCGTCACTGCCGCGCTTTCGCTTTCGACCTGTGCGCTTAGGTACCGTGATTTTCAAAACCACATTATTTGACGCCGCGGCATGTGACATGAGGGGCTTGGTCGTGGGTATGTCCGGCCTCAGCCACATGGGAAGAGATACCCTTCCGGATTCATCTTCTATCAGCTGCAAAGTTGTCAGAAAACCTGATTCCATGACCCAGTGCAGTATAAATTAGACTGCCACTCACTTTTCCATAATTCGGATTCCTTCCAAACGACTTGAGACCATTGTCAGTATTCTTGACGACACAAGGATGCTCCACGGCCACGATCTTATGCTGTGGCTGTTCAAAGTAGGGAGCGGCGTTCGGATTCTGGTTTGGTCCCTTGTTAGGGAAAAGATCTTTCAGTCCGAGCATTATGATGAATGAATGGTAGATGCCTCGAAGAAGATTCCGTAGCAACTATTTGCTGTCCGGGAAAGAGCTGTGTCTGGTGTGACCTAAGATCACCGGAATCCCTGCGGCATGATTGCTGAACAGAAATCAAATGGCACCCAGAAGTTGTATGTCGAAAGCTGTTTGTACCAGATATGTGCTGCGGGCAAATTTGCGACAGTCCGTCAAGAAGCTGTGTGATGATAGACGCTGGGTCGGAGACTCGGAGTTGGCTCTATCCACGAATCCGGTCACCAAGGAAATCACTGCCAATCGCCGTGCAATTTTTCCTGTTCTCAGACTAGTTTTGACGGCTCAGATGAAAATTTATCGTGAAATGTTTCAGAAAAATTATGATTAGGATGTGTTGCGTGTAGCTTTGTTGCTCGACTTTGGAAATGTTGAATCGAGAACATGAAGGTTGTGCAGGCTGTAGATGGCAGGAGCCAATCACGATGGCTAAAGTTGCCTGGTGAAGTTCGTTGCAGCTGGCAGTTGCCCGCCAACTGCGGCCCATGGCATAGCGACTGATTGCACTGCACTGCACTGAATTAACCGAATGCAGAGTCCAGCCTCCGTAACTTGTTGCAATTAATTACCGGAGGAGCAAGTTCAGATAGGCGTAATTATCCCATTCCGACACGTGCCACTCCATTTACACCCTGTAAGCATTATTCGCAATCAACGAGTCAATCTTGAAGCCGGACGGTGGCCGCGATCCAAGCGGCACACGGCATCGTAAATCCAAGATCGCTTTTTGTACTGTGCTGTAGCTGTTTCGTCATATAGCTCCGGCCCTTCGAAACGCTTGATGCTGTGCCGTGCTAACCACCTAGTGTAGCTGCCCAAGTACTCTATGATGAGGTGTCGATTGGTGGTCACGATGCCTGCCTGAAAACCTGAAAAGCAGCTGTTGTGGTGATACGGTGAAGACGGGCGGACAAGAGCATTGTGCGTCGGCATTACCCAGTTGTATTAAAGGTAGGGGAAGCCCAGGCTAAGGTGACATTCTCGCATCCAGCACCAGCTCACCTGGACACTTTTAGTTCAGCTCGGGCCAATACCAACGGAGCTGGTAAGGTAGCAATACGCCAGTAATGCCATGCCAGGCCAGTCGGTGGTCGCTTGTCTGCGAGATCTGGCGTGAGCATTAGATTCTAGGTAAGGTACCTACGGTAGCGTGGGTATGGCCGTGGAGGTAGCCGAATGCTTCGAAATAGTATACTGGTCTTTCTTCTCCGGGCTGAGCAGACGTCCCTGCGTTCCTACATAGGTGGATTAGATGGTCCGGCTTGTCTCCAGTAGACGTGTCGCTTTTTTTTTTTCGGCCATCCCAAGTCCAATAGCATTGTTTTGTCAGATACAATATTCAGATCACCTAAGACATGTAAGAGAGAAAATAATAGTACTATTGCGTGGATCCGAGAAGGGAAAAAACTTGTATACCACGACTCAAACCAGCCATCACCGGAGCAGAAAAAAAAGATTGATACTGATGTCAATCTTCAATAGACGACAGCTCTGCGGCACCGCAGCAATGAATGTATGTATCATTTAGTGGGTTTGCCGCCCATCTGCGTCCCCACATTGACCTCATGCGCTGCAATCACCACCTTCAACCGGGCCCGCAGTGCAGCAATTTCGAAGGCTGCGCCAGGCTTGGATCGACCTAGGTAATGGTTTACGGAACCTTGCAGTGGCCTCTCTGCGCTGCTACCCCTTCTCCATACCTACCTACACTACACCTGCTTCGACCCTGGAAGAGAGCGTGTGATCGCCTTGCCCTACTATTCTTGTAATCTTTCCTTTCCGTCTCCTTCACACACACAAGGTTGCCGCCAACTCTGTTGCAACATCGCGGTTCTTTCTGTGGTGAGTCGCGTAGAACAACACAGTGCTGGGCGTACCACTCTACCTGCGAGCTGTCCCCTGCGCCGAAGCTCATCCCCCCCCAAAGGCCCATCCGTTCCCCTGGATGATCTGCGGGCCGTACAGTATCGACGCCCCATTATCCACTTCTCCACTTCCACTCGACGTCGACAACCACCCAACACATCACGGCTACGACAGAAAACATTGTCCAATTCAGCGTCGGCCGTGTCTAATACGACTTCCTGTCACTGCCGTTCGAGCTGTCGACGGTTGTTTCCCATCTCCTGCTCGATCTCAGCTCTATTCACGCCGCCCGGAGCTTGCTCTCTGCACGGTCCCGACGTGAGCCCCTCCATCGCGCCCCGTGCCTTTCTACCCGCCTCCTGGTGGCATCTTTCGATCGCCCAGATTCAGCACTCTGACACCTTGGATTGATCAGTTCATCGACCCGCGAGCTACGCAGGCACCTCCGCATACACGCGTGTCAGTCGCCGACATTGCGAGCCTTGCTTGCGACTCAATTTCGGAGGCTGCAACATCGGCGTCGACCTGGCGGGAATCCAATCCCCAAAACAAACGCCTGCGAACGTAACCCGAAACCAACGTCAACACTGTCTGCGAGAGCAGCCCGGCCATAGTGCCACATGAGTACCACCATGAAGCGCCTCAGTCAGAGAATGGTGAGTCTTCCTGAGGCTTCTCCGCGCCGCGCCCACCTTCTTTCTCTGCACACACAAGGTATGCTGACCGTACAATCATCTAGCTTCGCGGCAAGAGCGATAGCAAGTCGTCAAAGAAGAATAAGGACTCTAAAGACGGTACTGCCTCTCCCTCTGGTTCCCGCGAGACCCAATCCCCCAACATTACGCCGTCGTCCTCGACGTCAACTCTGAACGATATTCGGAACAAGCCCCTGCCGCCCAACAACGGCGCCGCAGGACAGACTGGCTCGCCTTCAGGTCAGGGCACCGCCGATAGGTTCGGCAATCTGGGCTCATCTCAAGGTTCGCCAAACGGTTCTGCCACGCCGAGCAGACACGGCTCCCTGCCACCCACGGTCGTCATTAGTCCTAGTGCACCGGTAAGATGCTACCTCGAGACTTGCAAACCAAACCACTACTGACCAAACAATCGTTAGCATGTACCACCTCCGGGTGCCGCCGAAACAATGCCGCACGACCTGGCTCCCCCCAAAGCTGGTCAGAAGTCGTTGATGTTTGATCGCCTTCACCAAACCCCGAAGGATGTCCCCGAAGGTCTTCGAACTCCCAAGAGGCAGCACTCGTCGAGATTCGACATCTCACTCCACCGCGAGCTGGAGAAGCTCCCTGGCTTTCACGAGGTCCCGCCCAACCGCCGCCAGGAGCTTTTCATGCAGAAGATCGACCAATGCAACGTCATCTTTGACTTCAATGATGCTAGCGGCGACATGAAGTCCAAGGAAATCAAGCGCCTTGCGTTGCATGAGTTGCTCGACTACGTCGCAAACAACCGCCAGGTCATTACTGAGCCCATGTACCCACGTGTCGTTGAGATGTTCGCAAAGAATCTGTTCCGTCCAATCCCACCTCCCATGAACCCTCAAGGAGAGGCCTTCGACCCGGAGGAGGATGAACCTGTCCTGGAGGTGGCTTGGCCCCATATTCAGGTCGTCTACGAATTCTTCTTGCGATTCATTGAGAGCCAGGACTTCAACACCAACATTGCCAAGGCCTACATCGACCACAGCTTTGTTCTCCAGCTCTTGGAACTATTCGATTCCGAGGATCCCCGGGAGAGAGATTTCCTCAAGACGACGCTGCATAGGATTTATGGCAAGTTCCTGAACCTCAGATCCTTTATTCGCCGGTCGATCAACAACGTCTTCTTCCAATTCGTATACGAGACGGAGAGGTTCAACGGCATCGCTGAGCTACTCGAGATCTTGGGCTCGATCATTAACGGTTTCGCTCTGCCTCTGAAAGAGGAGCACAAGCTTTTCCTGACCAGAGTGCTACTCCCTCTCCACAAAGTGAAGAGCCTCAGCATGTACCACCCTCAGCTAGCTTACTGCATAGTGCAGTTCTTGGAGAAGGATGCCTCCCTCACTGAAGAGGTCGTCCTGGGTCTCTTGCGATACTGGCCCAAGGTCAACAGCACCAAGGAGGTCATGTTCCTCAACGAGGTTGAGGACATATTCGAGGTTATGGATCCTGCCGAATTCGCCAAGGTTCAGGAACCACTCTTCCACCAGCTGGCCAAGTCAGTCGCAAGCCCTCATTTCCAGGTTGCCGAACGGGCACTTTACTTCTGGAACAATGAGTACTTCTGCAACCTCGTCAGCGACAACGTGGAGATTATACTCCCCATCATGTTTGCACCGCTCTACGAAAACTCTAAGGGACATTGGAATAGGTAAGTATCACTGTATGGCAGCATCAACGCAGCAAAGCTAACAGTCTCTACAGAACGATCCACGGCATGGTGTACAATGCTATGAAGCTATTCATGGAGATCAACCCGCAGCTTTTTGACGACTGCTCCCACGAGTACACGGAACAACAGAACAACGCCCCGGCGCGGGAGGCAATGAGGGAAAGAAAGTGGCAAGCCATCAAAGATCAGGCTGGCAAAGGCAAACCGTCGAATGGTGTCACTGAGCTCGATCAAAGCGAGGATAACCAGAAGCGTCTCGACTCACTGAAATTGGACAGTGATCGCCGCGACCGTCGTCCCGCACATGAGCGGCAAAGCTCGGTAGGCTCCTCCAGAAGCCGGTGATTTGGTCTTTTTTGGTCATTTTGTCGCAAATTCTCCTTCTCGCCTTGCTCTTCTTTTTTTCACGATAGACCTTTTTTAAGCGATTATGACCCAGCTTATGACATTTGTTTCAAATACGTTCACACAAAAAACGCGAATCCCCTACTCTTTTTTCCGGCCTAAACAAACCCCTTTGCGATGTATTGTTGTTTCGCCGTGCCTTCGATACAGTCCCAGTCTGCAAGCCATCTCGAACGCCTCAAGTATTAACCACGAGCTCAAACCACAGGGACCGATTGAACAAGACGACGTTCCGATGGACAGACCTGAAACAGAAGAGACATAAGTTCTCACCATGGGACCCAATACTGCCGGCTAGATAATATTGGCTGCTGCACGCACCATGCCTCGGGCTCTCTCTTTTCTCACCCATCTTGAGAGCTCACAGCCAAGGCGGTCTCAGATGCAGGTGAACTTTCGACGCGACCAAGAGAGCCATCACCAGCCTGCATAAATCCCTTTTTCAGCAAACACCTGTCCATGGCGGGCTCGGCATATTGAGCTCGAGGCGGAACGAGCGTAGAATTCTTTGTAATGGGAATACCGTTCCCCATTGGGAACCATTGGCCCACAGCAAACGGTCCATCTGATATTCGAATGTCAGCTTGCATATGCCGCTCGTCAGATGCGAAGGCAGTGCACATTGGCAGGCAGGCTGGTTGAGACGGTCGAGGGGCAATATTACAGTAGGGTTGCCCTGGAGGTTGCAAATAATCATCGGCAGCAAATACATTGGGGCAGTCGAAAAAAATGTGTCAGATAGGTGGTCCTTTTGATAAAATTCTGCTTCTGAACCTTTTGAGCAAGGTCATTTACCTAGGGGAGGGCAAACACTGGTCTCGTCAGGAGTTCGGAAGGCTAGGGATTGCAAAAAAAGCCACATTCAGAGGCTCATTTTTTTTATTACAATTTGCTGTGACTAGAGACTGTGTACATGTACATGTTACAAGGCGACATTGTATTTCCCCAGGAGCAAGAATGCTTACGCTGCCAAGGGACGTTGTGCGGATGCCCCCTTGTTGGTCTGTCTGTCGCGTACGTCCTAAGGAGAGGAATGTGAGTTTTATAGTTCTTGCTTATACAGAATTGCGCATGGAAAAAGAAAAGGCTTACCTCCCAGGCCTCGTCGAAGCCGGCGTTGCGGACCCAGGTCGGCCCCGGCGCCTCGACCGAGTCGACGACCATGTGCGCGACCTGGTCCCAGAGATCCCCCTTGATGAGCATCCAGTCGGCGTCCTGGTACGGCCGGCAGACCTCGCGGCCGATGGCGACGGCGCGGAACAGCTTGATGGCGTGGCCGTCGTCGACGAAGGCGTGCATGCGCGGCAGCAGCTCCTTGGCCGAAGCCGGGCTCTTCGAGGAGGTGGGCACGTAGTCCCGGATCGCCGCGATGTCGAGCGCCGGCGACCCCCGCGCCGCGTACTGGATAATGTCCATGCGGATCTTCCACTCGAGCATGCGCGTTTTTAGTGTTTCCGGGATCCAGTCCTGGCGGTTCAGCGTGACGAAGATGGGCGCGACGTTGACGTGGTGCATGAGGAAGAACTCGTACTTGGGATCCTTGGCGCCGTGCAGCGCGGCCCCTGACGCGATGTAGATGGCCGCGTCGTACATTTCCGCGGTGCGCTCGTCGAGCTCGGCGGGGAGCACGCGGACTTTGCTGGCGAGGCGCAGCGCCGAGGGCCGGGCCCGCGCGAGCACGCCGTCGCGGACCTTGTTGCCGTCGCTCAGGCGCGGCGAGGCCACGAGGGCGGCGTCGGCGGCCGCCTCGCGCAGCAGCTCGCCGATCCGGGGCATGGGTGTGTCTGCGGCTTTGGATTCTGTCTCGGCCTCGACCAGGAAGTCGTGGAACTGGTCCGAGTGCACGCAGGCCTGTGCCAAGGCCATGGCAACGATGGCGGGCTGGTCCCATTCCACGCCATACACTTTTGGGCGGTGTTAGTATCTTTTGTGTCTTAATTTTCCACTTATATGGATCGGCTTTATCAGGGGTTGGGAGTGGGAGAGAGACAACGGAAGCAGAGAAAAATAACTTACTCAGCTGGATGAGCGGGTGCACGAACCCGGCAAACATGCGGACCTGCATGTCCTCGGCGCGCTCGTCGTCGACCTTGAACATGTACTCGGCGAGCACCTTCTGCCAGGAGCCGTAGTGCTCGATCTCGTGCTGGAAAAAGTGCAGCCAGTCGGTGTAGTCTAGTCCGAGGATGGTGCAATGTCAGCGGAGGTCTCGAGACATGGAGGGCGTGGAAAAAAAAAACAACACGGAGAGAGAGAAAGGACTGCCTTACACTGTGCTTTGCCCAGTCGCTTCTTGGCCTTTTCCCAGTCTCGCAGCTCCTGGATTAGATCTTGCGAGTGCGCTTTCATGACGGGGCGCTGGTAGCCCTCGTTCTCCTTGTAGCCATTGACGAGATCCTCGGCCGAGGCACCGGTGCCGTAGAGGGCCAGAATTTGGTGGCTTATGCTGAATTATTGGGTTAGTCACGGTTTATATCAAGAGGGGCCATCAAGAGGGGCCATGAGGAAGACGTACTGGTTGTGAAAGCCATCATCGTTGAAAAAGACATGATGCTTCTCAATGTCCTGCATCAGCAGCTCGGTGGCCTTGTTGGCGGCGGCCTCTGTCTGGTCAAAATGCCAGAGGCCCGTGTTCTCGGGGACGATCTTGACGGCGTAGGGGGTCGCCATTGTGTTGAGGGTTCTGTAGGTGATGTTTGCGGCGAAGATGGGGTTGCGCAGAAGTTTGAATGCTGCTCTGGTCAGATTCATTTGATCTGTTGATGTTCCTCCAGATCTGGCTGGGAACGATGTGGTTCAAGTTGGGGTATAAATACGCCAGGCACGTTGCAGCGTTCGTGTGGTATACTGCAGTCTGCAGGAAACGAACATGGCCCGACTATGCTGCATACACGATGGAACAATTCAATAGGCTTTCGATAACCGAGCAGAGCTCATCGGCTTTGGACAAAATGTTTGTTAACTTCGTCCGAGTAACCGAAGCTATGACGAATAGTCAGAGATGCAAAAGAATTGATTCCTCATGCAAATGGATGTTTCTGATTGGCACGAGGGTATGTGGTCATATCGACGACACAAGAAGGGAGGCTCCCCAAGTAGTATTTTTGGAGACGAGGCGGGTTGGCGCATACATGGATGGGCACCTGTATTACATGTTTAATCTGACTTGGCATTGATGTCATTGGTTCTCGGTTTGTCCTTTGCCTTACCCCAGATTCTCTTTGCTCACATAATAATGTCTTGGTCTGTTCTTAGAAGCCCACTAGGTAAAGTGCGGCTATCCCCGGTGTCTCGGACCGCGAGCGAAGGCCCGAGTTGTCCGCCGATGAATAAGCGACCGTTTATAGGCACCATCGTTTTGTAATATCTTATCTGATCGACGTATACGTGTTCAGAAGAAAAGTATAGTGAGTAGGCTATTTTGTGTATAGCGCATTGCCAAGACTATTGATTCCTCATCTTTGCATGGTCAATCTTTTGTGATTGACTTCCTGATCTGGCCACATGGTTTCTGCACCAAAACGTAATTCTAGAAACTCATTTGTAATCATTTTTGAAAAGAACAAATCAGACTCACCTTGAGATTCTAACGTATATTGTATAATTGTACACTGGACCACGTGGCATAAACCAGAACTCGTGGCTTCTGCCTAAAAGCCGTAAGGCTTCTTCTTCACGGACGGCTATTCAAAGTCCTGGAGAAAGTATAGACTTCATGGCACCAAAGTAAGATATTATCGTTTTCTTCTTTTGACAATTGGACAAACCTTTTTTGCGGTTTTCAAATTTGCTCAAATCACAATCTGGAGCCATGCCATCGCCACCATCTTCCAGATCCAGATATCCCGAGGCATACTTATGCCCTTCCTCTGCTTGTCTGCCGTGAGCTCGCAGGAATATTACTCGCGCGTAAAGACTACCTTCTTGGCCTCGAGCAGCAGTTTGAGAATCGGTCTCCCCATGTCCAACCTCTAGATGGTAGATGTAAACGAGCAATTCTGAAAACCTTCTTTTGGGAAACAAGCCACGGGTGTCCGAGCAACGACAAACGGTCAGCCACCCCGAGAACGGTGCGCCGTGTCTAAATCCAAAGGTGCAAACGGCCCTCGTCCCCCGCGCACCCAGTAACCAATGTTGCCGCCCCAAGTACCTGCCAGGCAGCCAAACCAAGGTACTTAAGTTCCAAAAAGACAAAGAATTTCCAGCACCGGAAAGGGGGGCCTGGCCACCCTCCCTAGTACGGTGCGGTGGTAGAGTGGTATGCGACTCTGGAGTCCAGAGTCGCATACCACTCTATCATCAGCAGACGTAAGCCCTGGGTTCAACACCCGGGGAAGAACTGTTTTGTAAATTTTTTTTTTTTGAATTGTCCACAAACCCGTATAGCATTTTTTCAGCGTCGAGCATCTTTTTCCTAGTTAGCAAACCACAGGTAGCCCGGCCCTCCAGCCCGGCAGCGCGACGTATTTGAGAATGCCCTCGAATTTTGGACAGCCGGCGCAGGCGGTCTTCTTTACTATCAACCGAAACTCTTTGCGGGCTTTGGGCTCGATCTTCGTGCCAAAATGGGTCAACACTCTTATTGTTCAATTAGCGCTTCAGACGAGTGCATACCTTTGTCTCAATTTAATCAGAAGATGCCTCAAGGAGACCTTAATCATAACCACGGAGTTTTTAACGATTCCTTTTCCAGATAACCCGCTCAATGTTGTTAATTTTGATCCTCCTGTCACCAACACTAAGCAGTATGCAATAAAATTTGCGTCCTTGGTATCTTTTGAGATATCCCATCGATGATGTTGGTCCAAGTCATTCCTCGTAACATAGACAAAAAAAAAGGCGGCAGCGGGTTCCACTAAATCTGGCCATAACAGAACCACACGAGGATGGTTTCGAATATTGATCCGGAGGTTCAAAATTCCCGTCAAGGAGGTTCAGGTCATGTAAGAAACATTCTGGATCCCAACATTGACAAAATGCCGTGCTTTTTGAACTCTCAGGGTTGTCTTTTGTAGTTCGAGTCATCTGGGATATTAAGTGGAACCCACTTTTGAAACTGATCAAGGTGCTCCATACTCTCTACAATATACTGATCTCAAATCGCCAGTATAGTCGCCATGTGCGGATAATTATATCTCCTGGTTTGCGAATCACCTAAATCATATTTGCACTGCTAGATCGAGGATCCGGAAAAAGAAAGAAAAAACCAATCCCTTGCATGATCTCTCGCATGAGCCGAGACATATGAGTGTATGACTTGTACATCGTATGCATGAGCAAGCAAGGGCTTGCATCGCAAGGGTTGTATTGAAAAATTACTTTTCTTTTGGAGCAATTTGTTTCTCAACGCTGTCAAACTCCGCAGCTTTCCATCAACCTTTCATTATATCACCTGAGAAACATTTTGCAAGCGGCCATTTGTACATTCCCTTCCCCCACCCAACAGATATGCCCCTAGGCCAAGTTTGAACACAGACTGATCGCCAAGTCGACCAGAAAATGACCAACGTCGAAATAGATGGAGTGGCCATGATCGACGCCGTGGCAGGCAACCCGCCGACCACGCGGGATACACCGCCGTGCCGGCACTGCGGTCGTAACAACGTGAGAAGGCCAATGCATACTCTGCCTCCCGGCCGCGCCGACGCAGCCGAGATGTCGCGGCTGTTGGAGGTTGTCGAGATACAGGATACGCTGGTGACACCGACCCACCAAACAGACAAGGTCACATCGTTGCTCCAGCTAGGCCGCGTGTGCAGAACTCGGGAGCCGGAAGCTGGCGTCATGAACTTGTTCAAGGAGATCAGCGCGTATCGGAAACCGGAAGCCAAGGGCAAGCGCGAACAAGAGCCCTCTCAGCCATGGCAAGTCCAGTGTAGAGAAGATTTCTACCTCACTAACCTAATCCAAAAGGCCATGGAAATTGCCAGACTTGAGCCGGATACTAAAGATATAGATTGATGGAAAATTGTACCTGGAATCAATTCTCCTCGCCTGACGCATATAAATCTCCCAGCAACTCTTAGGAACTTCTACGAGCGAGCAAAGATGAAATGTAGTTCTATAAATCGATTGCCTGCTTTCTATGATTGCAAAGTCTTATCATCATCTGTCACAAAAGACAGGACAATCCCTTACTCGTTGTTTAATTACTTCCTCCATCTTCTATCATAACGCCCTACACGCCCAAGAGCTTTTCTGCAGCAATCCATAGTTCTGACTGCGCTTTCGAGAGGCTGCAGTACTTGGTACCCCCCTGAGCATCGTCGAGATACTTGCTAATGTAGTTCTCGTATACCTCGGGGCTGTCGACGCCATCGCTCCCACCATTTTGAGTATCTCTGGGGGAACAGTGGCACTTGAAATTTGAGGCTTGCTTTTCTGGATGGACAGAGCAGCCCGGGCAGCTCTGTGACAATCCCTGACGTGAATTCTCGTGACTGTACTTGCTGGCAACCAACCCACTCCCGTTTGCCATGTTGTCAACGTCTTCTTTGAGATTCTTGAACTTTGTTTTGAACCTCTCGAATGCGGCTACCCTCTTCTCTGCGTTCTCAGCGCGCTCCCTCCACATTCTGCACTCTCCTTTGGCTCGTCGCAGTCTTTCACTGAGTATGCCTACATCCGCCCCATACATGGCATCGAGTTCCCTCCGCAAGTTCTGAATGTGTTCATTTCGCACATTCAGCTGGCTGTGGAGTCGCCGGATTTGGTGATGTAGAATGCTGCCTGTGCCGCTATCTGAGCGCCGAATCTGTCTCGTAGCTTGGAACACTTCATCACCTCCATTATCGGTAGCATTACCACGTCCAGGGGGCGCATGTGGACGAAACCCCATGTTTGAGCCATTCGCTCTTGACGACCGCTCGTGAGGACCCTGAGGAGCAACGATCGCGTCGGGAGACAGGGGCCTGACAGGCTGGAGCTGGAGCCGCGGTAATCTCACCGGAGTCACTGGAGGGTGATCTCGCGCGTCTTCGAATATTGGAGTCTCGGACACAGAAACATCAGCTGGCTTTGATGGGCTCGGAGACTCAGCATACCTAGCCAATGCAGGACTTGACCTCAGGCCTTGGCTTAGGCGGTTTATCGAGGCACGAAAACGTCCCGGCGTGCTTTTGACTCTTTGTAAGCTCGAATTTGCAACGTTGAGATTGGTGGTCGCAGGCGTCTTGGGGTGTGCTGGCTCCATTGTGATCTTTGGGGTTCTGGCCTGAGTCTCGTTTTCTGCGTCCTGAGAAGCGAAGCTGCGTGAGCCTCTAAGACTGGTGTGAGGCTGACTTGGGCTTGATTCTTGAGAGATGCTATCGAATCGTGCTGCGATCGCCCTCACGACTCCATTGGCCGGCTTTGATGCAGTTCGATGGGACGAAGGTGCTGAAGTAGGCGGCTTGACAGAAGATGATGCTTCGCCATTGGTCGACTGTGAAGACTCTGTATGGCCATATTTCAAGGGTGTCTTGTAGATCCCGTTGGTGGGTTTTGATGGCGACAGGCGATCTTGGTCGCTCTCCTCTCTCCTTTTTCTTCTCATCAACAATTGTCGTTTCCAATCGAGCGCCGGAGAATTGGTGTTGATCTCATGTGGCCCTGACTCTAATGCCTCCCGAGAAAGGCTTTGTTTGGAAGCCCGTGCCATGCGTTTGGTCTTCATTTCCGCTGGAGAAGACGTTGGGCTATCCTTGACAAGCTGTCTCCATCGGCTAGCAGGGCTGGTCTGCCCGACTGGAATAGATCGATGCTCATCATCATGTTGGCCTTGGGAATCTTGTTCTGCTGATGGAGCGAATTTTCCCTTGTACAGGGGTGGTGATCTCAAAGGATCCAATGCAGAGGGCGTGTAAGTGGGAGTCTTGGTCATTGCAGAAGGTGGTTTTGACGAGCTCTCAGATGACACTGCTTCCACGACGATCGTTTTATGAGACAGGCTCGAGCCTTGGCCAGGCTTACTGTTTGAATCCATATTCTCCTTGGCGATGGCTCCGGATTGTGACGAAGGAACAGCATTGTGTGTGTTGTCTTCGCTAAACGCAACCACACGCGTAGACTTGGATTCTTTCTTCGGGTGCCTTATACCATGGTCGAGTGGCGGCGTACGGTCTGCTGTTGAGCCTTCCATGAAAGATGTGTAACGATCTTCGCTACGACTCGTGTCAGATACGACAGTACTAAGACTGTGTCTTCTTACGGTCCCAAGAGACATTGAACTCTCAGTGAACATGGTTCCGGCGACTCTCTTAGTGTCCACGTTGATTTGTGTATGCTCCAAGTCGTGTATCGTAACTCGATGTGTTGTTGGGCGAGAATCTGATGGCATGGTACTATCTGAGTGTGAAAGTTGACCTGAAGATCTTTGCGAAGCGTTCAATGTTTGGTCTGTCCTGGGAGAAGCTGTATTGGCCTGATTTTCAGCGGATTTCTTGCTTGATACCGAGTCAATGACACTGTCTCTTCTCATCTCTGGGCGCTCCTCAGACTGCTCAATTCCGGGCGCCTCTTCCATGGTAGGTGACAGAGGGCTTGCCGAATGACTGTAGGAAAGTTGGCGGAAGGACATTGTGTTTTGCGGTCGAGAACGGCGGCGCTTAACTTGCAACGCATCCTCTTGGCTTCTCTCATCACCATGAGGCTCCAAGATACCCAATCCTGAGTATCTGTCAGCCATCTTTGATATTGATAGCGCGTGCCGTAGGAACTTACCAGAGTATGAGGCTGAGTGTGCTACAGGAGGAGTGCTCATCCGCCTTGGAGCTTGTGATCTGGGTCCTTGTGACATGGTTCTGTGCATGTTTCCTTCCGTGGCAGAAGCATCTACTTTTGAAGAGGTCAGGTCGTCTTTCTGGTCATGCCTTTGAGGCTGGTCATGCCTTTGAGGCTGGTCATGCCTTTGAGGCTCGTCATTCGTTTCCATCGGGCTCCTGGTTGCCTCTTGTCTCTTTTGGGCTTTGAGACTGGCCAAATTCCGCACCACGTCTCTCCAATGCACGAGGAGCATCTCCGCAATATCGTTTGCAACCATTATCCTGTCCACTGCCAGCATTGCAGGTTTTTGTTTGGTGGATTTCAGTCTCCGGTGCTTTCCAGTTTTGCATGGAGCCATGGGCAAAACAATCAGACCAGCCACAGGATCCGCGAGCTTCATGCTGTACGAGCTCAACAGATCGCCGACCAACAATGGTCCGAATATGATTGCGAGCGCACTGTAGCCCATCAAATCCGATGTAGGCAACGGCCTACCATACTCATCTTCCCTTGGCGCATTTTCAGCGGTGCGACCTACCAGGCACAACAAACCAAAAACGGCACAAATGAGTTCTCGCTGGTATTGCGATCTGACCGTGGATATGGCCAAGGCAATCATTCTTGCGCGGAATTTGCTCGCCTTTGTCCTGTTCGTTTCGGTCGTGCCGTGGAGTTGACTGTGAACGGCCACCAGAGCGTCGAATAGGGCGAGAGATCCAAGTATGCCACCGGGCAACCCGGCCAGAAAGCGTTTGAATGTAGACGCAACATCGTGTACTCCACAGTTGAGATGAGAAGGGAGACTTGGGCAATGTGTTGTAGTCGCTATGTCCTCGCCATCGATACCTGCGCAGTAGTAATCGTACAATGCATTGATCACGCGTGTGGAGCCAGGCACTCTAAATATGCCACTCGTTTGGGCTGTCATCGTGAGTCAGTCATGGATGTGGATAAGACTTCTTTGGAGACCAACCATGTTGGACCAGGTACTGCGCGGTGGCACGCAGACATGTGGGCAAGACCAAAGAGCCATAAGCATATTCATGAGGCAAGTAGAACATGCTCTTCCCACAAAGTCGAACTAGATTGCGTAGGTTCTCGTTCTTGAGTCCCTCACTCCGCTGGTAATGCACGAAATTCAGGGCAAGATCGCTGATTGTTCTTCGATGCCGCAAGATCTGGTTTGACTTGTCCGTCATCGATTGTTCGGGATGCGGCGCTGATCCTTGATGCAGAACCCTCGACATCCAACTGCTTTTCCTGTTGGGAAGCGACTGGCTAGTGTTCTCCTAGAATCTGTCAGTACACATGTGTATATGCTTGTTGGAGTCTTCCGTATACTGACACTTTTCAGGGGGAAATCTCCTGGGATGAGTGGCCGTATACCATACTGCCAATTTAAGTCAGCTCACAACCAATTCTCAAGAGTCCAGACACGACGTGAGAGTATCGTGCCAACCTTTTTCGCCAGTTGATTATACTCCATGACAAAGGGTCTCACGTCGAGCACTTCTTCTTCCTTAGAAATGAGGTTGATGTCTGCACTAGACGAGCTCCACGTCTTGCTCATTCGCAACCGGCGCTGACGCTGTAGCTGGGAGGATTCTGCATCTTCGAATGCCGCCTTGTTCATCGGAACTGTAGCCTCGGGCCGCTCGACCGTGTCCGCGGGTATCTGTGATTGTGCCATCGTTCTGTTTCCAAACGAGGAAGGATGTTGAGACGAGTACTGGTCCCTACTGACGGCCGCCTCCTTTCCTTTCGCGGACGTCGAATCATACTTGTAAAGCTGCATGGGGTAGACAGAGAATAAAGCGTCTTATAGTGGTAGATGTAAGCCGAACAGGTGGAACTCGCTGGCATGGTATGGACTGAAGACATTCGTGTTGCCGTATGAGACCTTGTGACGACGATCCAGCGTGGGATGGGGATTGAGTATGGGAAATGCGGCAGGTGGAACAACATTTGTTCAAAGCGAGTCGGTCGCAGCTTCCACCAATGTGTCAGAGTGAGTAATAAACGTGAGCATGGCGGCGCATCCAATGTCTGTCTCGCACTTCATGTCTCAATATCTACCTAAGGTTATCTAGGTAGGTAGGCACTTGCTGGTACCTGCCTTGCATCGATCTTCATGCAGTTCTGCCATGCTGCAACTTCCGTCGCTCGACGTGCCTTTCTCTGTCTTTTTCTTTTGTTCTCTTTTAAGTTCAGCTCGTCAAGGCTCATCGTGAGACTGGGCACTTATTTCCTTGACGCATGTGTGTGAAAACTGGCGTTCCATCGCTCTGCTCGACTCGCGTGATGTCATCAACGAATGCATGCACGATCCAACTTATAAAGCAACGGAATTCTCTGCAGAAGCATTCCCTGCGCAGGACTGCTGCGGATGTGTCGCTACGACAAAGTTTTCTTCGAGGAGGGGGAACATGCAGCCCGATTCTTGCCATGTGATAGATAACCCCGTGTGGTTTCGTTGTGTAGTCTTTGGATTAACATGCTATAATTTTCAATCGGCTCCGCCGGCCCACGCATTATATACGTCGCGTGAAGTCTTTTTATGATGATCGAACCGTCTGAAACTCCTAGAAAGCCACTGCTGCCTCCCATCTGTAGAAAGACCACAATGTCACTAAAAATGAAAACGTGACGGGCAGGCTTCCCTCTGTAAGCCGATGGGTGCAGAATCCACCATATGCAAAGGAATACCAAGAGCTTTCCTCCTGTCCCAAGTAGTAGATCACGCCGTACGCCTTGCAATGCCAACCGAGTCGCCCTTCTATAGTAGAGATTCTCACGAGGAGAAGTAATCGCCCTCCTCGCCGTGGAATAACACGTACTTGAGAATGTCCGAAAGGGAGATGATGCCTTTCAGCTGCTGCTTGTCGTCCACAACCACAAGTCTGTGCACGCGCGACTGACGCAGGGTCTGGAAGATCGCGTCCAGTCTGTCATCTTCGGTACAGGTGTATATGCCCTGGAAGTCCTCTGGCCGCTTGCACAACGCCTCTCCCACTGGAGACTTGAGCTCGTCATAGGCTCCACCTTTGATGCACGGGATGACATCCACAGCCTCGAAAACGTTCATAACGGTATTGTTGCTGTCGACGACGGGCACTGCCGAGATGTTCTGAACAACCATGAGGTTGATCACATCGAGAACCGAGTCGGAGATCTGGCATGTCGCAAGGTTCTTGTACGTTCCTAGTTGGAGTTCGCGGACCGACTTCTTCAGAAGTGACGTGTATTGCTCCGTGTTGACTGCAATGAACTTGAGGATGCGGTATTGAGTGATGACGCTCACGACCGTCTCCCTGCCAGTCTCGTCGTCAATGTCCACCAAAGGTATCCTTCGCGCACGGCTTTTAAGCATGCGACTGCATGCCTCGTAGAGCGAACGGGTCGGATGTACTGATACTGTCTCGAGTGTCTGCACTCCGATTGCCTTTTCGATATCTGTACAAAATGGTCAGCCGTGGTCATACGCGGCTTGTTGTTTGAGTGTCGATAGTTACCTCGAAGACTGCTCAGGCGGAACTTCTCGACATTATCGATCTCGTTGGGAAACTGGCAGTAGTACTGGATCACGTTCATGAAGTCTGTAGCGGTAAGGAGACCGGCGAATCTCGATGTATGCGAGTCCCAGAGTGGTGCTGAGACGATGCCTGTGTCGTGCGACAAGGTTAGTCCGACTGGCGGGGTCCGAAGCGGTGATGGGGTAGTCGAGTACCATTCTGTATCAGGATATTCAAGCTCTTCCTGATCAAGAGATCGTTGTCCAAGACGATGAGACGGAAGGACATGGGCAAGACATCGTAGCTTGTCCGCCTCTGAAGGAACTCGCGGAGACCTTTCTGGAAGCAAAGTCAGTTCGGCATGCTTTCAAGGCCTGACTGATTGTCACACAGTTCATGCAACGTGAGCAAGCCCGCATGGCATGTAGGTAGCAGAGGAGGCAACTCGCAAGTGTTGCGCCATGGGGATGATGTTGAAGCTCAGAGCCTCGCAATACATGAAGAAGAAGCACGCACCAGGCCTTGTAATTGTTCCTCGTCGACTGGGCTCATTGGACCTGGTTCGGATATGGATGCGATGCGCGGTTTCGGTTTCGGCCTGAGGTAAGAGCTGGGAGCTACAAAAGGAAGCGCATGACCAGGACGTGTGTTCGAGTTCGCGGCGGGGAGCCTGGAGGGCACCCCGTCATTAGGTTCGACCTCGTCCATGGCTGGGCTGGGCTGGACTTTCGCTTCAGCTGCGTTGGAGCTTGGAGGGGGTCGAGGTCAGAAGTAGGGTACCGGTAGGCACGCAGGTCAATAGGCGACACGCCGGCTGGCGCGCACAAGAGCGAGCGATTGGATCTAGGTTAGGTAGGATCGAGTGAGTGCCAGCCAAGGTTTGGCACTGTCTCCGTATCCGGCCTGTCCCTAGCTGGTTGGGATGGGGGAGGGATGCGGTTGAGGGCGCCACGAAGCACTCAGCTGGACCGAGGTGCTCGTGAGAAGTCCAAGATTGTCTTTCCCCGGATATCGACTTTGGCAATGGAGGGTCATCAAAGTCGGATGGATTGAATGATAATCTGGGGCAAACATGAAGGGAGGGCCCTCTTTGGAGGGGTAGTGGATGATAAGGAGCTCGAATGCAATTGACTGGGGTCGTTTTGAGCCACAGATTTTGGCCTGCCCCATTTTCTGCGTGGAAGCTGCTGGTTCAATGGATCGAACACAATTGACCAACGCCGGGCCGGGCTTGGCTGGCATAGGGATAACTTCTTCTCTCACCTCTATCTACTTCTATCTACATCTCGTTGGAGTATCACTTCTGACGAGGCAAAATCCTCAATTGCCTGCCGTCAACAAGTGAGCAAAGGTGCGGATAACTAACTGCTTGGCATCGAACACAATCGCAAGGGATGCACACCACACTCACGGGTATCTCGATGCCTGCCTACCGCTGAAGTGGGTGTTGCCGGAAAGACAGATGGTCGTCTCGTAAACTTTATATCGTTTGTGATTACTCTTTCCCAAGACGACGACATTGCTCCCAAAGTCCCTACACCGGTAGCACACGGTGTATGTAGCTGGTAGGGGTAGATGTCATGTAGCCCATGTTATCCCTTGGTCACTTCGTCGAATCAATAGTCGAGACCGTGTTGTTGATGTTCAAAAGAGTCGTGAATGCAGCACCATATTGGAAAGCAGATATACCAGAAATTAAATTGGCCGCCTGTTACGGCCGGTATATGCGGGATGGTCGAAACTGGCACTATCCAGTAACTATCGGAGATGTGGTCGACTGTATGGAGTGAGATATCTACACTGGTCCGAGTACAGTATTATACTAAGCAATGGCGGCGAGGCTCCCAGAGACGCGGTGGGCTTCTCATCATCTGACGGCCGCGTCGTGGATGGCACACGACCCCGTGGAGGCAAACCTACCCGGATCGATCATGAGGCGGCATTGCAAGGTGGGACGCCAGGGTTATACCTGGTCATGGCGTCTGGCAGTGATTACATTATTTTGCATACATACTCCCGAGTCCCGGGCGTCCATGATGATTTCGAGGGTCGGAATACGACTATGCTCATCGTTGATGCCTAGACATCATCCAAGCTGCAATGGAGGTGCAACCTGCGACACCATCTAGCTAAGTATTTTAAAAGTATCATATAGTATATACTGCACCACCAGAGCGCGTGATACAGGATACGGCAACTTGCGACCCAGAAACAGAAAAATATCCACCTACTACAAATTTCTATCATCTGCGGCTGTCTACGCGTGCCGGTCTGGCGTGCAACCAAGCGTGTTGCCTATTGACAATTGGATCATCTATTCATTGCCTGGTCAGACGTAATAAAGAGTATAGTACATAATAGTCTTTTGACTCGAAATAATGACCGGACCGTGGCACATCTGATGTTCTATGTACGCACAGACATATATCGCGGCTCAGAGTCGTAAGATGCCGCGTCGATTGAATTTCTGGTTGCCATGACATACGAGAATCTGTAATCCGTGCCGCAATAGAGCATCTTACGTACAAGACTAAAATATCACAAGTGAAAACAAATGCCCACTGGAACAGATCGAACTTGGCAAAGCTGGGACAAGCTCCGCCGGCAGGGTCGCTAGATCGTACAGCTCTTTGGGCCTCGGTGGCGCCAGGATTGCATCCATGAATCGCTGCAAAGGCGATCTCGTTACCACGTCGGGAGTTGGAGATACCTTTGTTGGAAAAAGATCGCACCTCTTGATATCTACCGGTGCGTGTTTTATAAAGTTGCACAGCGGTTTCTGTAGGACGGCAAAAAGAAAAAGCAAGAAGTGGAGTGACGGGGGCGAGGTCTGGGGCATCTGATGGGCGTGGATGGCGCGATATCTAGATGAGCCCGCAAATGTGAATCAGTCATATCTATACCATGCCCCCCTACACTCCCAGGCTGACCAAACACATTCGAGCCTGCATGGTGTTGAGCAAAAAAAGTCAATCTCTATCTCTGCAAAGCATGTAAGAGCGCTACATTGATAGACGGCTTGCTCCATAATTTATCAGAGCATCGACATCATGGCTCAATGCTTAACACGTAGCCAAGCGGAATTGCGTCACAAAAAAGACAACAACTATATGGAGTAGGCATGCTCGTCTGCTTGTTTGCATGTAGGGCAATTTGAGGCCGAGAGATGAAGATATTCCGGCACACCGCCTTGCGCTGAGAGACCAAGCAAATAACATCTAAACCTTTGGAAAAGTCCCTGATGAAAAGTGCCTACAAATAGCCATTGGTGATGTTGCCATGGGCCTATTTTAGTGGACAATATTTCCAGGGCTGCGGGCACCCGTCTGTCGAATCGCTGCTAGTCTAATGTAGGTAGCTTAAAGATAGGTAGCAGCTAAAAGGTCGGCAGGGTTCCGGGGGGTTAAGAAGTTAGAACCGATCTTAGCTGGTTCATCAGTTGGCTTGTGTGTTGGGCTGCCTTCCCACTCTCTGTGTCTCTCACCTGCCTGCAACCACCTTAGCAGTGAGCCAGTGAGCACCCGCGCCTCGAACCTGCGCGCAGTGAGTGCACTTGCTACCTCACCTAGGTCCCCTGTAGGCTTGCACCTGGCCTGTTGCCTTTGCCTGGGTACTGGTCCGTCCTGCTGCTTGTGCTCTGCACCCTGCACCTGTGCGCCTCCCGCTAAACTACTGGGCATCACGTTCGTTGGGCCCGCAACTTCCCATTCGCAATAAACAAAACGGAAAACTCGCCAGGATCTCTGCATCACTTCCCATACCCGTCGTCTTCATCTCAACTGCCGCCGACCAGGCCTTGCAGAAGCCATCCGGAGTCCATCGCAGCCCACGAAGGCACGATCCGTCCACCTCCGTTGCTCTTGGTGGCCCTCGAGACCCTTATCTCCAAAAAGAAACTCGCAGCTCCAACGTGAAACCCGAGCGCCCGTGGAAGCTCCGACTAACCAGAGCTCACCAACCACCACTCGGTTTCATCTCCTCGACAACGGCACGGCCGCATCGACAACAGTCCTCCATCCAGGCAATCTAGGAGTCTTTCTCACGTCCATCGAAGTCCAGTTTGGCTTGTCGCGGCCATGGGTGTTTGCCAGTCGTGCTGCGGAGGTATGGTTTCCAGCAATCATCTGATGACGGCATCGCCGCGCCTGGACTCGTAACTCATCTGCCTACAGGGAAATCCCGCGATGGCCTCTACGAGCCTTTGCTGCAAGAATCGGAACGCGAGGCAGTCTCTGATCTCTTACAATATCTCGAGCATGTACGTTCGGCTTTTCGGCAACTCAACATTCATGCAATATGCTAATCATCAACAACAGCGCGGAGAGACCGACTTCTTCTCGGGCGAGCCACTTCGGGCGCTGAGCACACTCGTCTTTTCCGACAACATAGACCTGCAGCGAAGTGCAAGTTTGACTTTTGCAGAGATCACAGAGCGAGGTACGACGACTGATCCGGAAAGCAAGGACGCTGCGAGAAGCTAACCAAAACATGGCAGATGTGCGAGAAGTCGACCGAGATACCCTCGAGCCCATCCTGTTTCTCCTGCAAAGCCCTGACATAGAGGTGCAAAGGGCTGCGAGCGCAGCTCTGGGAAATCTTGCCGTCAACAGTAAGTGGCAGCAACTCGTGGAAGCCATGTGGCGCATATGTTGACTCGATGGACTACAGCCGAAAACAAAGTCTTGATAGTTCAGCTTGGTGGTTTGACACCACTCATCCGCCAAATGCTGTCACCCAACGTCGAAGTACAATGCAATGCCGTGGGCTGCATCACAAACCTCGCTACACATGAGGATAACAAGGCAAAGATTGCAAGATCAGGCGCCCTTGGCCCTCTCACACGACTGGCCAAATCGAGGGACATGAGAGTACAAAGGAACGCAACTGGAGCTTTGCTGAACATGACACACTCTGGTCAGGATACCCTTCCACATTCTCGTCAAATCTTCTCATGGATCTAAATGCTAACATCGTTTCAGATGAGAACCGTCAACAACTCGTCAACGCGGGTGCCATACCTGTGCTTGTTCAGCTGCTCTCCTCTCCAGATGTTGATGTCCAATACTATTGCACAACGGCATTGAGCAACATTGCCGTCGACGCAAACAACCGCCGAAAACTTGCAGCATCCGAGAACAAACTTGTCCAGTCATTGGTAAATCTCATGGACTCGTCTTCGCCCAAGGTCCAGTGCCAAGCTGCTCTGGCACTCCGCAACCTGGCATCGGATGAGAAATACCAACTTGATATCGTCAGGGCTCAAGGCTTGAATCCGCTGCTGCGCCTCCTCCAATCCTCATATCTGCCACTCATCTTGTCGGCCGTCGCCTGTATCCGAAACATTTCGATCCACCCAATGAACGAGTCGCCGATTATCGAGGCTGGATTCTTGAAGCCGTTGGTGGACCTGCTTGGTTCGACTGACAATGAGGAAATCCAGTGCCATGCCATCTCGACCCTTCGTAACCTGGCCGCAAGCTCAGACCGCAACAAGCAACTAGTCCTCGAGGCTGGTGCCGTGCAGAAATGCAAACAGCTCGTCCTGGATGTTCCGGTTACGGTCCAGTCTGAAATGACGGCTGCTATTGCCGTTCTGGCATTGTCCGATGACCTGAAGACGCATCTGTTGAACCTCGGGGTTTTCGATGTTTTGATTCCTCTGACCCACTCGCCGAGCATCGAGGTTCAAGGTAACAGCGCTGCCGCTTTGGGTAATCTGTCGTCCAAGGGTAAGTTTGGTAACTGTCGTGGCGTCTCGAGAAGAAATATACTGACATTACATAGTTGGTGATTACTCCATCTTCATCCAAGACTGGCAGGAGCCTAATGGCGGCATTCACGGATACTTGAGCAGATTCCTCGCTAGTGGCGATGCCACGTTCCAGCACATCGCCATTTGGACCCTGCTACAGTTGCTCGAGTCAGAGGACAAGACCTTGATCGGTCACATTGGAAAGTCGGACGACATTGTCGAAATGATCAAGCAGATCGCCAACCGCCAGCCCGAGCCTGACAACAACGAGTACGCCGAGGATGAGGACGAAGGCGAGGTGGTCAATCTCGCACAGCGCTGCCTGGAGCTTCTAGGACAGAGCTCGTCCAAGACCCACATCGAGGGCTAAGGAAATGCGTCCCATTCTACTTGCTCGCGTGGCTCGATTCCTCTAATTCTCGATTTGGCATCTTTTGGCATGAGTTCGACGTGGCCCTGGAGTTTGAGGCGTATCTATATAGGCGAGCATTTTTCTAAGACATGATGGAAAGCGGTGTGCTTTAGGTATTCTTTTTTTTTTTTCTCTTTCTTTCTTTTTGTTTCAGGAATCTATGCATATCCCCAGTGGCCGGTCAGCATACCCGGGGGTTGGCGCATTATTGATTGATTTGGCGGCAACATATCGCTCAATGACAAGGCCGTCGAAAGAAATGCATTGGTCTCCTTTGTAAGAGTTGTCATGTTAAACGACCAGCCAGAATGACTGGTACAAGCCATAGTGTTTCGCATTGGCGATAGCGCACTGGTTTACGAACTGGGGGACGACGAAGTTTTTACTTGTGTTGAAGACGTTATGTCTTGTAATTAGATTGCCTTCTGCAGAGATATCCACCATGCAATCCTTTCCATTCAAAGTTGTCGATTTGCCAGACTATGTTGCAGGTGTTGTGTATGATCTACATGTTTGGGGTATCAAGTATGTAATCTATCATGATTGCGTCGACTCGGCTGAAGAAAGGCCGCCTTTCACCTTTGTGAACCAGTTCAAGGGATTCCAGCCATTAAATTCCACCTTGGCAACAACCTTTCCGCGGACGAGAGCCAGTGGCAAGGGGCCATAATCCCGACTATCTCTGGACCATGGCAAGTTATCCCCAACAATGTAACAATGCCCCTGAGGTACCTGATTGCTTCACGTCAGCACATGTTGTGTAATGGCTAGTTAGAACCCCTTGTCCAACATGCAAACCATGAATAATTGGCTTGATACGAGGAAGAGCCGAGAGACTTCAGGCGAGACAAACTGACCTGCATCATGTCGTCATTCTTGGAGCCGGGGCTGTTGAGCAGGACGTAGTCGCCGGGCATGCCAATGACCCTCTTGACGCCGTCCTCGTGGGGCTCGACGGGGATGGTGTAGGTGACGCAGTCGCCGACGCGCACGCCGCGGCCGCGCCGGTACGAGCGGTCGGCCACGAACCACTCGTTCCAGACCAGAAAGGTCGGCAGCATCGAGGGGCCCGACCCGGGCGCCACCGAGTACCCGTACTTCCAGAGGACGTGGGCCATGGCGAGCGTCTGGCCCGTCGCCAGGAACAGGCGGAACGGGTGGCCGAAGAGCGGCATCTCTGCTGGGGTTTTCTGGATACAGGTCGTCTGCCTCACCGGGTGATCATATTCACAAGAGCAAAGAAGAAGACTGGGTGTTTCTCCTTTGGACGGTTTCGCTGGTGCGTTGATGTGTATGGTATCGACTGGGCCTAACGATTTCGACTTGCTTGATATGGATCCCGGCGATATGGAGCTCCTGTTCACCGAGCACGGAGCTTGAGCCAGGCTGCGTTTTGATTGGTCACTCACCTGGAGCTACGGGACATACGTCAACTTCTGTTCCATCGTACAAAATACACACCCATTCTATCCACTCCAATTCGATATTGTTTCCTCTGGGAATTCAAAACTCTCCTCACTTTCCCACTTACAAAACTGGCCAATTGCCCACCGGCATAAGCCAAGCTGCTTCAATTCTTTTCGAAGCATTGCGGAGCGATATTTTCTTTTCCTACTTTCGCTTCCCTTTTCGACTCCGACGATGCGGCCGGCACGCTGCCTCTGCTCGCCCTCGAGGGCCCTGCGCTCCGTATTCCTGCCCGCGCAGCTGGACATGGCCGCGACGACTACGGCGTGGGCAGCGGCGGCCAACAGCTCGACCCGCCTCCCGACCTACCTGCTCTCGCCGCGGCTCTTCAGCACCTCGAGCCCACAGCTCTACATCCCCAAGCGAGCCAAGCCCGCATTCAGTCCGGGCGGCGGCGGCGGCGGTGGAGGCTCGAAAAAGGCCGGAGGAAACCTGCCGCGCGATAATGCCATCCCGTACCGGTGGATCCGCATCGCCGAGTGCGAGGCGCACGGCATGCGGCCCGAGAACCCCAACTCGAACCTGTCGGCGCCGGTGCTGGCCCGGGACATACTACGCGGCCTGGACCGGGCGCAGTACACACTGGAGATGGTGGCGCTGCCGCCGTCGCAGCAGAGGAAGCAGCGATCCAACGAGGAGGGACAAGAAGAAGGAATAGAAGAAGAGCCCGAGGCCCAGACGCTCGACGAGCTCGAGGACCGCGAGATGCGCGACAGCCCCGTGTGCCGCATCGTCGACAAGCAGCGGCACAAGCGCGAGGCCGAGGCCCGGGCCAAGGAGGCCCGCAAGAAGGAGCTCAACCGCAAGGAGCTCGAGCTCAACTGGGCCATCGCGCCCAACGACCTGCAGCACCGCCTCAAGCAGCTGCGCGGGTTCCTCGAAAAGGGCCGCCGCGTCGAGCTCATGGTTGCCAAGAAGCGCGGCGGCCGCGTCGCTACCGCCGACGAGGCCCGATTGCTCATGGACGCCTTGTCCGAGACGGCGACCGAGGTCGGGGCTACCGAGGTCAAGCGTGAGGGCAAGTTTCCCGGCGTTGCGAGAATTATTTACGAGGGGAAGCGGCCCAAGGGTTCTTGAGCGGGACGGGGACTCGAGGATTTGCGTTTGATCGGCTGTAGAGAAAGACGTACGGAACCATCATGTTCTCGGCCAGCACAGGGCCCCGACGGTTTTGTTAGGGGCTGATCACTACACGTCGCTGTAGCTTCTCCTGTGTCGAGAATCAAGTCTCCGAGAGATATCTCGGAGTATAGCATGTGTAGACCTTGTACTATAAAGTCAAAAGACTCGGAATCAATTACAACAAGTGAGCAGTATACATGAACTTTTATCTAGCGCCAGAGTTGTAGCAGATTATATGGACTACTGAGGCTACGGTCGAAGAAAGAAAGACATTACTCATACTATATCATGATTATGCATATCTATAGCCATCTATTCTGATTTTATAACCAAGAGACTAGGTAACTACTTCATAACAAAGATGGACCCGCTCAGGACGCCGAGCGCCAGAGCCGACGTGATGAAGCCGGCGGCGACCTTCTCCTTGAGCGTGATGGGCGCCAGGACGGGCACCTTGTCTTTCGTAGAAGCGCCGGCGTTGACGTCGCCCTTGCTGGTGCCGCCCGTGTCGGCCGTGACGGGCGCCTGCGTCGTGCGCTTGACCAGGTTGTACATGACGGCGGCCAGGGCGCTCTGCTGCTCGCCCACGCCGACCATGTTGTCGAACTGCGGGCTCTTGGTCCACTGGAACCCGCACGCCGTGCCCGCGGGGCCCTTGTACAGCGCCGCCGAGGGGCTCCCCGTGCACTGCGCCGCGGCGGCCGCGGCCGTCGTGCGCAGCAGCGGCATGATGGTGTCAAAGGTAAAGGACGCCAGCTGCGCCGTCCCGGCCAGCCAGCGCGCCAGGTACGCCTTGAAGCTCTGCTGGTCGATGTCGCAGAAGCCGCCCTCCTCGCACGGCTTCTCGACCATGATGCCGTTGTCAAAGTGGAACGTGGCCGTCTGGTTGAGCAGCCCCTGGGTCCGCTGCTTCCACTTGTCGTCGCCGCCCGTGAAGTTGTACATGACGGCGGAGCCGTGCAGGAAGATGCCGGCGTTGTACGTCCACTGGGCCTTGTCGAGCTCGGTGCAGTTGGAGTCGACCTGGGCGCCGTCGAAGACCTGGAAGTCGTCCGTGATCAGCCCGACGTCGGACATCCAGTCGTAGACCTTCTCGGCCCAGTCGGCATAGGTCTGGTTGCCGGTGAAGCGAGCGAGCCGCGTCGCCACGTTGAAGAAGCAGCCGTTGGAGATGGAGTTCTTGTAGTTGAAGCCGTTGTTGAAAGTAAAAATCTGCCACCGCAGCCCGCCGCCGCACGTGTCGGCGTCCCACCGCTCGACGTACTCGTTGAACACGGCCTGCGCGAGGGCCAGCCACTGCGGCTGGTCGGCGGGCGGGTCGGGGAACTTGTTCTCGGCGGCCGTCATGGCGGCCAGCGCCCAGAAGCCCTGGTCGTCGTTGCCCTCGGACCGCGTCTGGTTCTGCGGCATGAAGTCGGCGTCGTCGCCCACCTGGTGCAGCAGCGCCTGCGACGTGACGGCGTTGTATGTGTCGTCGCCCGTCAGCAGCCAGTAGTCCACCATGGTGCCGAACATGGCACCCGCTTCCCACCAGAAGTAGGGGTCTGGCAGGTTCCCCGGCACGTCTCCCGTGTTGTTTCCCGTGTAGTATTTTAACAAGCCAAAGGCGAGCGTGCTGGATGCCGACTTGATCGAGTCGTCGTTGGTCAGGTCGACGTCGATGGCTCGAGAAGCGCCTGCCAGCAGGCCGAAGACGCCTGCTGTGCGTATAAATGATCTCATGTCGAAAGAAAGGAGAAGAAGAAGAAAAAATGTGTCAAGAAAAGAAGAGAATGTTGCTAAAGGCCCAGCCAAGGTTCCAGCCGCAAGATTATTATGAAGAAATGATTGTCTGTCTGTTATTCAGTGCAACGCCATCGAGGTCGATTGTCACGGCTGCCGCGGGAGTCTGACACGAGATGACACCAAAAGTCGATGTGGCACGAAATTCGTATATATGTCAGACTTAAAACCCGAGAATGACCGGTCGAGTAATACGAACAGCCGCCGCACGAAATTAAGAAAAGTCACCGGGACGAGAAGCGTTGAAACCGTAAGAGAAAGAAACAGAAAAGGCGACTCAGCCAGGAGCAAGAAGAGAACGATGAAGAAGAGAATAGCGATAGGTCGCCTGTCCTACCAAAAAGGAAAGAGTGTTCCGGTGGAGGAGTAAAGTCCGGAGTTGGAGAAGAAGCAGAAGGAGAAGGGGAAAGAAGTTGATAAACAACCTGTGAACAAAAGAGAAGATGGGGTGGCAGTGGCCCTCATCCCAGCATCCTCCGTAGATCTGACCCAGCTCATCTGGTGTATCGAGTGCCACTTTTGCCTACACTGGGGCCCCAAGTCAGTGCATGTGCTTTCAGACTACGAACTCATTGAACCGCCGCTCTATTCCATGGGCAATGGCCTGCGCGACGTGATCAGCCCAGCTCGGCTAGGCATTGGCTGATACCCCCATATTCGGTACTGCAGCCATCCATAAGGTGATAGTCGAGGCTGTGTAGACATCAGAGGGGACGGCATGAAACCTTTGGAGTCTCGATCTTGGCGACGTTTCGTCTCAATTCTTTTTGGCGGATAATCCCTGCCGCTCGGTGCATGTTCTCGCCAAGGTCGACAACTACCAAAAGTATGCGCGTACAAAGTCATCAGAGCAATGAAAATGATGAATGACCTTGAGCCGTTGTCAATAGATAAATCGCGACAAGTAGAGAAGTCAAGAAATGGTGGCATTCTGATCATAAAGTCGTCTGAGCAGACTGAATAGGGTTCAAGATAGGCATTCGAGACCCAAAATTAGGTGGGTTATGCCATTGGAAAATGGGGCCCTTGCATCTGCCGGCTAGAACGTCGCCGGTTAGGGTCTATCCCCACTACGGCCTAGCACGAAGCGTACCTTATTTTCGAGATTATTTTTATCCCCAGGAAACCCGAAGATCCACGGCGCGGGACCATGGGAGGTGAAACTGGCGGATGGACCGCAAAAGCGCCAGCTCATGTATCGGATTCTTCCTCGCGAAAAGGAAGGCCCCCCAACAGGTCACATTTCGTACGTCATATAATAGATAACCGCCGTCCTCTAGTCGCTCGAGACGCGGGATCTCAGATCGGCGTGTTTTGCACTACCACGATACTACGAGGTACGACAGTGGTGTTCGAGCGGGCTCGCTGAAAGAGAGCCAGTGAGTGGCCACACGTCGCAAACAAGAATAATGTCGTCGACCAACGTTCTGACAGACGTTCCGAGTCGGCTTATCTGATAACCCACAAGCAACGAAGCTCCAGGGTATATATATCTGAGCAGGGATCAAATGTTGCTTGTTTGATGCTACCAGATCTTATGTTTTTTTTGCTGGAAAGAACCTGCCAAACATACTAGAGCAATATCGTCCAAGACAAAGTCCAGCATCAATTATCACATGCTTCGATGTATCCAGGCGACAGAGTTCGCCTTTTCGTACCCGCAAATCGCTGCAAACCACCAAAGCGTCCTGGCATAAAAGGCACGAGTATTGTAAAATCAGAAATGTT
This sequence comes from Pestalotiopsis sp. NC0098, assembly GCA_022432395.1. Classification (NCBI taxonomy): domain Eukaryota; kingdom Fungi; phylum Ascomycota; class Sordariomycetes; order Amphisphaeriales; family Sporocadaceae; genus Pestalotiopsis; species Pestalotiopsis sp. NC0098. The sequence continues at coordinate 492,311 of JAJKLJ010000004.1, read as the reverse complement.
GCAATGCAAACCCGCACATGAGAGCGAGTCTATATAGAAGGGTATCGTATCCTGTCGTCTACCGCAGGATGAAACAAACAAAACTTTTGACCACTCGATCGCATTAAGCTTAGGCCTTGACCTTCTTGGCAGGCGGCTGCTCGTCGTCCTCATCCTCCTCGTCCTCGAGCTCGTCCTCATCAAGCTCCTCAAAATCCATCTCACTAAGACCGTCTTGTTCCTGAGCGTTGGCTAAAGAGAGAGAAAGTCAGTGTCGTGTAAGGGGCATTTCACACGTGATAGTGGAGACTCACTGAAGTATTTGATTGCGCTGGGCCACAGGTCCTCTGCAATGGCAATGGCGAGCTCCTCGCCGTCGGGGAAAATCTCGAGGATCTCCTCGTCGTCCTCGTCGGCATCCACGAGCTCGGGGGCCTCGTCCTCGTCCTCGCCGGTGCTCTTGCCCTCGGCGCGGAGGCGGCGCTGCTCCTTGGCCTTGGCGGCGGCCTCCTTGTTCTCCTCCTCGGTGACGGGGTAGCCGCGGTATCCGAAGAAGGCGAAGAAGCTGACGGCGCCCATGCCGGTGCCCTGGATCTTAGCCTGCAGGGCCTTCTGCTCGGGGGTGTAGTTCTTGGTCTTGGGAATGCCCGTCTGGCCGCTCTTCTTCTCCTGCTCGCGGACGGCGACTGCCATGTCCAGGATGCCCTCGGTCAGGTCCTTGCCGGCCTTCCACTTGATGGGGACGGGCTCGCTGACCAGGCCCTCGAAGTTACCGTCCTTGGACTGGCGGTGCCAGAACTTCTTCTCGAGCACCTTGTCCTCAAAGTACTCGTTGTCGCCAAACTCGAACGTGAGCGAGATGCTGCGGGGGTCGCCGCCCTTGGCACCGTCCTCGACCTCGAAGCGCGAGACGGACAGGGCCTTGAGGGCCGACGACAGCACGGCCGAGTCCGAGGGCTGGATGTAGGCGTCGACCTCCTGGGGCGCCTGCTCAAAGACGAGGGGCCAGAAGTTGGGGATCTCGGCCACCGTCTTCTGTCTCTTCTCGTAGAGAGGCTTGGCCATGACGGCCTGCTGACGGGCTGCGCGGCAAATTGTTAGATTCTTCTGAGTTCGAGAACGGGTCAATTGAGTTGGGCTTACTGATCTCGAGCTCTACCTCCTCGAATTCATGCTCGATGTCGGCGAGCTGCTCGTAGGTGACGTTGCTCTCCTCGGCGGCCATTGTGAATATGCTCTTTGCTTTTGACTTGGTGGAAAAGAACAATTTCTGTGATCAATGCTTTGATGAAAGAAGTGCGACAAGTTCACAAAGTTGCAAGTCTAACGATGCTTGAATTGAGTGTGAGAAAATAACGATTCAAACGAATTTTTTTTTTAAAGGTCGACTTATAATAAGAATTTTTTTTCCTTCCTAAATCATCCGCCTTGAGCTGATCTCTGAGCTACCCCTGCAACGGTTCACCAGAGCTTGTGCACGGACCGTTTAGCAGTCAAGACCCTATGCTGTCATGGTGGGGCAGTTCTTGATTGGTGGGGCTGATGTGAGTTGCTCAACTTCAATCACTGTGGCAGTCCTTTTTTTCTCCCTTATCTGATTTCTTTAATGTTACTTTTTGAGCTTTACTTTCTGTACTCTGAGCATTATCCCACCATGTGCGACTAAGACTAGCCATCTGGAACGAGCCCAACGTTGTGTCTTTTTTTCCAACAGGTCGGTGGACTTGGCTTTTATGATTTCTATCATACGCGAGCCTCGAAGCGCTCATGGAGCAAGTACTGGTGGATACCTCTTTATACTATTCTCCTATGGCTGTGGCCAGCGAAACCCCTGCCTGTGCCGCGGAATTACAGGCCACGGTCGAAAACAATACATCATTTTTTATTTCCCAAGATGGTGTTATATTCTTTCACTTGGCCTGTACTATCGCCTCGGCCACCATTGAAGATATTTATCCGAAAAGGCAAAGTCAGTCTGGAAGAACATGGAGCCTCCGGGCACACGCCGGTTGCGCCACTCGCTTTTCCGTCACGATTCCGTTAGTCAAGGGCTCAGCTGGCTGCGATAGAACGAGAGAGACGGGGAAAAACGGTAGGGGAGCGAGAGTGAGAACTTACTTCCAGTTTCCGACAGCGTCGTTTCCGAGGAGCGTGAGCTGCCCGTTGAAGCTGCCTCGCCGCGCGCCGTAGCCGCCCACAAACTCCTCGTTGCCCTCGACCACCTCGTGGCTAATAACCGTGACGAAGTTTCCGTTCCTGTCGAATATGACGCGGTCCGGGCCCGGCAAGCCCCCGGCGTACGGGAACGTCTGCATCGGCGCGTATCTGCTGATCATGGGGTACTCGTACAGGACACTGACGTCGGCGTCCCCCGTGTTTGTTGCGCCGTTTCGAATGCGGTTGGAGGCGTCGTAGTATCGGTGAGGGTAGCCACGCCCGTTGCCAGGGGTGGGCCTGTTGAATCTCAGGCGCTGCATGGCCGTGGTGATGCTCGTACTAATCTCCTCGCGCGAGTAGGTGCGAAATCCACCAAAGCGCTCGTCGCCGATGACGAAGTATTCGGGTATAGGATTTTGTCGCTTCGAGATCAGGCCCGGAGGGATACCGTCTTCAGCTGAGAACTGAGCGGGAGTTTTTCCTGAGAAGTCTCTTATAGCCAAATGTGTGTCGGAAGCGACTTCTATCGAGACTGGCGCAAAAACGTCGAGCACGGGGGTCCTCGGAACGGTAATGGATCGGGCCACGACGGCAACAGCCGTGGCCGCCAGGATGGAAGCAATACTCTGAAGCTTCATGATGCAGATACAACACTTCAAGACACTGAAAGCAGTCGACAAGGAAGATACTGCAGTAAATCATTTTCCAAGTCGTGAGACTCGGGACTTATACATGGCTCTGGGACAATCTGACACTCCAAAACGATTTCTCGGTGTAAATGCATCATACCATGTTTTTCCCAACTTGCCAAGGGTATGGCGGTTGGATCATCACTGGTCGTTGGCGCTTGAGCCTCTTCGTGGGCCGTTGTATTTTAGATCGGATGGCAACACCACCGTCTTCTTCAATTAGAGTAAGTGGGCCCTAGGATCACCAGCCCTACGGTCTAGAGATTAAAGTGAGGCTGAATTAAGTGTAGAATGATCTGATGAAAGTTAGTCATGGCGGTAAATCCGTAATCTTAGTCTACGGCCGTAGTCTGGGTGGGACTGCCTTCTATTTATTCATCAACTCCAGATACATTTCGAATTCTCCTGGGGCGATCACCAACCCAGACCTAGACTTCCATATTCTCCATTTTGAACTTTCCTGATTGGCCAAGGCTTGGCTTAAAGTCCCTTCATCACAATCTCCTCCGCGGCACTATGGCAGAGCACGAGCCCTCACCAGATCAAGCCACGACTTTGGAACTTTCCACGACGGACCCTGAAAATCCAGATCTCCATATCGTGCAGCCCATTGAGAAAACTACCAACGGCTATCTCCTGGGCCAGGAGGGGACGCCCGATCATGTAGCCGAGTTGATCACGCAGGTCCATGGTGAATATGCTCATAATGAGGGAATCGATTACTACAGCGAGGTCGTCCTCGGGATGCTGGCTTCCAAGGTACAAGAGATTCCGCCCGGGCATCCGGCGCAAGAACGCCTGATAGCGCTTCTCCAAGCGATCCAGAGGCGGCCAGCTCCAGATATCAAACCATCTACCTATTGGCAATGGCTCCCTGGGTTTTTCGGTTATCTGCATGAAAACGAGACCGGCTTTGCCCCTTACGAAAGAGAAGAGGACGAGTACGACCATGGCATGTGGACCATGCTCAGCGCCGGCCAGTGGCTGAACCACCACGCCTTCAAGGCCTCGTGGTACATGTCACAGCCGCCAGACTTCACGCCCGGCCCATTCTCCAGGGTCCATCCAAACACCGCCCTGGTCCATATGTACCAGACCGTCGAGCTGCCACGGAAGCTCAAGACGCTCAACGACAACATTCCCGCCGCTGCAGTCTGGTTCGTCGTCGCGGGATCGAAGCTCCGGGAGCGGTGCAGGAACAACATGGTGGTCACGGGAATAAATTATCGCATACCCTCAGAGATACCCATACAGCTGTACAAGGGGCCAGACACTTGGAATGAGGACCGCTGGGCCTTCTGGAAAGAAAGGTTTGCCGCGCTTGGCGACGACGAGCGGTTAACTCTGGACGCTAGGCAATGGGCCTCCAGGGCTGCCCGTGCAATGTGAATTATGCTTAATCTTAGAAGGAACGTTTTCCATCCAAGTTTATTTCACTCAGTGCGGCGCTAACCACCGGCGCTCCTACGCTAAAAAGATGTGTTTCAATTAAATAAACAATAGTTCCAGTTCGAGGGGCTACTGGGCAGTCCATGTTCACTTGTGATGACTAAGGAATAGTATCATATGATTGCTGGGATATCTATACAACATCATGATCCTCGCAACCATGGTCCTTTTGCACACAAGGTTAAATCTGCGTTATTTGTGTCAATATGGATACTTATACCTTGATCCACTTGACTCCTTCGGAAATCACCGGCCTTATTCTGAATATCAACGGCGTTCGAGTATCATGAGTGAGGCGAGATCATGTAACTTGTCGAAAGATCATATCATTCTCAGAGATACTTTAGTCTAAGAAAATTCTTTCCATTACAGAATCGGGGTGGAATACAATGCTAGCAGTAATATGAAAAGAGGAAAAGCATAGCATCGTCTTTTAATACTGACTTGTCGGACATTTGTGAGTAAAATCCTGATTGTCCACTCCCTAAAGAAAACAACTCTACAACTGCATCAAACTCCTCCAAGCTTCACTCCAATTTGATTCACTCACTATTTGCCATTATCGATACCGCATCCTCTAGACAAGTCGTTATACCTGCCGCCCTTGACATTGACCCATCAACTCGTACGAGTACCTCTCAACATGCGCAGATCAGCCCCGTCATCACCGTCGCCACCCATGGCGGCACTCCTCATACTCCTCTCCGTGCCGTGTGCGCTGGCCGGGACGTATATGGGCTCCAACTCCACAGCAGCAGCCGGACCGTACGGCAACGGGACCGCGACCAGCAACAGCACAGCCTTCGGAGTCAACAAGTCCGGGAGCGACGACTGCGCCAACGCGTACAAGTGGAAGCCGTTCGCGTCGGTCAACTGCTACTACGACTGGGAGCACACGGGGGGCGCCAACGCGCTCAACTACGTGATCCAGATCAGCGGGACGGGGCAGCGGCAGGCCGGATGGTGCGCGGGCCTCGCCGACAACATCGCGTCCCGGTGCGGCGTCGGCGCCAACACGGTCGACGCCAAGTCCTGCGGCACCGACAACATCTGGACCTACGCGCCCGGCCACGACTACGACCGGCAGATCGATATCGACCTGTTCGGCATCGACTACAACGTCTGGCTGAGCAAGTGGGACGCCGGCGAGGACAACAAGGCGTGCGTCGCCGAGGCCATCCGCGCGGCTACTTGCCACACGGTCAATCTTGAGACTTTCGAGTGCTATAAGCGCTCATGATCAAAGGGGGGTTTTGATATTCAAGTGTGATGGGATGTGATAGAATATAGTGCGTGGTTGACCAGCAAACTAAGGCGCGCAGCGAACATTTGGTATCGCCCAACACTTTGAAGAGTATAGGGGAAAAAGAAATTATGCCGGACATGGGAGCACTATGGATGATGATCAAAATAAAACTTTTAAACCGTAAAATACAGAATACGCGCGTGGACTGGAATAAGATGGCTGGTATACTCTAAGTTACGGTCCCCGAGTTATCTTTATAATATCCTGTGGTCGGCCTCGAGCTGTTGCAGTGAGCTAGGTCTCTTTTCTTTTCTGACAATTTGCATAATATAACAAAAACACAAAAATTAAATAACAGCTTTGAAAAAAAAACGCAACATCAATATTGGGTGTCTTGGATCCATTATTGGTGGACACTAAATAACTAAAAAAAAATAAAAAAAAATACAAAAACTAATGCTGTTGTCCGGGGTCAAACTCACAGCACCGGAAAATCAGTTCGCCAATAGACGTTTTCCTAAAGTAACGGCTCTACAGTGAAACCACTGCACCAACTGGCGTTCGCCGCTTACCTTGGAAACAGAACAACTTAGGATCCCATATAAGGTCAATCAGCGACCTCAGTAAGGTAGCGGACGCCATCGGTCGTTTCAGCTTCTGCGTGACTGCAGGTACTCGCAACTTGAATCACGACCACAGACATTTGGATTTAGATATCAATTCACTCGGGCAAGTAGGTGATGATCGAGTACAAGATACTAGAATCTAGCTCCTGTTTTTTATTCGTACCTGAATATTCTCGAGCGTTTAATCTCATCCGCGGTATCCTCGACTTTGATTTTCCAACCGAGGTCTCCCATCTTGAGCAAACATCCCGGAACACTCTCGTGAAATCCCCATCGTGACTTGGCTACTTGCTTCAAAAGCCGTACTGATCGAACGAGGGCCGATCATTATTCGACCGGCCGTCACGCTTGGCCTTCTTAGAGACACGCCTGGGACTCGGCTTGGTTGGACTCTCGACCTCGAGCCACCCGGGGCCGTCATCCTCATCGGCGACATCGGGGCTGCTCTTACGCTTGCGCACGCTGCTCCGCATCCCGAACTCCTCGACTTGCTCCTTGAGGGCCGTCTCGAAGGCAAACTCGAAGATGGGAGGTCCTGACCATTTTTTCGTCGTATCGATCTTAATTGCCGACGCCCGGCCTACTGGTGGGCTTGGTGGAGATTTGACGCGTGCTCTCGGCTTTTGCTTTTCCTTTTCCAGCTTCTCCTTCTCCTGCCTCGCTTTCAGCTCGTCCGACTCCTCTAGCTCCAGCCGTTCAACTTGCTCGCGCTCCTCCTCTACCAACTCCTCGCCACCTCCGTATCCCCTTCCCCCACTCCCGTCCTCTCCTCTCCTCGTCACCGTCTCAGTCTCTGGCGGGGGTGAGACATAGTCCACCCTCAACTTGCACCGCTCGCAGGCCTCCCGCCCGTAATGCTCCAGCTCGCCGACAATGCGGCGCCGCCTGCGCACTGGCCGAACACACCAGCCCGCTCGGCCGGCCGACAGTAAACGTCCCTGCTCTCATGCCCGATCTCGGTCCCGCAGTCGCGGTGGCAGCAGAGGAAGCTGTGGAGGTATCGTATGCACATGACGGGCGCTTGGGGTGTCGAAGTTTTCGGGAAAACAAGGATGCTTCTAGTTGTTGTTCTTAGTTCGTTATTTTCTGTTGCTGTTGCTTTATTTCTTTCTTTGCGATCGATCGGTTCGCTTCGCCCTTGGTCGGGGAAGGAGGATCGTGAGAAAATCGTCGGATGCGCGCTTGGTGTGTGTTTTGCGGACCTCGAGCCAGAAGACGAGAAAGTCGAAATCGAAGGCCTTCCAAAAGACCATTTCGAGTCGCTGTCGTGGGCGCGGAAAGAAAGGACAATCGAGCCGACTTTGAAAGAAAGAGACAATGCGCCTTCCTCGGTTTTTGAGGTGATGGGAATCCCCGGAGGAACAATGGCGACTTCTCTGAGTGGGAACAATTTGCATTGTCTGAATTGTGGACTGACAAGCTTCTTATTTTGGAGACTACTCGAGGGCAGGTGCAGTCTTTTGTCACGCCGAGTGACGCTGGGCAGGGAGAAAGAAAGAGGCTCGGCGTCTAGACACAACCTTCTCGGCGTCGGTAGTGATTTCGCTTTGCTGAAAAGGCCGTGCTTGCCTAAAAGCCATTGAGCGCCTCTTGATAGTAAGGTTTTATCTGAGATTTAGAAATATAGATGCCAGCTAGGTTACCGTAACTTTTGTGTGTTTTCTGAAATCGGCCAGGCATTCATCAAAAGAACAATCATCTATTGCGCTGCCATACTGTGTCTAAAAATCAACCGGAACGTGATCTACCAAAATGAACGCTTGCCTTTATATATCACCATATATCTCTTCGTCGGAATGGGTGAACGCTCAAGACTTGGTGACAACCCCATTCACACCTGTCTCCTCTTCCCACAAAGCCGCGCCGGCCGCTCTCAGGAGATCCACAAACTCCTGCTTGTTACCTTTGGTCGCCAGGAACAGCGGGGTGTTGTTGGCACGATTCCTCTCGTGGACACTGGCGCCGCGCAGAAGTAGCTCCTTGAGCACTCCGACATCCGGGCCTACAGCCGCGAGATGCATGGCCGTGTTTCCGGCGTAATCGCCGCGCATGAGTAGCTGGTGGTTGACGGCGTCACCCTCGAGCAACTCGATGACGGCCGGCAGATCGCCTCTAGCGATGGCATAGCCCAGCCGCGTAAAGGCGGCCTCGGGGCCCGAGAGTAGGGCGGAACCCTCATCGGTTCCGGCCGCCGGGTGCGTAAAGGCCGGAAGGGCGAGCTCGGTCAACTCGCCGCGGAGCGAGCGGGACATGCGGTCGGCGACCTCGGCCGGCTCAAGGCCACGGGCCAGGAGGTAACCCAGCTTGGTCAACGCGGCCTCGGTCGTCAAGTCGTGACCAAAGACGACACCGGCCTTGCCAAGAGCGAATCCGGGCGCATACAATGGCGAGACGAAGCCATTGGTACACTGTGATACGTTGATGACGGTAAGACCTCGCTCCACTGCCGACTGGATAGCCTTGGTCAGGCTGCCGTCGACGCCCGATGGTGCGTTACCCATGCCGAACGTCTCGAGAATCAATCCCTTTAGATCAGGCACGCGCAGCATCAAGTCAACCATCTCGGGCTTGATACCTGGGAAGATGCGTACACAGGCCACGTGCGTTGTATCCAGGTAGGGTGTGATCTTGAATTGGGCAATTGCCGTCGGTCGGTGGATCATTGACCAATTGACCTCGATACCGATGCTGGTCACCTTGGCCAGGGGCTCACAGTTGGGACTATCGAAAGCCTGGAACTGAGATGCCGAGACCTTGGTCGTTCGGTTGCCTCGGAAGAGAGTGTGGTGAAAGAAGAGGCAGACCTCTGGAATGACAAACGTGCCCGCAATGATGAGAGAACCAAGTAGGTTATCTACAGCGTCCGACTGCAGCGCAAAGATGGAGGCCTGGGAACCAGTAAAGATGACTGGCTTGCCGAGATCCTCCATCATGAACGACAGGGCCGATGCGCTGTAGGCCAGGGAGTCAGTGCCGTGCAGCACGACAAAACCATCGAACAGGTGGTAATTCTCTTGAACTGTGTTTGCGATTTGAGTCCAGCCGTCCGAGCTGATACTGGAGGAATCCAGCAGCGGATCGAATTCGAGCGCGCCATAGCGAACATGCCGCGAGTACGCGCTGGGAGGTGTGCGAAGACTGTCAAGTTGGATCTTCTGGCCGTTCTTGATGGCCGAGAGCTTCACTATTGACTATGTTAGCTAAACTGTCGCGACGACTTGGGTAGATCCGCGAATCAGATGGCAACAAGCGAGTGCGACAGCATAGTGACGATCCATCATTGCCTTGATGAGAGTCGCCATTCCATAGCATTTCTGTGTGGCCTAGGTAAATGGTTTGACCTTCAATTGCATGGAAGTGTGCGACAATGAAAATCAATCCATGCCAACCCAGGAAGACTGTGCCGAGCGTCGCCCCTTCCATCTGTCTGGATGAAAATAGAGTTTCTCGTGCAAGGAAGGTGCGTATCTCAAGGACGTCACCTCGTCAAGGTAATTTTGTCCATCAGGAAAATCTCGTGCAAGCTTATGCGCTGTATGAAACGCGATACAAGATTGAGAAACGTACCTCTCTCCGACTTGTCATTGAATGACGGCCTTGGCGCCATGGCATTTTCAAGGAATCCATCGACCGGCACCAATCCGGAGCCATCAGCCGAGGGTTGCACTGTGACACCGTGTAAGTCTCTTCTCATGATTGGTCTCTCCGAAAGCCAAGTACTACAACATACTGCATATCGTTCCGCCTGTGATGATGATCAGGACCCGAGATTCGGGGTAGGACTCATTGCCCTTGACAACAGCCGTGAAACCCATGGTGTCTGGTGAGGGTGATAGTTGCGGCCGTGGGAGATGAAAATATCTATGCTGAGTTTTTATGTTTCGTTGTTGGGTATGGTATCGCTGGTAAATCAAGGTTGCCCTGTGGCCTGGATCGGCGGCCGGACTAGTTATGGAATAAGTAAGTGTAGGCGGCGGACTTTGCGCAGACTTGTCCGGCGGCTGTAGAAACCAACCCTGGTACTGAGGAAGCAAAGATGATGCCTTCTTGTAGTCAAAGCGATATTTCAAACAGGAACGTAGGATTCTTTCAACAAAAGTCTATAAGTGTAAGCCGATGGCTGCCGGGTCCTCGTCGGAGTGGTTGGTGGTATTCATGTCTTAATAGTGGTTGTTTAAAGCTCTGGGGCTCCTATCGGAGTGTCCCAAACAGTTACCGTTACGTTAAAGGAAAAATTCTCTAGTTTAGCAAGACAAAGAGAAACTGGGCCCACCCCCGGCTTTGTATTGTGCTAATATCCCCTAAGAATAGTACAATATTATGCTGATCACATGAATATAGTCATTTTGGAATGTGGTTGCAGACCGGCAGGTCATTGATTGATTGATACATATGTCGGAAGATGATGCGTGCATAGATTGTGAGCTGTGTTACCTAGTGTACACCCCGCCTTTGCCTTGGATGAATGTGATTTCGACGATGGAGACGACATGGTTGCTGTTATTAGACTCGTATCTTCCGCCTATTAGGCCTCGTGTCTTATTCTTCAACGTATCCCAGGGCTTGGCCCATCTTGAGTGTCTGGCCCTTCTCGACGACCCACGAAAAACCTGCCTTCTTCTCAGGGTCCTCGCTGCCGGCCGGTGCCTCGAATACCATCACGATTGTGCTGCCCAGCTGGAATCCTCCCATTTCCTCGCCTCGTTTGACTGCGTGGCCACCCAGAACGGCGCTCGCTCCTCCATATGTCGCCTCCGAGTAGCCAGTGTAAGCCTCGCCCCTCTGTGCGGCCTCCTCGGCTGCGCGATCGGCCGCCGTGTCAGTCGTCAAGGAGTTGGTTCGCAGTTCCTTGTCAAAGTTGATCTTGATGGAGCCAACATTTGTCGCACCCACAGGCACGTAGCTGAAGAATCCCCAGCGCCACCGCCCAAGCAGCACGATTCTCTCGTTCAGGGTGAACAGTCCAGGGAGTGTTCGCTGCAGGTAAGGTGACACCGAGTAGAGCTCGCCAGCGAAATGCCGCCTACGTTCGACAACCCAGTTGGTCGGCGAATGGAATCGGTGGTAGTCACCCGGGGCGAGATAAATGACAGCGTAATAAAGCGCATTCTTCTTCTCAGGTGCGATCAAATCATACCACGGCTTCTCTCCGAGAGCAAGGTCGGCCCCGACTTCGGAAACTGCGCTGAGGCTTGAAGGTTTGGTAGACTGGTCCTCAACCTTTGTGCCCTTCTTGCCCTTCTCGGGACCGGAAAGAAGATGAGGCAGCGTGTAGGTGATGCCGTTGACACGGGCGAATTCTTCATCTTGCTTGACAAGTTCCTCGTCACCATGCAGCTCGTTCCGTGCTCGACCGTCCTGAACAGATTGCTCCGACGAGCTTGAGATCCCACTGGCGATGCTTGGCGTCGGGGTGTTCTTGCCGAGAAGGGCATCAATACTGTATGTCATGCCCTTGACCTGCTCAATGTCGCCGCCCTCGATTTGACCAAACTGCAAAATTCGGCCATCGGAAGGAGAAAGCAGAGCGTTGGGACTCGGATCCAGCGGACGAACGCCGGGCTTGAGCGTACGGTAGAAGAACGAGGCCAGGTTGGGGAAGACATGAAGGTCAGGCTCCTCCACCTCGTCGAGGTTGACACCGAATATCCAAGAATACAGCTTGAAGCCAGGAACTCGAAGATAGTACGGGATGACCAACTCATTGAACTTTCCCCATATCCGTGACATGGCCTTGAGCGGCAAGGTGGACATAATTTGTACTTGCCTACATACGAAAGCTCAGCAACAACGTACTTGGCAATATAGGGCGCAGAAATACTCACCAAGGCCCATCAGGTCTGATTTTGGGCCTCTTTTGCGGTCTCTTTCCCGAACCCCCTTCGGCCGCTTCCTGTTCCAGCCTCTCCTTCTCACGTGCTTGGGTCTTGTAGAACTGCACGAGCCCCAGGAAGCCGACGCCGAGTGCCACCGGAATCGGATACCATTGTACCTTGGTGTTATTCAGGGCAGATCCTAACCGTGATCGGAACTTTTCCTTCTGTTGGCATCGCTGGGAAGTCTGTTGGAGTTGGGGTCGTGGCGTTGTTGCGAACCGGCGCGTGCACGTTCGGGAGCTGGCTGAGTATGACTGAGGAGATAGACCTATGCGGCAAGATCTTGGGAAAGCCCGGGACCTCGCCAGGGCCGAGATGTGTTGGGCGGGCATGATGAATCGCGGCTGAGTTTACAGCGCCCTCATTCCAGCAGCGCGTCGAGGCACAAATTTGCGCGCAGACGATGCGAGCATACAAGAAGCAATAGACTGATATGCGTGCGATCTGATGACAGTGGCCGTTCTAATTGTGTAACTATCGCAACAATGTGGGATAGACAAGGGACATGGCAACAAGATGGCAGTTCTGGCGTCAAACTCCCGTTTGACAGATCCAGACCAAGATGCTCGTCAACTTTCCCCAGGTCTTTGCAGCTTCCCCGGCCTAATGCAGCTCTGTAAAGCCAATGACGCAGCTGTCAAGAACCGCTAGGCTGAAAATATAGGCGGTGTTTGGCGGCAGATCCCAAGCTCTCGGTTCCCAGGGTGTGTGCATATTATTCCCTGTTGGAATGCGTTCATGTACGAGATGGGACGAATACGTGCCGTGCAACACCGTCGATATGATAGAATATCTTCCATACCATAGTGATGATTTAGCAATTATTTTGTGTCCTTTCAAAAGTGTTTTGACAAGGTGTTAGAACATGTACATGTAGTCGCGGGCGCAGGTACCCAAGGGTAAAAGCTTCTGCAGACGTTGTAACTTGTCAGGTACATAGGCCCACTAGGTACATAAGGTGCCGGTCGCTAGCTCAGGTATCATCCTTCAAATCCGCCAGGGGTCCTAACCTAGAGGCCAACGTGGATATTACCAAACCGACCAACCAACCTTGGGGACCGCGCCGATCTCGAATACATTGTAACACGCAAGCTCCCCCCACGACGATGACATGACAGATCGACTCGTGTAGCAGGCGATCTTGTTCTTTTTTCTTATCATTCCTTTCATTCACGGTTGCAAAGACCTCGACCCTTTCCTCTTTGCGACTCCTACACACACACACCTGCGTCGTTGCCATCGCCGTCGTCCATCCAACCGCGGCTCCCAATTCGATTTATAATACAGCAAGCAGCAAACGCCGGCAGCACTCTGATCGAACTTGCCTGACATGCATCCTGCCCGATCGTAGCAACACAACACAGCGTTCCCACGATTGGATCGGAATATCTGAACAGCAGCTTGACTCTTGTTCACCCCAAAAAATTACGAGGCGCTCCAAGGGCAGCACGTCTTGAGAACGAACCCGTTTGCGACCATGGCTTCCACCGATTCGCCTGCGGCTTCGGAAGCTACATCGCCGACTTTCACACTGCAGATTATATCGCCCTCCGTCAACGTGCCGCAGCCGCTTCAGTTTACTGATCTAAGTGCCACAACTACCGTGCGACAGCTCAAGGAGAAGATTCGCAATGCCATAGAGGCAAGACCTGGCGATTCGGCACAGCGCCTGATCCATCGTGGGCGCCTGTTGTCCAAGGACGATGACACCATGAAGGACGTGTTCGGAGAAGACGCGGTAAGCATTCTCGATGTTACATATTTGCACTTCGCTCGCTGGAGACTTGCCTGAACTGCTGCTGACATCCATCATCCTTCAGATTCGTTCTACAGACACCAAGTCTCTACATCTCGTGCTTCGCGATCTTTCCGACGCACGACCTGCCAACGTGTCGCTCCCTGCCAACAACACAAGCCAACATGCGGCCACAACACAAATCCGCCCAGCCGGAGATGCCCCCGTTCAACCTCAGCAGCAGCCACCATTGCGAAACGCGAATGCGAATGCGCATGGACAATTTCCGCGCCTGCCTTTTCCGCAAGTACATGCGCCACATCACAACCTGCCGTTTGGCTTTCAACAGACTGTAGTACATGGAGGTACGGCTCAGGGTCAAGCAGGTCCTCATGCGCCATTTGGTTTTACTGCCCAAGGACTTACACCGGCCGACCAGGCTCAACATATTGCCAGGGCACAACAAATTGCGCAGCTACAGCATGCTCAGCACATTGCACAGCAACAGCACCTGCAGCACCAGAGGCTGTACATGCCCAATATGACTGACCCACAGCGATTGCAGGAGCGCATCAACCAGAGCCAGAGAGATCGGGCAACGATGGGTCTTCATGGAGCTCAAGATGCCCCGACGGCCTCTCCGGGCATTCCGGGACTTCAAAGCCAGAACAGGACTGCCTCGCCAAGTCGGTCGGACGGCACCAGGATTGTTGTCAGAGAAGGACTTGGCCCTGGCGGTGCGCCGTGGCGCATTGCAGTGAATGAGACTGTCACGGCCCCGCAGAATCCGCAAAGGAATGCGAGGACAGGCTCCCCATTTCCACCACCCGACCTTCAGAACCTGTTCAGGCCTCCCGGCGGAGCGCCTCAGCCGCCCCGTTCAGTGCCTCTGGCGGGACCTCATGGAGGGGGCCTTTCCGGTTCCGATGTACACAACATGTTCCGAACCGCAGATGCTGGACAGGCGGCAACAAGAGTCATGACAGATGCGATGCGCCGTCATACTAGTAATTCGTCACTGTTCAACCTCGCCAACAACCAGGCGACTGAGCCCATTGCTCCGGGTGTCACGGTTCCTTCCAGGACAGGAAGCGCAATGGGCACTCCTGATCCGATCAGAGCAGCTCGAAGTTATATGCGACCGTCTAGCCAGCCTCAAACCCAGCTGTCAGCCGGATCAGAAGTCTATATCCTGTCATCACCAGAAGGCCCTAGGGCACTCTTGGTGAATGGCAACCATGGGACGTATTATACTCCTAACCACAACACCCAATTCCAGGTTCCGCCTCAGCCAATGCCCCGCCATTACACATATCAGTTTCCTGGCAGACCAGTACAGCAGGGTCTTCCGCTCCATGTTCCCCCGGTTGTCAACCCATGGGCACCTCCTGCTGCTAACCATGTGACGCAGCACAATCAGCAGCAACAACAGCCACAGCAGCAGGCCCAGGCCCAGGCGCCTTTGCCTCAGGGTATGCCTCTGATTCCCCAGGCACAACCACACTTGGGTCATGCTGCTGCCCATCCCGCTAATGTCCAGGTTCGCGCTATCGCCGTGGCTCAGATATGGCCGCATATATGGATGGTAATCCGCCTTCTTCTGTTCGTTTGGTGGTTCACATCTCCGACAGCAAGTTGGCAAAGGTGGTTCACAGTGATCGCAATCGCTTTCAGTCTGTTCCTGGTCAACACGGGTCTGCTCACCCCGCTCGCTGAGCAGTTCTGGACTCCCATGCGCCGGCATCTGGACAATCTTATGCCGGCAGCTGATAATCATGGCCGTGAACGACCTGTCAGAGCTGAGAATGCTCCAGCTAACAATGTTAATGTTGGCGCGCAGGGTGATGGGGCGGCACCGAATCCTGCCGACTTGGCCGCCCGATTGGTTCACGAGAGAAGAGCTGCGAACGGCAATTGGCTCATGAATCAAGCACGAAGACTGGAGCGCGCTGGTATTCTGTTTCTTGCCAGCATTGCACCCGGTGTGGCGGAGAGACATATTGCCAATCTCGAAGCAGAGGCTCGAGCTGAGCGGCAGCGTCGGGAGCAAGCTGAGGCTGATGAGCAGAGACGCATTACGGAGCAGGCTGCTGAAGAGGCCAGGCAAGCTGCAGAGAACACGGAAACCGGAGTGGAGGGTACCAACACAGAGGCTGCATCGCAACAAGGGGCAGAAAGCGGCGAGGGTGCAAGGCCCGAGAACCCTGAAGAGCCCCTTATCGCCATTTGATCTAAGAAAAAGGTCTACATTTCCTGCGATAGACGGGGAGATGTGTTTTGAAAATTGCATAAGACAGCGCCCTTTGTTGACAGCGTATTGTTTCCGAGAAAAGAGAAACGTATACCAAAAGTAGAAGAGAAATGACTTCATTTGTCGACTATGCAGATACCAAACCAGACATGTTGTCTGAACAAGCGAGATGTATACTAGTACTAATACAATCAACATAAACTGTTGGGTGAAAGAATTGGGCGAAGTCTATGCGCCTGAAAATGACTTTACCTTGTGACAAATATATCTTATGTGTATACCGCGGTCTGTCAAATGATCGTATCCTAAAGAACCCGCGCACTCATCTATGCTATCACATGTCACATATGGGATTGTCAAGTCGATTTTAAAGTTGATTTGAATTGCATCTCTATTGAACAAATCTATGGGTATACTTAGGGGGCAATGAATAGGAAATTTTACAAATATATCAACCGCGAGATCCGTCTCCTGTAAACGATCCTGCATCTTGTTGCCTCTTTGACTTCGCCGCCGCCTCTTGGCAGAAGGGAGGTATCTCGTCGCAAGTGATCCGGGGCACCACGGCTACTGCCTCGAGTCGGCCTGTCGCAACTTTTCCGCCGCGGCCAGGCGTTTCTCGTTGGCCTCTTGGTTTTCTCGCCTCTTTTGGACGCGTTGCGCCTCAGCAGCCTCCCGTAATTCTGTGATTCGGTTAGTGATTTATTCTTTGACGGACAAGAAAAGAGAATCGGGGGCTGGATTTACCCTTGGACTTGTGACTGACACGGAAGACACTCATTATAGCGTGAGTCGCGCTATCCTGGCTTATTCCGTTTTGTTGCGTGTAGTAGTAGATTTTGGGTGTAGTATGCGGTGCTGGGTATTGTGTGTCTTGCAACTATTCTGTATGGCCCTCTGGCCTCGTGTGATTGTGGATCTCTGATTTCCGTGCTATTTTCCCATCTTCTGTGTTCGTCTTCAGCAATTCTGAAGTGCGGTCTGCCCGAGGTTCAGTCGAGGGCTTCCGGGCAGTATGAAGTCCCTCGTCTATTGCGTATCGTTTTCTTAGGTTGATGTTCGAAAATGGCTGCGTTTATCTCGGAATGGAGCCATGCGTGCAGGACTGTGTCCAAGGCCAAGCCCAAGGCCAGACTGGCCTCGGACTCCATGCCTCTGCAGACTGGCCGCAGAGGCATGGTATTTTTTCTTGTTGATCATGATTGATATCAAAGATAGTGGATGTTGGAATCTGGTGTTATCAAGAACATGGATGGGTTGGTAAGAGTTGAGTGATGGACCATGAGCAATGGGCAATGAGCGAGCTTGACAAGACGTACTTATAGAACCTGGCAGCGCAGTGTTCTCATGGAGACCACAACAGTATCGTAGCCATTTGTATCTCTAGCAAGACTATCAGAGGCTGCCTGACCTGTAACGAGGTAGCCAGTCCAATGCCACCATCCACCGACTTAAAACGCATCACACGTTGGATTGCAGCAGCGTCGTCGGCTGTGTAAAGGTTGTGCCAGAAAAACAGACTATGGCATTCCCTTTTAGAACGCCTAGTCTGGCTATAGCCAAATCTTCTTGCCCACCGGCGAGACTGGGTGTGGGCGGTGCTCTTGATGGCAGACGACGTTCGAACTTAGTTGCATCTCGCACTGCCCGAGACTTTGTTAGTCAAAACTCACGAGAGTAACTGAAACACTCTTCGAGTTGGGGGGGTAGCATCATGATAATACGTGAAGTTATTCCATTGCGGAGGCCTTGTCGATTATCGGCAGCCAACATCTTCCCAAACCACTCTTTGA
Source organism: Pestalotiopsis sp. NC0098 (assembly GCA_022432395.1). Lineage (NCBI taxonomy): Eukaryota > Fungi > Ascomycota > Sordariomycetes > Amphisphaeriales > Sporocadaceae > Pestalotiopsis > Pestalotiopsis sp. NC0098. The sequence goes on along the minus strand of JAJKLJ010000004.1, from coordinate 474,510 downwards.
CGATAGGTCTAAGCCACAATCCTGGTCGGAATAGCCACATTGTTCATTGGAATTCTTGCAACCATGGCATGGTCATTTAGCCCAGGATACGAGCCGCAGCAATACAACAGACTTGCACGTATCATGGAATCTGATCGCAGCATGGCCATTTTCAGAAGATTCGATGACATTTCTGCGCTGCGACTCCTCAGCTTACAAGCCGAGATCCTCGAGCTCCGTTACCAATTTCACTATCAATGTAAAATAAATGACAAGTCTGCCAGTGACAGCCGGGAAAAGAAATTCTCCTCCAGCTTTTCCACACTCGGTGCCGGCCGCGCTCTCGGAGCCGAGCAAGCGCGTCTCATGGATGTCATGTTCTCAAAGCTAGATCAGTATTGTAGGAGATCCTCCTTCTCCTGGACTCTATGATAAGAAGTCTGCTGACCCTGATTTAGACAAATGCATCATCCAAGGTACGATCATGAATTTTATGTCCAGATTTAGCCCCTTGTTGCTCATGCTTTCTGGAAACCAGCCACACAAATTGCAGACACACGCGTACCGGACAAGCAACAACTGAAGGTACTCCAGAACTGGCTACGTGATGAAGATTTCCTGTCTGATGCGGAAGGCGATGCTTGGTTCAGCCAAGACACGTCAATGTATCTCTCACCCAGCCCCAGCAGCACCGAGGGGGATGCCTTCACAGCTTCGTTGCTTAGGCTGCTCAAGCACTACCATCGGTTCTGGGGCCACCGCAGACAGAACAAGCATGTCATTGACGAGGAATCCGGCATGACCTCGTACCGCGACGAGTCGATCGAGAAAGCGTCGCGCATCATCACGGCGGCGGTTTCATCTGTGCTCCCTGTAATGACGATATACATTTTGAACATTCTAGACACAAACAACAAGCGCATCGGATTCACGGCTGCAATGACGTCGCTGTTCGCCGCCTGTCTGGCTTGGTTCACTCATGCAACCAAGGTCGAGATCCTATCTGCTACCGCCACGTGAGTTCTCTTCATGTTCATCGTGGTAAACAGCCACTTACTGACATATCTCGCCTGATAGTTTCGCTGCTGTCGAGGTAGTATATATTGGAACTGTCCTTGGAAACCAGTCATGATATCTTCAGCCAAATCGTGGTAGGGAAGATAATGGTGATCATACTGCCAGTTTGTGTATTTGATGGTGTGGCTGCTTGACGACCACAGCCGTGGCACACACTCGTAACAACACAATGGAAACTTGGAGTGCTAGTATATATTGTATTTAAATGGTACTTGTAAGGTGCTAATACGTCAGGATAAGGTACTCAATGAGAGCCATGATACCCCGTATCATAACCCTGAGAGTGTTCATACCCATGATGCACACCGTAACCCTGACCATGTGGATCGCTATGATGCATCTGCTCGGCCGGCTGCGGCAGCTCAGCGGGCTGTTGATACACTCCAGGGCCTCCGTACTGATCGTGCGTCTGATACATGCTGGCGTGCTGGCTATCAAGCTCTTGCGGTGCCTGCTCGGCTGGCATCTCTTTGTACTCGTACTCCGGACCGGCCTGGTAATATCCCTGCGGCTGCTGTTGGTAGATGGCGCCCGTCTGCTGGGTGCCAGTGCTGCCATCGAGCTCTTTTGCTGGCGCGTACTTGTGCTTGCGCCTCCGGATGAAGAACCAGCAGGCCAGAGCAATAATGGCCAGCGCGGCCACGCCGCCAACGACACCACCTACTATCGCACCCGTCTTCGAACCAGTGCTGGAGTTACCAGAATCCGCGCTCGATGTACCGTCCGTAGAGGCCGTCCCGTTTCCATTGGTATTCGACGAGTTGGTGCCACCCACGAATAGTGTCTTCAGCGCATCGCTGTTCCAATCCACAGCATCCAGACCACCCTGCGAGTACCACGTCTTGACAACGTCGGGACTGTCGTACGCGGCGGCGTCGGGATCGTACGATGCGCTCCAGGTCATATCGGTCAGATCGAAGATGCCGAGCCCCTGGGCCCAGGGGTCCGGGTCCACGAGCGAGTTCGGGAACCCGAGCCAGCTGTTTCCGCCGCCTACTACGAGCATCTGCCTATTCCCCGCGGCTGTATCGTCGCTGCTGTTGCTGCTGCTGCGCCCGACGGCCACGCAGGCGTGATTGCCCCGCGGCGTTCCTGGGTTTGGCGACTTGAACATGACGAAGCCCGGCAGCGAGAGGACGTAGACGTCGGAAGATGTGCTTTGGGTCTGGTCCGACGAGCCTCCGTATATGAATCTTGATCATGTCAGTATGAACTATACCTACACACGATTATTTCGCTGATAAAATCACTCACATCTCATACGTCCCGTTGGGCCCCTGGACACCGACAGTGCAGTGGCCCTCGCGCTTGGAAGGTTTCGTACCCGTCACAGCCTGCTCATACCACGTGTTGTTCTCCAGGTCCATGACCCATATGGTATTCCACTCGATCTGCTCGTACTCGGTCACCGCACCGACGGCGGCCATCGAGCCGCCGAGCAGGACCAGGAACCCGCTCGGCCCAAAGGGCGCGTACTCGAGGCGGCCGCTGAACGTGGTCCCGTTGGCGCCCAGCCCGGCCGAGCTGGCATTATTCCACTCGCGCGCGGCCGTATCAAACGAGACGACACCCTGCACCGCGAGGCTGGTGCCGGAGACGCTCTGGTCCGACCCCGTGGTCGCCTCGCCGCCCACAGAGTAGCCGACGCCGTTGACTGTCGTGTACGCCGACCCGACGGTGCGGATCGCAGTGGACCAAGCCACCACGTTGGCCACCGAGACCTCGGACCAGGCGCCGCCGCCCGAGCCGTCGGCGGTGAACTTCCAGATCGCGTTCTCCGCGGCCGCGCCGAACCAGGCCGTCATGCCGCCCCATGTGTAAAAGGCCGAGTTGGCGGGATCGGACCAGAGGACTTGTTGGTCCTGCGCCGGCGCGGCCTTTTCTATGGACCGTAACGTTACTGAATCGTTTGTCCATGCCTCGCTGAGGGGCAGTGACAATGTTGTGTTGACTGTGGACCGATTAGAATAGACTGAACACAATATATGTGAAGGCCACTTGGCAGAGTATCATCTTGAGAGAACTCTTACGTCCTGTTTTTGTGAAGGCGAGAATTATACATACCTGCGTATGACGGATGATCTCCATTGTACTCCCCGTCTTCCAGTTGCGCAAGCTCGCCGCCATCGATATAGACGTAGTCTCCCAATACCACGGCGTTGGCGTAAGGTCGTCTGAGGAAATTCGCAGGCGTGGGGTTGTCGACTCCAGCCAACGCCGGGCTCGCCCATAGAAATGCGAGGAGCGCTCCGGCCAGCATCGCGTCAGCCCCCTTTTATTCGAGTGGCAACTATCCTGCTGAACTACTCTCCGCGACAGAGAATTTCAACCGACGCGCAAAGACGCGTGATAGTCTGTACACGCAGCTCTCTCGGACGATGAATGTAGTTGAGGAAGCAAGAAAAGAAACAACACATGGGACACCGCCCGCCGCGAGAGGGATTGCCATCCACATCCCGGCCAGAAAGAAGAAGAGGCAACTCAGCTAGCCGGGGTCGTTCGAAGCGAAATAGGACTAGACATGGCGTTCTAGATGGCGCCCAAACGGAAAGGCGCAGAGAGTTATAGGCTCTAGCGCCATATCGAGCGGCAATCTCTAGATTGGAACTGTGAACGGATTCTCGAGCCAGCGGCCGCCCAATAGATGGGGCCAAGGAGCTTTGAGAGGATCTCTTTGCTTCTCAGCGCCGACAAGGCATGTCACCGCCTGCCGGGGGTTGTTTGAGCTTGAAGTTGTTATCGCTCTTTTCTCTGGTAACCCTCACGTTGCCTTCCTTCTCTCTACCCTCAGGTTTTATATTCTTTCTGGCCCGCGTCTATGCCATGTGTCCAGTCATAAGATGACATGCTCTCGAAAGTATGTAGCCTCTTCCTCGCGAGCAGTACGCTTGGGAGTAGGAACAGAGAAAAACCTGGACCAGGCGATGAACCAGTCTCTCGAAGGAATCCTGAGGATGCGTTCCGACCCGGTGGTACATGCTAAATATAGCTAAGCTTGTTACTAACCTTGAACGTTTCGCTTCGCTTGGAGCTCAGCTAGGCCGTGACGCCATACAAGCTGAGTCCAGGGGTCTTCCGTCCAATCAAGTGCTCGGAATGTGCTGAAATAAGAACTCGAGGGGACCTTTTGGGTTGTCCTGTGATGATGTATTTCTATTTACTCTCTTTTACTCTCATACATGAGATCGCCTCGTCTGATACACGAACAGCCTCTTGCACTTGATGAAAGTATCTTGGCCCAACAGGAGCAGCTTTCCAAGCGTACCGTATCTAAAAGATTGATACGATGAATCCTCATCCGTCCGATCATTATCCTCCCGTCCCGCCCTTGGCAGTATAATAATCCGCCGCGCCCGGGGTCATTGAGAGAGGTCGATAGGGGCCGCCCCCGAATCGGTTGCCGGTGCCCCAGTCCTTGTGCTCCTTGGAAACGTTCTTCTCGTAGCTCTCTACGGCCGGCGACTTGAACAGTTTTTTGAGTCTTTGGCGCCTGGACGACTTTTCTGAGCTGTTTGCTGCCATGGTCTCGTTGTCTCTTGGCTCAATGGCGGCGGTGCCTGACGATTCGGGCTCTTGGCCCATGTCGGTTTGGTCGTTCTGGTGAGTATTGTGAGAAGACATCAAGGGGCGTGTTACTTTAAATTCGATATACTACGATGAGATTTGGTTTGTGTGAGTTTACTCGTGGGCGTAATGAATATCGTCTGTAAGGTCGCAGTCCATCTCAAGAGCAGTCTATGCGAATATTATATAAGATCGTCAAAACGATCGTCGCCCCAGAGCGGTGTTGGCAATGCAAGAACAGCCAGCGAGTGTGGACTGTCTGACATGTTCTCGTGGTCCGGTACATACGCAGGCGACATGTCGTTCTCTGTCATTGGGGTCCGGTTGATTCATTCCAACCGAGAACGCCCGCCGACGTACGAGAAAACGGCCGGGACTTGGATGTCGTCTACGCCTGGTGTGGCTGGGTCGCGCCATGTTCTGTCGCCGCTGGTGGCTATACGCGGCAGAGACGTGTATTTAGCCTAATGGAACGTATACCATTCTGATTGGGGTGAATGTCTTCTTGAATCCAAAGGCGTCTGTATGTATTGATCTTGACTGCTTGTGTACAGTCTTTTTGTAGACATGATCGATCTCTATATAGAACACTATTGGTGTGGCTTCTCACTTCCTTATCGTACAAAATTATCATGTTTGTAGCATTCCCGCACATCGTACTCCACGGCGCTCGAGTTTTGAGCCTCGATACGATGTCGCCTGAGAGATTCCAGGATGCAACTGTGTGGAGGCTTAGGGTGTAGCCTGTTTCGTCGCCCAATGTCCATAGAGGTTTTACAGTGCCTCAATCATCTTCGGAGACCTGATGGATGGTCCATGTGTGGCTATCGCTTCTGGATTCCCTCGATCATGGCCTCAATCTTGTTGATTGCCGCCTTGAGCTCGTTATTAGCCGAACCTATCTCGTCTGCGCTTGAGCCGCCGGGCTTAGAGGCTAAGTCCAAGCCCGCAAGTCGCAACGCTTCTATTACTTGAGAATTATCTCCGGCGGAAGAACGATCATCTTGGATGGGGTGGTGCTCCTCGTGAAGCCGGAGCCACACTGCTCTGGGTGTGGAATCTGGCAGACGCTCGAAGGTGGCGATAAAATTGCTGCCTTCAGTGTTGAAGGCCCTCCTTTGTTCAATAGTGATCTGCATCTCAGAAACAGGCGCCCCGATTCGATTCAAGGTCTTGCGCCACCTCGGTCCGAATATATTCACCAGTGCATCGTCTGTGTGGCGATCCAAGGCCTTTGGGTGTATCACAACGTTGTGATCTCTTCCAGTACCCTGCTGCGACGTATGCTCAATCTCCTTGACTGACAATAACCGTAGTGGCAGGCGGTGTTTGAGAATTTCGTGGACGATGTCTTCCAGACCCTTTGCGTTGCCCGCGAGGAAAACCAGACGGCCGTGTTCGTTGACACAAGCGGTAAGTAGGATCATGTACATGGGAATGGATGCATAAGGCAGACTTATCACGGCGTGGTCAAAGTTTGGTTTAATCTGACCCGGAGCCTCGCAGAGGTGAGTCCAGAGAGGCTCGCCGTGGACGTCCACGTCAAGAAAGTACTGGCCATCATTGTACTGATGCAATGCTTCTAGACATGCTCTAGCTACCCTTGTCTTCTGGTAAATGGCTGTGACTTTTGCTTGCCGCGATGCCAAGAGATGGACAGCCTTGCTTCGTGTCTCGTCGTCCAACTGCGGAAACACGGACAATTCATTGCGGACAGGATCACCCAAGGCATCTCTGCCCAAGGCTCCACCAGAGCGTAGAAGAGGGGAAAGCCAGTAGTTGTGCGGGTTGGCGCCATGGATCGCGCGAGCAAGATAGCGAGTGAGCATATGTTCACTGGGACCAGCCAGATGAAGAATGTTGGGACGCCATTTGGCTTTTGGCACATTCAACGGCCTCTTTTCGCCACATACAGCAATGTCAAGGTCTAAACTTGCCACGACGTGGTTACAAATATCTGGCGACGTCTTGTCCAAGTCAGCGTCAGCAAGTAAATGTATTATCACAGGGGAATCATTTCACCCACCGTCTTTCGCCAAAAATCATTGTTCCGCCTGTTAGACAGCGCTATCCCCGCATCAGCAGCAGGGCGAGGATGCACTCCACCACTTGACACCGACGAGGGTCGTCTACGCACCGGGAGAGCTCCCTTTGCAGTGGCCCCCCTCGATGGGAGAGATGGCCACTCATGTGCAGTCGGACGTCTTGGGAACCGAATCCTTTCTGAACGAGAAGTGTGGTCTCTTGAAGAAGAACCGTCGACTATAGTTTATGTCAGATCGAGCATGATTTTGAATCTGGTGGTTACGGTCTTGAAGACCGGCTCACCTTTTCCTTTGCTCGACAAGTGCTGAGCTGCTGCTTGAGCGCCCCGAGACGCCTCAGCTTCCGACCCGGCAGAAAACGCCGAGCGTATAGTACGGAGCCAATTCATCTTGGTCGGCCAGTTGAAGCGTCGCCGAGCTTGTAAACTGTCTAGCACAGCAAAACAAGAGTTGTTGGGAAACTAATTGGCTTATGGTTGAAGTGCAGACTGCATAGCAGATTCCATCAACATGCACAAGCTGACGCGTCGAATATTCCAGCCACGCCGAACGATTATCGGGTCAAATGTTGTGCTCGGGATTCCTCCTCGTCAGATTTTGTTTACCGCCAGTTGACCAAAATCGATTGTCACTCCAGCGCCGCGGTGATGGGCGCGATACGGGCCAACAATGCTGGCGACGTTTATTCAACTGGCCACCAGAGGCAAGACGGGCTTCGGCCAAGCGCTTACAACAGTGGTGGTATCACGGACAATGGAACCCGGAACTATAATTCCTGTGGAAAAGCTCAAATCGAGACGAGAAGGAGCATATCCTAAATGGTTCGTCTCTCTGTTGTGAGAAAACAGTTTCGACGACGAACAAGACAGAAAAAAAAAGGTTACGAAAAAGGAACTTGAAGCGAGGCCAAACGTTTATCGATAAGAGGAGTTGAAGCTGACATGGCACAGGCAGAGTTGGAGGTATGATATCCCTGTCGGAGCTGCACTAAATTAAACGCCGCCTTTATTGGCGTGCCCGACGCGCGATACCCCAGATCAGCGTCAGTGGCCAGCCCAGAGCTTTTTCCTCTGTACACTAATCCCAGCGAGCCCAGCGGGCCCCGGCCCCGTGCCAGCGTTGCTCCTGGGAGGGATTACGCCAGCAGAAACAGTGTATGTAGTGTACGCAGCCCGATCGACAGACCAACCCTTTTCGCATTGCTCATTACACGCCTACCTCCCACAGCTAGAGACTTATTTCCACGAGCTTCTTTATTTCGTCTTTTCCAATCGTATAATACCATAGGAGCAATTGGTTGCGGCCTTTCCATCCCCAAGCGCTGCTACGATAGGTACTGGGCAAAGATGCCGCATAGCAGTGCTTTGCTTTGGACACGCCCCCGACACTTGCCCCTTGCCTCACCACCGACCAGGGCCGCCTGTCTGCCATAGGTTGTTGCTGTTCGCGGACTGCTCTTGCTCTGGCCTGCGCTGCTCTGCCCTCCTCGTCTAGAGCTTGATCAATATGACACGACGCATCGTGAGTTACGCAACGGAAAGGGGGGTTGTATATACCAACTAGTACTCTTGCTCACATCTTGCCGCCGGCTGCAGGTTCGAACTATCACCCAGCTCAGCGCTGCGGCCTTCTTCACGTTCCTCGTCGTCTTCTTTCTCGATCGCAACTTTCGCTTCATACCAAATGCCATACACGAGTATATGCCCCAGCACCACCCGGGGCTCGTCATTACCGATCTCAAAGTTACAAAGTGCTCGAGCGTCAGTCTCTTCTCGTCCTGCAAGCTGGACTCGGAGAAATGGCACCGCATCGAAAAGGATCTCTACCTCGGTAAGGGATGGGTGTCGAGCGCATACCTGCACGTGAGAAGACTCAAGGAGGAAGACTTGACGCCCGACGACAAGGTGGTCATGGACGTCATGGTCGGTCGGCTGGATCCTTCGACGGGAGCCAAGGCCCATTCCGATCAGCAGTGGGAATCACGCGGCTCGGGTCTTTGGATTCTGCGCTCGGCTAAAGTACACGCGAGCGACTCCAAGCAGGCCGTCACTGCTGTTGATCTGCTGTTTGGAGACGACGCGGTCGAGGCGCGAGAAGGCTGGTACATCACCGGGACGCCGATGCTGTTGGACACAAATGCCAACATACCTGCTGCGCACATCACTATCCGCCGGGGGCTTCAGCCGACTCCTCTCAAGCCTCAGCCCCGAGTCAAGGACAATGGCAAATTCAAAATCATGCAGCTGGCAGATATCCATCTTAGCACTGGTGTTGGCCACTGTCGCGAGGCGGTACCGGATGAATACCACGGGGGCAAGTGTGAAGCAGACCCGCGCACGTTGGAGTTCGCGGAGCGGCTGATTGAAGAGGAAAAGCCAGACCTTGTCGTTCTGAGTGGCGATCAGGTCAATGGGGATAGCGCCCCCGATGCCCAGACTGTATGTGAATCAAAGGGAAACTCATCCCACAAGACTATTTCTAACTCGCCCAGGCTATTTTCAAATACGCGCAGCTGCTCATCAAGCACAAGATCCCGTATGTGTCCATTTTTGGCAATCATGACGACGAGAAGACCATGTCGCGAGCAAGTCAAATGTCAATCATCGAGCAACTGCCGTACTCGCTCTCCCGAGCCGGGCCAGACGACATTGACGGCGTTGGCAACTACTACGTGGAAGTGCTAGCGCGAGGCACATCGACACATTCAGCTCTCACGATCTATCTTCTAGACTCCCACTCGTACTCGCCTGATGAGAGGCAGTGGCAGGGATACGATTGGGTCAAGGAGAATCAAATCGAATGGTTCAAGCAGACATCAGCAGGTCTCAAGAAGAACCACAAACAATATACACATATCCACATGGATATCGCCTTTATCCACATTCCGTTGCCAGAGTATCGGGAAACAGAGTCGTTTTTCAACGGCGCATGGCGAGAGGGCGTAACGGCCCCAATGTACAACTCTGGCTTCCGCGACGCCTTGGTTGAGCAGGGCGTTGTCATGGTCAGCTGTGGACAGTAAGTAGTGATGGACACCTCTGCTTGCGTACGAAGACTAACACGACCACCTAGCGACCATGCCAATGAATACTGCATGTTGTCAACAGACGAAGTTGAAGAAGAACAAAAGCCCCGACTTTGGATGTGTTACGGCGGTGGTACGGGCTTTGGCGGCTACGGCGGTTATGGAGACTACATTCGCCGAGTGCGCTTCTTCGACCTCGACATGAACGTCGGTCGCATCACGACATATAAGCGATTGGAATACAACCAGACGGATCTCCGGATCGACGAGCAAGTCATTGTAGAAAACGGCCACCCGCTCCCGCCTCCCATCATCGAAGAAGAATGATTTCTTATAGAGGCCGAATAGACATTGGATACACACTTCTGGTCTAGTCCTCACTTTGGCCATTTTGTTGATCATCTTGGAAGCATGTCTCGGTATGGCAGGGAATATATGCCATGCTCGAGAAGGGGCAGGATCACGGTCTTGGTCATGTTTTGAATAAGCTATTACACATTGGTCTCGGCGTTAACGGATGGGACATATCGGAGCGCGCATTGCATCGACTTCTTAGCAAGGGTGGCGTATTGGCTACCGTGAGACAGGCATACGGAACGGGTTGTATATACTGATTGCACGGAGATGCAATCTGAGAACTATCCTCGTTCGAAATGTTGAATAAAAAGCAGTATTCATTTTCCATGTCTGGGTTTGCAGCAAGGTCACATGCGTAAGCAGTGAGATCAGAAAAAACAAGTGCTTACATTGGCATGTACTGGATGGGAGTGATTGGTCATACTTGGACCAAAGTATAACACAGCATCTGCACGAATCTTATTGGCGGCGCGTTTGAACTAGCTGCAAGTATACCATTGGAAAGTATATGCTTTTTAATAGACCTTGCATATCTTACAATGACAGCTTATCACACTGGCTTTGCGTGGTATAGTGTATACATTCTTTGGTAGTTTGCTTGGAAGGACTGTCTATCTTCTAAGACTCTCTTCTTTCTATTCTTTCTTTCTGGTATCGCAACCGCTAAAACTCCGATTTCCCATGTAACCATATTAAAATTCTCTCAGGGGCTTGTGTATTCCTCCATGGCCTTTCTCTTGGATGGCCAGGGGACTTTGCTTATAACTTCAGATCCCGATTTTTCGAAAACTTAAGCGCCAAAGACCTTGACGCGCTCGTCGACGGGGATGAACGACTTGTCGCCGGGCTTGTCGCCCTCCTTGCCGCCAAAGACGAGCTGGGCGTTGAGCTTCCAGTCCGAAGGGACGTCCCACTGGGCGGCGACCTTTTGGTCGATGAGTGGGTTGTAGTGCTGCAGGTTGGCGCCCAGGCCCTCGGCCTCGAGGGCGACCCACAGCGTGTGCTGCAGCATGGCGTCGGCCTGCGTCGCCCACAGGGGGAACTTGTCGGCGTACATGGGGAAGGCGGACTGCTGCTTCTTGACCGTCTCCGAGTCCTCGAAGAAGAGGATCTGTTTTTGGGGTCACCTGTTAGCCGGGGTGTTCATCCACATTGAATTGCGAACAGGAAGGGCAATGTAGAGAAAGAAGGGAGACTTACGGATCCGGCAGCACCCTTGAACATGGCAATCTTGTCACCCGTGGGCTTCCAGTTCTCCTCGGGGACGATGGCCTTGAGGACCTCGCCGGTGATGTCCCAGAGCTTCTCGTGCTCGGCGCCGAACAGGACGACGACGCGGACGGGCTGGGCGTTGAAGGACGAGGGCACGTGCAGGGTGGCCTCCTTGACGATCTCGGCGACGCGCTCCTTGGAGACGGTCAGGTTCTTGGACAGGACGTAGTTGGAGCGGCGGTTCTTGATCAGCTCAATGACCGAGTTGGCCGAGACGACGGACGAGGAAGACATGGTGGCTTTGGGTATTGTTGTTGTTGTTGTTACTGGAGAAGAGCGGGAAGAAAGAGGTGATATGGTCTGGCGAGATGTGATGGGTCGGAGAGATTGTCGGAGAGCAGAGGAGAGTGGCCTCCAGACTTGCGGGCGAAACATCGTGGGCTATATATATGTACAAGACGATACTACCGGGCAATGATGTTACGACGATTATAACGCTACGACGACACGAAATATGGATCCCTCTTGGTGGGGTTCCCTGTTCTCTTTCGAACGAGGGGTTTTCGAGGGGTTCCAACACACGACCAGGGTCTCTTTCGTAGAAAATGATCGAATCGTTTTAGACACTTTCTGGTCCATCTCTCGATCGATCCAGAAAAAGGCACCGTTTATATGACCGCTCCTGCTCCCCAAAATGGCGTCTCGGGCCCGGGCGGCCGAATCAGAAGACGACGAAGTTCGCTGGAGGTGATCCACTGCCTGCGGAACCCCACCGTCGTTGATCGCCCTGGGCAAGCAAGCGTCTGGCGTCAGTCAGGGCGTGGTAAGCAAGCATTGCTTACAGAAGCCTTATGAAAGCATGAACGGTCTGGTCCCTGGGGCTTTTGGGTGGACCCAGTCCATCCCGCCATCGTATCGCGACTCCAGCAGCTTGACGTGCGTGGGAACTGCTGAGGTAATAGTCGCTAATCAAGGCGCAAAAGGGTCCGTCGAAGAATCCGTCCAAAGACATCCACTCTTCTTGTTGCCTCTCTGCCCCGCGGCACTAGGATTCGGAATTTGACAATTATTCCAGGCAAAGCTGCCTCTTGTTATTACCCGTATACCCGTATATCCCTCTCTAGACAGCACGTTTCGGGAGCGAACTCGTCTTGGTATACCCGGGACCATTGTGGCTCTATGACAGCGGACTTGAGAGACTGTGGCCATGCAAATACTCAATGGGCAGGCGCCAAAGAGTCCAAACATGCCGTCAGCCCGGCTGGTCTAAACCGGGACAGATTGCATAATTTCAGTGTGCTGTTTACAGTAAGGGATGAATAATGGAAATATTTCCGATTCGAAGCAGTCACTCGAGCATACCAATCACGACTGTACTGCTCCATGTCAAAATCACCCCAACGAGCTAAATGCGACGTCCTATCAGATCTGCCAAAATCCTTACTCCTTTCAAAGTCCCCTAAAAAGTCCCTGATTTTATATGTATGCCGTCATTCCCTGTCAGGGGTGCCATGCGAACATAATAGTGTCAAAAACCTTAAATATTTCCCTTGGCGTACTGATGGGTGAAAAAGAAACGCTGACCTCGCCGACGATCAGATATAGAAACAGTACTAGGATACACACATTAACCGTCTTCATTGACGTCACGCAGATAGACACATATGGAAGTCCTAGGGAGAGTCCGCAAAGTCGCACCCGTATCTGATGTTCCCGTGAGATGCATTCACGAATAGATGCGCAGTAGACTGAATGGAACAGCATCGCAGGGGAGAAGACTCCTCGAGGGATAGAATCAAACATTATCACTATCCGAACGGACATTCTGGTAAATATCATTGCTGCTCTTCTCCTTCTTCCCCTTCGTGTCACCAGGAATCCCCGCGCGAGTCATGCGTAAGCCCACGACCGAGAACACCGACCCCCGACGACCGCCATGCGCGGGCATTGGAACTGTCTTTCACGTACGCGGCACCTCATCGTAGAGCAGCGGAGCAGGAGCAAACAGTAAAGAGGTCAGCACTCGTAAGAAAAGCAATACGCGTACCAGATATCTGTAGTGTGCATCTAGAGACTGGACGGTAACAATAAGTAAAGTCCGCAGTCTACCGCCGAGTCCGAGATGCTATGTCCGAGGCCGCCGACGGCCGTATGGTGAGAAATAGGCCGAGTTGGATTGGCCGAATCCAGTCTATTATATTTAGGCATAAAAGTGCCACGACATCGCTCCAAGAAAGACTGTCAAGTGTGTGTCGCTGTTATCTTTCTTACTTCTATGAACCAGACCGGATTATATACAATGACCATCGGCGACACCTTTTATCGCTCAATCTATAACTCGCCGAAGGAGTCAGAACTTTTGTTTTTTCTCCTTTTCAAAATTCATGCAAGGATGCATGAGGTACAGCAAGGGCAGCCCAACGTGCCCATTGTCCAGCTTGCGCGAAACGCCATATTCTAAGACCTTCTTTTTGCAAAATCAAAAGAGAAAACACGAAACTGTCACTGTCGAGCCTTGAGAAAGAAAACGCTCGCTTGTGCTCATGCTTGTGGGAGGGTCCCGGTGCACAAGCATGATAGCTCGAGAGCACAACAAGCCCGATGGCATTACCCTCCCATCTTGAAACAAGAAATTGCAGAGAAACAATGGCCCTAGCCTACCACGTCTCTGCAATGTACTGGCCGACCTCCTTCTTCAGGTCCCAGAACTTCTGTGCCTCGGGTCTTCCCAGGTTGCCCTTGGACATGGCAACGTCAACGAGAGCCTCTTCGACACCTTCGCCCATGCCCTTGGAGCTACCACAGACAAAGACTCGGCCGTCGACAGAGTTGATGACATACCAGACCAGGTCAGCTTGATTGGCGACCTCCTCCTGGACGTATCTGCCTTCACCACGGCGACTCTCGACGATGCGCTTGACGTCGCTTTCGTGGACTCCCCACTCACCCTGGTAGATCTCATCGACCAGGGAGTCTCGGATGCCCTGCAGCACCCACACCTTGTTTGCGCAGTTGGCGTTCTTCAACCTGCGCTGGACGAAACCTCGGAACGGAGCGATACCAACACCTGCACCAATAAGCAGCATTGGACCGTCAGAGACAAACTGTTTGGCCAGCGGGTTGGCCATCAGACCCTTGAACATGGGAATGTAGAGCTGCGGGGCAGGCTCGCCGGCCGCTTGCATGGCAGTATACTTGCGAGACTGGCGCTCGAAGAAGCCGGAGCCAATTCCGGTGCGTTGTCCCTTGCGCCAATCCGATGTCTCGTGAACAGTGACGGCAATCTCAATAAGGCGGTGCTGCTTGCCATCGCGCAACTCAAAGTTCTCGTGCGGGTCGCTGGAGAGCGAATAGAAGCGCGGCATCAAAGGCGGCAGAACGGAGAGCAAAAGATCCAACGGCGGCTTGGCCGAGGGGAATGCATGGAGAATTTGCGACAGCGACACGTGAGGTCCAGTACGGAAGTCGCAGAAGACACCCTGACCCTCGCCTGCGCAGAGGTACATGAGAAGCTTCTTCTCATTGGGGTCATTGGCATACTCGGCCAGTACTCTGAGCAACTGCTTAGTAGGCGGGTACGACTGGATGTCAGAGCACCAGGTAAGCAAGGCCCTGCGAGTGGTGACAAGCTCACGAGCCTGTTCGTCTCCCCAGACGGTAGGCCATCGACCGCTAGTTGTCTGCAGAAGAACTGGCTTGTCGCGTAGGTACCGCGGTACGCCGAGCAAATCAAGAATGTCCTCGACGATTTCCGTGTCGTTGGGCGCAGAGACTCCAATGGCACCACCGACCACGAAGTCCAAGCCGTTCTCGTCAGGATAATCCGTGATGTCGAGATCGAAATGGTAAGTCCTCTTCTCGGCGCCGAGCTTTGTCAGCTCTCGAGTGTTGTGGATCTTGGCTGGGAAGACATGGTAAGGCGGGTGTGGCTGCACGAATGATGGTGGCTGAATAGATGTGTCGAGATCTTCAAGTTCAAGTTTGGCGAGGCTCTTGTTGAGCTGATCCGACTTGTCGGCGCCATCGCGCGGGCTGCTCACTGAGATTGCCGAATCGGTTGGCGACGGCAGGCGGGTTGATGTGGGACGGATGGGCTTCAGGAATGACGTCTGCTGGGGCATTTCAGCCACATTGGTGAGCACCTTGGGGGTCTCTGCAATCTTAAGGCAGAGACTCCGGAAGGCGTCATTGTCGGGAAGAGGGATGCTTTCGTATTCCAGGCCGGCCTTCTTCTTCTGGCCCAGCTTCATGCAGCAGCCACCGCCGCAACATCTGTTGATAAGCTCGGTTGTGGACTCGCCGGTGATGCGTTGGATATCGGCGGCACTCTGGGAGATCAGCCTGGTAGAGGCTCGGCGTCTCCTGTGCGGTTCGGGCTGGGGCAATTCATCCTGGTCCTCCGAGTCTTCCGAATAGGTCAGGGAGGGAGCAATAGAGGGAGTGCCAGGCGAGCAAGGGCCGCAGTCGCGACCCGTGTCGGTAAGAATCTGCTCAATGCGTGTCGACATTGTAAAGCTCGACGTCGCGTCAAGCGGGAAAAGAAGTAGGTGTGTAGAGGACGAGAACGCGAATTGGTAGGGGTGGCGAAAGTTTTGACGAAATGCTTTGTTGCTATTATTGGCCGAGACTCATGACAGTTTCTCGGGGCTGCGTTTGTCACAAAGTCTATGCGAGGACTTGGGAATCGAATAATCAGCCCACAGCCGAGGCCGGTCTGACGATGGTGGGCGCAGTTACGTGTGGTCCGGTGGTAGTGGGAGGAACCGGTAAATTGGAATGGGCGCCAGTGATCAGGGACGTTAGATGCGCTGGAGTGTGCCTCTAGGGGATTTTTAATCTGAGCACAAAGAGGCCGAGGTCTTGAATGTGTATTGGAAATATATTGGAAATCGGGCAGCGAATTTCCAATCGAGGTCACGAATTGACGAGTAGAGTGGCCGAGGGGAGGGTTTGGTTTGGTGGGTGGCAGATTTGATCTGATAAGTAAAGCGAGGGTCAGCGATGATGAATGTGGGTATTACTCAGTCGGTACGCAATAAACCTTGGGTGCTTTTTTTTGTGGAGGTACCCGACCCACAGCGCACCGGCTAAGAGAACCGCTCGCGGAGCCCCCCTAATCAGATTGAAGTGCAGCCGGAAGTCGCAAGGGTTGGGTACGGAGTACGTACAAGTGCTACCTAGGTACAAGACTTTGGGTGCCGATGCCGTCAAATGGCTTTCTAGGTACTCGGCGGACGCCTGGAACCTCGCGCGCGTTGAGTTGAGCCCTGACGACAGCCAGCCAGAGCCAGCCATTCAGCACACTTGCGGCTGTTTCCCACCGTCGGCTGGTCCCTGCTGAGGGACTGGACTGGAAAAAGTCCAAGAAGAACAGTGAAAAAAACGAACTTACGGCAATCCCTGCTCCGCCCACCAGCAGCGCGATTGACCGACACCCCTAAGGTAGCGTTGGTCACTTTTCCCCTTCTGTCTTCTTTTTGCCGTGTAATCGATTTCTGGAAACACCCTCCGATCCTCGCCGAGCCAGACCCAACGTGTCAATTGCGTGCGAGCCACTCCAGATTCAGAATGTCAACGCTCCCAAGATTAATGACGACGGCATGGTGACCAGGTCTGCAACAAAGACGCACGCTTCTGGCCAGGAAAGGAGAGGACAATGCAAATTCTTGCCGCTTACAGCACTTTCCTCTTCAAACAGAGTGGCCAGCCACGGCCGCCCGGGGCCCAAGATTGCATAGATATCTGACGAATTACCTGATATTTCATTACAACTATCGGCAGGGTCGGTATGTACCTATTTACGTACGTTGGGCGCACCGGCAAGAAATGGCCCCCCTTCTCTCCCCGAATTTATAAGTAGCTGCCACGCGACTTTGAGGTCATAAGCAGCAATATGACACAAGGTTGCAGGACAGATCTTCCTTTGCTTCCAACTGGACGAGCGCTTGGGGTAAATGTAGTCGGGATAATCACTACCTACTTATTATGCTTCATCACGCGCCTACCTTAGTCCCCCAAATTGTTCCGAAGGCGCAGTGGTCAGCAATTCTCTCGAAACATGGCTTCTTCCTCGGTACAGTGGCTCGGTTCTGCGAGTGATCCCGCAGAGCGAACCGAATACGTCGACGACTCGTCGGACCTAGAGAGTTCGCCGCTAGGGTCTACGTAGTGCCTTGTCTGGGGTAATATTTCCCCTTCCCACGGAAACGAATTGTACACTTTACACAAACCTGCACAGCCCGGTAATGCGCATACGAATCACGATGATGGGGTCCTGCTCTGTCTGGCAATTCTGGGTCGGGGCGAACAGACTGTTTTGCTTCCGTCTCTCTCCAATTCCACCATTGGAGTCGACTCCTCATACAACCGGGAATAAAGATGATAGGAAGAACGGACCAAGCAGCCCGGCGGCCACGGATCGTGGATACCGAACAACAAAAAGTCGGCAAAGACAAATGCCTGTTCGTGCAGCAAAGCAACGAGCGGCGGCTTGGATTTTGGCACAATCAACATCGTGATAACCAACGGTCGCTGCTCCACATTTCGCAACACATGATGATTCGACGACCTACCATTTGATCCCTAGCACATGCAACCATATCCGAACAGATTTCCACCTCGCCCGGACAGAGTTCCCCGCGCGCCGCTACCGGAAAACGGGAAAACATTGGAGCTCCTCCGAGTTTTCCAAGGTTCCTTCTGCCTGCTTTGATTCTTAGTGTCCTTCCTTGCACCGTACCGTAGCAGCCATCGGTTGTCATCCGAACTCCCATCAGCCCATGATTCAAGCTTCCAGCCGTCTTCCATTGTAATCCGAGTCAAGTGGTTCGTTCGCAGGTGGCGTCGTCCCCCGCGCAAGAAGGACTGCTCCGACGATTGACTTTTTGGCTCCATCGCGATGCAGCTGCGCTAATCTGGCTGCAGTTTGTGACAGACAATCTAGAGCCCTCTATCGGCTCTGGTGGAATTCTGTGGGCGTCGGTAGGATCTCGCCAATGCCATGTCGGCATTTCGTTGCCCCTTTTTCGACCAACACAACATCCCTTCGACACGGCCAGCACGGCCAACACGATCCTGGGGTGTGTCTCCTGATTTCAGAATCACCGCGCAAAGATCCCCTGCGCCTCGTATCGCACGGATCACATACCAATCTTATCAATCTAATCAGCGCGCCATGTCTTACCCGGGTTTTAATCAATCTCATCTAATCTTGTGGGCTCCGAGACCGGCCATGACTCTTCGAGAAGCAAATCTCGCGTAAGAGATCCGTCTCCAGAGCCCAGGGCTGAAGAAGACAACGACGAAATGCAACATTCGACCCTAGACCGTGTCCACTTAGCCCAGCTTCAATGCCAGGGCAGAATCCATCTGATAAGATTTTCTGTGTCCCAACGCCTTGGGATCATCTCCATCATTGGCCCAACCATCAAGGTTCCACGACGCCAACAAAGCTCGTGGTGGAATGCCATTACCGGGGCTTCCGTCGCGTTGCATCCCCGAGGCTGACACGTTCAGCTTTGACTGTTTCAATACCGCGATCCCTGACCAATTCCTCCATCCACTAGGATGATGCCCATGGACCGGTCGAGCAGATCCTGATGATGAACACGTCGTGTACTTGATGTGTGTTCAGACAACGACTCCTGATGATCAGCCAAGTCGAATGTGACTACCGTGCAAGGAGAGGCTCAACAATTCCTGTCTTTCAAGTACGCTGCTCTACCCAGACCGGATTGGTTGGCCGTTGAAATCGACATGAGCTGGTGCTCTGCGTCTGCCAATTGCCGATGTACGGATCCAGTCAGTGCTGGCGCGAACAAGCGGCTCAGAAATTTATTTGCGAGTTTCTAACAAACTTTGCCAAGCTGACCACGGTTCGTATCCCCTGTTTCGTATGTGTCGTTCAGCCTCGCTACAATATTGGAATGTGGACCGCCGAGTCTTTTGTTTCGTTGAAACAGCAACTTTGCCGGTGGTGCTCGCAGCTTTGATCTACGGTGAGCTACATGTCTTTTTCATACAGTCCAACTCGACACTTGAACCTTAAGAAAAGCAACGCACGATTGTCAGCCTCCCAAGCCGTAAAACATGTTCTGCTTCCCGGCCCGTACTTTTGTCCCCAGACCCGCTAGGGCTCAGGCAGATAGATCAGATTATCAGGGAACTATTGAGCATGTATGATCCGGCCTGGACGAGATTTGGGGTGTCAGATTGACATCTGCACTCTGACCATCTCGACATGGCGTCTAAACCACTCCACCGCTCCATTGCCAACCGTGCTTTTCTTCCACAACAAAGTGGGATGGCTCCAAAACTTCTAGGATCTGATAAGCGGCATTGACGTTTTTCTTTGCACAATCAACGGCCTTGACAAGGCCCAAGTCCTCCAGCCTCCGCTACTGGCTGATCGCCCGCCTGCCTCGTGGAAGAAGTCAAGTTTTCCATTGGGACTCTTGGACCCAGAATTGGGCGGGCCAGTTCCAGAGCATCGAACGTGCGTTGGCCTGGTCCCATGGCGATCTGTCTTCGCAAAGTCGTGGCCGATGTTATTCTTCAAAGGCATGCCAACACTCACCATGACATTTCGCTCAAAACCCTTAGCAAATAGCCGTGGTCGAGCTGGTGCGCTTCCTCTTCGACAGGAAGATCTCTTCGTGCTTCCGGTTTCTTTTCTTGGCTGCCTTGTACAGCACAGGGTCCTCACTCGCAACGGCGGAGATGGTGTTTACCCCAGAAACCGCTCGATGAAATGGCGCGGTTTTGTTGTTCGCGATCCATTCCACTGGGGTCGGCCACTTCACCGGTGCGTCGCGAAACGCGCATTCGAATCCACAGTCCTCTGCGATGCGGGGGATGGTGTTGTCTACATGCCCCATGATCTGCAATTCCATTGATTAGTCGTGGTAGACCTCTGGTGTTGTCTTCCGCGTCGCGTTGTCTCTAAGAAATGTATGAGGCTTCTTTCTGTTAACATTGGCCGCGTAGCCGGGCTGGCCAGATCCCAGACTCCACGACGCTGGCTTTTCAAGCGGTCGTGAGTTTCAACTGCCTCGTCTGTCCTCTTTGATGAAATGACTGCTGGAATGAGGATCTCGGGTATGCGTGGTCTCATGGCAAACTCCCCTCAAGATCAATCTCGCTCGTGGCGTCATTGTCACTTTACATCTCGCAACCTTGTCGTCCGCTGGGCATCTCATGATGCTAGACACATTTCATTGCGTCTCTCTCTCTCTCTCCCACCCCCCTCCTCTCTCTTTGCTTCCTCAGAATTTGCATATCCAGTCTCGAGAAATGCGATCTGTAAGGTAGGTTCGTTTCTGAGAGTCACTCAAAGCCAAGTTTGAATGCCACCACCGACCGGGCTGCCAATAAGTGGTGGAACACGCAGGGCGAGAGTCATACACCAGGAATGCGCAGCATACCCAAAGCTCTCGACAGGCTTTCCAGGTACACCTAGTCCTTCGCAGAGCGTGCAGTTTGATCTTGCCGGGCAACTCAGGAGGCTCGATAAGCCCAGCGCAGAACCTCGATGTCTTGTAAGCCTCGACACCGCCCTGGCCACATGGTCATGGTCCCGTTCGTCAACCGAGGATACAGATCGGTCCTGGAGGACGACTGAAAGTTACCTTACTTCAGCGTCACGCAGATACGCCGTTGCCTCGTAGGGTGCGCTGCATCAAAGTGCATGTACGCACCCGCACTTCGGAGAGGAAGTAATAATTGAGATGAAGAGAACGGCAAAAGCAAGACGGAAAAAAAAGCCATCTGGTCAGTACCCGGACCATTGATGGGGTTCGAACTCAAGACCTCGCGGCAGGGTCGGTGGCGAGATCTTCCTTTGGGAGTCTGCCCAGCTACCCGCTAAGCCACAGGTCCTGGCTCAGGTTTGTTGAGAGATGAATAGGTTAATGGGACTTATCTGGTTGCGGTGGTTGCCCGGTCGGGTAGACAAAGGAGTGGTTACCTAGAGGGGTGGGGGGTGGGTGGTGGTTTGGAAACGGCGGTTGCTGGACGGCTGCCTGTGCTGTCAAGTCGAGAGTGCACCGACCTCTAGAAGCTCATGGGGCTATCGGTCTTTGCGGGAGTGGTATCGCATCACTCTGGGAGTAAATTTGTTGCTGTTCGATGTGAGCAGGTTCTATGCTCGTGGGTTGATACGATTCGTACTGATTGCATCATGTCGAGGAACCTTCATGACAACAGGCGGTGCCTAAACACTCGGAGATGGTATGAACGCCGCCAAGATGAGGCGAGGTACATCTGAGTTCTATACATGCCCCCTTGATCCTATTACTGCAAGACGATTCACTGATGCTGGGATATATTGGCCGTTGTCACGATTGTCAACATCGTTCGGAATTCGAGAAGCCTCTCACTGATGAGGCGCGGTTCGTGAAAGACTTGCATGTGCTCGCGTAGGATTATTCCATCTGTCTTGGGAGTATAATCTGTACCGCGCTGGTACAAACCATGGTTTGGTCACTCCGAGAATTTCAGAGAATGCTTTCAAGAGTTGTTGATCAGGTATCACTCTCCCAGTTCTGCTGCAGTTCGGCCTATCTCTTTGGTATGTAATCACATAAGTTGTACAAGGACTTATTTCCTGCCGTCCAGATAGCTATTCGAGCAAGATGTAGATCATCACACCGTTTTGCTTCCTAGGCCCTGCAGCCCATCCGTATACTGCCGGCATCGAATCCATGATGTAACTTCAATATCCATCTCTCTTCGGTATTTGCTTCTAGCTGTGTAATCTGCCGGCGGCGGGAATGTAGGTACAATGGATGAGCGCCGCCCAGGCGTCTGTCGCCTGAGTACTTACGCACAAGTCAGTCTCAAGCGGGATTCGCCATGCTCCTGTGAGGTCAAATATAACATGGTAGAAATTACCATCACTTCTGGGGAGAGTCGGTGCGGTGCCTGTAGTAATCTCGAAGGCCGTCCCGATTTCATCCTACACTTTGACAAGCCACTTGTTACGTTGGGTGAGGTGAATAGTATTGAAAGCTATTCATCTATTCAAGTGTCTTCAGAATAATGGTTTTCATTAATCGTAGAGGCGCTCTCGCTTCCAGTATTCTTCGAATATTGTTCTTCTCAAGGCGTGGTGTAAGCATCTCTCGATATTTGTTAGAGACTCTGCTCTCGGAGCGTATATATTGCAAAACCCGATTTATTGATACCTGATTTCAGCCTGGGCATTATTCGCTATCATTCGTGGCTCGGCATCTTCTCAGTTATTGCTTAGTTGAAGGACTCATAGTCTCGACCGGCATATAAGCCTTCCTAGAAGGCGGAGACGCCCAGCTGGACGATTTCATCGCAAACGTTTGACAGTTGCGACAGAAATTCCATAAAAGAAGTACAAGAGACTCTGATGGACCAGGACTACATCTGCAGCCAGAGCTGGATTGCAGCTGTTCAAGTGATGGGCGCTCCTTTGCAGATATCGTGGCAGACAAGATTCAAAGTCCTCGAAGATGGCTGCCACCACGATAAGCAGATGTAGTACTATCGTCAGTAGCAGTATTCTTGACAAGTCATTTATCGATGAAGAGGTCGTTCCAAATAGAGCACCTAGGCAGGCCTGCACAGCATGCATCAATCGAGATGCGTATCCTCTCAGTCTTACAGAGTCGACGCGTTATCTCAAGTGTAAAGATGTACAATACAGAGAGAGCTATAACGAAATGCCAGGCCGTCGCTCTTACTTTACGACAAGAGATGTGAATTTTCCGACTGCCGCGAGCTTTCCAAACGTGCTCATGACTGCGTATGCGACCGTTTCATCCCAAGCATGAATCAATGGACAAGAGGTCACATGATGCGAGTATTGTCAACGTTGAAGAAGAACTCTAATCAAAAAGATGGAACGAAACTGCGAGCTGAGGAAGCTGAGAAATCCTGAACCGAGGAGCTCCGGAGCGACCACGCAGACAGTTTCACGGGAATTCCGCCGAGGGTGGAGCACGGAGTCAATCGAGCGTGTCGAAGAAGATATAGCCGAAAGCTGCTGACGACGCCGAACACAACGAGAAGGAGAGGGAGAGGGAGAGAGAGGGGCAAGAAAAAGCAACGTTTCCTCGGCGTGATTATGTCACGCATTATAAGCGAGAGTCCAAAAGAGAAAAGAAGCTTTTGAGGCTCAACCGTCGTGGTGAAATAAACATGAAGCTGTGTGGATTCCGAACAGCTGCACGTCCATCTCCCGAGGCCCCCCTCCTTCTCTGCTCCCCTTCCCCTTGCCAGCTGGGACCTGCAACCAGACACATATCCCGAGTGCTTGGCAGCAATGCTTTTTTGGTTGGCTGTTGCACAGGTACCCGCACCATTCGGCAACTTCCAGTTTCGCCATGGTGGGCAAATCGGGAATAAAGACCAAACCTAGAGATCTCGATGTGGGTTTGCCGGTTGTTCTTTAAAAATGTACAGACGAAAGTGTTGCATCTGCAGGGTCTTGAAGATTTTAGGTGGTACGTAAGTGCGCCATTCCCGCGATCAAGCCTTGTTTTCAAAAAAGCTTCTCCCGGGCGCCTACGCCGTGGTTGCGTGGGGCCGGGGGCAGAGGGTTGAGAGAGAAGTGTCTTTCGGAGGGGGATCGACGCCGGGGCCACCCCCTGTTCGGAGACAAGGCCAAGAGATTCACAATAGCATTCGGAACTCAAGCTCGGGGACCCGCGAACATCAAACGAAACAGGGCTGGTTGGCTGGGCTTCCTGCCACCTAGCCAAAAGCAGCAAATTCATTACAGCTTTGGGCAATTCGTCGTTGGCGTCGAGCGGAATAGAGTTCGTTGTAGGGCAAAGATCATCAAAGGAAGGACAGAAGGAGCAATGGGGGAAATACAAACAAGCTCAAATGACGCATGCAAGCACCGTTTTTTTAGTGAGCTTGTCAACACGGCAGTAGGCACATCCGTTGGGTAGCGCCTGCGAGATCTACCATATATTTCCGACAAAGGGAAAGAGCGAATGTGGCCACCAAAAGGACTGGACTATCTATGGAATCTCTAGCTGCCGGTCCACTAACGAGAGGCCTGACCGCTCAGAATCTCGATGGAAAGAAGGAAGGAACATGCCGTGGGCAATTATTTCTTCTTTGTTTTTGATAAGTCCAAGAACTGGCACTGCACTCTGGTTGTCCGACCGGCTGGCCGATTGATGGCTGGGGGGAAGATACAAAAAAGAATGTGACGCGCTCAGAGCCGCGAGACTAGGGTCCGGAGGTGACAGGTCCCGACTCCTTAGTTCGGGTCTCTGCTGCCAATCCACGTTTCAGGAAGGCTCGCGACTGTCAGAAAGCCCTCTCACGTTGTCCTCCTTCAGTCTGCAAATCAGTTGCAGATTTGATCGGGATTCTCTTGTTCGGCTGCTGTCTGTCTGGCCTTGTTTAGTCACCAATTGGAAAAAAGTTTCTGATGCACGGCGATTTTTTTGGGTTTCTGGTGAGGGCCTGGGAATTGAGTCTTGGTCCATTTACAACCATGTCCTCCTCTTCCGTCTCCATTCCGGGCGCTTTGCTCCCACGTCCTTTTTCATGCTCTCTATTTTTCTCTTTCTCGCCTGGCACTTCTACATGAACTTTTAAATTGATCCAATCCTCTATCCGTTACCTTGGTGCCAAAAGAGAGACAACAAGCCGGGGCTGCAGCTGTCACCTGCCGAAGCCAATTTGTTTGTTGCTATTCCATCTTCCGTTCTCGTGCCTCTTCCTTCTCCAACAAAATCCGGAAGGCTTCCCTTCCGGCGCGTGGGGGCCTCATTTGGGTTAAAGTGTTTGGCTCTTATTGGACTTTGCTAGGCCGTTCATTCTGTCTTGTCTCCACCTGTCAAAGCACGCCTAGCTCAGATCAATATTAGTAGTAGTAGATGCTATTCTACTAAGATATTATCTGTCCTGGGTATCCTAGGGGCTGGTTGGTTTCCCGGGCGGATCATCAACAACTATCGAATTTCTTTATCAGCCTGCTTGCGACGATCTAGTTTCGACGACCCTCTTCTCTGTTGCTGCTTGGTCTCTTATTATACCCGGCATTGCCAAACAAGTTCGTTGTCATATCTGTCTGCTGTCAGATCTTCTTCTGTCAAAAGAAAGAAAGAAACAACCACACAAACATACTGTCTTATGGCCTCGCAACTCACATGATACATCGTCCTGTTGCGCTCTTCAGCGAACACAACATCTCCTCCCCTCCCCTCTCGGAGCAATCTCCGCCCTCTCTCACACATTCATAATCATGGAGGTGTCACAAGAAACTCTCAACATGACCTCGATGGTCGACTCGCCTTCGACGACAACTGGTACTGTAGTAGTAGGCCAAAACCTCACCTACTATGTCATCATCGCTACCACACTTCTTCTGGTCTGGCTGCTTCGGCCCAGTCACCAGAGCGCTGTCTCGGCTCCCTTTTACAAGGCATCGAGAATGAAGTGGATGTTTAGTGCCGATACTCTGGTCCGAGACAGCTACAACAAATTCAAAGATCAAGTGTATCAGATCAGATCGACCGAGGGTGTTCGGACACTGATCCCCGCCAAACTGATTCCCGAACTCAAGGGGCTCCCCGAGGATGTCTTGAGCGGATCGCAAGCCATCAATGAAGCCATGTTGGTCGAGTATACCAAGTTCACCTTTGGCAACCACGCGGACACCATGCACCTGCTCCTGAAGAGCAAACTGACGCAGCACCTCGGGCGATTCGTCCCAAGACTCAAGTCGGAGCTGGAGTTCATTGAGAGGACTGAGTTCAAAGATTGCAAAGACTGGACGGCGGTCACTGTTCAGCCGTTCATTCTCCGCGCTGTTGCGAGACTGAGCGGCAGGATATTTGTCGGGACAGAACTTGGACGAACCGAGGAGTGGATGGAGCTGAGCATCAACTTTGCCGTCAGGGCCTTCATCGCCGTGATTAAGCTGCAATTCTTCCCCACCTGGATGAGGCCCATCGCCAAATACATGGTTTCGGAGCTGAGACAGATCGACCGAGATGTCGCAAGGGCTCAAGAATTGTTGAAACCCATCATCGACGAAAGGCTGCAGGATGAGGAGCTGGACCCGTGCGGCGAGAGGCCCGATGATTTTGTGCAGTGGCTCCTCGACGCTCTGCCGCAAGATCAGAAGAGGGACTACTATATGCAAGCGAAACTGCATCTCATTCTGTGCGCCGCCGCGATCCACACTACAAGCAACTTGGCCACCGACTGCATCTACGACCTCGCAACGCACCCAGAGCACCAAGATATTCTTCGAGATGAGGCACAGGAGGTCCTCGTGGAAGGCGACGGTTGGGACAAGAAGGAGAGCATGGCCAAGCTGAAGAAGACGGACAGTTTCATCAAGGAGTCGCAACGCCTTGCTGGAAACGTCAGTAAGTAAACCACATGATATTGGTATTTCTCTTGTCAGATCATCTACTAACACTCACAAGCATCCTTCATTCGCAAAGTCGTCAAGCCAATTGAGCTCTCGGACGGCACTCAGCTGCCCCCAGGAACCAATCTCCTCGCCCCGCAAATAGGTTTCAGCCATGATGAACGTTATTTCCCCGACCCCGAAACATTCGACGGCCTTCGCTTCTGGAAGATGAGGAATCAGTCGGAAGAGGCGGCGAACCGCTGGCAGTTCAGCAGCATCGGCGACTACAACATCAACTTTGGCCTCGGAAAGCACGCTTGCCCTGGTCGCTTCTTTGCCGGAAACGAGATCAAGGTCATTCTCGCCCACCTCGTCATGAACTACGACATCAAGCTCAAGGATGGCGAGGGTAGGCCAGAGCCCGTCATGTTCATGATGAGCAAGACTGCCAACTCCAAGGCCGAAATCATGTTCAAGAGGCGCGCCGAGACATGAGTTCAGCACAATTTCATGAAAGAAAGATCGATTGCATGTAACATTAGACGGCCGGCCATAAAGATACCATTGGATTGTCATGATTTGACAAGCGAAACAAAACAAAGGGGAGGCGGCGACGCGTCCATGTCACAACCCTTTGAGGTCCAAAGGGACAACCAAGGCGCAATCCCAAAGGTGGGATCAGCGACCTTGCACCACACAACATATAGACTGGTGGCTTCTGCATTTTTCGGGGCATGTCGGATTGTATAAATGGGCCGACAAATTGGAAATTGCATCGTGAGGCGTAAGGCAGTCACTCTTTATAAAAAGACAAGGAATATAAGATACCAAAATAATAATAAAAATCATGAAAATAAGTCATACATGTTCTTCAAAGTAATCGAGACCTCAACTGCTGGATAGCTTATTCAATAGAAGGACCGACCCATCCACAGACGGGACTGGAGACCGCTTCTTCGATAAATAGAATACGATCCTTCATGGCGTCCGGTAGCATCGCGCCGAACATTGTCTTTGAAAACGACATGCTCAACAGGACGACGGTCGACTCTGCAGTGATCAATCTACAGCGCGGCCTGCTGCACCCGATACCGGCTCGTTGGCTCACGAGACCACCAGGGCGTCATCGTTGACTTTGATGCCTACGTGATCGGTGTCAGCCTCTCCAATTTCGATCTGGTCAACGTCTCCCGCGACACGAGGATGCTGGGAAGGGAAAGAATGTCAAGAACTAACCTGGTAGATCGAAGCACCCCAAAATGCCATCCGTGCTCGTGATGACGGTATCTGTATTCGAGAAATCCCATGTCAGCTTTTGTCATATTCTCTGTCTCTCCCCATCCCCCTCCAATGGGGTGAAAATCCAAGGCAGAACCTTAGTAACCCCACCAGACAACGGAATGGAATAACGAGAGAAACCCACCTAAATCCAGCGACGTAGGCAGGTAATCATTATGCGAGTTGGCGCACTGGCACGAGATCGTCGCGTCCGTCGCCGACGCCGCGCAGTCCCGGCACGTGTACAGCGCGTGCCCGAGCCGGCCGGCCTGGAGCGTGCCCTCGTGGTTGGCCAGGCAGTCCTGCAGGTCGATGGCGGATGTGGTGTTGCCGCCGGACGGGGAAGAGGAAGGGCAGCGCGCCACGATGAAGTTGCTGCTGTGGTGGTACCCGAGCGACCAGGTCGAGTAGCAGGTCGAGTAGAAGCCCTGGGCGGCGGCTAAGGAGGGGAGGAGGGAGAGGACGAGGGGGGCGAGGGTGGTTGGTTTCATGGTCGACGGTCTTTTTTTTCTTCTTCGATTTCTTTCTCTGTGGTGTAAGTGAAGTTCTGGTTCGGCTTTGGTGAAGCCAGTGGAGCTTATGATTGGTTCGCGGGGATGAGTAAACAAGTGTGTGTATAAGTGCTGCGTGGGTCAAGGCCGGCAAGTAGTATGGTCTGCTCTGGGTCTTCTTTTCTTGGCTCTCAGGGACGGTGCCTTCTGTGTGGGTATGAAAAAGAAGTGTATGTATCATACAATAGAGGAAAGAGAGATCAGCGCGGCACTTCCTAGACGGGTTGCCGGATACCAGCCGGTATTCATATATTTATACATCCATATCCACGCACTATTATCAATGTCTCTGATTTTCCTCGTGACGACCGGGTTCTTGACAGGCTGCAAGGGTCATCAAGGGAGTGTCTTTTTGGTAAAATTAGATTGGGAATGTGGGGTTCAGAAACCTGGGATAAGGATGTGTCTTTCGTCCATGGTATGTGTATGGTGTGATTTGTCTCTCTCTCTCTTGACCTTGGGTCCCGCCGCTACATTATCATCACGCCTTCTGGTCGGAGTGGCATCAGCTCAAGAGGGTAGCATTGTCAAAGAAATCCAGTATTACCGAAAACGGATATCCAGCAAGCGAGGATGAACCCTGGGAAAACCGACCGCCCAGTAATAACAAGGCAGGGCCAGAACATTGTTTTAAAAAAAAACACATGTCCGCTGTTGTGTCCGCCGGGTCCTCCAGCGTCTCCTCGATACCACCTATGGCAGACCAGCTCTATACCCAAAAGAAAAGCCTCTCGGGCCCAAAGGGGAAGGCAAGGCAGGTAGTGTCCCGCGCCGTGGCGCTCTTTTCTCCTCCCCCCACTGCTTCCGGGAAAAGCAACAAACGACCCATGCAACTTGGACATGGAACCTAGACAATCGGACAATTGGCAGCAATTGCGACGCTGACCTGAGGCTGAATAATCTTGTTACTGCCGAAAGCAAAGAAGAAAATTTCGCCTTGGTAATGGCACGTGGGTGACATTCTGTAGGTTTCGTGATCTTGGTCATGGCTATAATCATGATAAGAAAAATTCTAGGATTCTTGTTCGGTTGGTTGACTGTGCTGCCACACATTATTGACCTCTTTTCAATTTGGGGCGCGCATCCATTGTCGCTGCAGCTTTCCGCTCCAGAATCATCTGATATGAATGATTGTCTCTCCAGTGACCTGACTTTTGCCCTTGCTTATTGGGGAGGCGTCTTACCTGCGCCTTACACCCCAGGGAGGATATATTAAACAGCGGACGGTGAACCCCCGCAGGCTGGAAAATATCTCTGCAAGGCGGTCAGGCTGAAAGTAAATCCAAGGTCAATTGGCTGGTCATCACAATAAATGTTTGGCGCACGAGTTGTTGTTTGCTGTGGATAATAGATTTGTTGGAAATGACTGGGGTATCTCAAAAGCGTCAAGGCGCTCGCTAATGTATCTAGTTCTCATTGCCCATTACAATGTTGCGAAAAATTCCAAAAAGTCGTCCGTCATGCTTTCATTCTTTCTTCGTGTGGTAAAGCCAGCTCTCCCTCTGCAGCAGAAATGCTCCTTGCTCATCATTAGTACCTCGTCGTCGGATATTACCCGGTAAACAACCAAATCACCCTAATGTCCCTCCAGCCGCGAAGCTGAGAACCTGTCCTGCAGTTTGAATAAATGATGGAGAAAATATATGCACGCTTCAAAACGCCCCTCCTGAAGCAAATGCTCATTGCAGAGAAGTCTTCTCTGATGTTATGTGTGTTGGGCTTGCGCCCTCTTGAATCTTTAGGTTTCGTTCTTTCCAGGTATCATTCAAGGTTTCGTCATGAGCCTGTTGCAGTATAAAAATTGAGCAAGAAGAGAAGTAGCGAATGTTGATACCATCTCGTGGCTGAAAAAGACTGTCGATTCTTGTTGTTGCCTTGATTTCGTATGATCATATGCTTGCGAGTCGGCTCTTCGTCTCGGGGACCTTTGCATAACAGACCATGAGCTTCAGCCTGGTGTCGCACTCTTCGCACTCGGCCAAGAGTGTGCGATCTTTCCAGATTGAAGTCTTCATGCCCGTCGAGGTCTCGTAGAGGCGGTTGTACCACCAGCGACCAACCTTGGCCACCATCTTTGTGATGTTTGCGTCGCCCTTTTCAGTCTCGTCATCCATCATCTCTGCCAGGCTCCGCTCGTCCTTTACCCGCTTCCGCGAGCCACCTTCCGACGAGGAGCTGGCGACGGCGCTTGCCACGGGCACGCCAACCCAGCAGTTCTTAATGTCGGTGAACCCCTGTTTTCCGAGCAGACGTAGCATGATATCGGCAGTGCTGCTGAGACTAATATCAGCTTGCTGAGTGGTGATCCTTTCCTTCAGCTGTCGGACTGCGCGTCGGGTATGGCTGCCCATTTTGTTCAAGTCGACGTCGAGAATCGAAAGTTCAACGTATCCACCGGGCTTCAATACACGACGAGCTTCCGAGATGATGTTACGATAGTGGGCCTCGGGAGCCATGGCGGGAAATCTGAAAACGACAGTCGTAAAGGTGTCGGATCCAAATGGAAACTTATCCTTGTGCGAATGGAATTCAATCTGGTGGTGGTTCGGTGGTGATAGCGGGAATTTTGTTGAAGCTCGATGTTCTTGAGATAGTGGCGCGCGAGGAGAGAGGTTGAAGAATGTTGCCGCTGGATATGTCTCGGCAGCATAAAATGACCAGTCGTCGTTGCCGAGCCCGTCAATAACCAAGATGGAATGTCGCTTGAGCGATCCCACGGCGGGGATGAGCTCATCTCGAGATGGGCTGAATAGCACATGACCAAATGTGAGCCATTTACTAACTGTCATAGAACCAACTCTGAGGTTGACTTGGGCAAGTGGTGTCTCTTCACTGGCGGTGCTGCTGCCCGATGCTCTCGTTTGACGACTCTTGGCTGATCCAACACTGCTCCTCTGAATAGACATGCGAACATCGGGTGATTCGGTAGTGCTGTTTCGTTCCTCGTACCCTGATACAAATTCCGATACTGAGAACGGCGTTTGTGGAGGTTCGGTTCCGAATCGGAAAGCAGCGTTGATACGTGCCGTCATGTCAGCACTGTAGTGACTTGAAGTAGACTTTCCTGTTGTAATGGAACTGCGAACGTCCTTTGCTTCATCTTTCGGCTCCTCCTCAGTCTGTGCCCGAGGTGGAAAGGTGCGCACAGTGGGTGACTCCAAGGGCCCCGTGATCTTCTTCGTTAGTTTCGTGCCGTAATTCTCGAGGTGAAAAGGTACGCCCTTGGAAGAAGTTGCCGACGGCGGAACGTCACCCAAGAGGTCGTTGTACTCATCCCAGATCTCATCTTCAGCCAAGGGTGCAGTAGGCGCCGGGATCACCGCGACATGTTGCGCGAAGACTGCAATGCCCGAGCAACTCGAGCTGGAGCTGGTCGTGCACTCAGATCCTTTGCGTGGAGGGAACGCGAGGAATTCCCCACTGGGCCGTCCCGAGTCGAGCGATCGACTTTTCCTGTGCCCAAGAACTCTCAAAGGAGGGCTGGTTTTGGTCGTGACGGTAGACACACCGTGTGAAAGATCCGGTGTCGACATCATGGATGGATTTGGTCCTTTGGCAATAGAGTCTCTGGTGATGCTGCGACGATTTGGTGGAGGAAGTTGCAGGCTGACCCGGTTAAATGGTCGCGAGAAACTCTTGCTTGATGTGTGCTCCGGGCGTCGGTTGACCACTTTTGGAATTCTTCCCACCTGCGGCAGACGGCTCGGTCTGCCCACGGTTGTCTTGGTTTGCTCTTTGCTGGTCTCGACCTCGCTTGGTTTGTGCTGTAGTGATGTCTGCGGTTGGATGTCTGGGGACGCAATCTGTCTTTGAGGTGCTGTGATCCTCGTTGCATGTGCTGGCTGAATAGCACCATCTTGACTTTGTGTGGAAGGCGTCCGCTCATGGCTCTCTCTTGTGGGACTTTGAGACGGCAAGCTTGGAGACACTACGATATCAGCAGCCCTCAAGACATCTCTGACATCTGGATTCTCCGAGTCCTCTTGCTCAGACGAGTCCAAGATTGTGTAGAATGCAACCGGTTTGCTTGGCGCAGTGTCAGTGGCGGCTGTCTTTGTTGCTGCAACGTCTTTCTTCTGTGTCCTCCCAAACAGATTCCACCTCCGTGGGGACTTGGCTCGTTTTGTCAGCTTCTTCGGTGGAGGAGGTGACAGTCTCGTCTGAGGCAATTCGAGATCGGATTGAGACAGAGCTAGGGAGTCATCCGTGAAAATGGTGTCGACACTCGCCATGGATGGTGAGGCCATACCTCGCGTCCTGATGGGCTGCGGTAGGTTGATAGCTCCAGATGAGCCAAGCCGCTGAATAGATCGCCTGTAGGCAAGTGTAGACTTCATGGGGTCAACCTCAGAATCGATACTATGTGAAGGACGATGAGCATTGGCCGGCATGGCAGAGGGCCATAACGTGTTTCGCGCGTCCTCCCTGGAAGAGAGCGACGTCGAAGAACCTTTACGTGAGTCAATGCTGGGCCGACTATAGGAGGCTCTGATTGCTATCGTTGCGAGGCAGCTCAGCGCTCGTGTTCCTGTTCTCAATGATCTCGCCGCCTGCTATCACCACCGGCTTCAGACGCTCAAGGAAGAATGTGTCCTTGGTTTGGGTGCTGGCAAGACTGTCCGAGGACGACGCCGCAGGTGGTGTTCCGCGAGTCGGAGGCGCTGTGCTACTGTTGCGTCGCCTCGTTGCTCCAATCTTGCCATAACCTTCATGGCCAGTGCCAGCCGCAGGTCCTTTTCTTGCTGGCTTTTCCTTTTTGTCGGCGTTGACATCTGAATCAGTCTTTCGTCGAGTGAAAAGACCAAATTTTGATCTGAAAGTGGAAACACCGGGACTGGGTGTCCGATCTGGTCGGCTGCGCTCTACCTTGCCAGGTTGAGGTTGGGGCAGCGAGGTGGAAGTGGCCTTTAGGTTTGGCGTTGGTTGGCGATTTATAGGCACTTTCTGTTGCACTGATTGATCATGTATACTTGATGGAGTCGTGGATCTGGGCAAAGAGCTTGCAGCAAGCTGGCTGCTGCGTCGCCTCTCGGACAGACTGGTCGATGATAGGTTGCTCTGGATCACAGGAAGTGGTCCTCCGAATTGCGAATACAGGTCTGGAGTATTCTCTCTGCTTGGCCTGGATGGTGGTGTCGCTCGTGCTTGCGGGGATGTGATGGCCTTTTGGTTGTTCAGTGGCACTGTTTGTGGAGATCTCACCGGAGATGGGGACCTCATTACCTGGGGAGGCTGTTTCCGGGATACCTTGGATGGTGACGCATGGCCATCATATTCCTTCTTGAGCTTGTTGGAGGATTTCCTCGGCGGTGGATTAGGTGGGCGTGACTCCAAAGCTCCTTTCTTTTTGGGTTTCTTTTCCGCATCGCGAACCGAGCTGGAAGAAGATGACAAGGACTCCCGGACCATGGAGAGCGCATGCGAGTTGCCGCCAAAGGCATCATCATCGCTATCATTGTTCATACTTCCAGCACGCCTTCGAGTCACGGGCGGCCGACCGGTCTGCTTTGCTCGTGTCAGAGCGTTGCGCGAAGGACCCACCAGGCCCGGAGATACTGATGACATGGAAGTTGGGGTCGTGTCGCGACTATAGGGGCCGCCACCCGGCGATTCGGAGAACCTCGTCGACGGACTTCCACTAAAACTGCTCAACTGGCTATGACTGCTTGTTCCTGAGAATAGAGGTGTTGGGGGTGGCAAGTCATGCGTGGCTAGCCGGAATAGCATCTCGCCAGCTGGCCCATCGCGATGAACTTGAATGTTCCGATACCTATCCAGTTCTGGGTACATGGTTTCGGTAGTCGTCACGGGTAGATCAACCTTGTGATTGACTCTACTCTCCGCCGGTGCTTTTGTGACATTTTGTTCCAGACGCGGCGCTGGCGTCAAGTCCACAGGAACCGGGGGACGTGATGTCGTCGATGGTGTTGCATTGGACCACTCTGACCTGAGGAGAGGGTTGCTGCGAAGGTCGGATGATTTTGAAGGGACAAGGGACTGCTTGCGTCTCAGACGAGGTTGAGCAGCACCATTCTCCCTCTCTCTGGTAGGCATGGCCGGTGACGTATATGCAGGCTTGGAGTATGAAGGATAAGTTGTCGAATTCCATGGCTGACCAACAACATCCTTTGGAGCCGGCTGTGTGGTGGATATCGAAGGTTTCCTGGTGATGAGGGTTTGCGGTATCCGGCTTTGTGTTGTAGATCGAGGAGTTGGGAGCCGTGAAGTTGGCCTGATCATAGCATTTCCCTGACCATTTGGGAGGTCTCCGGACGACATGTCCATGGGACCACCCATTCTTCTTTGCATAGGCCCATTGCCACTCATACTTCTCGACTGAGAATGGGATCGTGTCGAAGACATGACGACAAATTCCCGCTTCTAAACTGTTGTGCCTGGCTGTCGATTATATCATTATAATATTAAGGATTCATCGCCAACCCTGAAGGCAATGAGACTCGTGATCTTGGAAAGATTTTCCGGATGGTATATCAGGCCAGCTGATCCGGAGAGGAACCGCGTTGCTTCTGAAGCAGGATCATCAGACGCTGGGATTGAGTTTCCAAGGAGGCGAGCAGCTTTGTACAATGTTGATGAAATCGCCTATAGGCTTTCCATGGGTTGACAGATAGAGATATACAAGGGATGCAGGATTAGAGGGCGGGATTCCGATGGATAGAAAAAGGATTGAAAAACCAAGGATCCTCTCGCAAAGCTAACAGACAAGGGATATCGTAGGAAGTTGGCTTGAGGGGAGCTTTCCGCGGAAAGCTTGCCCAGCTGTGATGGTGTGAAGCTATGCCCTTCACGTAGTATGTGATGGGAAGAGCCCCAGACTAGTGCCCGAGAAAGGTGTGGGCGATGGCGCTGATGGTGGGAATCGGGCGTTTAACACTGGATCTTGGTGTGGTGCTTCAACGGCGCAAGCTCCCAGGCCCCTCCTCTGGGCACAGTAATAATAATAGGTTGTTGTCGAGCGCCTCCAAGCTCTAGTGCTGCAAAACGTCGTAACTAGTCGGCAATACACGTTGCGAGCTGAGCAAAGTGTGTAAGTGGGCACGGCTACTTGCAGTTTACAAGGAATATGCTGAGCGATAGATAGTGGGAGGAAAACAAATGAGAAAGCACTTCTGACAGGTGAGAATAAAGAAGAAAATAGCACGAGAATCACGGACAGCACAAAAAGAATATGAGAGGGCAGAGAAAAATAGTATAAGAGGTACATTCTCGTGTGCGGTTCCGCCATAGAAGAGCACTAGTAAACCATGTATCGACTATTTGCGAGAGGGCTGGAGCAACGAAGATCATGGAGGCAGAGAGAGGTACGTGATGTTCAGGTACACCTCCGAGGGGCAGTCAACAGTGGCGTTGAGACCCCTGTTACATACATAGCCTTTTCAGAGTAACCTAGTATCTGATTCTCTCTCGATATGTCATATGTCCGGTGTGCTGGGCCACGACTGGAGTCGCCGACGATGCGGCCTGGGAAACTGCCCAGAGGGGAGAGGCCCTGGGCGGATCAAATCCAGCGAGATCGCATCCACAGGGCAGGGGGAAGCGCTGAGCGCTGAGTCACTAACCTAGAAAACCAGGCAGGCCAGATGCCGCTGCCGAGAGAGACGAGACACAGCCAGTTGACGAAGCACGCGAAAGCGGAGGCGGCGGACAGGGTTGCAGGTTGTGTACGGAGTACGAAGTACATGAGATAACACCACGGTGAGCAGTGCCGGATCGCGGTAGTTTGGTGGTAGCAGTGTTGCAAAAGCCAGTACACACTACTAGTACTCGCCGCTCGCCGCTGCAAGGGACCGACTGGCTATTCATGGGTTACCACGCAACACTGGTATCCAATGCTACTGCTCGCAGTGGGGCCGATGATGGGAAGAGAAGGAAACAGGAACAGGCATTGGAGAGGCGGACAAGCGGACCACCAGATACCATGTGAATGGGTACATGCTGCAACTGCGCCGCCATGCGCGTAAACATGTCTGAGATGCTGCATATTTCGACGTCCTATGAGAGGGCAGGACGGCAAAGTCACAAAGGCCATTCGTCAAAAATGACCCTGGTCGATCGGTCGCACATTTCCTTCTTGGTGATGGGGGAGGGAGGAGGATCACTTCACTCGAAGCTAGAAATCTTGTGTGTGAAGCATTGCATTCTGGTGGGCTACACAACATAAAACAACCCTGTTTTGGTTGTCAGAATTTTCAGAATTTGCAGCCAACAAGATGAACGCATGGACTGTGATGAGCACAATACAGCAAGAGACATTTGAAAAAAAAAAAAAAAAAACCGAGAGAAAATATTTCTCCTTCCCGGATGAATATTCCAATGTGGAATGCCGAATTGGTTGGACGTTGGGAAAATGCTTTTGGTTGCTTTGGGGCCTCGAACTCAAAGGTGGATCGCGGCCCTAGAGGCGGGCAAGGTCAAGGTAAGGTAGGCGCCAGGAGGGAGCCTGTTGTGGATGCTGACGGGCTCATTCTGCTTGTCCAGTGCGCTTGCAGAACTTGATCATTGGCAGGGAACCGCGATACGGGAAGCGACGGGTTGGCGGGGTTGGCCCGCTAACTACGAGGTACGTTAACTAGCAGTAGCAGTGAAAGTCCACCTCATCAGAATGCGATACCTGCCAGCCATTGAGTCTTTGACAATTGTCACCTTCAAGTGGAATGAATACTAAAATTATCACTATGGGGATCAATTTCAGGTACAAGTGTTCTGGATTCTATCTTGGTTTCATTGGACTTGCCTTGGTATTAAAATTTCGGCTCCGGTCTTGGGCCAGTTATAGCCGTCCCTCCTTCGTGCATGCATATCCAGGTCCACATCATGTATGTCTCACTTGGAAGCGGCCGATTAGCCACAGGAGAGCGGCAACCGAGATCCTCGTCGATCTTGGCCAGTTTGATTTACACTTATTATTACTTTGGTCCATTATGATAAGCATACTCGTTCTGTTCGTCTCCTCTTTTTGTCTTAGTATAAGTGCATTTTTTAATGTCACAATAGCTGGTGAAACCACAGCCCTGTTACTCAAGACCGGCAGTTGATTCTGTAGACCCATTCTGTAGGAGCCTCGAAGCAGCAGTCTTTGTATTGAACGAGGTCACGGGCAAGACTTTATCCATATATTTTGATAAGTACCTAGGTATACAAGAACATAGATAGAGCAACCAGTGTTGAAACGGCTTTATTGCCCATATGTCAGGAGTTTTCATCTCGTGTAGCACGACTCACTCTCCTCAACTTAGGAGACACGCACCGTCTCCTTCTAGAATGACGTACAAATACATATTGAATTCTCTCAGTGTAACAGAAGACTCTAAGAAGCCGAAGGAACACACTCGGTGATCCCATGCACTGGACCCGGATGCCTTGCCTGTGTGACCTTGTCTCTATTTCGATCACACCTGACTGGGGATTTCGGAAATTGGAAATAAAGAAAAGGACCATAGAGTACATAGAGCACAAGATTGCGCGGATTCCATTTTATTTCATCCCTCTTCTCAAAAAAAACTATTGGATGCCACCATGAGATTGCTAGAAGATCTCCCAGATGAATTTATTCCAGATTTCTGATTGGTTCACCAACGATCATTTGTGGCCAATCAAATGCTTGGTTCGCCCCTTCTCTTAAACTTGCTTGATACTATCCGCGTGGACAGGCAGTCGCGAACGGTGCATCGCAACTGTCATCCATGGTTTTCACAGAATTCGTACACCGAGACATTTTCTGTCATCAAATTCCTTTACTCTTGGAGTCTTATCTGTAGTACATCTTTTTGTCCATTGGCATCCACTAATCAGGATCAAGAGGCCAATTCAAATCAATCGATAAGTCATTCTGGTCACCAACTCGCCCAGCAACCGACATTGGGCCTTTTGAGACTCGATATACCGAAAAGAAAAGAAGGTTTACCCTACGTGTGATGCCAATACACTCTGACTCACAGAAAGCAACGGCAACGGCCAGGACAGACGGCATGACGGTCCGCTGATCTGGCCGCTTTCGAGAGAAAGCCCGAATCCGAATACTACTATCTAGCACTAGGACGAAAGAGTCCCTTGAACATATCAGACACTTTGCTGCATGGCAGATGGCTCGGAGCCAGTGTTGATTCGGCTACGGTGAACTTTGAATAGAACATATGACTTCGTGGGGACTCCTGCGTCGTCGATCGCCGTCCATGCACGCAAAGCAAGCTGAGAAAGACCCATGTATAGTGGGCAAGCCTTGGGCGCTGGATCCCCGCCAACGGCCTCACAGACGAGCTTTGCCAGAATGTCGGAACCAACTACGAATACGCTACTGTCTACCATACCAGACTACTATTTCTGTCTCAATCTTGTGGTCCTCCAGTGTCCCTAGGCCTGTCGCTTTTGTTACCCGCAGCCGAAGCTGTGGCGACGCTGTTGAATTTTTCTTCACCTATCCTGGAAGTTGCACTGCCACAAGAACGTGCAGCGTCGCATACTGGCCAGCAAAACTGCTGCGCTTTTCTCGCTCCCTCACCTCACCGACAAGCGACGTGGACTTGTGGCGTAAACAACACAATCTGCGACTGACGTGGCATACTCTCGTGCGAGCTCTGGTCATGGACGCCTCGTGTCCTTCTTTGAATCAGGGAAGTCGAGAGGCAAAAGATTGGCATGGACTTTTTACAGATGCACGGCGACTGTTGAGTCTCGAAAACCATGAACCGATTCAGGACAAGTTAGCTGCCTCCCAACTACAGTACACACCATGTTGCAGCCTCCGATGGACCTTTGACCCAACCAGATCCGCCAAGAAGGACCCTGATCTCAGAGGACAAGGTTCTGACCCGCCGTCGCAGCGGGTCTCCAATCGTCACCCCATGTTTTGCCGCGAGCCAGAAATCCACATTCAGGTGAGCAGGGTTTCTCGCAAAACGATTGGGCCCTATCGTCGAGATGGCGATTATGAATGTCCCTCCTGGTGCTTGCCCTGCTTGTCTCGAAGGTCCTCGGATGGGTAACGTGATCACGAAGTGGTGTAGAGGTCGTTTGACCTGTCTCCTGCGGGATATTTGCTCAACGGTCGCCTGGCTTTCGAATGGACAGACCAAGAATCCGTACTTGTGGACAGCGCCTATAGTCCGTGTCACTATAGCCCAAGCGACGAGGAACTGCGAGAAAGATTTGCGCTTGCAAAGACTAGCCCGGGGGAGTCGAGTAGTACAAGTGCAACAAGTATCTGGCCTTGAAGCGCAGCCGGCCCCCAAATCGGATCGCCATCGAACGTTCTGAGCAGGTACAGACATGCGCTCTCGCGTCTATCCCCATTCACGTTGGCTCCATGACTGCGCTGCTGCATGCATGTCTCAGACATACAGATTGCCTTGCGGAACCCGCCCCATCCTCAGCTCACTCAGCCGAACAAGGTCATCACTAGTTCCGGCAACGACCAGTTAGTTGTCAAAGAGACTCGGTTGCCAAACTAACTGCGGAATCTACCAAATTATTCCGCTAGCTTTTCTGAATTTTTGACCGACACATGTCATAGTCACTGACTGCATTAATTCACAAGCGCAGGAAGCGCGCGATCGTGCTAAAGAGGTTATAGTCGCGCTCATTGTACAGACCGGCGCCGTGCTAGCCATATGACAGCACAACTGGAGCCAGGGCTGATTTGCCCTGTTGGACGTGGTATCGCTTTGCTCCACCCAACGCTATAACTGGACGTGATGTGGAGTCGACCTAAGGCATCGGGATATTTTATACCAGGGAACTTTCAACAAATAGCAAACGTGTCTTGCAACTTGCCCCTTTCTCTCATAGGGATTGTAGGGATTACCTATCATCTTGTGGGAAGTCGGCATCCATCATCAAGACCGATACCGTCACTAGGCTCACCCGACTGGTGGCACACTCTTGGCTGTCGACCAAAGGGATATTGGAGCAATCTAGACTGTCTTTCAGGACAGAACTTACTTGGTCGATAGGATGAAGATGCACGCCGTACATATGAACGCGGGCTGATAATGACGAGTAACGCTCCATAGCCACTCATCAGGCTTACTGATAAGCTTTGCCTCGACATTGGACTGTCGTCCTGGAGCTGCAGGCAGAGCTGACACGAAGAGCTGAATCCTGGAATCCTCCGGATGCACGCATTGGTTATAGTCCCGTCTTCTCCGACTCCCGAGGATAGAGACATGATGCCTGCTCCAACAAACATGGAACTTCCCAGCTGCCAGATTCCGCGGCTTGCCCTTCCGGAACGTGTCGACCGGGCCACAAGAGCCTGTTTGGCAAATGTCCAGTGTACTGCTCAAGGAAGTGGCAACAAACAGTGAAGAACTAGTATCATCCTTGAATATCTCTGAGTCCATCCGATGGTGCCGATCCAACGCGAAAAGGGGGTGCGGGCGTCCCACCAACTGACAGACTGACAGCGGCATCGAAGCTCCCGCCAAGAGGAAAAAGAAAAAGAAAAACAATCTTTGCCGACATTGTTCCTAATCAGGAATGACTATACCGATACAAGCCTGGAACGTACTGAAACCGGAAAAGAAAAAGAAAGCAAGTGATAAATGCTCGTCATCTGACTTGTTGTTGGTTCCTAGGAACCCGTCTTGGAAAACGTTGTTCAAACTGGTCAGGTGTCTCACGTCACATGTTCTCTCTCCCTCTGTCTCAAGGTCATGTTATTCGACGCTTCTGTGCAAAGTGGCAGGATTGAGTGGTTCAGCTTCGAATGGAAGCGCAAAATACTGGGCTCGTTGGACTTGATTCCTTGATGGCTGTCTGCATGGTAGGCGCTGCCGCGATGACTGGCTGGTATCAAACAATATTAGCCGTGATATGGAGTGAAGTCCAGTGATATCGCTTTTCTTCGTCTTCGTCTGTGCAGCCGAAGCAGGTATAGAGATGGCGGCTGGTGGCTGCCTTTGACGTTGGTGAAATCGTCCTTGACATGAAAAGTGAGGGAAGTGTTCCAATAGTAACAATCATTTGAGGACATTTGAGGTGATTCTATCTATAAATTGCGAATCAGCCTGAAAGGCGCCCTGATGCAAGTGCATCACGGACTCAAGGAACGTGCCTCTTACCTCCTGATAGAGGCTCTTGAGCGCCGCAGGTATCTTAAGATGGAATGAGGCATACCAAAGAAGCATATGAACACCGAAACATGGCGCAGCAACGCGAAGTCGCCAGACTAACTCTGACCAGCAATAATGAAGATTGCCCGATATGTCTGTTCGCCGGTTCTTCCGGTACCGTTGCTCTTCCTCGACTGACAGACCCCGTGCTTGATGACCGCTCGATTCATCGTCCCCTTATCTTAACTTCCCCAGTGTCAACTCTGAAGCAGAAGGACATGTCATCTATCACCGCGGATGCCCGGGCAGAATAAAATAGATCTATCGATCAGGATCCTAGAGACCTACCTAGTCATCGCTCTGACCCAGCGCCTATACCAAAAAGGTTGTAAAGCGCAAATAAAAACACTCCCATGCACTGTCATTTCTTTCGTCGGTCCCAAACCCACAAACCCGCGCCGCGGCTGAACGTGCTGGTCAGTGGATTTCCCAGGCCATGGTAAAGGCATTCTGGGATAGAGCAGACAAAAGAGGGCTCTGCAAATACCAAAACAAGAAGGATTATGAAAACTCCCCAAGTCCGAATAAGTTTTGGACTTTGCAAAGGGGAACCCTGATGTCAGAATCTTCTCAACTTGGGGCACAGTTCCCAAGCAGACATGTCATCATGTCACGCCATAAAAAACTCTGATTCGGATAGGAAACCCCATTACCAAGCTTAAATCATTATCAGACAACCTACCAAACTTGGTCAGCCTGCTCAGGTTTCGTGATATAATATTACATGGAAGCTGTCTCGGCAGTTGGATATGCGACACATTGTCTTCACAGGCAAAGAGTCTGGCTTATATGATTAGCAATACAAACAAACAACTGGCTCCCCGGATCGGAAACCTTGTCCTTATGGCATGCAGAGAAGCATCAGTCGAGATGATACTCGCGGGACAAGTATACGCAAGATGCTTCTTATATATGACGAGATTCAAAGATTACCATGCTTATACAAGACACAATGATTATGATGGTACTCCTGCAGTCCGCCGCACAATCATGTTCATTCTGACGCATCGCCGTACCACGGTGTGCTACCAGAATCCATGTCACCGGTCAGGTTATTTGTGGCAAATTTCTTGATTATGTTGTCTACATATGTCAAGTGTACCAGTGGAACATTAATCTCCAGCCCACGCTGCCAATGACGAAGTCTCAATATTAAAATCCCGGCGTTTCCTCCGGCTGCCTTTTGATTTTGCGTTTTCTTTCGGGCAATGAGCTCAGTTGTTAGGAACCACCTAGGCGCCGAACCGCTTTGCTCGAGCCTCGGCCTTTGCCTTCTCAGCAGGATCGCTCAGCAGGCTCTTGGACGCACCACCTCCGTTCTGTCGTCTGCCTTCGTTTCTGCCGCCACCACCACCTCCGCCTTGGCGGCGACGATCCCGGCCCCTGTTGTTGCCGCCGCCCCGTCTGCCATCGGTACTCTGTCTCTTGGCGTCGCGCTGCTGTTCGCCGGCGCCGGCACCTTCCCGGCCGCGCTTTCGCTCTCTGCGCTCGGGAAGAGCCGAGTCGAGGCCAGCGACGCTGGGGGCATTGTTTGCCTCTGCGCCAAACCGTGCTGCGCGTTCAGCCTTCTTCTTGTCCTCCTCACTCTGGTCCACGACGATGCCGAATCGCTTTGCCCGCTCGGCACGCTTGCGCGCCTCCTCATCGGCAGTCGATGCGGCTAGGTGGGCCGAGAAATCTGGCTTGGGCGCCGCGGGCTCTTCCGTGGCAGCTGCTGCATCTGCTGTGGTCTCGGCCGCGGTCGCTGAAGGGGCGTCCGTGGCAGGCTCTGCGACGGCCGGCTTGGGCTCCTCTGCGACTGGTGCTGCTACGGGCGCGACAGGTTGGGCAGGCTCAGCAGGCTTGGGTGCCTCAGCGGGTGCTGTCGTGGTTGCTGGGTCGTCATCATCCCAGTCGATCTCATCGTCGGCGGTGGACTTGGCGGCTGGTCGGTGGTCAGCCTT
This sequence comes from Pestalotiopsis sp. NC0098, assembly GCA_022432395.1. Classification (NCBI taxonomy): domain Eukaryota; kingdom Fungi; phylum Ascomycota; class Sordariomycetes; order Amphisphaeriales; family Sporocadaceae; genus Pestalotiopsis; species Pestalotiopsis sp. NC0098. Next base: position 430,994 of record JAJKLJ010000004.1, on the reverse strand, counting down.
CTGTGACGCGCTGCGGCACGATGGCACTTTTTGGAAATCGGATGGAGGGACTCGGTGCCGCGCAATTGTCGCGCAGATGGCGAGCAGTGACGCGAGAGTGGAATAAGAATGCGAAGATTGGACTAACCGGGCTGAGCGGGCTCCTGGGCCTTGTCGTGCTCGAGGAGGCGTGCGATCAGGTCTGCCTTGTTACCGGCAACAGGGAGCGACTTTTCCTGCAGGAGCTTCTTGAGCTCCGGCACCTTCAACGAGTTGTAGTCGGTCATTGTGTCGGCGGCGCTCTGATGAGGTGCGGTGCAGCGCGCAGATGGATATGGGATGATAGTTCGTCGATTGCGCGATTGTTCGCGGGCGACGGGCTAGAATGTGGCGCTGGCGCGAAGTGATTTGGGGGAGAGTAACAGTATTATGAGACACGCGACGGAATTGGAATCGTCGAGGTGTCGATGGGTTGACAAAGAGGAAAATGATGGAAGAAAATGAATGAAAGAGAAACGGCGTCACAAGCGTTGGACGGGAAGCTGTGGGTGAGGTAGGTAGGTACCGAAGGTTGAGGGAGCTCATTAGCTTAGCTTCGACCGGTGGGAGCTAGGGACCAGTGGAGAACTGCTGCTTTCGCTTTGCTTTGCTCTACGCCTCGCCTCTGCCTTTTTTTGCCTTGTAAATTAGCCTGGTTTTGGCTGCAGCTCCCCCAGAATGACGAAAATGTAAAGAAGCAGGAACGCGGTCGGCGCGACAACATTTGCGCACGGACCATTCTGACGTTGATTCGCCAGCCCAAGGTACCGAGATACATGACCCTGATTGGCTTCTTCCATCTCATGTGTGCTGTCTCAACCTGTCACCAAGGAGGTGCATTGAAGTGAATGGGCAATCAAGTCCCTCGCATCTAAAGCTGTGCTCAAATCCACCGATGCACTTTAGAAAGGATGACGATAGATATGCTCGTCCATCTTTTCAAAAGGCAATACATATATCTGCCAATCAAGCAAACAGTCTGTTGGAAAGTGATCAAGCAATATTGAACACAAACAATATCCATTCATGTACACTTGGTCAACACGTTGGTCAACACGAAGCTGCAAATAATATAACACTGGCAGACTGCAATGCCCGTATGTATTCCCACGTACATCTTCTCCGGATCTGAAAATCCCACACCAAAAGACAGAGCCATCGAATCCTTCTGAACAACGCCGAGCTCTCTATCCATGCCATGTAATGCTCTTCCAATCCAGATCATGCCAGCCGCTCATGCCTCATGATGAAAATGTCAGAACAGAACTCCAAACGAGAAAGCTGAAAAACAATAAAGCTGAAAAAAGCAAAGCAAAAATTTGTATGCTGTCCGCAACAAAAGGGGTATCTCTCAACTCGGCCCGGCTCTTCCACAAATACTATTAACTGATCACCACCTCTTGCGTGACGAGACCATAAATCCAGCTGGCCTCTGCCACACTTGCGCACTGGAAGCACCACTTGCTCACATTACCGCTGCTGACGCCGCCCATGTGCATCACTCCCGCCGTGCCGTTTTGGTCAACGACCTCCTCCCACACATTCAATAGAATGCCTCTGCTCCCCAGTCTTGAGAAACAACGCGATCCCAGTACCACGTCGAGTATCAATACTGTCGTGTTTATATCCGTTGTCTTCTTCGGGATCCGCGTAACTATGATGCGCTTCTCCATACCTTGGTATTTGCGCAGGTTCTGCCTTGTGCCCGATGGAGGGCGTGTAATCTCGAGCAGGCAGTTTCCATGATCCTCCCATTTGCTGGCGCTGACCATGAGATGTAGGCGGATCTTTAGATTGTTTGTTGTCAAGCTCATTCTAGCCGCGCTGCCCGAGTTGGCGGCGCTGACTGATGGCGAGCGTGGTGGTGTGCCCGACGAAGATGAGCTCGTGTATAGCGAAGCTTCACGGGAGCCAGGCCGCATTTGTTTGCCGACCGACGACCCGGCGATGTCAAACGATTGGCTGCCGCCACCCATCAGTCTCCTGAGCAGCGACGATGCCGATACGCTCGATGCATGCGACGTACTGCCTGCCGACTGCGAGGGTGCCCGCGTAGATGCGCGGTAGCTATTCTTTCGTCCGAACCAGCTGCGGCGGCGCGAGGAATTGTCGCCATCTTGGTCGACAGCTTGGTTCTGACCAAAGTTGCGGATGCGTGCCTCTTCTTCCAAAGCCTTGAACTTGGCATTATCCATTCGGGCGCGATGGACCGAGACATACATGTCCTCCAGCTCACCGACTGTAGATGTACGGAACCGGAATACGCGCGTCTCGAGCTTGGCTACCTTGGGGTATAGCCGCGCGTAGTGCAGAACCGGAGATCTTATCTCGAGATCCAGTGCGGTGCTGTTCCGAAGCATGACTAGAGGCGTCAGATCGAGTGCTATCAAAGGTCGATCGTCGTCGTCAGTGCCGGGGGCAGAGTACGCCTCGATGAGACCGGGAGTTGTGATAATGGTACATCTGTCAGGCCACAAGTCCTTCCAGCATCCTTTCTTGTTGTCCCAGTATGAAATTGAAGCATTATACTTGAATGCGTATTCTGGCGCCTGTCCGTCGACCTTGGGAATTCCGGCCTGAGAAGCTGAGGCCGAAGGCGTAAGACTCAAGTCACTCTCGGAGATCATGGAATCAGGGGGCCCCTCCTCGTGCGACTTCATAATGCTGATACCAGGCATGGGGTCCGGAATATCGATCGCCTCCAGCTCATCGTCGGAAGAGTCAGATGAGTAATCGTCGTCCTGGTCAGACTCTGACGACGACACAGAGGTTTCTGAAGGTTGGTATTCATGCTTCAATGGGGAGGAAGTACGGCGCTTGACTCTTGAAGGTGTCAAGTCCACTGGAGGGTTGATGGACTGCTTTGAGGGTAGGCTACGATGAGCGGGTGGCGGCGGAGGGGTGTCCTCTTCTGTAGAGGTCGCCGCCGCTTGAGGTTCTGCGAAATCGTGAGGATCTGGCCGCATGTGCTCACGAAGAGGATGGGACTTTTCTTCGCCCTGGGCTCTCCGATCCGACGCATATCTTGATCTTGATCGGAGAGCCGACTCAACTGTCGGTGATTTTGGAGGGGCGGGAGAGGTTGCTGCAATGGGTGCTGCTGGCACGCTTCCGGTTCGTTGGTGATAACGACTTGGCGACGCCCGCTCATGTATCTCTGGGCTTGATTCTGTCCTCTGGGGTGGTTGAATACCATGAGCATAGCGTCGTTTACTTTCACCAAGTGGTGCTTCTTCGACTGTTGGCTTGGCCACCACTGGTAGAGATGAAGTTTCGCGCGGTTCAACCTTGGAGACCGCGGGTGGTAGTGGGCTCGTGCCCAGAATGTCAATCCAGTCCTCGATCTGCTCGTTGTTATCGGCAGACAATGTGAAAAGCTGAAACCACTCATCGTACTTTCCTCGGACCATGACCACTAGCTCGCCATCGCGGTCGCCCTTTCTGGAGGAGTAGTGTCCTCCCAGAATTGGTGCAAAGAGAAGCCATGATCGTCCTCCGCTGCCGGCCTCGCGAATCAGGAGATCGCCAGGGTCTGATTTGAACAGTTGATTGTCTCGAGAAATCAGTTCCACTTGGCAGTCCAGCCTCTGGCCATTCGTGTGGCGGAGATCGAGGGAAAACATGTCTTTGGCATATACCTGCCGGAAGCGGTCAATTTTGACATTATCAAGGGCCTCCAAGGTCTTGAGGTCTCGGACACGGCTGGTGTCGGTGTTGATGGCGTCGTCATCAATTACTCTTGCGCTTTCTTCCTTATGTCTCCGGCGAGCTTTCTCTTGCAGCGCCTCCCAATGTGCCGCCAGATCTTGATATTCATCAGTACCGGTAACGGTACGATAACCCTACGTCACATTAGCTTTCTGATGACATCTCCATAGCTTTGCTACTACTTACTCTGATGAACCTCGTGATCCATTTCACCCGCACAAGAGGCCGCTTCAGCAGATGTGCCACATCAATTCTCTCGCCGTCTTCGTTTACGACATCACCTTGTTCGTTGCGAGGCAATGCATTGACGAGAGAGTCGTTGTCGTCAAGGGATAAAGGAGCCAAATTGACGATCAAGTCATTGAAGCCGAGTCGCCAGACATCCAGATAATTATCGTAGACTGAGCGCGTTGATTCGAGCCACCGGGGAAGCTTGTGTGCGTCTGATAGGGGGCAGCGTCTGTGTGCGTTGCGGACCTTTTCCAAAGCGATGCCCATCTGAATGACGGACTTGGCCACGTTATCTTCCTTGTCTTTGCTTGATGAGAAAAGGTCCTCAGAGACAACAGACCCGTTGCCATGCACAAACTGGTTGAGGAGGACCGGAATGACTCCGTCGACCAGAGTTTTGAGCTCTCTCTGGTAGAGATCTTCATCGCGCGCAAATTCTCGTAGTAGCCCCTCGACTGTGGCCGAGTCGAGGTGGCTCGAGGTCCTGCGTACGCTGCGAGTGGACTTTAGACTCCGGCTTCGTCCAATCTGGTTGCTGTCATCAGGCAGAGAAAGGGCTGAAACCAGATCAGAATGCTTCGTCAGTCTTCGCTTCAAACCTGGTTTGTTGCTTCTGTGGCGAGAAAGCTCAGTACCAGTGCTTTTAGTAAAAGCAGTGGTCTGAGTGATGGTCGTGTCAGAAAGTACCGATGAAAGATCCGACTCTGAGGTGCCTAAAGACTCCAGAGACATGATTGTGGAGAGCTCGTGGTGACCCTTTGTAGGCGGCGGTCGGCGCTTGGGATATGATGATGTTGCTGGTTTTGACTGCTCGGGCGACTTGGGTAGCTCATCTTCGTCGCTCGAGTACGATCTTCCTCCAGAAGAGCGTCGCCGTTCGCGACGATCCTCTTCGTAGTAGGAATCATCATCCTCGTCCTTGTGATCGTCTGCGCCGCTGGGGTAGAACATGCTGGACTCGCCGCGGAATGCTTCCTTGAGCCTTTCCTTGAACCCCTTCTTGACATTGGGTTTGGAGGGAGTCGAGGGGCTCCTGACAGCTCGACTTCTCCTCAAACCACCTGCAGTTTGAGCCGCGTCGGCTGACTCATGTTTGTCTTGCTCCTTGGGCGAGACGGGCTTCACAACTTCCTCCTCTTTGGTGATGACACTGTCCTCGTCCCTTGAAGTCGAGGTCACTTCTGTTGATGTCCAAGTCGAAGAAGTCAATTCTGACTGGAGTTCTTCTGTAGACTTTTGCTTCGAGGCCGAAGCTGGTCGCTCTGGTTTACTTTCCACATTTGGCTTCTTTTCTTCATGCTGTTGCTCCTTGGCCTCGGCTGCCGTCGTGCCAGCTGAGTTCTCCTCGACAAAAGGGTCGACAGTCTTGTTCAGCCACGACTCAATGCTGCGTGGCTGATTAGCCACTGGTGGTTTGGGGGGAGGCTCGGCCCTTTCCGAAAGGATCTTTTTGCTTTCGACAAATGCCTTTTTCAGGACGTTAGTAGCGCCCTTGAAACTGGATGTCCTCTTTGCTTTCGCAGGCCTGGCTCCTCCTTTCATTGGCAGGTTCAACTCGCTGAACGCCGAATAACCGACCGGAATGTCAGCCAGTTTGGACGGGATACTGGATGGAACAGCAGAATCGTCATCACCGCTAGTCCACGACTCGCTGTCGGACACGTCTTCCGTCATCGTGGTACCCGTATCACCAGTCATTGTGGTGCGCGTGTCCCCGGTCGTTTGCGTCAGTCGCGAAGACAATTTCGATGACTTCCTGCGGCTGCTACGCCTCGTAGGCGTTTTCGGCTCGTCGGAACCAGACTCCTCATAGACTTCGATCTTCTGTGACTGGGGTGACTTCTTTTGTCGACTCTTTGGCCTTGCTGAGCTATGTCGGGACGATGCTCGTACAGTGCTGTCGCCTTCGGACTTCCGATCTCCCGAGTATACTCGAATACCATCATCCGGCAGTTTCGGCTTTGAGGGTGTAACTCGTATGCCATCATCGTGATCGATCTTCTTCATAGGTCTGACTCGGATGCCATCATCCGTAGTTGCTTTGGAGGTATTTGACCTGGTCGTTTCCACGACAATTTCAATGTCCTCGGATTTGGCTGTTGATCTTGCACTCGACCTAGCACTAGAGACGTCGCCTTCGCTGCGCATCGCCTTGACGCGAATCCCGTCGCCACTTCCACTGCCCACCGATCGCGAAACGCTATACCTCTTCACTTGTGGTTCGTCGGGCATCTCCACACGGGCAGCCCAGTCCTTGATCTTATTCTTCACTGCCGGGTTGGGTGCTGTTCTTGGCGAGAAGTTCTTGGGCAAGGATGGGCCCGGGTCGTTACTCGGCTTGGGCGATTTGCTTCTCGGTGGACTCTTCTTGTTTTTCATCCAGTTGGTGTCGCTCACGACCCGTTTCTTAGGCGGACTGATTTCACCACTTCCTTGAGTATCCTGCTCTGTCGTGTCGGCTGATTTCTGATGCTCTACAACGATGAGCCGGGGCGGTTTCTTCTTGACGCCCTTGTGCTTGATCCTCATGCGGTCTTCTTCTGTGACACTCTCCTCTTCCACCTGGATATTCAGCTCGCTGGGCTCGCTTGGAGCCGCAAGGGGATCTGAACCATCCGCCGCCGCCGCATTCTTCTTCTGCCATTGCTTGACTCGATCGTGCACGCCACCTGGCGCCTGCACCTTGCGCACTGCATTCTCGCGCATCTCCTGTTTGACCTGTTCCACCGTCATCTGCTTCTGCTTGAGCCTTTCGCGGTCGGCAGCAACGCGAGCCGGCGTTTGGCGGCCGAGCAGGAAATCCCCCAGCAACGTCGGTGGCGGTTTCATGGTGGCAGCCCGTTGGCGAGTGGCTCCGGCAGCAGGCGCACTGTCTGGAGTGGCACCGGCGCCGGGCGCGGACATCTTCCTGGCGTGAGAGGTTCCATCTGGAGTCTTTGCTTTGGCGGCAGCCGAGGCGCGGCGAGGAGTTTTTGGTTCCGCCGGTTTGTCGTCTTCGGTTGTCATGGTCTGCGGACATTATAGTGAGCAACAGTGGATTACGGCGAGGCATGAATAGACCCTCTAAAGGTGCAGATCTGGGCTGTTCTCGGGGTAGAGGGGCATTGCGAGCATCATTGGCCGTTGGGCGACGGGAGCGCATGCAATTGACCGAAGCACCACCACCACAACAACAGCGCATGTATGTGTTTTGGGCGAATAAGAAAAGGCTGTCCCGGCAACTCACCTTCTACCTGTACGGCATGCTGTCGGCAGAGGAATTAGGCGTTGCAGTGCTGCTGCCTGGGAGAGAGGCTGCCAAAGGGTGTGGGAGCTGGTGCAGAAGTAGATACGGGTTGAGTTGCCCAAAGGTCAGCTACAATGCGGTACAATCGAGTACGCATGTGCGAGTACGTATGTGCAATTCTAGGTTCGATAACGGAACCCAACCAGTGCCTGTCGCGGGCTCGGGCCGGCCTGCGCAACTCAAAAAAATAAAGGTGAGGGCGGTGAGTGGAAGAGAGAATCCACAGCTGCTTAGGATTTGCACAAAAAGAATGTAGTCCGACTTGCATCCGTGGTGGTGATGACGAAGAAGTTGTCCCTCTCTGCGTGGCCCAAAAGCAGGGCGATGCAACACTGCCTCTGTTGTATGTGCAGCACAACTAACTCTCGGGCGACCAATAGCGAGCGCTGGTGAGCTCAGTCTGTAAACAAACGGGACTCGGGTCTGGAAGGTGGGAACAGATGAGGTGGGCGGTGGGGCTCTTGGGCTCTTCTGGGCCTGGTTCCGATCATTGATCGCTAAACTTGATTTAAACTACAGATTGATGCGCTAACGAGCCCAGGCAGGGAGGCCCTGTAATTCGGAACATTCTGTTGATAGCTGGACGAATCAGTACCCGGGACCCTGGACGGGCCACACGAGAAGCCGGGAAGACACCCTGCTCAGGCGATCAGCAGCTGATAAGTACGGTAACTTTCCCACAACTCATTGCAAGCATTTCCCACGCATTTGTGGCTGCCATTGTTTCCCCTACCTCCTCGTGGCCAGCAGTTCATCAATTGCTGCCTTTAGCTTCGCGCATTGCACTAGTTCATGGCCCGTCGAGGGATTTGCACATGACAACGACGCCGCGTGGGAATAGCGGACCCATCTTACCCATCAACCTGCAAGCTGGAAGGATCCCAGGATTGCCTATTGTTTCTGTGACCTGTCTAGTAGTTGGTCGTCATGTCTCAAGTGGAATATGTCATGAAACCATCACAACTAATGTAGGGATGAATCCTCTGGCCACTGTTGGTTTCATACACATGTAGGGTGCATATTGGCAGTCAGTAAAGTCTAGCCACTGTCTATGCCTGACGCACTCTAGGCTGGATGGCTGCACTCTCCTTACTGTTTATACCTCTTACAATTTACCACTATCAGTGCAAACATGCTTTGGACTCAGAGTCACGTTTATACATTTGACAAGTCATGACTGTATCCACTGGATCTTTCTGAATATTCAAGAGTGCTCGAACAAGATGGATGACACTGAGATATACAGATCAGATGGAGAGCTGTTGCCAGGAATATCAGATTCATACGGATTTGTTTACAGGAGGTCAATTTACTATCGCTTCGACGAACATCTCTGGGTGAGGCATCTTCTCTCCCTATCCGTCGTCTTTTAGACAAATCACCATACAGAGTAACGACCTTCTCAGCAGCAGATCGACTGTTCAGGGGCTTACAAGACGTGTGAGGCTCAAAGGCAAATCCCCACCCCCTTGTCTGGCTGCATTCCCATTGCCCTCATTCCTTATGACCACGATGTACATGGCTGAATCGCCTTGCACTGCATCCCACAGGCGCCCGTAAAGTCAAAAGTCCGCAGAATGACATGCGACCCCCACGTACAGGACCAGGCAAGTCTAGGAGGAGCACATCAGATTTCGAAAACAGAAGCCGCCCTCCTTCTTCTCTCCGACGGGGGGCCTGCCCGACCTGAGGTTTCGAATACAGCGGACGGCCTCCTCAAAGACGTTCTCGACGCCGGCGCCGGTCTTGGCCGAGCACTCGAGGTACTTGACGGCGCCCATGCGGTAGGCGGCGGCCTCGCCCTCGGGGGCGCTGACCTTGAGGTCCTGCATGTCGGTCAGGTACTGGGACCAGTGCGTGTTGCGGGTGTCGATCTTGAGGCCGACCAGGAAGATGGGGACGCGGGGGCAGTACATGTGCAGCTCGTTGAGCCACTGGCTCTGGGCGTTCATGAACTTGCGGTCGCTGTTGATGCTGAAGCAGAGGAAGACGGCGTCCCACTGGAGGTACGAAAGCATAGACAGCTGGTGCAGCTGCCGGTTGCCGGACGTGTCCCAGATCTCCAGGTCCGAGAGCTTGCCGTCGACGTTGATGAGTCGGCTGTAGAGCTCGTAGCTGGTCGGGTACCAGTTGCTGTCGAAGGTGTCAAAGTTGAAGCGGCTGCGACATGAGAGATCAGCATAGTTCGCTCTTTTTTCTTCTCTTCTCCCCAGTTCAAATCTCAAAGACGGGACAAGTGGTTACTCACAGAAGCATGTTTGTCTTACCGGAGTTCTGGTCGCCGACGACGGCAAATCTCATTCTCTCGTGCGGGTGCTCATACGAAGGAAGAGTCGCAGCAGCGCCAGACGATCCGATCGACATGCCAGTGAACTGGCAACTGCTCGGGCGTGCGGAGCTGAAGACGCTTGACCAGCCGCTGGACAGTCTGTGGGCGGCATTGACGGTCGAGCTGACAACTCGGCGACGCAGGGTGGGACCATCTCCATCGACCTTGGCTTTCTTGTTTCGATGCTGTTCGCCGTCGTGAGCATCGTCCTGGTTCTTTACATTCATTAGTTTTGACCAGGTAGGTATTGAAGGTAGATTTCCCGTTGAACTTACCAGCGAGTGCTTCGGGCGAGCAGAGGGGCCGGGCGCAGCGCTCAGATCAGAATGAACGCTGGGAACCTCGGTGATCCATCGAAGCATGTTGCCATTGGACTTCCAGAGTCCAGAGACGGAGAACGAGAAGTTTCTGGCGCTGGGAGGCTTGAAATCCTTGGGGACGGGGGGCACAAAGTCGCGGGGGACCGGGTGAGATCGCAGCGGGTCAGGATGGTCTTGGGCGACGCCCTCTCTGTTGGGGATGCTGAACGGCGATGAGCGAGCCTCATTAGGCGGGAATGTGAAGCCCTCTCTGCGGGGAGTGTTGGGCGGCGACAAGCAAGCCTCGTCGGGCGCCAATGGAGGTCCCTCCATGATGGACTGATGATGCAGAAGAGCGCAAACAATCAATGCGTGCAAGTCGCCGATGGACAAGGCGATGGGTGTGATGAACGAGGTGCTCTGCAGCCCTTGGGAATCGGGTTGCTGGGTGAAGGGTGCAAAGGTGGGAAGGTCCGCTGAGCTGCAAGAGCTTGTTGTCAGGTGTGTCAAGACAAACGGAACCTCATGCGCGCACCAAAAATATTTATTTGCAAAGGAACTGGGACTAGTGAATGGGTGCGCATCTTCATGCGCGCTCTCGTCTCAGATTGTTGCAAAGGTCGCTCCCAGTACCTCCAGGTTCAGTGGCTTATTCTACGCGGGATAATGGTGTTTTCACGATTATTCAGTTGTCTCCGTGCCCTTGGTCACTTTTCATTGTTCCATTTCATCTCAATGACTTTCACCTGGCAACCATATAGAGTCATGCCTGAAAGCCAGCACATCTGTTTTGTCCAAACCGTGGAGAAATATCAGAGTCTGATCGGCCTTTCTGACAATATGACCTGATGTCTGTAGAACCAGCTGACACTTGGTTCTAGCTCTTCTTTTTTATCTCGGGTCAGTGACTGTCCTCGGACTTATTTATTGAAATCTATAATCCATATCAGGTGTTCATCAAGTTACGAGCTATCCATAATGACCAACAAGTTGAATAGACTTTTATCTGAACAAAACTGTTGACAATGCTATTCTAAATATAAACAATGCCGCCAACGCCGGCTTCGAGACCGATGGTTATCAGACTCGAATCATCAAGAACATGATACTTGAACAATTCCCGCCGTCACAAACATCCTCCAAGTCCAAGGAAACAAGGGTTAGAGACTGCGGAGGTCTTCCAATTCGTTGGTGATTTGCACGTTTCCAGCTTGCCGGAAACTGTGTAGTCGGATACAATGTGGTACCGAACAATCACGCCATGCCGTGCCGAGCCGGACCGGGGTCTTCTCTGAAGACCCCCGCAACTCGGATCGGAGCCATGCCATCCTCTTATACAGACGCGACTTCACTCGGTCTGGTCCCGGACGACTCTTGAGAAGTTTGAATACATGGACCCAGATTCGCTCCCTGACTGCCCAATTGCCTCGGTCAATTGAGCTTGCCTTCTGTAATTTAGCACAGTCAAGCCCATCAACATGGCAATTTCCAAGGGCACAGCTGGAATCGCAGCACTGGGCTGCCTCATTGGGGTTATTTGCGCGCAGACGGCGACGACCTCGGCGAGATGGCCGACCCAGACATTCGTCACGGAGCCAGACTTCCACCCCCCGCAGACTGCCATCAACCACACAGACGACTCGGCCTTGACTCCGGGGCTGGTCATCTTCTCGCAGGACGGCACCTACGCGCCGGAGAGCGTGTCCCTTATCATGGATCGCAAGGGTGAGCTCGTGTGGCAGACAGATCCAGGAATGGGCGATATCCAGGAATGGGCGATATCCAGGACCTAAGCCCCTTTACGCTTTTTGGAGAAAAGGTGCTGGTCAGCTGGAGCGGTACCAGCGACAACGTCAACGGCGACTCCTTTGGCGCCGTCACCGTATGGAACGACAGCTACGAGCCCATCTACAACATCACTCTGAACGATCCGCAATTCGAGCAGCTCTACGGCAAATACGACTCACTGCTCAACCAGCACGAGGTCTACATTACGTCTTGGGGCACCTTTCTGGGCCTGGTCTACGACCCTGTCCCTGCGAACCTGAGCGCGGTCGGCGGGCCAGAGGACGGCTGGATCCGAGACGGCGTAGTCGTGGAGATTGACATTGAGACCAACGAGCTGCTCTTCGTCTGGCGCGCGTCCGACTTTATCCCGATCGAGGACTCGTACGCCCCCATCGAGAATGCGCGGAGCGGGTTCGGCAACTCGTCCGAGAGCGGATGGGACTATGTCCACCTGAACTCCGTCGCCGAGCTCAACGGCAATATTGTCGTTTCCAGCCGCCACACCTTTCAGGCGATACACATTGACAGGCAGACCGGTGGAGTGAAGTGGATCCTTCAGGTAGGCATCTAAACGTCTCCTCTCCCCTGTCTCTGCTATTTGTGTCAATCTTTGCGGACTGGACGACACACAAGTTGTGGCACAATATTGAAACGTTCACAGGGCGAAGGGAAGAACGACTTCACCATCGACGCCAAGGCCGTCTACCGCTGGCAGCACGACATTCGCATCGAGCCGACGGCCGCAGGCCTCATGATGCACCTGCACGACAACCAGAACAACTACACGCCGCCGTACAACACGTCCTCGGGGCTACTGGCGCGCATCGACGAGGACGCCCGGCACGTCCACTTCGTGCGGCGGTACGCGGACCCAAACGACGCCGTCTCGGTGTCGTCGGGCGGCAGCTACCAGCCCCAGCCCAACGGCAACGTCGTCGTGTGCCACGCCTCGCAGCCCGTGATCAAGGAGTACGCCGAGGACGGCGGCGGCCCGCTCTGGAGCTTTCGCTTCGGCCCGGCCGGCTACGCCACGGGGCCCGGCATTGGTGCCTATCGGGCCTTCGTGGCCGAGTGGAGTGGCTATCCAAAGACGAAACCCAAGGTGGCGGCCTGCAGAACGGCTGATGGGGACCTCACCGTCTTTATGAGCTGGAACGGTGCCACCGAGACCGCTGGTTGGAATGTCTACTCGGGCGCGGATAGCTTCGGACTCGAGGCGATGGCGACGAATGTGACAAAGACGGGCTTTGAGACCAACGTGACTATGCCCACGGCTCAGTATGTACAGGTCGAGGCTCTGGGCGGCAGTAGAGATCTGGACCAGACGCAAAGGTCTGAGGTGTTAAACGTGACAGATGTCACGTTATGCTAGGTCAAAGTCTTGTTCGTCAAAACGCATTGTAACAAGTGAGGCCTAGCGAATATGATTTGATATGTCACTCACTAGTAGAGGGTGACGGTGATATTCGTCAAATTGAAGTCTTTATAGTCGCTAACTGACTCAGTGTCAGATGGCCCACACAATCCAAAGGGAGGTAGAAATGTACAATACGTTCAAGCCATTATCGATCAGAGCTCTGGAATCCCGATTTATGGTCATATCATTCATCCGGATCTTTTTGCCTTTCTCGTATGCAAAGTAGCCATTTGTCATCACTGCGCCCTTTGACTGTCACGAACAGGCGTTGCGCATCGGAATTTAATAGGCTCCAGTGTCACCAGTCGGCAGTGAGCACTAGCGCAAAATGTGTAGCACAATAGCATTCCTTGCGGGAACGACAAGCAAGTTGAGCTGGCCTTTCTGTAAAGATGATCAAACAGCTCCTCTCGACGATGACGTAATACTGGAACAGCTTAGACATTCGAGTGATGCACAGAAAAAAGTCCCGATGTTTTACGTTGGAGTGGTGTAACTATTGAATCGATGCGGGTCAACTTAAACCCCTCCTCCATCATCGAGGTTCCCCGCTTACATGATGACCAATGAACCGATGATTCCTAAGCCGAGTGGGAATCGCCTCAAAATCTAGGACGTGTTCATACTTGCTTTATATTTATATCGTGACCTACCGTTACTGTCTTTCTGTAGACATACCAGCAATAACCAAGCACACATCGCGACATATAACCGTACGCCAAATTCCTGACAAGATGGCCGAAAAGTCCAACATCCACCTCTACACGGCTCAGACGCCCAATGGCATCAAGGTCTCGATCGTTTTGGAAGAATTGGGACTCAAGTATGAGGTACATAAACAGATCTATGGCAATCCTCTATCCTGAAGTATCGTACTAACTCGTGTCCCAAGACTACAAACATTGAATTCAGCAAGAACACGCAAAAGGTGCGTTTCTAGACGCAGACAAACGAGCCCTTTCATGTGAAGGACTCTCTCGTTATTGACAGTTCCCTTCTCGCAGGAGCCCTGGTTCCTCGAGATCAACCCCAACGGCCGCATCCCGGCCCTCACGGACGTCTTCGAGGACGGCAAGCCCATTCGGCTGTTTGAGAGCGCCGCCATCATGCAGTATCTCGTGGACCGCTACGACAAGGACCACAAGATCTCCTACCCCTACGGCTCGCGGGAGTACTGGGAGGTGAACAACTGGGTGCGTTTTCTGTTTATCTTTCCGCCTCCGGAGTCCGCATACTGACAGGAACAAAACAGGTCTTTTGGCAGATGGGCGGCCTCGGCCCCATGCAGGGACAGCTCAACCACTTCAACCGTAAGCAGGGATGACACTGAATATTCATTTTTGTGAAATATCTGGCTGACGCGAACATCCAGGCTACGCACCAGAGAAGCTTCCCTACGCCATCGACAGGTACAAGAACGAGACCCGCCGCCTGTACCGCACCATGGACACGGCCCTGCAGTCGTCCAAGTCGGGCTACCTCGTCGGCGACAAGTGCACGCTGGCAGATATATCCTCCTGGGGATGGGTAGCTGTAGCAGGTAAGCCTTTTCGAAGGCGCGGTTTAAAAGACTGATTGCGCCGTCTTTTCTTTGTCCATGTCCACGATCTCTGTTTGCTGACTCGTCACCGAAACAAAAGCCGGTTCCGGCGTAGACATCAACGAGTTCCCTGCCCTGAAGAAGTGGAGGGACCTCCTCCTCACGCGCCCGGGTCTCGAAAAGGGCCGACACGTGCCGTCGCCGCACAAGGCCCTCGAGCAGGAGAACCTGACCGAGGAGCAGATTGCCGAGGCGGCCAAGAAGAACGCCGGCTGGATTCAGGCTGGTATGAAGGCGGATAAGAAATAAGTCAGGGGCGCTCCAAAGCTCTCTAACTTTAATGATAAATCAACGGCCAAGCATAGCTTGTGAGATTACATCCCGATGAATCAATCGTTAAAAGCGCTTTATTCACCATTACGTGTGATTTCCATGATATTATATCCTATTAGATTCCTGCTAAACAAGTAAACCCAGATCGTGAGGATTTCTTTACCATCGCTTATTTCCCAGACAGTCCCACGGCCGGCCTCCACTCAAAATGGTGCTTGCCCTTCTCCGGCCCGCCCACCGGGTCGCTCTTCTTGTCGTACATGTGCTGCCCGAAGAAGTCGAGCTGCGCCTCCATGAACTGCGTCGGCAGCTCCGCCGACGTCTGGTACTTGAAGTACTCGAGACCCTGGCTGACCGAGGGCACGGGCGTGTCCGCCGCCACGGCCCGGAGGACGATCTCCTTGGCGGCCGGGTACGCGCCGCGCAGCTCGCGGCCGATCTCGGGGTGGGCGAGCAGGTTTTCCACGTCCCCTTTGGCGTAGACCCCGTCCAGCAGGTCCACGATGTGGTCGGCCTGGATGATGCACCCGCCGCGCCACAGCTGCATGATCTTGCGGTAGTCGAGGCCCCAGCCGTCGGCGCGGTCCTTTCGCCGGATCACGTCCATGCCCTGGGCGAAGCAGGCCAGGAAGCAAAAGTACGTCGTCTGGTGCAGGAGCTCGATCACTTCGCGCTTATCGTCGACGGACCAAGGCTGCGACTCGACGCCGCCCGACGCCGCTTTCTTATTGTCGATGCGCCGCTGCAGGTCCGCCGATGCGCAGCGGAACAGGTGCGCGCTGAGGATCGAGGCCGCGGGCGAGTGCAACGTGACGGCCTGCTCGCACGTCCAGGTCCCGGTGCCCTCCTCCTCGGTCACATCCTGAGTCACCTTGTCGCGCACCTCGTCCACGACACGGCTGCCGTCTTCGTTCTTGGCCCGTTCAATGTCGACCCCGATGGCGACGAGGAAGCAGTTCCGCAGCGGGCCCGACTTGTTCCACGTCTGGAAGATGTCCGCGACCTCGTCGTGGCCGAGGCCGAGGCCCTTGGTCAGGATGTACCAGACTTCGGCAATGGCCGACATCATGCCCTGCTCGATGCCGTTGTGCACCATCTTGACGTAGTGGCCGGACCCGGCGGGGCCGACGGGGTTGGTACACGGGCGGCCCTGTTCGTCCTTGGCTGCCACGGTCTTGAGGAAGGGCATGGTCTTCTCGAGCGCCTCGGGCGTTCCTCCGGGCGACATTGACGGGCCATGGCGGGCGCTCTGGTAGCCGCCCGAGACACCGCATCCGATGTAGTGGATGCCCTTTGGATCCAGCATCTTCTGCCGCCGCTCCGTGTTTGTCCAGTGCTCATTTCCGCAGTCGACGATGAGATCGTCCTTGTTGAGGTAGGGCAGAAGTCCCTCGACGCACTTGTCGGCCGGGCCGCCGTGCGGCGTGCTGAATACGAACAGCTTCGGCAAGCCCTCGGTTTCTATCGACTTGCAGACGTCCTCGTAACTTTTTGACCTGCGTACTTTGTCGTCCAACTGAATGTCCTTGCCTTGCTTCTCGAGCAAATCCATATTCTCCTCGCCTGTATAATGGTGAGCCAAGACTCAAGATCACTATGTCACAAGGTTTCTTACTTACTGGGGTCGAAAAAGTGAACCTCATAACCATGTTCCGCAAAGAGAAGCGACATCATTGCGCCCATGCTCCCTACGCCGAGCATACCGAGCTGAATTTGTTAGAATCAGAGGAAACAACTTGATCTTGGGATGTACTCACTTTCTTGATGTCTGCCATGATGTAATATTGTTATCGATGAACAAGGGTATTGAGCGTACAAGAGACTACTTTAAGTTTCCAATATTATTACTGGTGAAAGTTTGAGTTGGTATGGTGCTTGAAATACTAAGCAGAGAGTCTGGAAGAAAGAAAATTGTATTATAATAAAGAATAAACGACTTTGACAGAACGTGTCGAGCCCGTTGTACGCCCACGCATCAAGGCTACAGGCAATAGGGCCGTTTGGGTACATCAGAGTTACGTATGGGATGGAGCCAACAGTGGTTAGTCATTGACGTCACAGCCCACGCCTCGCAAGGACGCGGCAGTCGATTCAAACACGAACCTTGATGTTCTGATTCGCGGTATACGACTCAAAAGTTTGCAAGATTATCCAAATTCAATTCACTTTTGATTGAGACGAAACGGAAAGCCGAGCAGCAATCATTGTCCTGCCAAGGCGATCGGAGAGGATTGCCAAGGTTTGCAGAACTAAGTATAATACACCAATCTGTCTAAGCCAATCAACGGTGAGATCACGTACTCCACGACAACACAAATCAAACAAATCAAGTAGGTAGGTATTGCCAATAATCAGATCGTCTATTCTTATATAAGTTAAGAAAAAGCATAAATTTCTTCTCAATGGCATACAGCTCGGTTTGTTTCATCTCAATCATTAGATGGAATTCGAAGCCACTTCTTTTGTTTTGGCGACATGGTGTTAATACTGTCCCCATGCTCCCCAACAATCAATCTGTCGTGAACATCAGGGAGTTTCCTGTCGTTTCGTCCGTCCGTTTGAGTGCACTTCGATTGCAAAGCCCATGCTCGTATGGGCTGGGCATTGTCGACATCTTGGGTGTGCGGATGTCTTGATTGGTTGTCTCGATAGGCTCTTTGAAGGGCTTCTTGGAGGGGCTTGCCTCGTTCAGGCTTGTATGGAATCCAGCGCGTTTTTGGTTTGAATATAAAGACAAGAGACTTTTCTCTGACTGAACGAAACGGATGGTAGGCATCTTATATAGATAAGCATGACTCCCATGCCGCCATTGGCCAAGTCCTTCTGTAGATCCTATATTAGCACTGCAGTTCGACATACGTTGGTCCAAGAGGATCGAGAACACACGTACCTATTGAGAGTCTTGGTGCCATCCAAAGTTCGGGACTCGCGCTGTCCATCTATGACCCTGCACCACTTCTTCGAAAAGACGATATAGTGTTCGGAGCTGGAAAGACCTCTCTGACGCGGTCGAAAGGTTTTCTGGTGATTTTCTCGTTGAACTCAACGGCAGTGTATAAGAGGCTACAGTAGCGACCGAGGCCTGTTTGGCCGACGAGGGGAGGCCCGGACGAATATATCTCGGCAGTGATGTTGACATTGTGGATGGCATCACCCGAGAGGGTGTTGCCAAAAAAAGTGATGATTTGTCAGAACTGCAGAACAGACAGGCAGAAACGTGTAAAAGGAATGTGTATAATTGTCTTGTATTGCGACTCAAACGAGGAACAATTGGAGGGTAAGTTGAATTTGGATGTTGTGATGAAGATCAAGTTGGGACGGAAGGCTGTCATCTGCGAAAAGTGAACTTGTCAACTACATGTCAACACGAAGTTTTTTCAAGAAAGATCTGGCCATAGGAATCAGTACCGTACTTGCCAAATACAAGTGTTTTCATGAAGTCATGAGTAAATTGTAGGAAGGCACGCGCAGTCTGGATGCTTCGATTTGATGCCAAGCACCTTCTCTGTATATGGTTCCTCCCATTTTCATCAACTCTACTCAATTCCTAACGTAAAGACATCGGATGATTCTGCGCCATAATTTCAGGCTACCGATAGATTTGTCTCGTGGTTTCCTGTACTTGCGATGATTTCGACTGAAGTTTGCAGCGTGACTCTATCATGGGTTGCCACTGTCAAGATCGACCATTCCAGAGACAGCGACAGCGTTCTCGCCAGACTCCATCGCAATTGACTTTTAGTCAGAGTACATACTTCTGGAAGGGAAACCACTATACTTCTCTTAGACATGAAGTTACAAGCCAATGGACACACCAGGTATCTCGAGAAGCCGCTGATAGCTGTTCGCAATAGCCAACATTGTATAGCATAAGACATCGAAAGTGGCGATCATACGATTGATATTTACCAATTGTACGATCATGGACGTATACCAGGCTATACTAGACTTTCAACTCAACGAGTGACTCTTCTTCTCTGTTATCAATGGTGGTGAGCAAACCGCTTATCTATGTTGCCCTTTGGCGAGAGCGGGTTGAACAATAATGTTCTTATGGGACCAGCAAGAGACGATCAGGCCAAATTTTACTTGGACAACTGTGTTTCGGGGACCAAACTTTCCATCAATCCTCAATCGGTATCTTCCATGCCGGCATCGACTACCTACATAGATGTTGCTCATATACTAGGCAGGTCCGAGCGAACGCCTAGACTCAAGGACGATCTTGTGTCTACCTACAGAATCGAAGACATCATTCAAATTACCTGCCTGCAATATGGTAGACTCATAGCTGAACAGAGGAACAGTCCAGACCAAAGCACACACCAGTTGCCACAGAGTAGACAACCCGTGCGCCACGACCAGCCCAGGCTAGATCGAGACATGAACCATATGACCACCACTATCACCACCAAGCACGTGGCTCTAGAGCCGCTCCGACCGACCTTCATGGCAAAGAAGCGGGAAAAAGAGATGTCCCAAAAACCATGGCTGAAGTCGAATCCGTCTAGAAGATCATCAACGGAAGGAGCTTGACGGACAAAGAAAGAACTCATGCACGAGGCCAAGTAGAGAACTTCAAGCCGCGGATTTGAACAACACAGAGGTCTCGCGGCCCAAAAACCCGGGTCTATAGACGGTAGTCAAGACCGTGCCCAAGACATGCATCCGAATTCGAGTCAGGACGTCGACTGCTGCTTGCGGTGAGGGCCTAGACACACGCATGCGGACGAGGTATAGGCACGCACTATAATGCCGCTTGTTTCTGGGCAGCAAAAGTTTCTCTCGCCTTTCGCTCACTTATACCATATGGGATATACTCCGTGCTCCGCCTGTCTGATCCCGCATCTGGCGGACGAACCCCGCGGGCGAGAGAGTCTGTACATTCCTCATCGAGCCAGATTGGCGAAGTTTTAGCCCCACCCGGACGGCATATAGCTGTTCTGTATTACTGGATTGCGAAGGGATCGCGAGTTATCTCTTCCAATAGAGACGCATGCAGTTCGGCTTATACGGCAGTTGCTTTCGCTCATGGGCAGTTTAGAGTCGGCGGCGGCAGGTTCCGGCCCTCTCTGATGACCGGGTTCGCCGCATACCATCGATCGAGGCACTTTTTTTTTTTTTTTTTTAATCTCCTTCTTCGATTCTATACTCACTTGACCCCTCCCATCGGTGTTAGCTGTCATTGACCTGCCTCCCCAGACGAACCTGCATAATCGGTACCAGCCAGGAAGAGGTTCCAGTTCCGTGCGCGGGCACAACGTCTGTGCGAAGACCTATGTATGGGAACAGACTTCTGTGTCTGGGATCATTCCCACCCACGGCGTCGGAGCGCCCACTATGCAAGTCAAAGTTGTACGTACCTAACCCATCTCATCCGAATTTTATCTTTTTTCTTTCCTGCGTTCCCTACATACTCCAACCCGAGGGAATGCGCATGTCCCAGAGGTCAAAGGGAGAGGTTTCAGATGCCGCCTGCAGGGACGGCGCACTCCAATGGTGAGGGGCAATCCCGTTTCGTTCCAGGCCGTTTTCCTCCCTCGCCTGCCTCCTGTTTCTTGGGCGGCAGGAAGAAAAGAGGCAGCAGCATAATAAGCGCTTTGGCTTTTCAGACACGAGCGCGCTTGAACGAAACGTTTTCTCTTCCAATTGCCTCTACACCATAAGTTTCAACCTTTGTAAGAAGATCGGACTGGGGGGCCAAAGAAGGAGGGCCTGCTTCCTGTTCTTTACACGCGGTCTGATTGATCATTGGGCCGAGCGAAAGATCTCGCCTTTATGGCATTGAAAGATCTCCGTTGCCACATCTACTTTTTTTCTGCTTACGAAATTCTGAATGGGTGGTTCAATCGAGGGAGAGGCAAGACATGCATTGGTGTTGGACGAATAAGGAGCCGCATGCGTTGGGATACTACCATATAAGGCAAGTGATAAAAAAGAAGAAAACTCGGGTTTGCGGAGGGGGGAAAAGAGTCCAGACATGCACGACATTGGCGGTTTACATACCTACACACACTTTTCTGGGAGTCCAGTCAGATACACGGCCTATTGGCTGCGAACCCCTTACGAATGCGTTCATGCGATAATGCGTTCGTTCGCGGGGGGAAGAAGTCATTGCATGTAGGTATTTGGCAGAGAAAGTGTGTGCAGCGGCGGGAAAGAACGGGTTGGTCTTTTTCTTTTTGATCTGGACCGTTTTTTCTGATCGAACAAGATTCAAATCTGCATCTGGAACCAGACGCCCAGCCGTTGAGAAATTTACCATGGTTTGGTAATATTGACGTAGGTAGATCACGACGTTGGGAGCCGCCATCTTGAAAAGAAAAGAGGATAGAATTGTAGAAAGGCAGAAATGGAAATCGTGGCATGTCCGTGGTGGTTGGATGCGTGTCTCTCATGCTGGGCCACGCTGGGTGGTTGAGATGATGATCATGGTGGTGGGATGGGGAAATCTTATCAACGTACAACCCTTCTTGGCGTTGACGAATTCAGCCATGCGGAACCATGTCGTGCCGCGTGTTCTTGTCCAACGGCTTGCCTTTTTTCTTTTTTTCCCCTTCCACCCCATGTTTTTTTTAGAGTCCACGCGCGCATGATCAACTCTATGCGTACAACGCTTTTCTTGACTTCCGTACCTACGCATGCCGAATGTAAATCATGAGTGAAAAATCCAGCCCGACGTGAAAGCTGATACTGCACCGCGGCCGAACGAACGAACGGGGCAGCGGGGGATTGGTTGGTGGGATTCGGGTTCTCATGCATGCATATCATCAAGACAGATATATATGATCTTTCATAGCGAAAAAGACTATATTACAGAGAAAAACGAGGGGTGGGTGAGGAGCCTTCTCCCGACTCTCGATAAACGGAAGCAGCCATCGCCGGACAATGGCCACTGCACAACCCCGGAGCAAGATCCTGCGATCGCACGAGTTGAAGGATTTTCCCCGAGGATACAATTCTCGTTCGCTCTTCCAATGACCAAAAAGGCCCGTTTTCAGTCTCCGGGGAATCCCATCTCTTTTCTCATCTGATGACCATGTACAACCCCACGTCCGGGGGAAAACAGCAGTGCGGACGGGCAAAGTTTTCTTCTTCTTCCGCTGTTGCTGCAAAAAAAGCAAAAGGAATGCTCCCCTCTTTCGGGAAGCTGTGTGTCTCTCTTGCATGTCTCTCTCCCTCTCTGTCTCTTTTTGAGCTCGGGGCGGGGCGGCTCAGTTGGGCAGGCCTGGGGACACTCATTGCCTGTTCCTTGCATGCTGTAGTACTCTTCATGCAAAAGAGCGTTGCAACGGCCCAGCCGATTCGGGGTAGATCGGCCACCTTTGCTATGCCTTTGCTCTTGTCTACCGGAGGTACAAGCGATGATTTTCCGCAGTGCGTATTGGATTGCATCGTCGAGAAGAGACAGCCTTGGAGGTGCACGTCTGGATGAGTAAGTCAAGCCGATAGAGTGAAGCAATCATCTACATGGGTCAGAGGCGGCGAAATACTACATGTTGCTATACTCCCGGGCTTACAGTAAGTGGATCTCGCCTCACTGATTGATTGGACGCAACAAATATACAGACCGTAGAACACAGCGTAGCACTCAGTCAAGCAACGAACAGTACAAAATATTGAAGTGAAAAGATGGCATCGTGATATGATTTCATCCTGTGTTCTAAAATCAGAACGCTGCCTGGGCGCGTCATGCCTTATAGCCATTCCTCCGTTAGGTATCATTAAGTGCCCCGAAATCGAATTCCGTTATTTGTCCACATGCCTCTGGAAAAAAGTCATGTACCCATACCCAACTTGGGGCTTGTGCCTGACGCCTTTTCAAATGCCATTCCGTTTGGAAAAAATTCCCCAAATTCCGCCATTGAACGCCTTGCCTAAATCAAATGACCCAATGTCGATGATGTTGATGATAAATAGCAAATAAGGAAAAAATGTGCTTAGTGTTTTAAGCTCTTCCGGTGGCCTGCCTTTAGGCCACTCAGCAACCCCTTCCTGGGAGTAAATGGTGTGAATGGACTGCCGGGTGTGCCAGGCGTCGCTGGTGTGATTGGCGACGCGATTGTGGATATGCTATGCGAGGAGGCATGTCTCTTTGCCGACCTCATAATGTCGCTGTAGCGTACTGGAGTCCGTATTGAATCTGTCGGGCTTTCGTCCTCCTCCCTTGATTCTTCCAGAGGCGTGGTCGCTACACGTGGTAGGTTGATGGTGGAGATGGGTAGAGGTGGAATTGTGAGGTCGTCCTTGGACATGAGAGCACCTGGTGCTTTTAGAAAAGGTATGCTTCGCTTCCTGACAATGCTGAATGTCCTCTGGACACGATTGAGCATGGGTGGCGGTCTCGATGCCGTCCGCGGCGCCGACTGGAACACGTCTTCCTTGGTGCTGTCGAGAGTGTAGTGCTTCTCGGCAAAGGGGTCCTGCGCCAAGAAGGCAGGCGGGTGGGACGGGACAAGACTGCTCGTCCGTGGCGGGTGGCTCTCGCCAGGGACCGGGCTTTGTGCTGGCGTCTCAATCGGGCTCTCGATCTCGGAGCACGAATCTGGTGTGGACGAGACTGTCGATCGTCGGGGAGAAGGGAGGTTCACGAGCGAAGGCTTGCCCGAATAGACAACCGAGACAAGGCGGGCTGTATCCTCGTAGCTCTTCCTCCTCACGGGCGAACCTTGCGAGGTCTCGCTGCTGGAGTCGTAGTCATAGTCGGAGAACTCGTCTGCCGAGGAAGAGGCATCCTCTTCCGAGGACAGGTACGCGTCGTGGGGTGTCGTCAGGGATTGTGTGGCGGACTCGATCGAGTTCAGTTTGAGGGTGTCGAGCATCTTCGAAGCCCGCAGGCTCGATCTCTGCGGGAGGGCTGGCGGGTCTACCATGGCGACCTTCTCCTTTGTCTGCTTCACGATGGTGGCCTCTCCCAGCAAGCAGTTCTCATCCATGCCGGCGAAAGCGTCAAGCAGGTCTGCGTCGTACGATGATTGTCTCATGAAGGTGTCTCGAGGTTGTACATTCGAGCTGGTCTGTTCGGTAGAGTGGTCCAGCTTCTTGTTCAAGTTCACCTCTGAGGTCGAGGAGGAAACAACAACGGCCTCGACTTGAGCCATGATGGGCCGGGAGCGTCTGGTAATAAGTGAATTTCCTTCTAAGCGATCCGCTCGTATAGAGCTCTGCAAGAGATGTGGGGTTCGTCCGCTAAGTCTGCCGGTCGGTCCACACTAATATAATGTTAGGCTTGTTAATAATTTCGACAGGCCTCAGGTGAAGGAGGGAATTTGAAGAAAGGTCATGGTTGTATAGTATCTGTGCATAGGAACTGGTTAATGAAGGAGGGAGCGAGGGATGTAAGTAGTCTTGCAAGTGCAGACATGGTGTGTCTCTTGAGACCGGGGCGGGTTGCGAGCAAGAAGTCGTCGACCCCTGGCCCTGGCCCCGTTGAGGTGAGTGACTGAAGAGGTGACCACCCCCCCTAACCTACTGGGTACGGAGGAGCGCCTGGGCGGAAACGTTTCTGCTTACTGAAGTATGAAGTGGGTGGGTGTGGGTGTGGCAGCTCTTCTTCGATGCTAGCGGGCACTCGATGCAGTGGTGGCTCCGTTTGTCTTGTACAGATACAGGGTCCGATGGCCGCAACCGGTTAGACAGGCGAGAGGCGATCTTGGATTGGTCGAGGCAGAGCGCTGTTTCATGTAGAGCTCGACGATTGCGAGTTCGAAGGCTAGCCGATATTGATCAATATGTAGCCATGTACGTACGATACGCCGATGCGTATGTAAGTCAATGTATTGATGTACGCAACGGATGAATCAAAGAAAGTACGACAATCCGCGGGGGTGAGGGTGGTGTGGAATGGAGGAGGGATGAAAAAGAGATAGAGTATGTAGATTAAAACAGGGTCAGATCAGTTGACGAGGAGGAAAGATGGGCCAACCTTTTTTTTCTTTGGTCGGTCACTGAGATCAATGGGAGGAGTCAAGGTATGGGTAACAAGACAACTCGAGCGACCGCGGGGTGGGCAGGACAGAGGATTGAAATAACTCTGACCTTGATTCATCACTGGAGAGGTTGGAAGTTGGATCTACGAAATAGTTGCCAAAGTCTAATTTTTCCCAAGATTTCTGAATTCACCATTACATCTTTTGTCGTGTAGTAGGAGTCGCTGCCCTGTTTCTCAACTTCGCCGCCCATTCCATCATTACCTCAGAGGAGAGCGGCTGCGGCCAATGTGACTTGGAGGGTCTTGATCCCGATCAGGTATTGTACAATGATACGTATCGCAGCCAGCCAACGGGGAGAGAGGATTCAGATGGATGATGGGAAGGGGTCCGGAGGCAACGAGAGAAGAGCGCCCCCCTGCAAAGAAAGAGAGAACCCTTGTGAGAGAGTGACAGAATATCGGACACCGAAGATCGAGCAACAACGTGGAGGTCGGCGCAAGAAAGTCACCAAGCATGGCATGGCTACACGGTCGCGAGCCAGGGCGCAAGGTCCCAAGGTCACTAATCCCAAAGTGAGTTCCCGCAAGGTTTAGTTTAGTTGAGCAGCAGCAGCAGCAGCGAGGAACGGTGACAAGGGGCTGGCGAGTGGAGCTGCCGCCCCCCTGGAACTCCCCTAGCCTTTCCCCCCGGGGGGTCTACGGTAGGCATTTTGGATTTCTGGAGCCCTTGATCTCTCTCTCGTCTCCCAGTGTCGATACAAATGTAGGGTCTTGGGGTCTCCCTGGGGGGCTTGGCTCGCCTGCTAGTGTGCAGAGAATACAGTGCTTCGATGCCCGCAGGCCAATATACTCGTCGGACATGCTTCTAGAGGTGACATTGATCGTTCTAGGTTGGAAATGACGGAGCGGGCGCTAGGTAATTACTCGCAATGACAGCATCGCATCGAGGGGAGAGGGGACAGAATAAATGGGCTGATGGCGGTTGAAGCCATGCCCGTTGTGCGCCAAGAACCATGAACTCCATCCCCATCGGTGGGTTCATATCATGGTTGACGACGATAGCACTCTACTTGTTGTTGTCGGTCAGAGGGTGGCCTGGGTGCGCTGCCCGGGGTGGCATGGTCTTCATGGTCGGGCATGGCCTCATTCTCCACCAACGAGAGGAAAAAACTTTCTTTCCAAGTGGGACCCTGGCACTATGGTATGGAGGTTGGTATACGGCGATCCTCTTTCGCCTCTGTGCTGGCAGCAGACGACATGTTTATTGTCCGTATTATAGGCACGCGTGGCCAATTCATGTCTTCGTCGACGATGAACCATGGCTATTATTCCATGCTGGCATTCCCTTTCCATCTCTGCGCGTTGCGTAACAAATTCTACAATGTAGTGCCATGAGAAGTACCGTACTGTTGGGTGCCTCTCTGCCCTAAGCTTTGGACGGTTTGTCGCACCACAAGAGACACGCGGAACATGGCGCTGCCTTGCAAATGAATTCTTGATGTGTGTACCTGGCAGGAGAGAGCCATGTAGAATTGCGTGGCGTGTGTAAAATCAATGCGAGCATGCCTGTCTGCCGACTTACATACCTGGACTATCTTCTGGGCGCGTCGTGTGGTCGCGGTTTTTCATGTAGTACATACGATGTGAGGTTTGCTATATCTCGTTTGCTTTGGGACAGTATCTTTCGAAATCGTTAGAACACATTTCTCGAATACCCGGCTGGCTTCCAGACAGGTTGCCGGCATCGCCGCTAATCTGTTGGCGCTTAGGTACGGTAGAAGCTCCTTCAATTCCATCTTAGTAGAAGACCTATATTAGCCGTGGTGTCTAGGTTTGCGACACAAACACTCCATATAGATCATGGGAAATATCATTCTCATGGTAAAAGATTCGAGTGGTCGGAATCTGGGTTGGACTACTTGATGGCCAAAGTTTCCTTGGCCAGGACGACAAGCAACTCCGGTCGATTCAAGCAAGACATGGCCGGCAGTCATGTCGCCGGTCCATCCTCCAGCAGTCACAACGACCAGGCATCCATACTCCGTATGTACAGAGTAGTAGGATATCCAACTCTGAAGTGGTTGCCCGCCTGGTGCAGTTCTCACTCAGCACGCGCCCAGGGGGAATCTTCCATTGGCAGCTCACCGCCCAATTATATTTTACTGTTTAGTCGGAGTATGTGCTGTCGTGGTCGAGTTTGGGGGGATCCCGATCCCGCAAAGCTGGATACTACATACATACGGGCCCTCAGTACTATGTGGGCTTGGCGACAGCTCATAGTTCCAGTTCATCACACCCCCATTCTGCTGGTAGCGCCGTCGAGTCTGAACAAATCACGGGCCACAGGGCATCTCCGCCGTGTCCAGAAACAGCAGCGTTTGAGTGAGCACAGACGGGCTCGATTGAGGCTTACCGTCTGCGATGTGACCACCATGAGATCCTTTCGCCGGCCGAAGGGTAATCCTCACCAAGGCCGACTCTACTGCGCTCCTAGTCTAGCCAATGAGACAAGGCTGGTACGGAGAACGGAGGCATTGTTCGAGGCTTTGCTGCTTGCTGTTTTACGCTCGTGCCAGCACAAGTTGTGGGAGAGGAGAGTCAAGGTGCCAATGGTCGATTGCCTTTCCAACCCGGGAAGCCGAAAGCAATTGAAACAGCCACTGAGGCACAGCCGTTCACACCCGTTCGTCTGAAATTCGTCTCCAGCGTCCGTCCAGCCGCATCGCACCCAAAGGTCCGGGAGCCCGATAAGCAGCCGCCCAGCCGATCACACAAAACGAACCTGATGTCGGAAATGCTTCACATTGCCTGCAGAGCAACAGAGAGCCGCTGCCAGGTCACCTTTGGGCATCATCGCAACCACATGTCGGATTTGTTTCTGCCCTGATTCGCCTCTGTGTGACGAGCGATTCATCTTGCTGCAGTTTGCGGATGATCAGCGCAAATAACAGGATTTCATGGCAGCAGCGACAGCATCGAGTAGGCGTTTGTTTGGCTTGGTTGCCCGAGGGCCGACACGATGGAACGGCTGGTATGTGATGCAAACGTGCATTCTTTCTTGCCCGATTCCTGATCAAGTCAAAAGTCTATTTTTCGGCCAGCATAATCAGGATCCTCAACTCGACCTAGACGTCTTCCAGAATGCCACTTGTTGCTTGGATTAATTCGCACCATGGCAATGGGCACCCGCATAGGCCATGGCGTCACCGCAAGCGCGCCCCCCAAAGGCCCCCCTGGGGTTGAATAGCGACCATGTGCAGATCAAGGAAAAGAAAATCAATGGTCGCACACTTGCCTTGCCTTGCCTAGCCTAGCCGGCCAATAATAGAGCACGAGCCCTGCGATCGAGCTGTTTCCCATGCTCTTACTCCAAGCGGAATAGCTTCAGCTCTGTTATTTTAAGCTCACTCGCTGTCCGTCCGAGGCGGGCTAGCATCGAGGCTAAATCTCACTTCGACTGTCATCAATTCTTTCTTGGATTGTCCTTGAGTCGCTGCGGTAGCTGAAACGTTCGGCTACAAAGTCGCTGCTAGTAAGCCCATCAATCTTCAGGCAACCTCAGGTCACGTTCCTCGAAACACAAAATACAAAAGTAATCACAACATTGGCAGCCATCAATCGTCAGTTGGGTCGAGGCGAGGCTTCACACGCGAGCGGCGGGAATCTTGTTAGGTACTCTGGCTCCCCGTGAGGAGACGAACCCATCTCAGCATTGCCGGCATACGCGGATGGTCACGATGAAAAGTGCCCGTAGGATTTTCGGGATCCTTAGGGGTCCTCATCCACCTCCGCAATCCTCTTGTCTCAGGACTGGCCTTTTTGACAATGTCCACTTGCCAGTCACATCGAAATCCCTCTCAGTTTCCGACGATCAAAATCGGAGTGTCTTCTCCACGGCCATGGTTGTCGCTCCTCGTGCGCGCACGTTATGTCATGCAGGATGGAGTCCCCTCTCGAAAAGTACTTGGTGATGGAGATCCGACATCCCAGAGAGACTGATCAATCACCAAGACGGGAAACGAGTCAGCGAGTATATTCTGCGCGTTACCCTTCGTGTTCTGGATAGGGCTGCCATCTAACAATAGTAGCTTCGCCCGCTACGGTTGCAGACGATGCTTTCGTCGACCCTTACTCAACTCACGTTGGCGACTAAACCCTGCGTTCATGACTCTTGCGAAGGAAGTCAATCAGTCCACATGCCGATCAAACAGGTGGAATAGTAGTGCCAGCTGCTGACCAGTGGCTTATTCCCGCACAGGCGTCATCATGATCGTTTCCCCCGCGTGTTCCCAATGCAAGCCTCGAAACTCTGAAAGAATAAGCCGATTCCCTGCGTCCTCGCTGCCGGCAGGGCTGGCATTCCTGGTTGGCCGGATCCCACTAGAGGCAGCACCACACTCCGATTCAGGTCACCAGGCCCCAGACTGTTGAGATTGGGATCATACCACTCCTCTCTTGAACATCTTTCAAATATGTTTCAAGGCGAATCACTATGCTCCGATATCCTTCCCTTTTGAGTCATGGTATAGTACGTTTGCGCACAACAAGCAGACATGCTATAGATCGACCTCTTACTGACCAAGAGAACCTGAAGTATAACCATGAGTGAGAATAGTGCGGCTCGGCGCGGAACTCAGCGACACAGAACCAAGGCCGAGCTCTCCGGTGATCTCAAAAGGCTCGAGGTTATACCGAGTTCCGCTTCGACCGCAAAAGGTGAGTACCGATCTTGATCGCAGCTGACTAGCATTCATTCCCGGCAGCACGAATCCCGGATCGATCGTGCGCGCATTGTGTTACCTCTTCAGCTTCCTTCCTTTTCCGCTTATAACTGTCCGAATAAAAGAACTTCTGCTATTTTAGGGCCGGGTACGGCAAAGTGTGCAAAGCCACCACCGAAAGGCCGGACGAACGATAGCCGTGACTGACTGAGCCTGACCTGATGACTTTTTGAGAGTAATGCAAAAATGACAAAAGGGCCATAATCTCACGCCCCCGATATTCCAACTTACACTTCACAAAGTCCATCTCGTAAGCATATCAGAGTTGCCTATTCGTCTGCATCTCACGTGGCGTTTCCTCGAGAGGGAGGCTTTTCTCCCCCAATATTACTCGCCAAGCCTTGGTCCGCGGCTGGCCCGTGATTGGCCTTGGGCGCACACCCTCACCTGGCGAGGCTGACGGGCTGAAAGGGAAAGGAAGCGGACACATGATTGCAGCGTCTCTTGTGAAACCTGAAACAAGAGACGCCCGCACGCTGCTGACTTACGGTAGCGATAGCCCCTCCATGTCATCGCTTGGCGCCGGGAGAGATGCGATTTGCTGCTCACGGCGTTTAGATTGCATACTCTATAGCATTTTGACTAATTAGAAAACCTGCACCCCGAGGCGAGTCATCGTACGGCTTTTGCGTACGGCTCTTGAAACAAAATGCTGTCGTGTCATGGACTCAAGAAGAAATAGGCTGGACCTCTTTCTTTCCGATCCCGTCACACAACAGAGGGATTCTGCTTCCTGCACAGGGGAGAGAAACCCCGGCCCGGGTCACAACGGGGCAACACCAGGAAATCCTATAGGAGTGCATGGCATAACGAGGCGTCACGTCACACTTCGTAACACTCTGCGCGCGCCACACGAGGCTTTTGGCCGAAAGGCTCGCCTGAATTATTATTATATGTGTATGATCAGCAGAGTCCGCCCCGTTATGACCTCGAGGTTTATAATCCAATCCAAAATAACTTCTTGTCCGCTTTCTCTTAAACCAAGGGCTGAAGGATTCATCTTTGAGTTGAACGAGGCTGCTGCTCACCTGTGCAAAGGCGACGGGCACTGGGATTACTCAGGCCACAGACGTTATCCCAATCTGATATCATGAGATATTCACATCAATAGCCTGTCATGTCAGATCAGTATATACCTAGTCGATCTACCGGCTAGGCGCACTGTTGCTAGTGTCCCGGGAAATACACGTGGTTATCGCCGTTTGTTGTTTATACGAAACCCGCGAACTCGGGGCATGAACCTTTCTTCAGGCCCAGGCCTGGGCCTCGGAGAGATAACGGTACATTTGAAGATTGCAGATTTAGTCGTATAGAAACGAATCACTAGATGATTGCAAGCTACTGGGAACGGGTAGGGCTCCCTGGGGCGATTTATTGAATGATGGTCATATCTAAACGCAATTGTCGTGTGGTAGACGATATTGGACTGATCAGGCAGGTCTGGGCTCCCAAGAATAGATTTCTTGGAAACCGGGTGATGAGTTGTCTATTTCCATCGCTTCTTTTCCTATGTTGTAGATGGTAGAGGTTCTGGAGATTCCTCGAATCGCTCGTCTCGCTCGGCTTTCTTTAGCACCCCTCTGAGCGTTTCTGTCTAATATACGATGACTCGGCTTCGAGGTATAAGCTAAAAAGCGGTTTCGAG
Source organism: Pestalotiopsis sp. NC0098 (assembly GCA_022432395.1). NCBI lineage: Eukaryota > Fungi > Ascomycota > Sordariomycetes > Amphisphaeriales > Sporocadaceae > Pestalotiopsis > Pestalotiopsis sp. NC0098. The sequence continues at coordinate 399,688 of JAJKLJ010000004.1, read as the reverse complement.
TATAGGTAGTCACGGATTTTAGAAAGAACTCAAAGCTAAATCTCCCTTCCTCGCTTGAATAAACGTCAACAACAGACAAATCCCAAAAGCAGTCTCACTTTGTCCGAAGCTCGGCAGTTCTGACGTATTGACATGCCAATGCTCCCGAGACATTCTACGCAGAGGCCGTGCCAACTTTGATCCAGTGTGCCCCATCAGACGACACGGAAAACATATACTCAAAGCACGAGTCGCCGGTCTTCCGACAGACATGTCCCCGGCAGAAGGGGCACTTCCTCGGCCTGACTGTGGGGGCTTGCCGTATTACGGCCCGGGCCATGTGCGTATAATCGACCCGACAAGATTCGGACTATTTAGATCTTGTATAGGTATCCATCAGATCGGTGTGTAGCAGACTGCAGTAGCCAAGAAGCTCGGGGGAATATTCGTTGCGAGGTGTCCACAGAGACCGCGTGTTGACAATATATACACTGTATCCTAATCCATGAAATGCTGGAGAATTGAAACGGTGAGCCGAGAGCTTCGCTTTCATCATCTAGCATAATCTGTGTATATTCATGTACTCCACCTCGGGTTATACATTCGCGAGATAGATAAAGTAAGCGATATCATCTTGTATGTCTTATCATATTCTTTGAGCTAACCTAGGCCTTCGAAGCCCTTGATCTAGATTAAGCTTCTACTGCCGCCGCGTCCCCATCGACGTCACCGTCGCCGACAGATTGCCGGGCGGGCAGGAGTGGGGACGATGATGGAAGATGATGACGGCCGCGGGCTAAACATTTCGGACGGAGGGCCGCGCTGTGTACGTATAGCTCAAACTGGCTAAGAATATAGTACGGCCAGACAGGTTGATGGATTGGCCCAAGAGCCGAATGGGACATTTTGGATTTGGTTAAGTTTGAATAGTGTCCAGAAATGGGGGAGCTGTGCTACTGCCGGTTCATATGTGGAAGTAGAGGCACTTTCAGAACGGCAAGGTATCATGGACAACAGCGATTGAATAACAAGAGCAAAAAATTAAGGACTACTAGTTGTGCTTTTTTACTGTTGAGGGCAAGAAGAAAGTCTCTCCGTATACACATTATCTCAATACAGAACAATACAAACTCCCGAGTCGTAACTAGACTGTGCCAGCGCATACACGCCCAAGTCGGAGCGACCTGATCGAGGTTGCGCTTGACGTATGGTGACCTCAAAAGCAGCAAGTCGCCCAGCCCCCTCAACCGAGGCCAGACTAGCAGGAACGGGGTGAAGGATATATATAGGCCTCCCGACCAATCGGGGCACTGCTACTGGTCACAACCTTATAATCGCGTTTCTAACCGTGCATATTGGCGGGATTATTCATTATTTCTCCGTGGTACCCGATAAAAGAGCAGCCAGCAGAAGACTAAGTAAACCTGCCGTAGTCTCGGTTCAAGTCTGCTTTAGTTTATAATGATAATCCCGACGGATCGGGAGGTGAGGGGGGAAGGGTCAACTCGGTGCTCGGTAACCTTTTTTTTTTTCTGGGGGATCGTCAGCCCTGGATTTGCTGTGCTTTCTCGGAGGATTTCCGTAATTGGACTCCTGGGAAATTAATGATTGGCGCAAGCTTCCCAACGGCGTGCTGTGGATATAGTCTCGGTGGAGACCGTACTTTTGTACCTGGGTATTATAGTAGATTATATTAGATCCGAGGCTTTGGGATCCAGTGAAGTGGCAATTGTTCAATGTCGACAATCACGTCGATTCGGTTACATATCAGTTGGAATACCATGAAGCGAGATACACAATATACAAGGTTCAAGTCACGCGTCCTAGCCTCGGCACATCAATCATTGGGAGGGGAGCGAGGGGAGGTGTGTACAAGATGGAAGGGGTGGGACAGAATAGTGTTGCGACCACGCGATGCGCTACTGCAAAGCAATGTGCACCAAGTACTGCTACTGCAGCACCTACGAACGACTTTATTTTGTATTCGTACACGCGTGGGTCTAATTCATGCAAGTTACCATTTGTTTTGGTATCCGAGGGAGGAAGCGAGGAGACCCAAAATAGGAGCAGGAGAGACAAAGACGGACACCTCGGGCACTCGTAACGTTGTGACTAAGAGCTAAGAAAGTAGCAACAGTAACATGTGATGGTATCTGACAGAGATGGTCCGAAACTCTTACTGCAGAATATATCACATCTGAACTGACCACGTGCCTGAGCACAAAAGTCAAAAGTAGCAAGAGAAACGGGTGTCCGTTGGAGTCGTGGTAAGCAGGACCAATGAATGTGCTCGAGAGGAAAGATCCAGGATAGTTTCTGTTCCAAGGGCGTGATAATAAGTTATACTGACTGCCATATATGGAAAGGGGTGTGGCACTTGGTGGACTGCAGCCTCTGCGCTGTAACTCTCACGTATTGACCAAACCTCGAATGGGAGTGTCCCGCTGTCTGAATTCCCGTTTCACAACATATTATACGCTCTGGATGAAAATAAAGATGAGCAAATCAATACGTGACCACGAAGCGCGAGTCGGCAGCTTCTTCCATTAGGCAATGTCGAACAAAAGATTGCTGGCCTCTCGATCACATCATGCAAATGCCAGGAGCTTCACTGGGCAACGAATTGTAAACGATGATGACATAGACACGAATGCACGAATTGTCTCAGGCCAAGTGCTTGTTTGTGTCATGATTGATGCCTAGAAATGGCTTCTTCGAATGCTGTGGAAGATCTATTTGCTTTTAAACCATCTAATATACATAATGATCCGCACATTTGAACACTCTCACAATGGTGGCAGTTCCTCCCTGCAGATAGGACACTGCAGTCTGAACCTCATCCAGCCCTCTAAGCAAGCACTGTGGAAGATGTGTCGACACGGCGTCACCATGTAGGCTCTCCTGGTAAAGACTCCAGTCACTCCACTGTTAGGGTCGCTCTCGCCAGCCTTGACGACCGGGACCTCGAGCACCTCACGACAGATCGCACAGTCGATGTGGTGTATCCTCGTGTGCTTGTTGGCATCGGCGCCGCTCTTGGTACGATCGAGTGTTGGTGAGCTCGGAGCTGTATCAGACGAGCCCAAAACCAGTCCAATGGGGAGACCGCCGCTTTCGACGCCATCTTCTCGTAGGATGGGGTGGTACTCCCATGCCTCGGGCAGGATACCCTTCGGTATTCCAAACCTTGGACCCAATATATTCTGTGCTGCCAGTGCCCAGATTTGGACCCAGAGCCAACCAGCCAGTACGGCAAAGGCAGTCCAGTCCGGGGTAGCAAAAGCAAAATTGTCTCTCACCAGGTAGAAGTAGGCAATTGGCAGAATACGCAAGATGGACTGTCCAATCACGAATCTCCAGGAGAGAGCCCGTCTACAGTTTCGGTAAACGTTGCGGTAGATTTGTGGTGTCCAGAGGGAGAGATAGGCCAGCGCCAATATGTTGAAGTATACTGAGCGCAAGGCGGGCTTCCAGGTTGCAGCAGCAAGCGAGAGAAACAGTATGGCAATTGCTGACATGATTAGATGACCAAAGACGGTACTTATTGGCGTAGACCGGTTCGCATTTTGATTGTTGGCCGCAGTAGTAGCCGTGACGGGTGCAGGCAGGACAGATTGAGGATTGTTCGTGACTTGCTCAATCTCAGCGTCAATGTCCTGATCAGAAGGTATGATGATGGGAGGCGAAGGCGGGCGTGGAGTAGCTCGTCTCGCGGCAGTCGAGAGGATTGTATTCGACTCGGAACCCGCGTTGGGCATCGTCCCATCTGCGGCTGGTGTTGTCGTTGCAGGCGGCCGAGGAGTGCTGGGCGCAGGTGTCGATGTTGCAGCCTGCCTCTCGCGGTCTCGTCGCCGCCATTCCGGCTCTTGCACGACATATATCTCACTAAGAAAACAAATGCCAATGGTAGTAGCCAGGCAAGACGAGCCAGTCACGACCAAAGCAGGCAGCAAAGTGTTAGATGCCGACAATGCCCAAGCCGCAGAACCCGCAAAGATGATGCCGTCAGCCAGGAGCATCATGCTTGCAGTGTAGAAACTGATTCTTCCCAGAGTAGACGGCGTCGATGCCTCTCTCATTTGTGTTTTGAGAAGCTGCACTTGGAGGAATATAACAGCCCCAAAAGCAAGCATCCAATATCCCACATCGTGTAGCCACTGTTCCTGCTTCCAGCCTGACAAATGATGCCCATCTACCACTGGGAAATCCGGCGGACCTTTCGTCTCAATCATGAAGGCGCAATCAGGCGAGTATACTACGGCCGACATGCGAAGCCTAGGGGGTCCATCTTGCGGAGCTCCACGGGGAAATCGCAGCTCGTGTTCGAGCTCATCAATGGCCTTGGCGATATTCTCTGGGCCTGTAAGCACAGAGCCCAGATCCAATGTGTCCTTGTCCGGCGGGTGTACCTGCATATAGAATATGTACTCGCAGTGCGGCGCTGAGCCGAGAGGTTCTCCAGAGTCGCTGGTCGAAGCCCAGGGGTTCCCATGGTCGGTGAAGTAGCGTCGCTCCTTGGCGTGCAGCATTTCATCCAGCGTTCTGTTCAATAGAGCCTGGCTGGAATTGAAGTAGTCCTCTCTTGATGTGAGATGGGGTAGGGCGAAAATGCCAGCGAATTTCTCGCTCGTCGTCGTCAGCAGTAGAGCGCCTTGCCGTGGCCAATGTACGCCGTGAAGGCGCATTTCTGAGCTGGATCCCGAGCCTTCCTCATCATCAACGGTGACCGTGGCAGAAACGGCCCTCGCCTTGACCTCGACCGGTGGCTGTCCCTTGGGGTGCAGGTCCTCCTTCTTGGGTTCTGTCCCAGCAGCCTCCTGGTCGTGTACCCTGACCAGCATTTTACCCTCCCGCCCTGTGATATTCCTGCCCCAGTCTGCATTCCCGCCGAACCATTCGAGACCTGGTGTTATCTCGCTGAGGTTGTAGCTTGCATGCGTCCTGGACACGGACAGCGATTTCCGAAGCCATGGTCCTCTGATGACGCCCGAGACATTCTGCCACACGGGCGCCGCCGCTTCGGGTCCTCCGATCGCATTCTCACTCCATTCCTCGCATCGATTCCTGAATCGTCCAAAGTCTTCCCATGCGAGCCGGTCTTCTTCGCGGAACCCAGTCAGGTTGAGGTATCGAGGCTCGGCGCCGGGGAATAGCGGCAGCTCGCTGGACAGCTGGGGAGAGAAGTCGCCCCAATTTGTGGTGTTGAGAACGCCGTGGGCAGTCCTTTGCCTGGCAAGTCGTGCTCTGGTTAAGGACGGTGCTTGTACGAATCCCGCGCTATTGTCGTTGGAAGTCGTCCATATTAATAACAGAATGATTAGGACGATCACACGCTGGTTCTCGGTCGGTGGCGGCATGGCGAACTCGAGGTTTATTAACTATGATCAGCCGCTGTACATCTGAACCATGTATGCCACCATGCAGCCCATCATGATATGAGCGTTCTGGCTTTGAACGGCGTGCATGGAGTGATGTGGATGCTGAAGAATGCAAAAAGAGAAGTTGTTGCTAAACATTACGAGCCGCGTGAGGTCATGCATGCGCCGTAGTACACATGTAGCTCCCTGCAAGCTGGTCCCCTTCTAGCGGCCCTTCGGGGATTTTCAGGGGTCCCAGCGCTACTGAGCCCACCCACGTGCGGTATCGCGGGGCCCAACGCCGACCGTATCGCAAGAAGCATCCCAATCGACAATTCTTCGCCCAAGGCAGAACGCTTCCAATAACCGATCGAAACATACACACCGTAATAGCCCTTACACGGACAACCTGATTTATACACTACACGCTCGTTGAAACACGATTGGTTGCGAGCTGCCAGAACATCTCTCCGGTCACAATGTCCTCCAAGAAACCCGAAAGTACCAGCAAGGAGCCAGCCTCCAACACAGGCACCGTGAGTGACAAGGCTTCTATCCTCTCTAGAGCACTACTAACTCCCTCCATAGTCGTCTGACGAGTTGACTGTCGTTGTCGAAGACCTCCTAAATTCCCTTTCCAACAAGTTTGCGGGCGTGTCGAGCGAGATATTCGCCAAAATGGACGAGATGTCGAGGAGACTGGACAATCTCGAGGCGGCTCTGCAGGCTCAACAAGGCAGCTCGGGTTCTTCCACGACCAAGTGAAAAAAGAATACGGGACACGTAATACTTCGGACTATGGGGCAGCTATGGCGTTCAAGGAGTATATCCGCTTTCAATTTGTGGTTGATGGATGGGGTTCCTGCAGATAAGATGTGACGACCAAGGGATTATTGTTTGCATCCTCTGAGGGCTATGGTCGGTAGAGAAAGCGTCATCAACAACACTTCAAGCCTCATGGAGTTCTCACATTAAATGATTATGCAGGACTCAAAGCAAGGTGTATCAAAATAGGATCAAGGGTATGTTTTGAGCTCTAGAGTTAAAGGACTAGAAAGACCAGACGCCTGCCAATCGTACTTCATTATCGAACAACCGCCAGCTTCATTTCTTGAGCTGCTCCTACAGCTCATCCTTGCCGCCAGTGACCTTCTCCGCAACATCCGCAACGAATTGCTTCAGGATGTTGGTCTTGGACTGGAGCTCATCGAGCTTGGAAGGAGCCAGGCCGCCCTTCTTGATGATACCGTCAAGGCGGGAAAGCTCCTTAGCAACCCAGTTGTCGCTCTTGGACAGCTTATCAAAGACGCGAATGTAGTACTCGGCGTACTTGTACTGTGCCTCCTTGCCGAGGTTGTCGACGGTCTTCTTGGCCTCGGCGCCCAGAGCTGACAGGCTTTCGCTGCCAGCGGCGAACTTCAGAGCAATGTGGTTGAGGATGTCAATGGTGCCAGCGGTAGCATCGAGACCGCCACCAGCAACACGGTGAGTTCCAACCTTCTCGTTGATGAAGGCAACCAGGTCCTCCTCAGATCGGCCACCATTGTAGAGCTCGCCCTCAGTAGAACCGGCGGGGAAGAACTTGATGGTAGGGTAGCTGGTGACACCCTGGTCCTGTGCAACGGCCTTGCTGTTGTCGGCTTCAGCATCAACCTTGCCAATAACGACGTTGGTCTCGAGCAGGAAGTCCTCAGCCAGCTTCTCCCAGGTAGGAGCCAGGTTCTTGCAGTCTACTTCAAGTTAGCTTTACATCAAAGCTTGGCTGGAAAAGTAAGCAACATACGTCCGCACCAAGGAGCAGTAAACGCAACGAGAGCATTCTTGTCGCTGCCAATAGTCTCCTTGAAAGTCTTGTCGGTGAGCATCTCGACGGGGCTGGGCATCTCAAGCTTGCGCTTGGCCTTGACGCCAGTCTTCTCGGTGATGAAGTTGGTCAAGCTGTCCAAATCACGTCCGCCATTGTAGTCGGTAGGCTTGTCGCTCTTTCCGTCGAAGAACTTGAGTGTAGGGAAACCCTGGACACCAAATCTCTTTCCAAGGGACTTCTCGGCATCGGCGTCGACCTTGGCAATCTGGACGTCCTTGGTGGATGCAAAGACACCGGCGAGCTCCTCGTAGACGGGAGCAAGGTTCTTGCAGTGGCCGCACCACGGGGCAAAGAACTCGACTAGGGTGGGCTTGCCCGACTTGAGGACGACGTCGTCGAAGTTGGAGGGGATGAGGTCAAGGACGGCAGACTTGGCTGCTACAACGGCAGCGAGGCCAGTGAGCACGAAGCTCTTGACGAGAACCATGGCTGCTAGTTCTGTGATGTCACTGGTAAGAGAGAGATGGTTGTTTGTGATGAGGAAGCTCGTTGCAATCGAAGGAGCCGGTCTATCCAAATCAAATCAAGATTGATTAGGATTGATGGTTGCTTAGGGAAGCAGAAAATTGAATAAGACAGATTGTCCTCGCTGGAACAGGATGGAGACAAGATAAACTACCCAGGATGGGAGCTTGCTTACAATTTGCAAGTCCCGGTCGCTACGTAGGTGCGCTAGCGCAACAAGAGGCTCCAGACAAGTCCAACCTGTCAACTCCCATATGAAACCACTTTGGAAGGGGGAGTGGCGGCCCTTTATCGATAAGGATGGAACAGCTGAAGGCACATTGAAGTTCATATTGATCAGATGCAACTGTGGTGATGTCCAGTGAAGTTTGAGAAGATATACTTGAATGACATTATAAGCAATTGCCTAAGATTTCAAACCTCATTCACTGAGAACAAGACGCTCAATCAAGCACGTAAAAGCGACCTTGAAGCAGATATACATACCTACCATAACTTAGACTCGCGAGCAACATGAACCACTGAAAGAACCCCTTGGTGATCCCCCATCCTTCCTTGCTTGCATTTGACCTTGGGCTAGAAAGACGGAAAGGCCCATGCTCCAGTCCCCTCTCCCCCCTTTTTACGCTAGCGCTACGGTAAAAGCTAAGCTGGCTGGTTGGGCTGGCTCGCTGCTGCTGACCTTGTGTGGCTGGTGACCCTCCCCACAGATCGTGGCTGGTGCAGCCCTTGCCAGATTCAGTCGGCCCGCTCTAGCGCACACCAAACCGCAATTCTGAAAATAATTCGGACTGGAACTTTCTCCATTTTGAAGGCTTCGCGAAACGAACGACCAACCCGACCAGCGCCCCTCCAGACGACACCCAGTCCACCAAGCACACCTCCGACAAGCTCTTGACAAGTTTCCGTCAACTCAAAAACCGCAATCATGTCTCACGAATCCGTCTGGAACTCCCGCCCCCGTAGCTACGGCAAGGGCGCCCGTCAGTGGTACGTCTTGTTGGATTGAAGAGAGAAATCGGAGAAGGAAGAAAGAGCAGGGACCGACAGTCAACCCCCACGACGACGAACATATCTTCAGAAGCGACGGAGAATTATTGAACTTGGGCTAATTCATTTATCACAGCCGCGTCTGCACCCACAAGGCCGGTCTGATCCGCAAGTACGGCCTCAACATCTGCCGTCAGTGCTTCCGTGAGAAGGCCGCCGACATTGGCTTCGTCAAGGTACGAATCCCGCGACACCGAAGACCCTCGAACACCACCCGAAATCCACGCCAAAGCACAGTACTGACATGTCATCTAGCACCGATAAATGCCCGGCATCGCCTCCTCACCCCCTCACAACAACCTTTCGCGCTTAGTCATGGCATCTACGATACGAACGCGATTTTGCGGACGCGGACATGGAGTTGTCGGTTTTTGATACATGGAAAAGAAAAACATGGTTTTCCTCAGCATTGGCCCCGGTACCTGTGAATGGGCCCAGGTGGAGGAAATGTGCTCGGCTGTCATAGGGTCAGTCTAGATCAGCTTGACAATGCGCAAATGGGTTCGCAAATGAACACTTATGACCTGGAAGACTTGATGAATATGGACATTGTGATCATCCGACCTGGCCAGGAATCCGAAGCGGAGGATGAATTGGCAGTTGCCGCCCCCTTGCAGCATTCTCTGCTGCTCCACGATTCCCGCTACACGGCATCTACGAAACACAGGACAACTGCTGGATGATCACATCTACGTGTCCTACCAGATCCGCACCGCTACAAATGCAGTTCCCGCAGTCACTCGACATTCGACGGCATCTCCGACGTGGAACGACTGAATTTGATCAGGTTCATCGATTCCCAAGCAACCAATGTCGCCACACTACAGCAACATCAACCGATTCCTATCTGGCTCTATTTCATACACCCTCCAGTGCAGCTCTGCCACAACAACTGCGGACTCCTCAACTCTCGCAACGCATTTGCAGTTGCAGATGCCACCAAAACGAATGCTGATTGATGTGAAACGATTCTGTGTAACCCATGATTTTGGACAGTGAATGGTATCGAGATGTCCTCGTAAGCCATCTCTTGAGAATGCGGACGAGCATTTTCGCTAGGTGACAGTGCAATTCGTACGTTTTTGAGACTGCCTATTCCCCGGAAGTCCAAACTCAGAAACGTAATCTTGGTATTGCAATTAATTATGTCAGGGATATTGCACCGTAGTTATGGCTATAAGGATCCCAAAATCTTGTACCTCCCCACGAAGTAACTTCTGATATCATCGAAGTGTATATTAGTATTGCGAGATAGTAAAACACGTCGAGTGGGGGGATTGCTGTTGACATATGACACATGGAGTTGGTGAATGTCAAATATAGTATTCCTACACGCGCTCAAATATTTGCCGTACTTGCGTGGTGAGACCTACCAAGAAGATATTAGGCAAGAAGTGAACAACGCTATAGACAATATCACACAATAGACAGTAGCCCCTAAATCCCTTCGTTGACGTATCCTTGCTAGACTTTGAAGTAAATGCCACATGATAGACGAGAAAATATCGCCCGCCGACTATGTACTTTGCTAACATGACGCTCGCGTAGTGCCTGCTCGACTTTGATTCGGAGTCTGGGATTCAAATCATGTTGCAGTCATGTTCTTTTTGGGTCTGGAGTCTAGGATTCAAATCATGTTGCGGTCGATTTTCTTTTTATCCGGAGTCTCGGGTTCAAATCACGTTGCGGTCGTGTTCTTTTACTCACGGAAATCCACATAGCACATCGACTAAAGGACTGATATACTCTGACACTACATACTGAAACTACCTGCGTTCTTATTTACGGCCGAGAAAGAATATTAGAGCCACGACATCTTCTGGTCTTCTTAGCTTCTGTGTAGTCTCAGGAATAAAGACAGCTCGTGAGGGCAATAAATGACCTGCCTTGTCGGCCACCGAAGTACTTATTCGCAAGGCAACAGCTCAGTATCTTGAGCTCCTGTACTCCCATTCTTCAAAAATAGTATCGTGAACGGAGATAAAAACTGGTTGACAGTAGAAACAAAAAAGAATGTATCAGCAGCTCAGAAGATCTCAAGAGATAATTAACTCAAGGATCACCGTTAATGCTGACTTTCCAGGGCAGACAATCCTGGAAGTTTGACTCTGGTCACACGAATTTGCTCTTCCAGCTTTGATAGGCAGTGTAGCTCGGAGGTGGTATAGCTAACTGTGATGGAGAGCTGGGGGGTTTTTTGAATCTCAAGTTGGCACTCCCGCCATTAGGCCGCGGCCGTAATTTGTTCTGCTTGGAAGTGTGCTGGTTTGTTGGCAATTATCTGCCCGCGTCAAAGAAAAGCGGATTCTGTTCCTTCCCTGTTTGCCTGGTGTCGTTCGCCCATGGGATGAAAGGAGGGATTGTTTATGCTGGCGGGACGACTGGGCGATCACTTGTGAGCATGGCTTGCAGCAGCTACTCTAGCACGTAATCAAGGCAGAATAACACTTATTCAAGAAGTAAAGGCATGATCCTGATGCAGATGTGATTGTAGTGGTGGTCTTGTCTGTGATACGCCTACATGGAATACTAACTGTCAAAGACATTCACTACGCATCAAGCTCGTTCCATCTCAGTGATCATTCGATCCATTGCAACAGGAGCACGAATCAAAGACGAGGATCTATTCACTTTAAAAACATGAATGAAATTCCCAATAGCTATCTTACACTCTCCTGGCATATATGCCTCGTCCATCATAGTCTTCTAGATCCACGTGGGACAACGGAAATGTACTTATTGTATTAAGTTTCTATCTTGCGTTTCCAAGCATGTGACTTGGCTTTGCAGGGTAAGGTATAACTGCTGCAACGTAAGTAAACGTCTGTCCGGAATCTCCTGAAGCAGATGAAGCACGCTGCCGTGCACCTCCAATGCACTCAGAACCACCCAGCTCGAGAAGGTGTTTGACCGCGCGCCCACCATGTGCGTGCCGATGTACCGGGATAGAAAATACACGTGAACAAATAGGTAAAGCACAATAAAAATGGGACGGTAATAAGAGAGAAACAAGGAGAAAAATGGATAACAGTAAAAGTGAAAGAGATATTGCTATAGAAATATATCATATCTGGGACGATTGTCATCCAAAGGAACAAAGCATAGTATAAAATTAGACGAACTTACAGCAACAGCGGGTATTTCCAGAATCACTGCCAGATTCTCAAAATCGCCTGCGGGCACGATCGGAGCCGGGAGGAAGGAAGTAGTCGTTGGGGCCGACGTTGAAGGGGTCCGGCTCGCCCTCTTGGGTCTGTGTGGCCGAGAAGCAATCACGCCTCCTCCCCTGCGTCGCAAGAAGCAAGCTCGAATAAGAGACCACGAGCCGGAGAGAACTCCGAGGTCCCGATCGATCTCACTGAAGAGACTGTCAAGAGGGCAAAGGCGCCACTTGGACGCATCTTATAGCTCAGCCCACATCAGTGTATTGAAACCAGTAGCTTGGCATGTTCGTCCTACGTAAAGTGATCGCAAATATAGTGATCGGATTATTCATGTCCAAGAATAGTAGACAATAGGCGCATCCGCCTAACTAAAACACAAGAGAATTGTATGTAGAGTATCATTCACATCGTTCCCAACCGAAATCAGCCTCCGTCTCTCGCTCGCAGACCTCGAAAGGTTTTCCCTCAAACATAGATTTCTTCGCTCCGTTTATCAGCCAGAGAACGATCTGGCTCCTGTCACCTTCTCATCACGAGCACTTCCACGGCAGCCCCTCACGCTCGACAACATCGACCTTTCTCCTGAGCGTCCTCTTGAAGCTCATCCTGCCGCTAAAAGCAGCAGCAGCGCCCCTCCTCCTCTGACTCTCATAGTCGTTTTCTCTCTCTTCTTCCTCCTCGTCCTCCTCGTCTCGATGATGCCAACCACCACCACCACTGCTACTCGTCCTCCTCAGCTCGTCCCTGGCCATGAGGGCGACGCACACGACGACCAACAAGATCAGCAGCAGGTGCCAGGGCCTCCAGTCGCCGCCGCCCCCGAGGTGCGCGCCGCCGCCGTGGGCGAGGGGGAACCGGTTCTCCAGGGCCAGCGACCGGCGGGCGTCGACGCCCCGGTTGGGCTGCCGGGCCCACTTGCAGAAGTCCTCGCCGCGGAGGGCGTATCTGTTTAGATGCAGATTTAGTCTCTTTATCTCGCCTTCTTTCTTCTCGAAACTTCTTCGTCCACGTGGGATCCGCAGGGTATGCGCTTTGGGGAAAAGGAAGGGATAATGATGTGCTTCGGTCTTTTTTGACTCACTCCTCGCAGGCCAAAATGCGGCCAGTATACGATAATGCAGGCGCCATGTTCTAGAAATTCCGATCTGTATTGATAAGGGCGCGGTGCTGCAGATTTCCCAGTCTCTCGGGGAAGCCCAAGAAAAAAAAAGTGAGGCAGATGCAGGATGAAGAATAGTGTGCAGGAAAACAAATCACAGCGAAAGTCGGTGAGGGGGCGATTCTTGGCTCGTGGGAAAGGGCTCTCTTCTCAATCTGTCGTGGGTTTGACGACAGACGGGAGCCTGAGCCAGTGTCTCAAGGTGTTGTAACTTTATATTCCCGTGGGCTGTTCGCTGCCTTCGAGGGGGGCGCGTGAGATCTCTTTGGATCTGTGGGATTGCCGTTCTTTATTTAGAGTTCAATGATGAAGGAGGAAACCGCATGTGGACGATTTGCTTCTTTTCGCGGTTTACGTGACGGCTGCAAGTCGGGTTTGTCGCGCGTAATTCCCAATATATATATTACCGTCCCTCGCCTCCTCCCCGCGTCCTTCTTCCGTCGCGAGTTCGGTTCGGTTAGAGAGGGCCGTATCGTTGCTTGTAGCAAGACTGTGGTTCCCCCGATAGGTCGTAGCCGGTCGATATATTGGGGAGTGCAGCTCGAGTTGTCTCGTATCGTGTCGTGTCGTGGTTGTACGACCCACGAAATCTGCCGATCAATGTTTCATTTACAGAGGATCCAGGGCACTGTGCTACTGCTGACGATTTTGCCCCCAAAGTGATACTCGTAAAGAGTAAGAAATGTACCAAACGGGAATACTGTTGAGTTCAGAATGTTTTGTTCATTTTCGCTACCTGTCCTCATGTAGATTCTATAATACAGGGGGAAAAAGTTCGTGGGAGGGGAGATGGAGGGAAGAGTTATTCAAACAGGAGGCGGACCCAATAAAATTCCGACCGTACACAGGCTTCTAAAACAAGTATTATACATTGTGCCATTTCATGTACAGACCTCTTGGTAACTCCCCGTTTTGTGGTATCCCTCGTAAATGCCTGCAGCCAAGCCAGCTGCCCTCTCGTCCTGTTTTGCTTTCGTACACATTATGGGTAGCTTCTCTCATCGGCTGTGGGCCGCTTATGAGATGATGCGGGTGATGATACCGGTGGCGACAGTTCGGCCACCCTCACGAACGTTGACACGCTGACCAGCCTCGATGGCGATGGGGTTGTGTAGGTGGGCAACCATCTCGACGTTGTCACCGGGCATGATCATGCGGCTCTTGTCCTCGGCGTCGTCGGGGAGGAAGAGAGCGCAAGACTCGTCGGCGGTACGCAGGAACATCTGGGGACGGTAGTTCTCGTGGAAACCGGTGTGGCGACCACCCTCATCCTTCGTAAGAACGTAGAGGGAGATCATGAACTTGGTGTGGGCCTTGACGGTGCCGGGCTTGACAATGACCATACCACGGCGGACATCCTCGCGGCGGATACCACGGAGAAGCAGACCCGAGTTGTCACCGGCGCGGGACTCCTCGCAGGACTTCTTGAAGGTCTCAATGTCGGTGACCTTGGTCTTGATGATGTCGCCACCCTTTCCGACCAGCTCGACCTCGGTATCCTTCTTCAGGACACCACGCTCGACACGGCCGGAAACGACGGTACCACGGCCAGCAATGGAGAAGACATCCTCGACGGACATCAGGAAGGGCTTGTCGAGGTCACGCTCGGGGGTGGGGATCCAGCTATCGACAGCTGCCATGAGCTCGTCGATCTTCTGCTCGCCAATCTCGGGCCTCTTGCCCTCCATAGCCATGAGGGCGGAACCCATGATGACGGGAGTCTCCTCACCCTCAAAGCCGTAGTGGGACAGCAGCTCGCGCATCTCCATCTCGACGAGCTCCAACATCTCGGGGTCCTCAATGGCATCGACCTTGTTGACGAAGACGACACACTTCTGGATACCGACCTGACGGGCGAGCAGCAAGTGCTCACGGGTCTGGGGCATCTGACCATCGGAGGCAGCAACGACGATGATGGCACCGTCCATGTTGGCGGCACCAGTAATCATGTTCTTGATGTAATCGGCGTGACCGGGGCAGTCGACGTGGGAGTAGTGGCGGGTCTCGGACGAGTACTCAATGTGGGCGGTGGAAATGGTGATACCACGCTTGCGCTCCTCGGGAGCCTTGTCGATGGCACCATATTCGAGGAAGCTGGCAAGACCCTTCTCGGCCTGACGCTTTGTGATGGCTGCTGACAGAGTGGTCTGTAGTTTGGATGGGTTAGCCGGAGTGTTCTCGGACCAGATCGTAAGGACAGAAAAGCTTCTTTAGATGGTGTCGTTTCCTTGGCGTTGTAGCAACTCTGCTAGATAGAGTCCATCTGCATTCCTGATGATTGACTGACCTTTCCGTGATCGACGTGACCAATGGTACCAATGTTCACGTGAGGCTTCGATCTCTCGAAGACGGCGTAAGATCTGTAGATGTTGAGGGCCGCCGACACATTTTGCGACTTGAGCGAGTACTGGAGAGGGTTGGCAGCGCTGCCAGGTCGGAGGGTCTGGCGCGAGGCGCGCAGGAAAGGCGCCAGCGTTCTCAGAGCCGCAGGCATTGTGAAGATGTGAAGACCCAAGAGAAGATGGGGAACGAAATAATATCAAACAAGGCCGAAAGAGAAGGAGCGGAGAGGAAGAGGTGGAATGGGTGGGAATCAGAGCTGCTCGGTTGAGATCAACGTTCGTCACGTATGTAAAAGGTGCAAAAAATTATTATGTAGTTCGAGGCCCATCGCATCGTTTTTCGTCCAATAGGGATTAGTGCAAATGCCGCTTTTATTGCTTGGCCTTGGTTAATGCAGCGCTAGGGATCGCATAACTCATGCATATCTTCTTAATCATTATGCATTAGTCCGTACAGTGAAAGCAGACTTCATTCTGGTTCGAATAGAGAAGCTCTCAGAGTCATTTATGACACACGAATCTGTTGATTCGGCTTAGTATATGAGGCTGTGAAGAGATATTCCTGTTGTTATTTTGATTATAAAGGCGGACAAACGTATTATCATGAAATTGGCTGGACTTGTTTCTCAAATCAAACAAGTGAAAGTCGAGTGCGGCCAGAAATCATGAATCCGACAATCTCGAGAAGGCAGGAAACCACAATGGGTAAAGAACCTGGAACTGACTGAATACCCAATTTAAGTTGCAGTCCATACCTACTTAGTACGATCAGTGGAAGAGCAAAATAGCAAAGTCCACACACGCAGACTCGCATCATTAGCTGCGTGACGAGCAGTCTGACAAGGCACTTGTCGCCTCACAGCATGAAGGTTACCAAGTCTCGATGGATTATCAATTTCACAGTTCATGTTTCTCTCAAGTGTTGTACTGAAGTCAAATTTGCATTCAATAGGTATGTCGCTGTCGTAGCTGTCATTAGGCCATTCCTCATTACTTTTTCTCCCGAGCAAGCAAGTCCAAGATGACCAGTTTATATGAATATGTCTTGCGTCCAGAGAGCCGAGCTCATCTCATCTTGATCTTCCCCAGAGTCGCTTCAATGAATGTACTTGGCCAATGGCCATGATGAGAGAAGAATCAAGAAACATAAGAGAAAACGTGATGGATGGGAGTCTCTTTCTTTAGGTAGAGGCATCGTATCCGTATCTGATGTCGTCCAAGAAAGTCGCACCTCCCAGGCTGGGGTGGAGGACTCTGTCGAGGAAGACGGTGTTGAAGCGGACCGAGTCGATGCCCTGGAAACTGGAAGGAAATGTGATCTGGGTCATGGCGGCGGGGATCGTGGACACGGGCTCGTAGGCGACGGCGACGGAGCCTACCTTGACGCCCTTCTTGTAGGCGACGATGTTGACGGTGCACGAGCCGGGGATGTTGCCCAGGACGCAGCCCAGGTAGATGGACGTGAGGTTGAACGTGCCGCTGGATCCGGTGTAGACGCTGGTGATGTAGGGGTATGGGTCGCTCAGGCGGTCTAGCTCGCCGTAGGTGAGAACGTTGGGGTTGGACTGGGGCTTGACGGCCTGGAGGTATTGCCCCTTGTCATAGATCTGGGCAAGTCCTGGTTTTTCTCATGTTAGCAAAGCTCCACTGGGCACGGTTATCATGAATGAAATGAGTCTAACCGATTCCCTTGTAGTAGAGACCTCTGTTCGGGCCATAACTGGCACTGACAAGATTGAGTCGAAGACCCGTGTCCGCGTCGAAGTTTTGCAAACCGCGCGGCTCAATGGGGTTCGCTGTCGCGAGCGAGGCGATCGCCAGGGTGATTGCAGACAGAAACTTCATTTTGTCAGTTGTCAATGTTTGTCGTCGAGGAGATTTCACTCTTCTTGACCGAGAGATACTTTGCCAATGTGCGAGATAATGAAGGTGGTGATGAGTCTGGCTTCTTGTCAATTTTTCTGAACTTGATGGGATCTTCCCTTGGGCTTTATAGAAGTCGCCTAAGCTGTGACATGTTCACCCTCTGAGTATACTCCAAATGGCTGGTGTTGCCAAGAGGTTCTATGATTACGAACACAAGGTTTGGAAACAGCGATGGGTAGTGGAAGCTGAACTGATGGCTGCATTTCAACTGAGACACGGCCTAAGACGGCAAGAGGCCAGAGGATACTGCTCCATGAAGCTATTTGACACCTCGACAACCATGACTAGAAATTTCATTCACATTAAACATGTCTGATAGTAGACTATAGTCATAGTTGTCAGGAGTTAATCTTACTTGACTCAAATTGCAAGATTCCACCCGAGATCTATGCACTTGTAGATCTTGAAGCCAACTGTCTGGTCATAGTTCATCAAAGGCGTCACTGTTCTGACGGACATGTTTGAGGATTTTCAACTCATGAGCCACTGGTGACCCTGCACAGCATAAATATATACAAGAAACACAAGAAACGTCATTATTACAGCACGCGTATAAGAATCACCTTCTTGGCCATGGCCTTGGCCCTAACTCCATCCGGCAGCGGGCACGCGAGCCGTCGACCCAGCCAAACAACGTCCTGAAGAGACTATCCTCGATAAGGCGGTTTCACCAGAATTGGAATTCTGTGTCATGAATTCGTTCTGGAAACTCATGGCCTAGACGACTCGATCATGTGTGTCGTGGTCGTGGTATTGCTTATTTGTGCCAGCTCGGATAACGGGGCAATGACGAGGCCCGATGCAACGGTAACGATATGCAGACTGCGTCCTGCTGTTTCTGTAGCGGGATGGGAGTATAACGTCTTTACGGACTTAAGCCTTGTCGACTGTGCATTTGCCAAGAATGGCGTTCTTCTAGAGGGATTTCTGTATACCGCCTGCCGTATTCCCGGGGTGGGGCAACGTCTTTGTATGGTCGTCAGCTACCATATTTAAGGTTTGTGCTTACCAGTGAGGTTTGCCGTTGCCTTTCTTTGCGATATATCAAGACTGTCTCTCTACGCCTAGCTAGTTGCTCACCACACTAGGTCGTCGGGTGTACAGCTTTGTCATAAGGAATTGGTTCAAAGGTACGATACATGTCCAAGTCCGCGGAGGGTTTGCCGAGATCACAGCCTCCAGACAACGGATCCCGATTTCCCAGCCATTTCAAGCTAACAAGAGTCGAATCGTTCAAGTCTACAAAGCTAGCACATATCACCTTGGAAGAGGCGGGCACGGCAGGCATCTCAAGGAGTCAACGTTCCGGCGGGTTCACAAGAATCGACCGACTTACACCAGTCTTTTCAGCCTCACAGAACTTAAGATTTCAACACCTCATCTTTCCGTGTCTTTTTTGGAAGTCGACATGCAGGTAGAGAAAAAGAAGTTCGGTGTCGCATGACGGTGTCGCGTGATCGAAAGGGTTTATAGAGTAAGAAATCATGCACGGTATTTTGATATGGCCTCGTCACCAAAATACTTGGGGAAAAGAGCACGACGGCAGAGATACCAAAGTTGGGCGAGACAAAATCCAGACACGCATGAAGGATTATGTAGCTGGGTATCAAAGAAGCCGCTGAGTCCCAGCAGTCAACCATGAGTTAATTGTATAGACTGTAGACGAGGACTAAGGCAGGTGATGATGATAGGTAATATAACATCCTGTCACTGTTCATTTGCATAAGTGTACCTGCATAACTTGTGCCTAGCTTCGCAGTGCTTAAAGGGTCGTGCTACCTGCACTTATGCTCAAGACAAGCTCCCAAACCCGGTCATAGCTTGGACCTTAAAGCAGCGCCACTCTTCATGGGCCCCAGAACGCGCTCAGAGTCGTGTACGTACTCGAATGAGATTTACCAAATGGTTCGATTCCTAGACATTTGGTTAGCGCCAAGCAGAGAGCATCCAGTTTTCTACAATTATTCCGGTGTTGGCCAATCAGATTCTATCAATTAGACCTCTCACTACTTATTCTGTACGGTATACTTCATGCACAATTTCACAATTCACAACATGGTCGAAAATCACGTTCTCGTAAGCTTTCTCTTATTGGAGTTTTAGGTCTTAATAAAGCAATTTCGATGCCAATATACTAATTGACATCCTGATGCCTAGGTAATTTTGAGACCGCTCAATGACACACAAAAGGCCGGTTGTGGCTCCAAGCCATAGAAAGTCCTTGCGCAGGCGCCGTCGGAAGCAACACCAAAAGGCGCAAGCCAAAAAAGCCAGGTGCCGAGACCGTATGTATACGTGATTGCCTTTTCCAGCTTTGAAGACCCGAAGCATCATGTAATGCCGTGATATCTTCATTGTCATCGATCAGTGGTTGGTATTGCGCGAGGTATACTATTGCACAACGGTTTCAACAACACCAGGAATGAAAATACGAAGTAAAAGAATGTTGATGGTACCGTCACTTACCTCGGTGCTATCTACCTATACATTAGTACGACGCAGGTAATCTTTATCATCGATATTGGCCAAATCATTGAAAACCCGAAAGCTGCATTTTCTTTGCCTCCTCGGGACTGTCGCCTGGCTCGGCGCCACCACCTCGAGAAAATGGAAAGTTTGTGTGCAGTATACCGGCGAGCCTCGAAAAAGCATTCGGTTCCTTCTGCGTGAGGAGCGTTGAGTCCTTCCTTTCTCTACAATTCTCTTCATTATATTCCCAAATTTCGATCGTCTTACTTTGCTTGATAGAGGAGATGCCGCCCTCGGATGATTCTGGAGGACATGCACAGAGTGCCAAACATGAAGAAAATGATTCCAATGTCAAGGTAGCTCGTTCGACCTCGCAAAATGCGAAAACCGTAGACGTCTACCTATATGTCTTGAACATGATCATCGGCAGCGGAAGTCAGTCGGCAACACCTCTGCGCTCTTCAGTACATTGTCACTCACGACTCTTTAGTATTTTCCCTGCCATCGGGTGTTTTTGCCCTTAATGGCTCTGTCGGAATCACACTCTTGTTATGGCTTGCCGGTCAGTCCTCCGGATTCCATACATTTCATCTTGCTCTTCTGGCTGACATTTTTGACAGGCGCGGTCTTCTCGGCCTGCGGTCTGGCCATGTATGTTGAGCTTGGTATGGCCATGCCCCGATCTGGCGGCGAGAAGAATTATCTCGAGCGAATCTACCGAAGGCCAAAGTACTTGTTTACCTGCATCATCGCCATGCTATACGCCCTGTTCGCCGGTAGTCCTGCTAGCTCTCTCGCCTTTGGGTCATACATTCTGCACGCAGCTGGCTTCGCTGACGCCAAAGAGCGATACGAGTCGCGAGCCGTCGCCGTCGGCTGCGTGTCGATCGCCGTTCTATTACATGGCCTGCGACCGAAATGGGGTCTTCGGGCCATCAAGACTCTGGCGTTCTTCAAGTTCGCGCTGCTCGTGGTCATCATTTGTGCCGGCTTCGCCGCTCTGGCCGGGAAGCGACAAACCCCCGACCCGGGCAACTTCCAGCACCTGTTCGCCGGCGCCGGCTCCTGCGACCTGCACGGTTACGCGACGATCCTCCTGCGGCTGAGCTACGCCTACGGCGGCGCGACCGCGGTCAACAACATCCTGACCGAGTTCCAGAATCCCAAGCGGGCGCTGTCGGTCGCCGCGCCGCTGGCCCTCGGCACCGTCGCCGTGCTCTACCTGCTGGTCAACGTGGCCTACTTTGCCGCGGTGCCGCGGGACCAGTTCGTCGGTGCCGACGTCGTCATCGCCGGCGTCTTCTTCCGCAACGTGTTTGGCGGGGCGGCCGCCGCCAGGGTGCTGTCGGCGCTGATCGGCTTTTGTAATCTGGGCAACGTGCTGGCCGCCAGCTTCGATGCCAGCCGCATGATCCAGGAGCTCGCCAAGGAGGGCGTGCTTCCGTTTAGCCATCTCTTTGCGTCGAGCAAAGGGGACGGGGCCCCGATAGGTGCTGTAAGATACCTACATCACCTACCACGTTCGATCTCAGTATCGTGGCGCTCAGTTTTATCTGGAACAATACTGACTACCCTCCCATATAGTTGGCTCTGTGCTGGACGTCCACAATCGTAATGGTATTGGCGCCGCCTCCTGGGCCAATCTACAATTTCCTGATCGATGCGTAAGTTGAACTGGTATACCATACACATAAACGACTTCGATCGCCTTACTGACACCATGGATCTCTTGTAGGACCGTCTACCCGCGCATGGTACTCGCGACACTCGTAGCCTGCGGCTTCGTCTACCTGCGCCTGAACCCGCGGGAGAACTGGTCGTCGCCGCTCAAGGTGCCGCTCGTCGTGCTCGCCGTCTACGCCGCCCACCACTGCCTCGTGGTCGCCATGCCGCTGGCGTCCCGGCAAGATGGAGGCGCCATGCCGCCGTGGCTCGCGCCCGTCATCGGGCTGAGTATCCTGGGCGCCGGCGTCTTGTACTGGGTCGTCTGGGCCAAGATCTTGCCGAGGGTGCGCGGGTACCGCGTCGAGGCCTGCAGGACCGCGGGGGAGGACGGGTCGGAGATGGTCGAGTTCAGGAGGGTGCCGCGGGCACGAACGAACGAGATAAGAGAGGATAAGTCTTGATTGAAAACTCGCTGATTTGATGTTCTCATGGACTGCTCAAAATCATTAGGGGTTCAAGTAGAGATCGATCTCGTTGGAAGACTTATTGGGTAACTGATTAGACATTCAGCTTGGATGTTTCCACTCTTGTCATGTCCCGAGGAGACGTAGAAATTCATTCCTCTGCAGAAATCTATGTGTTTGAAAATTCGCTGGTGGTCAAGGCAAATCAGACTTCCCTCTACCGAAGAGTCGGCTCTGCATGAAGCCAGAACACCTTGGCAATGGATACCCTCCCAGGAGAGAAGGCCTTTTTCTTGTGAATCCTTGCATCCGGTTCCCAAGGAGCTTAATTACATGGTTATTCTTTGTGTATGTTCATCCGATACACACTTGGGATGGCGAAAGGGTCCTTGATACTCTGCCCAGCCCTTGGCGGTTTTCCCCTGGGGGAAAAAAGCTTTCGGCGATACACCATTGTCTCTTGCATGTAAAACACAAATTTTGAGCCAAGATGGAATTCATTTCTACCGAGCACGGGGTTGGTTCCATTTTCTATTAGGCTCTTCTCTTTCGGGCCCGAATTCTGCGTTTGAAAGGAACGCAGGTAATATTTTTAGCTTCTTGTGTAGGATGACTGATTCACGATAGTGTTTGGTCCAACTTCCATGGTGCCTTTGCCTCAAGGCTCACCAACACCTGTGATCAGGCTTCATAGATACGCATCTTCATATCGAAGAGCTTATTGATCGGGGTATGACTTTTAGAACTTACACTTGATTGAATAAAAATACTGACCTAGCAAGAATTTTGCCATATCACGGAAGAAACGAATTCCCAAATGTACATGATCAAGTGCTACCCCGTAATGTCGATGGAGCTAGATATATCAAAGCAATTGGGAAATGATCTTCATCACGATCAGACGAACACTGAATGGAGGGTCAGCAGGAGGGTCGACTGCGGCCAGACAAGAGGCATTGGCACTGATTGAGCTCTCCAATCCCTAGAACTAGAATAATTTCCTTCGTTCATGTCATTCGAGTATTTTGTTTTTGGTCATCTTGCCTACCCCGTATTCTTGCAGATGGGAAGGTGGACCCCAGGCTCTTGCCAAGCTCAGTGGGGTGGAGTCACTGTTTGTACTAATCAGCCACTGTAGCATTTCAGGGCAGGAACCATCTTCGTCAAATGTGCTTTTGTTGACTTCATCCTCACAGCTGGATTCTTTCGCATCGGGTCGCAAGGGTCGTGCCTATCTGAAATGAGCTCGAGAGACAGCTTCATCGCATATTGACTTTCACGTCGCAGGAGGCGTTGATCTGTTGCCGCCCGCGGCCACTTGCCGACAATCCTCATGGCTCAGAGACTCTTCCTGCTGGCCGATCTCTTGGCCCTGCCTCATGTTTCGTACACCAAAAGTCTTGGGCGCCCAGGATTCTGCAAGACCGTTGCATTCGACTGACAAGGCTTTGATGGTCAATCTCCGTCTTGGTATCGGCGTGGAAACACGGGCTTAAAGACTACCGATCTCGTCCTGAAGCATGGCAAAAGCTTGGGTTCGTTCTGACCCCACGGGCGGGTTCCAGTGGGAGGAACCTGCGCGCCCGTCCCATTTCGCAAAGATCGTCTAGGCCTCCTCGCCCGCTATTACCAGCATACCAAGATCGGGGTAACAAGACTACGACGGTGGTCAGCAGAGGACACTGCCTGCCGCCTGCCATCGAAGGCAAGATGAAAATCCATGTGCACGGCCGCACGAAATCCACCGAGATGGCGACATTCTCAGGTTTTTAGGTCTATCGCACAAGCATTGACTATGGCATTTTCCGAGGCGCCGACTTCTTGGCTCCGTCTGATCGCCTGTGACTCCAGCTGACGACGACGCAGACACGCCCACATGGCGTTCTATCTAGTAGGTACTCTGTATGTTGTCTACCGTCAATCTTTTACCGCCCTGGGTGATATATCACTTGGTCAGCAACGCGATCTTCCCTCATGGGATTCGTGGGAGAGGAGCGTAGGATTGCAACGCATCGAAATTGTTTGAAGCGCCTGGCTGCGCTGCACACTGGAGTCCTGGACACATTAAGAAGCACCCCAGTGGGTTCTCGATCGTCGTCACGCACAGAAAACTCTCCACTTGCAGCCGGCACTTCATGATCTGGGGGAAAACAACTCGAATGGACATGTCCTGCCGGCGGTTCGTGATCCTTGGGGGTATCTGTTTCTTCAGCCGCGACCTATCAGGATTCAGCAGTCTCTGTTCAGTATGGCTGCTAGTGCTTGAAACATCCAGTAGCGGGTTACACAATTCCCCCTTTGGGTCTTGGCTATACCATATTCGCGCTATTCTATCGCCTACCAGCGACCCCAAATACCAAGACGGGTCCTATTGCGGAGGGCCTCTCGGACCAGACCATCTTGGCCCCAATCACGCTGCTGAAATCCTCGTGGGAAGTGCACAAGACAGCGACAAGCCTGTCAGTCTGAAAACGATGAAAGCTTCTTCAACCTCGGTGCACTGGGCGCGGAGTTAGCGTACTTGGGTGCTTGGCATGGTGCTTGGCAGGTCTCAAGACTGATTGACCCACTCAGCTCTCACATTGTCTTATTCCAGCGCTGGAATATCTTGCCGCATTGACGCTTCAACCATACTTGGCAGCCTCAGCCAAGAGCCTCGACGCAACAGCACTTCCAGCTTGCGAGGCTGCTTGCTGCTTGCTGCTGGACTTCGAAGACTCCCTCTAGCCCGTCCAGCGCGTTTCAAGCGAGGCTAACGTTGTTTGTCCTGTCAGTCTTTGGCTTTGCGTGGCCCAGACCGAGCCTGGACTATACGACCCCAGTGTCCATGCTGTGCTATAGCTTCTGCTCCAGCTTATTTTTGTCATCGATACCCACGTCTGGAAACAGCTTGGCAGAGCAGGGACATGACTCTCGCTATGTTGTTCCTCTATCACTTGGCACTCTGGAGTTCCACCCCCGAATGCCCAGACTTGTTGTTGCCTCTTGGTCGACTCTGCCGGTATATATGAAGGTCATCATGGCATCTTCAGTTTCCATTTTTGTTCTTCAGCTGCGCTCAAGTCCAGAATCTGATCCTTTCATTCGGTTACTATTTCTTTCATTCTTCCGCTGGTCGTCGCTGGTCGTTTATTTATACTATTATTAGCCAATCTTTCTCTTTCCAAAGCTCCACACTATATCCCATTTCAGCTCTCTCATAATCAGTCAAAATGGTTAGCTATCGTCTCGTCGCTGCTGCCGGCCTTGTGGCCTCGGTTTACGCCCTCCCTTTGAACATCAACCTTGGTGCTTACTCGCCCGCCTTGTAAGTCCTTCCGTGATGCCCACGGTCTGTCCGGAAGAAGACACTAATTCCTATACAGGGTAGTCGGTGATGGTGAAATATCTTTCGGAGGAGGTCAAGATGTGTCCCAGCTCTTCAACACCCTCGAGGGTGCCGCTGTCAACGCCGCTACCGGCCAATCCAACACCAACGGTGCTGCACAGGGTGCTGCCGCCAATGGTGCTACCCAGGCTGCCGCTCCAGCTGTGGCCGCCGAGGCCGTCACGGCCCCGGTAGCTACCACTCCAGCAGCCGTCGTCGCCACCGAGGAGACTCCCGTCGTTGCCGCCAACCCTGCAACCGACTCGACACTCTCTGAGCAGGGTATGTTTAGAACCAAGGATTAGTTTGTAGCTTGACGATGCTGACGGTTTGACAGCTGCTTCCATCTCCACCCTTCAGGGTATGGGCAAGGAAATTGCTCCCCGCGAGGGAGAGAGCCCCAAGGCCAAGCGTGACCTTCAGGGATTCGACCGAGCTCTTCAGTATGCCGAGAACGCCTTGACCAAGGGCCCTGTCGTCCAACTCGGTACTGGTGAGGGTGGCGCTGGTGTCGGTATCATCGTCGACAACAGACCTACCGGAGCTGCCGCTGCTGGCACCGCCGCTGGCGCTGCTGCTGCCGGAAAGCGTGACGAAACTTCTGCCCCGCAACCCCGCCGCCGAACTACGAAGGTCACCACCATGTACGTCCGCCGTGGCGTCCCAGAGAGTATGTGTCCCCTTTACCGGATCTGAGAACACATGAGAGTGAACTCGTTAGCTGACTCGTATTCCAAGATCTTCAGGCATCTGAGCTCGAGACCCGTGACCTCAAGACGGTCTCGATTCCCTCCGTCGTCTCTGCCGCTCTGAGCAAGAAGAGCGAAGACTCATCCGAGGAGAAGCGGGACAGCACAAGCATCGACGCCATCAACTTGAACGTTGACGACCCCCAAGGCATCACAATGACTTTCGTCGAGACATCCGAAGACGACGCCGAGTGAAGAGCGCGCCTAGATCGACCTTGAGAAAACAGACAAAATAATGACAACTTTAATATCGTGCCAGCGCCTCCATACGCTGCTCGAGATTGCGCACACGGCATACTGTTATGCATACTGCATAACGGCAAGCGATAATAGATACCCGCCAAGAACTCTGTCGAAGAGTAGAACGGACGCAAGTCCTTCGAGTCGGAGGCAGTATATATGCAATAGGCGGGCAGAGCGGGATGGATGGGCTTCTCTTTAGAGCGACATGAATTTTTATGGTTTAAACATGGGCGTTTAATCGACCATGGAGGCGGAAACCCACTGACTGCGAACGAGCAAATATGGGGAAAGCTTCCTGGTCAGAAAAAGACGGCTATCTGTAGTATGAATTTGAAATGACTGGCAATTCTTTTTGCTGGATTCTGGACAAAAACCTTAGTCTTCTTCTCTCCTTGTATTTGATATGTTTTCCCATTGACAAACGATACTAACATCGACATTCATCAGTACTGAAAAGGACATGGCCCAACAACAAGGTATTTATCCAGGAATATGCACAAATATCATAGTCATTATGAGAGTTATCCCAACTATGGAACGCATGAGACCTAAACAGCCTGATCATCCCTGGTGTGAGCCTACGGCAGGATGGACATCCGGAATGTGGCGAGAAACAGTTTTGTTTCTTGTATCAGTCGCTCTTCTGACCCGCATTCCCACGTTTCAATGTAGAAAGGCCATTCTCTGGAGGTCTCCACCATGGTATATGGGGAATAAGAGTCCCTTCTCTTGTCTGTTATCTATGAATTCCTTGGCAATGTTACAGGAGACTTTTCTACGGTAGGGACCTGACATGCGGCTCTGCTGTCGTCAATGGGGCTCCTGACTTGCCGATTGGGGAGGGATCGTTGAGCAAGGGACCAAGAAGGCGGACAGTGCAAGGAAATCAGTTTATTAATCATCGGAGTCGTTATCTTTCTAGCATCAAAGAAATCAGTGATTTCCCGGTGTCTCTCTCTCGGCATCATGGCCTTCAAGCCGAAATCTACTACCGTGGACCCACACCCCCTTCGGCGACCTGAACAACAGGCCGTCGAGCGTATAAGTCGCGGAAGGCGAGGGGATTTATATCAATCGGGACCATTACTGCAAGTTTCTGCATATCTACTTGATACATTGACATAAAATACCTGGCTCAGTCTGCCACACGTGTAAAATATTTGCAAGTTGTCCTCACATCAGTAATTCCCGAGCTCACGCCCACGCAGCAATCATGGCAGAGCTTTCGACATGTCTTCCGTTGACGCGAGAGTCCGTGATTCAAGCTCACAAGCTCATCCGGTCTCATGTTCATTATACGCCAGTTCTCACGAATAAAACCTTGAACCGTTTGGCATCTACGCCTCAAAAGCTTGCTGCGGACCAAGGGCAAACGCCTGGTACTAGATCCGCAAACCCCGTCATCAGACTCTGGTTCAAATGTGAGAATATGCAACGCATGGGCGCCTTCAAAGCCCGCGGTGCTTTTCATGCGATTGAAAAACTGAAGCAGGAGCCTGGTTGGATTGAGAATGGCGGGAAAGAAAAGGGTGTTGTCGGGTATAGTGCTGGTACGTGAAAGACGACAATCTCGCATCGACTTTAGCATTCTAACCTTTTGATATAAAGGTAATCATGCCCAAGCACTTGCTCTGGCGGCCAAGGAGAACGGCATCACCTCGTACGTTGTCATGCCTAGTACGGCGAGGCCAAACAAGATCGAAGCCACAAAGGGGTACGGGGCCAACATAGTGCTCTCGGGGCCAGACTTCCAGGACCGAGAGGCTGTTGCCGCAAAAGTGATCGCGGAGACCGGCGCCCGTCTAGTCCCGCCGCACGACCACCCGGATGTGATCCTGGGACAAGCCACAGCGGGTTTGGAGATGCAAGAGCAGATCCCACATCTCGATGCCATCATCGCACCTTGCAGCGGCGGAGGGCTACTTTCCGGCACCGCCTTGAGCTGCGAAGGCACAGGCATCCAAGTATTCGGTGCCGAGCCCGAGTTTGAGGGTGCGGACGACGGGCGCCGTGGCTACTACTCGGGCACGAGAATCACCCATGTGAAGACTGGGACGATCGCGGACGGCCTCGTTGGCACAATCAGTGCGCACCCATGGAGTATCATTTATGAGCGGAAACTCGTCAGCGGCATGTTTGCTGTCTCCGAGGAGCAAATCAGAGACGCCACGAAGCTTATACTCGAGAGGCTCAAGATCTGGATCGAACCGAGCTCAGCAGTGCCGCTGGCGGTCGCTCTGTATAACGAGGAGTTCAGATCCTTGGTGGAGCAGGAAGCGGGTGAAAAGAGATGGGACATTGGACTTGTTGTGAGCGGAGGAAATATCAGCGTCGATGGAATGATGAAATTGTTTTCTTAGGCGATTTGGACAATGGTGCCATCTGATACGTACAGCTACCGCAATCACATTGTCATGAATGAGCTTCTCTCATAGAATTTCCGGGTGAGCATCAATGCGTCTCAACAGTGACAAGGGCGCATTTTAATGTCTCTTGAAAGAAACTCTCGGTAATAGCCAACCAAGCAACGAATCCCAAAATACCCACACCAAAAAAAAAACCAAAACCGTTAATGGCACGGTGATGGCCACGAAAAGCCATACCAGAGCGGAGGAAATCAAGACGCCATCGTCGGAAACGTCGAAAAACGCCATGCCGAAGAAACCAGATACAGCAGTTGCGGGTAGGAAAATCATCGTCAAGACTGCTATGGTTTTCATGCTGGCGCTATCTGCTTTCGCGTCGCGTGCTATTTCAGTGCCGGTCTCGCTGTCCTGTTGCGTGACGAGATTGAATACCAGATTCATGGCAATGTCTTTGCGTGACTGGTAACTAGAGAGCCACCGCTTCTGAGCCTCGAGCGATTGGACGAGGTACTCCAGTACGTCACCCACGTTGCTTCGAAGAAAAGGATGGGTGAAAACTGCCGATACATCGGTTTGCAATAGAGCCCGGCTTCTCTTGCCGTGGTCTGCTACCATCAAACCCATCTCGGCGCTGACAAGGAGAGAGTCGGCGTCTTGCGAAACTTGATGAAGTCGTTCCGTCATGGCTTTCAAGCTAGTACGGTTGAACGGCTCCTTCGAATACTCGCTCACAATATCTAGAACGTCTTACAGCTCATGTCTCAATTGTGTGATTCGAGTTTTGGCCCCATGCAGAGATTCGTGGCAGAGTATGCTTTGGAAGAGGAAAGGGTCGTGAACTTCAACTGACTCATATGGCGCCTCCTTTTCGCTGCGGATAAAGTATTGAATCAATCGTTCCTTCGCCCTTTCTACCCATTTTTCCTCTTCCCCTGAAGTAACGATGTACGTCGTAGTCGAGCTCGAGATATCATAGACGTACCACACAGAGCACGGTTCCTGTCGTGAACGTATAGTGTATCTGGGATGCTGGTATATGTACTCTGTCGCATTTCAATGATCTTGACTGGAAAGAATGAGAAAATAGTGATTGCTTCAATCTATCGAAGAAGCAAAATCACGAGGAAGTGTTTGCGGGATCTGAACATACCTGCACGTACTACTTCGCCCTTATCATTGCGAGTCTTGATAGCCAACGGAGCCCAGTAGTCTGGTTCGCCAAGCATGCTGCTGCAGTACTGAGGACATACGCTCAATGCGGACAACAGCTGCAGAGTACTATGCTTGCTGACAGAAAGTTGGACGCCGAAGCTTGTGTTATTCCAAGAGGCAATTGTGTTGAAGCTGAGGCAATTTTATTCAGCTTTGGGCTTGTGAGAATGAACAGCGTGGCAACACTAACATGACACGTAACTTCGGCCTTGGGCTCTGCGAATCTTTGATTGACTATAAGCATATGTTAACTTCGCGTTTACCAGCGACAAGTAGCAGTAATTCCACATACACTGATGAATGCTACCATATTCTGTTCCCCTGCAATAAACTTCCATGATCCCGTCATCTCGTTGTTGGCTTCTTCCATGACATCAAAGACTTGACAGATTGTCTCGGCAGCGAAATTACGCCCATTCGCAAAGAGGCCTTGAATGGAAGGTATATCGTGAAGTGACGGGCAAAGGGCAATATCATGCGTCGATGGGTACGCAAGTCGATCAATCTGTTGCCGCATGATAGCCTGAAAGCTTCGTGCCATTCTCGGCACTGGCGGGTCAGGGGCATTTCGAAGACTCTCTCCTGTCTTTGCTCGTGGTCTAAAGTTGTGCATCAGTGGTATCTGACCGCGAAAACAGCGACTATTTTGTTTAAATTGTAGTGCTATTGTGGGATGCGTAAAAGAGAACGAAGGCTGACACTCCACGCGTGACATCCTTGTCCAAGTTTTTATGGCCTTTTTTTCGTAAAAATCTTTTCTTCCCAATTGTTGCAGCCACTACATATATACCCTGGTTCGCTGCAATGAGATCTTTGTGCTAAGAAGTCGGGTCATACAGTCAAGGGCAAATCAGCCGCTAAACAATACAGTGCACCATTTCTGCCGGTGTGCAAATGCGTAAGACCTCCCGTGATCAAGCGCAGCCTTATCACATTTTGAATAGCTGAAAGTAAACTTGTGCAACCCCGCGTTTTGTCGTCTCTCATAATGGATTGTCCTGGGCAGTTTTAGGCGGCAATTGTGCACTCCACGAGTTTATCTCAAGTTTTCGCCTATTCCCTTAGTTGCAAATATCCCATGGGCAACAATTGATATATCTGGGCTCTCAAAACTGACTATGGCATCCCTCTTAGTAAGGGCCTTAGACATGTTCGACAATCTGCTGGTGTGGGGAAGATTGTTCTACGAGCCCACCACGGGCGAGGTCGTGAAGGATCAGGGCTTCAAGGTACGCAAGATGTCATATTTGCTGTTGGCGATGATACATTATCTGCTGACGTCCCTGGGGTATAGTTTGAATTTCGAATTAGTACCGCGCTCGCCAACAAGCCAATATTATTACGCGACGCCCCAGAGCGTCAAGGCCGTGGGGGACCATTTCTCAATCCAGATCCCGACTTTGTCGTGGCAACAATTGGAGGCGGCCATATCCTTGAACTCAGCATGCATTGCCTTTATAGGCCAGCCTTCATACTTCATACCCGGGATTTTGCGCCACAAACAGACGATCTGGACCTCTCAGACTTCGCTACAATACATTTGGTTATGGCAGACCTGGGTCGCACAATCCCGCAAATGGCCATTTACAATTGTGGCGTCGATGCCGGCTCGTCACAGGGCCATAAGCACATGCAAATATTTGCTTTACCAGATCCGTTTCCTCTTTTCCCAGCCGCAGCTGTATCAGAACATGGTGAGTGCGACCCGGAATCCAGAGCCTCGCTTCGAGCTTATCAGGAGTGGTCAGATATCGAGTCTGACATTCCCCATGTGTCGTACCAGCACTACGTGCTCCGTTTACCCGCTGCTTGTGAGGCTGCCCATATACTAAAGAGCTACCGTCGACTCCTTGAAGCAATGCGAGCCAAACAAACAAGATCAACGCCCGCTTTGGCCTATAATGTGATTCTCACGAGTGAGTGGCTTTGTGTTATTCCTCGAAGCCATGGCCGACGAGGCAATACGGGGGCAAATGCAGCGGGGATGATAGGCATTGTCTGGGTCAAAGATAAGGCTGAGCGAGAATCGTGGAATAGTTTGGGGCTTCTTAAGCACTTGGAGTTTCTGGGAATCTTAAATTCATAAGTGAATCTTTCTCAGGAACGATGTTAAAATAATGAAAGTAAAGGATTATTAAAAGTTTACAAAGGATATGAAATTTGTTTTCCAGCACCTCATTATTTTTTGAATAATATACAATAATAATTAGTATTAATATTTTTTGATAAAAATATCTGACTGCCGCAATAACACGCCGTGACGAAAGTCGGCCACCGGCATATCAGGTCTCGCCTTTTCCCATATCGTCTTGCCCATTCTTGTATCAGCTTAATGATTATACTCCAGACACAACTGAGAGACCGGCTAATGCAGGAAAGGTAGCGAAGAAGTTGTTGGATGGACAGAGGGCAAATAGGCCTTGATAGCTTCCTTTAGCAGTCGGTACTGAAACGGCTGAACAGAACATAAAAAACTAGCCAGCTTGCATGAATTGGTTTGGCGGAAATGATAAACAATATGGATTACGTCAAGAGGCCCTCGCAAGAACATACTCCGAGGTAAAGCAGGAGCGGGGTACGGAGGCCTCGTTCAGGGGAGAAGGCTGTCCATGCCTAAGATATTCTGCTGGAATTTGGATGCAGTTCATTTCACATAAATAAGTGAGATAGAAATCTAACAAACTAAAGCATATATCGAATGTTTCACGAAATAGTCACCTTTGTACCGGTGCCTAAAAGTATGAATAGCTCGTTGTATAGCTATTAAAAAGAAAAGGTACATTAATCCTTTAATAGGATACTACTTTAACTACTTTCATGACCAAAACTCAAAGACTGATCTTCTTTTGCTATTGTAGCACTTCGATCCAACCCGTCTCCTTCGTCTATATGTCTGCCAAAGGAAAACCACCATTGAACTTAAAACGACCGGACCAAGCAACTTAGAGTGTGAGGCAGTTATGTCGCACGAGCGGCACATTAAGAACTTCAAATAAGAAAGAGCAGAGTGAGACTGCTCATCAAAGTAGCTCCAAAGAAAACCACGTTAGATAACAGCATGGTATCGGTAGCAGCATTGGGGGTAGGGGTTGGGGTAGCAGGCGTAGTCGTCGTGATGTCCGTATTGTTTTCAGTCGCGCTCTCAGAGATGCGCGTGCTCGTGCTCGTGTCAGGTGTGGTCGTAGGTGTAGAAGTTCCGGTCACCACGGCCAATGCCGAAGTGTAAAATGCTTCAGCGTCGCTCATGAAGCCGGAGGCCTCAGCAAAGTCTCCGTCCGTGACCGTTGCCAGTGCGTTGCTGGCTTTGGAGATCAAAGAAGAGAAATCGTCGAGGAGCGATGTATACTCTCCTTTTGCTGAGGATGCAAACTCTCCAGTCGCCGTGGCTATTTCATCTCCAACCGAGCTGATCTTGCTCTCAACCAAGCTGATGCCATTCTCGATGCCAGATAGTACAAGGCCACGGCGCATGACATCAGCAGACGAGCTGTCAAGTTGCGAGGGAACCAAGGGGGCTGGAGTTATCACTGCCTTCGGAACCAGAACTGGCTCTGAGGCAGCCATCACGAGGCCGGATAGAGTGAAGATGGTGCCAGTAACGAGCTTCATGATGGATGTGCGACAAGTTTTGGGAATGGAAAAAGACAAATTGTTGTGAGTATGAGTTGAGGAAGTTCAATAATCAGAATGCCATGTATGAGACCATTCTCTTGATAAACCGGCTCTAGAGGCCACTTATATATTCCCAGATTTCACTTCATCTATACAAAGGTTGAGCCTAAGATGGACCCCAAATAAAGCATTCTTGATCAACAAGAGCAGTAAAGTGCACATTCGACTGTAATGGGCTATTGGTGACTTCTGTATGCCATCAGGGCTGTGCCGTTCTTCCATGGATTACGACGACATACCAAGCCAAGATCTTCGTGAGAAGTTGCCTAGAGCTGGGGCACATTCTGCGTCAGAGATGTATTGTCTGTATGGAAGATACAAATCATGTACTTCCCATCAAACTCGTTGGCTTGCATCCTTTGAACAAATTGGACCGATGGATCATGGGAGCCTGGCGGATGGGGCCTTCAGTGAAGAACGGAATTCAAAAACTCATTTTCATTTCATTCATAATAAACACATCTTATTCCATGTCTTTTTTATGATCATTTGCCGCGTGCAGAGTTCTACTTAGCTAGATTAGGCTACAACTTTGCCGAGATTACCAAAATATAAGGGAGTTTTGATACATCCTGAAGAGGTGACTCGGAAGAAAATGAGCTGTTTGGAAGAATATATAGCGAGACTACAATTCTACCAACGGAGAATGATATGGTGGTGCGGAAAGATGACAGAGCGCATATACCTTTTGGTACGTCTAGACTACCTCATTAGGTACACACGTATTGACGAGAGACAACGACCCTAGGCTACATTGAGTGCAATATCTTGTTGTGAGTATGATATATAAGTAGAATTATGTAAACAAGGCTGAGATCTCTGATGCTAAAAGGTTTCCTGCATCAGATCCTGCTTATGTCAGAACCACCTGATATGCAAGAGGTGAATTGGTGTCCTCAATACGCGAAAAGAATATTTTCCTGAGTATTATGTCCCGCGAGTAGCTTTGCGGCAAGAATGGAGTATTATTAATTCAGGATGAAAGATTACCAATTATTTTACCGAATAATCAACCAGATATCCGTGGATCTATCTCTTTCTGCTGACTCAAAGACTACAGGTTAAGGTAGCATCGAATTCCTGATTAAGCCTCACCCCCACCGGCCTTAATTTGCTGTTTCTGTGCCGCAAAGCACTGCAACGTTGAAAGGTAGTAAAACAAATCAGACCAGGGTATGTTTATTCAATGCAGGAAACCTTTTAGCGTTGTAAGCTGACTCCGTCGAGGCATGATCATGCCCAGCGCACATTTCGGCTTGCCTGAACGTGCTAAAAGGTTGCGTACATGAAAACCTACTTTAATCGTGCAGCGCACTCAAAGTTTAGTTGGGCGACTTCGGTTAGACTCACAAGATTCCATATCCCGTCCGCAAATCACTGTGTATTGCCACAATGGCCGATCGACCCACCATGTGCAGACAGTACTCTGGAGAGGAGTGGGAGGAGGTCAGACCAATCATCGAGCGTCTTTACGTGCACCAGCTCCGGCCACTCTCCAGAGTAATGCAGGTGATGAGAGATGAACACCAGTTCCAAGCTACGTAAGTCTGTTGAGCGAATCGAACGAT
Source organism: Pestalotiopsis sp. NC0098 (assembly GCA_022432395.1). Taxonomy (NCBI): domain Eukaryota; kingdom Fungi; phylum Ascomycota; class Sordariomycetes; order Amphisphaeriales; family Sporocadaceae; genus Pestalotiopsis; species Pestalotiopsis sp. NC0098. The sequence continues at coordinate 364,604 of JAJKLJ010000004.1, read as the reverse complement.
GGTGCAGATTTGGAACACTGTCTCTGAGACCCATGGCGGGATCTGACTTTGCCCACAGTATTGCCATGTACAAACGCTGGCTCCGAAGTTGGGACATGCGCAAGAATGCGCGGCCCCGGGCTCGACTGCTCGAGGACGGGAACCAAGCACGACGCGACGACGTGGCCCGCTACCTTCCCCAGAACGACACAGATGAGGCTCTGCACACGCTGCTGGACATGCTGAACCCATGGATTGACCAGGCAGGCCTGCCCCAGTACATGGATTCCCGTGTGCTCTGCCCCGCCCGTGCCGGCTACATTTATGACCCCTTTGCTCGCAATATTGCCATGGCGTCATCTGCATTCGAGTCGGGCAACGTCGAGCGCGGCGGTGCGCTGATACGGAGGGCTTTTATTGATATGGAGGGCACGTTGACTCCCGAGCTGCGGTCCATGTTCACGTTGCACAGTCTGCTCTTCTCGCTGGCAATGTTGAACATGGCGGGGCTCTTCGACATTTCCAAGTCTCTCATCTTGCACGCCACAAAGATGGTTATGGTACGCGCGCGAGCGGATAGTCCTGTTGAACGTAGCATCGAGGTGCAGCGCCGTATGCAGGCGGAGCTCGGCCAAGGGGGGGTTCGCTATGCCTACGATGGTCGGGGCACCAGTCATCCATTCCCGCAGATCATGAATCGCTTAAAGGCCTTGGTACTTACATCTGACAATAGCACCATGAAAGAAGCAGTTCTACTGGCCTGGTCTGCATACTACAAGGCTGTCCGAACGGCAGTGGGGGCATCACTGATCACGCAGTGTTCTCGGAAAGAGTACTGGCATACGGTCCTGGACACTCACAGGTGCCCCAACTTTGACAACTCCGAGGGAAATCCTTTGGTGGAAGCGATGCATCCTACTCTGCATTATTTGAACAGGCTGAGAGACTATGCACAAACCGGTGGGCATAATGATCTTGAGAATGTGACATCAGACGAGATCCTTTCTTTATACTCCTTTATGAAGCTCGAAGAGTTTGAAATGAGGGCTTTGGAACGGGTGAGCCAGACCAAGAAAGATTCCGTGGGGTGGAATGTCGGCTTGGAGCTAGCCGTTCATTACCAAAGGAAAGGAGATATCGATAATGTCATTAAACATGTTGGTCAGATAATCCCAGATAGCATGGGTAAGGGCTGGGAAAGCGTACTTTCCGAGGTTCTTCGAGAACGGATCGGTTGGCAAATCACGTAGAATCATCTAGGATGAGTCATGAAGGCGACTGATTGAGCAAAGGTGGGAAAAGCGACAGAATCGCTACGGGATCTTGGAGAGGATCACTAAATTGTTTATTCGCACGTCATTACTCGTATCTAGTCCCCACTGGATATATCCACAGTTCGCCTGCTAATACTATTCTTCAAAGTAATAACTTGATCATCAATATTACAGATATCAGTGTCAATCCAGTGCATGTCCCGGTGCTGCCACTACCTGATAGACCAGTTCCCGTTGGGACCGTTGTGCAGCTAGTTGTTGCTGTCGTCGACGTTGGTGATGGGATCGATGTGCCGCTGGCGTTGTTGATTCTAAAGTCGCTGAGACCGAAATAGTTATCCGGCAAGGGTAGAAGCTGCAGGCTGCTCATGTTCATGGGAAAGATAAAGACAGTGTAGTTCAACGTGACAGCATTGAAATTGATATCCAGTGGCACTGTCCAATTGTAGTGTACTTTCGTGTTGTTGCAGGAGTCCATTAGTAGCCATACCCTCGAACCATAAGTGTAAGGCCACATTTCTGAAAACATAGGAAGTATCAGTATTGAGAATCTTAATAAATACAATTGTAAGCAAGTTTCGTACCGATGATGGTATGGTCAGATCCATTTTCATGGGTGAGTCTAATCATCACGGCGTCTGTGGTGTTCTCCGGCGGAGCCTTGCCCCCAAACCACGAGATGGTGACATATTCCCCTGGCCACCAGACATCTGACGCTGTTGGGCTGAATATTTGGCCTGGTAAATAATATTCGAAGATGCAGTCCAAGCCTTGGTCCGTGCTCGAATTCATCTCGATTCTCAGCTGAGTTCTACCGGAGGATTGTGCTCAGAAGAATATAGTTGAGATGTTTTCGCAAACAATGCACAATGCAATGTTAGATCGTAAATATGGTGTATTGAAATAATTTGAACAAGGCTTCATGGTAGCATTGGATTATATATATCCATCAACTACTAATGTATAACAGACTTGCCAATCTCGGATCTACATCTCCCCAGTGCTAGGAACGAGCTGCATCACAAGACCCAAGATCCTACGAATATGCCGGGAATCCTTTATTCCAAATCTGATTTCTCATCCTAGGCTCTATTTGTATCTTTAAGCCATGCTTACCTCGGCATGCAGGAAACTTTATAGAGGATGTGATTGCATGCAGTGGGGCTGAAGGTGTCTTGGTTGCTGACAATCACGCCACGGTGATGAGCCCCTGCCCTGCTGAACACCCAATCACACCAAGAAAACCAACCCTGCGAGAATGTAGGTCGGTGAGAAGGATCTTATATGTTTATCCAGTTGTACGGTAAGAAGCCTTCCAGGTCAAAGTAACCCCAATTTTATCGATTACATAGTATTGCTAGTCCACAAAGTCTCTATATATGGTTGCACGATACAGCCAAAGCGAACAACACAGGGTATTCTTAGCGAGAATTATTCCAAGTTGCAGACTTCCACGACGCGACATGCGAAAATATATCTTCAAATATTCATTACCAGTGTTCACTCAGAAAAACTCGCGGCACCATCAAAGGCGCCAACGATGTCTGTCGACAGTATCAACGTCAACGCATCAGAGTTTTACCCATATTTTGTAGACACATTCTATGAGGGACTGATCCAGCCTGAAGTCAGCTATCTGCCTTTGCCAGAAAACCCCACTATTTCCACAATACCCTGGTCATTTGCCTTACTCAAGTTCCTCAACGCCGCTGGAAGTCTCACCGATAACTGTGATCTGGCAGTTTCCTGGTACAAGCAATGCGACTTGGGCTCGCCTGAGGAGGCGAGTTTCGGAAGTGGTAACAACTCTCTCAACATCAATTTCTTGCGAATGGCCGCACCTGGACTTTTCATCAATATGACTGACTCTCAAATACCAATATGGTACGATCTCATGGCCAATGACACGCAGCCAATTCTGGAAGCTGTACTCTCCATCACCATAGTGCCGATCGAATATTATTGTCTTCCCAAGTATATACTCGGTGATATCGACATATCAACAGATGATGGGGACTGCGCTACTAGTCTGCAAACCTGGGCATACCCAGGACTCGAGGCTTACGACGTTTATAAATCTCTGGTGGATACGTTTGAGGGATTACCGGATCAATATCAGAACATATCAATTCAAGCCTTTATGGGTTGGTATGGGAGCCAAAATGCATCGTCGGAAGCGCAAGGAACCCATATATACGTGGAGAAGCAGAAGTGCTTCAGGGCAACCTGCGCGTCTCTCAACTCGTCCGGAAATCCAGATGTTGCTGGTGTCGGGGTAAGTGCTGTTGTGTCTTCACTTCGGAAATGCGAAATACTGACTGTAGCCCAGATGTTTATTTCCTACATCCTTGAAGCATTCATCGCAACTATCGTCGTTTGTCAAACAGGCTACCACAACTGGAAATCCCGAAATAGTATTCGGAGCAACGCAACAGCTAACGTCCCGCAAGGAGGTTTCGTGCGAGTACGAGACACGTTCCTTGAAAATGGAGCTGTATTCCTGCTTTCCTTGTCGGTTGCACTGATTGCCGTTGGCGCTCATGAAACCATCATCTACAACGGGTTAATCACCGAGCTCGCCTGCTATTTTACAGCGAGCGCCGTCCTAGCTGTCGCATCTGTACCGCATTTTGGTGCCAAGGACAATCCAACTCACTGGGTCGTCATACTCGCCTGTTTGTTACTACTGACATTTGCCAGCACCATTTCTGGTCAATACGATGTCCAGGCTATAAGAGATACCGGATTCAACGAAGACGCGGACAGCTACACGTGGGGTGCCGCTTTCGCCAGCATACAGGCGAATGAGAGCTATCTACAGCCTTATCCTATATTGGCATCCTCTTTTTTCGCGGAAGCCAACAATGGGGTTCTGACGTCTCCCAAACCTTTCACAGTCTCGTCCTGCTTGCTGTGGAGTATCTTTTACTCACCACCAAGACCTTACCTCTTCAACTACCTATCCGGTAGTTTTTATATCCAAGAGGTTGTATACCTTGGAGGCATCCTCCTCTTCTTCCTGCTGACCAAGGTCTCACTGCTTCATGCAGTTCTTTTTCATCCGGATTGGATAAAAAAACATGAACGCCTCGGCGTGTTCTGGCTGAGATCAATCTTTTGCTTCTTTGCTTGGACAAATATGATATTGGGGCTCATCTGCCTGGCTGGATGCCGAAGCTTTGAAGACGAGGTCATGGGGACCTATGATACAGAGGCGGCTGTGGGATACGGTCAGGTGTTATCGCTGTTCCTATGGATGCCTGTTTTCATCACTGCATTTCAAGTCGTTGCGAAACCCGCGTCTATCTGTGAGTACCCTTGTAGCATGATGCCTCGATTCTTTGCTGGATACTTACTATTTGCACCAGCGTGTTTCCGAGGGATTTCGCATCTTCCTTTGTGGCACTACCGTCACAAAGGTCAAGCTTATCAGCGTCCGCCCCAAACTGGGATACCACTATCCAATATTCCGCTGCATATGTCTCCGAGTCAGAATACTTCAAATTTGTTGCCTCCTACAGCTACGAATACTCCCTTACTCACGCCTGATCCCTCAGTGGTTCTTCCACCTGCTATAACGGGCTCCGGTACTTTGGCCTCGACACCACCAGATGCCTTTCGACGATTGAACACACGGTAATGAGAAAAAGGAAAAGAAATAAAAAGGGTGAAAGGTAAAAAACATACAACACCAGGTATTCCCCAGTGGTCACCCACCTGAGTAGGTACTAATCCAGCGATTATGGGAAATATCTACCTGGCCAAAAAAAAAAAAAAAAAAAAAAAAAAAAAAAAAAAGGCCATTTTCTCGATAGCCTGTTACACGGTAATGTGTAGTAGCGTGGGCGGCGCCGGGCGGGGCTTCTGCGGTGCAGCCGGTGATGTGATGGGGCAACCGGTGGTGGGACAACCTGCTGCGCGCCATCACAAATAGCTAAGGCCCGCAGATTTATGATATATGCGAAATGTATAGAGATTTTTATTACAATCCTTTCAGCAAGGAGCGTACGTTAGCTTGTCGTAAGTCTACAAGACACGTCCGTAGCCCAGTCTATATCTCATGCATTGACAACCTCCTTCTATTGCGAGAATCCATGTTGCTCGTAAACAGATAAAAGTAGACAGATGGGTATTGCTTGGCCTTCCTTAAACGTCCGAGCTTATTCCACAGAAGTGTACGTCCTGGTACAATAGTGGACCCAACTTAGTTCAATGGTCTTCGTCCTTGCCTAGAGTCATGGAATATCAGTTTTAGTCTTGGTGAGTTGTAATAGTCTGGCCAACAAGCAGGTAACCTACTCGATTGTTTCGCGCATGTTGTGCCTCGAGATCATTCGCAATGTCTAGCAGAAATGATTGAGGGATAATCTCATTTGATGGATGCACTGAGATAAGTGCTTGATTCCCTAAAACGTTTGAGCCAATCAAGCTGGCGAAATCTGCAAAGCGCTGTCATAAACCGGTACGTACGCATGGACCTGCGCTGTCTAAAGCGCTTGAAAAAGTGTATAGCAATTCGACTGAGAGGAAACACAGTGATTACCAAAGCAACCAGTCCTACGATCGTCGGGTCTGAGAGTGGCATGGTTCCGATAACCTCGTTGCTGCTCCACGCTAGATGAGCAAACGACTTCGGAGTGTCGGAAATTTGAAGATATTAAGTCGATTTTGGTGGATTAAGGAAGAAAAACGGGAGGATGCCATGCTGATGATTCTTTGATATAGCCACGATGATAAATATGAAATCAACACGATCGCTCTTAGATTTTGGCATAGATTTTGGCATAGATTTTGGCATAGATTTTGGCATAGATTTTGGCACAGATTTTGGCACAGATTCTGGCAAGATTGTCACGCAGCCTTCGGTCAGGTTCTGAAAAGATTTTGGAAAGATTTTGGAAAGACTGGTGAGGATCTGGTGGACAGATTTTGGCAATCAGGCTGGGCCAACCAGTAGCTATACTCCTAGGCCATGTAGGGCGGCGTGGCGCCGACCTTTCCTTTCCGTACTGGATTCATTTCAACTGACGTCGCACTGCCTTACCTGAAAACTTGGTCGGGCACGGAAAAAATAAACCGCAGTTGTAATGAGACATGCCGAAATAGATGTGCCCTTTGCATACAAGGGGCAGTCTTCTTGCTCGGGACATGTGTCTTGTTGCACCGACGAGAGACAGCCTGCGTATATCATTGGTTTGCCGGGAGGTTGAGCATGCATGTGGCGCTATCTTCCGAAACGCATTCATAGGCCACAATGAGGTGTGCAATGCAACGGCTTCGCCAAATGCTAGGATTTTCAGATTCTGGACAAGCCCATGTCAGAAAATGGCAACACCACTTTCTCGGCTTGCTTACCCCGCATACACAGGCAGACTTGGGGCAGCCTTGCGTGTCAAGGAGTAGGAATCTAGAGGTGAAGTCTAACCTCAAGTATTTGTACTTCTACTTTACATTTTCTGTTTCTGCTTCACACCATATTATTTACTCTACCAAGTGACGTGCGGTTCAGCATATTCCGAATATGGCTTCAGACTCTCTTTGGCGGCAGTATGCTGCGCTATTTCGTCGCCTATACATTGATGAAAACAAGAGGCTCAAAGACGTTAAAATAGAAAGCTGAGGGAATTCATGGTTTTCCCGAGACCAGGCATGCCATCAAATCTTGAAGCATCATGTCGGTGGTTCGCTAACAGACACAGCATCTCAACATATGAGACAAGATTACGCGATCTGCTAGGATTGAGAAAGAACCTGACTCCCGAAGGATGGGTGGCAATTGGCCAGCGCATTCAGGCCAGGAAAAATGTGCCTTGGGAGGTGTATGTTAACGGCAAGAGGGTTTCGAAGCAGAAAGTCACGAAGGAGATTGGTAGATACATGAAACGTCGCTCGTATCCTGGTAAATATATCGTCATCCTCTGAACAGTACCTCAAAGGCTAATGTCATTCGCTTGTACAGAAAACCTACCCATACCGCCCGGTGCAGAAATCAGATGGTTGACAACGTCGCCTCGGTCAATAGGTCTGCCAATTCGAGGTCTGATCCAAGATCAAGGAGAGGAAAACGCGCCATCCTGGCGGGTCTTGGACGATCTAAGGGATGGAAGCCTTGACCTGGTTGATCTTCGATCAACGAAGTTGCCCGGTAGCCCAAGCAATATTCTCGTTGAAGCTCAGGTCTCCGGTTACAACAAACCCGCAATCACCAGTCAAGCTCTTAATATAATAACCGCAAGCGAAAAAGTCAATTCGGGCGGTGCAGCAATACTCGGCCATGACCTATCAGATTTGTGGGAGCCTATCCTGGATGGGACCCCATTTGCCTCCCCTCGCTGCAACCTGGAGAACTTTTGTAAGTTCATGTGTCAAGATGGTGAGCGTTGGCTGAGATCTAATCTCTTGCTTCTAGTTCACAACCCCACTGCCCTAGTCACTCATGCCAGCGGACTAGGCTTCTTACATGGCCCATACGATCTGAATATCCATGCACATCCAATAGTTGATGATTCATTCTTTGGTACAGAGACCTCGAACCATGGTCATCCAGCTGGTCTCATGGACTCCGTTAGCGGGCTACCAAACGCTGGCACGTTGTCCGCGAATTTTGATCTTTCTCATATCTTCGCTTTCATGGTGCATCACTTGTCGAATCAATTCGAAGGACGCGACAAAACAAGAGAAATGATGTTATTCCTCATGGAGCAAGCTCCCCAGAATCTTGTACGACAATTTCTTCGACTGGGATCTCTTGCTGTCAAGGCGTTGTGGATGCTCTTGGCAGATTGGTCGTTTGAACTCAACAAGAAGCAGTTCTTCGAACAAGTTATGCAAGTGTCGCTGCGCTGTGAGGAGTGGGTGAATCTTCATGGGGCACGCTGTCTTATTCTTGCAGCCTACTTTGGATGCCCTGAGATTGCCAGCACCATCATTTCATATGGCGTATCGCCTAACGAGGTCTCTTACTTCAAATACCCAACCACCACGTTCCAAACTCCAGACTTCTCAAAGTTGGGAGCTTTCGAATGGCGCAGACATATGAATTTGAACTTGCATGATTCAGACATCGATGATGTAGCAACTTTCCCCCTTATTGAAGCTGCGGCAAGAGGCAACCGAGAGATTCTTGTGCTCCTGAAGGATGACGGAGTCAATTCCCAACTCCGCTCGGGTGGCTTGACAGCGGCTGGCCATGCTGTCTTCGCTCATAAACGTGGAGCGATAGATACCGATGAACTATTGTGCACTCTTTCACTGCTATTAGACATCGGGGAGGAGATAGACGCGCCACTGTGGCAGAGAGATACGGATGCTCATACCATTGATTATGAGCTTCGAGCTCCTGTTGCTTGGTCAGAGGAGACTCTCCTTGATGCCGTTTACCTCAGATGTGGGAACAGCTCCTTGTTCCAAGAGATGAAGGCGCGAAGCCAAGCCCCGCATGGCGTTCTCACCGTAACAGGCATCCTTCTATCTGCCATGGATGGACATGAGGCCCTGCACCATTATATGGCTGCTGCTCGTTATCCCGCTGGCCTTCCTCGAAAGCGTATTGAGGAAGTTGCCCTCGTCAGAAGCCTATTACGGCCAAGAGCCTTCGATTCAATGATCAAAAATGGTTTCACTATGGAATTTACAACTTTACTAGATAGGGACAACATAGGAGCTGATGGTTGTGACGGCCTGCCTGGCGAATTCGACGTCTACGATTCTGATTTCTTACTCAGGAATCTACCGAAATTCTTAGGATCCGTCTCACAGTACATCATCGATTGGCTCACCGAAGACCGACTTCACTTTCACATTGGCGAAATAGATGCCTCGGTGATGGAGATTCTCATGCGGAACCTCAAACCAGATCAACTGAGGATCCTTGGTCCTACATTGCTCGAGATATCCGTGGAGTGGGGTGTCACCGAAGCAGTAGAGTTGTGTCTAGAAGCTGGAGTAAGTCTCGAAAAGATTGATCTTTTGCGAGTCCGCAACAATGATGGCTGGTCTGATACGGAAATTCTTGATCTTCTGTATAAGCATGGCGCCCGACCTTCTCTTTCTCCGGAAGACTTGGAGAGCCGAGATTTTCTGGAGTACCGCAGACCAAAGCATCTTCAATGGTTGATAACCCATGGGCTTGACATCAATGGGATGTCAGTCTACGATCTCGTCATGGGTTGTCTTGGAGGAGTACGCAATATGGAAGAAATATATCGTCTCGGACAGTGGCTCAGTGATCATGGATGTCCAATTTATGCACAACCGTCCCGGACTCTCGGGTTCCAACAGAGCGGTACAGATCAGAATGACCCCTGTCTAGCACTTCTGGTGTGTCTTGGGTGCAGTATCGACCTCATCTTACAGCTCCTCGATCAAGGTGTTGATGTCAATCCCCAACAAGCCGCCACACAGTCTCTGGACAAGACATGTGACTTCAAAAAGCAACAAAAACCCTCTGATTGGAAGTCTGAATCACCACTCATAACCGCTGTTTGGAAAAACAACATACCCATGGTGGAGGCACTGCTTGATCACGGAGCTGAAATCAATGGTTACAATGAGTTCGGGTACACTGCACTAGACATTGCTGTGGGGGTCTACGTGCAAGTATCCAACGCCAATGATAAGACGATACGGAAACAACTCATCGTGACTTTGCTGGAGAGAGGCGCCAATCCCGATAACGAACCCCGGAGTATACATCATAGGACTGCGTCTCCATCCCTCGTTCTTGCAGTGGAGAGCTCTAGTCCAGACCTGCAGTTGATTCAATTGCTCCTTGAGATGGGCGCCTCGCTTAAATGGGACGACAATTCACTACTCCGATATATGTTATCGTCTTCGTTGATCGATCTACGGCTTAAACCGGAACTGTTCAAGCTACTACTCGCAAGTGGTGCAAGATACAATAGTTCCGAAGAACTTGTTTGCGCTTGCGCAGCGGGAGATATTGGGCTTATCCAATTTCATCTCGAGAATGGTGCAAATCCAAATGCTGAAATTAGAGGACACAGCGTTGAAAAGTATTTGAGAGGTTTGGATAGAGCACAAGGGCGACCGTACCGAGGGACGATCAGGCCTTTCCGTCCTTTGACAGAGATCGCGATAATTGGGAATGTGCCCCTGGCACAGGTACTATTGGCAGCAGGCGCAACTTTAACAGGTGAGGATAACTCGTTATTTGAAGCGGCTCATCGAGGACGACTGGATATGGTTTCGTTGCTCCTGCCTCTCGAAAAGCGTCTCGAGCAAGTAACAACTGCTCTGATACGCACTGAGAAAGAAAGGTTCTTTTCCATCGTTGAGCTTTTGAGACAAGCCAAAGCAAACTTGGAAGCATGATTCCCTCATTGCGGGCATTCACCACGCCTGCATCCTAGAAGATATAGTCAGCATTCATTTTTACTAGAATTCCGGGTTATCAGCTATAACGGCTTCAGAGAATTCATTATTGGGGGTCAGCTAGTTGCCATCAAGCGAGGCTACGCACGCAATTGTAGCATAATAAACGCTGAGAATTGTTACGAATATACAAACACGTACCCTTGCAGGAAAGATAACGGGAAAAGGAAAGTCACGAAAGCGTAGGAACCAGACTTGTTACTGCGCCTCAAAGCCGTTGGAACTAATGATTGGGCCAAAATTGGAACCGTATTGCTAAAACTTTGGAACGCGATAAAACAGTCATGGTCTTTGTGTGTCAAAACCGCTAATATTGAGCGATTTGTATTGGCGACACAGGGATTTATTGCGTTCAGTTGGGGAGGGAACGATCAGAGTCGTTATCGTCACAACTCAGGTACATAAATAGTTGTGGAATAACGGGGATGGTTGGTTATTTCAAGCTTTTAGTTTAGTATCGTTCTCGTCATGGTGAAATCAACGATGTTGTCGTAATCCTACGTAAAGTTGCGCAAAAAATATCAAATTGATTGCCAGGCCGAGAGGGAAAAAAAACATACAACACCAGGTATTCCCCAGTGGTCACCCACCTGAGTACTAATCCAGCGGTTACTAGTTTATCTAGGGCAGAGCGGACGGGATGCCGAGTTCTCTAGTACCTATGGTCGTATGTGATAGAATATTGGTGGGAGACGAGCTATATTGTTGTTTTCGTAGCATTGTTTCCATGCCTTGGATAGGGAATCTTCTCTCGCCTCTATTCTCGGTGGTACGTACACATCTTTCACATGTTGGTGGATAGGTAGGCATAACTTTTTCTTTGATGCTTCTTTATATACAGCTTTATTCTAGCATATATACCGGCAGCGGTGCGGGTTCCTGTAACCTAGACATGCTATTCTGATGGCAGATCTGTGTGCCGCCATGATATACATCCAAAATCTAATGCATATGCGTCGATGATAAAAAATCAGATTCGTATTCGGCAAATGACCCCCTCAGCTTCCTGGTAAATAGTCCCCGTCTGTGTGGCCATAATCATTCGTCCATCATGAAACACCTACTCAACCAAACGCCAGTACTCCCATTCCCAGGCCAAGATTCATCCAATGTTCGTGCTTGGCATGGCGATTTCAATTCCAAGGTTTGTAACCCTCGTTTTTCTGCTTTTGACGAGTATTCCAGCCCAGTTTACCACTGATGCTGTTAATCCAGTCCTCACTGCGCCGTCCTTGAGGCATTACCGAAGCAAATGGGAACCGGCTAGCAGAAATGGTGACATAGTCACCTGGGCGCATCTCGACGCGCTCTCTGCCATCGAAACTTGCCCATGAGCTGGTTCTGGCATTGTAAGGTACACCAATGCGCAGGACCATCGTATCTGGCAGAATGATGGGGCGGAACGACAGAGTATGGGCGCATATCGACGTCAACAACATGACAGGGTTATCAGGATGGCAGAGGGAACCTCCAGCCGCAAGATTATACGCCGTTGAGCCCGTCGGTGTTGATACGCAAAGTCCATCAGCCATGACTGATGTGAAATGCTCGTCGTCCCCAAAGATCTCCGTGTATGACAGGGTCGGATTCGGGCCTCGGTCCACCACGATCTCGTTGAGTATCTCAAAGGTTCCATCAGGACGGTGAGTGTGCTCGTCGTCCTTTTCCTCGCCGATTAGCTCTTCGACCAGGTCTCTTCTGCTTTGTGCCTCGTCTTCATCCTCTGGACCGTTTACGAGAGGCCTTTGCCGCTTCTGGCTTCGCATTATAGTTCCCTCGAAGCGTAGTCGCAAACTGACGGTGACACCGTCCTTGAAAGCCGTGGACAGAATGTTCTCGTAGTCGCTGAAATCGAACTTTGTCAAGAAGCCTAAACTCCCAAGCGCAAAACTGAGGACTGGCGGCACTATGCGTTGGAACAACCAACTCGCATAGAGAACAGTACCATCACCACCCAGACTAATAACGAAATCGAAAGTGTGGGGTCTAGTCCTACACATCTTCTCGTTCCAGTATCGCAACCTCTTGCCCAGCACATCTGTGGGGGTATCGGACTCCATGTCGCCAGCTTCAATGTACTCACGTCGCAACTCCTCGATCAGTCCAGGAGCATCGAACTTCTTGTGCTCTTTCAAAGTGTCTTCAATGTAGACGGTGTATCGTACATCTCGGTGGTGGCTTAGAAGCCACTTTGTGATCTCTCGCGTCTTTGGGATCAACTCAGCATCAAAGACCTTGGTCAAGATGAATATTGTCTTGGCTTTGAACCGCAGGCGCACACTGCCCAACCGTCTGCTGAGCTCGCGGACGCCCCAGGCCATCTCACTCAACTGCTTCTTTGTGAGCAGTCTGCTGTGCAACTCGCCATGATCTTCACTGTTGAGGTCCAACTCGGACTTTGACCTGTCGATGGACGTCTTCCATGATTGCTCGTCGAGTTGGCCAGCATCGGTGCTCTCAGCGCTATCCGGCTCTATTTTTGAAGCCCGCCGTTCGTCTTTGCCTTTGGGGTCAATCACTGTCGTGAGGTTTCCATTCGCCTCTGGCCGGACATCTCGGTGTTGTGCCTTTCTGTGGCTCTCCAGTATTTGGTGCACCAGGCATTGCGTTTTCTTGGATTGTTTGCTCAATTGCGGCATTATCGACTCCTCGCTCACCAACGAGCTCTTGCGACGGTACGGGTTGGTCGGATCAAAAGACACCTTTGAGGGTAAAAGTTAACGAGGACGTTCTTTGGTTGTGGAAAAGGGAGTTCCATCTGGAATCGCACCTCAACCGGTCTCGCATCCTCATCGCTGGCACTTGAAAGATGGTCGTGATCGTCGTATGCGCCGTGTTGCACTGACGGCTCTGCCTGGTCGAAATGCGCATGCTTGACGCCGTCGCTTCCGTCCTGCGCCAGGCCAGCGTCAGAAAGCTTCGCCATGATCAAGTCGCAAGTGACGCGCTTTTGCTCATCAATGGAAGTAGAAGACGAGCCTCGCGGAAAGGGTGGTGTGCGATATGACAAGGATAAGAATAAGTTGCGATATTAATGCTCTACTGTGGGATTTGTCAACGATGATGTCGAGAATCGAGATTCAAAACTCCGAGTCGATATGCTATGGTGGGGCTAAAAACAGCTACCCCTCGGTGGCAGGCAAGCAGGTGGCTCTGTCAGCAAGCCTGAACAAGGGGACCTGGCGGAAATGATCCGCTAACCGTCGATCCCCAGCGTGCCTAGGTACGTACCCACAGGCACTAGTATGATGAACCGCTCGGCCTGTAGGTGCCGTGAGCTTGAGCTTGACTTTTGAAGCTTGAGAGCAAGTTTATGAGTACAAACGGGTTCGGGGATTCCCCAAATCAATTGGATGGACAGATCAGTCTATTGTCTCCCGATACGAATCGCCAAGCCTTTATGAACTCACCTGGAACCGGGGTTATATTGTTTTCCCAATCACGAATGGCATTGTTGGGGATGGGAAGGAAGCTATCCAAATTGGCCCAATAGAAAAGAAGCCACTTTACGAAGAGAGCGGGTACAGTCGTTAAGGCTGACGACCACCTACACCTAATCAGTAGATGCGCAGCACCAGACGCACTGCACAGCACCGGCACTCCTAAAGCATGTGAAGGAACACCACTGATCTGTTGAGCTGCTGCCCGTCTGCGAATCTCAACGCGGCGACACATTCTCTTTCCTCCCACGACCAAATGGACCCTCTGCCGCCGTGATCCGATCATTCGTTCGTCCGCCTTTCAATGCGACTCCAGTCAGTAACATCGACGCACCTCTTTGTACTGACCGCGAGTCCCGCCGATCCATGTCCCCAACCTGGTCTCCGACATGTCTGAGCACTTGAGCTCTGCGACGGCGCAACCACAAGACGCTGCGACCCAGCTGCGTAACGAGCGAGACGCCCTGAGACTTCTCTCGAGGTCACCACACCCTTACCACCACCAGAAGTCAGAGCTTCTCGAGCCCTCGGGCATCATCTCCAGCTCCACCACGGCGCGATCGGCGCTCCAGCCAGATCAAGATGGTTACCACATTCGAAGTCGCACATCCTATCCCGCCGCCTCCCGCGACACGACCCCGACGAGCGACAGCGGCACCGAAGCCGACGATGAACACTTTCTAAAAGGCCTTCCGGCTCCGAGGACAAAATTGCACAAGGGCCTCCGTGGGCGCAACGAACTCTTGTCGGGAACTTCATCCCCCTTCCCTTCCCCGGCATATCTGGAAGACGAGACTCGGCGGACCTCGTACATAACATCTGGTTTAAAGCAGGATTCCAAACCGGACAAAGAGCGACAAATCAAGGCCGAGTCTTCCAAACGTAACAAGGTCATTATCCGACGGATAACAGAAGTCCTGCTGCTTGGTTCGCTAGGTGTTGTAGTGTATACAAATAGTCAAGTTCGGCCAGTGGTATACAAATGGCGTCTAGGTAAGTAATTCGTACAGTTCAATTGCGTGTTGCGCCTCTTATACCTCTATAGAACTCGCTTCCACCCTGGGCATCACCGGCGCTCTTGCGACCTTGTATCCATTGAGACTAGCATTTTGGGGATATCAGCACCGGAGTCCATCCCGGACGATACCTTTGCAGGTTCCCGTCACATTTGACCCGGCGTCCCTCCTCTATCCGGTCGCAGTCACACTTCTTGTTTCATCACTCATTTCTGTCGACAATGAAGCTGTTCTACTTCCTAACGCTGTTCTGGCACTTTGTGCCCTCCCTCCCTCCCTTTTTCCAAAGTTATCAGGAGACGAGATTGGAGGGACTTTCCAGTGGTTGGTGTCTTGTGTACCGCTATTTATCTCTGCAACAAGCCATCAACAGCCAGGCTCAACGGCTACTAAGCTTCCTCAGGCCATAGTATCGCCGGAGAACATTGTGCTCTTGTATCCACTACATCGAGCTCTATGCATTACTCTGCAGTCTTTGACGACTACGAGTCTTCTTACTGCAGAGTTGCAGCTTCTTTCAGTGGCACTCATAAACGTGCTGCTACTATCCAGGTCCCCCCAGGCCACAATCATTAAAGCAATGTTGTGGGTAGGCGGACTCGATATTCTGGTGTTGTGTACCCGTGTCATCCTATGGGGCATAGCATTGGCTCGCGTGCCCAAGTGGCGCTTCAGGCGGGAGGAAATCCCTACAAAACGTTCAGGCTCCGTCTTTTCAAAGATGATGCCGTGGAAACGGGTTCGCCACGATTTATTTCATGCGCCAATGGAGTGTTCTTCTTGTAGCTCCTGCGAGGCCGTGGATGATGCCGAGGATTCCGATGGCATGCAAGGATTATCGCGCGTGAAAACCGCGAATCTGGACGGCACTGATCGTGGCATCGAAGGTGCATTGTCAGGCTCCGAGCAGAACGGAGCAGGAGTACGATTCGACGCCGCAGATGCGAAACAGCTTGGACACCAAAGAAGACATACTCTACCCCATATCAGCAAGCCCTTGAAAAGATCCCACACACATACGCCGTCTGGAAGGAGGAAAAGAGCGGCGTCTTCATCAGTGAGGGCGTTTTTTGCCTTGACGCAGGCGCAAGCCACCACAAGGAAGTGGTTATATGCTCTTTACGTGTACATTTGTGTCGTGGCGACAGTATTCATCCCTAACGGATTCATCGGCGTCAAAGATTTCGTGCAAGAACATGCACTCCAAGGCTTTGAGCCAGTGGGGTGGGCTTTGGGCTACCTATTTGGGGATCTTCCTTGGTTCAGATGGCAAGTGGTTAGCCACAACCTCGAGCGATGGATTTGTATACCGCCACGCACAGTTCAGGGCGAGGAGCAAGATTCCGGCTGGGTACAGTTTCTTCGACATGGCATATTTGGAGAAGCAAATACCCGGCTGCTCCTCAGTGCGTATTATGTTGCGGTCCTTGCTGCTGGGCTCATGGTTGTCTTTCAGCTGTCCCCAAAGTATGAGGTAGACACGCGCCGAAAGGTCTTCCATTTCATGATGGTGGCCATGTTTGCCCCGTCAATTTACATCGACCCTACGTTTGTGGCACTGGCACTGTCGATTATTCTGGCAGTATTTCTTCTGCTCGATTTGTTACGAGCCAGTCAACTTCCACCTCTCTCCAAACCTCTTGCATCCTTCCTCGCCCCCTACGTGGACGGTCGAGATCTCAGAGGTCCTGTCGTCGTATCGCACATATTCCTCCTGATCGGCTGTGCGATCCCGCTCTGGCTGTCGTTGGGTGCCCTTCCCCGATCAGGCACGGGATACATGACGGGTTGGGAGCTGCCGACTCGCGATGTCAGCATGGTTGCAGGTGTGATATGCGTCGGGCTGGGTGACGCGGCAGCATCACTCATCGGACGGCGGTACGGACACCGCAAATGGATCTGGGGTGGTGGTAAGAGTCTCGAGGGGAGCGTTGCGTTCGCCGTGGCCGTCTTCCTCGGTCTCATGGCAGCATACACTTGGCTCAGGGTGGGCGGATGGTCGCCGAGCATCCCTCACGATTCTATACCAGTGACGATGGGCAAGACGAGCGTCTGTGCCAGCGCGGCCAGTCTGACGGAGGCTGTTCTGACTGGAGGCAATGACAATGTCATTGTGCCAGTGATTCTGTGGACTTGTGCGAAGGGACTTGGCATATAGATGATTAGACGATCACGGTCCGGCGTTCAAGGTGGATGCATATTCCCCACATGTAATGGGAAGGTCATTGGAACTGGAACGGAAAACCCCCAATTTCGTGTTTATAGATTCAGGACATTTCTGCAGCAAGATGACTGCGGCGGTGCCTGTACCACCTTCGACAATAGAGATCCCAAAAATCACAATTGGTATCACCAGATATAATCAATTTCATAACGACGCGTCATGAGAGAAATGAGCCAGCTTGCGAAAAAGGACGTCTGCCTGGAGATAACCGGGGATAGCTTCACCGTTATACTATGTACTATGTAAAAGGCGGCTTTTAGGAAATACTGAGCCACCACCAAACGACGATATAATTTCGGTTCAGGGGAGGCAGGGAACTTTACGGGATCGTCCCGTAGAACGTTAAAACGGCTGCCTGATTTTTATGTTCAGGCCACATGTGCCATGCAGCATTCCGTACTCCGAGGCTGAGTTGATGAGATGTGGAAATCTTGGCAACTGTCATATGTACTTTTATTACAAGCGCGAGCGAATTCGGCTCTCGGCGACTTTACAAAAAGTCTCCTTTTTTTGTGAACTTCGGGTCTCGGAAGCTTCACAAAGCTAGCCAAAATAATCCCATGCGCCTCGGCCGGCTTTGGGCACGGTTTGCATAAAATTGATTACAAAGATGATTTGGTTCCGGTTGGAAAAGAGATCTGCACATAATCGCTTGCGTTTTGGTTAGCTGGTCGGGGAATTTTTTGTCGATGCCGCGAACATGGAAGTGTGCATGTGGTTATATTAGCTAAGCGGGCTTTTTGGAGCGAGGCTTGGATGTGTGAGTAGGGATACACAAAGCTGATTTGTATCATGATATGTTTGTTGATTTTGTTTTCGTGGGAGGAAGCGTAAGGCTTATTTTTGTTCGCTTGAGCCTCACCGCCCCAGTATCACCACAGTCTTTCGTTACGATCAAAAAGAATCTTCAACGTTCTGCTCTGCCCGGAACCTTTACGTAGTTGTTATTCGCTTCCGGCCAGCTCCCGCACGCTTTGAGGTGATCAGATTGGGGGCCGGGGACAAAGAAAGGGCTGGCCTGGCCTGTTACCAGCAGTTCGGGTCCTGTCCGGAGGCCCCGGTCAAGGATGACCCGTCTGTATAAAGAGGTTGCAGGCCCCCATGCTTATGGTTCAGGATTTCCAGATACAATGCTTACGACTTCTCTCGTGATTATATCACATCATCGTTGCGCGGGTAACGTGCAATTGGGACTGCCTCCTGATATAGCATGAATGCTAGGCACTTGGCCAAGGCGCCGGCCGGCCGGAAGGTTTACTGGGTATGATTGATTGTTTTTGTTCCGGATGTCGAGGTGGCCCAGGAGGACCGTGTCACTCCGCGGAATGGGGAATCGTGAACGCTGCCGACACTATGATATATGATCGTGGTAAGTAAGCACGCGGCTCTCGGGTCCTGGTGAGATCGATTAGATATGAGGCGGACTGGTATAAACCATAATCACGCCTCGAGGCCCATGCGGACTGCCTAACCTAGATCCATACCTACACTGATATATGAAGTGCACGAGAGCTCTTCTGTGATGTAGCAAGACATTTCAGGTAAGCTGAGCAGATGACTTGTGTGATGAAGCCACACATCGTGCCAAATGCGGGTAATGGTGTAATCACTGTGGCTTTGCGTTGGTCATAAGCATCCAGCCGCAATTTGCGCCGAGTCACTTTCTCATATACGACGAGCACATTTCAAGTGTCAAAGGGATGCCGCCATCAGATAAATCATCCTCGTTTGGGGGTCTACTTTAGGTAGTGTAACTCGATACAAACCTGGGATCCCCCGGGGATGGATTGTCATACAGCAGCATAATAGGCGGGGTGATAGGTCCGGTCAGGCGACACTTTCAGCAATTGGCATACCTAGTTCCACCGCAGCTAGGGCTAGCACAACGGTAAGTAATAAGCAAGGAAGAAGGCCAGACAGTTGAGGACAGAAAAGATCTTCCACCGCTCTACCGAACTGCTGCATGGATTTCGTCACTTTCAAGCGTGCTTAGCTAGCTAATATGCTGCCCGGATGACACATTGCCGTATCGTACGGTATTATATCGAAATGACTATCACTTGCCTACGGGGCTGTTTCTTTCGCGGCGCTGTTGCCAATCCATACATAACAACGTTGTATTAATTAGTTCGGCTGCTCGGAAAATGCTTTGGCCAAGTCTCAGGCTCCCTCTGGTTTCAGTACTTCTCTTTTGGCAGTTCGGTCGCAGTGTAAATACAAACCTAGGAGCGTGGTAGCAAGAAAGGAGGTGACTGCCCACTCTACTCTATGATCCAGAACATTCTCCGCCGAGTAGTACTCTGTAGTCTGTGAATTGTGACAGCGGAATGAAGATCTCTCGGATCCGATTAGATCACAAATTTCCCGGGATAAGTATGTACGCATGCACAGAAGGTACGATTATGCTGACTCGGGAAGTCTCCGAGCCGGCGCAACGAGAAGCCGTCGCAAGGGAGATCAGCTGCAAAATGAATCACACCACTCGGCAGCAGCCGGCAATGTGCTCCATGGCCCCAGTTGCGGGTTGCGGGTTGCCCATGTCAATCCCATCCCGTACGTCGGTACGTACACGAATACGTCGGTCGGGCTGAGTCAAATTGTCGAAACGGGCTTTCCAGAAGTGCGGGATCACGCTTGTGCGCAGTGGTCGAACTTGATGATGACATATCGGGGTTTCCCCCAGCCCAATGGAATCATCGAGGACCCCAAGGCATTTCTTATCCCAACCTGTCCAAAGTCGGTCTGCTCGCATCGCTCGCTCATTGCCTCGCATCAGATGAACGTCCGCGCACATAATCCGTACATACATACCACGTACTACACACGTTTACAAATTGCATGCCTAACGCTTTCCACTCCTACCTTCAGCTCTCTGCGTTTAATTCTGACGACAGCGATCCTAACATAAGCAGAGCGAAAACAACAACTTGTTCTTATTTTTGCCTGGGCTTATTGACCATCACCAGCTTCTACTTGAGCGCACGTTCCTGCTGGTAGTTGATTCGTGTTCTTATTTAGTCTGAGCACCTACCTTACCTGCTGTACCGTGCTTGCCGGCAGTTTCTAGGCATTTGGCCGCCTACCAGACCTTATCCCCGTCTTCTCCAGAGGGGGGTACCTTACCTACAGGCCACAGGCTACCTACAGAATAGCGGGCGGGTTGGCGCGGATTGACGTCTGGTCCCCTTCTTATCCACGGCGGGCGCCCCTCCAGCTTGTGCACGATAAGCATACCTGCTACTGGACTGGACATTCCTTTTGCGACCAGGATTTTCCGCGGCCTCCACGGACGGAACCTTGGACGACTCCGTATATTTCAATTCTGTGAGAGGACACAAGACCGACTATCTGCGTTTTCCCTCTTTGACCGTGCCCAAAATTTCCCATTGGGCATCTGACGTTGCCTCTGTGCTTCCCGGATATTGTTTGCGCTCAGTGCCTACGGTTTGGTTTGCCGCGGTTTTTCGCATTCCCAGGTCTAGGCCAACGACGACGACGAATCCCGCCCCTCTGGTCCTTCAGGGTCCCGCGCGCACCTAGGCGCCGGCGGAGAGCGCTCCGGAATTTCCATCAACCCTCTGTGTCGCTCGCCTCTGTATGAGAAGGGCAAGGTGAAGAAAAAAATGTCGTCTACGACGCCCACGGGCTCGGGGCGGACTCCGCGAGTTCTGTAAGCTCTGCATTCCCCTTCGGACCGCCAGCAAGTTCTTACACTTACTGACATGCTGCAACAAGCGCCTGCGTGCTATGCCAGCACCGTAAAATCAAGTGTGACCGTCATAGCCCTTGTTCCAACTGCATCAAGGTGAGCGGCGACTGAAGATTGAGAATTTTTGAATTCTTCACGGAAACTCGGACATGCTAATTTGTAAGCGCACAGGCTGGTGTAACCTGTACACCCAGCACTCCCGCACCCGCCAGGAAGAGGCGGAGGCCCAACCAGGATCTGCAGCAGCGCCTGGCGCGATGCGAGGAGCTTCTTCAGGAGTATGCAACGGCCAAGCCGCCCAGCGCTGAGACTGGAGCGGCAAATCCGGGAGAGCCTTGGAAGTCGCTTGGGAAGCTGGTAAAAGATGATAGCGGCGTACGCTTCATGGACAGCTTCTTGTGGGCGACCGTCCACGATGAGGTACGCTATCGCATGCCCTTTTCATGAATCTTCGGCGTCTCTAGGTATTATACGGGCTGCTACCACCTGCCGTGGTCTCATATTCGACCACTACGATCTGGAGGCGAAAACATTGCTGATACACTTCTCAGGTTCGGGCAATGCGTGAAATAGTTGACCAAGACGAGAAGGAGGAAGAGAGCTCGAGCACGACACCTGCAGACGGGCTCACTCCGGACCACCATGCTGGTCTCCTGTTCTCCAGCGACTCGGACTCCAATTTGGACGAGCTGCATCCTAACCCAGCTCATGTCTTCCGTCTCTGGCAAACCTTTCTTGAAAGGGTGAACCCTCTGACCAAAGTCATACACGTGCCCACAGTGCAGCCGCTGGTCGTTGAGGCTGCCACCAACCAAGCCGGCTTGCCCAAGAATGTAGAGTCCCTGCTCTTCTCGATATACACTCTTGCCGTCGTTTCCATGACGGACACTGAATGTATCGGCGTCCTTGGCCTGTCGAAAGACGATGCGTTGGCGCGATTTTCCAAGGGCGCGCGAGTGTCGTTTATGCGCATTGGCATCTTGCACAAGTATGATTTTCTTGTTCTGCAAGCGCTTGTTCTGTACCAGGTATGCCTGCTGTGATTCTGCTTTTTTGTGACGAGGACTCACATGATTCACTAGCTTTCCCTCATGGGCCGGTATGACCGCCACGCAACGTGGATTCTCAATGGAGTCATCATTCGGATAGCCCAAAAGCTGGGCCTGCATCGCGATGGAGAGCTTCTTGGATTGTCTCCATTTGATACCGAAATGCGACGTCGAGTGTGGTGGCAAATAATACTGCTCGACGCCATATACGCCATGCTGTCGGGCTTTGGTCAATCCATGCTGCCACGCCAATGGGACACCAAGGAGCCAATGAATGTCAACGATGCCGACTTGTTCCCGGCCATGACCAAGATCGAGTCCAAGGACGGGCCTACAGACATGGTACACTGTCTCATCAGTTATCAAATTGCCAAATTGCTCTCCGACACACCCGGACTCGAAAACATTATACTTCAAAACGAACTCGCAACGCCAAAGGGACCGGCCACTGCTGAACTCGAGGCAGCTCAGACACGCATCAACGAACTGGGTGAAACAATTCAAGAGATATTAACAAAGTACGGTGATCCGAGCATGGGCCCTGTTCACGATCTGGCGGCTTGGCAGGGCCGCATGATTATGAAGAAGTTGAATGAAGTCATTCGCCCACCCCGGGAGGAACCAGAATGGGGAACCGAAATCCTTACGGCGAAAGACAATCTATTCAAACTTGCCGTAACAGGCGCAGAGTCCTCTCTAGAGACGTATCGGCATCTAGAGAAAGGTGGTGTTTTTACATGGTTCGGTAAGTTATACAGCAATGGTCAGCATAGCACTCTGAAGAAGATACTAATCCGGGCATAGTAAAAACACACTTTCAAATTGAAGTGTTTCAGTTCATGGTGGGACAGTTGTGTTCACATACAAGCGGCCAGCTGGTAGACCGGGCTTGGAAGGTGGTCGAGGAGGTGTATCGATTCCATCCCGAGTTCTACAAGTTGTCGGTCAAGCCTCACGCCTCGCTGGCTGTCATTGCCATCAAAGCATGGAGCAAACGCGAAGAAGCCGTGTGCTTGGCCACTGGCGCCGTGCCAGAGACGCCTTGGTTCATTGGCCGGCTTCGGGAGCTTCTTGGCCCTGGCTACGAACCCACCGACAGCGGCAGCGACATCAAGCTGTCGCCGTCGACGCCCGCAGTCAGTATTGCCGGAACGGCAGCTAGCACTGATATGCCATGGGATCAGATGCTGGGTTTCGTCGACACATCGTCGATCAACTGGGACATGTTTGGCAATAATGGTACTCCCATGGTCAACTATGGCGGGTACGGCGCTGGCATGGGTCCCTACCAGACGATGAACGGCTGGCTGTAAAAGTATTGGAATGATGCACGAATCTGGTTTGCGGGCGTTCTCGTAGAGGTCGGCTCTAATGTGGTCATTTGAAGACGGAAATCTCCATACCTAGCCAAGGCACGATCTGTCGATAGCTGCTGTATTCTATACAAGACTATACGAATGTGTTGAGTTGATGCATCGTGAATTGGGAAGAAAGGTCATGTCAGGTTTTACCTACACATGTGAACGAAGGAAATCTTGGTCATCAAGATCCCTGCTTTGAGATCAAGATTGATAAAGATTTTTCTTGGGCGGGAGGCTATAATATCCGCTTTGCACTCGGTCTCCATCACAAGTCTGAAGTCCAGCTCTGGCCAATTGGTCGGGGAATAGCAGGACCCGAACTGAGTGCGATCATACTGGGGCCGAAATCCGTAGCGTCAGATCCGACTGAATTTCCATATTGATTGGACGGCTCGCTTACACAATCATTGCTCCGTCCCCCGATTTGACTCATCTCTTATGCGTTCTATTTTTCAGCCTTGGAAGATCTAAAAGATATTGTCGCAGGTTAGCTCAAATTTGGGGCCACATGGCAATCGCAGCCATGGCTTGGATCTATTGCGGGCGCGATGCCTAATCCAGGCGGCTCTGGCGTTTTGTGATTCGGTTGCGAACAATCCACGTCGGGGCCGAAGCAGAAGGTGGTCCCAAGATTCGATTTTTCTCTTTCTCGCTTGGGATGCTGAGCGAATGCGGTCAGCCGCAGAACAGTCGATGACGCTGACGAGATTGAACTGTATTTGCCCGTCGGTGTAAGCAAGCCTCTCTGTGGAATAGAGGACGGTCGAAGAAGTCAATGTCCTCGCTTTTCATATGATTCAGCAGAGAGCATTTAGCCAGGGGAAAACGGCGTGGAGACCCCCCGTGGGTTCAAATGTCAACTTTGTTAGCAGAATACGCGCCAGGCGTAGTTTAGTAGTTTCCGTAGGAACGTCCGAAATTCCTTACCAACTAGTGTTTTTTCCTTGGTGTTTCGGGCGCGTAAGAGGGAGAAAAATAAGCTAATGAGTCGTCTATACTCCCTCCCTCCCCTTACCCTTAAGTCCGTGGATCTTACAATTCAGGCCTGGCCCGCCGACTCTCTTTTCTTTTCGCACTACCCGGGCATAGAGATGTCCGAGACCGAACGGAGCTTGGTCATGTCGGCATATTGGCAAGACTAATCATTAGGGGGAGTGGGAAATGCCAATGGAATATATGATGCCGGCCATTTCAGCCTTGTTGGGGTTTTGAAAGTTTCGTTCAAGCCATCTTTTCCTCGTTAAGAGACGATTCATAACAACGGCATTCCACAGGTGATACAGTCGCCGCGCCTTGAAACAGTACGACACAAACACAACAACACTTACATCCGTGACGCTCAATACTTTCTCGCTTTCATACTTCTTGGCAGTAGAGTCGGAATAAGCTTTTTCTCGAGGCGAACTACGGGAAAAGTATACTTGCGGCAGCGGGAAAACCTAGAAAGACTTGGCAACCGGGAGATATTGGAGCTCTAGTATAACATCACCACACCCAACCCAACCATGCCGTTCGGACTGGGCAAGAAGAAGCCCACGGCGGCCGCCGAGGTGACGGACACGACCGCAACAACACCAGCAGCAGCAGACCAAGCTTCTCTTTCGTCTTCCTCCCACGACAACTCGAGCGTCTCGACGCACCACAGGGGACAAGAAGAGCAACAGGAGCAACACAATGTCGCCACCAAGACGGTGTCGCGGGCCTCGACCACGCACGAGTATCCCCAGGGTCTCCGTCTCGCATTGTTGTTGATATCCGTCTTTATCAGCATGTTCCTGGTAGCACTGGACAGACTGATTATATCCACGGTTCGTGTTTTTCTCTCCCTCATTTATCGCTGGCGAGTCAATCTTGTGTGATCACTAACAAGAAGGACTTGATATAGGCCATCCCCCGCATTACGGATGAATTCAAATCCCTCCAGGACGTCGGCTGGTACGGCTCGGCGTACCTGCTGACGACGGCCTCGTTCCAGCTGATGTTTGGCAAGGTCTACACCTTCTTCTCGGTCAAGTTTACCTTCATGGCGGCCGTGCTGCTGTTCGAGGTCGGCTCGGCCATCTGCGGCGCGGCGCCCAGCTCGACCGTTTTTATTGTTGGCCGCGCCATCGCCGGCGTGGGCGCCGCCGGCATCTTCTCGGGCGTCATCATCATCATCGTCTACGCCGTGCCCCTGCACAAGCGGCCCTTGTACCAGGGCCTGTTCGGCGCCGTCTTTGGCCTCGCCTCCGTCATCGGGCCCCTGGTCGGCGGCGCGTTCACGTCCAACGTCTCGTGGCGCTGGTGTTTCTACATCAACCTGCCCATCGGCGGCGTCGCCCTCGTCGTCATCGCCTTTTTGTTGAATGTCCCGGACCGCGACACCACCAAGCTGCCCCTGGGCGCCAAGCTCGCCCAGCTCGACGCCGTCGGCACCGTCCTGCTCATCCCCGGCGTCGTCTGCCTGCTGCTCGCGCTGCAGTGGGGAGGCCTGCAGTACGCGTGGAACAGCGGCCGCGTCATCGCCCTGCTCACCCTCGGCATCGCCCTGCTGATCGGCTTCTGCGTCGTCCAGGTCTACATGCCCAAGACGGCGACGCTGCCGCCGCGCATCTTCAAGCAGCGCAGCATCCTGGCCGGCTTCTGGGCCACGCTGTGCATCGGATCGCAGATGATGATCTTTGGTAAGTCCCAGACAACCCCTAGAGCACACCGGAACGAAAGCTAACGTGTGGAAAAAAAGTGTACTTCCTCCCCATCTGGTTCCAGGCCATCAAGGAGGTCTCGGCCGTGGACTCGGGCATCCGGCTGCTTCCCCTGACGCTGGCCATGGTGGTCGCGTCCATGTCGACGGGCATCCTGACGTCCAAGATCGGCTACTACACGCCGTTCCTGATCACGGGCGTCTGCGTCATGTCCATCGGCGCCGGCCTGCTCACCACGCTCGAGGTCGGCACCGGCTCCGGCATGTGGATCGGCTACCAGGTCCTGTACGGCTTCGGCATGGGCCTGTCGTTCCAGGCGCCCAACCTGGCGGCCCAGACGGTCCTGCCCACGCGCGACGTGCCCATGGGGACGTCTCTCATGTTCTTCAGCCAGCTGCTCGGCGGCGCGATATTTATCAGCGTCGGCGAGAATGTTCTCAATACCGAGCTCGTCAAGCGCCTGTCCTCGCTGCCCGACTTCAACGTCGGCCTCGTCATCGACAACGGCGCCACCGCGCTGACCGCCTCGGTGCCCGCGGATCTATTGCCCCAGGTTCTGGTGTCCTACAACGAGGCCCTGCGCAAGTGCTTCCAGATCGGCCTGGCCATGTGCTGTCTCACCATCCTCGGCGCCGCGGCCATGGAGTGGCGCAGCGTCAAGCAGCAGAAGAAGCCGGCCGTTGCTGCTACCGAAGCTGGCGATGCCGAGAAGGGCGAGGGTGAGAAGGTCCCCGAGGACGAGCTCGCTAGGGTGGCGTCCCGGGGTATTCAGAACCAGACCGCTGCGGCGGCGGCTCAGCTGCCGGCCAAGACGATTGAATAAGGGATAAGATCTCTGCTTGGTTTTGTGTTTTTGCAAGTTGTATGATACCCCCCACTCGTCACGACTCTATATACCAAAAAGGGATTTGGTGCTTGAGGAATTTTATATGAAATCATCCCGAAGCGATTATTCGAATTCATTCACGACATGGCGTTGACGGGCTCATCTCACCTCTGTACCGAATTTGACAGAATTTGCATAGATGTGGCGAGACGATTTGTTTTGCCTCGGAGGATATGCTTTTTAGAAGCGGTGATAATAAAAATAATAATCGTTGAAAATCAGTTTAAATATGTCATTTCCTGCCAATCTTATTGTGCTCTCTGTTGCTGATGAAAGCCTTGCAAATACTGCGCACGTAACTCTTGATTCCTTCCCACCTGCGACGATCCGCATCCAGAGTGCTGAAAATGTCGGCTTTGTTCTGTCGTAAATAAAGACATCTCACAAAGCCTTGATATCTCTGAATGTTTGTTCACATCGAAGAGGAAGCCAAATGTTGTCTTCGATTTTACGCGCACCAGCCTGTATCTCATACTTCCCACCTATACGCCGGCCTGACTCTCCCCATAGTCGGCTCTTCGCAAACAGCATCATTTGTTCGTACAGAAAGAACGTCATCGTCGGCAAACAACCACGGTCCAAACTAGAGAGCTGGGAGGAGGAAATGGACGCCACCATGCAACTCATCAGGAGAGAGCAGGAGGATGCGACTATTCCCGAGAAAATATTATACGTTGTCTTCGGAATCGCGGGGGCCGTGGTCGTCGTTCTCATCGCGTACCACATCTACTGGACTTGGCGTAAAATGTTTGGACCACTGCCGCAAAAACAGAGAAGCACTCAAGATTGGCCGCGCGAACGGCCTGGAACCTCGTCGGTATAAGAAAAGCACACGGTCACCGGGCGTGTTTAGAGGATGGATGCCTTTTTGCATCCCCGGAAATGGAATAATATGTGGCTCGACAAGTTGTTCTCCTCTGGAGGAGCCGCATTTTAGAAGCAGTAACAATCAAGAATTGATTCCCAAATGCCTTCAGTGTCAAACGTGCCATATCCCTCATTTCTGGTGATGTCCTTGGTTGCAGCCTTGAATATTGTATGACCGCACGCATATAGCCCGTTTTATGGGTGTTGAGGTTCGGCCTTGTTCCGTACTGTTAGACAAAGGAGATGCCTACCTTGCCACAAAGCCTTGATGCCTTTGATTTCGTTCCATTGATGGCAGGTCAAATGACCTCTACGGTTCACTCGGATGATCCTGAGATCCATCCGTATGCATGTTTGCGCAACTCAACTCAACCCAACCCACCTTACAGCTGGTTCTTCGTACGCAGCATCATCCGGACAAAAACGAATATCGACAAACAACTACGTCGACAAACAACTACGATTCGGAAAAGGCCGAGAAAAGAAGATGGATACCATCACGCCAATCATGAGGAGAGGGCAGATAGCTCACCAGACCCTGTATATCTCGCTCATTGTCCTGGCCCTGGTGACGTTGACCATCGTCTATCTCTGTTGCAGCGGACCTGCGAAATGTTGTGGTCGGAAGAAGAAGGCCGAAGGAGCCCCAGCCGTATAACAATCATACGAGGGCATTTGGGGGCAAGTTCATCGGATACAATGCTTTTTGGCATCCGCAGAAATGGCGGGCGGCGGGACGGGCTTCCAATGGAGTTGATCAGGCAAGCACATGAATAAAACTGGTCGTAATTGGTCGTACAAACGATGAGCGCAGATACCGAATGCAGATGTGACCCGAAATGTGAACAGTCAAACAGATAACAAGTCGACCGCGGGCATCAGAGTTGTGGATTGAGGTGTGTCGTCGAGATGAGGATCTGATATCGATCGGCGAAGCTGCGCCGTTTAACGGATTCGCCGACCATTGGAAAATGATTGGAGCATAAGTCCGCAGAGAGTCGAGAGACAGACCAGATGATAGAACGAGATCGCACGTCGATCCTGGATCGTAAGTTATTCCCCAACTTTCCTCAAACATGGAAATGCCGGGTCCTTGGGGGTCATTATTTGGCAGAAAGCAGCCCGATGTTCACAATGATCAATGCTAAAAGCGGTCGCCAGGGTCGGGGATCTTGATTTGTTTTATGAGCTCGAGCTCTTTCTCTTCTCAGGTTGGACAGGGCAAGAAGGAAAGATGCTTTCGTATAAGTGGAGTTCTGGAGCGCTTCTGGTAGCACCGTGACAGTGCTGACGGCCAATCGATTCGCTTCCTGCCGCTGATGCGCGGTCGAATCACGTCACTACCTGAAGACTAGTGGCTTGGAAGTCGCGACGATGCGACTTGCAAATGAGCCAATCACTTGGCCTCCACAGGCTGCGACTGACTTTTTTTACTCAGTGCATCTCCTTTCTTCTCGTTCCTGCCTGCGCCCGTGACTCGGCTGCGTCGCACCAGTGGGTAGGTGCGGTGTGGCTTGCCGGGCTTGCACCATGGCTTGCAAATGCCGGTACGATACAGAATGCTGCTTCTTCTCTTTCTGCTTGGATTTGCTTTCTTGTTTGTGGTTGCATCGCCTGTCCCAAAAGCGCATCTCGTTTCCGCTGCCGTTTCTGGTTTCCTTCCTCGCTATCGAATGGCCTTGCAGGGATCATCACGGACAAAGACCCGGCCTCAGGGCTTATTATCCGCTGTAATCCGCTTGACATGATCGACGT
Organism: Pestalotiopsis sp. NC0098; assembly: GCA_022432395.1. Lineage (NCBI taxonomy): Eukaryota > Fungi > Ascomycota > Sordariomycetes > Amphisphaeriales > Sporocadaceae > Pestalotiopsis > Pestalotiopsis sp. NC0098. The sequence continues at coordinate 334,967 of JAJKLJ010000004.1, read as the reverse complement.
GCCCCATCTCGTCCCACTGTATTGCTGCGGTCCGACAATGCATTGCGCTGCTATTGTGGTGCCTTTAATCAGGCGAATGGTAAGGGGTGGAGGCCTTGAATGTTTCTTTGTTTCTTCCGCTTCCTCATTTTCTTCGTCCCATCCAATTTCAAGTTCCAACTACTTGTACGACTCGTGAAAGAAGGGGAAATATACGAGACGGTCGGGGTCACCAGGAACTGACCAACAAAAAGAAAATAAAGAATCGTACAAGGCCATTCTTTTCGGCATGTTCCAGAACCCCCTGCTTTGACTTGCCTCTTCGGTATATCTGCTTGTCCCCCGCCTCGCCTCCCCCCCTGTGGCCTTAGTCATACCTTGACAGACCATCTCTTGTATATTTCTCGTCCCATCTTTTGCCTCGTCCCTCCTCTTTGAGGCCGAGCCTCTACCCTTCCCCAACCTTCACTCTCTCAAACAACAATCATTTGGGCAGTGCAAGTTGACCTTGTACATTGTCTGTACGCCAAACGGGGAACCGGGGAGGAAGTAAAGGATATCAACAAGACAATCGTTCAAACACACACCTATACGTTTCTTACAACACTCGACATTCATCCAATATCGATATAAAAAAGGCCCTTGTCTCTCATTGACCTCAACTCATTCGAGATCTGGAGAGAAGGACAAGAATACAACATACGCAACTCGACCCAAGCTCGGGACACATCAAAAAAAAGAAAATGGGCAGCACAAGAAACGTATTATTAAGGGCGAGGGACTCGGACTTCATCTCAGACTCCAACTGGTGGCTCTGCTATATTGTCCTGGCCTTGATTCCCGTCATCTTCTTTTGTGTTGCCTGCTTTTCCGTCTGGCGGGACCGGCGGACTCGCACCAAATTCGACATCGAGGCTATTAACGCCACCTACTCCAAGTTCTGGACGGCCAACAACGGCGCTCGGAACCCCGCCGAGACGAGGCGCCCGGCCGGTTTCCCTCAAACCAGGGAAGGCCAGTACGTGTCCACACTCGGTCGCGACAGAGCAGGGCCGAAAACGCAGAACGGATTCCCGGCATCGGCTCCCACGCCCAACGCAAGTTACAACAGCAAGGCCGGTGCCGCCGCGTCCGCTGCCGCCCCATCCGAGAAGCGTTCGCATATGGCCCAAATACCCATGAGGAATATGGCCCCGGCTGCGGCTGGTCCTAGTAGTTATGCCGCTCGCGGCATTGTCATCTCCGACCAACGGTCAGATCAACGCCAACAACGTGCTGCCGAGAGGGGAGGAGATGGAGGATACTGGGGTAACGGCGGCTTCAAGGACGTGCTAATATAATGGCCACTCGAAGTGTCAGCCCAAAAGCGGGAAACATTTGGAAGTAAAAATAAAGAAATCGTCGAAACATAATGACAGCGAAGTGACGTAACTGTATATAATCGCTACTGTACATAACATTTTAATCCATGAGACTTGAGATGACAAAGAAGACTCTGAGTTTCCCGCTTGTTTGCATGTGATTCTTTCCCAAAATAGTCTGGAGCATACGTCGATCTAGATCTTATACTAGACGACAGAACTCGACTTACACTGACCGTATCCAACCTCCAAGCATGCTGCAATGGCATCAGAGAGGCAGGCAAATACCGATCAAGCTAAAAAGTGATTCGGTGTTTCTCAGTTCCTTACATCAGTTCGTCGAAGATATTCACAGATATGAAGCGTACAGCCAGTCCATTCTCGGTAAGATGTGCCTTGAGAGATATCTCATCTTGAGCAGGCATTCAGTCCTGGGTGAGACGTGCATGATCATGGACCTAATTGTGTACAGTAAACAGCATCACCGTCTTGGGCCACTAGACATCAAAATACTCAGATATGAATCAAAGTCCCAATCTCCTGGTCCACCGCCGCCGTGGGCAAGCCTTCTATCACGGTATCTGGTGTGTTCACCTCTCGCAATCTACACGGCATTTGCAGCGTCTAGAAAGCAGAGGGCTGTTCCAATGCGCACTCCGTTCATAGTAAAAACACGCCAAGCGTCGAGAGAACTGAATCAACCATGACTTAGCAGTTGGTCGGGCATCGACGCAGTTTCAATACAGCAAGAACGGTACATCATTGCCATACCACTGTGCCATGGAAACTTCACATCTGGAGACATATTTCTTCTCAGTCTCCTTGATTTCTTATCTATCAATTCCCATATTTCCGGGCTGCTCGACCGGCCGCAGCTTCCTATATACCCGGAGAGCAAAAGGTATCCGCGGGAAACCTTAACGACCTCTCCATCCTTGTATAGCATAATAAATAGAATAGATAAGACCCGGTACGATAATCGAACTGCCAAATTTCTGATACTCCAATGATATGCTGCCGCCCAGCCCGGCGGACGCATTCGGTATACCAGAAAAGCTAAATCGGAGTGGCGAGCGTGGCGGTCCGGGTATGGAAGGATATATCGTCATGGCAACGGAGGAGGAAAAGAGTTGCCGGCCTCGCCCGGAAAATGAGAATAGAATGCACCCATCCCTTTCGCAAAGATCAACAAAATTGCAAAATATAATGTCCGTAGCAATGTGTAGGTAGAAACCAGACTTCCATGTCCTATATCATTATGAAACCATTAGAGATGACAAACTTGGGAATCAACTTGTATTTGTGCCCCAATACAAAACGGCATCCGATGTTGGACACTAAAAGCATGTTTCGAAACTCGTTCCCGTGGTGCCATCTGATGTTGCTGACGAAACGGACGGGCATTTAGCCCCCACGGTCCGACAGCCCGGGCGACCGACCAGACGTGCATGATACCATGACAACCGTTTGCGGCAGGATCTAGACATGCGTCAGCAATCAGTTATAAAGCCAACCGTTTCATGCAAGCTTACCTAAGTACCAACCTCCAAGTAGATCGATACAATCAATGTACCTCGACGCATCACGAGTTCTTCACGGCACATCTCAAAGATAAAGAGAAAGGATTTGCGAGTATCGATGTGCAATGGCAATCAAGTGCCAAAGCGGTGCTTTTTTATTGCCACGATCATGCTCTAGTATGATAAGTCTGTCTCTCGTAAGAGATTCTCCGTCGAGCTTCCCCCGGCTCTACCAGACATTATGCTTCATATGCCTTTATAGGCTTTATGCAGAAGTGCCGCTGCATTGATATGCTCAAGAATCAATCCCAATCCACAACGCCGCCTCAGTAAAAAATCAACCTTAAAAACGCCGGCCGAATCCAGGGTCTAATGACAAGTGCCGTTTTTCCTTTTTGGTTTGTCGCCATGACACACGTATATACAATGAATCGAATCGAAGTCCAAGTGGGTGTCGATACGCAGATGAAGAAGTCGGCCGACCACGAAGCCGGTGGCAAAAGCTGCAGGTATAGTCCCTGCGGCCAATCCAAGGTTCTGGTCGGAATAAAAAATGATGTACTCGAGAGTCGGATTTACTGGTTGGGGTCTTTCCAAATTCCGGCTCCAAGAGGCTTGCTGATGCCAAAGCCGATGCCGACAGCAATGCCAACAATGAGAGCGACCATCAGAATTTTGACAATGATTCTGTTACGCCCGCTGAGCTGCGTGAACCATTGCGGTTGGCACGATCGGTTGTTGATCTTGGCAGCACGCTTCTTCTGCTTCCAGTGATCCTGGCCAGGCCAGACTGAGCAGTTGGGGTCGTGCAGTGTCCTTCCAGTGAATTGTGTCGACTTGCGGTTCAGGTTGTCTGCTGACTGGCCACGCTCAACATCCGTGTCGAATGGGTTCAAGTGACGGGCCGAGCTGGGCGTCGAGAGGCCCGAGTTTCTGGCCAGCTCCACGCTGGTCTCGTGCAGTGTCTTTTCGGTGCTGTTGACGCTCGTGCTAGGCGACAGGGCAGATCCGTTGTGCGAAGGGAGTTCGGTAGTGTTGACGGTCAAGTGACCTGGCTGGTCAGCCTTGGCCGTGTCGTTCTTGGTAGCCATCGCGATGGGATTGCTTCCAAGCAAAGAGTGTCGGGTTCGAGGGAAGTATGTAGATCTCGGCTTCGTCGTGATGTATCAAACGTCAATAGCGACGAGTGGCCGAATTAAGGAATGATGGATCGGGAATGGTTCTCCAATACTAGTCGTTGATGTAGTGAATCCAGAGGTCGAAGGGAAAAGTGAACAATGCAGCAGAAGCTAAGAGAGGCGTCAGTATTTATGGGAAAATAGGTCGAGCTGTATGGAGCACGATCAAGCACACGAAGGGGAGTTACTCACCAGAATTTGCCTATTCACTCAATAAAGAGGACGTTTGTGAATAACTCTGGTGGTGGCGCTTTGGAGGTTCGTGATACTGTGGCGGGAAGAGGAAGAAGGCGTTGTGAACAAGCTCTTGTTCTTTCCTTTGATGGTGATTGTTGAGGGTTGTTTCGTCGTTGTTTGTTGCAGTAGTAGACAAAGCACCAGGCCGTTTCGACAGATGGGCGGTTGGTAGCTTGAGAGCTCAGCTGCGAGACAAGCAGAGGCAGTGGTGGGCAGGAGTACTGGCAGTACGCGACTCGTGGGCTGGGTTTGTGTTGGAATGACCTCGAGAGCTCCTACTTATTGTGTTTTAACCAAGACGATCAATGGCTAAAAGGTACGTGTGGTCGGAAGGGCCGATCAGACGACGAAAGAAAAGACAAACGGCCCGCGAAGGGTAAAACGCAGACACAGACGACACAGACGGTCAGAAACTAGAAGGAGGGAGCTGATTGCAAGAGAGTGAGAAGGGGCCAGTTCATAGTAATAGTTAGATTGAGGACCCAATAGTAGATGAAAGGACGATATACAAGCAGCAGCAAGCAGCAGCAGCACAAGAGAGCAGCAGCAAAAAAGATGGAACCAGCAGCGAGACAGACGAACGAACCATCCATCAATTGGGGGGGCAGATTGGCTTCAATGCAAGGGACGAGATCCCAAGGTACTGAACCGCCAAGCCAGGTACCCAGCTAGCTCAGAGGCACAGAACAGAAGGGGACAAGGGCCAGGCCGGCAAGCGCAGGTGACGAATGAGCAGATGGCCTGAGATTCAATGGTCCTTGCAACTTGGTGAACCAGTAAACTTTGGGGCCCCCCCTCGTCGAACGATTGACCTGCGCCGGCGCTCCAGAGCTCCAGACAACGCCCAGGTACAGCCAGAGTCCACTGTCCAGAGACGCCCCTGGAGCCACCCAGGCCACCCAGGCCACCCAGGCCACCCATGCCCACCCCAGCTCTAGGACACACCCGCCTGGGCGAATCACTGCGGGATCCTGGGCGGGTCGACGGCTCAGATAGGCAATGCCCACTACGAGGGCCACGCTAGGCGGATGCGACAGGCATCATGGGCGGACCGTCTCCTAGCAGGCCTAGCAGAACTTAGAGAGCACTGAGATTAAGGCGATCATGGCACTGCTACGATTTTCTCGCTGCGGACAGGTGATGGAGTGATGGATGGATGGGAATGGATCGCTGATTGCTGGCTCGCTTTTCCTGTTTCCAGGCTGCCAGCTTTCGTTCTCGACAGCCGGATGGATGTGCAAGAAAAAAGACGGAGCCGCTGAACCTGCTGCATGGTTTCGCATGGATCGCTGAGAATACGAAAAAAGGGGATCGCCTTTCTGTCTGGGTCTTGCCGTGCTGAGCTGCGACATGGTATAATAAATACGGATACTTGACGAAGCCTCATCAAAAGAGTTTTCTTCTTTGGTTGCCTGGTTGCATCATGTACAGGACGATGCGAAAAATAACCAGGCATTTTACGGGGAATCGATACGACAATACGAAAGCGACACTATTCACTGCCTCGACTGCTTCCCTCGCCTCTCTGCCAGTTGTGGATGCAATTGATGTCTGCATTGCATCCACAATTGGCAATGGATGGCTTGTTGCTATCTCTGCGGCACGTCGACTCCAAAACGATCACGTTGGGTAAATCTGTACTGCGTGGCGTTCATGACTCTAGCCATGCTTCCTATCATGTTCTCTTGCATGTGCATGTGTCCTGTTTGCTACAGGAGCTAGGTTAGTGTACCGTAGCAGCAGTATCGGCATCTGCCCTGCTGGTTTGAGGGCTCATATCTTCAGCTGTTTTTCTGTATCGGTCCAAGATGTTCAGGGATAGACATGGGGGACGGGAGGCGACATGGATTCTCGACACATCCAATCAATCCTAATCAAATCATGAATGTCGGCATTGCCAGAATCCCCTGTTTTCCCACATGAGAGACATTGGAAGAGGCGAAGAATTTTCTGGAGTATATTCTACTCTTTTCTTCGTCCCAACTTATTATTCTCGGTCAAGTCCTTCGAGATATTGAATCCGCAGATCAGAGCCAAGGTATGGCCGTGCACAAGATTTTGATCGGTCGGGTTCAATGGATCAGTCGCACTCCAACAATAATGGATATTTTCCGCATGAGATTGACTCCTTGTGGCTCGAGCGAAAGAAGCAGCATTGGTTTCTTTCGCCTCCTGCTACCTACCTACACTATGATATTTCATGCAATCTCGGAACCGGAATAGGCCGCTTGGCATATGTGGTAGTGTAGCAGCGGCCTCTATCTGTCCGTCGAAAACCAAGCTTTTGATGGGCAGCACACCAGCTTCAATGATGGGCAAACTTGCGAGCTAGGTTGCGACTACTATTCTATACGTGCATGTCCCTATACAACCAAGTATGTAATCAAGAGCACACTATCGTTCATCTGCAGACGGACCACCGAGAATGTGGAAATGGTTGCCATGATCCATTTCGAGACGACGACGATGGCGCCCCTCCAATTGCCCCTCTGTGCCAGGCCCTCCTCAGCCCAGGAGCAGTGCTCCGTAGCAATGTACTCATGTTAGCATCACCGACCGACCCTAGCTCTAGCTGCAGCAACACCAGGTCTCGGGAACCAGAGATGGTCGCCCGCGACCAATGGATGCGTCGCTGGTCCTCCCCGCTGAACACTAGTTACTCATCAAGACCTGGGCCCTTGAAGAACTCGTGGGCTCGAATGGAGACGGCGCCCATGTCTCTCTGTGCATCTGCCCAATGATTACATGATACCGTCTTGCCCATGGACGCTTCCTGGCCACAGTCCCTATCGAGACGCGTGAACTTTCAAACGTTGCAGTTGAAACTTGGGACAGAGATGATAGCGCAGACTGGATACTCCCAGAGTGGACATTTTTTTACTCGACCGCGATCGCACCTTGAACACATCGGAACCCGGCTCCCAGGTTCTACCTTACAACTCTGGCTACCTTCATTAGGTGCTCCGTTGGATGGCGCGGCCTCAACTTTCCAGACGGAGTTCGCCCTAGCGGTATGCGCCAGCCACGCCTACTTACGAAGTTACGCACCGATGTACGACCCAGCAGATCTAGCAGACGGGCGCTTGCGAGTTGCAACGTGATCAATGGACGGATTCGGACGAGCTGAGCATACTTGAATGCTGCAGACTTTCAATACTACTGCGCTGGCGACTCAGGTACGCAAGACACCAAAGAGGCAGCGCAGCCGACCGTCGGATAACGTCGACCACCCAGTGGACGTACCAGGGACACACCAGATCGTCTGTGCAACAAAGAGCATCTAGCATCTCCGAGTTGAGACGTATGACAGAACGGCGTCGCTGGCCCAAGGTAACTAATAACTGGCCATCTAGGTGACGGTCCGTCCTGGACGTACGACCGACCGGGTGATCACGATTTACACTACAGGCGTCGATCATACTACGCACGACATGAATATGACGTTTGGTACGAGACCGAATGAGCAAATGTGTTTTACGCTACAGAGCTTGCTGAATCGTCCGGTCGAGAAGCACAGATGCAGATGCGGGTTGAGCTCTGCTCCTCTATCCTGTGTCCCAGCGATGGATGATAGATTGACGATTTTCTCTGACATATGTTCCCTCTTTTTCCGTGTTCGAACTTCGGTCGGCTCTCCCTTGATCCCTGCGCTCCGCCAAAAGCTGCTCCTTCGCAATCTACCCAACGGCTCGGGCCTAGGGATCTGAACCCATACCGGAACAGGCCATTTCCTCCGTCCTGTCTGCCCAGCTCTTAAAAAGCTTCCTCGATTGTGGCTTCGGGAAATAATCCTAAATCATAAACACCAACCCGAATATCGCGAGATGGTCTGCGGGTATGGCACCTTTCGTATATGGACTTACTGTTCCCCCTCTTTCCCTCGAGGCGCTGTCGTAAAACACAATGCACGTCCCGGCAGCGCAACACTGCCCAAGCCGAGAGCCGTGGTAAAAGCTGCAGTGACCCGCAGAAGCGACCTTGTGCACCATGGACGGGTCACAGTATCGAACAAGCATCCATTCTGTAATGTAGGCAGATCTGTCCAATTCTTGCGGCGTCGTTAGCGAGCCCTTGGGTTGGAGCCATCGTGAGCAGAGTATACACGTGTTTGCCGCTCGCCTGGCCCAGATTCATATTCTCTACAAAGGGAATATCTGCCAAGGCGTCTGCCCCGGGCTGCCACGGTCTAGATTCAAGGTCACGCAACGTTTTAGTATACTCTCGCCAAAATCTACGACATGGGTCCTGTAAGTCGCTATCTTTTCAACGGTTTTCTCACCTCTATACCCCTGGACATACTCGACTCGAGTCGTCTCATTATGGTCGTAGCAGAGATGGAGCTTGCTGGGTTATCTGATTCTGCCATCAATGGCATCTCCAAGCAACAAACAAGAACACCTCAGTAGGTATTACGTTGGCCGTGGTCACACAAGTGAGAACGATTCATCGTTAAAGCTCTACCAAGCACCCTCAACAACAGTTGGAATTGGTTATAATCATGCTACAGGCCACATCATCCCGTTGGCCGGGAGCTTCGAGTGACACTGATCAACCTCTCAAGCCAATGTGTGGTGGGCTCCCGGTCCGCATGTGTGCTTTTGCCAGTCATGGAAATCATCATGGAGCAAACTGGCCATTCGAATTGATGTGGCACATGTCGTGCTGTACAGATTGAGAAGACCGAGATTGCTATACTACAAAGGTAGGTATGAAGACTGCTGTCTCAGATGTCGTGAAGAATGAGCGAGTCCTCGGCACCGATTGCATCGTGAATTGTTTCTCCCTTGTCTGCAGAAAAGCCCATAAGCAATCCGCCAAACCAGTGTAAGAAGCATGAAGCTATCCAGCCTGAGCCGTGCTGCCGTGTGCCTCGCCGGCGGCCTCGTCCGCCTGGGTCTCGGGGCCCGTCTGCCGCACTCGAGCATCATGGAGATTGTCGAGGATGCAGACGGCGGCATGGAAGTCAGTCCCATAGACCAGCCGCAGTATACGCTGTTCCTCGACGAAGACGACATGCATATGGAACAGAGATACGAGGGGCTACATAAGCGCGGGTATTACACCTGCTACAACCGTCAGGTATATACGGAACTTCACTCTCGATTACACCAAACCTGCATCTCTACACCAAAATCTGTCTGAATCAGACATCTTCACCAAGGCAGCTGACTGACATTCTCTTGCCAGACAACCTCCGTCACCGTCCCCGACTGCCAAGCCATCATCGACCGCATCTCCGCCGCCGGCGCGCCCTCCTTCACCGTGCCCTCGGGCCTGTGTCTGACCTGGTGGCAGGGGACGTGCATGTCGCGGCTGTGCGCCAAGACGGGGGCGCCGCCGTCGTCGGCGTCCCGCGGCGGCGGTCTCAACAAGACGACGGTCTCCCTGCTCGGCGAGCTCGAGGATGTCATTTTGGACGATTGTGTCCGCGCCGGCCAGGACGGCATGTCGGGTGATTGTGCGAATCTCGATGCTAATTGTGGCTCGTATCGGCTTACGTTGGAGCATCATGGGAGTGAGGTCTTGGGCGGGCCGCCGGCGCCGGTGTCTTCGTCTGTCTCGGCTCCGTCGTCTGCGGCTGAGTCACCGGCGCCGCAGGGGCCGGTTCATCAGCCGCCGCCGGTGGTGTTGCAATAGGTTCTCCTGGTTTGTGCTGGGGCTTAGATGTTTAAACTCCGTCGTGGAGGGAGACTATTCTGCGGGCTGGTTTGTGGTGAAGGCCACTTATGGGACGACAGGGTATCGGTAGTGTAGGTTCAGGGTGTTGATTTGTTTACAGGAAGAAGAACAAGATTGCTCCATGTAGTAGCCGAGATTAAAATCATCACACTTCTTTGAATAGAAAACTGATGTGGACTCAGATTGCCGCTGAATATAACGAGCAATTATACGAAGTAAGGTGCACAATCACAAGGCGTTGAAGAATTCTTAGTATTGTTTTGATGATTCATATAATGCATTGCTTGGACATGATTTTATGTCACGATCTAGCTCCGGAATATTTTTCCATAGACTGACATGTCTTTCACCTTGCCAAACCCATCCTTGATAGCCAACTCTGCCAGCCGGGGCTCGACTCTCCAGACTCACTGAACCATACCAACGACCAAGAATGTAGTAGTCTGTCATGTTTAGAAGCAACAAGTATGAGCAGAGCCAGAAGCAGGACTGCGGCAGTAACAACAAACCTCCTCGGCACCCTGGAGTTCCCGTTGTCAAAACTTTCCGACTTGGGCGCGTTTCTGTACGACTGCCCTGTGGCTGCATACCCGCTCCTGATTTCTGCCCACGTGAGCCTGTACAATACCATTCCAGCCAGCGCGACGCTGTAACCAAACGCCTGCAGTGCGGTGATGGTAGTCCCCCATATCAGCACCGAGGCGACGACCAGGAGGATATTCTTGAGAACGCCACACAAGTGAAGGACCAAGGCGGACGTTTTGCCAATCTAGAATGTGAATCAGTCTTCAAGCCTTTGAAGAGAGTAACATGGTTCCAGAGACTTACCAGCATGACGCTCGCGACGTTGAGAAAGAAGGCAACGAGCGCGTTGGCCGACAACAATCCCAACCCGACATTTGAGACAGCAGACCACGAAAACTCGTGCCTCTCGGCGGCATATGCAACGAGGAGATTGACGAGCGCGCAGACGGGCGCGTAGTAATACAGCGAGACCAGGGGGTCCATATGATCCTTTCCGCCGCCACCGCCGGAGATCAGGTTCTTGACCATGACGACGCGGAGCGACTCGAAGACAAGTCCACCGAGCGAGTACAGGAACCCCAGCGCCGAGAAGTGTATCTCCCCCAAGCTCGCGAGCAGCACGCCGAGCACGATTACGAGGATCTTGCAGACTGTTGTCTTCGACGGGTTCTCCTGACCCCAGAGCCACGAGACGACGAGCGTGGTGAACGGTGCGGCGGCCTTGTGAAGGAGTTGCTCGTCAGCTTTTCTTCGGTTTTCTGTTGCCGTTCTTACAACAAAGGACTTTAGCTCACCTTCAACATTTGTATAAAAGCCACATTCAGGTAGAGATAGACGAGGTTGCTGCAGACCATGCTGGCGCTGTAAAGCAGGCCTATTGGTACGACCGCCCGGAGGTAGAACTGTTTGGACATCCGGACCTGGTGTCGTCCGTCGAGCCAACTAGTCGTCCTGGTCAGAATTTGGGTCGCCAGTGTGGCAAAAACCATGTGCCAGACGGTCAGGAATACCGCTGAAATCAGGAAGTCAGCATACTTGGATGTCATATGGGCCAAAACAGCAACACTCACGAAATCCTATGTATATCCATGTTAGCTAGTGTCCAAATACACGAAAGGGTCATCTGCTCACGAAATCCAGCATCGTCTATCAACCATTTGTTGAAAAGTATGGTGATATTGGAGAAAAACATCCATGTTCTAGATTTTGATATTGTCTTAGTTGATCAACACTTTGCTCAAGCAGAGATGGAATACTCACAATACATAAAATCCAGAGGGTAGAGAGAGACCTGATCTGCCCTCCTTTTCTGGAACTGATGTTACTGGAAGGAAGGAATTCATGATGTTTGTGTGGGCTCAATAATATCAAATATGAATGTTTTCTCCCGGGCCTATCAACGGAATTCTTCAAGTCTTCTCATAACATGGGTGAGAGAAAGTTCCGAATAAGTTAAAAATCAAAATAAAATAGACAGACCGGGAGAGAAAAGCCAGAAAGAACGAGGCAGAGGATTCACATCATGTCCAACTCGAAAACGCCATAGCTGAATCGTTCTTTCCCGAGACATATAAAAGGGCTTGCCCAGAAAGACATGCATGCGATTTCTGCAACACGAGATGGTGCCCACCTACATGGCGCTGACACGACCCAGGAAATTTCGATGGAGACCATTTGCGAAAAAGAGAGGAGAAATATTGGATAAAGGGCATCTCACTAACTTCAGGTAGGGCAGCTCGAGACATTGCTGACGCGTGAGATATTGGGGATTATGTCTGTGTAATCAAACCTCCTGTACGCGTTCCGACTTGCGACTTTTTGTGGTTGTGATGCGTGCAATGGATGCACGTGGGCAAGACATGGAAATTCCACCTAACAGCACCCCTATTATCTGCGCATAAAGGATGCTTGTTCATCTACGTGAATTACTGAATGTGAGCAGTTTTACATACTCTAGTGAATTATGGTTTCAAGTAATGTTGTCTGAATTGATCGGTCTCAATGTCTACTATCGAAGTCAACATTGTTCACTTTTCTGACTTCAGCTTCAGGATGTTGTTTATGGAAGCTGAAGTTTATACTGAAATGCATACCTACTGGACGGGCAGATAGCCAATTGTTGCCAGCTGCGGGGCTTAATGAAGCCCCGCGCTTTGGCTGCTTCACCCCTGAAAGTAGAGTGGGTCTTTGTTCTCCGGGGGCGCCTTTACCGCTGTAGAATCCAAGGTAGTGACGGTAGCTCGGACAACCTACGGCTCTGCGGTAACATAAGCTTAATCACCATTCCGGGTCAACAAATGGCGGCGATTCACTTCAAGCCCCGGTAGATTCAACCTCGGGAAGTGACAGGACAAGTCCTTTGATCAGTATATCACCATATCGCAAGCTTCATCACCGTCCCGCCGCCCATCATGTCCAACTTCAAACGGGCGGCGCCGGGCCGCAGCATCCTCAGCACGCTGCAGGCGACCACCATGCTGGACTCGAAGCCCGCGCTGCCCGCCGAGATCCTGGCCACGATTCTCGACTATCTGCCCGTGGGAGACCTTATGCGGTTTGCGCAGACCTCGAGACGCATGCGTGAGATGGTCTACGATGACACGAGATGGGTGCCCAGACTGAAGAGCATGGGTCTCTGGAACGAGGCCGAGGCCAGGCAGAGGTTCGACGATGCCATGAAGCGGAGGCGCCAGACTCTCAATGGAGTACCCGGCGCGAGCCCTACAACAGCACAACCAATTGACACGACCATATTCGACGCTCAAGAGGAGGAGGACCGCCGCCGAAAAGCCGCAGAGGATGCTGCCAAGGCACCGGCACCCACGGTTGACGGCTTCGAGACCCTCACTCTGAATGCAGCAGCACAACCCAATTCGCCCTACGATGACCCCGACGCCCTTCTGGACATACTAAAGAGCGTAAAGAGCATACGTGGACGAGCGCGGCAAGAATACGGCAGAGTATATGGTGCTCTTGCTCCCTTTTATTACGACCTGGCACAGGCAAAGAGTCATACCGAACCTGTCGTCTTTCAGGCTTTCCGAGATCCAGAACGACAAGCCAGAATGTTAAATAACTTATTCACATTTGCCAAGAGCGACTGGGCACAGGGTTGGAACGAACGAGAAGAAAAGCTCATCACCATGACGAGCATGTTTGAAAGTGCAGTGCTGCGCGAGTTCGAACAAGGATACGAGTTCTGGGACGTCGAAGGGCGAATGAAGAGATATGCTCACGTACTGCACTTCCTGAATGGTGGAAGCGCCGCCATGGAGCTCTTTGTCTCGAAACACCCTCTCTTGAGCGACCGCGACATATTGGCCAATTCCATGGACTGTATTAATCAGGGCTCATACGAAGAAATTACCCTCGAGCCCTCCCGTCAGTTCTTTCAGACGCTGGCGAGCAAATCCAACGAGCAATCGGCTATTATAAACCAGATTTTCCCAGTTCCCTCCACGGCATTCTGGTACTTTATGGACAAGCTTCGGGAAGAAGTAATTATCGACTACGTCACATCTCTGCTGGATGAGCTCCATCGAAAGAACAAGGCGTCATATCTCAAGGCTGTCTCTGGTCTATTTGAGCAATGCCTAGCGTTTTCCCGGTCGTTACGGCCGCCAACGGGTACCCCAGAAGAACTCGAAGAGCATGCAAAAGAGCTTGCTTTGCATGTGTTTGAACAGCATTTGGATCTATACCTACAAGATGAGCTTGATCACTTTACTCAGCATGCTGAGCGGGAGGTTGCCAATTGGGATCAGCGTCTGTCGGAACAAGACCTGACTGCAGAATCGTTCTATATGAGTAACTTCAACAGACGAGCGGACAAGAACGACTTTCTGAGCTCTTTCAGGAAGGTCGTCATGATGCCCGTTACGGTTCTCGGTGGCACGAGCAAGCCTGTCACCACACCTGCTGTCAATCGAGCCAGTCTCCAGCAAAATGGCACCCTTACACCCGGTTCGCGTCCCGGCACACCAGGCCTGGGCAATCCCCTCGAGCGCAAGAGTACGCCGCTACCGCCGGAAGCCCCAACAGATGAGCTCAAGGCCAAGGCAGCCCTCATGGCAAACCGACTCGAGGGAATCAAGTCCCTGTGTAGTATCGAGGTAGCGCTGGATCTTGTACAAGCTGCCAAGATCAGCCTTGGCCGCGCGGCGATGTTTGTATCGCTGGGCGGGCAAGCTGGCGGCGAAGCAAAAGAACAGTGTGAAGCTATCTTTATTGCTTTGCTCAAGACTTTGGGCCAAACCCACGTCAAGTATGGTTTCATCAAGGCTGTTGACCACCTGTCACTCTACAACCCACGCGAGGTTAGCGATCACAGCCAGACTGGTGTGGCCCCTCTCGTGACCTTTATTGAGCTAGTCAACGTGGGTGACCTGATATCACAAATGGTCGATGTCTTTTATGAGCAGCAACTTGCAGCTCCAAAGATCGCAGACCGCAATGATTTCTTGGACCCAGCAGGTCTTGCAAAGAAGAAGTTTGAACAAATGCTGGACGAGAGTGTCGCAGCAGGTCTGAACAAGGGAATTGACGTGCTGATGGACGAGGTCGAATACCTTTGTGCCACGACGCAATCCCCTACTGA
Source organism: Pestalotiopsis sp. NC0098 (assembly GCA_022432395.1). Lineage (NCBI taxonomy): Eukaryota > Fungi > Ascomycota > Sordariomycetes > Amphisphaeriales > Sporocadaceae > Pestalotiopsis > Pestalotiopsis sp. NC0098. Next base: position 319,891 of record JAJKLJ010000004.1, on the reverse strand, counting down.
CTACAATCCACAGCCTGCTTCCGAAGAGAAGGGCGCAGCATCACAAGATTTCGATATCGGGCCCACACAAACGGCACTGCGGATCAAGGAGCTTGTCTCGTCGCATACCAACATGCTTGTCGGTAGTACCGAAAAGACCATGCTTGATGTATTCAACGGCGAGGTCGGCCTGCGGCTGTTCACCGCCATATGTAAACATTTGAAGAGGCAGCGAATTAGTACAGAGGGCGCAATCAAGCTGATTGCAGACATGAACCTGTACTTTGAGTATATCCGCACTCTCAAGAACCCAGATCTGCTCGCTTATTTCAAGGCTCTGAGAGAGCTCAGTCAGATCTACCTGATCGATGGCAAGCATGCAAAGGAAATGGCGACCGTCATCGCTGACGGCGACAAATTTGGCGGCATCTTTAGGGCCGAAGAAGTTTATGAATACGCACAGCGCCGATCGGATTGGTACCAGATCAAGCGTAATGTCGAGAGGGCCATGTACGGTTTGGAATGTAGCGTCATGTGAGAAAGAAGTTACGATCATGAAAACAAAAATATAGATTTTTTCAAATGGACACATCTTGAAGGGAGTTCAGCTTTACTTCATCAAAGCCACCTCGTGACAGCTATGAAGTTGAGCTCATCCCTTCCCTGCGCAGCACATGCTGTTGGCAGGCCGTGTCTAAGTATATTGTAAATGGCCGAGCCTGTACACCACGACGATATATGGGTATCAGTCTTGCATTTAATGTTGTCCGTACGAGATGTCCAGTGCAGTAGTAGTAAAGCTGTCGGGGTTGGTATAGTTTTTGAATTGAAATAAAAAATAAGAAGGATAGAAGATCAAATTGTACAACACATGAGTTTTCGCCAAGTAGTCCTTCCAGACCACCATGAAAAGAACTTGTGAACCGATTGCAAAATCAACCAAACGCACCGTAACATGCGATCCAAGCCATATTGGGATCCAGCAATAAGAATCAGTCTGCCTCCATCTCGTAAATTCGTTCATGGAAATCCGGGTCGTCTCGGAGCTGAGGGAATAAAGTGTGAAGCGGCATGCTGTTCGAAACCACCATCTGAGAATTGGACTGCTCGGTCTCGATTTCAAATGAGCTGGGTGATCCGTCGTCCAGAACATCGAATGCGACCTGTGAGGTGGGGCTCACAACCTTTTCATCAGACATGTGAGTCGGTCCATTGACTTCTGCTGAGCGATGGGTACGAGAAATACCATTGGCCAACTCTGTTCCGTCTTTCTCGGGAGGTTCAATCTTAGGCCAAATATACTTCCAGCTGTAGGGGGAAGTCAAGCATACTTTGTCCGCTAGATCGCGGATCTCCTCGGCAGTGTATTCGATTGGATGTAACACATATTCCCCAGTAATGCATTCTTCCTGGAAGAGGGCCTCATCCGATTCGTCCCAATGCCGGTGTTTTCGAAGTATTTGCGCGACCGCTGAGTGGCCCTCTTCCCTTGCCAGTTTCACAGCTCTGACGTACTGCAATTGTCCTTTGCCGGTAGTTGTGGCTCCTGCATCTAGGAGAAACTGGGTCATATCCAGCCTCCCTTCCTGGGCCGCTGCTTCGAGACAAGTAAGCCCATCCCACACAGCTCGGCGGGCATTGATATTCGCACCGAGATTGACGAGTTGTCGGGCAAGGTCGAGGTGTCCGCTACCTGCTGCTGCTTGTAGAGCTGTAAGACCTCTACAGTAAGCTGGAACCTCGTTGACGTCTGCGCCAGCGTCTAGGAGCAATTGAACAAAACCCCGGTGATCTGTGGAACGACACCCGTCGACGGCTGTTTGCAGGACTGTGAAATTCCTTGAAAAAGATCCAGAAGACTTTTGGCTCGTGGCGCTCAAGTTTGCACCATTATTTATGAGGTAGCGCAAAGCTTCGTCATTTTTGCATTGAAGAGCAAAGTGCAAAACACGATCCCAGAGCCTGATGATATCGTGGCCTTCTTTGCAACTCTCCAAGACTCCTTCCAATACGTCTAATGATGTGTGCTGCTTAACAGCAGCCTCAATGGTGCAACGATCTGCGAGGAAGCCTCTTGCCATCAACTTCGCGTAGACTTGGTCATTGCGCAAATTTATGGCCATGGTCAATGGTAGAATAGGCTCCTTACCACCAGGCCCCAATTTGGTGCACCAGATCAATTTCTCGTCATCATAGTGGAAGTCGTTCTGTATGCTCCGTCGAGCTAAGAGAACCTCTCTTAATCTCTTGCGGCAGATGACAGATTTCCCGAGTTTTAGGGAAAACCGAGCACAGTATATTGCTGGCATTTCTGGCCATGATCTTTGGAGCAGTAACTCGAAGACTTCTGCTGGAGCTTGGGATAATATTGCAGTAGCCAAAGCTGAGTTTTCCAGGATTGGATCAAGCTGCTCCGAGTCTACGTTTGCACGCCGTAGGAGTAGCTCATGCATCAAATCTCGTGAGTTACTGAAACTTGATTCTGCTGCTCGAAGCACAGCTGCGCTCAATGCACCTGAACTGTAGGCTTGAGGGAATATTTCTAGGGCAAACTGTACAACATCAGGCGTGTTGTCCAAGATTGCGAGTTCCAGGGCAAACCCCTGTAGGCGCCTTCCGATAGTCCAGAACCGTGGTCCATGCGAAGCTGTCATGAACTCGCGGATGCTGGTGAGTGTACATGACCTGAAGCACACTGCAAGATCATAGTGACTCAATTTTGCGCCAGCCCTCACCAGTTCACGCGAGATACTCTCGAACCCTAGTTCAAGGGAACAAGCCAGGGCGTCCTGAAGGAGCTGCTGATTGGACCCGAATGCCTTTAATTTCAGAAGTCGTGACACAAGGTCCAGGCTGCCAGAAGACACTGCTTTCGTCAAAACGTCGTGTGTGATCTGCTGAGCCTGCAGCCTCGATGGCTCATCATAGTTCGCGGTACCAGAGACTGCCGGAACGATTTGTGGGAGTGAATCGTCACTCTCTTCGATAATGCGACGATCGAGGAGATATACGAACAATTCCCTGCTCAGTAGTAGGTCAATCAGAGTCGTGTTACCGCTCTGGACTGCAAGGTCAAAGGCCAATGCATCAATATTTGCCCCTCGATGAACAAGTAGAATTGCTATGTTCCAATGGCACAAGGCGATAGCTAGCGCCAAAGCAGACATTGGGCCACTATGCGCATTGGCGGCTTTGCGATGTTCCTGGTGTAGGTTCGAGCAGTAGTTGATATCTACACCAAGGCTAAGCAGAACATCGACCAATTGAGTCGAGTTATTGCAGACAGCATGGTGCAAAGGTCCAGGCCAATCCCCAGAAGGCGGCATGTAATTGGGGTCTGCACCCAGTCGTACCAAGAGGTGGCATGTAGATGCATTGTCTCCCAACGCGGCGGCAGACAATGGCCATAAACCGTTGCTGTTCTGTTGGTTCAAGCTGCTTGGACTATGCACGAATGTCTGCAAAAGCGCATCGTAACCATACAAAGCCGCAAGAACAACGACATCAAAATCTGGCGGTTGTGTTGAGATCGAACCTCCTTCCAACCACTCCGGTAATTTGCCAGCTTCGGAGAGCATTTCGGAAAGCACCAAATAGTTTTCAAGAACCATTTTCTCGGATTCCGCTCGATTTGCGACTCCATCTCTTTTGCGGAATTGCTGGATACGGATCCGACTGGAGTCCTCCCGCAAGAAATGGGGAACGACTGCAGCAGTGAAGATTGTTTCGTGGTCGATGATTGATATTCTGAATGACATTTCCTCGCACTCACTATCAAATTTCATTGTTTTGTAAAGGACTTCAGGTCCTTCCCATTCGCCATTGCAGCGATGTGAAAGGTTGAGACCAGCTTCAACAAGAAATCGAGCAAGTCTAATGTTTCCATTGTTCAAGGCGTGAAACATGGTGTGAGTCCCGTCGAAATCATAGTTGCCGTACTCTTGACCCGGAGGTTGCTCATTGATAATCTTCAAAAGTGAATCATGCCTCTCCAGAAGCAAAGCCGCCATTGCGAGTGCAAACTCATGATTCTGAGCGCCTGAGCAATGTGCCAGAAAACCGGTACCATAAAGTGAAAGTGCGTTAGTAACGTGAATACTCTTGGGGCCGGAAAGAATGACCTTGGCCAGATCTAAATTCTCAGTGTCGATAGCTTTCTCCATAAAACAGACTATATCCAGACTGAATTCATCGCTGCCGTCATATCTTCGAAGGAATTCGGTGAATATGATGGATGCGAGTCTTGTAGAGGAGGTCTCATATGCAGCTCTCCAGAACTTGTCTAGAATAGCAAGAATAGTTGGCTGATCGTCGGCTGCTTCGAATAGGAACCTGATTGTGCTTGGATTATCAAGACCGAAGGCACACATTAGATGCACAATGTGATCGGAGTTGAAGTCCCGATCGAGAAAATTGTTCGAGAGCTGGAATATTAAAATCTCAAGCAGGTCTATAGTAAGCGATGTCCGCGCTTGGGCGATTGCGCATATCCGTCGAATGTGCTCTCTGGTGTACACTTCAGGCATGATCTGACCGAGGTTGGAGGCAAACTTGCAAACTTCCAAGCCAGAGTTGCTGGGAGATCGAGATGCAAATATGATTGGCAGAAGATGGTCGGGGGGCATTGAGGTTCGAGCATCGCTGCGAGTCTGGATTCTGATAGAGCCGTCGAGCAGTGCATATCGGAAATGAATCCATGGCAGCGTTGAATGGAACCCCCAGGGCTCGATTTCTTTCGCGTACAAGCCGGCTGGTCCTGGGCTGCAAGCTATCAAGTCCGCCGGACTGAGCTGAAGTTGGGCATTGCTGTCTGTGGAGGATATGAGCGGACCGAGGAACAAAGCTTTACCCACAAGAATGATAAATGTGCACAACTCACCAGTGTTGAACTTCTGCGCAAAGCTTGGCAGGGGAGCGTGGCGCTTGACTGCCTGTGCTACCTGAATTTCCGGCAGAATTCTACCCGATTTCACAAATGCGATGGGTTCGCCGGCGCTGCTGCTGATATCAAGCTGCTTCGCCATCCAACGGGCCTCTTGGGTCTTGATTGTCTTGAAGACTCGCCATTTCTTGAGACGGAACTCCAACTGCTGCTTTCTGCGAGTATTGTTAATACCACTACGTAAAGATGTCTAATCATGAACTCACGTTGCAACCACGCCATCTTGCTTCAATATTTCGAGAATGTCGGATAGGCTTTTGTTGTCAACCATGTACCAAACCCAGATATGCTCCTTGTAGCTATCCCAATCGATGGATTCCTTTGTATATTTGTCCATCATTGAAAAGTGGGCGAAAAGAGCAGTGGCGGCCCAGGTCAAGACAAAACTGTTCAGGTTGTTGAGGATGTCGGTGACTGTTTAGGTTGTTGATGAAACCGGTGGTCGTTGTTCTGTCTCTGGAAGCATCTTGAACAGCCGAGTGTCTTGAACGCAAATCAGACGTTGATGGTAGATTCGAATACCGAAAGAAGCAGAAATACGGATATTTAATATTTGAGAACGAGCCTGCTCGATCCGGCAGATTGCGCAGCCTGTCGGGCACAGCCCGCCACTGCACCCAATGACCAAGAATATCTTTTATTGGCTCGCTTCGTCCGCACCGAAGAAGCTGCAGTCGTGATTGGAAGCTGACGAATTCCGACAGCAGAACATCCGACGGTGATTGGTAGTTTACACAATCTGAGTGGAGCTTGTAACACCACATTGACGTTGAGATGGACCTTCCCCCAAGCCGCGTTCCTTTCCTTGCTGGCCTAGCATGCAGATCTCTTAGGACTTTCGATGCTGTAAATCGTGCATATGTACCAGACAAGCAGCATGTCTGATAGGATTGGCCAGAAAGGCACGCTTAGCACCTAGCTAGATTGCGAGCATCGTAGCATGGAAATGGATATTGCAGAGATACCGGTCCAGTTGATGCCATATAGTACATAATTTGGAACAAGATGTATATTCTAAATCGCTAAAGACTTCTAATCTGGTAAAATGAGAAGAAAGAACAGCCAAACAGGATAGGGAGACCAAAAACAAGGGTATATAGGTCGCGGGATGTGTTTGTTGTTTCTTGTGCTTCTAAGGCATGGAGGGGAGGGATCCGGGTGTGATTCTAGACTGAGAAACGACACTGTATAAGAGAGGAAAAAACCAAATCTTCTCAGATGTATCCCAGAACACGAGAACTACAGCTCATCGTAAAAGAAATCGCCACCACCCGTACCGCTACCATCATCGTAGCTAGTAAAGCTCTGATAGCTATAACTCGACGACGTCACAGTGGGATACGCATCATTACTATAGCCGCCCGACGCGTACTGGCCGTAGATGTCGTCCTCGGCGTCGTCGCCCGCGGCAGGGTAGTCGTAGTAGTACCCGCCGCTGCCGTCGTCTTCGTCGCCGCCGCGCCCGCTCCGCCGCTGGCTGTTGTGCGAGCCGCCCGAGCCGCCGTGCCCGGAGCTCTGCTGTTGCCCGCGCGACAGGACGTGCCGCATGCTGATAGAGCCCCAGGGCAGGCCGTCGCACTCGTCGCTCGCGCCGGCCAGCTCGTTGGATGAAGGCACTGCGTAGCTGCTGCCGGCGAGTTCCTGGTTCCGGGAGTCGCGCTCGGACTTTTCTTTTTGCTCTTTGGCTTTCTCGCCTGTAGGAATATGTGAGTCGACTGCCATTCTTGATGCGGAGAGAAGGCAACTTACGAAATTTCCGCTGAGCCAGACGGTTCTGGATGCGCCGCCTCTCCTCGGGTTCCGTGACGTCAGACCAGTCGTCAGACTTTCCGTGCTTGGATTTTGATTTTGACGAGGACTGATGCTTGGAGCTCGAGTCCCTGCTTTTCGACGAGGTCGATGATGAAGAAGGCATGATAGTGTCCTTCGGGCTTTCTTGTCTCTTCTTCTTCTCTGTTTCTTTTTCTCTAGAGTCTAGCTCAGCCGTGGCTTGTGGCCGCTTTGAACTTCGTGTGTGATATCGCGGTTTCGTGGACACGTTCTCCTTTCTAGAAGACTTTGATGATAAAGTCTCCTCTGTTCCGGGAATTTCTACCGAGCTGGCTCGGCGAATTGTCTCTTGTGATGATGTCTCGTCGGGTGATCTCCTCGGAGACAGACTCATGGACTCTCATGCAAGAGAACCAAGGCTCGAAGTTAGGCAGACAAGCAGGGAAAAGTGGCAAGATATCCTGCTAAGGAGATCACTGCTGCTCTACGCTGTTGTCTTCAAGAGGTAGTTCTGTTGAAGCACAATACAGGGTAGGGCTTATACTGCCGAGTAGGCTGTATGATGTGAAGATATAGTACAATACAAGATACAATGATGGAACAAACAAGTGCTGAAGAACAGGCTGAGTAGTATGCCTTGACACTTTATATATAGATGGTGACTCTACTTCTCAAGTGTCCAATGGAAAAGGCTTGATGGTCGCTGTGTATTATATGATGTAGAACTTCTAAGGACAGGAGTATACTAAAGGAACAAGACGGATAACATAGAGTACATGTAGAAGTAGGAAAGCGGAAACGTGAGACAGAATAAGACTCATATCGAAACAAGGAGATTAATAGTGAAAATACAACTGAGAAGAGACTCGAAGGCTACCAAATGCTGCCTGCCATGCCGCGCGGGCATCTCACACATCCAAAGTATGTGTGTAGACACGTAGGTATACAAAGATAGGTTGGTAGGTAGTTCTTGGGCCCCTGGCTCTCTGCCTGAAAACTAGGTCGAGGTGCTCAAGGCATCCATCGGTCCCATCTACTTCGAGACTAGGTAGGCACGAGGGGACCATTGTTATGTGAGCCACATATGCGACGAAAATGTTCGGGATGGCTTGGCGGAACTTTTTTGTGGAAAACCCTGTTGTGATTACAGCTGTTTTTGTGTCTATTTCCATTAAGTGCATTGCGTTTTGATGGAGGAAAGGTGAGAGAAAGGGTCCGAGTTGTGTATAACATGTGTAAGTGCGTTTCTATGGGCGCTTGCTCCAAGAAAAGAATGCGGCTGGGATTCCAGGCTGCCGGGTCCCACCTCCAGCGGTTGAGCGGCCGGTTTTAGGTATCCACCCGCCTAAACTTTACAGGAACGATCCGGGAACCTCGCCTAGACTCAGTGATGATCTGCAGGGATTCAGGGGAGTGATCAATTGACGAGAACGAACACCAACATTGCACTTACACACAACAGATGCGAACAATATGCAAATGTCCCTCGATGGCCTCAATTGGGCCCCTCCCTTGATCATTAGTTCTTCTTCCCAATTGAAGCAATGCTAATTGATACAAGAATATGCATTATCTGATCGATTATGCTGCGACTCCAAGTCGGTCTATGACGATCTTTCGGTGCAGTAAGAGCAAGCACTGACTGACCAAGTATAGCATATTCCAGGCCAGATGACCACTTTAGAAACCCTCAATCTGTCGCGACGGCAATAAGTCGGATCCCTTTCCTTCAGCCCTGCCACGTTTGAAAGGGGAAGTTGACGGTAATGCAATCAAGTGCCTCACTCAGAAGTTGGTCAATCAGTGAGCGCTTTTTTGGCTGTCGGGGCTCGGAAAAGGTTAGGTCAGCTTTTTTAAGATTCCTGCTGCCCTGGTGCCTGGCTTCTGGTTCGCTAGAGAGCGACTCATCGCTTCCCTCACATGACCCCCGATGAATCACATCCCCCAAACGCAAATGTCAATTCGACCTCGCAACGGTGCAGCGACTTTCCTGTTCCTGCCGAAGAGGAGCGCGGACCATGTTGATGTTTGGATTCTCGTGATGATGGAGTCGGGGACCAGATCCGGGTCGTTGAGTGATATTATTGCCCCCGGAGACATATCTTTCTTCGGGGGCTCATCATCAATGACGTCCCCCCATTTGATCTCCCATCCCCCAACTTCTTTGCTGATTCCAGCTCTCTTCTCTGTGTCCCCCGACCAAACCAGCTGTTACGCCATGGACCTTGGCTTCTTCACCACAACTTTCCTCCTTCGCTGCTTTCCACAGCTCAAGGAGAGACACAATTGTGCTGCTATTCGCATACTTTGTCAACGGGAAGCTGTCATGCCCACCGAGTGACGAACACCCTGCGATCAAAAGATCCCCCACGCATATTAGGCGCCATGCTGTGTAACGCACCAAGTACCTGCCGCAACGCATCTCTTGATCGTGGCTCATACTAGAACTTTTGACATTTGTCGAGTTTGGCCTCTACACTTTTCGAACACACTTAGACCCTGAAAGCTGCTACGCGCATAGCCACTGATCATGGCCGCTACAAGTATCCTCGCGCCGCTCAAGAAACCGGCGGGCACAGTCATCGTCCCTTTGCATATTGGCTGGAATGGACAATGCCAACGACACAATGACACACAACAGGTCTGTAACGTCACGTCGAGCCCATGAAGGGTGCGAGTCTACGAATTCCCCAAGGTCATCTTTCATGTTGGACGATGCGGCTGACAATCTTCCAAGGAGACAGCTTCAGTCAGCTCTCGATTTTTTGAGTCAAGCCCGCCGTCACGATCGTGACGATGCTTCATTGAGGCTTGGGAATTGGTGACTGGTCCAAGATTCGCTGGTGCCTTGGTACGCTGCGGTCTACCACGACATCTCCCATGTCAGCTCGTCGCAACCTGCCGTGGCCAGCCCAACTTGCAAAAATTCTCCAAGGCATGAGAATCAAGATGCGAAAGTGCAGTCCTGGTGGGTAGTATCTGCCCAAGGCGTAGAACCAATGGGGATGCCCATTGTTGTAGCGCGGTGCCTGAGCTGCCAGACATCACGATATTTAGCGCCCAAGGGACGGTCAAAAACACAACCGCCATCTAGTATGACTGAAAAAGGCGTCCATTACAGATGGCAATGCTCCCAATCCGAGAGAAGCAGAATCAGTCAAGTATGCTCTGGTGGTGTCGAGCCCGAGCGAACGATTCGCACAGATGGACGAATGACCAGACTTCTGCAAGTGCCTGGCCTAGATTTTCCCATTCGCTGGATAAGCTATTCAGCCCTACGGGAAAAGGTTCCATCCAGACAGCTTTGATACCGCGCGTCACTGATCATCAGATACGTAGATCCCGGGTAGTTGTTGCCTGGGCGACTTATATTCAGGTTGTCCGTTCTAGGTTGCCAAATCTACGCGCACCGGTCCTGATCTCATGGAGGAATAAAACCAGGAACCTTGCGTAAGCGAGCCTCAGGTGGCTGCTGAAGTAAGCAGGCTACGACGTGGCTCGTCATGTCTGTGCCGCTCAGGTGTCAGTATAAGTCGGCCTGCCCTACCAAACTAGATCAAAACTCCATAGTAGCCGGGCGACATGAACAGAGAAAGAATATTCAAACCTCGGACTTGTTCTACTTTGACGACATTGTAATTTCGCCAGATTCAACTGACACGTCACTGCTGACTAGATACGGGCCATTTTATTTTTATAGACTTGTGAGTCACACAGTTGTCCCCGACCCTTGCGCATTTACTATCGTAAATGATCTACCCGAGATCTTCAAGCGACCTCGTAAAGCTTGGCCTGGGTCCCGGCGTAATGGTCCAGGGGCACATTCTATACTGTCACGTACTATAGAACGGGGATCCTTTTGACCCTTTCGAATATCGGGTACGGCATCCAGCCGAGTGCCCTTACGAGGTTCTGTGCCAGGCAACTCTTGTTCGAGCCAATCTTGCAAACACTTGGTAGAGTCACAGAAGTATTGCAGTAGTTCTCATATACACCAAACGCAGCTTGAAAAATAGAAGGATTGTGAGAATGTCAAGGAGGCACGCTGCCCGATGAAAAGCGTGTTGTGTTCTCTGGGTTCTATTAGAACAATTATGAAGTAGCTCTCTTTGTGATATACACGGGCCAATCGCCAGGAACCACTGTGAAATACGCATGATACTTCCACTCTTGCTCGGGGTGAACCTGAAAAATGTCGTAATCCCGAATGATAGTGGCGAGGATCTTGAAGATCTCGATGCGAGCCAAGTGCTGTCCCACGCATGCTCCGATGCCAGCGGAGAACTAGAAAAACTTGTAGTCAGTACCGTCCCCATGTCGCTCGATGATCTCTGACCAGAGAAGTAAAAAGTGAGAATGACTTACTGGCAGAAAGTTCTTCTCCAAGGCACTCGTATCCTCAACCATCCACCTCTCGGGCTTAAATTCGCGGGCGTCGGGCCCCCAGACCTCGGCCGACAGGTTCATGCTGAACGTGTTGAGCGAGACCGTGGTCCCGGCGGGGAAGAAGCGCCCGCCGATCGTAACGCCCTCCCGGGGCACGACCCGTGGCGTGCCCATCGACACCGGGTGGAATATGCGCAGCGTCTCCTTAAAGCATGCCTGCAGGTACGGCAGCTGTTGGGCGTCGGCATACGCAACGACGCGATCGCCGCAGAGACCGTCCCGGGCATGCGCCTCATCGATCTCTGCTCGCGCCCGTTGCCAGGCATCAGGGTGGCGGATCATGTGGTATACCGCGGACTGCAGGGTACACGAGACTGTGTCGGAGCCGGCTCTTGGGCCTTCTGTCAGCATCGAACATCGAGCCACATGTTTGTCCATAGGTACTTACCCGACGTTGGCCATGACGGCAGACTGGAGATCGCGGTACGATAGCTTGTCCGGGCTCTGCTCGTGTGCCCTGAGCCAGTGTGCTACAAAGTCGAAGCGGGCGTCTTGGTTGCTCTTGCGCGCCTCGAGCGCTGCGCTCGACGTCTTGGCCAGGTAGTTTGTGGGCATGATCTCGAGCCAGGTGATCAAGGGGTTGGCCACCAGAAGGTTGTGCAACCACTGCGCGAACGCGGCAATGGAGATGTAACTCTCGAACTTGAGCGTCTGGGAAATGCAGTCATCGATGTCGATGCCCTGCTCCAAAAAGCCAAACGGTTTGGAGAAGACGGCCTCGCCGACCACGTCGAAGGCCGTGAACGTGAAGAATTGGGCCAGGTCCATGGGCTCACGGCTCTCGGAGAATTTGTCCAGCCAGTAGAGCAGGCGCTCGATGAGAGTGCTGATTTGCTCTTCATTCTTGATCACGTTGCTCATGGCGTAGGCTGATGCCAGTTGCTTGGACAGCTCGACCTTGTTTTTCGGTTCCAGGACCGACATGGCTGTTCGAAATCTATAATAGTGATGGAGTCAGGTTAATTTGTATGGTTGAGTTCATTTTGAGGCATCTTTCAAATTACCTCCAGTCGGGGAATCTCTGCCAAACTGCTTAGTCAATAGCACAGTTTACGACTCGGTTGCTCTGCTCACCATCATTTTATACCAATGACCCTGTGAACCTTGTCAGCATTTTCATCAAGGATATGCGCTTCGATTGAAAATCAATACCTTCAGTTGAGGGGTGAGAATCAACTTCTTGATGACCTCTGGATGCGTTGTGCTGACTTCATTGGGTCCGATGCGAACAAACTGGCCTGTAACGAGGAAGCTTCAGCTTGCGTACTCGAGTCAAGGAATCGTTTTGACACACCATGCTTCTCGTGAAGCTCCAGGATGGTGAGGTTCTGATGACCCGTCCATATCTGCCACATGTGCCACAGTCGAGTGATAGATGCCCATTTGGGACCCGGAATGTCAGATATCGGAATCAAGAAGAGTCGCCATATAAAGATGGATAAGAGGCCTGTTATCACGGAGACTGCGATGGCAGGTGCCGACATCAGATCGGAAGCCGCAACGGGCTTTATCAAGTCCAACATGGTGGTTTACTGGCAGCAGGAGCGACTGAGTAGGTAGTCTGGTGGTCACGAGCAACAATTGAACAAAATGATAGGGTTGCTGTTGCCAGAAAACATCAAGGGCCCAAAGATTGTTGCAACAGATGGCGGCCGTCGGGTTCTGCGTGTCACAGTTGCAGGGAGCCACGTCTCTACATAAATGAAGCGCAAGATATTACCGATCCCCCACCCACTCTGCCTATGCAACTCCAGGGTTCCAGGTCGTATATGGTTGGGCGGAATGCATCCGGGAAGCAAACATTGATTTTATGGTGGAGAAGCCCAATTTATGGCCGGGGGGACTTGACGACCGCGGCGCAATGCGAGGCCGATTTGGAGTCCCGACGAACCGGGCCAGACACTCACGTGAATGCATCCGTGTGAAGCTTGTAGATAGCAATTTTCGGGAATTCTGGTCCTCAGGATTCGCTATAGTCATTGCTGTGCTGAAAAGATATCGACCGCGAATATTACGATCACAATGCACGTTGTTGGCCGTTTGGTATGCTCCATAGTGATTCAAGAGTGCTTTCTATGCATGATATCATTTGTCGGTAGTCGTGCACTTGATTCTCGATGGAGAACTCCATGCGATATTTGACCCGACAACTTGGTTCGCAATTAAACAGCTGCACATGAAAACCCTGATGACTCCACCATTTGCTCATCGTCACATCAATTGCATGGCGAAGCGACTCTCTTATCAATAAATTCGTGTTCTGTTTTTCAACTATACGCGGGTGCTGGCTGCCGCAATTGTTCTTGGACTACTAGGCTGACCTCTTGCTTTTCAAGGATGTCCACCGATTTTACCCATCAGGGTTGGGATAATATCATGCACGTTGCTTGTTACATGCAGTATAATGACATGAGAAGACTAATCTCTTATATTTTATTGGTGTAGTTGATCATTGAGATGTTTGTACGGTTACCTAATCACATGTCACCATCCACGAAACGTTGTGGTGTATATGCCCGCGTGCAATATAGTGATATTGTCGACTTCAGTTTAGATACTCTGCGGTGTGTTACGATGTTTAGAGGAATAGAAGGTGGCTAATCTTAAATTGTGACACCTTTCGTGAGAAATGTGTCCCTGATATTGGGATAATTTTCAAATAACTGACGTATAGAAGCCGGGGACTGTCTCTGCTAAACATCTTGCCGCAAACGCACACAGCTTCTTGTCCAGGACCAGACAGGTCTCGCGTTAGCTGTAATTTTATCCAGAGCGATTCTAACAGACGAACATCGTTCGAAATGCTTACCTACTTAGCACCTATATTGTGCACCCCGACATTTGGATGTTTGCTTGGTAGATCGGAGACCTGGCCCAAACTCAAAGCAAGGATGGTGACCCGAGCAGTCGGTACGATGAGGTGACTCGTGCCCTTGCGCACCAGGTTTCGAATAATGTCGTGTTGTTCTGAGGTTGTAGTTTGGCAGAATTAAATACTTGAAAAGTCGCAGCACCTAGGATCGATGAAAGTGTGCCAACTACCAAATTAAATCAGTATTGATTCGCTAGCTTCACAAATCATGGCACCAGATCTTGCCCTCGGTCACCCACAACGGCTCATTATAGCGATTTCGGTCGTTGGAATCATTGTGCCTACTGCGCTTGTGATTCTTAGGCTTGCAGCACGCCGCATCTCGAATCGGTCGCTCCTTTCGAGTGACTACATCATCGTCCCAGCTTGCGTAAGAAACAATGCCCCGAGTGTACGACACCAAAAGTCCTTGCATGTGGCTAAACAGCTCAGATTTGTACTATTATATACCAATCTCTCTTGATCGCTTGTTAGTCGGGGCAATCCCACAACGTCTTTATGTGCAAAAAGCTGATCGTTCCAGCTGTCTACAAGACCGGTACTAGTTACCACCTCAATGATGTGGTTACAGCACTAGGTTCTGAGACAGTGCAAGAGTTCCTCAAGGTATTTATTCTTACCAGGTTCTTTCTCTCCATTCTCGTAAACACAAGCCAACTAATATCCCGGAACAGCTACTCTTCAGTCTACAATTGCTATACACTATCAATATCAGCCTCACGAAAATATCAATCCTCGAACTCTACCGAGCGATCTTCCCGTCAACAACAATGCTGTTCGCCTGTATCGGCACCCAAGCAACTGTCGCCATGTGGGCTTTAGCGACCGTCCTCGTCACTTTGTTTCTTTGCAAACCGATTGCGTTCAACTGGGACACCACCATAGCAGGCGGAAAGTGTGGCAACACGCTGGCCAGCTGGAAGAGCACTGGAATCGTGAATATCATTACTGATGCCATGATTCTCTTGCTACCGGTTCCATCTTTGTGCAAGGTACAGATGGTACTCTACAAGAAGCTGGTCATAATCACCATGTTCACACTAGGCGTCTTGTAAGTGCATCCTAGCATTATTTCTCGTCTGTCTCCTGACTTATTTCTTGTCGCAGTACCACAGCCGTCGGTATCGCCCGGCTAGTAGCCATCATCAACATCGATCAAGCCGATATCACGTTCAGCGTGGCTTGGGCCATAGTCTTCAGCGCTCTGGAGTGTAGCGTGGCGGTTTCGCTGTCGTGCATACCCCTTTTACGGCCGATTTTGGGCCGCGGGAAGTACTCCAAGAACGGCACTGCGAGAGCAAGGTCGACTTGGAAAGGGGGCAGCCGCACGATATCGGGCAGGGCCAAGAACGTGTTTCAACGGATGGACGATGGCTCTTTCGAAATGGAGCTTAGGCCCAACGGTCTGGCACATCGTGCTGATGTTCTTCATGACAAAGATGTGGATACTACTGATGACAATCATCTGGCCTCAGTCGGCGAGGAAAATATCATGGTGCGCCACGAGTGGAAGGTATCCTCGCAAGGAAAGCAGTTGCCAATGGGCCACGCAGAAAAGCACGAGTACATAGAGCCGGGACGACATCAACAGCGAAATATGTCCACGGTGCTCTGATGTCGTACCCGACACAGCAGATGCGCTATAGGGCCCTATGACCTCCAATTCCCTTTTAAAATAGATAGTAAGTAACGCTAGTAACTAAAAAGCAAAGACAAGAAATGTCATGCCTAAAAAAGAGCAAAAAAATGAGTGGATATCAGGGCATCCCCCTACTCGAACCCGAAGGCTCTCGATTCCATACCCTAACGTCTGGCCATATGGGCGGCGGGTAGCTAACCGTCAGGCCACTCGACCACGTAACCAAGCTTCCTGCGTCAGGCGTGCCCGGTTACTGGTCTGGTGGTAATTCTGTGTCCTTTTGGAACTTATATGTCTTTGGCAGTTGGTTGGGTGGGGGACCAAAGTTGTTCCTGCAGAGCAACCGGTGTACCTAGGTACCTAGGTTATGCGCTTTAGCAAAATAACTTTGTTTGTCAAGGTCAGGTAGGATTCTCGTGTTTCAGCTGCGCCTTAGCTTTCCAGGAACTCTGAGAGTATCTAGATGTTTTCCAATGAGCTCGCCTATTACATCATGTTCCGGGTGGTTGGTGTTCTCTTGTATTTGTATTGGTCATCCATGTACTGGCTGTGTCAAATTTTCAAATCCCAGCTGGAATACATTCTAGGATAGTCTCATTCCTGTGTATTCTACACATGATGCTACTGGAAGAGGCTGCAGTGCATAGACTTGTCCAAGTAACCAGGTGTCAACAGAACATCAATGCAGTAAACTGGTTAATTCGCAGGTGCTTTGGACCTCGAGATTTTCAAGAGTCAAAGCTTTTTCAGCCAATACTTCAGTAAAAAAAGTATGGTGATGTGATTTCGGCACTCAGCTGTCAGTTTGTGAATGGTTTGCCAAATCAAGAGCCTACGGTTAGAAACATACCTGTAGTCAGAGCGAACATGGGCGATTGAGTTTGGTTGTAACATGTTGAAATCAAAAATACATATGATTCCTGGTTGTTCCAGCAGGTGTACTTAAAGGTGGGATAAAGACTAACACTCTCTCTGTCCAAAGTGATCAACATGATCAACAGTATACAGATTTATAGTAATAAAGCTATTATAAGTTAACTAAAGCATCGCTCCAATAAGATCACAGGTCCCTTAGAGATCCCTGTGGATCCATTCAGTTCTCGATGGCGCTTGTCCGCATCCAGCTCACCGCCAAAATTTCCCCCAAATTCTGCCGCGATTGCTACCATGAAGCTCTCTCGGGCTTTCTCCCAGTAGGAAAGAAAACCACCCCGCCCCACATTGAACATTGGAAATTCGCGATCCCCAATTGACCAGACGAGACAATCGAGACAAAGCGTGCCAATCGAACGGAATTGCCAACATGGGTTCCGACAAGGCCGAGAAGAAGATGCGCAAGCTGCGAGAGCGCGCCGAGCAGCTCGAGGCGCAGGCACTCGAGCTCACGAAGGAGGCCGAGCAGGTCAGAGCACAGCTGACAGCTCTGGAGGAGGCGCAGACGGATGTGGGTCCTTCATTATCCCTATAAACATGAGATCAAAAATACTAAACATGCCAGCTGCAGAATGACGGCGACGAAGCCATGGCCGATGCCCAGGACAGCGATGGTGCCGAGAAGAAGTCAAGCAAGAAGGACAAGAAGTCTAAGAAGAGCAAAAAGACCGACGACGAGGCCACCGAGGCCAAGAAAGAGAAGAAGAGCAAGAAGTCCAAAAAGTCCAAGTCCCAAGACGACAGCAGCGACGATGAGGCCGCCGCCTCGGACAAGAAGGCCGAGAAGAAGCGCAAGCGGGACAGCGCAAAGTCAGAGGACGCCGCCACCGAGGAGGCCGACGAGGAGACCCACGACAAGAAGCACAAGAAGAGCAAAAAGTCCAAGAAGTCAGCCGACGCCGAGCCCGAGGCTGAGACACCAAAGCAGCAGCAACAGCCCAACGCCGCCGAGGCCTGGAACGTGCAGGCGCTGGGCGGCGGCAGCGCGCGCCAGGACAAGTTCATGCGTCTGCTGGGCGGCAAGAAGGCCGGCAACGCCAGCGGCGGCGCGGCCTCGTACGGCTCCTCGAAGCAGCAGATCAGCAGCATCCAGGACGACCTCGAGCGGCAGTACGCCGCCGGCATGAAGAAGAAGGACATTGGCGGCAAGAGAGGCCTGGGCGCTTAGAAAGAGGAGGAGAACAAGGCCGAACTGGCTACGGATACACTACACATATTGCATGCATACGTTCCCGAGGGAACTCTGGCGTTCATGGACGGCGCAACAGGAAGATAAAAAAGTCAAGATACCAGCGAGGTTGATTTTTTGCTCTTGCACAATCCTTAAAATAAAAGCAAAAAGCTTGCAAATAATTATATACAGTTTGAAAGCTGACCACGTTTTCCTATGCTGTTCGAAATTTTGCGCCAAAAGTGAACTTGAAAAGAAAAGTGACATTGTTGCAATTCATGGGAGAGCAGTTGGTGCTTTGAGTTGGCGCTCATCCTACCGATCGTCTGCAGGACCAAGAATGCCATAATGTCCGACATGATGCTGTTTGGTATATTTTACAGACAAGGACACCCGGTTGACGGAGCCAGGCATCGCCCATTGATGCCACGTTGCTCGAATCGCAACGGCCATCCTTGTCTCTCTTCCGACGTGAGGCCGTTCACATGCTCTCTTTTGCCTTTTCCCCGTGATGACCCGATGCTGCTGGCAGACAGCCACCGGATTTCCTCCCCTCTCCTTCTCTTGTCTCTTCTCAATGCTGCGGCATATGCTGTTTCTTTAATGTATCGATCGTCTCCCCATTGACGCCCCCTTTATCGCCAGAAGATGCGCTGCAGCACCTCGAAGAAGATGCCACCGAAGACGACGAAGCCGAGGAGAACTGCCAAGTAAAAAAGTCAGCAATGGATATTCCTCCTGTGTGCGCAAGACGTGAGTCCTGGCTGGCGGGAAAAGAGAGAAGAACTCACCGAGCCAGATGGGCGAGATGGGCGACTTCTGTGCCTCCTTGGACCGCACCTGCCTGTCGGCGTCCGACTTGCCGCGGCGGGCGTCCTGGTCCTTGACGAACTTTGCGTTCGCGCGTCTCTGCTGGGGTGTCTGGGCCTGTGTGTCGTCGTGTCAAGTCAGCACAACTGAAAAGAGATATCTTTCTTCGTCGTTGGGGGGACTCCGGGAAGGTGGAGGGTCATCCTTGGTGCGCCCTTTTGCTATGGGGGAACAACTCACCATTGTGAATGTTTTGAGTTGTGTGAGAGCAGGTATATATATTCTCTTCAATTCGAAGATTTATGGTCGATCTGCAAAGGGTGTGTCGAGGGGACGGGTCGGTGGATTGATGGGGAGTGAGCTTCGAGAATGGATTCCGGGACTATCTTGATCGCAAAGCCGTGCTCGGTTTATATAAATGCTTCTCTCGGCAGCACCTTCGAATACCTTCGCAAGCTTTCGAAATATCGAAAGCAGGAATGAACAGATCTGCTGGTACAGGAACAACAAGAGTCACAAAGACAGAAAGTGAAAATCGTATATGTATTCTTTTGGCGACAAGAAGACGTAGAGTTTCTGGGAGAATTGATGAAATCTGTCCCGGACGCGAATGGCCACATTTGGAAATCCCCCCCAAAGGGGTCTCCCAAGCCGCAATTAACACCACCCGCTCGCTAGCTTCCAGGTCCCTTGGGGTTCATGACAGGGGGTTTTAGTAGTCCAGCAGCCAGCTGTCCACTTTACGGTAGGGGCTTGGCTTCGTGTATTACCGTTGAACTGGGAGGTCCGCGGCTAGGCTTACCGAGAGCTTGCCGATCTGTATGTAATTGCTCTGCTGCTGCTTCTGCTCCCCCCACACAGAAAGAAGCTTTAATTGCACCAGCCACACAGGGCGCGAGCTTTCCTCTAGGTGAGGTCGTCCAATCGTGCTACCGGGAGATAAGTCGATTTGATGATTTTCGATCCGCAGACCACCACCCATCAGCCCAAACTTACGGATACGACGTCAGTTCGCAACAAACCATGATGAGAACAATGCTGCGCGCGCTCCCTCGAGCCAGAGGACCAGCTGCTCCTTTCCTCAGAACCTCTCTTCCTCGCCGCCACTATTCCGAGTCCGCGCCACCAAGCAACCTGCGCCCGTCGCAGCAGCAGCCGAGCTTCTGGAAGACCTTCAGCCGGCCCATCTTCAAGGTCGCCCTGATGGCCATCTTCACGTACCAGCTGGCCTACTACGGCTGGATGAAGCTGGAGACGGACGAGATCAGGTCCAACGCCGCCGGTACGCTTCTTGCTTCTGGAGTTCCCCTTGAATAGCACGACTGACTTGTATTGAAATATAGCCACCATCGCAGATCTCGAGAAGAGGATAGAGCTCCTCGAACAGTCCAAGACCGAAAAGGCAAAGAAATGAGAGACTTCTGTTCAAAGCATTGGGGGAACTTCTGTTTCCCGCATACAAATTCGAAGCGATGAATTGGAAAGCTGCAGCGATACGCCCAGAGAGAATGCGACGAGCCATGGCTTCGACTGAGCCATGCCAAGGCCCGAGAAGACTTGTTACCTGACCCGTACAGGAGCATATCGCGACATGGCCTCAATGACACGGGGGCTGCCTTATAGCCAGCCACCCACCAACTTCGGCGTCACTGAGAGACTTTGCTTCCAAGCCTCCGGCGAGCAATCGAATGAGGCACGCAAGTGATGACATCCATGACACGCGAATATGTTCAGAGTCGGGTCGCCAAGCGGTGATTGCGCATTCGATCTGCGTCGCAAATGCCCCGAAATCACACGACACCTAGGTCATTGGCAACGACATGATGATATCCAATCAATGGTCGTGTGTTACCATGTATTGGAGCACAAGAGTTCTTCACTAGCCGAGAACGGTGCTGATGTTTTGCGAAACGGGATATATTTTATAAAAAAAGACATCAAAGGCCTCTATCTCTCTGCTGAGCTGGCCGTATCTTCATATAATCTAGCTCGAGTCTATAATCGTCTGCCCCTGCTTTGCAACCAAAAAGAATCAAGGGGCCCAGCTAGTAACCCAATTGACTATCAACTCGTAAAACGCCAAAAACGCCAGCTCTGACATTAACCTCGTTTCCCTTTCCAAAATGTGATACATTCAGCCACCGCGGTAATACCGATAGATCATGGATCGTGTACCGTTGAAGTAGGCTCAAGAAGGGGAATAGTAATATTCATTCAACGGTCATAGCCATAGCATGGCTACGCCGACCGCTCCGAACAAGATAACCGACGAGAAGGTCACAGAAGCCTGTGCCGCCGAGATGTAGTGCGCCGACCCGGGAAAGTTGCAAGTGACGGCGTTGGAAGTGCCGTTGGCGTCCGTCAGTCTCCGGCCGTAGCTCGTATTAAAGCCCAGCATTCCGGGTGTCGGACAGCCAAAACCGAGGGCTGCCGGACAGCTCTGCACAAGAGTGTAACAGAGGTCTTCGCAGGGCAGGACCTCCTTGTAGGGACCGGGCGCGATCTCCTCGTCGATTCTGGCTAGCCGGGACGAATTATAGGCGGCAGCGTTGCCATATATCTGCTTCGTGTACTGGTCAACTGGCGAGGAGCCGTCCGAGTTGGTCGCCATGATGTTGCGCATCTGAAGGAATTCGTCCGTTTTGGAAAAGTCTTCGCAACGTGGAATGGAAACAGAGCAGACCCAGTTCTTGTACGCATCCCGGCAGTCGTCACAGGTCCTGGCCAGAGAATACTTGGAAGTGTCTTCTGCGTCGCATTGAATTTGAGCCAATGCCTTCTCAAAGTTTGCGTACATCTCCTGGGCATAGCTGTCGTAGAAATCCTTGAGATCGTCGACCTTGTCACTGTACTTTGAACTGCTAGGGACGGAATATGCTGTCTGGTCGCAGAACGTCAGGTTGGAAATAACCATGCATGTACCGGCTGCAGGAGAATGTTAGAAGTATGATCAAAATATTGAATCGCTCGTCTTCTTTGAGACTTACTTGATTTCGTGTCGAACTCGGTCTGGCGGAAGACGACACCGCCGCCTCCAGCAACATTGTCCCTCTTGCTCAATGACCCAGAGTTTGGCTCTTGAACCAATATAGCCTCGTACACGGAACTCTTGTTCAATCCGGTGATGAAGAACTCTTGTTTGGTAGAGTTGCCTTGTCCTCTTCTGGTCAAACCCGTTGACATCAAGGCAGTTGTTGCCTGACTGCCTCCAATCTGGGCATACTCCTTGAGACCGCAGTACGACTTTTCGACCCCTCTCACCGACACATCGCCTTGCTGGTATGCAAACATGGTGTACGGTGTTCTCGACACTTCCGTGTCAGAGCCGTTGGTAAGATTACCGGTCCTGAGTAACGATGCGCCAATATCGCTGTCAACCCATACCAGGTCGGGCTCTGTATTGGTATCATAAGAATGGTAGGACTGATCAACGGAAGCGGCGACCTCGATATTGTAGAGAGATGAGGTGAACCAGTCCGACACATTGGGCGCGGTAATGGTAAAGTAGACATCGTCCGAAAAAGTCATGTTGTACATGACGGCTCCTTGGTCAAACACGCGCACCTCCTGATTGTCGGGGGGTGCGGCCGGGCCAGGGGAGTCGTTGTCGCTCGACGTCGAAACGTAGAGCGTCAGCTGCGGCGGGTCCATGGCCGTCTGGTTCGCCTCGGGACGTTCAGGCTGCATACACGTATTTGCAGATATCCAAAGGGTCTTGGTCGGGGTCGCCCGCTGCCTGAGTTCAGAGAGTTCAGTGCCGTTCTGGTCGTCCTCCACCACCGACAGCTCTGCATCTTGCGAGTCATCTAGTCTCTTCCGCAGCTCGAATATCTCTGCTTCTCTGCTGGAAAGCGACGAGGCCTCGAACACAAATTTGATTGACGATCCCTTGTCCAGATTCTGGTTGCTCTTGACATTATTCGTCAAACTCGTGACTCCAGAGGGCGCTCGTCCGATGACGCTCCTGTCGAACAGCGGAAAATCGGGCTCGTACATTTCGCTCCTTAAATCGATTGTTTCTGCCGTGGCCTGCTCCATGCTCTCGGCCAGAGCCCACGCGTCCACCGCATCGCTGCCGGCGCCATGCTCTTCGGACAGGATCTCGGCGGCGAGCGCAAACTGCGGCGAGAAGAGGATAATGTAGACGACGAGCAGGAAGAAGGAAGCAGCCAGCGACGCAGCCAGGCGCGACTGCAGAGGACTGAGCTGCATCTCGAAGTTTTGTAGAATGCGACCGCCCCGAGGGGCAGTCAAGTTGCGAACGAGTGGAAACGTAAAGAGGGTGCGGCGGTAATGGCCTGGCGTGGAATTATATTTAGAAGCGATTGAGGTCGTAGCGCATCTTCGATTCGGAGGGCCTCGCGTTTGTATTTTCCACCTCTTGGTTGTTCTTTTTGGATTCCAGAGACTGTTTTCCCTTCCAAGCAGTCGTCGAATTCCCTTGGGTCCGTCGGTGGCAGAATGAATGATGGAAAGGAAAGTGTTTCAAATCACCTGTCGGGTTTCATAACGGCTACAGCATCTACTTAGCAGTGCTGATCTCCCGCCAAGCACAGCGCTGCGAGTCGCGGCAGCACCGCCACGCTAAGGCCAGGCACAAGCCCACTTGAGCGACTTGACAGTTCTCTTAGAACCGGTACACTGCCACCATCTACACGTGTGCGCCGTGTAAGCTGCGCAATTCGTATTCTAGAGATTCATGCCCGCCCTGATGCCATGGTTTACTAATTGGTTCTCCAGTTTCTGTGTACTTCTTATCGAAAATTGTGATTGATTGCACATGAATCGGACTGCTACTCTCTTATCATGGTTCCGTCCAAGCCAAGCAAGTAACTATTACAGATAATGGCAATGGAAGGAGAACGAACCAGGTCACCATACAAAAAGACATGCACGCATTTATCGCAATAGTTTCATGTCAGAATGTTTCTCATTACGTATATGTCGTTCATCGTAGGAAACTAGGAAAAAGTTTACAGCAGCGTTTCTCTATCTGACCTGGAAAGACACCCGTGGTCCTTATACTCCTCCCTAACCAATAAAATTCCCAAACCGTGGTTCGTTCTATTCAATGGCAATTCTACCGACGTAGGCATTCATGACTGTCATCGTAACTGTCGTCAAATCGCCGCGTCGGCGAAGCAATTTATGTGCACGTTGCCGCACCGTATCATGCATGTATGGCTTGTCTCGTGGTGATCATGATACGAGTGCAGAGCAGTAGCAGCATCTCCGAAGAGAGCTGCTTACTCGCTCTTGCCGAGAGAGTCGGCCTTGGCGCGCAGGTTGGCAGCGGTCGAGCCGGACTGCGAGAAGTAGCGGCCAAAGGCGGGCTGGATGAAAGAGCGGAAGACGAGCTGGGCACCGCTGTCGAGAGACTGTCAGTCATGCGATAGGATGCTATCCTGGAGGGGATCTCTTACCTGAAGGCGGGCAGACTCAGCCACAGAAGGAAGACAAACTTGAAGGTGAAGTAGAAGGGGAACCAGTAGACGACGTTCACCAGAGACTCAATGACGGTGAAGAAGGCGAAAACGACCCAGTACTATAGATTCGCAAGTTAGCAACAAATTCACAGGTACCAGTATACAGTTCGTGGTGGGTTGGTGAACGTACAGTGAGCCATTGGGTGTCGTCCACCTTGGATGCGGTGAACAAAGCTTGCAGAGAGTAGTAGCCAGGGATGACGAAGCCGGCGACATTGGTCAAGAGCTGGCCGCCGAGGTTGAAGACGATGAAGAAGAAGTACAAGGTGACAAGACCAATGACGGCGTAGACCTTGGGGACTGAGGTCTGCTTCTCGAGGTTGTTGAGAGTCGGGTACTTGGAGAGCTACGATTGTCACTTGGTTAGCTTGACCATCGTGGTGGTGGACATGCGACCGGCGAGCAGCAGTCGGGCGGGCACAGCTGAGCGACATACCTCCTTGTCGAGCGAAGTGACGTATTGCTGAACGCGATCCTGGGCAGACATCTTGGCTATGTGTATATATCAAGCTGGATGATGGGATTTGTGGTTTTGTTGTTGGTGGTATTGGGTTGAAGCCGGGCAAGTGCGAGGTCGATACGGACAATGGTGCACGGGAGTGGGGGAATCGTTGGTGATGTCAAGCTGGCAACGTTAGGGTTAGCTGGTTGGACGGGCCACCTGTCTTTGGGCAGGGAATCCAGGGGACGATTGCCGGAGTGGGCTGGAAGCTTAACATACCTGGTGCTGGACGGATATCAGTGGGCGAAAAGTGGTGGGAGATTTGTTGTTTCTGCGCCTCAGGATCTCGCAAGAAAAAGCTAGTACCTATTTCTTGCGTTGCGAGAGGTGTGGAAGAGAAATCAGGAGAAGTTCAGGAGAGCTTGGGGAGCCGATGATGACACTGCATATGACTTCACCCCCCCGTGCTGACTGACTGACTTGACTGGCACTGACGAGGCCCGGCAAAGGAGTTGCTGGCTGCCCGCTCGAGACGGATGACGACTGGTGGGTGTCCACATTCGGCTGACTCTCCTGCAAGAATGGGTGCATCCATGGAGCGATTGTCCATTGGCTGTAATCCGTCGGTACATAATTCACATGCAAGATCATCGTGCGAGCGTATGTACATTCGTACATTACCAATAAGTGGGAATCTACGGTATTCTCCAGAGAGTGACATGTACCTAAATTTTCATATGATACGAAAAAGAGAATAACACGGGAATTCCATCATCGGGAAGGAAGGACTACGAGATTGAAGTCGAGCATCCGCTCTCTTCATTTTGAATCTTTTATTTGACCACAAAGCTGCAGAAGCCATCCGCAAGTAATGGATCATGTGTTGAACGGCAGGTAAATACATTACATGCCAGCGTACTTGTAATATTCCGCTGCTGTTTGGTGGGCAGCCAGAGATAGAAGAGGTATATGATAACGCAACAACTACTCTGTACTATGTGAATCTCTCCAAATTGCATCGCAAGTCAATCCAGTTTCTATTGTACTCTCAGCAAGAATCAATAGTGGATGATCGGGCTTGGTGGTCAAGTACAGCAGCTCCTTCTTTACTAGTCCAGAGCGCCGGAATGAAACGAACGTCGAGCGCTCCTGTTGGTCCCTTTGGTGTTGTGTTGAAAGGTGTCCGGTTGGTCCGTAAGTGTGGATACCGGCGATACAGTAGCGTCCGCTGGGTAGTTAGGTTAAAAAAATTATTAAGGCCAAAGACGATCCAGTGTCCATGTCGAGGGTATGCGATGATGCAAGTTTATGCAGCTGCCCTGCAGCCTTGGCAGAATCGTAGCGGACGAAATGTGCTAAGGATCGAGGACGCGCATCGACTACGACCTATTTTCCCCAAGGCAGGACTTGCACAAATACTAGATGAATGCATTGTTGTTGTGGTATCACTGCATTGAGCGAAGCGAACGAACCAGACCAGACCCCCAGCCACACAAAAAGTGCCCCGCTTTCGCGACACCCTGCAGACACGGTCCCCAACTCGTGCTATGTGTGTGTGCATTGTGTATAATAACAAATGGCTCGTGCATTTGTATACTGAGGAGATGAGAACCAGTTCCTTGGCTTCAACATTGGTGACTGAGAATTCTTTATGTGAGATGAAAGTTTCCCGAGATCCAAGAATCATCATCACACTTGTTTTACCAAAGAATCTTGCCTCGTCGCCTCAGAGACAAACCTCATCGTCTCATTGCGGTACCTGCTGTCGTTCTGGCATCGCAGAGCTTGTGCCGCATTTGGCGTGCCCGGCCGGCCAATCAGAGGGGCAGAACCCCCAGCCGCCTGTCTTGACTCAAAGCCTCAGGTCCCCGCTAAAAGCAGCCCAGGTTTTGTGGTGTCGGGGCAACCAAAGCTTTCGTTTACTTGTCGTCGCCCTCTGTTTTCTCCATTCTCTGCAACAGCAATTGCGCACCTACCTACCTTGACCTTTTGGACTGGAGACCCAACCCGCCAAACATACACCCGCGCACCCAGACCACATCAACCCAAACCACCTTCGACAAACAACCCCACGCCCTACAAGCAGATCATTATTCGCAACATCGCTACATACACGCGCTGGACCCTGCTTGATTTGCACACGATACATGACTATTTATCAGTAGCATCGATCCTCTTCTCCATCCTTGCTTTTCTGCCTCTCTTACTCGACAGACACGGCCCCGGCCGGCCGCAGCCAGCCAGTGTGTTTACGGTTTGAGTAGCGCCGTGTTGGGCATTTCCCGAAAAGACATCCAAATCCGCCAGATCTCCCATATTGGTAAACACGGCACAAATTTTAAACACCATGGACTCAGGTACGAAACTCCTTTCCCGACTTCCGCCCATGAAACTGTGCCTGTCCATCCGACGAATCGCATTTCTCCATACCCAAGTTTCCATATTCACCAATTCGCGACCTGGTGCTTTTATTTTCTTTTCATCATCGTCCTCTCTGCTGACCTTTGCCATCGCACAATAGAGTCCCAACCTCTCGAGGCCGGCGCAATGCCTGCGCAGAATCATCCGCTGCACCCGCGGACCAGAGCTCCCTCGAGAGCATCGACGGCCTCCATGCAGAGTAATACACAACAGCAAAACCTCGACCAAGGATTTGCTCCACACCACGGTGCTTTTCCCGTGAACCACCAGCAACAATGGAACGCCGCGCAGGCGCACGCTCATGCGCAAGCCCAGGCACACGCACACGCACACACGCACGCTCATGGCCATGGACATGGACCGTCGAGGGATATGGGAATGCAGGGCCATCACATGCCTGGCGATGACATGCTGCTGCGGCCTGGATCCCAGATGCATCCTGGACAATCGTTTCCCATGGACTCGAGCATGCAGACGTCAATGTCGCATCCCATGTCGTTCCAGCATTCCATGCAGCACCCGAGCATGTCGGCAGACTCGTTCAACGCAAGTGCCAGCTTTGCAGATGATAGCCAGATGGCCGACCGTGACGACACTGGAGACGGGGATTCCATGAACATGGCCAACGGAAAGTCTTCATCGAATAAGACTAGTGCCAATAACGAGTTCGAGATGCGCGCTCTCTTCAAAGCTAACAAGCACCGAAAGCTGGCGGATGTTGCAGAGGAACTGCATGGCAATGAGAGAGGTCCCAACTCGGAGCGTACACGACAGGTCTTCGCGATGCTATGGATCAACCAGGTGTGCTCAACGGGCAAGGGATCAGTTCCCAGGGGTCGTGTCTATGCCAACTATGCATCACGATGTGCTACCGAGAGAACGACGGTGCTCAACCCTGCTAGCTTTGGTAAACTCGTTCGAGTACTCTTTCCGGGACTCAAGACACGCAGACTAGGCGTCCGCGGAGAGTCCAAGTATCACTACGTGAACTTCAACCTGGCCGATGAGAGCGCAGAAAGCCAAGAGCCCACACAGGGTGATATGTCCTTCGCGGAGTCTGGAAGCTTTCCGCCAAATGCTAGGTATGTTTCGACTTACAGAAATCCAATCTCGAAAGACATGTGGCGCTGACACTGTTGTAGCTATCCAAAGTCGCAGTCGCCGGCTCAGAACGTGCCCAGAGCGGCTCGCCCGTCGCCCGAGATTCCCCTTCAGCCTGACGCTGCGGCACCAACCATGGTAAACCACAGCCGATCTCACAGCTTTTACAACTTGCAGGACTTTTCAAGCGTTGATCAGGTTCAATCGACAATAGCGAAGACCGCTCTGCCCATGTCATTCACGCCTCTACCGGAGGAACAATTCTCGGATGCAATCGTATTGCCTCGGATCGAGCCATTCCTCCCTGACAACACCGACCCCGACGCGGCAATGTCCCTGGCAGCATTGTACCGCAGTCACTGCACATCGCTTGTGGAGTGTATTCGCTATTGCAGAGAGAGAAACTTCTTCCACTTGTACACCTCGTTCCAGGGTACACTTACCATGCCGGTACAAAAGCTCTTCTCTAATCCCGATGTAGCACTGTGGATCGAGCAGTGCGATTTCGTGTTATACCAGAGGATGATGCAAATCATCTCGAATCTGACCTTGCAGGTCATACCGAAGCCAGTGTTGGATACACTGCGCAGCATTTCCGAGAGGCTTGTTGTTCACATTCGCGAAGCTTTCCAGGGCCAACCCAAGCATGTCATACTGGCAAAGGAAGCCCCCGCTTCTATTTTCGCCGCCCTCCTCGACCGAACTCTTCGTGTCAACCTGGCGGCACATGCCGCAGCCAACATGCTGGCTAATCCGGCCAATCGCGACCAGATGTACGTGGACTGGATAACAATGGTCCGCATTCGCAAGGTGGCAGAAGCCGTGCCTAGCCGTGGTATGGATGACGTTGTCATGCTACTGCTCAATGAGATTAGAGATCTGTTGGATCCCCAGAACGTGCCGTGGGACATCGAATGCCAGACACTGTACAGTGATATTGCAACTAGGAGCAATAAAGCCCCACAGAGCGACAACTCTGGAAGCGACAGTGGCCAGCTCGATCGCTGGGTCAGCCTGCTACAGGGCCTGCAAACCCGATTCCCATACGCAAGCGCTGAAGACATTGTTTCGAGTGTGCAGTTGGCAGGAAACGCTGCTATGCGTGACATCACCATGTCCCAAGGTAAGAGCTTCGGGGCGTGGTGGGTCACCAAGTGTTGGATCGATGAGATGATCTGCTTCTTGGCTGAGCAGGGCGGCTTCATGCTGCTCAAGTCATCGCAGCGCAAGGCACCGAGCCTTGTTCCTCCTCCCGGCCAAGCACCGGGCCGTCAAATGTCGCACAGCGTGAATCGAGGCCATGATAAGACCAACAGCAACGTTTCCAAACCCTCGATCGCTCAGGCCAACCGGGCCCCTTTCCCACCCCAGTCCGACGCACATACGCGCGATTCACTGGGAATGTCGGTCAACCCTGATGATAGTGGTATTGGCATGCGCACGCCAGAAGAGGAGGCACCGCTGGAGAAATACGACTTCTCGCAAACCCATAATCACGGATTACAGACTATGGGCTTAGAAGGCGAGTTTACCCAACAGGACGGACACCTCTGATCCAAGACCTGGCGTTCATACGAATTCCTCGCCAGTGGTCGTTTGCGCAAGACCGTGTTGTTCTAGGTGATCTCCAGGTTTCATCGTCTCGACACAACGGGAACGACTTAACGCGAAGTTACGAATATACGACAAAGACGAGTTACACCATAATCAATTGTGAGCGATATACAGCATGAAGACTGCTTGGTTGTTCGTTTTTTTTATTCTTCTAGACCGAAGCATTGATCATTGCATCGCCACTTCGGAAATTGTACAAAACGGTTGTATTCTACGGCATAGTGTTTGGAACACCATGATGGTCATGGTAGTACCCGGCGGATCATCTCTTTTTTGGAGCGAAGAAAAGAAAGTCCTGCATGAGGATGATCTAGCAGGTGGATAGGCGCACGGTTGGTTTACGTTCAGGATGTGGCCTGCACAATGCTCTCCCTCGTTGTCCTTGGTTTCGGCAACCACGAGAGGAAGCAAGGCCTTGATGTGATTTTGATTGGTTGCGGTTGTTGGTTTCTGACGCTACAGAAGCCCCCTTTTTTCGATTGATATCCCTATTCGCTGGTAGCGGCTTGTGTTGTTGTTGCTGTTGCTGTTGTTGCAGTTGTTTTTCTGAATCATATAAAGCGTCCGAGACCAGTTTCTGCCGAGAATATGAGTACACAGAAAGAGAGCAGAGGAAAGTTTCTTTAGTTGACACAAACAGTACAGATATAGACAGTACTGATCATGATTATACATACTTCCTCCAGACTAAATGTCTCTTGATCTGCCTTGCTCGTGGATCAAACGAATTCTGGCACATGATGAACAAATTGGATTCATGGCCTTACTGATATCCGTGCTCGGTCTTGGCGAGTGACCTTGACGCTTCCTTGACAAAACTGCCTCTAGGAATCTCGGAGAATAAAAAGATGACGAGGCCTGCCCTCGAATTTCCACAATCGCCGAGGAAAAGAACAAATTAAAGTCCAAATACTGATGGTAGTGTCAATTTTCCATGATGGATAGATAGGTAAGTATCGGCAATAATCATAACGATGGATCTCTGGCGGTTCGGGTAAGCATTACACAACCCAATGTCTGAGAAACCATGTCCGGACCAGAAGCACGAGGCACGAGCGCATATTTCATATGTGAAAATTTCAATATACTATGTGCAAGAAATATGCGAGTCTTTTCCTAATGCCATTTGAAACTCCCAACAAACCCGATGCTCTATTCCGTCTATTCCAAAAAGGTAAACAGATTTGTGTGCAGTATGTTCATGGCTCTCGTGGCTTCTCTAGCATCAATGACGCAGCTAATGTTGATCTCACTGGCACCTATTCATAATCAAGTCAGCAAAACTCACTACTTATGAGCAACGAGAAGAAAAGAGAAACTTACCTTGGGATATCATTTCAATATTGACATTGTGCTCTCCCAGCGTGGAGAACATGCGCCCTGCTATACCGATCATGTTCTTCATCTCGGCACCAACCAGACTCAGAATGGCCATGTGCTGCAGCGTCGAGACGTCGCCACACTCCTCGAGCTCCTTGATGGCGGCCTCAAAGTGGGAAGGACTCGAGTCGGCCGAGTGGATGGCCATGGAGACGTGGACCTCTGATGTGGAGATGAGGTCGACGCTGATGCAGTGGCTATTGAGAATGGCAAATACGCGCGCAAAGAAGCCGTGCGATATGGACCGCTTGTTCGAGTGCACATTGATGACGGCAATGTTGTCCTTGATGGTGACGGCAGTGGGCCGCCTGGGAGTCTTCCGGCTGGAAGGGTCCGATGGGCGCGAGCGCCTGATCTGCCTGTGAGGAGACTGTACGGGGTCGGGAACAACAATGGTGCCCTGGCCCTTGGGATTCTTGACGTTCTTGATACGGATCTGTATCGGGGGCTCGGCCTTGATCACCTGGTCCATGGTCAGGTGGTGGATGACTTCGGAGCCATAGAAGGTCAACTCGGCAGCCTCCGAGGGTGTGATGGAGCTGAGGAGTCTCGCGGTCGGAACCTTGGTCGGGTCTGCCGTGAAGATTCCGTCGACCTCCTTCCAGACCTGCAGCTCATTGGCCTTGAGGCCCACGGCCACGAGGGCGGCGCAAAGATCCGTGTATCCTCTTCCGATATCGCCGTCCATGAGACTGCCTGGCACGTTGCCAAAGAAACCTGTGACCACGGGGACTCTCGAGCCGCATGATTGTATCCTCTTCTGGAACAATGCGGCGGCATCGCGGTAAAAGGTGGGCGAAAGGCTATCCGAGCTGTCGTAGTGCATGATATCGGAAAGATCGACATATTCGGCTTCGACGTGCTGGGAGAAAAGTCAGCCAATCTGATCTTGCGCAAGAGTATGGTCGCCCGCGAGCATGAAATACACACCCTATCTCTCAGCAGGTATGCCATGAACCTGCAGCTCAACTTCTCGCCAAAGCTGACAACCCTGTCTTTGGACCTAGCATTGACCTCGAGGTTGAAGCGCTTGGCGGCAATGATGTAGTCAATCAGCTCCTGGCAGTCGTTCTCGATGTCGGCCGAGACCTGCTTCTGCAGCTCGGGGTCCTTGACAAAGGACTGGATGGCAAAGACGTGGTCGTTGCAGATTTCCTGGATCAGGGCCCTAGCCTCGTCCAGAATCTCGATCTGGGTCGCATCGTTGCTGGTGGCAGCGGCAATTGCTCGCAAGTGCTTGTAGACGCCAAGCAGTCTGTATCGGAGGAAGAAAGAGATGCCATGTCAGTATACTGTCGCTTCCCGGATCGCGGCGAAGTGGTCCGCGGAAGCAGGACGGGGACGGTGTGGCCTGACTCACCGACTGGTAGTTCCGGTGACCTTTTTGCCCGTACTCCGCGCGGAGCAGACAACGACAACCTTGTTGGTGTCCAAGGTGGCTCTGTGTAACCACAGTCAGTACAATTGCACAGGTTCGTATTCGTCGGGTATATAATTCTCTCGTACCGCACGATGTCCTCTGCGATCTGCAAGTCGTTGGGCACGCAAAAGTCAGCGATTGTCCGTCCTGTCGGGGTTTGCGCAAAAGAGCGCAACAGGTAAGAGGGCAGCAATATGACATACCTTGTCGGGGAACTTTCCTACGCTCGTACCGCCAAACTTCTGGACGACCCAGCCGTTTTCTGAGGTATTGCCGTGCGTGATGTTGACAGTCATGGTGGCAGAAGGGCCCAAGAGGCGGAAGCGAAGCGAAACACACACACACAGCTCTCGGGAGCGAGTGAGCACTCTGCGGCAGTCGCAAACAATGATTGGCGGGGTAACTTCCTATTCTATTCGAGAGATAGGTAGGTTAGATGGGTACCCAAAGAAGCGAGAGACCGACTATATCGTCGAAGGATGAAAAGCAACAGCCGCAGTTTGTCGCCGAGTATACCGCCCAAGAAATGACCAGGCAAAGCAAAGAAGTGATAAGTGACTATGACATGAAGCGACACACTCTAAAACAAGTCAGACAGAGGCGGTTCTGTTAGGTCGCCGTACTGCATATCCACATGGACTGACTGGCGCCGTCCGAGTCAACCTCTTTCCACCACGAAAACCACCGCCGAATCGGAGCAGCAGCAAAAAAAAAATTATGACAATGCGACGGGGTCCAGCGGTCTCGGTCCAGTGGGGTTCCCTCACACAGTAGAGCCCCTCCATCAGCATCATAGTGGGGCTTCTTTGCCTATTAGCACCGTTACTTTATCAGCCATTCCATTACCGACGGGACTGACTGTGCCTTGCATATTGACCAGGAGCTTGATACGTAGGTAGGTAGGTATGGACAAGATTAAACATATTACTCACATTATCCCTGCATTTTGGTATTCATCCGTCAAACATCGGATCAGTCCGTTTTATCAATATGTTGCTGCATATGAGAAACGATGAGGAAAGATCATACATATTGCTACATCAGCCCTATTTCCGTCATGGTCTTGAGGCTGTATCCTATTCTGACCTGATTCCATCCAATACAAAAAAAGACCCTCTTGTGTTACATTTTCCTTCCCAACCGGTTCGTGTGTCTTTTCCGGCCATTTCCTTGGATATAAACTTGTGTCCATAAATTCGTAAGCATCGTAATTCGTCATCGTGGGTATGTATACGACAACTGATAGTAGCAGCATCTAAGCCTGCTTTTCCATTACAGATTCTCCAAAAATCTCGAATCTCTGACTGGACTGTGACTCTTCTTCTTGGCCGGGTCCTGAATGTGGCGTGGTGGGCTCAACTCGGTACCCATGTGGTCCACGGCCTCATCATAATCCTCATCGTCGCTGCTGCTCATGGGCGAAACGTCATCGGCGTTGGCGGTCGACCTACGCCCAGCAGAAGTGGCTTCAGAACCGCCAGTTCGTCGCCGGCCTGCCATCGCAATGGCACGCATACTCGAACTTCGGCCGTCCAGACTCGTCACGCTGGCATTGTTGCTGTCCAGGCCGGTGAGAGCGTGGCCGCCGATGAATCCCCTCTTGGAGCTAGAAGGCTTCTCGTCGTCCGATCTGGAGCCCCTTGAGAATGAGCCCCTTGAGAATCTGTGCTTGAACCACGTCTTGACCTTGCCTCCTTGAGACGTCTTGTCGGTAGGAGATGAACTCTCTGACCTGGTCTGTCTCTCACCTGCCGGTATGCTCACTCTGTTGGTCTTGGACGAGGTTGGCAGTCTGACGGGTTGCCCGACGTCATTAAGCGCCAGCTGTTGCTCTTCTTCTTCCAAAGGAGCTGTTGCTGGTCTGTCCTCGGCTGCGTCCCCGGCCGACTCGCTGCGGCGAAGACGGTTCAGGGATAGCTTACCAGAAAGCGAATGGTTGTGCTTTCTAGACCTGCCGAGACGCTTCTCTTCCTCGTGGGCCATCTTTTCCTCTTCCTTCTTCAGTTTGGCTTCGTGCTTCTCCTCGGCCTTCTTTTCCTTCTGCTCCAGTCTATCCTGTTCTGTAACAATTGTGAGCAACAACTCCGACGACACGAAGAATTAGAGGAAACTTACCTTTGAGCTTCTTCGCAACAGCGGCAACCTCTCGCTCACGAGCCTTTTCTCTCTCGTGCGCCTCCTTCTTGGCTTCGGCTTCGAGTCTCAACTCGGTCAACCTAGCGTGCTCCTTCTCGGCCTTCTCGTTGATCTCGTCTAGAGTTGGCTTAACATTTGCCGCCGCGATGGCGTCGATTTCTTCCTGAGTCATGAATTTACCAGCACCAATATCGACCTTTCCGTGATGTGTCATTCGGTCTTCGCTGCGAGATTGAGCAGCTGCATGGGCCTTGGCCTCCCAGTTCTTCGAGGTCGAGGAGGAGGGAGGGACCATGCCAGTCTCGGCCGAAATCTTGTCATCGATGCCCTTCATGCGCGCCTGCACATTCTTCTGGGCAACGGCCAGGAGAGCATCCCGATCTTGCTGTCGTTTCTGCGTGTCGACTTGCGAAAGCTTGGAATTGAAGATGGACATCTGCTTCTTGATATCCAGAGACCTCTTCCGGTCTTCAAAAACGTCGCCGTCGCTGTTCGATCTTCTTCTGGTAAGCTTGCCGCGAACACTGAACCTTCGCATCTGCTTCTGTTGCCCGGACTGCCCGTAGTACTCTTGGTACTCTCTAGTCTTGAGGTGATCTTCGTGCAGCTTGGCCAGCCGCTCCTGGGCCAATTTATAGGCAGCGTCTTGCAAGTTGTTGAACTGCATCGGCCTGACCTCCTCCTCGCTGCTCATACTGTTGATACTTCTCGTGCGTCTCAGGGACGTCGAGTCTTTTCCATGAGCCTTCTTTGTCTGATCAATGACCTTTTGCTGCTGAGTAAACATCTTCTTGGCCATTGCGACAGCCGAGGCATGTAATTGGTCTTCGCGACTCTGCTCCTCAACCTCGGGCTTGACGGGAGGGTGCGATGTGAACATCTGCCGGTTCATCGTAGTGAACGGGACTGCGCCGCCCTTGGGCTGCGTAGACGACGGGCGCGGCGCCTTGTGTACGGCAGTCGCGGCTTTCAAGGCATTGCTAGCAGCATTCGACTTGTCCGGATAGTCCTCGTCTTTGGCCGATGGGGCAGTGTTGGACCTGGGGCGGACGGTCATGGCACCCTTGGCGGCCATCAGCGAGCGTTGGCGGTTCAGAGTCGTAGCCCGGTCGTTTGGCGCCAAGTTTGGCGTACGACCCGACTTGAAGGCCTGGTTCGCAGCAGAGTGGCCATGGTCCGAAGGCGCCAGTTTGGGAGTCTCGCTGTTCTGAGCAGCCTTGTGAGCAAGCAAGGCAGCTTGCGCACCATGGCTGCTAGGCGAGGGCGTTGCGGCGGCGGGCATCTTGCGGCTCTGTGCCAGCAGAGCGGCAGTCGAAGCCGAGTTTGAGCTGTCAGGCTTCCAAATTTCGGGCGATTTCTTCGAGCTCCAGCCTAGGGTTGCAGCAGCACTGGCAGCCGAACCGTTTGGCAGGAGACCTATTGATGGAAAGCTGGGGAGGTCTTCTGGTTTGGCGTAGACGAGCTTTCCGGAATGTCCTAGGCGAGGGTGGTGTGTTAATGACCAGGTACGAAAGAATATGGGAGCCTCGAGGACAATATAATGAACGGGCTTGTTCGCACCTGCATGAATACTAGGGGTGTCGTCATGGGTTTTCTGCGCAGCGGCAGCATTCCTCAGCGCAGTGTCGCATACCGAGCAAACGACAGGCTGCGGCTGGCTGGTAGATTGGAGTACTGTCCCGGTCGACATCCCTGGCGAGTTACCCAGATCCACATATACTGTCAAGTTGTTCTGCTGGGTCGGGCTACGGTTCGGTTATTTCGGGGGCGTAACTGGATACTGGGTGTATGTCTCGTAGGCAGGTGTAGGCCTTCGTTCTATTACAACGGAGCTGGCGGGGGAAAGAGGTCTCGGCTCGGCCAATATTACTCGAACGCAGACCAGCAGTCGGTTGGGACCAAGAGTATACAAAAGATCACGAAACGTGAGAAAAGAGAAGGCAGAGGCCTAAAGATAAAAAAGGCGCCCGGTCGTTGAGTCCAAGCAGCAGATGGAACTTTCCATCATAGCGTCACACACGGGACACTCATAAGATAAGTACTCGGACGTCAAGTGCAAGCCCTTTCTCCCAGCAGAAGAGGCATGCCAATGCTGGGTAAGGTAGGGGAACCAGGAGAGAGTAGCTAGGTAAGGTAAGGTAAGGTAAGGTAAGGTAAGGTAAGGCAGATCGAGTAAGCTATGTAGATAGTGTAGTGCTAACGCTGGGAGTCGGGACTTGGGGGCGGCTTGGGCGGGGCCCGGAGAGAGGAGCGCAGAGAAGAGACTGCGCAGAGAAGGAGGCCGCTCATCATAGTGCCGCCGTAGTGTCGCTGTCTAGAGTCGCTAGGGAGCTTCGGACGAGGTTTGGTTCGTCAATCCCAATGTCTCTTAAGCATGGGACTGCAGGCCATGGTAGGTACCAACGGACCAGACAGACTGCGACCACAGCGATGTGCCGTGAGAAGCGTCGGTCGGTCGGCCAAGCAGCAACGAGACCGTGACGTCATGTGGCACTTGACGGATAGCCCGCCGCCCAATTGGTGCTGGGATCTGACGCGGTCAGCAGTGAGACAAGGATTCCCGAATTCAATATTACATTATTAACTATTCCCAATTTCGATCGAGCATGTCGAGGATTGGCCGCGCATCGAAGAGGTTTTTTTGTTTTTCTATTTCCTGGGCTATCTCTCATTCCTCGTTGCGAGTACCTATACGGACATAATGTTCCAATAGTAAAAAGACAGAGAAAAGTAGTTTACTTCACGTAATCCAGGCGCACTGATGATTGGTTCTGCTTCACCAATGTGACAGGTGCGGCGTGTTACCGCAGAGCCAGAGGCTGTCAGTCGGCGCACGCAGCCATGAGGAGTCCACTACATCACTCCGCTGCAGGGGAGACCCTCGAGGATTCGTCACCGGGCCTCCTCATCGGCGGTCCATATCGAGCAGTGACATGCCGATGGCAGATGCTCAGATCCGACTTGGGTTTAAGGGTGGGTAATAAAGCTCCCACAAGCTCAGGCTCGTCAGTCGGCTGGAGAATCCCATTGGACCTTGCCCATTGCCTTTGCCTTTTTGCTTGCGGGATTCCGAATGGTCCGTGTGGCCCCAGGTCGGAGTGTGGAATTGTGTCGATGCCGTCTCACAGAAAATGTTCGGGTTTCAAGGGTCTTCCAGTTAGAATCTCGCTAGGCCGCTAGTCCAAATCTTAACCTAATGTACAATTTTGCTTTGTTTTTGATTTTCTTGCTTGTATCCAGATCTAGAACCTGGTCCGCTCCACAGAGTATTGAGTGAGCACCTGAAACTAGCATCTCAAATACAGATACTGCGTCACCGGACATTTAGCATACAGGTAAATGAATGGTTACGTCGGCAGGAAGGGAGAAATGTAAGTCAGTCATATTCGCTTGCCATGCTCGCTACGATTTTACAATCTTGTCAGCGTCCTGCCTCTGTGGAACAGAAGAAGGAAGATCCAAACCACGATCAAGTTATCATCTGCCTTCAAGGGTTTGAGTTGAATTTGTTCCTGCAGTGTCTCTCTTTGTCTCTGTCTGGCTCTGGAGAACGTGGAGGAGCTGCAACTTGATGTGCAATAACTCTGTACCTTGCTCGTACGTGATGCGGTGCATTACTTACAACGCTGTTGCATGTCGTTATTATTGAAAAGGGGAGATCTCATGTTCTATAACCTCAAAATTCGATCTCGCAGTCTGATATTTGTTTCCCCATACAATTACGGACACATCCTTGACTCTTGGGGCTGCGGTAACAGACGGTGGGTTTTTTGCCTTATGTCATCCATCTACACAGTAGATTTCCCAGCTGCCAGCCCAGCCAGGAACCATGGACAAACGAAACCCTGCCAACTTTTGGTTGGCCCATGGACTTTCCTTGAGCCAAGAAATTATTCCACCTCATCACCAGCTCCATCTCCATACAAACAGCAAACAGCCATAAACAAACATACCAAAGAACATTATCGCACAAACTCCATTTGCAATCTTAGGTTCTTGAATAATTTCGAAGAATTTTCCCGTCCTCAGCCTTATCCCGACCATGCCTCGTGAATTCGACAATATACTAAATTTTCGTGACGTCGGCAAAACGGTGAATGAATATCTTGGTAAAAGGTAAATTGGATTCGCCTCATTCATACCAAATACAATTCCATATTCTCTCGTAGGCACACGGTTGGCTGATCACGGACGCAGAGTTGTCAAGGAAGGCGTGCTCTTTCGGTCAGCCCGGCCAGGTGTGTAATGTTTTTGATAGAACTCCATCGACACACCACACATAATCTCCATGACCAACGCTGTATTCCTCCTAGAAGATGAACCAGTGCTTCTTGAGGAGGGCAACAAATGTGCTGGAAAGCTCCTTCACAATGACCACCATCTCTGACCTCTGGGCGCTGGGCACGTAAAACAGATGACGCCACGGCCTCGGACCGGAGGCGCCTGAAGGAGACGTACGGGATCAAGACGGTCATCGACCTGCGGACCAAGACGGAGCACCTGCAACAGTCCAAGAAGCGGGCGGCCGACCTCAAGGCGCCCGCCCTGCTCGCGTCCAACGCCGCGCTCGCCGAGCCCGTCCAGATCCCCGGCCTGCGCTACCTCGAGATCCGCGTCACGGGCAAGAAGTTCGAGAACCACCTCGTCAAGCAGCTGAGCTGGAGGAGTTATCTGTACGTGGGCCGTGATGATGATGAAGGGCGTGTTTTGTATACGGGTTGCTGATCTTCTGCCTGGTCTCGCGCCCGCAGGAAACTGATATCGCTCTACCTCACCGGCTACCGCGTAGAAGCCATCCGCATCATGGCGCACGACGTCATGCTGCCCCGGGGCCTCGTAGGTATGGGGTTCGACACACTGGACCAGTCCGGCGAAGAAATCGCACAGGTGCGTCGCCTTCATCCCTACCTTGGAATGGAAAGTCAAAACAAGTGATAACAGATGGACCCTAGGCCCTCCGAGCCTTTACCCAGCCGTCGTCCCTCCCCGTCCTGGTGCACTGCACGCAGGGCAAGGACCGGACGGGCCTGACGGTGGCGCTCTGCCTGCTGGTGCTGGGGGTACCGCTCGACGCCGTCGCGCACGACTACATGCTCACGCAGCCGGCGCTCAACGACGAGGCGCCGCCCGAGGAGAGGCGTGCGCGGCTCGCCGAGATCGAGGACATTGGCCTCACGCCCGAGTGGGGCGACTGCCCGCCCGACTTCGTCGCCAGGGTCGCCGGGCACCTGCAGGACCGGTACGGGGGCGTCGACAAGTATCTGGACGGTATTGGGTTTGGGGAGCAGGAGAGGAAGAGGTTCAGGGAGCTGCTCTCGGCGTAATGAGTCCATGCAACGAAGAGCACCAATCGTAGTGGGATGAGTACATGAAATATTATGGGCAAATGAAAATTCACGAAGATTTAAGTCGATGAATGTCTTTCTTATTTACTTTATATTATTCATGGTGATCTATTTCTTTCTAAACCGACCTTGCATCCAGCAGCGATACATTTTGAGCTTCTTGGCGCGGTTGACGAGCAATCTTCGATCCACACCAAGATCTTCTATTTCAAAGGATGCAGTGAATGGTGCTGCGGCGGTATCAGCATCAGCATCAGCTCCCTCGGCCTTGGGCTCTTTGAGCTCTGCCGAGAACGCCTTACCGGACCAGATGTCCGCGAGCTCTTCCTGCTCGAAAAAGTACACCCTGGTTCCGTCACCGCGGATGTAGAAGTTCTCCTCCAGGTAGCGGCCCTTCTTGAACCGCACCTGGGCGAGATCACCTCTCCCATAGTCGCGGAAGCAGACCTCGCCGCCTGGCTTCAGGAGGCGGTGGGCATTCTCGACCGCCCTCCTCCACTGGCGCGGGTTCAGGGCGGAGAAGATGAAGACCATGATGACGACGTCGACCGAGCCCTCCCCCAGGCCGGGCGGGAGGTCCTCGCCGGCGGCGTCCCACACGTCAGCTTGCATGTAGTCGGTATTGTACGACTCGTGGGCGCGCATGACTTCAACGGCCTTTTTCGAAAAGTCACAGGCATGGACCTTGAGCTGGGGGTTCTTGTTCTCCGCCAGGATGGGGAAGGCGGTGTTGCCCGCGCCGGCGCCCACCTCCAGCAGCGTCACGGGGCCGGCGTCTTCCTGCGTGACCTTACCGAGGACAGGGAACTCCTGCTGGAGCCACTTGCGGTTCTTGAAGAAGTTGGCCGTGTTGTTCTTGTAGAAGAGGTTCCACCATTTGGCTGGATCCGAGTTGAACCTGTCTTCGCGCGCAAAAATGTTAGCGAAGTTGCTCCCCACGAAGATTCAATGATACAAAAGGTAAATTGTATGTGGCTTAAGTCAGATGGGAGCGAAAGACTAAAACAGGCAGTTGTCATCACATAGAATCAGATGAACTATGCGTAAATTTGTGATATCATCATACAAGCCGATAGGTGAGAGGAAGATGCGAAAGAGAAACCGCAGGGAGGAGGACAGGAAACTCACTCTTGTCAAAGTCGGAGACTGGCGACTGCCGCTGCATCTCATACTGCTGCTCGGCGTACTCCTTGTACGTGTCGTCAGTCTCCACATGGTCCCAGGCATTGAACTCGAAGACATCGTCCTCCTGCTGCAGGTACCGGGACCCGAACTGGAACGGGTCGCTGCGCTTCTGGTTGTAGTCTGGGTCATGACTGCGGTGGGCAGGCACCTCGTCGGCGGCAGGAGGCGCGGCATGCTCCTGGACCGTGAGGTCCGCAGTCTTGTCCAGCAGCTCTTGCTCGATGGCATGAGCTGGGGGATCCTGCACCGTGGGCGTCTCCATGGCGGAGGGCAATGGGGGGAAAGGATAAAAGCGTGACAAGAGTGTCACTGCTGAGGAAATTTCCTTCACCGAGATCTACTGCTCATGGTGTTTGGAGCAGGCTCGACAAGAAAAGCTCGTGAAAACTCTGCTTGTGATTAGGGAGAGAAGAGGAAACTCTGGGTGCCAGGTCGAAGGAGAAAAAAAATATTTTCAAGGAAAAGGTTGGGTGTCGAGTCGAGGTGGGGCACGAGAGGTGTTTGGTGTGGCTTCGACTGGGGCGCTGCTTATTGGACAGCTCCGTTCGCCGGATTCGCAGCTGTGGCTCCTTGTCGTTAGTATGCGACATCATCACCAAAAAGTCGCGATCCCAAGTGCGGAAGCGGACTCATCTTGAGAATTATCCTCAAACGCCATTGTAGAACTATTTTACTATAATCAGTGGTTTTCGAGCTATCGACAGCAGAATTTTGGCCATGGACAGCTAGCGACAGCAAAAAGGAAACTTCATCATTACAAAATTCCGTCCTCTTACAAAGACGATTCCCCCAATAAAATAAAAATGGCGACCAAGACCACGTTTCGTTTTGCGCCTCGAGCCACCGCATGCTCACCATACATCTCTGGGCTCTCGTTTCCGCGCAGGACCTTCTTCAGCTTGCCCTCCAACGAGCCGCAGACGGTCTCGGCGCACCGGACGCTGCCGTACGCGCCGGCGCAGCTGTTCGAGCTCATCGCCGACGTGGAC
Source organism: Pestalotiopsis sp. NC0098 (assembly GCA_022432395.1). NCBI lineage: Eukaryota > Fungi > Ascomycota > Sordariomycetes > Amphisphaeriales > Sporocadaceae > Pestalotiopsis > Pestalotiopsis sp. NC0098. Next base: position 277,810 of record JAJKLJ010000004.1, on the reverse strand, counting down.
TCGTACTCGCGGTTTCTGCCGTACTGCGAGACGTCGCGGGTGACGTCGTGGACGGAGCATCCGGACCCCACGACCGGCCGCCGCTACCCGACCGCCGGCACCCTCACCGCCGGCTGGAGCGGCCTGTCCGAGACGTACAGCAGCCGCGTCTTCTGCGTCCCCGCCATGGGCGTCGTCGAGGCCATCTCGGGCAGCGCCACGTCGTCCATCCCGCCCGCCACCCTCCAGAAGTACGGCCTGCGCGACCCGGGCCCTGCGAGGTCGCGGCCCGGCGTCCACGAGGGCACCTTTAGCAGTCTCATCACGCGCTGGACGGTGCGGCCGTATGATCCGAAGACGACCAGCGGAGGACCCGCGGAAGAGTGGAGTCAAGTCGACCTCAGCATCAAATTTCAGTTTGTCAATCCCTTGTTTGCAGCCGTGAGCTCGGCTGTGGCGGACAAAGTGGCTCCAATCATGGTGGACGCATTTGAAAAGGAGGCGCGGAGGGCACTGGGACGGGCTCCAAGCCGACCATGACCTCACCATGTCAGAGGATATATGTATATAATGTAATAAAAGAGCGGCCATAGTCAGGACACATAGCATGATCCGGGCTTTCGAGGTGGGCGATGAGCTTGATCGAGCCTTCGCGTGTGTGTGGTGGCATTCAGGACGAAGCAATTTGGCAATGCTCAGCTTCTTTGTATAATTAGACTTGCATGGGCGACGGCGTTTGGTAGACAGCCTCGGCGATAGAATTTTTTCCAACTCCATTGTATGATCTGCAATGAATATATGAACGCAAAACTCAACTTAACTCAGCACCGTCTAGATCCCATGACTATACCGCTCTCAAGCATCAGTATTGCAAGGACAAAAAGCAAATAGAGACCATCTTGTGTGCCGCCATTACAATACCAAGACTCGCCACATCATCCATCGTATCATCTCTCATCCCGTCATTTTCCATACCCGTCTCATTCCCATCATATTCCAACTCCAACTCCAAAAGTCCTGCTCGGTTTCCTATAAGGCCGCGAGAGAACGGCTCATGCTTGAATAATTGCGATATTGCCATATACAGGAAGATGCTCGATTCCCATGACAGTTGAACCGCCGACTCAAAATACAGAAATCGTGTTGCGTATCGCTATGATCGTAACGTGCCTTGAACCGGGGGTATAATGCCAAAATCAAGACCTGAGAATAAACAAAAAGGCGCCAATCTCAGAGTCTAAAGGAAAGACGAATAGCAAAAATGAGACTGTCGCGGAGGCAGCGAGGTCTGACAGCAGAGGCCGCGCTGTCAAGCTGCCTCGCTGGTCATCGCAGTCGGGTGTCAGAGTGTTACTATCCTGACCTTTTCTTGCTGCTGCTCCTATAAGCTTGTTAGCCATAAACAGTCAGCGGGAGCAATGGTAGAGCGACTCACTTCTTCTTTGGTTTGCCGAAAATGAACGCTCCGAACCCACTCGAACTAGATTTGCCCGATGTCTTCTTCTTGTGCTCGGTATGTGTGGGTATTACACGGATATTTGGTCCTCCGGGCCGCACCCCGTGGGCCCCGTGCATCATCCCAGGCGGAGGCGGGGGAGGGCCGTGGGCAGGTCCCCCAGCCATAGGCCTGACTCCCGGGGGAAATCTAACACCAGCACCGGGTTGGCCCATACCAGGTGGTCGTACATTGGGATGTCCGGGCATGGCATGCATTCCCGGGGGGCCGGCAGGCCGCGCTCTATCCATCGGCCACATGACCATGGTAATGGCCCAGTCTGGCTCGATGACCTTGTCCCAGACTTGAGGCAGGATGATCTCTTGATCAGGCCCGAGGAGATCGTAGTGGCCTGCTTGGACGTGCGGTCCTATTACGTCGACGTGCAAGAATGCTTGCTTGATCAGCTCCTCCATACCCTATCGACTGTTAGCTTCGAGAATCGCATTTGTCTGTCATCTTTGCGGGACACTTACCACCCAAGTTTGGCAAAGATGGAACGGGAAGCTGAACTTCCTGCCAACCGCATCTTTGAAACGTATCGGTGCCTTGTCCTTGCCTTTTGCTTTCTTCTCTTGCTCCTGAGCCTTGGCCTTGACTTCCTCCAGGGTCTTCTTCTTCCAAGCCTCCTCTTCCTTCTTCTTGGCCTCATCAGCGGCTTTGGCGTCCTCGGCGGCCTTGCGTTCCGCCTCGACCTTGGCTCGTGCTTCATTCTCGGCCTTCAGCTTGGCCTCCTCTTCAAGCAGCTTCCGCCATTCCGCCTCCTCGGCCATCTTCTTCTTGGCTGCTTCTTCGGCTTCTTCCTTTGCTTTGATCGCCGCCTCGAGCTTGGCCTTGGCAGCGGCCTCGGCGGCAGCAGCCAGCTCGGTCTCCTTTTTCCGGCGTTCCTCCTCTGCTTTCCGTTCTGCTTCGATCTGATCGCGAGCCACTTGCTGCGCTCTGGCAAGCGCCTCAGCTTCCAGCTTCTTACGACTCTCGTCAGCACGCCTCTCTGCCTCAATCTGGTCGCGTGCTGCTTGCTGGGCCCGTGCAATGGCCGCCGCTTCTTCCTTCTTCCGCTCTTCGGCCGCTATCCTTTCCTTCTCCAACAGGTCTCGAGTGGCTTTTTCGGCCGCTTGCCTCGCCTCCTCAATCTCCTTCTTGGTTCTTTCCATGGCCTCTGCTCTCTCCTTGGCCAACAGCTGGTCTTGTCGATCCCTTTCCTCCATCTTTAGCTTAAATGCACGTTCGGTTTCTTCCCGGATCCTTGCTTCAAATTCTTTCTGTTTTGCCTCGGCCTCTCTTTCGGCTTGAGCTTTTTTGATCTGATCCAGCTGCTTCTTCATTTCCGCCTTCTCTGGATCGTCCTTGACCGGCGCCGGCGAGGGCTGCGGCGCGGGGCGCGTTCCGACTTCAGTCAGCGGAGGCGGCGGGGAAGTCCAATGGCTGTGGTATTGTTGCATGGCATTGGGCACAGGATAGTGCCCGCCATTGTGCGGGCCGTGAAAGTATCCAGCGCCGCCGTAGGGCATCACATCGCCCCATCCGGAACCACGGGGCTCGTTGAAGAATTGATTCCCTCCGCCAGGAGTAGGCGCAAAGGGGTTAAAGTTGTTGCCGAATGGCACAACCTGTTGGTTGGGGAAAGGTGCGTATCCTCCTCCGTGGCTCTGGGGATACCCTCCAGGCCCGGGATGCCCAGGCCCACCGCCACGGCTACGGCCCCCATAGTTCCCACCTCCTGGTGGGAACTGGCCGTAGCCGTAGGAGTAGTAGTCGTCAGAATCCAGACTGGCGGAGGCAGAAGGTGCCGAGGGGTGATGTGGTGGCTGGGTTGATGGTAGTCCCTGCCGGTAAGCGTATCCCGACGGCGGTGGTTGTGTTGGTTGATGTCGGCGGGCCGGTCCTCGTCCGGCGCCTGGTCGACGATACGAGGCGCCCGGACTCGAAGCGGAATCGGACGGCTCGAGCTGGTCGTCTGCTTCGTCAGACCACTCCTCGTCGTCGTCGTGACTTTCGTCCCCGAATTCGTGACTATGTTCGCCCTCTTCTGAAAAACTGGATGTGTCGCCCGAAGTCCCAGCTGGCCGTGAGTTCGAGCGCGTGCGCGTGCGCGAATGCGATTTGGTACGTATATGAAGAGAGGTAGACATGGGGGATGGTCTCGCAAGCAGGTATATGACTCCTTCGCGACAATCTACTGGGAGAAGGTCGGGAACAGAAGGGTGGTGTCCTCGGGAAGGCGAGACGAACAGGAAAAGAGGCGGTGATCAATCGTCACTAGCGTCCTCTCCGTGTGTCTGAGTTGAAACAGAGCTTGTGGTTCTTTCTTTCTGGCGCCCGCTATCGCGAGTGGGTTGGATCTACACCTAGGTGCCAGGCGTGGTGGGCGGCCAACCTTAAGTCTATGTTGACAACGCGGGGTGGGAAGATCGTAGTAGTGGTAGTTAGGTAGGTAGTAGTGTTTTTGCGCCGGGTCGGTGTGTGTCTCACGCTACTACGAGCTTTGGGAGCGAGATGGCAAGCAAAAGGTCTATTGAGTTAGAAACCTGGGGCGAGTCAGATAAGCCTGGAGTGTGCGAATAGTCGTCAGGAGACCTGGTTCGGTGTCAAAATCCAAAAGATTGGTTCGAATCTCAGACTGATCAGATGGACAATTGAAGCCAATCCAAGATTTTGGGCCGCTTTGTATGAGCGATGCGCGGGGTGGGCTGTTGCTTTCTTTTAGCGGAAGGCCTGGGTGCTGTAAGGAAGATCCTGGTCGCGCCGCAGAGGCCCGCTGGCTTTTTCTTCGCAGTTGGGCGCAAAAAAGAGTCAGGGAAGAAAAGGCTTTGGGTAGAATTGATGGACGGGGCCTGGCTCCTGGTCCTGGTCTGGTCCCGGTCTCCAGCCAAGCGCAGCAAGCAGAAGCAGCAGCAGTCCCACGGGATGAGACAGGAACGGCGAAGTGGGGAGCGATATGTACTTAAACACAGGTCGAGTGGTGTACGGTACTCTGAATCTGTACAGCGAATGGTCGATCAGGCGAATGAGTGAATGAAATGCGCTCATTCATTCACTCACTCATTCACTCGGCTCTGCTCTGCTACTCGTCGCCTCTCAGGTATTGGAGTCGGCAGAGTGCAGCAGCCCTGTTGAGCCTCCTCTCCCTCAGCCGAGACTGAGACAGAAAGTAACAGCAAGGAAGAGACACGCAGAGATCGGGGGCCGGGACTCTTTATAATCAACAAGACACCGCAGCTCTCAGCAAGGCTTTCCCTTCCAAGCTAGCCGGCCAAGGTGTGAGAGGAGCGGACAGGGAGAGGAGGGAGAGACAAGAGAAGGAACAGCAGGTCAAGGACAGAGGTAGGTATGGTATGCCTGGTACGGTCTGGTCTGGTCTGGTCTGGTATGGGATGGGATGGGGATGGGGGCCGGATTCTACAGCGGCACTAATGCCCACAACGCATCGTCAGCTCACTCTCATCGAGGCAAGTGAGTGGCAGTGGGAATCGTCTCCGGACACATATTGTGGGCTATTCCGCTGTCTATCTGTCTGTCTGTCCGTCCCCGACACACTTGGATATGCATGCCCTTTTTGGTGCAGAGGCAGGCTGGCTTCAAGAACGGATCTGCGTGCGTTGCACAGCCCGTTCTTCCACTGCCACGGATCTCGTTTCCTGAGATTTCTCAGATCAAATGGCGGGACATCACTTATACCACCTTGACCGTGCGCTCGGCAGTGTGTCTGTGGCACCCAACCATAAGCTGCAGCAAGCATTGAGCAGCAACCCCTCCTTGTTGACCTCGACATGATACCTAGACACGCTTGTGACCGCCAGGAACATACAGTAGAGCATTGCGTCTCTGTGTCAACGGCCACGCAACTTTGCATAGTACAAAGAAACCATCTCAGACCGAAGGTAGCGAGACCAATAGACGTACAGGCATATTAGTAATAATATGAAACCATGTATGTACTATTGGTATTCTATACACGCTGAAGTCATGGAAACACGAAAAGGAATGAGCGGCATCAGAAAAGAAGTGATCATAACATAGCTGTGGATGAGTTGTTGACGCAATTAATTTTTCTCTCCGTGGTGTAACTCTGAGCTATTGAAACTGCGCAGGGCCGCTGCTGTCTACGCTGTCATACAGCCGATCCGAAGGAGGCTGATCTGAGCTGTTTTCTTTTTTCTCGCACCCCTTGCACCAGAGATTGGGATTCTGCTTTATTTCTTTCTTTTCTGCGGCTGATAGAAAAGCTTGCGTTTCGATCTGGATCATTGGAAAATATAGTCAGGATCCCAGTCAAACACATGGCAGAGTTGATGCGCTCGGCTCCCTTTCCATCGCAGGCCAAATCGGGGTTCTCCTCGTCAAATTCTCGTACCCAGGTCAATCAGTAACAGCCCCCCCTCTTCTGGAATGCGGCCGCCGCAGGTGAGGGGTTATCGCGATCCAAGGTCCGGGTAGCCAAGACCTATTGGTAGGGTTCACCGCAGCTTCATGTGTTCTGGCTCCGATGGGGGTTGCTACCGGAACGCTGATCGATACGCCAATTTCCTGCCTGTACCGGCGGCCACAGCGGCAGAATATCGTTCGGTCTGTTACATTACCCAGCGGTAGGTATGTAGGTAAGTAGACCGTCTAGACTTTGGAGATGCTTCAAGCGGGTGCAGCCGAAGTCTGATGCACTTACACCGAACAAGGGCTCGAAGGAATGAGGATTTCCCCTACGTTATTACCCTGCAACGTCGTGCTAGTACCAATAGTCCCTGGTTTCCAAATTGTCACAAGCAAACCCAGCCTTGCGGATTTTTGGCATCGAGAATGAGGTGCTAGGAAGAGACGGAGTATCTCGATTGGTAACCATGATCAGCGGTCCTTGTGGCTCTCGGTTGGGTAAGAAGCTTAAGTTGTGGGCTGCAAGGTCGGGCTGCTGGCTGGGATTCCGGGATACGCTTGTCGGCTTCCACTATAGCCTCAAGGTTGCGGTAATTCCGTCCTGGATTCTTCAACACGTTGCTTCTCTTCTTGTTAGGTTAAACTCTCTGCTTGTGATCCAATCATTGGAATGGTAGAACGCATGCCACTCTCGTATGAATTTTTAATATAACTGTCGAGTAAGGTCGGAGGTTTTCTTGAATGGTGGCAAGGTCGCATACTTCGAAAATGGAAAAAGATCCATAGTAATAACTCGGGCACTTGTAACTAGAATGTGGTCAGGCGCAAGCGCAGAAGCGGCGTTGTTATTCCTAGAAAACAAGACGGCGCCAAAAGTGCCGAACTTCTGGCTGTCGCAGATCGCCAAAAGATACAAAAGTGTATAGGAGCTTAAACTTGCTTTACTTGTTGGCCACTTATTTTTAAGCAGAGTGATCATACTGATACTAGGAACAAGCGCTACTTGGCTGAAGTCCGTTTTACCGCGCATATTCCACGACCCTGCCATTCAATGTTGTTCGTGGCCACCATAAACCAGAAGTCCTCAGGTAAGGTACCTAGGAAACCATGGTTCCTCGTTTGCCCTGACCGTAGAAGCCTGATGAGCCCGGTCAGTCGGACCGGAGGTATAGACCCAGTTACAAGCAATTGATAATGGAAATATCTCATAATTCCAGCCAAGAGACATACACAAGGCGCAGTCCAGACCCCAGTCTGCGGTATCACCCAGACTATAGTCAGACGGGCCTGAAAGGACGATGCATAGACCCGCTCGGCCCATGTGGGTTCCTGGTAGGATATGGCCCAAACGCGACGATTCTTCGTGCCCAAGTCATCTATAACTACCAGAGGGGCAGGGAATGCTACGAATTACTAGTTGCACTGGAAGAACCGTTCTGCTCATCACTGATTGCTCTAGTACGTACTTCTGCCAAAATCTTTCTGTATTTTTTTTGTCAGCCCAAAGCCGGTTGCCTATATTCCGGGGGGCCTATTACTGGAACCACGTTGAGATGCTCAACTGGAACATTCCAATCCTGTCTGGCAGTATCCACTTCTGCCTTGGCTTTGCATGAAGGCACGAATCGACGGTTTGTAGTGTCATGCTGTGCCATGGACTGGTCACCAATCGGCTTGTGAACACTGTCCCTGGCTTGCGGATGACGGCGCGGTCGAATGGCAGTGCCCCTGAACGTTCCGACAAAGAATCTTCCGTCTCGGCAATCTCCAGCTGCAAGTCAGGCAGGAACAGCATACCGACTGTGTCACTTCATACGCGTTGCGAATAGCTGTAGCCGCCACGTGCTCGGTTCTCATCTAGTCACCGTGCCGGATTCCTCCTCTAGAAGCGCTTTGGCAGCAACGATCTCTGCTTCGTCGTAACCCTGCCAACCCTTCTCTCCGGCAGTAAATCTACGCGTGATCTCGGCAAGTTTTCCAGTCGCAAGCTCATCAAGGCGCTGCAAGGTGGCAGCATCTGGCAATGCAAAATCGTCGTCATTCGACGGCTTAGCTGCTTTTGGGGGCTCCTGCAGGAGCTTCCGTGTTGCCTTGTACTCAATGAGTCGTCGTGTCAAATAGTACAAGAGTTCCAGGAGACTTACCAGCTTCAGTCCATAGAAACCGCGCAAGTAATCGTCGCACAACTCTACGCTACGACAAAACCGCTTCACAGCTTCAGTCAGCTGCTTCGGCGCATCGTTGGGCTGCGATGACTTTGCTGCCATGAGTAGCAGTTCGCCCAACCGCGCGTGGATCTGGAAACATATATTAGCAGTGCACCAGAGTCGGCAAGATGGACAAAGCTCACATTCCATGCATTTGGCTGTAGGACAAGGACCTCTTCCAGGGCGAATATAGCTTGCGCGTACAGCCCTTGTGAGAAGTACATATCTGAGAGCTCGGACCAAGCTTCGCTGTCGGTAGGGGAGAAGTCTAGAAGTGAAAGCAGGGCAGCTACTGCGTCAGATACTCTGCCGAGCGAGCGGAGGAGAGCCACGCGGCGTTTGACGATAGGCTGTGGATGGAAGTCAGCCTTGCCGCCGCCGTCAGTATGAGCTTGCGCAGCTCAACTTACGATGTTGGTTGGGTTCCTGTCCAGAATAGCTTCATACTCCTTCAATACCACCTCCAGCGTCGCATTATCTTGAGCATCTGCCTCCTTGAGTAGGCCGACCAAAGCCATGACCCGCTCGTTTTCATCGCCGAAACGGTTGATGAGCCTCCCGAGGCACTGATGGGCCGCTTCCTCGTCGCCGGTGCGCAGGCATGAAAGCAAGAGGTTTTCGTATATCGTCCATAGCTCTGGGGTTTCGGATGCGGAGAACAATGACTGCAGTGTCGAGGTAGAGATCGCACCGGGTGCTTCCTTGATGATCTTTGGAGCTTGTTGCGACAGCTCCAGCGCCGTCGAGGGCGGCAGATGACTAGGAGGTCGCAAGAGTGACGATGACATGATGGCGGTTGCTGGTGATGCACAGCTTTATGTGTTGTACAGTATATATGGCGTTGATCGTGGCTCGAGCGAGTTGAATTGGTTCCAGAAATCGAGCTTTGATATCGGCGTTGTCGGTGGTGGTATTGTCGTACCTGCACTGGCCTCTGAAGCTAGAAGCCAAGGTACATTCTTGCAGCTGCCTCGGGAGGTAAACGTAACAGTCCACTTTCGGGTGTAGTGCTGAATTATGTGGTAAGCAATTGAGGCGCCAGGCGGTTCCAGCTTGCCCAGCGCGTCCTTGTCGGCCGCTGTATTAATCCGCCATTGAGTGCTGGGGAGGGGCTACCTACCTACTGGCAGGTAAGGCGGCCCCGGGTACGTACATTACACGGATACCCTGCGACCTTGGCGCCATTCATTACGTAGAGTTGTATCCCAGGTAATCTCCGTACCTAACGGCGGTCGGTCATCGCGGGGCATTATTACACCTCACAAGACCTTCAACACCGGTCAACACCTTTGAAAGCTCTCCTGCCGACAGTGACCTTTGTCGACGGCTCCAGTCGCAAAGCCAGGCCGGGCGCCACGCCTGACTGCACTCATCACCTAGCAGCATCTTTGTCTATTTACACAGAAATGCTGCATCCTCTCGAACACCTATTCGCCGACATGTTCACCGATTGAATCCTCACTGCCACGAACCCTTCACACCCAGTAGCACCCTGCAAGGTGCGACCTCGCCCACCATGTTCGAAAAGTCGCTCTACGACCTCATTCGAGGCATGCGAAACCACAAGGGCAACGAAAAGGGGTATATACAGAACTGCTTGAAGGAATGCCGCGCCGAAATTCGCACTCAGGACCTTGACCTCAAGGCAACGGCACTTTTGAAGCTCGTCTACCTGGAGATGTTTGGGCATGATATGTCATGGGCCTCCTTCCACGTCCTCGAGGTAATGGCCTCACCAAAATATCACCAGAAGCGCGTTGGGTATCTAGGTGCCATACAGAGCTTTCGCACCGACACTGAAGTCCTGATGCTCGCGACAAACCTGCTTAAGAAGGACGTTACGGGCGCTTCCACCACCACCATCGCACTGCCGATCATCGCCCTGCCGCATCTCATCACTCCTTCGCTCGCTCTCTCGGTTCTCCCTGACTTACTGCCCCGTCTGGGCCACTCGAATCCTTCCGTCCGAAAGAAGACCATCGTCACGCTCTACAGAATGGCATTGGTATATCCCGAGACGCTGAGAGCAGCGTGGCCAAAGATCAAGGAGAAACTCATGGATCCCAACGAAGACCCGAGCGTTACAGCTGCCATCGTGAACATTGTTTGCGAACTTGGATGGCGCCGACCCCACGACTTTCTCCCACTGGCACCGCGACTCTTCGAGCTGCTTGTGGACAGTGGAAACAACTGGATGGCGATCAAGCTGATCAAACTGGTACGGCTTCTGTTCTAAACCCCTCTGCAAACGGTATATTAACAATGTTCAGTTTGCTACTCTCACCCCTCTGGAGCCAAGACTCGTGCGAAAATTGCTACCCCCTCTTACCGAGATCATCCGGACAACTCCTGCCATGTCACTTCTATACGAGTGTGTCAATGGTATCATACAAGGAGGTATTCTAGGTAGTGGAGACGACGACAGTGGCCGAGAGGAGATTGCTTCACTTTGCGTAAGCAAACTCAGGTCCATGATCATGGTGGATGGTGATCCAAATCGTGAGTGCTCCGTCGTCTACCCCTGACCGCCACTAATCACATTTTCCAGTCAAATACGTTGCACTGTTGGCCTTTAACCAGATCGTGGTAACACATCCTTGGTTGGTAGCACAGCAGGAAGATGTGATCATGGAATGTATCGACAGCACAGATATATCTATCCGAATCAAAGCCCTGGACTTGGTACAGGGTATGGTCAACAGCGACAACCTGGTATCCATTGTGAGTCGTTTAATGAGGCAACTCAAGAACGCCTCTGCAGAAGAGCGCAACGCAGCCGCTACCGATCCTGCCGACCTTGAATCAGACGAAGAAGCCCTCGAAAGGAGAATCAATCCTACGCAGAAGTCTAGAGACCAAGCGCCCCCGCTTCCGGACGACTACAGAATCGACGTCATAAACCGAATTTTGAGCATGTGCTCCCAGCAGAATTACGGCAACTTGAACGACTTTGAGTGGTATATAGATATACTTACTCAACTTGTGCGCACCGCGCCTCTGCCGCGGCCAGTCAACGATCCTGATATGCTCGCGGCCTCCGGCAAGTCGTACCCCAGCGATGTGTCGGAAAGGATTGGCGATGAGTTGAGGACTATCACAGTCAAGGTTCCAGCAATCCGCCCTACTTGCCTGGAAGCCGCCGAAGTTATAATAAGTCAATTCAGCACAGACGCAGCAGGTGGATCCCTCACCATCTGCGGCGCTTTGAGGCCGGTTGCTTGGATCATCGGAGAGTTTGCCCAGGAGGTACGGTCGCCCGATGACTGCCTGAACACGCTTCTTCACATGATAGCACGGGTATCAGCCCCTGAACCCCTGGCGGCGCTTGTGCAAGCATCTACAAAAGTCTTTTCCTGGATTGCCAGCGACAGCCAGGCATTATGGACACCGGAAAGAAAGTCAAAGATGTCGCTTCTAATGGCCAGAATCATTCATACGTTTGAGCCACTGACTATGCACCCGAACCTGGAGGTTCAGGAGCGATCGGTGGAGTTTTCTGAATTGTTGAAGTTGACTGCTGAAGCCGTCTCAGGCGAAGATAGCTCGTTGGCCGAGGAACGACACGATGCGCCGCTGCTACTCATCCAGGCTATCCCATCGCTCTTCGCAGGTTGGGAGCTTAACTCTGTTGCTGTTGGTGCTCAGAAGAATGTACCAATGCCAGATGGACTCGATCTGGACGAGCCAATCAACCCGAATCTCGAGTTCCTTCTGACTTCTTCGGATCATATCACGTTGCCGGCCGATGAGACTGATGAGTTTGAGATATACTACAACAAACGACCACCTCCGACAAGTATTGCATCAGAGCCAGCCATTAGTCGACTCACGGAAGCCAAGGAAGAGTCGGCCGGGTCTTACCAGCAACCGACCGAGGACTCATACCTGGACGCTGACATTCTTGCCAGGCGTAAGGCCGAACGAAGGGAAAGGAATCGCGATGATCCCTTCTACATTGGAGAAAGCAGCAGTTTGACCGGTACCTCGACTCCTATTCACAACATTCTCCAGAATTCGAATGGGCCTGATTTCGATGTCGATTCCATTCCTGTCATGGAGCTAGATCTCAACCAGCTTAATGCTGGGGTGAGCGGAAATGCATCGACACAAAAGTCCATGCCCGTTCGACCAAAGCCACGACAAAAGATAGTCATTGCGGCCGACGAGACACTGGCCGGTAGTGGTGGCTCTACGCCTCGGAACTATGACTCTGAGAACAATTCTGACAGCCTGAGCAAGCAAAAAAACAAGAAGACAAAGTCATCAGCTTTACTTGGTGTCAGCTCTGCAAGTTTGGGATCGTTCAATCTGGAGGACGATCCCAACAGTCGCGGCCACGACTTCGAGGCTCAACAGCGCGAAGAGGCTGAAATGGCGCAGGCTATGAAGGAGGTAGAGCGGCTGCGGCTTGAGATGCAACGCGCCAACGAGCGGATACAAGTTGCACAAGGCGTCGACGCGGATGGAACTGTTGTCAAGAAGAAAAAGAAGAAGATCACTGTTCCTGCTGCAGAAGATGCCGATGGTGTCGTCCAGGTCAAGAAAAAGAAGAAGAAGAAGGCCCCGGCAGTGGAAGGAGGGCAGGATGAGAACCCAGCTGTCACAAGTGAAGTCGCCGCCACTCCAGAGCAGGTTCCAGAAGCAGTGAAGCCAAAGAAGAAAAAGAAAAAGGCACGAGCGGCCGAAATCCAAGACTAGGCAGGCAGTCCATCAAATATGAGACCAGCATTTTAGCCATCAACAAGCAATCCTGTATAGACCACCCATGAACGTCTTCACAGCGCTCTACAGTGAGGTGTCACGTCATTTCTTTAGTCCGCTCCTACTGATCATGTCACATGGTTTGAGAAGAGCAAAGTTCATAATCCCAAGGGCTCAATAGCCACATCAGCCATATTTCTACGAGATGGTAACTTGTCTGGGTCCTGTCTCCAGCTCTTGAGTTGAACTTGACTTGGGCTCAAAAGTTTGTCCGAAGTCAACCCGAGGGTTACATGTTTGAATATGTTCATCAACTGCAAACTCCACCAGGAAATAAACGTAGGTTGTTTACATGCTGCCAAACTCTATTGACGCGGCTCCCCGCATTCTCCGCACGCTGGGAGCATATAGGCTAAATAGATTTTGGAGAAACCGTCCAAGGATCTACACTTCAACCTCGAGCCACCGTGCTCTATATCCGCAAAGGTCATCCGGGCGTCCCTGTGATTGGTGCGGAGAAGGTCGGGGAATTCGTACAAATCTGTCTGCGATACCCTGGTACTGGAGCTGCAGCTTGATGTTATACACTTTCATGGCAACGAAGCCGGTAATGACGCAGTGGATGTTAGCTTTCACCGAGGTATATCACCAGGTTCAATTGGTGCGCGTGGAACCACATACAAAATAGTGTCATCTCTTCAGGTGGAGAATGACAAGCGTTTCCGGGTCATGGGGGACGATGCGGGCTCGCGGCGAGCATGAGGTCCTATATATAAGGTTGGATGTTCGGGGAAGATGAGAGTTCTCTCCATCTCGAGACGGCATCACGACACGCTTGTGCGGCTATCCAGCAATGTCTTTCCTACGTGGCACCGCATTGAGTCTATTGGTCTCGGGGGCGGCGGCAGCAGGCCATCTATTCCCAGACTGTGTGGACGGGCCTCTGTCCAACAACACAATATGCGATACGAGTGCCACTGTCCTGGACCGCGCCAAGGCTCTTGTCGCGGTGCTGACTACCGGAGAGAAGTTCCAACTCGTCGGCAACACTTCGCCGGGTGTTCCTCGTCTCGGACTACCGAGTTACGAATGGTGGCGTAAGTAGATGCGCGATGATACACCTCCTCGCGTCATGACGGGAGCCTTCGAGATACTGACATCAATGGCAGAGGAGGCATTACATGGAGTAGCTAGCTCCCCTGGCGTTTCATTCGCATCCTCGGGGAACTACTCCTATGCAACATCTTTCCCGCAACCCATCTTGATGGGAGCGGCATTCGACGACAGCCTCATTGAAGCAGTCGCAACTGTGATCAGTACTGAGGCCCGGGCCTTCAATAATGCCAATCGTTCGGGGCTGGACTATTGGACGCCAAACAGTAAGCAGACTCTATACAGATTTTCTTCGAAGAGGGAAACCTGAACGTGATGTTTGAACGTTTCCACGTTCTCAGTAAGACCAACTAACGTCGAATGATATAGTCAACCCATATCGCGATCCACGATGGGGTCGTGGCCAGGAGACCCCCGGGGAAGACCCCTTTCACATCAAGTCCTACGTCAAGGCGCTCATCAAGGGTCTTCAAGGGGACGATCCCGACTACCTCAAGGTCGTAGCAACCTGCAAGCACTTTGCGGGCTACGACATTGAGAATTGGGGAGGCAACGAACGTTATGCATTTGACGCTATCATCAACCCACAAGAACTGAGCGAGTACTACATGCAGCCTTTCAAGGCCTGCGCGAGAGACGCCAAGGTGTCCTCTATCATGTGCTCTTACAACGCACTCAATGGCGTGCCAACCTGCGCCAGCTCATACATCCTGCAGGATGTCCTCAGGGACCACTGGAACTGGACCGACGACGGCTTCTACGTGACGTCGGATTGCGACGCTATACAAAACGTCTATCTGCCGCACAACTACTCGCAGACTCGCGAGGGCGCCGCGGCCGATTCGCTCATTGCTGGGACTGACTTGAACTGCGGCACGTACTACCCGATGCACCTCCCAGCAGCTTACGAGCAGGGCCTCTTTGACGATGCCGTAATCGATCAGGCCCTGGTCCGCCTGTACTCGGCGCAGGTCAGGCTGGGCATGTTCGACCCATCGTCGTCGACAGCTTACCGCTCCCTCGCCTTTGCCGACGTCAACACCCCCGAGGCGCAGAACCTGGCTCTCAGGGCGGCCGAGGAGGGCATCGTACTGATCAAGAACGACGGGACGCTGCCTCTCAAGATATCAGAGACCGGGAACCTGACGCTGGCCTTTATCGGCCCCTGGGCTAATGCGTCCGCCGCCCAGATGCAGGGCAACTACGCCGGCATCGCCCCCTTTGTGCACAACCCGCTGACGGCCGCGACCTCTCTCGAGGGCGTCAACGTCATCTACGGGGGCAGCCCCGGGGACCCGACGACGGACACGTGGCCGGCGGCGCTGGCGGCGGGCGCGGCCGCCGACGTCATCGTCTACGTGGACGGGTCCAACAGCGGCGAGAGCGCGGACCGGACCACGATCCGGTGGTCGGGCGAGCGCCGCGACATCATGACGCAGCTGGCCGGGCTGGGCAAGCCGTTCGTGCTGGTGCAGATGGGCGACCAGCTCGACGACGCGCCGTACCTGGCCGACGCCAACGTCTCGGCCATCCTGTGGGCCGGCTTCCCCGGCCAGAGCGGCGGCGACGCCATCATGAACGTCGTCACCGGCGCCACGGCCCCCGCCGGCCGCCTGCCCGTCACCCAGTACCCCGAGGCCTACGTGAACCAGGTCCCCATGACGGACATGGGCCTCCGGCCTAACAGCACCTCGGGCAACCCCGGCCGCACGTACCAGTGGTTCGGCGAGGCGACGGTGCCGTTCGGCCATGGGCTGCACTACACGGACTTTGACATCTCCATCACCAATGACACCGATGACGCGGGCTGGGACATTGCCGAGCTTCTCGCGGACTGCGACGCGGCGTACAAGGACCTCTGCCCGTTCAAGAGCGTCCCTGTATCCGTCGCGAACACGGGCAACACGACGTCAGATTTCGTAGTCCTCGGCTTCCTGGCCGGCGCCTTCGGCCCGGAGCCGCGCCCGCTCAAGCAGCTGGCGGCGTACGAGCGGCTGTTCGCCGTGGCGCCCGGGGACACCGCGGAGGCGGCGCTCAACCTGACGCTGGGCAGCCTCGGCCGGCACGACGAGGACGGCAACCTGGTCTTGTATCCCGGGGCGTACAGCCTGCTGGTCGACGTGCCCACGGGGGCGACGTGGAATTTCACGCTGACGGGCGACGATGTCGTGCTCGAGGAGTGGCCGCAGGACACGGGTCGTTGAGAGACGAATCAAGGTATGAATCACCTGGGTTCGACTACTTCGTCACTGCCAGACGTGGAAGCTATTAAAAAGCATGAATACAAGAAAGATAGTAATACGTAATCACGTTGTGACCACTTGCCAACGTCGAGCGTGGTTGAAATATGCAATATTTTTTGAATTCGATGCATTAAACTATAATTGATTAAACATTCGGGAAATCGACCAGATCTTTTACCTGGAACGTTGTTGATGCATCTCTAAAATATGATGAACCCCCGGTAACGCCTCGCAAATGCAAAACCATTTCTAGTCCAGTCTTATGGATCCGTATCCGTCGTATTTGCGTTTCGTATCATCGTACCATCTTATCCCCAAAATGCAGGGTATCTCAATTGTAAATAGAAGCCTTTCCGGCCTTTTGTATGGAATGAATTAGGCCAGTATTCCCCTTAAAAGTTGGCTCCGCGCAGCGCCCGCGCGCTGTCGTCGGTGTAGCGCGGGTTGCCCGACACGTTGCTGCCCGAGTGGTGGTGGTGGTAGTTCTCCTCCATCTCGCTGGGCGAGGGGGCGTCGTTCATGCCGGCCGTCTTGTGGCCCATGCCGCGCTTGGTCTTGACGGCGGGCCACAGGTCGATGAAGAAGGAGAAGACGTAGAAGGAGAAGATGAAGGCGATGACCCACTCGAGGATGGCGGCCACGTTGTAGTTCTTGCGGAAGTTGTTGACGGCGAAGGCGATGGCCAGCGCCAGCTCGACCAGGACAAAGGTGAGCTTGACCCAGAACGAGATGCGCAGGATGCGGTGCTCGCGGTTTCCTATATGTGGCTGGTTAGTGACTGGCTGACGACGCGCGGAAGAAGTGATTGGACGTACGGATACCCAGGCGCTGATACTCCCAGCAGATGAAGATGGCGGATATAAGGTATCCAGCAATGAAAAGCAAGAGGAAAATATCGTGTAGTTTCGGGTAGTGAGCGGTGTCGAAACCAGAGAGGAAACACAGTCCAACGGTGCCGATCAAGGCAAAGACGATGGTGAGACCCGAGAGGACTTTCTCGCCAACGGTCGTGTTGGGGACCAGGCGGCCCTTGTGTCGCAGCCACCTGTCCGTCGCAAAGGAGAGATCCAAGAAGATGGTCGTGATGATGCACCCGGCGACGAAGAGCGGTTTCAATTCAGCGGCACCGACGTCCGAGATGTAGGCAATGTTCTGAGTATCTCCCATGGACGAGTAGTGTACCCTCTTGGTGTCGACGATCCAGTGAATCAGGAGACCCAAAAGGGTCGCCAGCCACATCACGCCGGAGATGATGGGAAACCACTGCGTCGCGTGTTAGCATATTAAGGACCTCGCAGGGATATCGTCGAATGGAATATCAGCCAGTCACTTACCCAGTATGAAAGGAGCTTCATCGTGGCGGCGGCTTGAAATATTAGACTGCTACGCGCAGATTGTGGGATATTCTGAGGAATGTCGATGTTGTTTTGGTATCAAGGCTGGACAGAAAAAAAAAATCGAGCGAGCCAGGCAAGACTATATTAGTAGTGCTAGTAGGATGTCGGCTGTTCAACTCGATTTGGGTGTCGTCATATTAAGTGGACTTCTTTTTGGGCCTGGGATGCGAAATGATGGGCGGCTTTTGGCTGATGCTCCCCCCCGGACGCGCAATGCCGGGGTTCTACTTAACGCCGGTAGGTAAAGCTCGCACTCGTGAACAACAGAGCCACTCTGGGCAACGTCAGTAAGTCCCGATATTGGCGCAGATCGGAGCGCTAGGAATAAAATGGTTCTAGACTTTTTTTCCGTCTTCGTCTTGTCTTATTATCCTGTTCTTGTTTCTCGTTCCCGACTCCAAACTGTCGCAGGCTCTGACACTCCATCCCAATGTAATCGTTGCAGTCGCTGACCATGGTTTGATGACCATGACGTCAATTGAAGACGCCAATGGTTGGCCCGGCACGCGAACCCCTGTAGTCGATCCCTTCCAGCGGATCCGCACAGACGAAGCTAGGCCCAATTTTGATCTTGGTCTTCTCCAGCTCGACAGCCTCGCCGACCCATCACAAAACGACCAATGACTGAAGCTCCTTCGACCACCACGCCTTGTCCACGCAGCAAGGCTGGGGATTGACCATCCCGCTTCCCGCAGCTAAACCTTGAGAGAACGGTTCCAGATCAGTTGTTTCTGAGCCTTGCCTCGACCATGGCCGTCTCGCCGATGGTCCTGCAGCCATCTGAGGTGCTTCAGACTGCAAACGCGACAGCTGCGCGATCAGTATCGTCGCCCCTGAAGAATGCCAACTCTGCCGCCGCCTCGTCCACTGGGACCCCGGCCGCGACCGTCACTCCCAATGTGAACGTCGCAGTACAGTCGGCCTCTCTCGACTTGGCGGAGCAGCTGAACGAGGAAGAGAAGCGCAAATATGTCAAAGGTCGGTACTGGAATGATGATACACAGCTTTGCATGACCACCCTGAGCTCACAGTGTCGTGACAGGCAAGAAGCTAGGTGAAGGTACCTACGCCAATGTCTACTTGGGCTACCTGCGCAGCGACCCATCCGAGCTCGTCGCCATCAAGAAGATCAAGGTTCAAAAGGAGTACACAGAGGGTATGGCCCCTGATGCCGTCCGCGAAATCAAGCATCTTCAGGAGCTCTCCCACCCGAACATCATTACTCTCCACTCCGTCTTCTCGTCCAAAGACCAGAATCTGAACCTGGTCCTCGAGTTCCTTCCTCTTGGCGATCTGGAAATGCTCGTCAAGGACGAAAAGGGAATACACTATGGCGCGGCCGATATCAAGGCTTGGGCAGGAATGCTCACGCGAGGCGTATGGTTTTGTCACGAGAACTTCGTCCTACATCGCGATATCAAGCCGAACAACTTGTTGATTGCGGCAGACGGAGAGGTGAAAC
This sequence comes from Pestalotiopsis sp. NC0098, assembly GCA_022432395.1. NCBI lineage: Eukaryota > Fungi > Ascomycota > Sordariomycetes > Amphisphaeriales > Sporocadaceae > Pestalotiopsis > Pestalotiopsis sp. NC0098. The sequence goes on along the minus strand of JAJKLJ010000004.1, from coordinate 258,845 downwards.
TGGCCGATTTCGGTTTGGCAAGAAGCTTTTCGGATCCGTACATGCCCATGACATCGAACGTCATTACGCGATGGTACCGGCCGCCCGAGTTGCTGTTTGGGGCCAAGCACTACTCGGGTGCAGTCGATATCTGGTCGGTCGGCTGCGTCATTGCCGAGCTGGTCCTCAGAGTCCCCTACATGGCCGGTAACACTGAACTCGAGCAGATCAAGCTGATTTGCGACTTTGTGGGCACGCCTACCGAGGATAACTGGCCAGGCGTTACATCTTTGAAAGGATATACCACAGCAGACAAGGCCACGCCCGTGCAGCCAAAGTCGCATTATCAACAGTGGTTTGGATCGCTAGGACCCGATGGCATCGACCTGCTCATGAAGACATTGACTCTTGACCCCAAGAAGCGGATAACTGGACGTGAAATGCTCGACCACGAGTGGTGGCGCAAAGAACCCAAGCCCACTCGCAAGAAGGATTTGCCCCGAAAGTCTGGCGGCGAAGAAAAACTGGCAGCCGATCTCAAGAGACCACCGGGTGCCATTGATGAAACGGATAGGGGGAGCAAGGTCGCTCGAAAACTAGATTTTGGTGCTGCCAAGTAGAGTCGAGTAGATGTTGAATCATAGCTCGCAGGATAGCATACTGGTCAGGCGTTTCGGGAGTTGTGCATAAATCTTGTATGGACAGACCATATTGAGAATTAGGGAAGACTCAAATAAAAGTTTGGTGCATCTGGCATACAGATCATGGTACAGTTTATACACTTGTTCTAAGATAGTATACATGGCTCGGGTGCAATCCCCCGTGCAGAATGGTATAGCTCAGATGTGAAGACGATGTGGCACCATAGAGCTTCATGGCTGCTGCGCCGTTTAGTATGCCTCGCCTCTCTCACGCATCTCGCGACGCTCCTGGATCCTCTTCTTGTAGCGGACTTGGGTCCGTCTTCTCTCACCACCGTCAATCTTCCTGCCTCTCTTGTCCTCCCACATGCCCTCGGTAGCCACGATTTTGAAGGCGCCGTCCTTGGAGGGCAGGGCATACGGTCCGATGATGGTCTTGGCGCCCTTGACCGTGTAGCCCGAGACGCGGCTCAGGTCCTCGGGGGCGGTCTCCTCGACCGTCTTGCCCTCGGGCACGTTGACGACGTACTTCTTGGGGATGGCGGGGTTGGCGTCGTGCTCGAGGACGCGCAGCTCGGCGGCGCCCGTCTCGGGGGAGACGTGCCTGAGGTCGCCGCCGATGCCGAACTCGCCGCGCCGGAAGCGCTGCCGCCACTGGATCAGGTACCGCCGCGACCGGGGCGGCTCGACGCCCAGCTCGGCCAGCTGGCTCGATGTGAGGGAGAAGAGCGACTCCCACGAGGGGAACTTGGAGGCGTGCGCGCTCAGGCCCCGGCCGATGAGCTTGAGGAACGTCGGGGCGTCGGGGCAGAAGGGCGTCGGCTCCGGGATCACGGGCGCGTCCCGGCTCGCCGCCGAGGACGAGGAGCGTGTCGTCGACGTCGATGGCGATGTCGCCGGGAGGCTGAAGACCGCCGCCGGGCGGGCTACGGTCTGTGTGAGGGTTTGGCGCAGCAGCTGCGGGCGAAAGATGGGCTTTTTCGGCGTGGGTTAGCTTGCGAACTTGATGATCAATTGAAAGGTAGAATTCGACGTACCTTGAGTGAAGCCATGGTCCGCGCTGTTGCAATGATCCTGCGAATAGTTGCACAGTCCTCCACGTAGAGCTTGGATCGAATATGCTGTCGTCACGCGGCCTGCTCTGTTAGGCTCGCCTCGTCGTCGCTACCAATTGGAAAATCTTCAAAAAATGGCCGGAGCTCACCCCTGTCGGCCCTGTGCTGGGTCGGCCAGAGAATTTCCTAAACTCCGATGGGTCCTTCAGTCACTGCCCACTGGGTCTGGGGTTAGAGGACTGCATCTGGCGCTAGACTGCCTACGGCGTAGCACCATCATGATCAGTGGAAAGGCTCACATACGGCGCCCACTCTGCAGGACTCCCCAGGTACAACTACACCTACCTACCTTACAGGCAGCCGACCCATAGAGAAGGAGTATAGTTGTTAGCCTTGCCCCGCGGGTCGACTATCCTGGGGCATTGGGTGGTTACCTAACACCTTCTTCTCCCTTTTTTTTCTTCTTCTACTCTCTTCTTTTTTCTCACTTCTCTTCTCTCTGTCCCAACACCTCGCCCCACTCGCCTTCGTCCAATGTGAACAACCCATCTGCCACGCTCCTACCCAGAGCTTACACCAAGTTTATCGAAGAAGATGAGATTTCAAACTGGTATTCATCAGTTCTTCGTGATAAGCTGGTCGCCAAGGTGAAACGGCGCACTTTGATCGCTGCATATGCTTTTGTCGACAGAAACCCTTTTTGAGTTTCAAAAACCACTGGCGTGCGCAGTACGGACGTCGCCTCGGAGTGGCGATTGTTCAAGGCAGAGTCAGAACACTCTTGAGTACTGCCACGCAAATATTTGATCTCGGACGAGCGCCGAGATAGTCCTATTCCAGGTCTTGCTTCATGATGGGGCGCCCTTCGATATCAAAGGCTTCCAAGACCAAGACGACCGCTGTGAGATCAGAACCGAAGCGTAAGTATCCGTGGGACAACGTGGACTTGGCATCTTACATGTTACTCTCAGTATCATGATGCCACTCTCATCTTCATTTTTCCCGAAATCTTATGCAATATATACTGAGTCCTCTTAGAACCATTCCCCGTCGAGTTTATTGAACTCCTTGCCTCCCTGCCGGAGGGTTCCGCAGATGGATCGTCCTCGGATGTGAATGATGATGGCGATGAGCCACCACAAAAGCGTCCCCGCGTGGAAGCTTGCCACACTGTCACCGTTGCCAAATCGAGCCTGACGCTGAAACGTCGCAAGCACACAGCGTCAAAACCTTCAGCTTCAACGTTTCGACGGCACAAGATCGAGCGCTTTCTGAAGCTACAGGTGGACATGCTCGTTGATGGGAGCCGTAATGTGGTCAAAACTTTGGTTTTCTCTACCGCGACCCGCTGCGAATATGGCAAATACAAAGTCGAGCTTGTCATAGGGAACATCGGCATCCTACCGCCTGACTTGATCACGATTCTCGATATCAGCAACCGCAGTAGGGACGATTCCTCCCACGACGGAGCCGTATATTTGTCAATGAATGTCAGCCTCGACGAATTGGAGAACGAACATCGGATGATTTTGGACTTTTCGTTGAAGTGGAACGAATCCAACAATGTCTACCAAGGTCTTCGCAGTCCGCAGCAGCGCAAGATCACCAAGGACGTTCAGAAGGCTTTCTTCGCACGTAGCACCGACCTGGCCAGCCATGCTGGCGTGCAATCATCCCAAGTATTTTACGAGACAGCGTTTATGACAGACGAGTCTTACACCGATATGAGCTCGATTGTAGTTCCTGGTCTGGCAACGAGCTTGTACCCCTTTCAACGCAGAGCTCTACAATGGTCACTTGCTCGAGAAGGCGTTCGTGTAAATCGTCGTCAGATAACATCGGATGATTCCCTCGTCTCTACATTGTCAGAACCAGAGCTGGAAACGAGTCTTCCAATGACTTTTCGGAGTATCAAAGATGCGGATGGGCAATCGATCTATCACAGCGACCTCTACCATGTAGTGACGCGGAGTGTTGAGCCATGGCGTGAGCTCGAATTTACTCTCAGAGGCGGCATACTGGCAGAAGAAATGGGGCTTGGCAAGACTGTTGAGACGATTTCACTAATTCTATTTCACCGGCGGCCGCCCGTTGCTCACTCCATCTTTGATGCGTACACCAACCAAGACGTGTCCACGACTGGCGCAACACTAATAGTAACGCCCGAGACGCTGAAGAGGCAATGGATTTTCGAAGTCGAGAGGCATGCCCCTGCCCTGCGCATCATGGTATACGAAGGCCGGTCGAAATACCAAGAATCGGAAGAGGAGCTGATACAACAAATGATCGACAGTGATGTAGTTGTGACGACATATAATGTGTTGCGAGCCGAGGTCCATTTTGCGCGGCCAGAGCCAGAGCGTTCAAGGCGGCACGAGCGAACACATGCTCGGGCATCGTCACCACTCGTCAAGCTTTCGTGGTGGCGCGTCTGCTTGGACGAGGCACAACAGATTGAGAGCGGCGTGAGCGCTGCTGCCGAGGTCGCCAGATTGATACCGCGAGTCAATGCTTGGGGAATCACCGGTACCCCTGTGAAGGAAAAGATCAAGGATCTTTGGGGCTTGTTGCTGTTCCTGCGCTATGAACCATTTGCATCATATCCAATCATCTGGGATACGCTCATAGCAAGTCACCGGGATTCCTTCAAACAACTCTTCAACAAACTGGCGCTGCGTCACACAAAGCATGCCGTCAGAAGTGAGCTGGTACTTCCGCCACAGAGAAGATATGTCATCACAATGCCCTTCACGGCCGTGGAAGAGCAGAACTATCGGAGCAGGTTCAAGCAAGAAGTCGAGAGTCTGGGCTTGGATGTGAACGGGGTACCATTGAACCCTGCTGACTGGGACGCCAGCACACCTTCGACCATCGACCGGATGAGACGAGCCTTGGCCTCCCTGAGACAGACAGTGCTGCATCCCCAACTCGGGCCTGAGAAAGCTCGTGCACTGGGCGGCACCGTCAACAAGGCTTTGAGGACAATCGAAGAAGTACTGGATGCTATGATTGAACAGACCGATACAGTCATAAAAACACATCAACGGTCGTATCTCGTTGCCAAGTTGAAGAGAGGCCAGCTGTTGGAGAATTCTCCCCGCGTCCGGGAAGCCCTTGCTATTTGGAAGGAAGCGCTGCTTGAGATTGAGGCACTGGAAACCGAGTGTCGCGCTCAGCTACTTGCCGAAATCGAGACCTCAGGGGTCGCTACTGCTCATAGTCAGCAAGCCATCAATGATGAAGGCTATATTGAGGACGATTCAGATGAAGAAAACGTCCCTCCTCGTCTAGGAGAAGCTCGCAGGAGACTGCGCAGTGCTCTAGATCTGAAGCACCGAGCAGTCTTCTTCATTGCAAGCGCCTACTTTCAGATAAAATCCAACGAAGAAATAACTCAACCCGATTCTGACGAGTTCAGACGATTGGAAGAGCTTGAGGTCGAGGGCTATAAGAATGCCAATTCGATTCGCCAAGAGATATTGCAGGAGACGCACAATAAAGCGTCATTGTACATGAGGGAGATATCGAAAAAGGCCAAGAAGCAATCGTTTGTGGAAATCCCGGAATTCACAGGCCCTGACAAGAGTGGTCTGGAGTCGCGACGCCATGTTGAGGAATACATTCATCTCATTGGGGTAATGGACGAACAAGCCAATTTGGTGGACCAGTTGCGCGAGCACGTCATACAACTACTTCTCAAGCCGCTTGTGGACCAGGAAGAGGATGAAATCACTGGCGAGGAGTACGAGAACTCCACCAAGATACAAAATGATCTAATGGTTTACACGACCATCCTGCGCGCTACAATCTCCGATCGTCAGGAGTCGCTCAGCGGCTTGGCCAATGAACGCATCAAGCACGAGATGAAGTTCTACGAGCGGCAAGCTAAACAAGATGAAGGCCCTTCCCCGGAAACATTCCTTGAGCTTTTGCGATTGCGCGACCAGTCCAAGTCTAGCGAGTTCCAAGGTTCGCTACGCGCAGTTATTGCAAACATGCGGGAGTTCGCCACGAAGCTGCAGGGCGATGCCTCAGAGCGTTCAGGCGTGGAGCTTCGCATTGTCCGCGACTTACAGAAGCTGGCCCAGGAAGATATTGCGAAGCAGACGAAAGCGAATGCAGATCTAGAAAAGGAGCTCAACTTCTTCACGTCAGCGATGAACGCCCGTGTGGAATATTACCGACAGCTTCAAGCGGTATCCGACACGGTCGCAACTTGGGACCGTGATGATCATGACAATGATGAGAATCTCATGCTGGGTCTCCTCGACGAAGAGGCAAAGTCTCAACAGAAGATGGAGTCGGCCATATCAACACAGCGTTATCAAGTTCATCTCAAGGATCAAGGACAGAAGACCGACACAAAGATATGCCCAATCTGTACAGAGGCCTACACAGTCGGTATACTCACGCCATGCACCCACGAGTTCTGCAAGAATTGCATCAAGACATGGGTCGCTGCTCACCACCGTTGTCCACTGTGCAAAAAGCCTGTTGCGATGCGGAACTGTCACGACATCACAATTAGGGAGCCGAAACTCAAGCTCCGCAATGACCAGGATCCCACAGCGCCCGACAATATGCAATCTTCGGAAGGACTGCACAAAACGACGGCGCAAGGCATTTATACTAATTTCGGAGAGGACAAGTTGAAGGAGATCAACGATGTTCCACTGGAGGGGCACCCGCTGCCCACCAAGGTAAATGCTCTCGTCCGCCATCTGCTCTGGTTGCGCAAACAAGACGCGGGGGCCAAATCAGTCATATTCTCCCAGTTCGGTGCTTTTCTCGACATCTTGAAACAAGCATTGTACCGACAAGACATTGGGTTCTCCTCCTTTGCCACCAAAAATGGCATCACCCGCTTCAAAGAGGACCCAGCAATCGAATGTTTCCTTATGGACGCGAGAGCACACGCCAGTGGTCTCAATCTTGTCAACGCCAACCATGTGTTTCTCTGCGAGCCACTGCTAAATACGGCCCTCGAGCTGCAGGCAATCGCTCGAGTTGATCGAATTGGCCAGAGCCATGAGACCAATGTCTGGCTTTATCTCGTTGAAGGGACTGTGGAAGAGTCTATATACAACCTTTCCATAAAGCGCAGACTCGACCACATGGTGGCGAACACAAAAGGGAAAGAGGCCGAGTCGGCTGCATCTGCCATATCCGAGGACAAGTTGGAGGTTGCGAACTCCTTGGAGCTTCAGCAGGCAAATCTACCCAAGCTGATGGACAAGGACGCCCGACTGGGTGAAGTCGTTGACAAGAATGACCTCTGGGATTGTCTGTTCGGTCACCTTGCGAAGGAAGATGAGGCACAGCGAACAGCCATGTCTTCAGATGCCAGGTTTGAGAATCAAGCTGTCAGAGGGTTCCTGGCCGGCCGAGCAGCCGAGGAGAGACGCGACGCTCAGACAAGATACCACGAAGAACAAGAGCTACAAGAAGCACTTGAAACAGCAGTGGATGAGGTCGATCTCAGCAGCGAGGAGAGCGATGACGACACGCATATTGGCGAAGAATTTGTATTGTGATCATGGCTTCTATTTCTGTCTAGGCCATGCCACTGTAGAGCAACCTAATATGAAGGATTCAAAAACATTGCAATTCTGTCGATGGTATGTCCTCCGTGCATTTGTACTCTTGAATAAATGAGATGTTCTCGTATTCTTGGCACAGCCCTGCGGGAAGGTACTAACATTGGCAGCTGAACAATTGCTTACCAAGGCAGTCGCACCCTTGACTCAATGGCCACTGGGCAAACCCCAATTCGCTTCCACATTGTCCCTGTCTGTGTCACGTGTCATTGCGACAAATCATCTGCACATGTTCCCAGAGCCTCCCGTCAGGTAACAACCGGGCAACCTGGTCCACTTTCAACTTCATCCACCCTTACGTGTACCACGACCGAGAGTGTACATACTAGGGATCATACTCTGACAGTTCATAACAATGCATCTGATAAATACGGCAACTTTGGAGCTCGAATACTTCATTGCAGGGTGTCCTTTGCCCTATGCAATTCTGTCCCACACGTGGGACACCGACGAAGTCACATTCGCAGACCTGTCTGGGAAGCGACCGGAAGAGTACGAAAAGAAGGCAGGCTTTGACAAAATACGACGTACTTGCCTGCAAGCAAAAGAAGATGGCCTACAATACGCTTGGGTTGATACATGCTGCATCAACAAAGATAGTAGCGCCGAGCTGAGCGAGGCGATCAATTCCATGTATAAATGGTATGAAAAGGCTGCCATATGTTACGCCTATATATCAGATTCCCAAGAGCCACACCACACCCTCCAGTTTCCGAACTCTAGGTGGTTCTCCAGGGGTTGGACATTACAGGAGCTACTTGCTCCGAAGGAGGTCGTCTTCTACGGAGAGGAATGGACTCTGATAGGGACAAAGGGGACGATGCTCGAGACTCTTGAGCAAATCACAGGCGTTCCGGCGGAGATCTTGTCGGCTACAAAAGCACTCGATACTGTCAGTGTCGCTGCGCGCATGAGCTGGGCGGCGTGCCGAGAGACTACCCGAGTGGAGGATATGGCCTACTGCCTCCTGGGTATATTTGACGTCAACATGCCCTTGCTCTATGGGGAAGGCAGCAAGGCGTTTCTTCGGCTCCAAAGCGAGATCATGAGCCAGACTCAGGATGATAGCTTGTTTGCCTGGTGCGCAGATCAGGAATCGGCCACACGCTTCCCCTACCGTGGCTTATTTGCCTCGAGTCCCAAAGAATTCGCCTATTGTGGTGGCATAAAGCATTTTGGGGTCGACACTGACAGCGCCACCACTGTGTTTGGCAATGGACGAATTTCGCTCAATTGTGGCTTGGAGACTAGAAACCGACAAACACTGGTGGCGATCAAATGTTACCGCGACAAGATCGTACGCCCACTAGCGATAGAGGTCAGCCGCACTGGGGTCAGAACCTATCTCAGGTCGAGCCCTTCAAGCCTCTTTCCAGTCAAGATGCGCCCATTCGTCCATGATGTTATCATTGAAAAATTTGCCCAGAGAGTAGAGCTGCTTGCTAGCGATGATGTGCACCAGCGTGGCTCGATTTTCATAGGGCATCTACCAGAAACCTTGCGATTCGTTGAAACCATTCCGTTCAAGTTGAAGAATTCAACTGAAAAGAGACTGTCGGTGGTCGATGCACTGGAGGCAGGAAAAGTTGCTTTCCGTTTCGAGTTGGTCGGAACAGAGTACGATATCTTTCTCCTGTTCTGGGTTGACCAGCCAGATAAAGCCAGTCCCACATCATATCGATACCGTATTGATGCAGTATCAGAGCTGCGTCAATCTTTCGGTTACAGGCGAGGTTTGGCAAGAATCTTGCCCAACAAGTCGGTAAGGAAACATCCCTCAGTTCAGGCTTTCGTCGAGAAGGCTGGACAGCCTCAACACTGGGGCACCGTTGCTTGTGTAGCGAATCCTACCATGATACGCTTTCGTCCTCGTCAGAAAACGGTTAATGGACATGCAGTACAGTGTATCGAGACACTAGTGATAAGACTATGAATTAAATTATGATATCGCAAGGAGATGACTAAATGTGACGGACAGTTCGACTTGTATCTGAAATATGGTTGACGACTCCAGATAGGAGTTCAGCAGGAGTTCAGGCAGAGGTGGGCCACAATGGAAGATTAAGTCGAGTTCAGCCGGTCAAATTTATTCTCTCTCACAAGCCTGTTTCATAACATCTCACACAGCACATATCACGTAGACCTTTGATACGAGTAACGAGCCTCATTGATTCATTGTGATGACAAACTTCCCTAGACCCCCTTTTCCATCAAATATCTCTTGACATCCACTCCGGACCGAGTCGATATCCTGTAGTATAGCCACCTTTCCAACAAGAGGCTTCACCTGGCCGTCCTTGATATATTGCGAATATTGATTCAAACCATCAGCAGATGGTTTCATGAATAAATAGGTGTAATGGACCCCGGCGCGGGCACACCGCCATGTATAAAATTTGTCCGCGCCATTCAAGACCTTCTCCGCGAGAAATCCCATATCCGGAGCGTGGCCTTTCATTTTCGTCCCGGCCGGAATAGTCGATATAGAAACGATGACGCCACCCGATTTCATGACGGGCAGATAGGTCGTCGTGCCGCCCATGGTGTCGAAGAAGTAGTCCAAAGTCCCCGCCCCGATGCGCTTGGCGACATCTTCTGTCGTGTAATCAATCAACTCTACGTTTTCGCCGAGAAACTCTCTTGCTTTCTCCATTTTCTTCGTCGAGACCGTCGTGATCACCCTGGCCGCTTTGAACACGTTGCGCGCAAGCTGCACGGCAAAACTCCCTGTCCCGCCCAGGCCGGCAGGTATGAAGACGGTCTTGCCCTCGAGGCCACCCGAGAGGTGCTCATTTGCGTACTCCATAGCCTGCAGGGCGGTGAGCCCCGCCAGCGGGATGCTCGCCGCGTCCTCGAAGCCGAGGCCCTCGGGCTTGAGCGCCGTCGCCTCCTCGGTCGAGAGCGCGTACTCGGCCACGGTGCCCCGGTACTGGTTCGGCACGCGCGAGTATACGGCGTCGCCGACTTTCAGCGTCGTGACCGCCGTGCCCACGGCCGTGATGACGCCCGCGACGTCGTAGCCGATTTTGTATGGAAATCTGGGGAGCGAGCTAGAGTGTTAGCTCAGGGGGTTTCTCAACAAGACGGTCAGGTTGCGAGAAGTCCCTACGTAGCCGGTTGTATCCTCTTCGCCATGCCTGCGGCGAACTTGACGTCTATGGGATTGACGGAGGCGGCGTGAACCCTGATGATAACATCGTGCGGTTTTGCGAGCGAGGGCGTGTCGAGACTGATTTTCTGATATGTAGACGGTTGTCCGTATTCAGAGACGGCAAGCGCCTCCATGGACTTGGGCAGCTCGTCCATCTCCGCAAACGCCACACGCTTCTTGACTTTCTTCATGATGCCAGGCCGGAATATCGATACCTCAAATACTTTTGGTCGTCGAAATAAGCTCATGCGAGCCGCAGATGCACTCGGCGAGATCAATTGAACCGGAGTCGGGGGAGCGGACTGAGCTTATTCACATGACATTGCGCCGACGGGCTGCTACTACCAAGGCCGCCCCGTTAGTGGCCGCTACGGTCGTTTAAGCCTCCATGCCTCCCCTATACTACTGGAATTAGCCGAAATTCTATCGTGTTAGTCTCAGTAGTCAGAGATTGGATTGTCTTACGTGAAGACATTGTTGGCGCGCCGAGAATCTTGCGCGATGCGGAACTATAATCGCACTCCGTCTCCTTTCAGCATCGGTTCCATTCTCGATCAGTTGCACAAGCGTATTATTCCTCACCAGATTGTTTCTATTAAGTTCCATGGTGATTGTAATGCCTTTCCTACGAGAGCTCGTGAGTAAAATGACTAAGGTTGTCGAATCAAAGCCCGTCTTGAAAATTTATTATTAACCGCTACTTTCTTTCTCTTTTTTCTTTCTTTCATTTTTCTTCTTTTTTTTTTCTTGTTCTCTTTTTTGTGGGCTAAAAACATTAATATTAGGACGTATTCGAGCGGGCCGGATTATTTTGTAAGGAGAAATAAAACACATAAACACTTAGGATAACTCAATAGTCGTGATGGTGGGACAAGCCGCCTCCCACATCTCTCTCGTCATATGCACCGTTCCCATCCGGCGGTTACCGCCCCGGCTTTTAACTATACCCAAGCAGAACACACGACGCGAAGGTAGAGCATCACCACCAGCGTCACCTTCCAACATCTCGATATCGAGTATGTTCACAAGATCTATACCGTCACGTAACAGCCAGGTAATCGTCGATCCGCGAAGGTAATGTGATAGCCCAATTCGAAAAGGAGGCCAGGGTCTATACTCGCCTAGCCTGGACTCACGATATTGGCTACCAGCCGAGTTTCGTAGCGCCAGATCCACAAAATACGTCTTCTCTGCATCCCAAGACATGGCTTCTGGGAACTCGGTGTTGATGTTTGAATCCGAATTTGCATCCAAGGCAATGATGTCAACCGAGAAGTGTGCCGCCTCAGATGTCAGACGGACGGTGGAAAACTTGGTGGACAATTGCAGGGGGGCTGGCCGCTGTCGACATCTGTTGGGCTGATGCGCGTCTTCTATGCCGTGGATCAAGAGGCCGGCTAGTTCGACTTCCATGGAGGAGGCATGGTATTCGTATACATCGTCCATCTTGTCCAGAACCAGGGATCCGGAGGTTTTCTGATTTGGATAAAAATGGTGAAATGACTGCCTCGAACGCGAGCCAGCCCATGACCAACTTGGAAATCCTTCTCGTTCCTGGTCTGCTTGACTGTCCCAAAGTAGGGCGTAATGAAAGTCCTTGGTGGGAAGGCCCCAAACGAAATGGAGATCCATGTTTTGCGCCAAAATATTGAAGCATCCCGAAATTGCCGCCACCTTGTCTGATTCGAAGGACAAATCCCGGCCGGTATACAACGTCAAAATTCCATCATAGTCACTAAAGTCCCAATCCGCCTTTTGCAACCAGTCATTTGACGATAGAACTCGACACCCACTGGAGCGTAGGTCAAGATGTGGTAAATCGGCGTCATGACCGTACTCTCCAGAATGCAGCCTTTCGCACCAGAGCCCAGCGCCGCACATAAAGGAGACGTCGAATTGGCTGAACAGGGCGATCCGTCTGGACAAAGCACCTTCTTGATATGTCCATCCCCTTCTTTCCCACTGCGAGGCATGGATACGATCTATCGTTTGAGGTAATGTTGTAATGTAGCACTTGTCGCCAATGGTCTCAATTCGCTGGTTTCCACCCAGGTCACTCGTCGTGTCTTCCGGCAAGAGCCCTGCATTTGCGTCGGTCGACTTTCTGCTGCGTCCATCGACCAGGGTGAGATGCGCATGGTTGTATATGTAGCCCATGGCATTGATCTCGGCTGCCTTTTGCTGCGCATCCTGCTGATCAATACAGTACAGATCGACCCATAGATACGCAATTGATAACGCGGCGCAGATGCGCAGTGCGTCCTCCACGACCTTGGGAGTTTCGGATGGCAAAGAAACTGCTGTTGCCGCGGAGCTGCCAGGGCTGGGAGCCAAGTCGGATGCAAGCTTGACGCGGGCTTCAGCATTCTCCCCCCAGACATAGCTCAGCGCCGCGTACTCGACTTCTGCAATGTTGTGCACTGAGATGGTCCGGCTCTGTATATTGATAAGTCGGATCCTGCTGAATCCGGCCGGCGAACAAGCTGTCGGGAAGACTGCCCCCTGACATGTATCCTTGTGCGTGTCCCGACAGGTCTGAAGCCACTGCGAGATCAACTCAAGATTTCTCTGCATGGTCGTGACCCGGAACCCATTAGCGAGAGGGCGTGCAGGGTCGACGGAGCTGGGCGAGAGCAACTGCAATCCACCAAGGATGTGCGCGCTGGAGATGAATCGCGCCTCCTCGGGTGAGCAATCTTGTGTGCCGCGCACGAAAACCCCAACCCCTGTTGCTACAAGATCTCTTGTCCGCGAACTTTCGTACTTCATGTCCTCATGGTAGTCCTGCCGCATAGGGTACAGCGCGCACTGCACCTTGTTGTCATCTATCACTCCGGCGCACAAGCCCCGCAATACTTGACGAATCGAGTCGGCGTGCCGATAGAGGATGTGCTTGAACAGACGGCACAGCGGGCATCTCGCATTAGACTTGATGTCTTTCAACGTGCCAAGCGCCTGGAATGGAATCGTTTCCTGGTTTGGATGTTGTGGGAAGTACCTCGGCCCTGTGAACGAATGGTATAGATCAACCTCTGCACAGATCTGGCAAAGCTGATCAATCTCGTTCATCTTAATTAATAGCGAAGATACAATTCAGTGTGCCAAACAGTTGATCGCTTTTCAAATCGTTGACTCCAATGTAATGGCAGCGTTCATCAGAACGTAGATTCTCCCCACATCTATTGTTAATCCGATGAAACTCGATAAGCAAAACAAGTCATCCAAATAAATAAATAATTTTGACTACATAGTGATCATCATTATCGTAATAGAAAGGGTAACATATGTAACGGTTAAAAATGTTATGATATTAATTCGATGCAATACGCCGAATGCATATATGACCGCTGGATACCTGGGTAGTTAAGCTTGAAACATTATGATTTGGGAGAAAGGAATCAACATAAATGATTGAATATAAGCAATTGAATGATTGAATAGTATTTCAAGTGCGGGAGGCAAGAAATAAAAGGAAGTTCCCATAGTAGACTCTAGAAATCAGATTAAATGGCTCGCGTGACGATCGTTTCCCATAAATGTGAGCGAACTTTCAATCCCATGAAACAAAACCAAACAGCGTGCATTTCAAGCTATTGATAGATACACCATAGCTTGCCAATGTGTTGAACGGAAGATCCCATGGAAGGGTTTAGATGATGAGGGGCTGTTTGGGAGATGGGTGTATACCGGGCTATAGCTAAATTGCACCAAAACTCCCTCATTTCGAATGCTCAAAAGTAATGCAAAAGCACAAGATACGCAGTAAAGAACAGAAATAGAACAAGATTATTAAGACAACATTACCGTCCCATATTTTCTGACAGATACACTATCGCCTTCCAATACCCCAGGTCCTCTTCAGATGATGATGAATTCCTTGCGCGTCAAACTTTCCAGCCACTTTTCAGCAGATCCAGGTTCGAAAGATACCGTTGCCAAACCAATTCTTTAGTACGTGTCTGGGCTTGTGGAAAATAAGCCGAGTACCATTATTGCAACTTCATGAAGGTGAGGGAACCGCTGCGCACCAGCCGCCGACAAAGGTAACCACCCTTTAGGCACATCTAGAATAAGCGCCCCTTGAACACAGATATTGAAGGATGCCTTGATGTCGTCCAAAGAGGTCGACCGTAGTACAGATACATACTCTTCATCGTCGGGTCCGCTAATGCAAGATTCGCGTAGTATCGTGTCAGGATAGAACTGAGACCTCTCAAAATGATGCTCAGACTCGTTGGTGAGCGTAGAGATCCCCTTCTCTGAGCCCCATTGAAGTTTTAGAGTCTGCGAAAGCGCAGAGAGCTTTACCCAGCCGCTGTTAAGGGCACCATATGGATTTAGGCGTGACAATTCTATACTGTACTCGAGAACTTCGACATCGACGGATCCATATGGCGAGCTACCATCATCTAGGATCGGGTCTGGAAGTACGTAGTCAATCTTGCCGTCGACAGAAGCCCAAGAGAACGATGGGCTTACCCAAATAGACGGAGCTGGCAGCTGTGTTTCATGCCATTTTCCTCCTACTCGCCAAGCCAGACCAAGCTTGATATCCGCCAACCAAATACCATCGAGATACTGATCCCCCGACCAATTGCCAACCGTACTAGCAAGTGCCGAGAGAGCCGGTAGTCTGTCACCAGGGAATGTCAGTTGTCGCCTGGTATAGTTTGGTATGATCATCTGTCGCCATTCTAGATACGTGGTTGATGTATCAGCAAAGTGACTCAGAGGTCGGCAATGGAATCGTCGAACGGCAACACCGCCAACGATTCCCCTGCTGCTAACTCTATATATCCAATCACTGCGCCGAATTTGGGATGTGTTTTGCTTTGACACACGTTCGCTGACAAAATACTCTGCGCTCGTACCACACTCGCAGTCAATAGCGTTGTAGCATTCCCAGGCAATTTCATTTTGATTGAAACCGATGCATCTGCGAGCAAGTAGCGTTTCCTGTAGGGTCCAAGCTCGTGTGCCCAAGGGCCCGAGGCTGACGGGACTCAGCGGGTATGGTGAAAACGCGTCGCTCAAGCGAAGCTCGTGCCCCAGACTGGTGTGCATCACCAGGTCATCGCGACCACTGCCCTCCTGCGACTCTAAGCCGATACCTCGGTAGATGCTGTCCGGTGTGGTAAAGAACCCCTTATCATCTGCGTCTGCTGATGCAGCAGCAAGCACCAGGTAGGCATTAGAGTATACGTTCGTCATTTTGATGGATTCGCGTTCCCAGTCGTCCTTGTCGCCCTGTATAGTGCAAAGAGAATCGATCCATATATGGAAGACACCGAGTTCCAATGCAAAAGTGACGGCATCCTGAAAAGTTCGTGGTAAACTCGCGAACTCGATACCGTTGATGCGATCAGTATAGTTATCGGTGGTAGACTGGCATCCTTTGAAGCCACCCCAGCAATGGCTAAGGGCAATGTATTTGTCCGTTGCGCTATCTGTTTCACGTAGATACAACTTTGGAATCCCATTGGTAGGCTGAATGGTGATGACTCGACGAGGCAGGGGGGACTCTGCTCTTTGACGACATGTCGGGTGGTTGTGGGTTGTTTCGCAGACTCTCAACCACTTTTTGATTCTGTCGAAACACTGTGGATCATCAAGACTCCTGCTCAGATATTTTTTCGCTTTAAGTGTATTCCACCTTGGCGGAAGGCCCGGCATGGCGTAGAAATCCACATATCGCCATTTTCCTCGCGTGCGAACCTGGACCGAAAGTGCTTGTTTCGATATGCGCAACTCGACCTTTGAGTTGGTCGCCACGACGTCTGGAAGCGCTTTCAAGCCCCCACGATAAATGACCGAGCACAATTCGCAGCCCTTGGTCGCCGAGGTCTTGAAGTGAGACATGAGTGGTTCTCGAGTCGAATACCATGTATCGTCACGAATTCCATTCCAGTAGGAAGAGATGAAGTCAGGAGTAAAATTGAAGCAGGTAAAACAACAGCGCCACTTGTCGCGTGAGGGAACCGAAGCGTCCAATACGACGATCTCATCTTGATCCGTAGGTTGAACAGCTTGTGACGACGCTGCATATGGCCCCTCCGTCCGTGGCGTTGTGCGTACTCCTCGACCCATTCGATGCCCCGGATTCCGGACATGCTCTAGTTGGAAGCAATCCTCGCACATGGTAAAGTCGCAGTCCAAGCAAAGATGCCAATAATCCGTCTTTTTTGGAAAATAACAGCAATCGCAATTTCGTCGTCCTATTCCTCTCCGATCGAACTTGGGGATGTCGGGATCTGTTGTTTCATCCATGGTATATTTGTTTGATGAATATCTTATCGTATATAGAATAGATAGAAGTGGCAGTTAAAGAAGTCGACAAAAGAACGGTCGAAGGGATAGTTCTTTTGAGCGCAGTATGAGAAGAATGTAGTGAAGACGGGGAAGTGGATATCGCAAGGCTTCCGGCGGAGGCCTGCATCGCATTTTAAAGAGGGGTACAGAGTGGTTGGCTGCTGTATCTCGATTGCTTGTTGGTGGCGCTCCTGCATTGTGCCCAAATCGCTGAACGCGCATAATAAACTTGACAATCAGGTAGAAACGCAGGCAAACAGTTCTGGTAGAGACAGAATACCAGATATGGGAAAAGGAGTGGCTGCACTGATGCCGAGGAGAAAATGGCCAAGCTTGAGCTCCCACGATCTATTTGTTTCCCTCACAGATCTCTCACGTCGCACATATCCGCATCACCACAGACACCCGGTGGAGGATACCCCGCCGCTGTCTAAATTCAACGATGCCTCTCTCGGACCTCCGTATCACATAGCCGAGCCGCCAAAGAATACCTACCTCCTAGGTACGGTAGCTACATTCCCACCCTGCCACATTCACGAATGGCCAAACCAACGAGAATGCTCGTTAGAGGCGAGTTTTCCATTGATCAATCATGCCATGAATACTTCATCTGCACTTGGTGTCACTTGCGGAATCGTTCAACTTTGTGAGTTTCACCCACTTTCTTCATGAGATAGATCTGGAGACCAGGTCCACATTGTTTGTTATGTCATTTTCTGTTTCGTGTATCATTATTTCTGTCAGGTCCAACATTCTCATCGTGGCTACTTTCATGATCTATTATAAAAAATTAATCATTATGCATCAAAGCAACATCCGCCCCTCCGTGCAGCTTTCCAATTTCGCGAAAAGACCAGGGAAGAACGTAAAAGCTTTGGCTCTGGATCGTCTCGTCGTCCAGCCAATTTCCATACCAGATGCCCTTATTGCCGAGAGCCGCCATACCATTTATATGACTCCTGATTTATTTCTTCTGGATTATCTCAGAGAAGCATGTCGCCCTCCATTGATCTAGAAATTCTTCTGTGCTGCGACAGAGTAGCCAATGTCGTAACCCGGGACAGGGCACCTCCACGGCATAGCGCTCCCGCTTGCAGCGAACCTAGAGGTACAGCATTAGTCATATTCCGAGCGGAAGTGTTGCAAAGATCAGTCCACTTACGTAGCACAGCGAGGTGTACCGCTAGAGCCGCTCTTGAGGTAGTAGGCCTGGAAGACCTGGCATGTAGCATCGGCTGTCGATTTGTCAGCAGGTGTCGGAGCGATGCAGATTGGTATACTAGATCAACGTACCGTTACAGGTGGCCAAGCAGTTGTCGATCGCTTGTTGTTCAGTGGCGCCCGCGATGGCGTAGTCCACAATATGTGTGTAGGAGATGGCACAGTTGTCCGTGTTGTGAATCAAGGCGTACTGGTAGACAGTAGAAGTAGCAGTTGCTGTGGCCGTGACTGTGCAGTTGCCGTTAGTCTTATGTGAATAACAAGAGGAGATGTGCTAATGAACTTACCAGTCGATGTCGTCGAGCTTGTGAAATAAGATGTGGTTACGGAGGTGATGGTTGCCGTCTCTGTCGGCTGTCACGGGGTCAGGTTTAGTGCTTTGCATCATCGACAGGAAGTGAGTCTGGACTTACGCCTGCATAAGTCGTCGCAGTCTCAGTCGTCGTGTACGTCGCAGTGGCCGGGACGGTTGCCACAGCTGGTGTGCTCGTGGAAGTGGTAGTGGTGGTAGAGAGCACCGTACTGACGGCAGTCTTGGTCTGAGTCTGGGTGGAAGTGACAGTCGATGGGCTTGCAACGCACGCGCAGAGATCAATCACTGCGTCCTTTGCAAGGCCGAGCAGAGCTGGCAGATCTAGGGTGCGCGCCTCTACCTGACTGTCTGACGATCGCTTTCGCATGCCCGCGGCGAGGGTAGGGGAAGGATACACAGCCGCTGTCGATACGGTAGTGGTAGTGGTGGTGAAGACTGTCGAGGTAGATACCTCGGTAGTCGCGGCGACATCTTCAGTGACTTGACTATATCTCAAGCTATTAGCGAAGGGTGACGAAGGTCATGAAATTGTGATAACTTACGTTGTGGTTGTGCTTGTATACGTTGTCGGAATGGTCAGTGTGGTTGACTCCGTTACAGACACGGTTGATGTGCTGGTCACCGTGACTTGAGGAAGCTTCTGATTGTTAGCAAACGAGGATGGGACTAGGGGATTCGTGTTGAATATGCATACTGCAGTAGTCGTCGAAACTGTCGAGACGACTGTTTGAGTAGAAGGGTAGGACGTAGATGTAACTTCTCGCTGTCAGTCGAGTACTCAAGTACTCAAGTACTTTGTGCATTATTTTCCTCACCTGTTGCAGTTGTCGAAGTGCGCAGCAAAGAAGAGCAATACGCTACTCCGGCACCTTGTGGAACATTTTTGATAATATCAACCAGCACTTTGGGGCATGTATGCGGCGTGTATGCTGCCGCCGGAAGCGCCTTCACCACTGGGGCTAGGAAAAGTAGAGCCTGGACTGAGAACTGCATGATGGGCAAGCGTGGGCTATCAAAATCGAAGTGAGCAGTAGTTGCAATGAAGACGGCATACGGGATCGACTTTCGAGATATATATCCCAAATATCATTTCCCTCCCATCATTTTTGGCACGGTCTAGACTGAGTAGATTGCCATGTTATGCTTAAAATCTAGCTTATCAGAATCAATATATCACGTCTCGAACACGCCCAGACGGATATCCACCTGGAAAGAGTTTGGTCAATTGCAAGTCTTCCCAGCTTGTCCTTGCACTTCAGCTGTGCTTCCCTTTTTTTCAGCTCGGCATATGAAGACTAAAAGAGTGAGAAGCTGAACATTAGAGAGAAACGGAATTTCAGGGTCCAGGGGACTCCGGGGATCCTGACAGATGCACTATTCAACTTGGCTAACCTCGATGTAGCTGTTTGCGCCCAAGACCGCCGCTTCCAGCTAGCTTCTTTGGGTGGACCTAGGCTGTATAGGATGGCGTCTTTTGGATGGAGAAGCGTCTGGACTCTGTCAGGTACCGATATAGTCCCTCCGTGTGACGTGTTGACAGGCTGTTGCTTTCTACCATCAGCCGGAGCTCGATGCACATTCAGAATAACACAACCCAGGATCCATGGGGTTCAGCTGGATTGCCTCTGGTCTTCGGCACCGACGCCAAACAACACACCGCCAAGTGTTGTCCTCTCATAGGCAAAACATTTGCAGGTAACCCTGCCGCAGGCAGACTGTATCCGAAAAGAAGCAGCAAAGGCGTTACCGTTTTCGCTCCACAATATTACATCCCTGCTAGGCGGACTGTATACTCCGTCTATATCTACGATGTTAGATGGTCTGACTAGGTGCAACCTTGTAGAGCCTCACCTCACCGGTGGTCCTGCTAACGCGGTGGTAGATACTAGACGTGAGAATGGGCAATTCCTTCGACGTGGGACCACAAACGAGAAGACTGACAATCGGCCGCGATCAAATAGAACATGATCCAGCCAGAATCCCATATGGAGCGGCAAGGGCGCAAGAAAAGACAAGTATAGCTGCACGTTGGAGGTTCGTGGCTACAGGCCTCTATTGATCAAATGAGCGGCATCAGGCTCTAGCCCCCGCACACCACCCTTAGCTCCATTTGACCATTATGACCATTATCATTGACGGCCCTCATCATATGAGCCTTGACTGTCGGCCTGCCAGTCCTGCTCGCCCGTTTGTATTTCTCCGGGTTCCGAATCCATAGACAGCACAGAGACGCCCTCGGGCGGAATGAAGACATGGCTCTTCTTGAGCCGCTCGGGCAAAGGGTCTTTACCGGAAGTCTCAGATAGGTCGACACCGCTCGAGATGCGTACATTGTAGACTACCCGCAGGATGGTCGAGAACTTCGTGCTGTAAGTCGCTCCCGCGCGGGCGGCGACCGCGTATCCGGCGAGACCGCTCAACGCTGCGAGGCCGATGGCGATACCGTACGCCGTCCAGAGTATTGATGCAGAGTACGTATAAATATTCTGATACGTCCTTGCGGTCACGGCCGTTGTCTTTGGAGCATCAGACCTGCGAACCCGTCGGTTAGTTCTGCGAATCGCGATGAAGCTATTGTATAAGTTCGGCTCACATGAGTAAAAGATCCTCAGTCATCAAGCTCAAAGTTGCATTCCGGAACATCTCCTCGATTCCTTCTGTCATGTTTACGTTTCTGGTATCATTCGATTTGAGACCTGCTATCCATCTCAAAGAGCTCAGCTCGACTGCAGCTGCGAGCGCGGTCACAAGGACGTTTCCGTCGACGGCGAACGACGAGTTAAGTTCGTCTGGATCTTGGTAAATATATCCGAGAATGTAATTCTGGAATGCGTCCATCACGGCCATGTATGCCCACAGCAGTTTATAATTTGCCGGCGTATTTCGATCTGGATATGCATTTGATACGCGAGCTGTGTTTTGGTACTCAAAAGGAGATTCATATGATGTGATGTTGGAGACGACATCTTGAACGCCGTTGTCGTAGCTGTAATCGGCGCTGTAGGTGGCATTCCATAACTGGCATTGCACCAGCGTTATGTTTGGGGCTGAAGCAGACGAGCATACGTCTTCTACCGCAATCATGGTAAATCCCGATCCAACCAGACCTTTCGGCGGATCGAAACTCCAATAACCGTCGGACTGGGTCCAAGGAAAGGTGCCTTGGCCCGGCCAAGCCAAGTATTGGTAACAATGTCGCGGATAAGTCAATGACGCATTTTGAATACTCGTTGAATGATTCGTCCAGAGCGCGCTTCCGCGCTCGATCTCGGAACACTTGAGTGCAGGCCCTTGAAATTCGACGTGATAAGTCGAGTTGGGAAACGGCGCGGTGAGTGGGAGAACCGCGCTGGCCAAGAGCGACTGCGTAACAGCGCGCGTGGTCGGCGCCAACGGGCCTTCGTAGTTCAGGCTACCACCTGCATCGTCATGTCTATTGTCCGCAACAGAGTTTGCGAAATTGCTGTTGTCAAATTCAATTGTTGGAACCGCGGATAACGTCAAATTGGTTGTCATCATCGGTGAGATGTTCAAGGTAGCTAACGGCGGCAGAGGGCAAGAGCCTGTGAGATAGCAATGGTTAGTCTCGGTTTTCGTAATCCTCACACAAACCCCCACTTACCAGTACAGAATGGCAATCGTCATAGTAAAGGGATGCCGTCCCCATAGCCGGAAGTTGAAGATGTCGATGATGCTGCTCTGCGCACACAGGAGGCTGTCGATCAAGCGCAGCTCAGTCGGGCGACCTTTGATAGCCTGCCAATTGAACTGGTCTTGAGCTCTCGATATAGTGATACCCAGGAGTGCTTTGATAAGGAAAGCTAGAAGAGTTCCCACAGCAATGTTTTTCTGTTGGCCCGAAAATCTCTGCAAGAGGCCATCCGACTCATCGGACGTATCTTGCGGAGGTGCCTGGCCCTCTAGACTTCGATAGAAAAAGTGGTGCCCGATCGCGAACGCAACACCACCGAGAAGCGATGCAGTAGGACTACGGAATAGCCCTAGGTAATGGGACGAATCCGCTCTGGTCGGCTCACTGGAGCCCTTGAATTCTTTCATTTTCATTTCAGTATCCAGGCTCAGTCATATCTACCAAGAAAAAGGCTTACAGTTCTAAAGGCTGTGGAAGGCTCTCCAGCCGTATTTAAACCGCCGGCGGTGGTAGACTGTAATCCTATACCATGTCTGTCAGTTTTATCCAATATAGCAACCTCTGCGGGGCTCCGGCTGCACACTACCTAGCATTGAGAACTGGTTGCACGGAGCTGAAGTTCTCGTCTTATTTTGCACCTATCAGCACTGCTGTTACCTGTACAACTCGAGATTGTGCCAAAATTCTCAATGTAAAGCCAATACGGGTTGAGTATTGCCATGCACCAGCCCTACATTATACTTCCAGTTCGCTGATCCCTAACCACTTCGTTCAGCTGTATACAATATCGCCAAGTTTGGGGGCCGCATCGTGTCGGGGCCAAAAATAAGGAGCGTATAAAGTCCGACTTTCATGGCTGCTTTCTATTCTTTGCTGGCAACCTTTATGCATCGCCGCCCGGCTTGTTTGGTGCTCGCGAAAATGTTCAAGCCATTCTCTGCAGACTCCATCCATCTTGTATTGTAGGTAGTCAGGCTTCTTCGCGCATCATTACCACCGAAAACTTACCGCCCTGCTTGTATAATCACTCCCGACTTGGACGCAACGCAGTTGAGATGGCGTGAGTCATTACAGGCTGGACACCTATGAGAAGATGTAAAGCGCTCGACGCTGAGGGATAGATGGCGCTGTTGGAACGTCTTCAGGCAATGAGTGCTTGGGCGACTTGAGTCCAGTACAGCCTTACCGTCTCTCACGAGTGTGGTCGTGTAGGTAGTGAACTGGTGTCCACTCGACCCAAGTCCGCATCCATGCACATGCACACTCAATGGCGAATAATTCCTCGTAGAATGGTCGAGGGGCATGCTGGCGCACCCGATTGGCTGCCTAATCTCGGCCGACTCTTCGCTTGCTCATTGTTGAAAAGTGCACTACATTACGCCTGCAACTTTATGGCACAGTTTTGGCCGACTCGAAGGAAATTATATAGCCCCAGCACAAAGTGGTGATGCATCGTTACCTTCACGAGCCACACGCATATACCCCGCTCAGTAATGCATGAGAGTTCCCAGTCCAAGATCATTCAGATATGGACAAAAACCAAGATTCGATTATTAAGCTATTTTATCATATATTTACAACGGCATTATTAATTGAAAATACCATCGATAAGTTTTGATTTATAAGCTGGGGAAATAAAAATAAACTTTTACGCCATAAAAATCGAGTGTTGAACACTTGTAAACTCATTATTTATCAATTCAAAAGTTATATTTATTCGCATTACTTATAGCGTTCATCCTCGTTGAAGTTGCCTACAAGATGAGCGAAGGATACTTTACACATGACTCTGTCGACCTCTTTTATACGGTCCAGGGGCCCGAAAACGGGCAGCCGATTCTATTGTTACATGGCTGGTGTGCCGACCAAACAGATTGGGCCTTCCAGATCCCGTTCCTACTCACCCTGGCTCCTTACTCTTCTCAAGGCTTTCGTATCATCGCTATTGATCTCCGTGGCCATGGGCATAGCATTTCCAATGCCGATATTACCAAATTCGATCCTGTTACCATGACCGGTGATGTGGCAGCACTGGCACAGCACTTGGGCGTCAGTGCCGACAACCCGGCCATCGTCATGGGGCACAGCCTGGCTGGAGCCGTGGTGGCAGAACTGTCTGCTCAGCATCCCGAGCTTGTCAAAGCCCAGGTGCTTGTAGATCCGGCCTATTACATGACACCACCAGTAATGGGAGAACTCATCGAGAAATTTCGACGGAATCCCGAGGCATCGCTTCAGATTGCGACCACCTTCTGGGAGGGTGCATACACTCCCGAGACGCCGGCGTGGTTGAAAATGTGGCATCAGCTCCGTGGTTGGGGAATGCAAAAACGGATCCTCATCGATTCATTTACTCAGCTGGCGGATTATCTAGGACAGTCTGGCGCAGAGTATTTGAGGTCGGTCAAGACTAGAGCCAAAGCAATGCCCCGGTTAGTTGTGGCCGCAAACCCGAATAGCGTGGCTATAGAGAGGGCGGCAGCATTCAATGAGCAATACGACCGTATTGAGGTCATGGAGGCAGGCCATTTCCTCCACAAGGTTGATCCAAACGGGTTCAACGATATTTTGGAGAATTGGTTAGGGCAGTGGGGGTATCTGTCAAGCACGTCCGCTAGAGGCTGAATTCATTCGATTCTTCGTATCAAAACCCTCACTTTTAATTTCGCAAAGTCTTAGGCAAGCCAGCTATCATTGAAGTGCAGTTACCTAGACTACTCGTTGTTGCCAGTGGCGACGCCCCAGAAATACCCACACCAGCTTCCTACGATGAGAAGAATACAAGCTCCGAAGCAAGCCATTGATATCTTTCTGTTTCTTGAC
Source organism: Pestalotiopsis sp. NC0098 (assembly GCA_022432395.1). Lineage (NCBI taxonomy): Eukaryota > Fungi > Ascomycota > Sordariomycetes > Amphisphaeriales > Sporocadaceae > Pestalotiopsis > Pestalotiopsis sp. NC0098. The sequence continues at coordinate 234,104 of JAJKLJ010000004.1, read as the reverse complement.
CCGTTCTCCTCGACGAAATGCCGTCTTCTCTCCTGGAGCACAGCGGTTCGCGCCATCCGCTGCCTGCGGGTCCATTGGAGGTGTCCCAGGTCTACAGTCAGCCGAGCCGTGATGGCCAGGATGATCGAAACGACGACGGAGATGCCGGCGAGGATGGCATAGACAATGACCACATGGTCGTACGAATTGTTGTCTCGATCTTGTATCACGCCGGTGATGACCCGGACGACGATGTTCATACTGTGCGCATGTTAGTGAGGGGTTGTTCTAGGAAGGCTTTGTGAAAGAGACCCACGCGTTGTTCATGGTAATCTTCAAGGCATACGCCGACCCAAATACTGATGGGTCCCATATCGAAGTTCGTATGCTGTCGATGATGGTGGTGGGACCGAAACAGTATGCAAAGGCGAATACGCCCAAGGAAGCCGCTGCGCCAGTCACGTTGCTGCCAAAGCATAGCAGTAACATGGAAGTGAACATGCCGACTCCGCAAAAAAGCACTAAGGCCAATAGTGAGTATGGGTGTTGCATGTTAGATGAGAGTTATTGTCAGACTTACGAACAGAGATGCGCTGACCGAACAAGTCGAGAAAGGCACCGAGAAGCGGAACGATGAAGAATCCTGATCAGATTAGCTTGCGTTTTTTCACGAGATGATCCCACGTATCAAATAAAATCTTACCTGCATATTGAGACGTGGCACTGTACCATCCCGCAGTAATGGAGCTGACGTTGAACCTTTGCTCTGCAATCTCTGTCGCATTTTGCAGGTACACGATTGCCGTGCTCGTCTCAAAGAGGGAGAATGCCTGGATACACCAAAAAGCCCACGGGAGCTCAACGACCTTTCGGATCTCGAACTTCTTGGACTTTTCCTTCAGAATCTGGCCAGTGGAGGGGTCTTTGACGCCGTGAAATTTGCGGTTGGCGACCTTGGTAAACCAGTAAAAGACGAGGGTCATGACGTTGGTGAAGATGTTCATGAACACGGCGACCCAGAACACCCAGGCGAATCCGATCCGCGTAGAGATGACGTTGGCGGATGATTTTCCTGCGAACGCGCCAATCTTGCCGATTCCCAATTCGAAGCCCAGGGTAGAGGCGAACCCGTTGCCCGGCGCGAACCAGGAAGAGAAGACTTTGTACTGCGCAACTTGGGTGGCAATATCTCCGAGGGCTCGCACGACACGGCCGCCGACCATGAACTTGTACGAACGCGTCTGTGCCGCCCCGGCTACGAGAATGGAGCCGATCGAGTAGATGGCATTGCCATACAACATGGCGCCTATTCCCACGTTAGAAAGTGCAGCACAGGCATACAAACACCTCGGAGATACTTACCTGCACCACCAATCCGATCTGTGACAATTCCACTCACAAGCATGAGCGCCGTGACCATGAAATCCTCGCTCGCTTCCAGCAACGCAAATTGGGTGTTATCAATGTCCAGCTCCTTTTTGATGGTGGTCTTCATGGCGCCTGTAATCCCACTGCTCCACTGAGACCCGAATCCTATAGCGGTGACGAGCACGATTGCTGCCAGTTTCCACTTCAAGGGCGCTGGCCGCAGACTGCTGTGAGCCGAGGCGGCATCGCTGTCATCCGTCGTACGGTCGCAATCGACCGTGACGGCTGCTTCGGCCTTGACCTCGAGCTCGCCAAGAGATTCGGACGCCGGCGATTGAGCCGGCTTGGCCTCGGTCACTTCCACGGTCATGGTGCAGTGAATCGCGAGCTGTTGGTCCGCAGGATGACGAGTTCAGTGGTGGTTCCGATGAGAGCTGCGCTGTTCACACTCTCATCAACTACCAGGAGGAGCATCTTGACCTTATATAACTCATCGCATCTCATACATGAGGCTCTTCGCGACGGAGTATATCACGAGCTATTCCTTTTTTCACCGTCATGGCTCAAAGTTTCACTGTGAGAAAAATCCAGCGATGGCATCCATGCAATTCCAAGACGACCAAGGCTTTATCAGATCCATCTGATAACGCTATTACGATGGGGCCGGGCGGAGCTCTAGCTACAATGCGATCCTTGGCCCGCTGATTTTGGGACCGTTGGCCTTGGCCCTTCGGGAAACCTGGCCCAAATCTGGTGAGACACGAAAACATTCCCAATTTCCTGGCCCAGAAGTGGCCAGTCGTACGCGTTTTGTGCCGAAAGCGGACCGGTCTGATGCTGTATAACTCGGTTTAAGAAGTGTCTGCATTTCTTTTCCGACCTTATGCCCGAGCACTAGGAACTGTTATTCCGAGGCGACTTGTGCCAAGCCCCGAATCGTAGATATCTTCAGTGATCCGCTTGATTCTTGAGCCATATTCTCTATTCAGCACAGCCCAGGTACGTGTGCAATGAATTCCAAGTGCGCCGGCTTTGCCACTTGCGGAAAAGAAGCGATAGATCTCCAGAGATTTCAGCCACCGGACCGAGCCTCCAGCTTGCGGCTTGATTCGTGACACTTGGGACGCAAAAGTTATACGAAGATGCACCATGGACGGGAAGATAAAAGTATGTCGGCGTGTTCAAGAGGACGCTCTGTGGGACGAGGCCTGATAACCAGCCAAGCCTGGCAGCTGTGAGCAGCTGCTCGCAGAGCCATTCTGGAAACTACTGTCGCACCCAACAGGGCGAGGTTTGTACTGATCATGAACACGCTTTGTTTTCTGGGAGTGAAGCTTAAAGAGGCAAGATCAATTACAGAGCGATATGTAAGCTCTTTTGATAGGCACAAAAGGGGATACTATTTTGCATAGGGATACGAGAGACGTACATCCATACAGCCATCCATACAGCCATCCATACAGCCATCCATACAGCCATCCATACAGCCATCCATACAGCCATCCATACAGCCATCCATACAGCCATCCATACAGCCATCCATACAGCCATCCATACAGCCATCCATAACCCACACAGTCATCCATACAACCATTCACACAACCATCCACACGAGATGAGGCATGATGGCCAGCTGGAGCCACAAGGCAGAGCTGAGGCATGACATCCATATGTCAGCATACAATTCTCAAGTCAAGCTGGAGCGGAGCAAGAACTGACCTTTCTGCTTCGGCAATGGTGCCGAGTTGCTGAGTGGAAGCGAGGCTTCCTGGGGCACCTAAGGTTGCGGCGCCGCATTTCTCCAACCCACTCATTGTCGCGAGCAGACTTCCCCAAATCGCGAATTTATAACATAGTCCGGGCTATTTCTTGCGAAGTTTTCAGAGTAGCTGGAACGTAGCTACCGACGCTTCGCCTTGCGCAACTCGCGCAACACGGGCTCCAAAGCAGTCGTGAAAGCTTTTTCGAGTTGCGCCTCGGTAAGCGCAGGAGTCTGGGCGGGCTGCGCGGGCTGGTCGCTCTGGCCGGTGGCCTTGCCGAATGTTTTGCGTACAAAAGGTACGACAAAAGGATTAGACAACAGGCCAATGACAAAGCCAAGGACGATGCTCAGAATTGATAAAATAATGCTCGTCTCCATCTTGGTACTCCGATGTTGCTGGTAAATGTATGATGAAGAAGAGGAGAGAAACGACAATCAAAGACCGAGGACAAATCTGAGCGCTAGGCCCATGATTGCGAGAATGATGCTATTATCCATGTTCGGATGGTAACAGAAATCGGATAGTAACAGAAATTATGTTTACAGGAGATTGATGGTAGAGAAGAGGAGAGAAGAGGGAAACGAAAGGGATGCACACCAACACTTGGAGAAGACCACCTGCTTCATGGGGAGCACCTTCTCTGTTGTATTTTTAGCAAGAGCGCTCACGAAAATTTGCATGCAAAAATATGGAAAGAGCGAGCATTAGGTTATCAGCCACGTTCTGACACGGCGACGGCCAAAACCCATCGCACCTGCTGTACTTCTATGCAGAAGAAAAACAGAACATGTTTCGTCCCAAGGACGCAAATTTGGCGCTTAAAGAAGAAATTCAGACGAACTTTGGAGGAAAAAAAAAAAGGTTCGGGAAAGAGTTTCTCCAAAGATAATTTTAGTTTGGTGTGATCGAAAAGGAGAAAAAGCACAATCCCGCCAACAGAACCTAGGTACGGAGACTTCTGTAAGATCATTCTATATACATGCTAGGTCAGATGTTATCTCGTCGTGTTGTCACTGACCGGCAAAGAGGATTTTGGCAGCGGGTGTATCAAGCCAAGTCGGCGCCATATGTACTTAGGTAGGTGTGGCCTTCAATGTTGGCCAGAATGGAATGTACAGACGCACCTTGATTTACAGACAGTGCCACAGTACATCCAGCTTCAGTATACCGCCCGATAATATTCATTCACCTTAATTAGGTACTTGAGTACCTACCTGTAGATAGTTAGATCTCCCAGCACTACTCATACTCAATGACCCACCTCATCATTATTCAGTTCTTGCTACCATAGAATAGCTATCCACCCACTCAGCATTATCATTTTCGAGATCAGATCTCTCTGCGTTTCCCAATGGGACTCAGGTACTCAAAGTGCTCTCCCGTCGCGGGCGAAGCGATTTCATCGTCGTCAATTGCCCCGCGACCTTCGATTGCACCAAGACCATCGCTTGCGCCACTACCTTCCGTTGCACCACTGTCGAACCTGCCGGCCGAAATCGTGTTGTTGATATCGAGTCACCTCACTGTAGACCCAACAGCACTGGTTGCACTCGCTCTTACGTGCAAACCACTCTACAACATAATTAAAGTAGAAAGAGCCAACCTCCAAGGTGCGCATCGCGAGAACCTTTTACTCCTCCTCGAAAAGGACTTGGGAGACAAGGTCTTCTATTGTCCTTACTGTTCTCGACTGCACTCTTTCCTGTCGAGCGAAAGTCCGACCGATTATGACTTCATATTATACAGGTTGGTCCAAGGTTGTCCTTATTGGCGCAGTGTGTCCCGGGGCCAAGCTTTCGAAGTCTGTAACGGCCAAATGTATAACCTGTGAGTTTGACGAGCCACGATGATTTCTTGCATCACGTAGCCGCCAGTGCTGACCCTGGACACTAGGGGATATCACCACGCCCGCCTGGTAATGAATCGGCACCTTTGGGGCGCGCCCAGCGGTCTGCCTTTGAGCAACCTGCAGTCATACATCTTAAGCTTTAGACGCAATGTCAACGCGCCCCGCTGGACCCAGAACTGGTCTGCAAAGATCGTCGAAGACGAGCTTTTCCTCTCAGCTGTTCACAAGTCAGTCTTCTACGACGACAGCATAGCAGCCTTCAGGGAGTATGGCAATACTCAATACATTTGCCCACATATAAGGACTATATCCCGTGATGGATGGTACGAAGAAATACCGGAGCTCAAAAGCCTAGACCCTGACCAACCCGGTGCTCCGTTTATCCCACGTCGCATTTTGCGGTCTTGTTCTCAATGTCTTACAGATATCGAAATTACAATTGCACGAGTTCAAGTGTGCAACTGTTCAGGAGAGGTGCATGGAAAGGTCGGTCGCGTCATATTGCATTGCCGGGGCGAGTGTGGGCAACGCGGTACACCGCATGCCGCCGGTTGGCAGGTCACCATAGCGGCATACCATCAGGTCGGGAGCTGTCGTTCAATAAATGACTGGAAGTGGAGAATGCTGGCACGACCAGCCGGGGAATATAGCTTGCCACGAGATATGGCCATATACCCTTCCGGAGCGGTGGTGCAAAAATGGGAGGGGTCGGCTTGACTCGGGAGATAAACTGTACGGGCTGGATGCAACATAGGATTTACTGCATTCGGGTACACATTTTTGATATGGCCATGTCAGGCCAATGGGAACGTAACTTTATGAATAGTATCTGGGCGAGACGATAGCAATTATTTCTTTCTGTTTTATTCCATACTATGCCTGTATACCTAATCGTGCTACACGGACGTCGGGGCTGGGTAACATTTTCGAGAGGTCGTTTATCCCGTTATTGAGCAACGCTCCTCGTCGGAGGCTTCGCTGAAGTCGGTCTCTGCCTCCGCTATTACGCGATTACTGTCAGATTATGGGATGAAACTGTGGTCTAAATTCTGTTCTTTTATCTCTGTTGTCTACCATGTATCTTGTGCTTTTTGCATTAAGATTATGGGACGAAATTGTGGTCTGAACTCTGTTGTTCTATTTCTGTTGTCTACCATCTATCTTGTGCCTTTTTCATTTCTTTTTAGTAGTTGAAACAAGGGATCCCTTATGATCTGAACCCTTTCACGGGATCTTCCGTCCAATAATTACGGTTGATAGATGGATATATCGTCTATCAGCAACGACTGACCGATGGTAAAGGCGCCCCAGTTCAAGGCCAAGTTTCTGTAGGTGAAGGTATCCGTCGATTCCGCAACAGTGAAGGGATACGGCCCGTAGCCTTTCATATAGCCCGCGCCTGTCATGTACGACACAATCGGGGTGCTGAGGGAGTCCAACGCGATAATGAGACCGGTACCGTACGGGAAATCCGCCTCGAACGTCAGCTCGTAGCTCGCGCCGGGACACAGCGATATATTCTGATTCAGCTGGATGCCGGCAAAAGAAATCGTCACATAATCACTGCTGGACGTGTAAAGTTGCGTAGCGTGGAAGGAGCTGTGTGACGTAAATACATTAGCTTGAGCGCCATATTGACGAGAAGGCACTGATATGGCTGGATACTTACGCCAGATTCGGCGACGACGTCGCCTCCGAGTTGCTCCCGAAGTTGACGTCGATTGTTCCGACCATGTCCGACACGAACCACGGGGAAGCACTGGTGCTGCTTTCTGCCGTATCTGATTTGGGTTGACGCCGTTAGTCCATGCCGCTTGAAAACAGTACTAAGATTCTCTTCTTGCTGACTTACCGAAACCGCCGTTCTTCACCGCATCCGTGGCGAGGCAAGTGGGCGCCGAGTCTGTGCTGGTGGCCAGGGTAGATGGATCGATGCACTGCCCTTCCCAGCAGTAGCCGGAGCTGCAAACGTTACCGCAGGCACCACAGTTGCGCGGATGCGTCTTCTTGTTGACGCACAGGTTGCCGCACGTGTCGTCCGCGCAGACGCAAGACGCACCGCTGCACTTGGTCTTGTAGGGGCAGACGTTGCCGCAGCCGCCGCAGTTTTTGCTGTCGTTTTGCGTGTCGGCGACGCAAGTACACTTGGAGGCCCGGCATCCGAACGAGGCGGCCGTGTTGCAGCCCGAGCCGCAATCGCTGCAGTTGTTGTCGTCCGTCGGGGAGACGCAGGCGCCGTCGCAGTAGGGAGCGTTGTTGGAACAGTATGCGCCGCAGCGTTCCGAGGTGGCCTCGTCGAAGGCGTTGCCGCCAAGGTACGTGCTGACGACGGCGGTGTAGAACACCGCCTCGAACTCGCAATGGGCGCGATCAACCGGGTGCCAGAACCACGAGATGCCGGAGCACACGGTGTCGTGCATGCACCAATAGAAGGCGTTGTTGCACCGTTCCCACTGACCCGGAGTGCAGTACTGGCTGTTGCAGAGTTCCACCGTTCCGGTTGCGCAGTTGTCGTAGCAATAATCGTGCATGTTGCAACACGAACCAAAGCCGAGCTGGGGGATCCAAGCGGCCGTGGAGCCAGAACCGCAACCGTTGTACTGCATGGGGCGGGCTCCTGTCCTATTGCTCGAGTGCATATTCGCCGGAGAAGAAGGCAAGCGGGGATAGGCTCCGTCCGTCCATGGAGACATGCGGCGGTCTAAATTCTTCATCGCGCCATAGCGTGAGCGCTTTTGGGTCGAACTGCCCTCATAGTTGCTGTCTGGCACAGCGGTCGTGATGAGCAGGATCTCCTCGCTTCCAGCTGGGGTGCCGGTGACCATTTTTGTAGAGACTCCGTCGCTCTCATCAATCTGCCAGGTCAATACCTCCCCGGAGGGCGATGTGATAACGAGACGGCCTTCACAAGAAAAGCTGAAAATATTCGTAGCCAAGTCTGTAGAACTTCCATCCGAACGGGAAGTCGAGGTGATAACCTCTCCAGTGGATTGTTTGTATCCGATGTAGACGGTCGCCGAGTCGACTTCTGTTGCTAGGTCAAAAATTCCATCTGAAACCTCCTTCAGATGAAAGACAATGTTCTCATAGTATACCTGGTTGGCCGCCGCAAGTTCTCCATCTGGGTCATCCGTGGCGCCGGACTTGGCAGAAGGGAAATCGCTGTCTTCCAGAACACCAATGCCGCCATTCTTTGGTACAAAACGGTTTCCGTCATTGTCACCAATCCTGAGAGTGGCAGTAGCGACACTGTCAGAGTCTATGACGCAGGACGGTGAGGCAGTCGCACTCATTGTTAAAGAATATGTACTAGTGGCAGCGACCGTGGACTCGGCAGTTGTCGTGAAAGTAATGGGCAAGGTGACCTCATAATAGGTATAGTCGGCCGTGTTGAAAGTGCTTGTGTCCGTAGATTCGGAACTGCTGTCCGTGGTTGTTGCTGCATCGCTGCTTGTGACGGAAGCTGTGTTGCTGTCCGTCGAGGTAACCGTGTCACTGTCTGTGGTTGTGGCGGCATTACTGCTTGTGATGGTGGCGGTATCGCTGTCCGTAGATGTAGGAGCCTCGCTTGATTCTGTCACCGAGGATGAAGTACTTGGTATACTGGTAGATTCATCCGAGCTAGTACTGCTTGACAAGGACTCGCTAGCGGTCTCAGTGGTCAGAGAAGAGATGGAAGCAGTACCAAAGCTGCTCGAAAATGATGCAGAGCCATTGACCGACAGTGAAAAGCCACCGCTGGGCGTCGAGGGGTAGCTAGTAGGGCTACCACTAGGTTGACTGTTGATCGTGACCGATCCCGAAGCCGAACCACTGAAAGAATACGGGCCAGCGGTACCATTTTGTGGCGGAGACGGGAAGCCTGAGCCAGATGGGATCGGACGAGAAGCTGAGCCGTCAAGCGTCGAAGCCGAGGGATGAGGATCGTGATGGCATTTTCCCGGTTTTCCTGCAACGCCGACAATGGCTGCTGAGAAAGCCGCAAGTGCAGGCAGTGCTGAGTTGATCGCGACCTTCATTGTTGTTCTGTTCCGATCAGTGATCAAGCTGTCTGGCGAGAACAGGAGAGGGGTGTAAGTGGTCCCAGTCCCTAAACACCGTTGAACACTGGGGCGCTCAACTTGGGTACTATATGTACAGAGTATTTCTTCATTCTTCTTTCAACGAGGCACGAGCATCAAGACCACCGAAGGGTCTATTTATTGCCGGCCGGATGCACGGACATCGTATTCATATAGGATCGCCATGCTCAGCACTGAGTGGTTGAAGTCCGCGATATGGGGATAGGCCTAGCTGTTCAGCTCACATCCAGAGTCGCCGCCTTGTCGCAAACAGCTTGGGGACCGCTTCCTTTCTCCATCTCTAGTATGGTTTGGATTCTTCTCGCAGCGAAGCACTCCTCGAAGCAATTTATGGTTAAATTTGTGGCTGCTATAGAAGGCTGATTCATACAACACCCCGCAACCGGCCGATGGAAAGGGTCACGATCTATCAGAGGAAGAATCTTTCCGATTTGGGTCTATTGTCCGAAAGCTAAACTCAAATAGCAAGCTTTCGGAGAATTATTAACAACACTATATGATCGCACCGTGCCCACCTAGGTTAGTTGTTCAGCTACTGCTAACTTAGCTTTGTTCGTGGGTTTCTTTTCAGCTCGCCACAATTTACAGCTGCCCACTAGTTCCTTTCCCCCCCCCCCTCTCCGACAACAGCACGGTGTCGGAATCCCTATTCAACATCAATGGAACCCTCTTTAGGCATTTTGCGGGTAGACATACTTCGCAAGGAGAAAACGCAGTGACAGGTCTATAGTTAATTTTTCTTCTCTTCGAATGTTAGGTGTTAGTTCTCCAGTCAATCGTCAGTCCGGAGTGAATACAGCAATCAATCGGCTTTCTCTTGACGCACTCTCTGCACCTACTTTCCGACAACACAGAATCAATTCGCAGTCGGGTTGCGTTCTGCGCTGCCTGCAGGGATTAGCTGTGTCATCTGCCGCTGCACCCAATTGTACACAAGAGGAACGCTTTGAGTGAATATCTCGTCATGTCAGCAAACGCAGTTTCACCTAGACATCTTGTTCTGCGACATGGGATACAGGCAGAAAAACCAGTGACTCCAGTCGATGTCGACTCCGAACCAGATATTGGCCAGGATCATTCAAGACTGGCGACGGGAACATACAATATTGACGTCGAACAGCCTCTGGATCTTCTACATGCAGAAACCACAAGGCTGGACCTTGACACTCTGAAGGCCAATGGAGAGTTCGGGAAGAATATGGCCACCAGATTAGGAAACGGATACTCCCTTACGAGGTACCGACTTCAGACTGGAGAGGTTACAGCAGCCTTGTACAGAGGGCCACTTGTTTCAACGGAAGTAGCATATCCCCTCCGACCGGGCTGGGATGCACCTTCGATGTGTGGCGCCGATCGACAAATCTTTGACCAACAGCTTGGGCTGATGGACTTGTCCTATTCCTCAGCCTGGGAACTTGGCAAGACATTGGCTCTCTCGGACAGATCTTTCACTGTCGCGTTGGCGCGTGTAAGGCGGCAGATCCAAGAAGCCAGCGTCGGAGGTGCCGAAAAGGAAGGGATGGAGAAGAGAACTCTTCCCGGAACCGAGCTGAGGTTGCCGGAGTTTCTATTTACCAGCAACGCTTCGTCGACAAGTGATGCTTCCGACAGATGGCGGACCAGGCCTGGAAAATTGGCGAAGACGTCTTCCAAATCCATAGACGGAGATGGAAATGAAAGAAAGGGACAAGATCTACAGCATCACCTGAATCTGGCTGCTGAGGAGATATCAGGGTCTTTGCAGGATGCTACTACTCCATACGACGAGTTCAACACACCACGTTCCGCCGACTGGATGGTGGTGCTCAAGTGGATATTGGATAAGATGTATTTGGCAGGTATACCTGCCAAGTACATGATCAACGATCCATCTCTTTTACCTACGGAGGGTATTTGGTTCTTCGCGATAGACCGCAACTGGACCGACAGCTTGATAGATGGTGCCCTCAGTGTCGCAAATCATCGGGAGACAAGCGATGACTCGATCCGACGAGCCGTACAGCACGCAGTCAAGCGTTATCTCGCCACAGAGAGCAGCGGCCTCGGTCGACTTCCTCCTGTACCTCGATATGGCCTTCTACTCCGATCAGTATTTGTCAAGATGTTGCCAGATATGGTGGTCAAGACAGATCCGCCGCCTCCAGAGAAAGAACCTGTACTCATCCGCAAAGATTTACTGGACACGGATGTCATGATGTGCCTATTTGACAGACTTCCAACAGAGGATTCATTGGAGTCCATTTCCTTCAGCCAGCCACCGCACCAGCCTTGGCTCTCAGCAGCGGCGACACTTGGAAGTGCAACGATTGATATATCGCTCAAGCCTGTTCGCAGTAGTACAACTTCAAATCAGCCTTAATAGACTCAGGGAACGTTGATAAAGACGTCTCGATAAAAGAAAGCAATGATGTTCGTCTGGGATGAAGATGATCAAAAAGGAACACAGCAATATGACACGAACCTAGCATTGTGGTTTCCCAGCAGTGTATTTCGATTAGGGTGGCGCTATTGCCCTCTAGCTCGCGGGCATCTCGGTGGCCCTGGGGCCCCATCTCAGATGCCCCTGTCCTATGGAGATCGAAAGGGCATCTAGCCGCCTTCAGCTGAACCGTTGCGAGCTGAAAAATAGGCGGAAAAGAACTAACACCCCTATGTGCTCAATCTGTGAATATTTCACCTGATTTTGAATTCTTTTATTGATGTTTGGCAAAGCGGAAGAGCATGGTTTACGCAACAAATAATTTCGTTGCGCGCCAACACGGCCCTCTGCTGGGAGTGACAAGAAGTTTGGATCACATCTTTGTCGCATATATGACCTGACATGCAGCATCTCACCACGACTCGGCGGCACGTCATATATTTTCTATTCTACTTCTAGTCATTCGTTGTAGAATACTCGCTATTATGCGATCTCCTCTTCTGTTCCTTGGCGGGCTCGCCCTCCTGGCTGAAGCTTCGCCATGCCTTACGTGCACGGAAGACGCATGCTTACGGTGTAAGCAAAGCCTCAATTTTCTAAACGTCCGCTTTTCACAAGTTCCTAATACTTCATCACATAGCTCTGAAAACATCCAGCTCTAATAACTCTGCTCGCGCGGCTTGTTCCTCGATCCTCACCACGACAGTCACACCTGAACCTACGTGAGCTCTCTCTTAACCCAATGCCAACACTCCCATTGACAATATGTACCTAGGGTCGCAACAGTTACTTTGACCTCAACTGTGACTCAAGACGTAATTGAAACAGATGTCAGCACCAGCTCGTCTGTGATCACTTCCATAGACACGGCGACTACATCAGACACTACAACATTGGCCTTGACATCAACGGAGACGAGCTCGGATTTTTCGACCTTTACCTCGGTCCACGAGGCGACCAGTACTAGCTACGTCACAGAGTTCGTGACCGTTACAATCACCTCGGCCGTCACCCAGACCTCAACCATTTCATCCACCACTACCGTCACCCCGGCCAAGAAACGCGATGCAGCCGACATCGCCCGCCGCTTCAAGACCGAAGACGGAAGCTCTGTCACCCCTTACGGTGAAGCCTGCTTAGACGCTCCAGCGTACTCCTCGGCCTGCCGCTGCATTGGCGTCAAGCCGTCGACCATCACCGCCCCGGTGCCAGCATCGACATACACCATAACCGAGACCTATACCCAGCCTTTGACGGCGACGACGGTAGTAGTCAGTGGCGTCGCGGTCGTGACCGTCGCAACGGAGACCATCTCCGTCACCATCACTTCTATGACGACTACCACGACCACTACGGTGGTTCCGGTGGTACTTACCGAGGATGTTACGAGCACTGCCATTGAAACCGAAACGACTACGGCGTCATTGACGACAACGGAGACATCTACTGCCATGGTGACAACGGAAGAGATTTCCACCGCCACTGCGTCCTCTGCCGCATGTTCCACGCCGTCACTGGGATCAAACATCAAGTTCACCATCGGATCCGGCCAGTTCGCAGGCTATGTGATCGTCGGGTCCTCTTCCAGGTCCGCCGTCATGGTATCGTCCAACGCCGCGGACGCGACGACGTGGAACATTGACAGCTCGGGCTATCTGCAGGCGGGCACGACGTCGAAGTACGCTTTCATCTACGGCTCGTACTCCACGGGCCTCGCGCCCGTACACTTTGGCCTGGAATCGTCGACCAGCGCCGACTACTGGAACCCCATAAGCTGCACCATCGACGCGAGCAACGCCCTCTCTTGCAGCTGGCGGGAGTCGTACCGATACCTTTCGGTCAACTCTGCCAATAATATTGTGTATCTTGGCACTTCGGCCAGTTCGGCATATACGTCGATCGATCTTGTTGCTTCCTGCGCTTAGAGCAACAGAAGGCGGACTACAAAAAAGCTCAATTAATGATCTTCTATGTCAGTAGATAACCATGTATATAAAGTATATTTAAGTAATAGCAAAGGAATTAGACATTTAGGGTGAGGAGCCTGCTCATAGCGAATTCAATCACGGACGGTACGTTCCCAGGTTTATACGTGCGCAGCAGGCTTTTTGTCGTCCCCTTCCCTCCCGTATAATATTCAAAGATAAGCCCTTGTTCACCTATCTGCAATACAATTGGAGGCGAATACAGAAAGATGGAAGCCCAAAACCCACATGAGCGAGAAAAAAAAAACCACGGCAAATTGTCAGATTTGCTTGCCTTGATAGACAATGATTTTCCCATTGCTTCCTTGTTGCAAAATTGGCATTACATTGCGTTTTATTTTCCATTGCGTTGAAACCCAATAAGCTATTCGATGTCAATTATTTCTTCGCTGGCATTCTCGAATAGCCACGCTGAGGTTGGCCACTTCTCCTCGAAAATAAAATATCTGCGCCCCCGGCCAATTTCTTGCTTGCCAGCACCAATTCTCCTGAAGACGCCTTTTGAAGACATCTTCAGTAACAGGAACCACGTCTGCGTCCCCATTGTTGGGTAATCACGATTGGACCACGAGAATAACCTGAAGCAGTAGAACTGTGTCTGCCTAACCTTAGTTTCATCCCACACGCAACATCCCTTTTGGCACTTCCCTTCAAGCCAACATGATCTCTTTTGGTCGTCCAACCTTATATCTGGGCTTACAGGATTGTCCATTGCAACCAGAACAGGTTGGAGATTCTGAGACCGGACAAGTACCTTGCCTTTCATTTGTTTTGACCTGGGAAATTCATCAATATGAGGGAACCTGCTGCCGGATTTGTCAAATAAATCCGTGGACCCTTCTTCTGTTTCGAGAATGCCCAGCTCAACGGCTGCGAGTGAACCCTTGAGCCGAATTCGAGCTTGCGAGACAGGTCCAGTCGAGGACCCGGTGAGTTCTGTGATACATTCTGCTTCCATGAGCTCACACCGTGCCAAATGGCTTGGTGATTTGTACCATTTGGTTTCGTAAAACCTGTCGGAGAAGCTATATTTGACAGGTCCATTCGAAGAGGCCCAAGACCATGATGGTGCACAATATCCTTCCTGGACGTTGACGTGATCTCCCGAATCAAGCAAGGCCACCTTGGAATCCTCAACGTGCCAGGCTAATTCAAAATGAATTTCTTTCTTCCAAAGACCAGCCAAGTTTTCGTCAGACGAACCGTCTTCCCACTCTATCGTCTTGAGGGTTATTTTGGTCATTCCCTCGAGTGCTGCCAGTTTATCTTTACGATAAGAGAGTGCTCGTCTCGAATACCGGGAGACCAACTGCCGCCATAACTCGCGTGTTCTGGTCATGATAGACGGATATGAATGTCGTTGACCAGTGTTCATCAGCCAATCCAGTCTTCGACCTGGGACAGTATTAGTACCGATATCTGTCGTTCCGACCCTGGAAGGCACCTCTGACAAGAGTGGCCGCTTCAGGAATGCACCGAGCTGGCCAAAGTCAAATTCAAAAGCCAGCTCGTACTCGTACGCATTAGGCCACGCCTGATGCCCACACTCGCATATTCTGTGGCACAGACACTCCCACTTCATTTCTTCCCCGTTGAAACAGAGCCTTCGGTTGGGAAGCAGCTCCTCCTGCAGACACCAGCCACGACCATTGAGCGAGCAGGGCGAGTCCGACCAAGCTGGGACCAACCGTTGGCTATTTTCCTTGAATTCTTCAAAATTTGGTCTTTTTTCGCTGAAGGTTTGTCGTCCGAGGAAGCCCAATTTGCAACTTGCTGGCTCCAGCGCGGCAATGGTCAAGTGAGAGTTGAAATACGTGCGGTCCATGTCGGACGATTCTTCAAGCCACACATGGTGATTGTCTTGCTGGATGCACAATGAATCCACCCACAGGTAAGGGATTTTCATGCCTCTGCAAACTGTGACAGCATCTTGAATTGTTTTGGGCATGGAGCTGATGGAAATGGCAGAGAAGTGCTGATCAATATTGTCTTTGTTTGTGCGAAGAACGTAATCCGTATCTGGACCCCAGCAATAGCTTAGACATGTGTATGTTACTGGTGCAGTAGGCTCCACCAGAAATGGATGTCCCTCTTGATTTCCAAGGTTGACATCAATCAATCGCTTCGGCCACCAGTCGTTAGGGGGGGTGCAAGCCTTGTCGTGCTTGACACAGTAGGAGAGCCATTCCGAAGCGCGAGCAAAAGCAGCTTCGCTGGATGATTCTTCGCAGACTTCAGGGTACCCATGCGAGCTCATCCTGATGGACACATCGGGCTTGATGCTGGGATCAGCTGTCAATAACGTTAGTGAACTTTATCAAAGTGTCTCAAGGGGAGAATAAATTTACCCCAAGAGATTGTATCAACGACTCCATGGGAACTGCCTTCCATGACTTTGTCAAGAAAGTGTCACTCGATTCTGTAGAATGACTTGACTTCAATTGGGCTCGGGAAGGTCTGAGCTGTGCATCCACTTGATTCTGGTTCCCGCTCCTGTGCGTATCCGAGTTGTCAGGAGTCGAGCTCGACATTTATATGACCATCACAAAGGGCATCTGATGAGCGTGGGTCTGATTGCGAAAAGAGATATGCGCAAGAAGTCTCAGAATGGTGGACTAGAAAGAGAAGATGTGGGATAGCCTGTTGTCAGAAATATGCAGAGGTCACGCGCAAAAGTCATGGACGACTCCACTATGTGATCTGTAGAGGCCCCAGAAAGGTTTCTAAAGAGCTATCTGACATATCCGAGCAGGTCGTACGCGCTGAGAATTATTTATTTCGGTATTGTGGGTAACTATGAATGTCCAACCAAGGCAATGCTTCCTCTCGTCGAGGATTATCACCAACTTGGGCGCCAATCGGGTCCTTGCCTGAGTAAATATTAGGTACCGATGCAGCACTACCACGTAGGTATGCGGGGGGCTGAGTCTGTGTTACACGACAGCTGAGCCTCACAGGCTATCACTCGACAGAGCCAATCAACTAAATAACCTCGCAAGACTTTTCCTTTTTGCACATCCTAGTTTCTACAAATGCGATGGAGAGGAGACCCGATATGGGTACACAATTAGCAGACAGCAAGCTTGCCAGTGGTTGGCAATGCTCTGTATTACCTGCCACCTTTGAGAATGACGTTGGGATAGTGAAACTTTTCCTCTCAAATTTTGCTGGAGACGCCGGGACGGTTATTAGCGAAGAGTTGGCAATGTCAGATTATACATGGTGCGTGCTCCGCCAATGAGGGAAGTCTCGAAAGATGCAACACAACACCCAATCCCAAATTATATCAATATTCTTGGATTGTGTGAATGAATCGGGCATAACTATCAACTAATACTAAGTCCCTTCAAGTCGACGGAGTTACTATGCCATGTATGCTTCTTTACCACCACTCGGCGGAACGCATCACCAAGCTCGTGCACTGTCCTCCGATCTCGAGGAACAGTATGGCCCTTGCCGTGGTCGAATATCTCGGCAGTGTCTTCGTCGCACATGTTGTACAACGCCATGGCTCCTAGTATATAAGGATCGTTACATCCTATCACGTGCAGGGTTGGGATGTCGATGACACTTTCGCTCTGGTCGGCCAGTAACACTTGCACCTTTCCGTCTTGGAGGGACAAAGGTGGCCAACCGGCAAAGAAAACTGCACGCTGTAGAAGAGTTAGCCATTGCTCGGCTCATATCGGGTCCTCGCATTTCGTACCTTGATTCGCCTGGGCCGGCCCGTATCCTGTAGTCGCCGACGCTCCTCCAATACCAAACTCGCAGCGGTGGTGGCCCCTTCGGAATATCCCAAAATTCCCTTGAGCATGTTAGCATATGTGCAATTATATGTGCCACTCGCAAGACTGACTTCAATATCGGGATCAGCGTCAATGATATCAATCAACACCTGCAGGGCTCTCCGGACGCTCTCGGCAGTGTGCGACGCCCCATCTCCCATCAACTGCCTCATGGTCTCTTCCGCGCTGGAGCCTTCGGGAAAATCCCGAATCTTCTCCAGAATGTCAAAAGCCTGATGGCCGCCGTAGTCAAAGAACCGGTAGTGAGGACCTCCTCCGAAGAAGTCCTTGAACCCGTCGGGCGGGGTGGCGGCGTACGTTCCTTGGGTCCAGACGAACGCGGCGTCGCCGTCCTCCTCGACCTCGGCCACCCAGGGACCTAGTTGCACCTGGAATGTCTGTCATGGTGGTTAGCCACGAATATCCTATTCTCTGTTGAAAGCAAAGTAAATCATACCTCGGCGCTGGCGTAGGCGCCTGGAAGACAGAGAAATTTCATCTTGCTGGTAAAACTGTAGGCTATGGTTAATGGTGGACAAGTATCCGTGTCTTGAGCATGGCATATATGATATCGCCATTAAAGTTTTCCAATACAATAAAACGTACTGTTTCATCGTCTTAGTAAGATATACCGTATTCGTTTATACTCAACAGCCTTGATCCAAGGGCTCTGGGCTGAGTTGCCTGCCGTGATATGATTATGATCGACCACGATGATTAATCTGAAACTTGTAATTTTGCCTGTACATGAGTTATGAACCATCGATCAATCACTGGGAGACATCTCCGTCAAAACGTTCTGCCGGATATGATGTGCTCTGGACAACGTGTTGCATGGGATGTGTGGGTAGTGCACGTAATTCTCGAGCGAATAGTTCATCACACGTGGACGTAGCGGATACATGCATGGCCTAACTTTGACCCCGTTGAAGCCAGATAAGATCTTGTTAACTTCCGCGGTGTTCGGCACGTTATGCGAGTCTGTATGGCTGTACTGATTGAGAATGGCCGAAAACCCTTGCATGCTGTCCGGTGATTGATCTGTCAGTGGGTTTTCAAACAAGGGGTTTGTGAATCGTGGTGGGGTTTTGGTGCCTGTACTGTATTGTATACCTTTGCACGTGCGTACGTACAACAACAATTTAAAGAGATTGGTCCACGCGGAAGAGGCTCGATTCGGGTATGATCTGTGATAATGAATATACTGCAATGGGTGGTGACGATGTATACTGCCTATAATCTGTACACAGACCGTACCTCGAGACAAGCTTTCGTGATCCACCTGTCCAGGTACTAGTCTAGGCCTTGCAAGCGCTGCAGCCAAAGGCGCTGGCAGGTCCTGTGGGGACCTTAGAGGTGTGATTAGCCCCCTACCAAACCCTACCAAACTGCCAACTACCGGCGCTAGATAAGGATTATCTGAGTAGTAGCAGTGTCAAACACACTGTGCTCTGCATGCTAGACGCGACGATCTCACAAACATTGGAGGGGAAGATATGTGATAGAGCATTGGCGTCATCTCAGAATACCAAGGATCTCCTGTGAACCTGATGTGATAGCAGGGACTGGCGACGGCATTTGCCGCGACTAGCAGTAGCAGAGTTGGTACTTTTGCGCGAGGTGCGAGTAATGTGGGATATCCGATTTCAGTGCACTGTGATACTAGCGCTATTCCAAGCAGTCGGAACCAATCAGGGTGCTGGTCTGGCCATCAAGACACCCATAATAGGAACAGGACGAAGATCAGAGATACTAGCATGTAACCCACACAAAGTCCACGAGGTCCACGGCAAATGCCGAATCCACCCTCACCACCAGACTCCAAATATGTGTTATGTTTCCAGATCATCATGGGGGCCCCCAATCATTATCAGCGGGGAAATACTGAGGGATCGTGTGGCTCACCGTTGCTAACTCGTGTCAGGATAGACAACTGGGGCAGAGTCCAGACCGTTTGCAGTACTTTCCACAGTCCCCTTGTGATCCTTTTCCCCGTGGTGGCCTTGTGCAAGAATGCGTAACTGGTAGCATTGGGTGCTAGATGCATTGCTACAATGGTCAATCGATATAATGCCCATCTATAGCTGTCAAGCCTGGAGACCACAAGATCGACCTTATCAGCCCTCTCAAAAGAGTCAAATACAATGAGAGTCACGGTCCTCTTGAGCGCTAAGCTGAGAACAAGAGTTGATTGCCTACACTCTGCCCCAAAGGCTGTGTTACTAACAAAACTCGCCATTTGCAGACCTGGCAAAGACGTGCTCGCGAGACTCGGGAAGCACTCGTGATGATAGTCTGGAATACTCGCCACGAGGCGACAAACATTCCCTTCTATGACATTATGTGACTGTAAGAAATAGTTTTGTAAAATTGAGCGTACCTACGACTATGCAAACTCTCGGTGCAAGACCGACTCCGCCAAACGAAGGGATCGCAAAGGCGAAAACGAACAAATTCGACATACGATTACGAGCTGCCTTGCCCGTAACCCACCATTCTCGAGAATGATAATTTGAGGATTGCGAAAAGTACTGTACATGTGTTCATGGTTATCCTCGATGCGGAATTTCCCGACCCTGATGGCCAGTACAACAAAAAAACGAAAACGAACAACATCGCAACCATACGATTACGAACTGCCTCACCGTAAATCTGGATCTGAAGAGATATGAAAGCCGATAGCCAACATCACGAGTACTCATGATCGTCACAACATGGAGAGAGTCCCTGAAAGGTATTGTCGAGACTCGAACGACGATACAAAATCGAAACAATATTCCAATTTCTGATGCCTCTCGATGATGATGTCCTGGCCGATTATCATTTCTCAATATACATCGGTCTTTTTAAGCACAGAAATACAATATGACATCCTCACCAAACAACACGGCTGCCGCAAATGGCCAGGCCGGTGAACAGCCACAGCTCATGCCTATTGCCATCGTTGGCATGTCATGTCGTCTCTCGGGAGATGTGTCGACCCTGGATGACTTCTGGCAAATGGTGTCGCGCATGCGCTGCGGATGGTCCGAGATCCCGCAGGAGCGCTTCAGCAAAGATGCTTACCATCACCCCAATCCAGCAAAGAAGGGCGCCTTCAACACAACCGGGGGCTATTTCCTCAAACAAGACCCAGCACTATTTGATGCGCCCTTCTTCAACATCACACAGGCCGAGGCGGAATCTATGGGTTTGTCATCCCCTATCCAAGGTCCATGCTTTGACTAACATCCTCCTTCAGATCCCCAACAGAGACTCCTGCTCGAGTGTGCGTACGAGGCCATTGAGAATGCAGGCGTTCCCAAGGAGCAGATCGTAGGCCAGCGAGTCGGTGTCTTTGTCGGAGGAGCCGCTTCCGACTATCGGCTCAGGACCCTTCGTGACTTGGAGCAGGCTCCAATGTTTGATGCCACGGGCAATCACCAGTCCATCATGTCTGGACGTATCTCGCACTACTTTGATCTACGCGGTCCGAGTTTCACTGTCGACACGGCTTGCTCGTCGTCACTGTATGCTCTGCATCAGGCCGTGCAGAGCATTCGGAACGGCGAGTCCGAGCAAGCCATCGTCGCGGCATGTCACTTGAATCTGCAACCCGGCGACTGGGTGTCCATGTCCTTGTCTCGGTGAGTGGTGCCTTCGTTGGCATATCGATAAGAGTTGACCACTAACAAAGACGATAGACTATTTTCCGACGAAGGCAAGACGTATGCATTCGATAACCGGGCCAAGTCAGGCTTCGCCCGGGGAGAGGGCGCTGGTGCCTTGATCTTGAAGCCTCTTGACCAGGCTCTAAGGGATAATGATGTGATTCGATCCGTGATCGTCAACACGGGAGCTAATCAAGACGGAAGGACGGTTGGTACGTGCCAGCAAGGACACTCAGATATGTCACCGGTGAATACTTACACAAATGATAGGTATCACATCCCCATCGGGAGCGGCACAAGAGCAGTTGATGCGCGAGGTGTATGCCCGAGCAGGTATAAAGCCCGAGGATGCCGGCTTCGTCGAGGCTCACGGCACAGGAACCAAGGTCGGAGACCCCATCGAAGCCACTGCTATTCACAAGGTTTTCGGCCAAGGCAGAACGTCTAGACAGCCGCTTTACCTTGGGTCCGTCAAGAGCAACTTTGGGCATCTGGAGAATGCCAGCGGAGTTATCTCTGTCATCAAGGCGGCAATGATGCTCCAGAAGGGTTTTATCCTACCCAACACAAATTTCGAAACCCCCAATGAAAACATTCCCCTTGCGCGGTGGAACATGAAGGTGAGTAATGCGTCGATAAATCCTAGCAGATCCACCAGCTGACGATGGAGGGAACAGGTTCCAGTTGCCCAACGGCCATGGTCATCCAACAAAAAGTACATCAGCGTCAACAACTTTGGCTTCGGAGGCTCGAATGCACACTGTATTCTGGCAGCACCTCCCGTCATTGATAAACCTCGAGTCGATGCAGACGGCCAAAAGGCCGAGCCACAACAACACCAACGCCTGTTCGTCCTCTCCGCCAGTGACGAGGCTTCTGCCAAGAAGAGCATGGAGCAGCTCACCATATTCTTGGAGCAACACCCAGAGGTGTTCCAAAAGGGACTGATGCGCAACTTGGCGTACACACTCTGCCAGCGACGATCTCATCTGCCTTGGAAGGTTGCAGTCACGGCAAAGTCCGCATCTGGGCTCGCCGAGGCGCTCGCATCTTCCGACGTCAAGCCTGTTCGGACGTCACAAGCCCCCAAGATTGCCTTTGTCTACACTGGGCAGGGCGCACAGTGGCACGCCATGGGTCGCGAGTTACTTGGGCGCTACAAAGTCTTCAGCGATGTCGTCCAGGCAGCGGATGATTGCTTGAAGCGCTTGGGTGCAGACTTTTCTCTGCTCGAAGAGCTCTCGAGAGACAAGGAAACCTCTCAAGTGGGCAAGGCGCACATTAGCCAGCCCATCTGCTCAGCAGTCCAGCTTGGTCTCACGGAGCTGCTCAAGTCTTGGGGTGTCACACCAGTTGCTGTGACTGGCCATTCCAGCGGAGAAATTGGTGCAGCATACGCTGCGGGTGCGCTCTCTTTGGACTCGGCCATGGCTATTGCGTACTTCCGCGGTCAGGCGGTAATCAAGATGAAGCAGAGGTACCCGGATCTGAAGGGCTCCATGATGGCAGTCGGCGCAGGGCCCGAAGACCTGCGACAGCTCGTGGCGCAACTCCAGAACGGAACAGCTGTGGTCGCCTGCGAGAACTCCCCGAGCTCGGTAACTATCTCGGGTGACGAGGCGGCTATTGATGAGCTCGCTGTCGAGATGGAGAACAGGCAGCTCTTCAACAGGAAGCTCAGAGTCGACGTTGCCTATCACTCGCCGCACATGAAGCTGGTGGCCGATGACTACAGAGAGTCAATCAAGAAGATCGATCCACAGCCAGGCAGCTCTGTACAGTTCTACTCGTCGCTGCACGGCAAAAAGGTGGAGCTCTCGACTCTGGACGCCTCGTATTGGGTTGACAACCTGACATGCCCGGTGCGATTCTCTACTTCACTGCAGGAGCTCTGCCTAAACAGCCCTCCAGATGTGATCGTGGAAGTTGGACCACACGCAGCGCTCGAGGGACCAGTCAAGCAGTCTCTGAAGCAGCTCGGCCAACAGACCAAGAAGATTGCTTATCTTTCCGCTTTGACCAGAAACAAGAATGCCATCACTACGACATTGGAACTCGCGGCAAACTTGTACTCCAAAGGTCAATCTCTGCGCTTTGCACAAATCAACTTGGAAGAGGAGGAGGGAGACCGCCCGCAGCTCATTTCCGACCTCATCCCATATCCTTGGTCCCGCCAGAGGTACTGGTCGGAAAGCCGCCTGTCTGTACAGCATCGGCAAAAGCCCTTCACTCGTCACGACCTGTTGGGAAACATGACCGATTTCTCCAACGAGTTGGCTCCCACGTGGCGGAACGTTCTCCGGACTGATGACATCCCATGGCTGAAGGACCACAAGATGCAGTCGTTGGTGACTTTCCCCTTTGCCGGCTTTGTCTCCATGGCAGTCGAGGCTGCTGCCCAGCGAGCAAAGTTGCGAGGCATAGAGTTTGACCGTTTCAGCCTGCGCGAGATTCAGGTCAAGAAACCATTGCTCATGGAAGACGAATCGGCATACGAAGTCGTCCTGTCCATGTCTCCCTTCCCCGAGGGTACACGCTCTTACTCTGATGACTGGGACGAGTTCCGCATCTGGTCTTGGGAGCAAGGCAAGGGATGGATGGAACACTGTCGCGGACTAATCGCTGCGAACAAGGGCGGTAAAGCGAACTTGGTCAGTTCCGCGCACAGAGGCATTGCGTCTCGCAGATTCCAGGCCGGAGACAAGATGTGCAAGGAAGGCGTTGACGTCTCGGCCTTTTACGATGAGCTCACCGAGAAGGGCGCCATCTACGGGCCCGCGTTCCGCAAGCTGGAATCTATTCGGGCCAGCGACGGGTACTCTATGGCCAAGTTCGACGTGGCTGACACAACGGCGACCATGCCGATGGAATACCAGACTCCGTACTACGTGCACCCCACGCTGCTTGATCAGGTCTTTCAGCTCTCCTTTCCGATCCTGGGCGCCGGTCGCTGCGGAATGAACACCCTCTACATGCCCTCGGCGATACAGGAGCTTCACATCACGACAGACACGCCTTCCACTGCTGGTACGGAGATCCACGCCGTCGCACAAGGCTCACCCGACTTTGAGACCCCCAAGGCAGTAGACTTTGTGGTTGACGCTCTCCTGCGGCCAGATGATGAGCAAGCTATCATCAGCCTGGTCGGCCTGCAGATGACGCCCGTCAAGAGCGAGAGCTCAGTCAACGATGAGCCGCGCAAACTCTGCTTCAAGATGCAGTGGGATGAAATCGACCAGGCCGAGGATGAACCTTCCTTGTCGACGAGCCCTGCGTCTTCCATCAGTGGTGGCGGTTTCGATTCTACCGGTAGATCATCTCTTGTGGCTAGCATGGACGAGGCCAGTCAGCACCTGAAAGCTTCCTTCCAAGAGCCACTTGCCGGCAACAATCCCGCAGGGACTCTGGGAAATGAAATGGGCGAAGCTACCCATATCGAACAAGCTTTTGAGCCCCTCTGGGCAAACAAATCCATCAAAATCATCTCTAGCCAGCCCGAGTGCAACTTCACAACCCACTTGAGTAAGGTTTTGTACAGACAGACCGGAAAAGACTCCTCGCCCTGTTCACTCGACAACTTGCCTGACTTGGAGAATGTTCACATCATCATGTGTGAACTCGACAAGCCCATGCTCTCCAATCTCAGCCGAGAGGACTTCGAACGACTCCAAAAGCTTCTTGTCTCTTCCGCCGGAGTGCTCTGGATCACAACGGGCGCCTACCTGAACGCGACCAATCCGACCGGCAACATGGCCGCCGGGTTGACGAGAACGATTCGTTCAGAGACGGCTGCCAACGTCGCCACTCTGGACCTGGACCCAGAGTCGCAGCTCCCCGTCGGCGCCCAGGCTGAACTCGCTCTCCAGGCTTTCGACAAGGTTTTCCACAGCGACGTCGCCGATATGGAATACTCGGAAAAAGACGGACGATTAGTGGTTCCTCGCATCGTTGAAGATATCGAGATGAACGACTTTGTTCATCGCGAACTGCACAGCTCATCCCCATATCTCCAAGACTTTTCCCACGAGGAGAGACGTCTGAAGATGGCCATAGGCACTACCGGTGCTCTGGACACCCTCCTATTCCGGGACGAAGAGACCTACCCCCTCGGCGAGCACGAGATCGAGATCCGCGTCGAAGCGACGGGCATGAACTTCAAAGACGTCGTCATCGCCATGGGACAGCTGCCGAGCCCGTACATCGGCATCGAGTGCGCCGGTACCGTGTCCAGGATCGGCTCGGCCGTCGCGCGCCTCGCCGTCGGGGACACGGTCTGCGCCATGACCGAGGGGGCGTACAGCACGTTTGCGCGGTGCCCGGACACCAGCGCCGCCCGGATTCCGGACGACATGTCCTTCGAGGTGGCGTCTTCCATCCCGGTCGTCTACTGCACCGCGTACTACGGCCTCGTCGACCTCGGGCGGCTCTGCGAGGGCGAGCGCATCCTGATCCACGCCGCGGCGGGCGGCGTCGGACAGGCCGCGATCCAGCTGGCGCGCATGCTGGGCGCCGAGATCTACGCCACGGTGGGGAGTCCGGAGAAGAAGCAGTTCCTCACGGACACGTACGGCATCCCGGCGGACCACATCTTCTCGAGCCGCGACACCTCGTTCGGGCCCGCCGTCCGCGAGGCCACGGGCGGCGCCGGCGTGGACGTGGTCCTCAACTCGCTGGCGGGCGACTTCCTGCGCGAGACGTGGGCCTGCGTCGCCCACTTTGGCCGGTTCGTGGAGATCGGCAAGCGCGACATCACGGCCAACACCCGCCTGGAGATGGCCCGGTTCGAGCACAACGCCACCTTTAGCTCCGTCGACCTGACCGTGTTGGCCAAGGAGCGCCCGCGGCAGATGGGTGAGATATTCGCCAGGGTCATGGATCTGTTTGGCGGCGGCGCGGTCCGGCCGATCGCGCCCATCACCGTCTTTGGCATCTCCGAGGTCGAGAAGGCGTTCCGTCTGCTGCAGAGCGGCAAGACGACTGGTAAACTCGTTGTCGTCCCCCGTCCGGGAGATCAGGTTCGGGCTACGCATTTGAAGAACAGCTCCGATGTCTTCCGCGGCGATGCTACCTACATAATCGTTGGCGGTACCGGTGGATTGGGCCGGTCGATGACTAGGTGGATGATAGGCAAGGGCGCCAGAAACATTGTGCTTCTTTCCCGAACCGGCCTTGTCCAAGGCCAAGTTGCCAGCCTGGTGCAGGAGATGGAGCAGTCATCTGCAAACATTATTGTCAAGGCGTGCGATGTCTCGAGCAAAGATAGCGTGGCAGAGGTCATCGGCTTCTGCGCTGAGCAGCTGCCTCCGGTTGCTGGTGTTATCCACGCGGGCATGGTGCTACGAGTAAGTCTTGATCATCCCCTTAGCTTTCGAAGGCAAAAGAGAAGACTGTTTTGACTAACGAGCCTAGGATATCCTCTTCGAGAAAATGAGCTTTGACGACTACGAAGCCGTGATCCGCTCCAAAGTCGCCGGCGCCTGGAACATGCACAGCGTTCTTGCACAGACGCCCCTCGACTTCTTCATCGTCATCTCCTCGGCGGCCGGTATCGTCGGCAACCGCGGCCAGGCGGCCTACGCGGCGGCCAACACCTTTCTAGACGCCTTCGTCCGATATAGAATGCGCCTCGGCCTCGCGGCGGCGGCGCTCGACCTCACCGCCGTCGAGGACGTCGGCTACCTGGCCGACAATGCCGCGCGCAAGGACGACGTGCTGCGGAACCTCGGCGGCCAGAGCATGAACGAGGCCGAGGTGCTGGCGCTCGTCATGGCCGCGGTGCAGGGCCGCCTGCAGAGCTCATGCGGCGGACACTGCATGACCGGGCTGGATTTGGGCGACGGTGCGAACCTCCCATACTTTGCCGCCGACGCCAAGTTCGAGCACCTCCGCCGGGCCCTGCCGTCCGCGTCGGCGTTGACGGATCCGACGGCCCAGCTGCCGGTGGGCGTCGCGCTCTCCCGCGCGCAGTCCGGCGAGGAGGCCCTTGGCATCGTCAGCGCCGGGCTCGCTGGGAAGCTTGCTACGATCCTCATGGTGCCGGCGGAGGACTTGGACCCGGAGACGCCGATTACCAAGTACGGTCTCGACAGTCTCAATGCGATTGAGCTGAGAAATTGGATCACCAAGTCGCTGGAGGCTAATCTGCAGGTGTTGGAACTCTTGACGAGTGGATCGTTGACGAATCTAGCGTCGATCATCTTGAAGAAACGAGCGGCTGCAAAGCAGTCGGCGTGATCGTGTGGTCCGGAATGAACGGTCGCAGGACATTAGGTGGAAGTCACATGAGATGTCATATCTATGGTCTGGGCATTGGGCAATGTATTGTTGTGAACTATCTTCAAAATTGGTTCTGATATCACTTGCATATAGCAGAACTGTCGAGCCATAATTGTTCTTCGCTCTGTGAGTGTAGTTGACAACTGTGCAATTCCAGCGAGTCAAGTAGTAGTTTGGTCACTTCTTGCCGTCATATACCAATGAACCGTTCACATTGTAGATGTGGTTATCTTTTGATGAATTAGTTTACTGAGCTGTAAAGAAGCTTGAGATCTTGGCTGAATTCTGTGCATACCAAGGTTGAAAAAGCGATTGTACACCTGGGTGCCATTCCGGGCCGTGCAATACGCCCTCAGATAAAAGGGGCCGTAGGAAGCTATGCGAGCTTTGCTACAGCTGTAGAAGCCTTGTCCGCTACCCATTTCTCTTAGCAAGTGAGGCACTGAACACGGCGGAACATGAACACAAACCTTGGATACCACATGAGGATGCCGTCCATGTTGGTGATGCACGTGTTCAGATCCAGAGAGGCGGCGACCTGGGTTGTGACACCGTTCGCAGTCTGATCGCACAAACAGCTCAGGACACTGGTAGTCTGAAGCGTGCAGTTGTTGCAAGTAGGTGAATACTTGCGTCGTTCGAGTTCTCTCGACTCCAGACTATAATCCAGTTCTGCATCAGGTGAAGCAGCAGCCAGGACTACGGACGGAGCCACGATGGCGAGTATGCTCAACAAAGTGCTTGCACGCATTTCGGGCAAGTCGATGATCCTCGAAGGACTGCTTGTGAAAGAAGTTTTGATATATATAATGTAGGAAAAGCCAGTTGCGATACCTGGGAAGCAGACGGCTACTATCACAAGATGGAGAAAAGTCACTGGTATTTATACCTATCACCCAACTCAGCAATCAATAAGAGAAAAGAGGGGGGCTTCAGAGACAACGGTTCCGCTCTGTAACTTCGAACTTGACTGCATCTGCATCCAAACACTTGCTTGCGTTCTCTCGAAACAACTATGGTCCAGGCCGAGGAGTTTCCAAACATCTTCCCGCTCGCACAAAAGGTTGTCTTGGCATTAAGACTTCTGAATGGTTCATTAGTCTAGGGCTGAAAAGAGTCATGGGACCTCTTTCCAGAAAGAACTAGGTTTCCAACCTTATATAGGCAGCCGCATTCAGCTTTGGTAAAGTTAGGTATGCTGTCGAGTACCGTTTACCATTTGGAAATGCCGTTGCCGCATTCAAAGTTCGAAGTTGCCGAGTCGGTAGTTGGGTGTCGTCTCTTTTGGTTGTAAGGCTGGCGATTCTCCGCAAGGGATTTTAGACCAAGTGAAACCGATAACAACACGGATGGTCTGTTGGGAGAAGCTGGGAAGTTCCTAGAGATGAGTAGAATATATTAAGGTGTTATACAGCGAGGCTTCCTGCGAGAACCTGATGACTTCCAACTGATGCCATGTTCCTCCCGTGGTTTCCCACTACCGGATGGTTACTTCCCTCCTAACCACTATTTTCTCGTCCGGTATCCATTTTGCGGCTTGCATTGGCCCAGGATCTCGGCTTTGCAGTAAGGCTAGGTAATGATTCCCGCCTTCTTACTTACTACCTAAGGTTAGGTAGTCATATCGCTGCAATACTTGAAATCTGAGGGGCTTGACATGAACCTTCCAGCTAGACAATGCTTCAAGTTCCATTCCGCCTTCCTTGTTGCCAAAAGCAACAATCGTAGTTTCAGGGCCACAGGGAACATTCCACAGCGAGCATGTTTTGGCTTATCGCCAGCTTTCTCTATTTCTTCTCTTAAATCATGCTCACATGATACCTCGCGGCCAACGAGTGGACGCGATGCTCCAGAAATGAGGGTACAAAGACGTTATATGTTTCATTCAGAGTTGGAGTGCAGCGGTCTTCTTGCATGGTACATTATACTTACAAAAGTCTCCGTACGGACTACGGAATATGCTTTGTCCATAGGTCGCAAATCTAGCGCCTAAGAAAAATCCTAAGTTCGGATGAATTGTTGGGACTATAAAGTTCATCCGAACTCTTTTGTGCTCTTTCTTGCAAAATAATTTAGTTTTTGTTTCAACGGGGAAAAAAAGAAAAAGAAAAAGCATTTCCTCGCCGACGCGACCTAGGTACGGAGACTTTTGTGAGATTAGTGTATCATTCTCTTTCGAGTAGCCTTGCAAAGATCTAAAAGTCTCAGGGCGGTTTTCACTTGGATGCGGTCGAAACGATGGAAAGCAATCCCCAGATGGATATATAGACGGGACATACTAGTGATCTCGGAAAAGCATGCAGAAAGTCACGAGATTGAGCATAACGACTAAACGTCCGAAAGATTAACTTCATCTTAGGGATAAGAGACAGTCCATGATAAGAAAATCAGCAACAATATCGCTTACGATAAGCCAGGCAGCCTTGTTCCTGACGAAAGCTCCGGTGGGTTTGTGTAACCCCAGCCTGATCCGGCATTGACTGCTACGATAGATAAAAGTCGCGCTCATTGGACAGGCATTGGAATCGATCGCGTCTTGCGCCGCAACGCGGGGCTGAGAAAATGTTTGCAATTAACCGACCCTTCGCTGCCTACCAACATGAGGCTGGAGCACCTTTGCGACCAAAACGCAGCTTGAGAAGCTGGTACGTTGGAGGCTCCACCAACTTCCTTGGCAGAGAAGGGGCACGAGACCGGCGAGATACTTTGGGAGGCTTTCCTTCCGTCACTTTTACGACCAACTTGAGTCGCCCGATCCCATAAGATCCCGCGGCTGATGCTTCAATGATACTCGGCCTTCGACTGATCAGCCGATGAAGTATGATTTCTCTACATGAACCAGTCATCTAGGGATCGTACGTGAGAGGCGCTCAAGGGGGCGCTCATGGAGTAGATTTAACTTCGACGGAGAAGTGGCAGAATATGCTCGAAGAAGTCCAGTCGGACGGTGGTCCCTCAAATGGTGTCCAGGCTTCCACATCTCAGAGCGCAGCCATGACGGCGGCCTCAATTCCTAGCGACGTCCCTGATTCTGTCAACGAGCCATCAGAATCCAGTATACCACCGATAGAGGGTCAGTCGATCGAGACTGACGTCCCAGCTACTGTCGAGGGCCAGATCATAGGGAGCCAGGCCATCGAAGGGCAGGTCGAAGAGGAGACACAATCAAGTCAGACTATAAGAGCGGAACCACTAGCCGATAGACACAATCTGTCTTGGTGGTTTCCACAGATTGATCACGACGAGAAGGAAAGCTGGCGCATATGGCTTTCAAGGAGGAGTCGTGCACTCATGCTGCAGATTGGCATCACTGTTTTGGTCTTGGTCGTCAACTTCACTCTGACCTTCATTGCCTTCTCCAGGTACCCGAGCACGAACGGGGTCGGACTCATTTATAGCGGCGACTGCAGCACCGTCGCCCGACTGGACCAGTGGATTCCCGCGCCGATGTCGATGCGGCGCATAAACGCAACAGATGGCTCGATATCGGGATACCAAGTATCAGAAACCTTGGACAGATTCGGGGCTGGAGGATGTGCGGTTGGTTGTTATTGGCTTTCAGCTCCGTTCCACTTCACCTTCTGTAAGTCCCCATATGCTTTCTGTCAAATCATGGGACGAAATTGTGGTCTGAATTCTGTTGTTCTATTTCTCTTTTCTGCCATGTATCTTATACTTTTTCTTTTTCTTTTAGTAGTAGAAATGAGGGATTTGTGGTGCAATTCTACATAGTCCGGTATACACCCAAATCCCGAACAACCGCTCACCATCAGCACCCTTTCACGGGATCTTCCGTTCAATAGTTTCCACCAACACAATAGCCAAGAGATCTGAGCTGATATACCTTTGTGAATAAGATACAACTCGGCGGTATTCCAGTCCTTAGCATCAAATGAGTACACCATCGCTGTGGTGGCTGACTCCTTCCTTGATGGGACGGCATTCAACCTCGTCGCCGCAGAACGGAACAGGAAAGGGGATTGGGGATGGGATGATGACAGGGTCAACCCGCCTCAGAATTACAGACATCATCCAACACATGCAACAGAAGGCAATGTCAGGAGTGTGCGAGGAGCTAAATATCACTGCATGCTTCGATCTCTACGATGATTACTGGACGCCCCAGGGCAACGGACTTGTATTCGTCAAGAATGAAAGCGAAGTCAGACCCAAGCCAGAGAGATTTGAGAGAAAAGGCTCGACCCGTGTTCGGCGTGCTGTCTACACTTTTCCCTTCTTCAACCTTTCGGCGCCAGGCTGGTTCTATATCTTGGCGCCTTACCGAGAGTATGTTCACATCTGCTAAGCATGGCCAGCCGAAAATGTTTATCCCGTATTGGCTTCCTTCGCCTCAACATTGATTCTGAACATCTTGCAAACAACTTCTTGCCGCGTTTCCATTAAGCATTCAAACATGCCGCCACCAGTTGCACCGAGTCTCGTTAATGCTACTTCTCATGGTGCCCACATCTTTCTCCGTGATCTTCACTACGGACTGATTATGCCCCCAGATTGGATAAACTTGTTCTTGATCGTCTGATAGGGCGGGTACGCCGGTTTGCACGAATGTAGCAATGGACCTCTGGAGTAGATTCTGTGCCTGTGGAAATGGGACGGGGCTCGCAGGGTCATTGAAAGTGTATTTCAAATCCTGAGTATGAGATCCCGGCGAGACACCAAACTCGTCTACGAGTAGATCAGCGTTGCGCACACGATCAATTGGGGCAACAACTTCAAGTGCCAAACTCACAAGCATAGCCTTTTCCGTCAAGAGCTTGATTCAGGGACCAGAAGTGGCAGATGATGACGGCTTCTCCCCAGACCGCCATCTGCCGAGTCGCCTGATCGTCGTAGCCGAGCGAGCCATCGAAGACGGGCGGGTACATCGACTTCGCCAGATAATCCCTTTGTGTCTGGTCGAGACCGCTGATCGACTTCTCTAACCAGTACTTAAACTCATCCTCGGTTTGCACGCCGGGGTCATAGAAGAATCCGCCCTCAAACGAGTTATGGGAGGAGAGAACGTTGACCGACTTGTCGTAGGAACCAGAGCTTAGTAGCTTGCCGATCGTGTCGCGTACGAACTGTCCATCTATGACAGGTCCGAAATTATAATTTGTGTCTGGTGCAGCGGCAATCTGGGCCTGGTTGGCCCTGATGACATCCGCCGAGGACGCCTGCCTAGCCTCATTCAGCGTACTCACGTTCAGCGCAGCGAGGAAGTCCGAAAATGCATTGGGCGCAGGCTGCGCCTTTGGCATTGCGGCCGGGCTCTGGGCGATGATCTGGGCAAACGGTGCTGGTCCCCTCTCGCCACCAAAGGCAGCCGTCTGCAGAATTGCGGACCCGCCCCCGGCGGACTCGCCCATCACCGTGACTCGCTGGGCGGACCCGCCGAACAGATGGATGTGTTTTTGCACCCAGTCGAGGGCAAGTCGCTGATCGAGCAGCCCGGCATTCAAGGCTCCGGAGGCTGCGACGTCGGGCCCGGCGAGGAAACCGAGCGCTCCAAGTCGATAGTTGAGGGCGACAAAGATCATGCCTTCACTGCTGGTGTCAGCTTGTGCCAGGAGCCCGTCAGGAAAGTACACGGGTGACGGTGCGCCCGTCTTGGACCCCAGCGTATAGCCTCCTCCGTGAATCTATGTTTATTTTAGCCGTGGGAGACACAGATGATGTGAGAGGAGGTCTCGTACCCAGACCAAAACTGGAGCACCATCCGAAGACTCGCCTGGTGATTGAAGGTCTTGAATCGACTCGTCCATGATCCTTTTAGGTACATGGACGTCGAGAAATAGGCAGTCTTCTGTCGTTTCAGCATTCAAATCAAGGTTTGGATTCGTCGCAGTGGTGATTGCTTCTTCCCAGGCCGTGAGATTGAACGGAACACTTGGATCGGAGAACTTGCGAACCGGACTGTACGCTTTGGCCTGTCACGCAGGCATCCCTTGCGGACAGTTTCTCAGTTCCGAACCGTTTCGGACTGCGGATCGATCGATTTCAGGGACTGCGGGCGCGCGAAAACGGAGTGACCCGGTAGGAGGATAAGCATAGCGGATGTTCTGGAACATGTAGACCTTGGAGGTCTCGTTGTACGACAAGGCTTGATGGAGTTCCTGGAAATGGCTTAACAAGAGACTAGTTGAATGCCATGAAAATTTGCCCACTTACATATCCTAGATCGACTATGGGGAGGCAATCTTTTGGTTCATTCGTGAATGCAGATCCGGCGACTGCTGTTAGTAGTTGGAGTATGGAGCTCGCAGCGGCATGGAAACGCATCTTCGAGAGAAGTTCGTCAGGATTTGGGAAGAATGGTGAAGAAGACGACGTCTCTGGCCCAGGAATTGGTTGCGGTCTTGTTTGGCTTTATACTGGTAAAAATAAACAATCTACATTCTTTTTGCCTGTAGTGTTTGTTACTCGTCTTTCTGCGGTTCTTTCGCCGATCAGTGCGGCTATTACTTGATTGTCCCGAAAGAGATATTCTCTGCTGACCGCATACAGAAAGACGTGGCAGTGCCTCATCGATAATTCAAGAAGTAACCTGCAAAGCCGTTTTGGGACAATGAGACGTACATCATCTGATCGTCTAATGCTTCCGCCCAATATTGCTTACACAATCTTCAAAACGATTTTCTGGGCGTCAGCGACTAGTCTGGTGCGATTTTAATAAGCCACGCGGATGAGCCAGTCGGTATAAAATGCGGCCCAGAGGGAGCCAGCAATGCCATGATACTGTCTCTAATAAAGAGTTTTGCGTCGCATATCTGCCTCTATACGTAGCGCGGAAGAGAGCGCGAGAACGGCCTTCAAACCTTTGATTGACAAGTCATGAAGTCTCATTTGCCTTGAATACTCATACCCAAGCCGTCGCCAACAGTGATCTAATCCACATTCTTATGACCCATCATCCAATTAAGGGGATTCTGGTGAACGGCGACGTGCGGATGATAAAGGCCAAGAGCTAGGTGGCATGGTATGCCTTATATGAGATCTTCTATTCTACAAACATATTATACTGAGACGCCATTTCTATACTCATAGAGTTTTATGATACCTGGTGCTAACTATAATCTGTGTGAGCCGGGACGTCGCATTTGGTCACATTGATCACGACGGCACCATACACGGTATGCATGTAGCAACCAGGTAATGAGTATATGCACGTAGCTTCCAATTGCAGAGGCACATAGTATTCAAGATGCGCTGTGCCGCAGAGCCGCAAATGTTGCTTGGGCGTCCAGACTCGGCAATAACTCGGTTGGAGAGGATGTGGATATGCGGAGGTTGGTTATCAGAGTCCCTTGAAGTTCGATGAGATCATGCCGGAGCAATGAAGCTCATCAGATTAATATTATTGCCGTTTAAATCTCGCGTTGCTCCGTCAAGGGAAAAAAAAGGCATCGGATCTCACGCCTTTTAGGATTGTGGAGTCTGGGAAAGGCCAGGCGAAAAGATAGACCCGCGCGAAATTTCCACTGAGGTTGTTCTTGTTTTATGTTTTCCCCTTTTTGTACAGAATAAAAGCATTCATATGTACCGAGATAGTCATGTCTATCAGCCATTTACAAATGGTCAACATAACGCGTTGGGCACTTGGGTGGGCCCATTCCACCTCCAGGTGCCCCTTCAGGATGCAACCCTTTGCATCTAGATTTATTAACTACGTCTACCTTTAAAACCTCAGTCACCACCTCGCACCAGCCTTCATCACAGATTACTTCTACTATCAAATTCAGCATGTCGTCTCCAACTCTTCTAATCACTGGTGTGACCGGTTTCATCGGCTTCAAAGTACTCGTTGAAGCACTGGAACAGGGCTACACTGTTCGAGCTGCCGTGCGCTCCATTGAGAAAAGCAAGACGATCTCTTTGCACCCAAAGATACTGGTCGCCGGCGGGCAGGACAAGCTATCTTTCGTCGAGGTCCCAGACATCTGTCGCGAGGGCGCTTACGACGAGGCCCTGCAAGGAATCAGCCATGTGATTCACCATGCCTCGCCTCTCCCCTCGCCTTTCTTGGACCCCACGACTGAGATCTACGAGCCGGCTATCGCCAGTGTAGACACCATTCTTCAGTCTGCTCTTCAGGCGCCCACGGTGAAGAAAGTCGTCATCACGTCCTCGTCCTTTGCCAATTGTCCCTTCCCACCCGACCCCACCAAGCAGGTTACTGTGGAATCGCGAACGCCTGACCACCCGGGCCCTTTCGATTCCATGATGCCTGCATACATGAGTGGCAAGGTCGCCGCCCTCAACTTGACAGACAGATTCGTCAAGGAGAAACGACCGCCCTTCGCAGTGGTGAACATCTTTCCCGGACTTGTCCTAGGACGAGATGACAGAGCTGTCAATATTCAAGACCTAAGCGCGGGAACCAACGCAATCCTGTTGGGTATCATCACGGGCCAGTCTGCAAGCTGGCCGCTTCCTTCCGGTGTAGCCCACGTGTCCGATGTCGCCAAAGTGCATCTACTGGCGCTCAAGGAGGACGTCACAAGAGATATCGGCGTGACGACTGCACACCAGTTCAATGACGCCTGGGAAATCGTAAAGAAGCAGTTTTCCCAAGCAGTGGCCGATGGCGTATTTACCCAAGGCGACCAAGCGACCGTGCCTTCAAGCTGGGACGGTTATCAAGAGGACATCTTTCCGGGGCTCGAATACAAGACCTATGAAGACATAGTTGTCGATGTTGCCAGCCAGTATCTCGAGCAATCTAGCAGAGAGAAGGCATAGGTAGCGCGGTTTTTATACTAGCTGCGTCACGGTACGATAGGTGTGACCCTGATTCTAAGAGAAGACCTCGACTGTTTGATACTTCTGTTGCTTATCTTCCGAACATCAAGTACCTGTCTCTAGAGCCATCTAGGTCATTTAGGCGAGTACAATACGTACATTGCGTCTGGGATATTGGTTGGCACATGTGCGAAGTAAGCGCTGCGATATCATGTAGGAGTCAGGACGAACAAGGCAAAGCACAGAAAATGTCTCTCGGAGCAAGCATCTCATATACAATGCAGTAGTGACTGTTTATGCTATAAAAAGATGCTTTTTAAACTGAAGACCGCTGCACCAGCTCCCAACCCCTCCTTTTAGTCAAACTTGGACATGACCACGACACGCTTGTTTTAACAATTGTACTGAGCGATGATGGTGCCACCACTGGACTGGAACTGGATAGTCGGCACGAATTGACCGGAATCAGCCTTGTTGTACGCATTGAAAAAGTTCGAGATGCCCTGGAACCATTCGGTCTCGACACCTCGGTTCGCGATCGCCGTGCAGAAATCGGGAAATCCCAATTCCCAGGACCCGACGGTGGTGGTCTTGAACTGGCCGTCCTTGGTGATCTGCTGCCCCAGGGCAGACTCGAGATCGGTCTGGTCCTGGCTCGTCAGAGTGTCGTGGCAGATACTGCCTGCAATGTAGGTGATGCAGCAGGTATCCGCGACGCCCTGGGCGCTGCAGACAGACGACTGGTCGTCGATGGCGTAGGTCTCGTATTGGTCGACCTTGGAGACGGGTACGCAGTAGTCGGGGGTGTCTCTGCGGTGTACCGTGACTGCCGGTTCGGTGTTGTTGTAGTTGATAGGCCCAGCCAGGCCAATTGAGGCCAGAGGCAAGAGGGCTGCGAGGGCAAAGGCCGTGTGCATTGTGCTTGGGGAGAACAAGGAATTGCTCTGCAAGGGTTTGTTCTGGAAAAGGATACCGATGAGCTGGTTGAATTGTCGAGTTTAGTTTTGATCAAGCTATTAACTTGGGAAATGATGAGACCGTTGTGTTGATTTCAATTCCAAGTGAGGTTGTGTCCAGTCTCTTATATCTTCATCTGTACGGTTGCTTTGATCTTGTTGACGGTACCTCCACATCGTGATAATGATGCCTAGAACAAGTAGTAGGTAGATCTCTATCCAAGTATATCCGTTATAATCCTGCAGGAACTAGAGGGTCCGAAATAAGTGGTGCTACACTAGAAGACAAAAATTGTTGCCAATTGCAAAATTAGCAGCAAATATACCAGGTCAAACCATGTAGTTGCTCTCACGGTCCCGAATGATTGAGCTGTGGGTATTGCTATTATAAGGCCTGCAGTGTGTGTTGCAATTATAAGCTGATAGGCTCACATTCATGGATGTGGATCAATAATTAGTTCAGCGATAAATCCGTAGATCCATCACAGTCCCGATAACAAAGTCATGGAAGGGTCAAATAAGTCTATATCAAGCTTGTATTGGTATCTCAATGGAGTATATTGAGATCCTATGCAGCTCTTCATCTCAAAGCTCGCCGACCAATGTGGAGTCTTAACCTCGCCGACCAATGTGGAGATATATGAATGATTTGCATAGTGCCCACCGAATCCTTCGCTGGTGTCGAATTTATTTATAACGGATGGGGCCACCGCGCTTTCACAGCCCAGGAGGCTATGGAGAAGGGAGAAAATTACAATATTTGAGATTGTATCATCACAGTTCTCAGCTCTTTATCTAGAGGGAAGCTGCAGCCCACCGACCGACAGTGGAACAATTGACAGATGGACTATTTACACCGCTCACAATCCACCATCAGACATGACACAAATAGATTGAATCTTGCGTGGAAACAGTTTTGCTTCAATGCTTCATCTATGACTGCGTCTCCTGCCATCGTTTCTCTTCATTGAATCATTCATCGGGCATGTTTTCTTACACCTTGATGAGGTTCTCGTCTTCAAGCGTATGTAATATATGTTCCGTATCTTGTACGCGAATCAAGTCTCCCAAGATGGGTAACGTGAACTTCTTAGACTGGAAATCAGATGGTCAGCTTCAAGTTGGGGACAGCCGCCATCGACTTGGTTCTGGAACAGACTAACAGTCGTTCTATGATATTCAATTGTCGCCGGCAGATCCAGCCTGGGTGAACGTCGCCGAGCCTCCATACGCCATACGACTGACAGCCGGAATCTCCGCAAGTTCAAAATGCTGCCCTCATAGATGGCTGACGCTCCGTCCGCAGTATCCTATCACATTACGTCTTTTTGCAGAGCTGTTGAATAGTCGTCCGTCTTAAGCAAAAGTATCTGTTTTCTTCCAAGGCATTTACCCCCATTTATGGTGAGCCAGCCACGCCTTAAGTTGTGCTCTTTCGATCCCCAATCTCTGTCAATCCGTCGACAGTAGCGATATTAGTATTAGAATATGTTGTCAACTATGAATTACTTTGAGTTCTGACTACCGCGAGAGACAATATCACTCGCCTACGGAATATATTGGCTGGCTTGTAGCTCTGGTTCTAAGAAATCGCCGAACTCTGCAAGAGCAAGCACACGAAACCCCCCACGCCATGGTGTATAAGTCATGACACAATTTCAGTCAAGTATACACGACATCCCAGAGCTACTTGAAGACAGAAAGAATCAACACCGCATCCTGCAGCCCCTTTCATCTAGGCCGCGATGATACCGACATCGTGTAGCAATTGCGATTGGTGCCGTTTGTGTCCTCGTTCAGAGCACTATCCAGATTAAAGGACGTTGTCGTGGCTGGCCAATATATCATGTGATGAATCTCTGTCGCACGATGCTTTCTTGCCACTGCCACACGTTTGCAACACTCACGTTTAACGAACGCTATGCGTTAATATCTAATGGCCGGATAGGATGCTTCTTTTTTTTCTTTTCGGATTAAAGTTGTCTCGGCAATACTAAAGCATGTATTTCCTAGGTAGATCAACCCTCAAACGACTGGATTAAGAGTCTGATCGAGGATAGCCAGGTGTTGTATCTTTTTTTTTGTAGCATTTTTTCCTTCTCCTTTCTTTTTGTGGCGGCCTTTCGAGTAACCAGAAACAAAAGCCACTTTGATTGGCTCTATTGATCAATTACAGATCAGGCAGAAGTTCCAGATGACTCTCTTTACAGTCACTGCATATCTAGGCGCAACTTGGCACAGCTCCCTGTCGGCCTATGTGGAGAAGAAGAAGCTTTCCCGAAGATGCCCAGACATTTAGGCGTTATCGGCTCCGAAGAGCGACATCTTGGGGGTCGGTTCGGCTCGGGGTTTCCGCGGATAAGGGATGGCTTCCTTAAACATTCCAACAGATTTTCGAGAAAGGTAGAATAAAATGAAAAGATGACACGGATAGTGATAGGATCGCGGGTATCGCTAGGCATGATATGAGCAGTACTTGCAAGGAAGATTCTTGACGAGTTGTTACAAGCGCTGACATGGTATCATCTGGGTACTACCTACTAGGTGAACTGTCCCGCCGGATCTACATGCCCCAGAGTCCCAGACTTGCGAATGCGAGAATAACGACAGGGTATGTACCCATTAATGGAGTTCGGGAACCTTTTCTCCTAACACCTGAGATGGCGGTTCCGTGTCTTAAGATCTATGCTCCTACTCGGATCCCAACATCTTTGGTGTGATCTGACTTGCAAGCGCCAATTCAGCCCTGTTGTCACCTGGGAGCGGTAACGTTGAATCCTGTCATATTATATGACTCCTCGATGACATTCAATCGGGTCTCACAAGAACAAACATGGTTCTCGCTCTGCGATCAGCTATCTGGCAGTGTGGTGACACGTCTCTTCGGTGAGAGAGCCACCGACATGAGCACTGTCCTTTGGACATCGCATGGATCTTCAACGAGTCGGGAGTCGGCGCAAGGGCCGCGATCTGATCTTCTGTCAATCAGTCTTCGACCGCATACGCTCACCGCATCGAGGCTTACGTGATTTTCGAATTCACCTTCCATCGTTAGAGAACAAGAACAGACTCGAGAGACTCCTGTCGTGTGGAGAAGAAGTGCAAAGCAGCTGCAACCCCCCGATTGCTATAGTGGGGCCGCTCGGACTATAGTAAAATGCGAGGTCTGGGCAAAAAACCCGAGTATTAATAATTCGACAAGAAACATTTGTTTTGGCGGCTATCAAGGTTCGGATAGGGAGGGCCCCTCCACTGCATTGCCGGTATCGATGACCTGGGCTCCCACGTTTTATTTTACATACCTCGCATACCGACCATGTCTGTAGAGCATCACAACTAGAATGGTGTTTGCCTATCCTAGGTCATGCAGTACGAAACTCTTTCTCTTTTTCCTTCTTTGTAAAACGACTGGATATGCAAGCATGACAAACAAGAATTTCGATCCGTCGTTGGAAGGCTGCTTATCAACAACGCCCTGTAAGCGGATCATGATGACTGCCGCAGCAAGAGACGAACCAAGTCCCAAGCTGCAGGTTTAGGCACACATGGCTAGCATGTAAAGAGCAGTCTTGACACACCGCAAAGTTGCAGTTTCTCTCTATTCGTGGGCAGGAGACATCGGCATGTTGTAAAATCGCCGGTCCGATCTGGTCACATTGCACCACACTGCATTATAGCACCTCGAAGTGCTACCACCTAGCAAGACCTGCTAAACGGCGGAGAGGGGCGCCCATCAAACATAGTTTATTTCAACAAAACACCCACACGGGCCGTTTAGCGGGTGCCTTAGCAACGGATTTAGGGAAGCCTTAAAGCCATGTGGGTAGCTACATACAGCATGTAACATGTAACCTAACCTTCTGTAATCCAAAAGCAATTGGTACGTGGAAAACACAGAGAAATAGAACAGAGAGACTAAATTAACAGTTGAGGCTATCGATACTATTACGAGATCCGTCGGGAGCATGACAACATCGAAGTCCGAGACTATCCAATCCAGATGACAGAGTCCTGCGACTGCTTTGTAATGCTTCTTCTCAATCCCTCTTTTACAACTTAACCTCAACAACTCAGCGGCCATGCGCTCAGAGCGCCACCACACGATCCCAGTCGGAACGGCACGCCTAGCAGGCGCTAGAGCGTGCCCAGGCCGATCACCTCACTAATCAATCTCGGCCATGATTTGTATACAACGACACAAATTTGATGAGAGCATCTGCCTGGACTTACACAAAAGAGGAAAACAAGAACAAGGCAGTAGACGCACTGAATATCAGAGTAGCATATAGTTCAGTCAGAAGTATAATCTGATTAATCAGTCAAATATCTCGGTCAGGCAAAGTCATGTACGTAAGTCTGGACGTACTTCTTCAAAAGCACACACATGGGTTTACGTTGGCCGAACCGCGGAGTGTAAAACAAGAGCTCCGAGTGGGTGAGCCGTTTGCGCTAGGAATGCAACCTGAATTCTGTGCAGCAGCAAGTGGCATTCTGGAACGGATCGTCCTGCTGTTCTGCTTGGAGGGGCATGAACTTCCCGGAGGTGAACGACTAAAGCCATGCGTCACCATTCAGATACCTGCGGATATTGCCTCCAAGACACTGATACTGCACTGCACTGACTTGGTGACTCCTCGGCTGCTGTCCACTAATCAGTCCAGTGCCCACTCACTCACTGATCAACTGCCCTACGTGTATCGACTACTGCCTTACCTTTTGCTGAGTCCCGACTGCCTGCCCACGCTGAGACTAGCCAAGTGGAGGTACCTTGAATTCCGTATACCGATTGCGAAAATGGGACCGCCAAACCATTGAAACCAGCCAGACCACCCATGTCACTTGCCCTATCGAGACGGGGATTTCTTCCTCGTTCCCACTGTGCCACTGCTGCTGCTGCGGCCTGTCTCGGCTATCCGTAAGCCGGCACGGGGTTGCCCTGTCTGTAATCCGGCGAGAAGAAGAAAGAAGAAAAAGAGAAGGATGGGAAAAGATTAGAAAGGAGGAAAAGGTACGGACAAACCAGATCAGTGATGCTACACTACCCATTGACCCCATGCTC
Source organism: Pestalotiopsis sp. NC0098 (assembly GCA_022432395.1). Classification (NCBI taxonomy): domain Eukaryota; kingdom Fungi; phylum Ascomycota; class Sordariomycetes; order Amphisphaeriales; family Sporocadaceae; genus Pestalotiopsis; species Pestalotiopsis sp. NC0098. The sequence goes on along the minus strand of JAJKLJ010000004.1, from coordinate 192,191 downwards.
GTTCGTGCATTTGCGGGGCACCTCTACCTAAGAGTCAAAGCATCATAAAACTATCTTCAATGGACACACACACACGTTTTCTTTCCCCCGACCACTTTTAAAGCCGTCACAGACTCCGTTGCTTGTTTCTTCTTTGCCGTTGTTTTCGCTCTTTCCCCTTTCCCTCGGGGTATACTTAATTCGACTCTTGACTCTCTTCCCACATTTACCTTGTCCCTCGTGAACCAAGGTATCTGCTTGAGTCGTTAATTCTTCAACAACCCCTCCCCTGTCTCTATCCCATTCCGACGAGGGTTTTGCGAATCTTATCTTCCAGGCGAAACCCATACCCGTCTCGGCCAACCGTCTAGACTGGCTTTCGGAAGGGACATCCGGGAATACCAACTAATTGGGAACAGGCCGCCACCGAAATTAATATAAGGCCACCACGCTGCCATATTTTCTTTGCCGGCTCGTCGATTTGTGACCTCGAAAATTCTTGTTCCTTTTTCTCCTCTGGGCACTCTCTGTCGCACAATAAAACCTGCCGCATAATTCTAGACCGGGTTCCTAGCGCATCTTGCGCCCTCGTGTTGTTTGTTTTTGGTGACACGGGATCATGACGGACCGCTCTTCGCTGAGGAAGGAGGAGCTGGAGCCGGTAGACCCAGCAGCGGCGGTCAACGCGACCCATGACGACGAGGAGGCCATCACGCCCGTCTCGCCCGTGCAGGACCCCGAGGATGAGATCCGCCGCAAGGAGGAGGACCACGAGAAGCGCGCCGAGAGGGAGGAGATCCGGCGGACCCAGAGCACCGCCACCGACCTGAGCGTCCTGACGCGGACGACCACGGGCGCTTCCGCGCCGCCCAAGTCGAAACCATGGTACAAACAACCAGATCCCCTGAAATGGGGAAGGATCCCGCCCATACCGGAGGAGCGCGGCGAGTCGAGAGAGTACCGCGCTGGCTGGCTCAGTAGGTTGACCTTCCAATGGATGGCGCCGCTGATGATGGTGAGAATCTCTCGAGCCTCTTGATATCCTTCATGTTCGAAATGCCAAGCAAGTCCGGACATAATTTACTGACACTTTAAATAGGCCGGTTATAAGAGACAGCTGGACATGAAAGATCTATGGAGTATCAACCCAGATAGATCGGCAGATGTGCTCACAAACAAGCTGCAGGCAAATTTCGAAAAGAAGGTCAAGGAGGGCGGCCAGTACCCGCTACTCTGGGCTTTGCACGAGACTTTCTTCTGGGAATTCTGGTTCGGCGGGTTCTGCCAGTTTGGCGCCTCCATCATGCAGGTCATTTCACCCTTCACGCTGCGGTACCTGATCCAGTTTGCCACGGATGCGTACAATGCATCACAGGCCGGGCAGCCGGCACCACACATCGGTGCCGGTATGGGCTTGGTCATTGGCGTTACTTGTATGCAAGTTCTCCAGAGTCTAGGCATGAATCATTTCATCTACCGCGGTATGATGATCGGTGGCCAGGTGCGAGCTGTGCTCATTGGCGTGGTCTACGAAAAGTCCATGGTTATATCGGGCCGCGCGAGAGCCGGCACGGACAAGCCCAAAGAAGATGCAACGGAAGACGCGAACAATGAGAACGAGAAGACCAGCAAATCGAAAGCGAAATTCTGGAAGAAGGAGAAGAAGGCAAAGAAGGGTCCGCAACATGGAGGAGAGGGGTGGAGCAATGGAAAGATTGTCAACCTGATGAGCGTGGACACCTATCGTATCGACCAAGCAGCCGGCCTGTTCCACATGATCTGGAACGCGCCCATCATCTGTCTCATTACTCTGGTTCTGCTTCTGATCAACCTGACGTACAGCGCTCTGGCTGGATTCGCGCTCCTGGTTGTTGGTATCCCGGCTTTGACTCGGGCCATCCGCAGTCTTTTCAGGCGAAGATCTGGTATCAACAAGATCACCGATCAGCGTGTGAGCCTGACTCAAGAGATCCTGTCTTCGGTCCGTTTCGTCAAGTACTTTGGCTGGGAGATGGCATTCCTGGAGCGTCTGAAGGATATTCGCACTCGTGAGATCCACGCTATCCAGATTCTGCTCGCCATTCGTAACGGCATCAACGCTGTCAGCATGTCCTTGCCCATCTACGCCTCTATGTTGTCCTTCATCGCCTATTCGTTGACTCGACACGACCTCGCCCCGGCACAAGTCTTCTCATCGCTCGCCCTGTTCAACGGTCTGCGCATGCCTCTCAACCTACTGCCCTTGGTTATTGGCCAAGTTGTAGATGCTTGGGAGTCTCTGAGACGTACACAAGAGTTCTTGTTGTCCGAGGAGCAGGATGACGAGGCGCTTTACAAGCCAGAAGCACAAAGCGCAGTTGAAGTTGTCAATGCCAGTTTCACCTGGGAGCGTGCAGGAGCTGCCGACTCGGAGAAGGCTGCTACCGAGCCTTCGAAAAAGAAGGGTCCTCAAAAATCAGCTCCCAAATCAGAAGCCCCCGGAGCTGACGACGCGAGCACGCTTGTGGACGAGCGCGAGCCTTTCAAGATTCAAGATCTGAACTTTGAGATTGGTCGAAACGAGCTGGTGGCCGTCATCGGTTCTGTAGGCAGTGGCAAGACGAGTTTGCTGGCTGCGCTCGCTGGTGACATGCGGAGGACGTCGGGAGAGGTCATTCTTGGTGCATCGAGAGCCTTCTGCCCGCAATATGCGTGGATTCAGAATGCTACCCTCAGAAACAACATCACTTTTGGCAAAGACTTGGACCGCGAATGGTACAACGACGTGATTCAAGCGTAAGTCTTTGATCATGTCTTGATTTTCTGGAATTCCCTCGCTAACTTGCTTATTTGCAGCTGCGCTTTGCAACCTGACTTGGACATGCTTCCTGATGGCGACGCAACGGAAATTGGCGAAAGGGGTATCACCATCTCGGGTGGTCAGAAACAGCGACTCAACATTGCCAGAGCCATCTACTTTGATTCCGACATTGTGATTATGGACGATCCTCTGAGCGCAGTTGATGCCCACGTCGGACGTCACATCTTTGACAATGCCATCCTCGGTCTCCTGAAAGACAAGGCCCGTATTCTGGCAACTCATCAGCTGTGGGTTCTCAACCGTTGCGACCGAATCATCTGGATGGAAGGTGGAAAGATCCAGGCAATCGACACCTTTGACAACCTCATGGCCAACCACACCGGCTTCCAGACGCTCTTGTCGACCACGGCAGTGGAAGGAAAGGATGAACAGAAGGATGAGTCTCAAGTCGTGACTGAGGATAAGACTGCCGAGGCCAAGAAGGATAGAAAGAAGAAGAAGAAGACCACGGGTCTCATGCAAGCCGAGGAGCGCGCCGTGTCGAGTGTACCCTGGTCTGTCTATGGACAATACGTCAGGGCCTCTGGCACCGTCCTGTCTGCTCCGCTCGTCATACTGGCTTTGATCATGTCTCAGGGCGCCAATATTGCCACCAGTCTGTGGCTGTCGTATTGGACGTCCGACCACTTCGGATACAGCACTGGCGTCTACATTGGCGTGTATGCTGGCTTGGGAACGGCGCAGGCTCTTCTCATGTTTGTGTTCTCGCTCATGCTGACCATCTTTGGTACCAACGCCAGCAAGACCCTGCTACGAAAAGCTGTTACTCGGACGCTGCGGGCGCCCATGTCCTTCTTCGACACAACGCCTCTCGGCCGTATTACGAATCGGTTCTCGAGAGATGTCGATGTCATGGACAACAACTTGACCGACGCCATGCGAATGTACTTTCTCACCATGGCCATGATCATTTCCGTCTTTTGTTTGATCATTGCCTTTTTCCACTACTTCGTCATTGCTCTTGTCCCGCTCATCATCATTTTCGTCATTGCGACGGCATACTATCGTCAATCCGCTCGCGAGGTCAAGCGTTTCGAGTCTATCCTGCGCTCCAACGTGTTTGCCAAGTTCGGAGAAGGTCTCACTGGAGTGGCAACGATTCGCGCTTATGGACTGAAAGAACGCTTCACCTCGGACCTGCGCCATGCCATTGACGAGATGAACTCGGCCTATTTCCTGACCTTTTCCAACCAGAGGTGGCTATCCATGCGTCTCGATCTCATCGGCAATCTGCTCGTCTTCACCACCGGTGTTCTTGTTGTCACTGCCCGTTTCTCGGTCCCCCCATCGATTGGCGGTCTTGTGCTCTCGTACATCCTCGGTATCGTGCAGATGCTGCAGTTCACCGTCAGGCAGCTGGCCGAAGTGGAGAACGGCATGAACGCCGTGGAACGTCTGTTGTACTACGGTACACAGCTCGAAGAGGAGGCACCTGAGCACACGATCGACATCAAGCCGTCATGGCCGGAAAAGGGCGAGATCATCTTTGACAATGTCGAGATGCGATACCGTGCCAATCTGCCGCTCGTTCTCAAGGGCATGACTATGCACGTCCGCGGCGGTGAGCGCATCGGTATAGTCGGCCGCACCGGCGCCGGCAAGAGTTCCATCATGTCGACGCTCTTCCGCCTCGTTGAGCTTTCCGGCGGCCACATTACGATAGATGGCCTCGACATCTCCACCGTCGGACTCCACGATCTGCGGTCGAGGCTCGCCATCATCCCGCAAGACCCGACTCTCTTCCGCGGCACAGTACGCTCCAATCTGGATCCATTCTCGGAGCACGACGATCTTAAGCTCTGGTCAGCTTTGCGACAGGCCGACTTGGTGCCACAAGACGCCTCGATCGACGACCGAGACCCGACGCGAGTCCACCTCGACACGATCGTCGAGGAGGACGGACTGAACTTCTCCCTCGGGCAGCGCCAGCTCATGGCGCTCGCGCGAGCCCTGGTGCGCGGCAGCCAGATCATCGTGTGCGACGAGGCGACGTCGTCGGTGGACATGGAGACGGACGACAAGATCCAGAACACGATCGCGACGGGCTTCAAGGGCAAGACGCTGCTGTGCATCGCGCACCGGCTGCGCACCATCATCGGCTACGACCGCATCTGCGTCATGGACGCCGGGACCATTGCCGAGCTCGACTCGCCCGCCGCCCTGTGGCGCCGCGGCGGCATCTTCCGCAGCATGTGCGACCGCAGCGGCATCCGCATGGAGGACATCGCCGGCGCCCAGGAGCAGCTCACCAGTGCCTCGAATACCGCTAGCAGCGACGACGATGCCGATGTCGTTGACGAGAAGGCTGGCTCTAGTGGGGATGACGCGCAGCAGAAGCTATAGCGAGGGAAAGAAAAGAGAGGAATGACATTGTAACTTGAAAGTAGTGAAGTACAAAATTCATCGGGAGATAGACCATCATCAGAGGACATCAGCTCGACTGATTACATACCATAGCATTTCGAGGGAGCCTCGAAAAGAAGATTTTTAGCATAATCTGCATCCAGCAAAGAAAGCATTTGGAACGGATGATTCACGAACAAAGCATGGTACAACTAGGAGAAAACGGGGAGTAATTCAAAAGATTCATTAGACTTGACATATATGCCAGGTGCCTGACGTATTGATTGTAGTTGCAGTGACGAATATGACCGCCGAAGAAGACTTTCGATTCTCGTCAAGGGTTGGAAAAGGTGTTCAAGAAGAGAGGGATGGAAAAGGAGAAGAATCAGAAAAGTAGTAGCGACGTCATGTAATAAAGGCAGGTGAATTGAGTAGGTAAGCACTTGCATTGTCGGCCACAAAATCGAGATTAAAACCAGAACCACGTTTGTATGACTTTTCGCCTGACTGGGGGCCTTCGAACAGCTCTATCGAGATAATTATTGAAAGACATGAAATATGATACATCATAACGTGACGTCCATGGCAGCCCTCACTTATCATCCAGAACTGTCATATGATAAACTAATGGTAGGCGATGAATTCTTGGATGGCTATGGATACTTTCCAATGGATGGAAACTACGGTATAGAGCGAGACTATTTACAGTATTTTCTGAAGCTTGCCGCGGGTTCCTTTCTACCTATACACGAAACGTATGTAGAAAAGAAACAACGACACGCATTGCGGGACGAAAGACGCAAATTCCCCATGAACTCCTTTCTCCTTGCCAGATGCTAATGCTCGGGAGAGCACGTATTCATACGAAACGCCCACCTGGGATAGGACTGGGCGCTTCTCGAATTCGTCGTGCTCTATCAATGAGAAACGTTCTTGTTTTTGCTTGTGAAAGCCTGGTATCCGATACCAAAAAAAATCTGATCACGATCCTGACCGCTTGAACCTGGAAAACAGACCGCCATGATTAAATCTTGATGTAGACGCGAGTGAAAACAGCTGCAGAAAAGCACATGGGTATCGATCAAAAGCGCTCTCTCGACTGGCGGTAGGCATGGTGTCCCCCTTGCGGCGGGAACTGTTGTGGGTTCTCGTCAAGCAGGTCGTCCAAAAACATGCTGGGAGCCCGACCAGTCGGCGCCTGGTTGAGGTTGAGCGTGCTTGTGCTCATCTGAGGGTGACGCCGTACGGGATCGTTGTGCGGCGTGACTGCCGGCGAACCGCGCGAGTCCGGTCTGAGGTCGCTCATGCTAATAGAATGGCCATGACCTTGCTGCCCGGCTCCCTGGTTGGCGGCGTAGAAACCAGAAGGCAGGAAGGTAGAAGAACGGTTTCCGCCATTTCCAGCATTGCCCGCGGTCGGGGAAAAGAAGAGGTTCGTCTGGCTCGGGGTAGATGATGGCACGGGAGCACGGTTCGTCCGCCGTACACCGCGACCTTGTGCGACGGCGGCGGTGGCACCGAGGGAGCCCTTGGACTCGTGATCCTTGTACTGCTGGTAGAATGGAGCAGTAGTAGGGCCGGGGATGGCCATTTTGTCATTCGCCATGTGTTGAGCCAATGCAGCGCGCTTGACGGATCTGTGCAAGAGGCATGCGACAACAGCCCGCCAAATCAAGATGGCAATGCCAAACGCGCCGAGGATAGCGCCAACGGCAATAAAGACGGTGCCCTCGGGAAGGCTCGACGTTTGCATAAAGGGAGCGTTCTTTGTGTCTGGCACAGCAGGAGCGGCGTAGGTGTAGGTGCCGGTGCTTCCAGCAGAATCCGTGAGCGAAGGTACGGTCTGGTCTGTGCCTGTGCTGGTGGTGGCCGCGGTCGTGGTCGTCAGATTAGGTACCGTTGTCGTTCCAGCTGAGGTTGTATCATCCGAAGTAGCCGTTGTGGCAGCAGCAGTCGTCGTCGTAGCGGCAGCCTCAGTTGTAGCCGCTGTAGTCGTCGCGGCAGTTGTCGTGGCTGCGTCGGTGGTGGCATCAGTTGTAGTCTGCGCAACGGCCGAAACGGCGAAGAGGGCGACTGTAGAAAGAAGCACTCCGCGCTTCCATGTCGTAGAGCGCCTTGCCATTTTGATGAATTGTGCCTGAGCTCCCTGCTCGAAATCCTCGATGACCAAGAATGTATTGACTGTCGCAACAAAATACGATCAGAGTTGCCAAGGCCGAGCCGCGCGTGGTGTTACTATTCCACCTAGGGTTTCCTTCCGCCTAACAATACTCTTTTCTGTTGACCTGATCGTCGGCGAGATGATCCTCTCTACTAGATATGGCGCGCGACGAGACAAACGAAGGGCAAGCTTCGGAATCAATCTGAGTGGGCCAGGTCGGTGACCACAAAATAGCGAGCCGATAGCGAGTGAAAGACGACGGGCGCTTCGCAACTATAGTCGAAAGACAATGACTGCAACTAAGGGCGGCAGAGGAATCTTGGTCAGAAGGGCATTGTCGAAGAGCAGACGACGATGCTCCTGTACGGCCACAAAATTCAGCTGGTTCACTGTCCCTTCTCTGTCGGTGGGCGAGTACACAGAAAGCGATTGTCGATGTAAAAGCAAACGGATTACGAGCGAGGTTGGAAAGATGGGGAAAAGTGGATGGGCGACGAAGCGGAATACGACTGACTGGAACTGATCTGGGGACGCGAAAAAAGGAGAGTGGACCAGTTGCTTCGGGCCTGGGCTTGGCTTGGTTGGTCGATCTGTTGGTGGTGCCAATAAATTGAACGGACAAGGAAGGACAAGGGCGGAAGGCCAGCCAGTAAGTGGAATGGAAAGACGATGACACGGGCTACAGACGCTCGTGTCTGCTGTCTACCTACAGCATCCGAGTGCTAATAAAAGGCACCTAGCCAAAGGCTCAGCACGGGCTGGCGAGTGCTGGGAGGGGGGCCCTTGTATGTCAACGCCGGGTCACAAGTCAAGTCTAAGATTCAGATCTGGTACCGGCTATTTCTGAGATCTGCATCTTCTTTCCGCTATTCAGGTTAGGTGTCATGTGCCTGGGGGCGGGTTGTGTGATGCACGTAGTCCATGGCAACAATGCATGCCTCTTTGACAGCAGCATACTCTGTACATACGGTGAAAGGGCTGATGATGTAGAGACAGATATGGGCCGAGATGCTACCAATAAACCCAGTTGCCTCCTCTGTATCTGTCTTGTTGGCCTTTTTCATCATCTTGCCGTCTGAATCTATCCAGATGATTTGACTAATTATACGAACTTTCAGCTCGTCGTTGGTGTTACATTATGCAATACCCCCAATGCAGGTTCCAAGCTCGTGTCAAGTTTGCGAAACTTCCATGCTGCTGCTGCTCTATTTTGACTTTATATGCGACTGTCATGAAATTCTAAATTGAGACCCGTGGGAGCGGGTAGCGACGTTGCATCTTCTGGCAGATGACAGGTTTGACTCTCCCTTGTACCATTTCCCCGGGCTGCAGTGACCAGCTAATAGGCAACCAGTACCACGCTCCACGGCAGCAGAGAAAGCAGATGCAATTCCCATCTGCCAAGAGAGGGACAATTTAGAAAGAACACTCTGATCACCGGCATGTCTCAGCGCTCCACTGAACTTCTATACTACGCGCCATGATCTGCGACGGCGCCATTTGTCTATGACTTGTATAACACCACCTGTCAGTGTTCAACCTGTTATTTTAGTCTTGCATGCCGCGCATTTTGCAGCGCAAACCTCGCGTGATCAAAGAGTGGTGTGTGAGTGGGTAGGCATTGCAATTGCGACATACACAGCTCCGGTGAGAAATGGTCGTTCGGAAATCAAAATGCTTCGCGCAGCTCTTTCAAGCAGAGTTTACGTAGTACATTAGTCGCGACAGTCATACCAAAAGTCAATAATCAACAAAAGCCCAAGGCCCCTCCCGTTGGCCCCTTGCGTCTTTCCAGCTGCTACATGCTGCATCTTTCTGACTTCAGCTCGCAGCGTCTGTGGTTGCCGTGGCTGACGACGACAAAACGAACGAATCGCACAGGGGTACGAGCAGGAACTGGGAAAAACGGTGGAGGTCTCCCAGAGGGTTCCACATTATCTCCCCCGCCAAAGCAAGTGACAGAACCCTTGGGAGATCTCAAGGTGGGGGCCCTTTTTACCATTTCTTAGCGGCCTTCTCAGCGCACTAGCCAACCACCTGCGGCACTCCAGCGGATTCCATCCCACTGAGCAGCTCGGAGCCGTCCTTGTTCCATTTTCCGCCGGGCGGTCAAGTTTTCCAGAGCTTTGCACCGCGGCAGAATTTCTACATCCCGCAATTGGCGTCTGTCGCAAGTTCGCAAACCACCAAAGGGAAGACGAAGGGTAATTCTACCAGGCGATACCACCGACAGCACTATAAGCTTGCGACGACAATTTTTCTCCCGGAAATATACCACACCTGCGCGATCCAAACCTCTCCAAACTTCATAGACATCCCCGCGACACCACACATACATCATGGGTCAGGCCAAGCGAACCCGCAAGTTCGCCGAGGTGAAGCGCGTCATCTCCAAAAAGGACGCCCGGCGGCAGGAGAACGCCGGCAAGGCCGACGAGAACAACCTGCAGCAGAAGGGCAAGTCTGCCGGCCCGGCGTCGGCCGAGCTGATCCGCGAGATCCCGCAGCAGCCGTCGTCCATGTTCTTCGCGGCCAACGAGGCCCTCGTGCCGCCGTACCAGGTCCTCGTCGACACCAACTTCCTCTCGCACACCATCAGCCGCAAGCTGCCGCTGCTCGAGTCCATGATGGACCTGCTGTACGCCAAGGCCAACCCCATCATCACCGACTGCGTCATGGCCGAGCTCGAGAAGCTGGGGCCCCGGTACCGCCTCGCCCTGCGCATCGCCCGCGACCCCCGCTGGGAGCGCCTCCGCTGCGACCACAAGGGCGTCTACGCCGACGACTGCATCGTCGACCGCATCATCAAGCACCGCGTCTACCTGGTAGCGACCAAGTGAGTTCTAATCTGGCATCTGGAAACGAGTCTACTAGTACGATCATACTAACACATGAACTTTCCCCACCAACAGCGACAAGGCCCTCAAGAACCGGATACGCAAGATCCCCGGTGTCCCGATCATCTCGTGCGCCAAGGGCAAATACGTTGTAGAGAAGCTGCCGGACGCGCCGATATAGTCATTGTCCAGAGGCACGGGCCAGTAAACGCGATAGTAGAAGAGACGGTACAAGAAGAAAATGTTTTTCATACATGGGAAATCGGAGTCCTAGGAGTCGGCGTTCTCGCATACCAGGCGGGCAGGAATTCATGCCATGTCAGCCATATTGCATTTGGCAATCTATTTTTGACAGGGTATGTCCCTATTTTGTCTTTTTTCGAGGTTGGGGTGGAAGAAGAAAATAGGAAGGAAGGAAAATCAAAACTTGCATGAGATCAGGAGTACAGGCTTGCCGAACAACACTATATCTGTGCGACTTGGAATATATTCAAACAATGAAGAATCAGAGAATGAAAGGTCAAAGTTGGGCCAGTTGCCAGCTGAAAAAGATACGTCCAGTGGTATCATGTCAAGTGTGGTTTTATCTGACCGTTCACCAATGCACCGTACAGGCAATAGTATACTTCATCGAGGGTGTTTGCCTCTTGTCAGTCATGTGCAGTCCAATTTACATCACAAAGCAAAGACAGTTTCATTAGATGCTTAGTCCATTGTTGACTTTGATTTTTGCATTACCTTGTAGGTAACTAGACATGGTTTTGGTACGCTGTGTCTGCGCCGACACTTTCTCTCAATTCTCGCTTGATTCGCTGCATTCTCTCTTGCAGCATGATTGCCCAGGCAACAATGCATCGTGTACGTTGTTTGCAACCATGACTCAATCTCTCTTTCTCCCTCTGGACAGGACCCATCATCATCATGCCTCGGTCCCTCTCCTCAATGCTGGGGAGGTGATTATAAACCAAACCAAGTTCCTAGGAGTGCGTCTCCTCGCCATTATCATCTCAAAACGCCCGTCTACCAAATTCATCTGTGCCGATCGGGTCGAGGCACAGGGACTGAAGGATCCTCCGGAACGAAACTGAAGTGTGCAAACATTGGTGGTACAAAGATATGTTTTTAGGCCCCATCCCATATTCATTAGGTGAACAAGACTCCTAGTATGCTTATATATCAAAGAAGCCTGGAATTAGTGGTGTGCGGGGGAGTTCATCCCCATGTGAGCAAGAAACGCCCGTCGCAGGAGTCGCAGGAGTTGTCGTCACGCTCACATAAATGTGAAGCATATGAGTACCAAAGCCAGGCAAGGTAAAGGTGTGCTTAGTTGAGGAAGCCCTTGCAAGCAGCTGTACCGCATAGGCAGGGAATGCGGTCCAAGCTACCGATCTCACGCTCGAACTTGTAGTCGTAGGTCAACTCTTCGTCTACCATGGTTGTTAGTTTAACGTTCAGCATGGTAAATCTTGGGAAGCACTTACTCTGAGCAATGTCACGCAAAGCATAGATGACAATGCGCTTGCTACCCTCCACCTTGATAATCTTGGCCGTGCAGTTTGGCATGCAGCTATGGTTGATGAACCGGGCAATGCCACCCTTCTTCGTAGCGTCAATGACAGTATTGTCATCGATTCGGAAGAGGTAACTGCTGCCAATGCCACTCTTGAGATAGCGATTCTCCCGCAACTCTGCGATCTGTTGCCTAACCTCCTCGCCGACATACTCAATAATCATGTCGTCCTTGTTGATGTTTTCCATGGCATACAGACCCCAGTTGTGAATTGCTGACCGAGCAAACTTGACGGGCTTTTTCCGCTTCTTAAGCTGGTTGAATCGAAGGACGTCCGAGTCTTGACCGAGTGTTCGCTTCTGATCATTGAGATCAGCCACAAAACGTCGATTGTTGACACGATTCGCTCTCGAATTGCCTTTAGCGACGAGCTTCTCAGCGGCGAGTCGCGCTGCTTCTGCGGCAGCGGCAGCTGTGTCCTTGCCATCCTTCTTTGCGGCACGTGCTTCTCTCTCTTCCCTTGCCCGCTGCACTTTGAGGTGATGTGGCAGATACTTGGACTTTTCCGAGTTGAGTATCTTCTTGACACCTTCTGTCCGAGCACTCCCTGTAGAATTGGGAACATAGTAGCCCTCAATGACCAGCGGTTCTGCTGGCTGAGCGTCAGGTGCATTGAGTGCGCGAACCCTGTCATGCCGCCAAGTCCAGAGCCTCGGGTCGCCAATGTCGGCAGTCTTGAACTTCTTCTTGAGCTTAGCAAGATCAGCTTGATCCTTGTCCTCGAGAGAGAGACCCTGCATTGATTGGATTCCGAATCTGAAGTCATCTGGAAGTTCCATTGCGGCGACCACGAGGTCAGAGAAGCGTTCATCCCGAACAAGAGGCTCCTCGGGTTCGATGATTTCTTCTTTGACGTCCGGAACCTTGTCCTCGGCCTCGGTCGCATCTTCCGTCTCGGTCTGTTCCAGAGCCTCTTCGACATAGGCTTCTTGTTGCGCCTTTTTGAGAGCTTCTCTCTCCTCAAAGATCTGTTTCTTGGACTTCTTCTTCCCTTTTGTCGTAAGCAGCTTCTTCTTGCCCCTCAAGGCTGCATCGGCAGACAATAGATTGGGATCAGGAGTCTTCTCATCTTCGGCATCAGCATCAGGCACAATGATATCCTCGACTGGGTTGGGTCCAGGGAATTCAGTTTCCAGTGTGTCGATGGTGACGCCAAAGAGCTCCTCATCAGTCTTCTTCTGGCGCTTGATGGCCGCTTCCACTGACAACATGAGTTTCCTCTTTTTCGTCCGCGTGGGCACATCGCTGACCGCAAAGCTGGCTTCCGTCAAAGAATCATCCTCTTCCTTGAAGGCGTCCTCGTCGGTGCTCATGCGACTGCGTGGCCTCGACTCGGGCTCTTCTGTTTCCCGCGCTACGGAGTCGCGATTCTCCGTCTCATCCTCGGACGCTTCGTCGTCGCTATCGGCCGAAAGCTGGTGATATAGACCGCGGAAAGCATGATTTGCCGGCTTGGTGCGCTTACGACCAAAAGGGTCCAAAAAGCCATGGTTACGTTGTGCGGCTAGCTGTCCCTTCGCCTTGCGAATTCGCGGGAGCGTCGTCACATCAAGTCGCGCTGTACGACGCTCAATCGGGTCTGCTCTCGAGTTTGGCGTGCCGACTGGTGTGGCGCTGCCATCCTCCGCTGTTCGGTTTGAGGTGAAGGAGCGGTTGGTGGCGGGCACCTCCTCCAAGTTGAGCTCCCGTCTCTTCGAGGCATGGTTGACGGGATCCAAGTAGTTGTACAGGGCGGGTGCTGCGACCTTTGTTCGGATGTGCCTGATCAGATGCTCTTTCATCTCGCGCCGTATAAGCTCTGTAGCTTCGTGAACAGGATCAAAGTCCTTAGCCCTTTGCTCCTTTTCTTCTTTCAGCACAGCTTCTTCATCTCGGCGTCGCTGTTCTCGTTCGTTCCTATGCCTCGCTTCCGGCGCTGGTTTTCTCTCGGGTTCGACTCGCTTGACCGGTTCCACCACAGTCTTCAAAGTTCTGGACGAAGGGATCGTTCCAGTCCTGAGCTGCATGCGCATCGTATACGTGAAGAAGGCACTGCCATCTGCTGACCGGTAACATCGGAATGCTTCTTCGCGGCCAATATTGCTATTTGGGAAGAGAATATAGTATCCGGTTCTGTCGGCGCGGATGTCCTCGATGGCAAATGACTTGAGTCTCTTCTTCATATGGGCGACGGTGGTCGGCATGATGGGAACGCTGCTGTCGGGTATGAATATGTAAGGTTCGCCCTTCAGCGTCGTAGAGACAAGGACTTGCTCAATAAGCGGCCTTGGTCTTCCGGGAGCAGCAAATGCTGGTGCTGGTTCTGCGGGAGCGATTGGCGGCTGTCGGTGCGCTGCAGGTCCTCGTGGTGCAGTCGGCGGCGGTCGCGCAAACCCATCGAGCGGCTTCGGCTTGGGAGCTGTAGGGGCCGATGCTATTGACACAGACCGTGCGAGTTGTGCGTCACGAGCCTGCTGCGCCAGGTCCTGTTCTTTCTTGAGCACCTCCTGAAGCATCACTCGGCTCTTCTTGCCGTCACGGTCAAAGTCTACTTTGATGGTATTCGTCTCAATCCGTCGCCCATTCATCTGGCGAACAGCCCTCTTAGCAGCCTCGACCGCAGTGACGGCCAGTCCGCGGCGGCTCGGATGGGGCTTCGAGTCTTTGTAACGAAATGTAGCGAAGCCCAGGTATATGCCTGTATCCGGGTGCATCTTGTTACTGCTCTCAGCAATTTCGCCATAACTGAGGAAGAGAGTGGTCACTTTCGAAAAGGCGATCAATGGGTCAAAACCGCTGACTACGATCTGGGTCGGTGGCCCAGGGCCTATGGACGTGGCAGCATCATACACGTATGGCTTGAGCGCATACGGAGATTGGCGCAACCTTGCCTTCGGTAGGTGGAAATCGACGTTGATGTAGTCGAGCCGGCTGCCTCTAGCCAAGCGTGGGTCCTCGGGGGGAACGTCATCTGCCTGTTCAACAAATTTCAATTAGCCTTTTTGCTCCTTTTCATTTTCACGTATGGCACTCCAGGACAGATGACATCCCCCCTCCAGACTTGTATATGTTATAGTATAGCTTACGTACCGCACCGAAGGGTTTGTATGTTGGCTTCGCAGTCTTCCTCTCGTTCGAAGATGAATTCTTGTCAATCAATGGATCGTGGGTCCGCTTCATTCCTTGTATCTGGCGGTTGGGATCTCGTGCTGGGATGCGGGCGGCGGCGCCAGTCCGGCGTGATACGGGAGTTGGCTCCGCAGAGGACTGTATCGAGCCATTGGCCGTCCTGCCATGTTGGGATGACTTGGTATGCTGCTGTATTCTGGAGGTGTTATGAGAGGGGTTGGACGGGGAGCCAACATTGGTGAGCGGCGTCATATCGCTGTTGGAAACATGTGCCGGGGCGTGCACGACGGAAGCATGGCTGAACACGGACGAAGCCGTGCTGGCATGTGAGCTGGCGGAGCCGATGCCGTTGAGCATATCTCCCTGTATGGACTCGGTATCCTCAGCGTTGAGATGCGCGGCATCAGATGTTGGGATATCGGGTTTTGTGCCATCGCGGTACGCGGGCTGTGATGCAGAGCTTGAAGTAAGTGATGTAGAGGTATGGGCGGTAGGAGTTTTCGCATCGCGATCGGCGGCGCCCTCTGAAACTCTTGATTTTGCTCTTTCCCTCTCAGCAGCCTTTTCTCGGGCGGCGCGAGGGGCGGCGGGAAAGAATTTGGCGAACCCAGCGCCAGATGCGCTAGGGGCCATCTTTCGCGAGTGTCGTGTTCTGATCTTCCACTATCCACCGACCATCCTCATCAACAGCATCTCCTTTCGGGCGGTGACAAGATGCTAGTAGGTGCGAGCAACCATGGGAGGCAGTTCGGGCCCTGCACGTGTTGTCGATGGTTTGATATGTTGGGGGAATGCGAACCGCAGACGCGAAAAGAGCTCGTCGGCAGCACGGGCGCCACGCGACAAGAAATCTGGGGATGTGACGTGTGGAACTTGAAAAGTGGGCTGGCAAGTCTGCACAAGGTGGCTGGGTAGGTAGTTGAACTGCCGCGCTGATGAGCAGAGGGAGCAGGTTTGATGGGGTCGGGCGCGGTCGCGGAGTGCTGTAGAATGAGATGCCCGTATTGCAAAGGGGATTGCGTGCGTGAGACGGGGCGTGGAGGAGCGTCGACCGGTTTGAGTCGCGCAAAAGGTTGAACCGTCTGGAAGAAACCGACTGGACGTGGTGATCGGAAAGCCAAAAGGGATGGATAGGCGATTGATTGATGGGGACCTAGGATAATTCTAGCCACTAATTTTTTCGTGACCTTGGCACCAAGCTGAGGCAGGTGAATTTGTACTCTGGCGGCAAATTTGTGTGTGGCGGTACAACCAACGCGGCGCTTGGACCAATCCCTGTCTCTCTTTTTTGACGCGGAATCTGCGCTCCCTCTGGCGCTCGAGGGGGGCCGGGGGGTCCTGAAGGTCCTTGGAGGGGCCTGGCAATCTGCACACGACCGCTAATTATCTGACAGGAGACGTGCAGCTCAAACACGGCTACGAAAGTTGCAAACTTCATACCACTTTTGATCACACCCACCCGCATGCAACTACAACTTGGCCTTGAACAGCAGAATATCGATTATTTTCATCGCTATGGCAGCTGGTATTGTCCCAAGATTCATCGTGAAAGTCGACATGATCGCGTGACCAAGATGTCTTCTCTTTCTTGCATGACAGGCGTTATCTGGCTGCTGCATTCAGCTGGAAATTGTCTCATGCGGACCAACTGTCAAAGGCGATGACCTGTCCTGTATGGGTGTGAAACCATGGACAAGAATGTTTTTCTCTGCTCTGAGAGATGGTTCCGGTCTTTGTGAGTGATGTCTTTATCAAATTTTGATTCGTGATTGCCTCCGAAGCATAAACTCTAGTTGCCCTACCAACTACCTAGGTATGGCTACCTAGGCATTGTCATTCGGTGAAGTGGACATCGGGCACGGAATATTGTACTATACTAGGTACTTCTCCTTTCTACTTGGGTCAAGTCTCATGAATATCAGAGCGCGCTTGCATGCAAACAAGTTGGTATTCTCGAGGTTGCTATAAGACCATGCGAAGCCATCGTCGCGGTAAAAAGTGCAGCTGCCCCTTTGCCTTGCAACAATGATTACCTCATAGCATAATAGACTTCACGCATGTGAACTCTTACATTATCACCGTTACCACGGCCAGATGCCTCCTAGAATGCAACATTTCGCACCACATTGATGGACAGTGCGAACGACGTGGGCATCATAACTATAGGAGTTCCAGGTGGCACAGGAATTGTATTTTCCTGTGTCCAAAGGACAAGTGAGTTGGCTCTTTTTGGCGATAACCAGGCTGGCAGCAAAAGCCACAGTCATAAAGGCTTGGGTAAGCACCTTGGACATTTTGCGACAAATTGTCGACAAGATCTGGAGAAAGAAGATATGATTCCTTAATCAGTCGTGAGCTGGATACGAACGAGTGAGTACAGAGGATCTCTGGTTTCTGAAAGGGAACCTGTAAGCATCTTTTATATACCATTTATGAACAGGCCATCGACGAGGTGGACCGTCATAAACCGTGGCGGCCATATTTTCTCTTTTTCTTTTTCCTCAGGTGCGGCCTCAGTCAGTTCACTGTTATGCAGGAATAACAGTCTTTGAGCATCCGACTTTGTGGTGCCAAGAGGAAGGAGGATTCGTCCCGTAGCTTTGATTTCGAAGTCACCAACACCCGCCCGCGGCATTCTCTACCTGCCTTTTATATTGTTTGGTGGCAACGAGTCTCGACTAATGCTCGATAATTCAGTGTGCCACAGCACGAAAATGGTGAAAGTTTCCGTTCCAGCCAGTAATGATGGTCGTAGCAACTTGATAGGCCATCACTCTGTCACAATGGCGGTCTGTTGTATGTGGGCTCATAGCAACGAAAATTCGCGAATAATAGTACGTGGAACGTGAAAGTTGTCCTAGACTGCCTACACAGGTGGCGAGCATTACTCAAAACATACAAATCAGGCCATCAGCCTTGAGGCTGTGTGAGAGTATTGTACAAGAAAAATGAGTGAAACTCGAAGGCCGAACATCTCGACTCAGGCTGTAACCAATGTCCGTACTGAGACGACAGCTCTGTATAGCTCTACAGCCAGCCACATTTGGACAGTTAGTCACAAATGCTCAGAATAATGTGTCCTTCCAACAAGTTTAACCAGTCATCGTGTCCTTTTTGCCTTGCCGATGATCCCCAAACGCCAAATCATACTTCGTAATCATGCAGTTGCTCGGAACGAGTTTTGTTTTACTGCGGGAACTGCATCTCGAATTCCTCGTCGTCCGACTCAGGAGGAGGGCTCCCGGCCAAATCACAGTCGTCATCATCCTCTGGATTAAAAATGGACAAGAATGGAACGCGCTCCTTCCAGAGTTGGTCCTCGACAGCCGGCAATGGCTCCTTGGTTGCGAATCGAGCTGGAGTAATAGTTTTATCTGAGTCGTTGGACAGAATAGTTGCCGAACGAGGAAGGCCACTGGCCTTGGGTTGAAGAGCGCCTTGTGCTCGCTTGACAGCAGGCTTGGCTGTGGCCGAAGCAAGTGCCGATGCAGCAGCGCGGCCCTTGTTGTACCCCAAGGTGGTCCTGGAATTGGCCTCGATGTTTGCCATCGGCGTGCGTCTGGCTGCGGTGGGCTGAGATGCACTGGGTCTCGTGGCCGTGAAGCGAGGGATAGCAAAGGAGGGTGCCTTCTTCCTGGCGGCAGGACCAGCAGCTGACTTGGACATTCTGCGCTGCATGGACTTGGTGGTATCATCCATGTTTGTAAGAGCCCTTGCAGCATTCTTCGAAGTCACTGAACCCAGAGGCTTGCGCAATGCAGGCCTGACCTGCGTACCCTTGGCCTTGGCCGGGTTGGCCGAGGGCACCGACGGCTTGGCTTTTTTGGCACTGTCAATCTCGCCTTGAATAGAGGTCCACTCAAAGTTCTGAATGTCCTCGAGGATCTTCTTGTCGCCATCCTCAAATGCCTTGCGCGTCTTCTCTGCTTGTTCCTTGGAGGACCGGCCTACTCCATTCTCGTCAATGGGGTCGAAATAGTGCTGGTAGAACCCCTTGAGTCTGTTCTCCGGCTTCAGTGCTTCGAATGTCAAAACACCTTCAGGAAAGACATTCGACTCATAAGGCAGGTCTTTTGGCCTTGGCGGGCAGTACTCAGGCTCCTCGTCACTCAAGGAATGTGGTTCTTCCGAGTGAATCTGTAGTTTCTGGGTCTCCACTTGAGGTTGCTTCTGCTTTGGCTTGATTGTTGCTGGTGCCTGACTCTGCTGACCTCCAATGTCCTTGATCGCGCTCTTAACGTTGACGGTCTGGGGTCCTCTACTTTTGGCATTAGTTGTCTTGTCACCAAGGACTGCTCGGTTTCGCGGCTCTGCGTGAAGATTAGTGCTCCATCCTTGGATCCTTGTACAGCTCGGTGCAACCTACGCATAGGAGTCACAAAGTTGGACTTGTCACGGCCTTTGAGGCCCTTGGAGCTTGCAGCATTCTCGTTGCCTCTGGTGCGATCGCCGAGGATGCTCTTAGCACCCTTCAAGTGCCCACCATTCTCGTCGTTGAGAGGGATCTTAATGGGAGTCTTTGGGTATCGATTGCCAATCTGGTTGTTCTGTTGCTGCTTAGCCGCAGCTCCGGTCTGATGGCGAGCCACCAGGTTCTCTTGATCGCGCGCCACGAGCATAACAGCGACTTCTGTTCTTATTCTTCAATAGCACAATCGTGCAAGTGGGTGTAAACAAAGGGTTTCCGTTTTCAGGGTGATGACGCTTTGATGCTGAGTTGGGCCATACGCATAACTTTTGTGGTGTTGAGTGGATGCGCGCAGCGTGACGTGGTGATGAAGAGTCGATCAATGTGCAGCGTGGGTTGGGGTTGGCAATTAAACCAGAAGCAATAGTTTCATGGTTCCCGCCGATGAGGCTTTCCCAATGACATTGGTTTACTTTGGGGGAGGTTGACGGAGCAACGTCTCTCCAATCAGCAGCCGAGCAACCGGGGGCCAGGTCAGTGCTCCCAATCTGCTGCTAGTGTAGTGGCCGTGGCCGCTGCCCCACCGACAGCTAAGGTAATGAATGTTGCTTGCGGGTGGGCGGTGATCAAACTGTTAATGACTCGCTGTCATTTAGGCGGTGTTGCTTAACACGGCTCCAGCCCCTGTTCCGGGTTTCTAGGGGTATCGACGGACCCAGCCAGCGCGCAGAACGAGGGGCATTCATTCTTCTGGGCTTCCATTCATTGCGGCCTGGACAGCCAGCCAAATTCCACACAGCCGATCTCCATTCATCAGACCGTCTCTTTGATTCGACCACCCTTTGCATAAACCCTTCACATTCTCAGGTCAAACTGCAACACTTCCATATTCTTCCAACTCTTCCATCTGCTCATCTTTGATCTTTTTTCCATCACAACTTCTTCAAACCACATCAACAACACAACCGCAGCCATGGATCGCATTAAGGAGGTTAGTAGCCCAAGCAAGATAGGAGAGAGAGGTTTCCCCCCCAAATCTTACCCCACCACGAAGCCGGGCGCGCAAGCAGCAGCAGCAGCCCTTCTCGCCAGCACCCATCACGGCGTATCCCAGGGGCTGGCTTCGTGGTAGACTCGAATACAGACGACAGAGTGCAAGCCAACATTGGCGACAGAGGCTGACATGGCTCCCACGTGCAGAAAATGAACTCGCTCCGTCTGGAGGCCGACGAGAACGCCGCCAAGGTCGAGGAGCTCCAATCGAAGTTGAAGGCTCTCGAGCAGGAGAACCTGGCCAAGGAGCAGGAGATCACATCCCTCTCGCACAAGAACGGTCTGCTCGAGACCGAGGTCGACAAGCTCGACACCTCGGTCAAGGATCTCAAGAAGTCCAACGATGAGGGCCAGCAACATGGTACGCAGAATGAGACCCTCCAACGAAGACTGCAGCTCCTCGAGGAAGAGGCCGAGGAGGCTGATAAGACCCTTCGTGAGGCCAATGAGAAGTAAGTCCAGACCATGCACCCCTTCTACAAAAGCTATTTGCCATGTGTTGTCCCATACTAATCGGAGCGTGAAAACAGGCTCCGCCAGACTGACGTAAAAGCCGGTCACTTTGAACGCAAGGTGCAGGCTCTCGAGCAGGAGCGCGACCAGTGGGAGGGCAAGTACGAGGAGATGTCCCAGAAGTACGCCGCATTGCAGAAGGAGTTGGATGAGCTGCAAAACGAGATCAACGGCTTCTAAGGTGGTGCGGTTATCCCCGTGTTGGAAGGCAAATAAATGGTCACCATTGTTCAGCGTGCTGAGATCATAGCATGGTTCTGTCAGGCAAGGATGTATACAGTTAGGGGATGATAGGAGGCTTGCTTTTCAGACGCCAATATGCATCATTATTTTGGCCAAACACCAACCATTGTCCACTTGTTCTTTTGTCTTCTCTATCAGGGGATCGCAAATGGTCACATTTCCTGATACGAGGCTGATCATCTGAAGTGCAACCAAAAGTAGGGGAGCTATTGGTACCCCTATTTCATTAATCTTTTATTTCCCGGACCCGCAACTATGATCTCGCTTTGAGCTTTTTAATCTTCTGCTTCTTGTTCGCAATCGATCGATCCAGCCTCGATTCATAACGGAATTTCTGCTTCTTCTGCTTCTTGGGACGCGCCGCTGCCTCCTCCTTGGCGGCTCTGGCCAAGGCTTCCCTTCGCTCCTTTTCTGCTTCGTCTTCCGTATCGGGCTCTTCTTCTGGCTTGTGTAGACCGTCCCTCGACACACTGACAGATTCCACGGTTACGGAAGTATACTTGTCTTCGTCGATGTACTCTTCCTCGTGGTCCAGCGGCTCGTCAGTCGGCCCATCTGGCAGTCCTTGCCACTCTTCGTTCTCCTCGTCGGAATCGTCCTGGTCGCTCACATTTCCAGCTCGTGCCGCCTCTCTGAGTAGCTTGTTTACGTGATCGACATGCTCCTCAACCTCTTTTTTCCTTTCCTCGCGGATCTGTGTCGTTTGTTAGCCAAAAGATTGGTCGTTTTCGCAAAGTGACGGCGCAAGGCCGGGCAAGCAACTGCTGCGCCATACCTGCTTCCTCGAGTCGAGCTTTTCCTGCTTCTCCCGCTTCGCAGACTCCTCTTGTGCCCTCTTGATGCGCTGTAGCTTTCGCTTGTGGAATCCGGTCAGGTACTCTTGCCGCGCATCGGTATCGAAGTTGATTTCCTCGACCGCGTGGGCAATCTTGCGCTTCTTGGGCAACGTCGGCAAGATGGACTTCTTCGGCCTGGGATGTGTAATAAACATGGCGCTTGTGTGTGGGAAGACCCTTCGTCTGTGTATGTCACTGTGTCTCTGCTTCTTGATCGGAATCGTAGGTGGTAGTTGTTCTGGTGGGCAAAGTTGGAAAGTTTGTACATGAATTTTTCTTTTTCTTTTTTTCCGGACTAGGGTGGACGATGCTGCATGGAAATTTTGGTGTTGCGACGCCTACCTTATTCCCTGCCCCTCCACTAAACCTTCAGAGGTTGCATCCGCTGAAAGCCACTAAAGCCCAGCTCGCCCCAGGCGGGCATGTGTCGGGGACCCTGCCAGACCTGCAGCGCTGAGGACGGGGAATGGTGTAACAGCCTCGACGGAACTTGCCGGGGTGAGCGCGGTCCAATGAACAGCGGCCAAGCCAGTCGAGGTACGTGCGACTCTGGAGAGAGGTGAGAGGCGCGCCAGCTCCGATGAGCTCAATCTGGGATGTACGTCAAGCTTTCGCTTCCCATTCCAGATCGGTTCCTCCCATCATCGACCACGCAAACTCCAGCATCGATCCGCAACCAAGATGCGTCTCTCAGTAGCAGCCATGGCTGCTGGCTGCGCCACGGCGCACGCTTTCATGAACACCTCGCCCTTTGTTATGTTTTCGACCGAGAAGTACGTCACCTCGAGCCATGCACGATCCTCAATACCGATGACCGTCTGCATGCAATACTGACAAGGAAAACAATAGGATCGAAAGCCCACTTGCTGATGAACTGCAAGCCAACCAGTCGGTCCTGAAGGCTGCGAGCGACTTCCTATCCAGCTGCCCTACGGAGCACTACCTGTTGGTATCGCAACCGAACCTCAACATCGAGCACCTCAACTCCAAGACGGCAGCACCCAAGCTGCAAGCCGCTCTGTCCTCTTCCAAGGTGCAGGGCCGGATGACGGTATCAGAGATGAGCGGCGTCGTCGACCTGCAGCAGGTAGCCTCGAGCATCAGGGAGAACTGCAAGGCCGCGGGCAAGACGCCGTCTGTCGACTCCATGGTCCTGGACGCCGTCCCCACGGCCGGGCGCTACCAGGATGTCGTCGAGAGCCTCAGGGACAGCGACGACGACATGAGCGTCGTCCTGCAGCAGTACGACGCCGCCGGTGACTTTACCGTCATCTACACGGCCGGTTCCCGCACAGACAAGCTGGAGGCCGCGTCCCAGAAGAACTACGAGGCCGAGTTCAAGGACACCACGCACCAGGAGCTCAAGAGACAGATCGACTCGGTCAAGCGAAAGGAGAAGAAGGAGAGAGATACAAGGCCACTCTTTGAGAAGTACCAGTTCTTCACGCCTGGTAGGTTATATGCAAATCTCGAGGGGAGCCTCCAGTCTATTAAGGTACATGCTAACGTAATCAGGCATCTTCATGACCCTGTTTGCGCTCTTGATTCTGTTCTCGATTCTGGGAGTAGGAGTCAGCGCTCTCGGCAGTCTGCAAGTCCCATACGGTGCTTTTGACAAGGAGATGGGCCCCGCGGCTCAGAAGAAGCAGCAATAGAAGAAGCCTACATAGAGATGGAGAGTATTCTTGTGTCTGCAAATACTCGACATGTATGAATCCATACTGAATGCGTAGAACCTATGAGGGAAAGAGTACATCTGGGATATGCTCTGGAAGGGTGGGTGGGAGTGTACAAACACATTGATTTTTCATGCCTGGCGTTTCCATACATATTGCACTGAAGAAAATATTTCCACAGATTTGGGGCCAAAATAAGACTTGGTGAATCGCGTGAATGATGCATTGCTTCCAACTATGGCAAACCTGGTCTATGTAGAGAACGCCGGGAACGCCGTAAAAAGTCACATGCCTATTTTCCTCTTCTCAGTCCTGGTCACTACAGGACAGACATCATCTCCCCCGTCCGTATGGAATCAGACCGTCTCCGGCAAGGCTTCAATCTAGAGTAATGCAGTGCCGTTTGCGTTTCCTCTGCGGAGAGACAAGACTGGATAGGCGTCTCTGAATCTCTCCGTCTCTTCTCAGGGCCAGAGAATTCCCTTCCAACATGTCCTCCGATCCCTCGGCCCTCCAAAACTTCAGCGCCGCTCTCTCCTCTCGAGGGAGATGGCACGATGGAAAATCAGATCAGACCAGGTGGCTGGGGAGCAAAAAGTTGGCGATGCCCTCCCGGACGGCGTACTCGTGCTGGCAGTTGCGGCAGACGAGCTTGCCCTCCATGATCTGCGTCTCCATGAGCAGGTTGTGCAGGTCCTTGAGCGTCTTCTCGTCGGCCTGCAGCTCCTCCACGGTCGGCGGCTGCGCGGGCAGGGCCGGAAAGCCGAGCTGTTTGGAGGGACGGTTAGCATCGAGGTTCGATGGTGTATATGAAAGTAATCTGTGTACGGGAATATGGTGTTGGGATTTTTTCGCTATTTTCGTTGTTTTTTAAGAGCCCCGCCACTTTTTATGCATGTGAAATTCACACGAAGCATCTCGAGTCCAAAACACAACAGCGAATGCCCCCTCTCATCACTCAGGTACCACGTATGGACAATAGAAAGAAGAAAGAAGAAAATTTCTTCTCATTTGCAAACTCACCTCAGTAGCAGTCTTGGACAGGGCCGCCCAATCAATGCGGGGCAGGACGTTGAAGAGCAGTTCCGGGTTGACCTCGATGTCGTCCTGGACCAGCTCTACATCCTGGCACTGCAGAGGATACGAGTCGGACGACGATTTGCAGGCCTTGACCGCGCAGGTCAAGAAGTTCAGACTCAGGACCTTCATGATTTCTGTTTTTGAGGCTGGCAAAAGAGACAGTGGTAGGTCGCGCGTTGTCTGTCAGTGTTGGACCGTCGTCGAGTTTTCTGTGCTTGCTGCGTCTTTCGGAAATTTTTATGGGTCCCTCTTTCATGGTGCACCCCAAGTTCCAGGCGGGAAGTATACTACGCACTAAAAGCCGCCCATATATCGCTGCACTTACAGCCATGGACATCACATTTTATATTACGCAATTATGGTCACTTCGGCATTTCAAGGAAAGAACTATCTTGGAGTTTGTATCTTGTCATATTGTTTGATCCAGAATTACGCCAGTGACTTCTCGTATCCTTGATCGTTCCTCTCGGTCTTGGATCGGCTCATGCGCAGGTAAATGGCAACGGCAGCGATGATGACAGCAAAGAATGCAGCCTTCTGGAAGACAGTGTAGCCGGCGGCGGCGGCAGCGACCTCACTCTCTTGAAACGGGTTGGCAGCCTCCTCGCTGGCGAATCCCGCAGCCCATTCGGCACTGCCGTAAGTGGCATCTGGGGACACAAAAGTCGAATCAGCTATGCAGAAGACAACACAGCAGCGTCACTGCGGAAGAAAACAACAGGCGGAAGACAATCATTCTCGCGGAGGCGAGCGGGGTTGTGTTTAGAGCTCCACGTGAATACCTTCGGGAGGAACCTCCAGCTCGCCGCTCTTGGCGATCTTGATCTCCTTGACGGGCTTGTCGCCGGGCTTGGTGGGGCCCTGCTCGATCTTCTCAACGACGTCGTAGCCCTCGAGGACCTCGCCGAAGACAACGTGACGGCCATCGAGCCACCTTTATTTCCTGATTAGCATCCACGCTCTCTTTCTTGTTGTTGCCGACAGTACTTACGAGGTGACGACGGTGGTGATGAAGAACTGGGAGCCGTTGGTGTCCTTTCCAGCGTTGGCCATGGACAGGAGACCCTTCTTGGTGTGCTTGAGCTTGAAGTTCTCGTCGGGGAACTTGTCACCGTAGACTGAGAGGGTTGAAGTCGTTAGTCAAGTGCAGAAAGCGGTAGAGGAATGGAAACTCGAAGCTTACTGGACTTTCCACCAGTGCCATCACCCTTGGTGAAGTCACCACCCTGGATCATGAACTGCTTGATAACTCTGTGGAAAGAAGATCCCTCGTAACCGAAGCCCTTCTCGCCAGTGGCCAGAGCGCGGAAGTTCTCAGTGGTCTGGGGAACGGTCTTGCCGTAAAGTCCCATGACAATACGGCCAATGGGCTCATCGCCCTGGGTAATGTCAAAGTAGACCTTGTGGGTGATCTTGGGGCCCTTGGCAGCTTCGGCGGTCGAGGCGAGGAACACCATGGATACTCCGAGGAGCAGCATGGCGCTCACGAAGAAGCGGCGCAGCGACAACATTGTAGCAATGGTATCGAGATGGACTCGAAATCAAGTCAATTGATGTGTATTGATGCCGACGAGATGGAATCGGCGATTGGGTGAAGAATATGAGAAGGGGAGAAGAACAAAAGAAGATGGAATGTCTTCTTAATGGTTGTCCCTGTAGGTAGAAGCTACGTTTCACCTCGGAGCTGGTTGAAGCAGGTCCCTGGCAACTGCACGGCAACCCCCAAGATACCTAGTATGCGGAGGGGGTCTTATCGTGAGCTCGATAAGGACGGATGGGGTGGGTCCGCTGTTCCATTGGCGGTCCAAGACGTCTAGCGCTGCAGCTGCTGCGGAAATGGCCCGTGCATCTCGCGACTTGGAAATTCGACCTTCGAGAGATCCTGAAGCATCGTTTGAGGGCATTCTCAGAACGAACACCAGTATTGCGACAGACCCCGGTGCCGACGTGCCAATTTTGTCAAGATGGTGAGTCTCTTGTTCGTCTGCTGCTTCAATTCTGGCAACTGAACAGCCACCAGGTTTTCATCATGGGCGTGAGCTTCCACCCGCGGAAGTTGGTCAAGAAGACCCTCGAATCCTTCTACGGGCTGGGTCCGCAGACCTCGGCGCGCATCATGGCCAAATACTGCATTCACCCACTCCAGCGACTCGAGACCCTCCCGGCCAAGGTGCAGACGTCACTGACGGCCGAACTATCCACAATGACCATCGACAACGACGCCAAGAGGATAGTACAAGACAACATCAGGCGGCTGCGAGACATGGGCACATACAGAGGAAGACGACACGCCATGGGTCTGCCCGTGCGCGGCCAGCAGACGAGGAACCAGATCGCGACGGCAAGAAAACTCAACGTGCTGGAGAGAGGTGGAGGCGAGCGGCCCATGGGATCATAAGCATAGGTGGAAGGTTGCGCTTCGTGGGGAGAAAAGGACTTCAATGCTGCGAAGACTGGCCGTACGTACATTCGACGAACACGGCATCATTGGGAATGGCGTTATAGAGAGATTCGGCTTCTACACGGATCCAATCAGCAGAATATGCTCTGACCGACCTCGAGGAGCAATACTGCGTGTACAATAAGACCTGTGGTGTAAAGCCATTGTACAATGCAAAAATAAAGAAGAAATCTGGAACAAACTCATCAATGGCTGAATAATATGGGACATCATCTGCTTTGTGTGCATATCGACTTGCTTTGGCAGTGGCCAGTCATGAGATAATAGGGGTACGAGTGTATGTCCGGTTTCAGTCGCTTCTTGTACTGCTCCTGAACATGATTAGGATTCCAAAGTTGCCATATTTGACTATTCTCTGCGGAAATATGGTTCAAATGTCTTCCGGAGTGTTTTGCTGCTTCTTGTCTAGTCAATAATTGCAGTATGATTTGTGTTGTCTGATGCCGCTCCATTTTCTTGCTGCTCGTATATCTCATATACGCATGGGGCCCGAGATATTGGAAACGGCCGTTGCCTTGTTTCGAAGAATGATTCTAATTTCTTCTCGGCCGTCTGGCTGAATATGTCCTCGGGATTTGGAATGTTGTGTCGTTACTATTAAGAGACCAGAGTGTCCGTCAGGGAATCAGAAAGACCAAGGGATAGCTATTCAGAGACCTGGTATCTGAGGCATGGGAGCAGCACAGAAGCAGAAATATCATCCAGTGATATTTGCCTTGCTTGAAGGGACAAATTAAATGATGTCGGCAATAATGGAAATAGTGTTGATCAGAGAAGCACAAAAAATAATAGCCGAGGAAAAACAAAAAAAAAGAGCCGTTACTTTGATTTGACACGCGTTCGGGGGAGCGACCTTTGCACCACAACTTTCGTTGCAATGTTAGGAGAGCTTGAACGGGTTCGCCGCAACGTACCACTGAGCCAGGAGACCCAGTGGCTGGTGAGAGTTTCTGGCTGTATTGCAACTCATTAGGACTCGCAGAGGAGGGAGTCTGACCAGGCGTCCAGCACTGTGGTAGGTGTCATGGTGGTGGTCATCCGGCAAAAGCACGGCATTCTAATTTGGGCAGAACCGCGCAGATGCTGAAACGCAAGTCGAGAGGTTTGGCTTGTTGGGCCCGGGATATTACCAGTACGTACCCTTTTGCAAACACGCTGCCTGGCTTCACTTTCATCTTCACAACCTATTTCTTGAGGCCTTGATGTTGACCAGCCCCCGATTTTTCATGGCTTCGGGTCGGAACTCGTTCTTGGCCAGATATTCTATGATACGATCCGGTCGATTTTTTGCAAGGTTTCCTGAGTAGTATTACTGGGCATGCATCTTTGAGTTCTTGATCGTCTGATTCCTCTCGTCAAACACATGTGCCCTATCGATTAACAGAACATGATCTCTCTCAGACATTAAGTATTGTAGTGGTCTGTTTGCATTGCCATGCTTTGTGTACAATATATAAATTCAAGTTCAAGAAAGGACCAGCACTACTCGTATGCATTCCCCGTTCCATCCATTGCCTCAATTTTGCAATTTCTCAACCGAACAGATCAAATTTAGTAGCCTGCGATCTGACTGATTGACTGCTCAATGGACCTCTTGGGAATATCATCCTCGTAGACTGGGAAGCCCTCACGCTGGAGCTTGGCAGCGGTGAGTTCAACGTCTTTCCAGACCCTGAGAATGTTTCCTCCGGCAACCTTTGCGGCGTCGACATCGGACACTCCACGTCTCAGCAACTCACCGAAGAGTTCTGGGTATTTGGAAACATCCTCGAGACCCTTGGGCACCGACGGAATGCCATCAAAGTCGCTGCCGACACCCACATGGTCATAGCCGACAAGGTCGCCAATGTAGGTGATGTGGTCTGCGATCTTGCTCAGCGTAGCATTCTCTGGGATAACCTCGGGAACGCCGTTGTCATTGCCGACATCCTTGCAGGAAGTAAAGTCGGGGGCAAAGTTGACTGTTGTCTCATTAGCTGATCAGGTCACGATTTCAATATTGGAAGGTGGGCCTACCCATAACGACCGAATTTGTCTTCTTGACCAGCTGCAGGATATCGTCGGGCACATTTCTTGGGTGCGGGCAGATGGCGAACGCAGAAGAGTGACTATACATGACGGGTGCTTTGCTACCCTCCCAGTCGCTTCCGCCGAGCACATCGCGCATCGTGTCGGCACTGACATGAGCCAAATCCACAATCATGCCAATGCGGTTCATCTCGTGGACGAGCTTCTTTCCCTTTGGAGATAAGCCACCCCAATATGGCTCGGCCTTGCGGAAAGGGTTCTCGACCAGTGCCGAGTCGGCAAAGATGTTGCCGCAGTTATGGGTCAGCGTGACATAGCGAGCACCGAGACTGTGGAAGAGGCGCAAGTTGGCGACGGAATTGCCAATCTGGTGGAGGCCCTCGACACCCAGAGGCGAAATGAGTTTTCCTTCCTTGAAGGATGCCAGCGCAGAGTCCGCAGTGATGCCAATGACATTGGAGAAATCGTTGGGAAAGGCACCACTCAGACGGTTGACGACATCAATCTGCTCGAGCGTGAACTGCACAGCTGTGATCTGTTAGGCACGACCATGGCAAATCTGGAGAAGAATCACGGGACTTACTATCTCTGTAATTCTCATCCGACCAATCCGAGCCGTTTTCTGGGCAGGGGGCGAAGACGCTCCAGAAGGCACCTCCATTCTGTCCAGCTCTCAATCGAGGGAGATCGACGTGCATGGGCAGACCATTCTCACCAAAGTCCTCAGTGAAGTTGCCGTAGATCTGGTTGCCATACAAGAAGCGAATAAGCAGTGGGAAATCATCGTGTCCATCTAGGCATGAATGTCAGAGGCGTGCAAGTTACGAAATCATTACGAACGGCTGACCTATAAGCGGTGTAGTAGAAAGGATGTTGTGGACTCGGCCCTCGATGGTCTGCGGACGCAACTGCGAGTATGCGTGGCATGCCGGGTGATAAGACCGGGAAGTAGGATGAATGAGCGTTCCAAAGAACAGAAATGAGAAAAAGATGGCGATGACACCTCTTTTGCCCGTCGGGACTTGCTTGTCCTTCTGGTGGAGGTCGCCTTCCTTGAGAGGCAGCCCTTTCTCGGACATATTGACGGTCGTTCAGTGGATATGTAAGCAAGCCTGGATCCAGTAGATACGAGTTCTGAAAGCTCAAGCCTCAAGGAAAGGATATTCTGGACACAGATGCAAAATGTCGAATGAACCTCTGAAAGCTGATCTCTATTTCGAGTTCAATTATGTCGGCGCGAGGATATCATCAAGTGAGCAATTGATGGTTGTGATCATTGCATGTTGATGTTGTGAAAGAGGCAAGAAGTCGTCGGACCGCAGCTACCTCATTCGGAGGGCCCCGCCGTCGCGGCGATCTCGTCATCCCGGCTGAGATGGTGAGCAAGCATGAACAAGTCGATCGGCAGAGAGCCGAAAGATAGACTATATAAACCGAAGCTCGGGACTCATCGTATACTATTTGCGTATAAATCCCAGGCACGCTTCTTCCCGCATCATATACCTTATGCAAATATCTGTCTCACCATGCATATCTGATTTGAGCCGTTAGGGGTGCAGCATTGACTCTTGAGAGAGCCTTTGCGCTACTCTGTTAGTTCCCGACAACTCAGTTTATACTACAGCTGCCGTGTGCAATGTATGCCGCCGGTCACAGTCTCACAGGGACATGGATCGAAGCATAATTGGTAATATGTTCGGCTTTCGCACCTATATTTACAGAGAACAGACCACTGTATGAGAGAGAGACAAGCTCGGAGTGAGCGACAGGAGAGGCATTCACCTAGAAACCACAGAGGCGAGGCTTACACATGGGATTCCAGATTACGGGGTAGCTCGAGGTGCTGTGTGCCTGTTACCCGTCCTCTCTATCTGAGCGCGAGGTGGACCATTGGCAACTGACACTTAAAAACAACCCCTGAAAGCTGCACAAGCAGCATCCTGGAAGCTCATTTCATTTTGAGGCTCAGTCGCCAGTGCATACCTACCTAACGGTATACTTCGCACATATCACCGTTAGTACGGAGAACCATGTACTTTGTACTCCATGCCGATTTCTCAAGTGCTGTACCAGATATCCAGACATGTACAAACACGTGCCGTAGGGAATCGTGAAAACAATTATTGACCAAGGAACCGGAACAAATACACAAGGGGCCTGTTGTCGGCAGTTGGCCCAGATCAATCAGTGTTACACAGATAAGATGATCATGTTGCCAGCATTAACCAGTTGTCCGGTACTCGCGACATCACAAGAAAAATTCAGACATGAGATGAACCAGACTTTTCCGGGGTAAGAAAGTGCGCGCCGCAGATGGGGCCGGACTAAACGGTTTGCTCGTATACGTGCGTGTTTGTACCGACGTGTTTAATTTCCTGGCATTCTCACCACGAATCGACGTCCCCTGCGCCGAGCGTTAGGCATCTTGAGGCACCCGTAGCGGGTCTGTCAGCGGGCAGCTTTGAGGCGATGTTTGAGCTAAGGTAGTGGGCACGGCCGCGGAGCTAGGGGGGCCATCGCAGGCCTCTCAGTGGCTTTGTCCCTGGCGAACAGACGGTCAGTCTGGTGCCCAGGACACAACAGGCTCGTCATCCCGTCTGCCGACCAATGGCGGCAGCTCCTTGGCTGGCAGCTTTTTCGGCCTTCAGCTGCGCGAGAGGTGGCAGGCAGGTAACAGGCAAAATGCGATCTCGCTGACGGTCGACTCAAAAAAACATCAACCCTGGACATTTTCTCTCCGTATTTACTTCTTCAAAAACAGCAGCAGTCTTTTTGGGACACAAGGTTGTCTTTGTGTTACCCATCCATTGTGTTACCAGCGAAACTCGACTCGAGCTCCCTCCTTTCGCCTCCACGGTCTGTTGACGCTGGCCCATACTGCTGGCATCTCAAGACCAACTTTACCCAGTTTCCCGACCCAACCCCGATCCAACCAAGCCTGAGATTCAGCCCTCTAAGCCACCCGGCGCTTGTTTGTCGATTCGGCTTTCTTTGTGCTTCTCTTACGGCATTCTCTCATACACGACCACGAATGGTGATGAATTACGACCCGTAGCAACTTACTGCCACATCGATTACCTATTTCCTTCTCAAGGGTTCTGTTGTTGTCGTTCCCAGTTCCTCCAAGCAGTGCTTTTGATTTAGCCCACCATGCCTGGTTTCGCCGACGCATTCTGGTCGGCCGACTATGCGGCAGGTAAGCTTGAATGCCCGCCAACAACAAATATCTTCCTCCTGTCCTACTAACCTTGTGTTGCAGGCCTCGGCGTTCTGTTCGGCAAGCTCCAACAAGGAGTCCAAGAGAACCGACAGGTCCTGACTCTCGCCCGCATGCGCGCCGAGGCGGAAGAGGTGTACGGCCAGAAGTTAAGCGACATTGCACCCGCTGCCGACAAGATCTCTGGTGGCTTCAACCGCGACGATGGGGCCAGCACCAGAAAGGCTTACGATGGCGTACGATCCGAGATGGAGGACGCAGCCAAGAACCACCTCAAGATCGCCCAGAGTATCCGAGACCTGGTAGTGAACCCTTTCTCCAGATGGTGCGATGCGCACGAATCGCGTCTCCAGGAGTCGCAAGATGAACTTCAAGTTCGCATCAAAGCCCACGATCGCCAGGCCGAGCAGGTCAAGAAGCTGCGCAGCAACTATTTCAACAAGTGTCGCCTGGTCGAGGATCTCGAGGAGGAGAACAAGATGGCCTTCCAAACTGCCGAGACGAGTCCAAAGCAGCCAAGCAATGTACCCGAGATCAAGATCTCGGAGAACAAGGAGAAAGAGGAGGAGGATGACGACATTTACGAGATCGGCGACGAGACGTACCAAACCGAGCAGGTCAAGAAGATCCTCGAACATATGCTCAACACCATCAAGATGGGCGAGACAAAGGTTCCCATCCTGGGGACCTACCTCAACACATCGAGCGGATCGGACATCGTCGAATACATGCAGAGATATATGAACACCACAAGTGTCAGCTATGCAGAGAGGATTGGACAAGACCTCATCACGAACGGATTCTTGCGCCTTGTTGGAAATGTCGGTAACTCGTTTGCCAACAGCTCCAAGCTCTTCTACCAATGGAAGCCTCTTTCATTCAAGCTGGCTGGCGTTCCGGAGAAGAAAGCAGCACCCATGTCCAGGACCTTCTCCATGCCCACCTCGGAAGGCAGCACAGATAGTCCCGTGATCGGTACTGTAAGCGAATACCTTCAGGGATGGGGTCTCAACAACCAATACCCGAACGAGACGCCGCCCGACCGTCTTCGCCGCGAAGCCAGAGAATCGGATGACAAGTACAAGGCCGGTGTTCGGAAGCTGGATGAGATGCGCTGTGAGCTGGAAGAGGCCATTCTTCTCCACCTCAAATTCCTCGAGCGCTGCGAGTTGGACAGACTCAAGGCGGTCAAGACTGTGGTTCTCGACTTTTCCGGAACCATTGGCAACGTCATTCCCAGTCTCCAGGCAACTGTCGACCGGATGGTTTTATACCAGGAGACGGTGCAGCCTCTGGGCGACCTCCGTTACCTGCTCGAAAACTACCGGACCGGCAGTTTCGCCCCGAAAGTTGTCACTTATGAGAACTACTACAACAAGGTTGACGAGCAGACGTTTGGTGTGGACCTCGAGGCCCGCGCGAGAGCCGACAGAAAACGTGTGCCAATCATTATCACGACTCTCCTGACATACCTGGATAGCCATTATCCTGACCTCGAGGGTGATGCGGCCAGGCGAGACGTCTGGCTTGTGGAAGTTCCTCTGCCTCAAGTTCACAAACTACGAGCAAAGGTCAACGACGGGAAATCTTTCACGGTTGAGACTTTGGCAGATGCTGAGGTTCCGGTCGTTGCAAGTCTTCTGAAGCTGTATCTGCTCGAGCTTCCCGGTAAGTCACCAATTTTTAAGCTGTTAATGATAATGACCACTAAACTTGTATCCTAGATTCCCTGGTCTCTTCGCATGTCTACGAAATTGTTCGCACGATCTACAACACACCAACAACCGATGGTTCTGAGGACGCGCGCATTGGTGTGCTGCAACAGACTCTATCGCAGCTCCGCCTGACCAATATTGCTACCCTTGACGCCTGCATGAACCACTTCACTCGCCTGATCGATTTGACTTCAGCTGACGAGCAGTACATTGCGGCTCTTGCCACGTCTTTGGCACCCTGCATTCTGCGACCTCGCACCGAGACATCCTTGACAATGGAGGAGAAGCATGCCTACCGGTTGATTCGCGACCTCTTCCAGCACAAGGACGCAATCTTTTCCGAGCTGAAGCGCATGTCGACACTGAACCACTCGAGCTCTGTAACGGCACCACACAGACCACGCGCGATAAGCACCGATGAGAGCAACAGGCGTGCCCATATGGAGGAACGCCAGCGAGCTCTGTTGGAGAAGGCAGGTGGCAGAAGCCGCGCTACTAGTCCCGCACCGAGTCCACGCCACCGCCGTGATCGCAGCGTGGGAGGCCCCGAAACTCGATTCCCCATTCAGACTTCGCCGACATCCACCAACGATCGTCACCGCGCTAGCATGGCCAGTTTCCCAGGTGGCATCGTGAAGCGGTCGAGTCTCGAGGTCCCTGACAACACAGGCACTGCTCCAGTGCACAGTGAAGTCAATGGCGCGAATGGTGAGCCTGTGGCCGACGAGGCACCCGTCGCCGAGAAGAGGAATAGCCTGAACCGCAGCAGCGTCAGATTCGAACGCGGGAGACGTGTCACAGTCACAAGTTCCGCAGCTCCGGAATCGATCGGCGAGGAGGAGAAGGCCAACGACGTTGAAAATGAGGTACCAGAGACCGAATCTCCCACAGCTCACCACTCGGTGACTCTAGTGGATAAGCCCATGGAAGATTAATCGTACATCTTTTGAATGGGCGTTTTCGCTTCTGGCGAAGTGATGGGAGCAGTGGCATCGAAAGCGTTGGGTGGCAAGGGTTGGCTTGTTCGTATTGCATTATAATTGAGCAGTAATCCAGGTTGTCTGGCAAGCGAGCTCATCTATGAAGGCGTTGGATGGCAGAGAAGAACATATATAGCTTATGTCCTTCTCTTTTTCTTTGTATGTAAAAGACTGTACGCTTCACGAAGACGGTTCCACGAAGACACGGTTCTATACCACTTTTAGTACATCCTTCCATTTCCATATTGAGAACATGATTATACCAGTGATGAGTTGATGCATCGCCAAGTGACAATTTTGAACACAATTCATTTAGTGACGACTGTGCTATGAGCACCTACAGCCTACTCAGTGCCTTTTCTAGACGCCATGTTTCAGTCTCAACCACCGACAAGTCGTCCTCTTCTGATCCAGCAGCATGGATTGTTATCCCGCAAGTTTTTGATAGCGTATAAGGTTCATACGCAGCCGGTAGTCGACGTCGTATGCAAGAAGAGCCCAAGAAAATCGATAGGGGCCCGGGAATTGTTTTCAGCCCAATGTTCATCTGGACTCCCGGCATGTTCGACTGGATCATCTGGAACTGATCGTGCCATCTCAACCTTGTGGTCGTCCACATGAGCAAGAGATTTTTCCTTTAGGCTCTAGCAAAGAAGGCTCTCGCGTAGGGGAGGAAGTACTTATTCCTTGTACTTCCCTCCTTCCTCCGTACCTCCCAACCCGTGCGTACACTCATACGCACCTGCCTTTCCCAAGAGCACTAGACAGCATTTGATTCGGAATGGACCCCCGGCATTTCAACAACGGTTCGGTGGTGCAGTGGTTCTTGGGTTTACTCTGTAAGTCTCCCCACTCTCTTACAAACCTTCCCTCATGGTCGTGATGAAAAGCCTACGACCAGACAGTGTCACCACGCTCTGACGAAGTCGGTGATGAAGCTCCGCAGTTGCGAAAGACGCTGAAAATCATGACAGGCCGGGAGGACAGTGGAACACACAGTGATGAAATTTGGCACACTCTGAACCATTCTTCTCTACTATCTTGCTTTGAATTGATTGGGTGTTTCGTCGACTGACCAAAAATAACAGTTATCTTCAATATCTTTTTTGTCCCATCATTCTTGGATCTTTTTTTTATGTCTGTAGAGCTTTGAAATTCTTGATTTTGTTTGGAAAGAGATGGTGGCAGACTTTGGTCAATATTGGCGGGATTAATGTCACCTCGACATGGCGAGGCAGAATTGGCACGCAAACAATTGCGAAGAGTGGTCTACTCGTCCTTCCTTTTTACGAGAAGAAGTATTTTACTACAAAGACTGAGAAACTTATCTGAAGATTTTGGAGAGATAATGCAGATTGCGTTTTGTGTGCCGCTTTCGCAGACCGGCGGGTACAAAATTGAGCGAGAACAGAATACTCGTACTCAACCGTAGTATTTCATCCGATAGCCACAATTCATGTCAAGATGAAATTCGGGGAATAAAATGCGAATTTTATCTAGGAATAAGAATATTTAGCTTCTACTGTCCAATCACGACGTTTGTGCGTAAAGTTCCGGTATTCGCAACATGTTCTGCCAGCCTCGTCCCGTCTAGGTGAGATGCCCACCAGTTCCTTCGATCCATGACAGCATCACACCTACATTGAAGCCCAAAAAGCGAAGAAAAGCAATCAAGTATGCTCAATTGTGAATCATATGATTTTGATCTGGACTCGGGAACGCAGAAGTATGGTTCAATTCGCCTGCCCGCCCGTCTGCCCCCTCTTCTATGCTGGAGGCCTACCATCAACCATGAACCGTCTCCAATGGTGTGACAGCATTGCAGCCTCTTTGAGGCCCAACAACAATATGCAGAAAACGTTGGGACATTCCGTTCGG
This sequence comes from Pestalotiopsis sp. NC0098, assembly GCA_022432395.1. Classification (NCBI taxonomy): domain Eukaryota; kingdom Fungi; phylum Ascomycota; class Sordariomycetes; order Amphisphaeriales; family Sporocadaceae; genus Pestalotiopsis; species Pestalotiopsis sp. NC0098. The sequence continues at coordinate 155,245 of JAJKLJ010000004.1, read as the reverse complement.
GCACCTGAATGCCAGCAGGTCCGTTGCGAGATGCCCAAATCGATCGTTGCTAGGTCGTCGAAGCCTCCTGCAAACTCTCATTTGAACCAATCCATCTTCGATCCGTATTTTTCACCTCATTCATCGCCATCGTTGCATCTTACTCGATATGTCTTGGAGACAGAGAGGATCACCTCGCGAGAGGGGCAACAGTCGAGGCTTCGGGCGAGGCTTCAGGCGAGGTTTCGCTCGAGGCGGGCCACTCAACCAAGGAGGCTTTCAAGGCCGTACTCCAACCGAACCTGCCCCAGATCAATACTTGGATCTCAAGCGATTGCTTCGCCGTGACCTCGAAGGTCCTGAACATTATATCATCAATGAGAGCTTGCGAATATGGTCACTTGCTTTGACGGTCCTTGATGGAGATAGTCGCGAGTTCCACCAGTGCGTAGCTCGCGACCTTACAAGTGATGAGCTCCAAGGCTACTCCATCATTGTGAAGACATCTCTTGTCTGCACTCAATACCCGAGTGATGACCGAGTTTTTCGTACTGTAGAACCATTCTTCAGAGTTCTGAGCCATCCGGCCCTCTTGGACAGCATATCTGTGGATTCCTTCCTGGGCGCCATCTACCGCTCCTTTGGAGGCACTAATGGCGATCGTGCCTTCGATTTGTTCAGAAAATTGTGTCATCGTCTGGGAGCTCTGATTGCCTATTCTCCCACAAGCGACGTGGTAGCCCACACAACGAAGCTCATGCTCAAGGTTTTACACGAGCTCCTGATCCGTGAGCACAGGTCACGCTTCAATGACGAGCTTCCACCACTCTTCGAGGCAATTGACGACCTACTCAATACCATCGCTGAGTTCAATCCGGACTTGAATCTTCGCCATTGGAAAGAACAACTCAACACGACGAAACGAATCGTTGATATTGCCACCGGCCGCCTCGTTGGAGACATCTCCCAAAACAACCTCGCGGCGAAACCCAATCGACCTACAAACTCCTTCCCATTGACAATTGAGGGCCCTGGCGGAAGACATGATAATGACCACTCAGATATTGCATCCATACAGATCTTGCCGACGCTGAGGGAGATTTCCTGCGACCAAGCCGAGTACCTGCCCTCGACCAATTTGTTGCAGACCCATCACCTCCGTGATCCTGTCCACAGGCACATCGACTCGCTCTTTCGCCTCATGCGCCAAGATGTATTTGGATCGGTGAAGGATGTCCTTGGTGACTTGCTTGCTCAGGAGGGACAGCCATTTCCAACACTGGCCAAGAACGACGCTCGAGCGCATACTTACACAGACAGCACGGTACAACATGTTTTCGTGCACGAGCGACAAGGTCTGCAGGCCGTGGTATCCTTCCGGGCGCCAGCACAGCTTCGAAACAAGAACAAGTCGGAAAGGCGCCGCTGGTGGCAGGAAACGTCACGACTGGAAGAGGACAGCCTCGTCTGTCTCTTGACCTCCAATGAGCGACAGAAGTCATTGCTGTTTCTTGAGGTTGTTACCAAAGCAGTCGATGAAGCACGTGAAAAGGGCGCTTCACAGAAGCGTGAGAGGAGCTGTCTCGTACCCGACATGGGAGACTCCAGCATTACCGTGAAGCTCGCAAGTATGCTTCCAGGCGATTTGAGATTACTGGTGCAGATATACCAACAGAGGAGACAGATACGCAGCACGCTAGTCGAGTTCCATAACCTGCTACCTGCTACCTTCACCCCGGTTCTCAAAAACCTACAGCTCATGATCGGCGAGGGTCATGTCGCGCTTCAGCAATGGATGGTACCTGGTGAATCTGGCACTGGCTCTGGGTTAGTACCTCCTCCAAGCTATGCGTTGAAACCGGGTTTCACTTTCCACATGAAATCGATCATTCAAGAAGACTCTGCACAGGGTCGTGATCTTAGAGTCAGCGCTTCGACGTTGCGTGACGACGACTGGGAGACCGAGATACAGACACTTCGCAAGCACACAAGTCTAGACCGTGGTCAATGCATCGGACTTCTTGCTGCCCTGGGGCGTGAGTTCTCTCTGATCCAGGGACCTCCAGGCACAGGGAAATCATACGTGGGCGTTCAGATCGTGAGAATCCTCTTGGAGAACAAGAAGGCAGCGGCGTTGGGGCCAATTTTGATCATGTGAGTCCAAACACAGCACTTGTGAGAAAGCAGTCATATCGGTGATAGTCATGCAGCACTTTTGACCCGCGGACTGACAAGCATTACAGCTGCTACACGAACCACGCTCTCGATCAATTCTTGAAACATCTCTTGGACGTCGGGATCGACAAGATCATCCGTATCGGAGGAAGAAGTACGGAACCAGAGCTAGAGGGCAAAAACCTACGGGTCGTCAGCAAGGGAACTGCCAAAGACTCGAGTCGAGAGCCATATCGTCGGCAAGGCCTACAGCGAGATGCAAGTGTATATGGAGACTGCCGACGCGAACATGAGACCGCTTCAATATGTGAGAAATGGCGCTTCGTGGGCAAACCTTCGCAAGTATCTTCGCGTCAGAAGCCCGTTCGTGTATCGGCAAATGGAACCTGATCAACAGGGACCCCAGGAGTTCCATTTCGTCGGCCGTGATCCTCTTTCATTTTGGCTTGGTCGGCGGCCCGATATGAGTGAGGGCGATCTCGACGCAATTGGCAATCGTTGGGATGGTGATAACTTGGCTACTTTGCTCCAACGAGCGGAGCAGAATATCGAAGCACTCACATCTGCCGAGCGCTGGAAGTTGGCAGATTATTGGCTCGAGGATATGCGCGAGGAGCAGACGGATCGCCTATTTGAAGCTATCAACTCAGCTGAGAGAATCAAGACAGACATCACCGCTGTGCACAGCGAAGTCGATCGACGAGCACTCGCTCAGGCCCACGTCATTGGTCTGACCACTACTGCACTGGCCAAGAACATCACTCTGCTCCGCCGCATTCGCCCAAAAGTGGTCATATGCGAGGAGGCTGGTGAGGTTATGGAGCCCCATGTTCTCTCGGTCATGATGCCAGGTGTAGAACATCTGATCCAGATTGGCGACCATCGGCAACTTCGGCCACAGATCAACGACTTCGCGCTCAGCAGTGAGTCGAGTTCTGGTATGACATATCAACTGGACAGGAGTCAGTTCGAGAGACGAGCTATGGGAGAACCAGGCCTGGCAGCAATCCCTATCGCACAGCTCAATGTGCAGCGCCGGATGCGGCCAGAGATTTCACGTTTGATCCGTCACGTCTATCCGAATCTGGAAGATCATGAAAGTGTCCAGGGCATGCCAGATGTTGTAGGTATGCGCAAGAACCTTTTTTGGCTGGATCATGATCATCATGAAGATTCCACCAATGATGGTGTTCGAGTGCGATCCCATAGCAACCAGTGGGAAGTCGGCATGGCCAGCGGATTGGTACGCCACCTCGTGCGCCAGGGGAGGTACAGCAGCACCGACATAGCTCTTTTGACGCCGTATACTGGCCAACTACGCAAGCTGAGGCATGCGCTGAGCAAGGACTTTGAGATTTTCCTTAGTGATCGCGACCAGGACACCCTAGCTGCAGAGGGGGTTCTTGACGACATGGCCGAAGAGAAAGATATGGCGATGAATCAAGAATCCACCGGGGCAGACCGGAACTTGAAGAACTCAGGTACAAGATCTCTGGTCAAGAAAGCTCTCGCTCAAACACTACGCCTCGCCACTGTCGACAACTTCCAGGGAGAGGAAGCCAAGGTCATCATCGTGTCGCTGGTGCGTAGCAATGCAGCACATAAAGTTGGCTTTCTACGGACTGAAAACCGCATCAATGTGCTTCTCAGTCGGGCTCAACACGGCATGTACCTGATCGGCAGTAGCGAAACATACCTTCACGTCCCCATGTGGTCCAAAGTGCACGGTCAATTGGCAATAACCGAGTCAGTGGGTACTGCAATACCACTATGCTGCCCCCGTCACCCTGAAAAAGACATCATGTGTGCAGAACCCGAAGATTTTGCGCGCAAAAGCCCCGAGGGAGGTTGCGATCTGTCCTGCCATCGCCGGCTGGAAGAGTGTGGACATCGTTGCCAGGCCAGATGCCACTCCGAAATGATGCATAAGACAGCAGACTGCCCTCAGCCTTGTATGCGTCTTCGAGCAACCTGCGATCACACTTGTGTCAAACTCTGCAGTCAGGACTGCGGTCCATGCCTGGTCAATGTTGGCAATCAGGTATTACCGTGTGGACACATCGAGCAAGACGTTGCTTGTCACAGAACGCTCAACCTCGGAACCATCAAGTGTCAACAGAAAGTGACCAAAGTGGCAGGCTGTGGGCATTTGGTTCAAGCGAAGTGCCACGTGAACCCAGAGTCCGAGTCCTTTCGCTGCCCAATTCCATGTGTCGCGCCATTGCCTTGTGGACATTGGTGCACAGGAACCTGTGGATCCTGTCGAAAGCAGGACCATGACGGGGGCTCTATCTTGGAGCATCGAAAATGTACAAAAGTTTGTGACCGTCCTTACGGGGTCTGCAATCATAGATGCTCAAAGACGTGCCACACTGGAGAGGCATGTGGAAGTTGCACAAAGGAATGCGAGGTAAGATCATACTCCCCTTTCAAGTCGTTTGTTGAATCCTTTTCATTTTTGTCCACTTGTCGCTTGCTTCCAGTGCCCATCGCTAACCATCATATCTGCCGCAAAGGTTCGATGTCCTCACTCCGACTGTGATCTGCCTTGTAGCCATCCATGTACGCCTTGTGTACAAAACTGTGTTTGGTCCTGCGAGCACATGGGGCGTTGTTCCATGCCCTGTGCTGCACCTTGCGATCGACTTCCATGTGACAAGCGTTGCACCAAAATGCTTTCCTGCAGTCACCAGTGCCCGAGCTACTGTGGCGAAGAATGCCCCGAAGGGTTCTGCCAAGAGTGTGGTCACAAAGGCGATCAGCGCGTGGACATGCTCGAATTCAAGGAGTACTCGGAGATCGACGTCAATGAGACGCCCATTGTTGCACTCGGTTGCGGCCACTTCTTCACCGGCGAGACACTTGATGGCCTCGTGGACCTTTCGGAAGTGTATTCTATAAGCGACACTGGCGAGATTGTTGCACTCCAAGATCTCTCCAAGTTGACATCCTCCTCCTCTGTACCCTGCTGCCCAGATTGCAAACAGCCCATCCGCCAGTTTGCTACCCGACGGTATAATCGGGTGATCAACCGTGCTGTCATGGATGAGACATCGAAACGCTTCATCACTAGAGGGAGAGAAGACCTCGAAAAGCTTGAGCGGCGACTCGTCGGAATAGAAGAAGACATGGAGACGACACAGGCGAATGCTCAGAATTGGAGGCTACAGGCTGATGATGACCGGAACAATTTGAGGAGAAAGTCGCAGGCCGGCAGTTTCGATGGCCCATTGATGAAGCTGGCAAGCGACGCGAGCAAGCTGCGCCGCGATATGGATGTTCGACACCAGCCGAGCAGGAAGCTGTTCGAGGCCATCGTCGCGCGGCGGCAAAGGTCTCTAGCCGCCGGCAGTGTCTCCGACTCTTTGGATGAGAGAATGAACAATCTAAGTCTCGACGCTGAAACAGCAGTACCTGACTTTGATAGACGGGTCACTCTGGGTGCGTCTCTGATTTGGCTGAAGGCACGAGAGGTTGCACTTCAGCAGAGACTCAGCATGACAAAGAAGGCGGGACTAGTGACCACAGATGCGCAGAAGTCTGTCCAGGTCCGGGCTACCCGTTTCATGAAGGATTGCGCAGAGCTCATTGCAGATGCACGCAAGGCTTTTCTAATACGGATTGAAGTCGGTGCTATTCTGGCATTGGCCAAGACTTCGGTGTAAGTATTCGTTCCCATGTGTAACTGGAAGGTACAATGTGGCTAGACTAACTTGAATCATCTCAAGGCTCGTCGCTGGATACACCCCAGGCCAAGCAGAATTGACATCCACGACGGAGAAGGAAGAGGAGTCCTTCGGGAGAGACGAGATCAAGGAACTGCTCGATTCGGCTGCGGATGTCTGTGAGAAGTTGCAGGATGCGCATGGCAGGTAAGTGATCAGCACCATTTCCTTATTGGTTGAACTTTTCTCCTGCGCAAAACCAGCCACCTTATGGTCTGCCCTTCGCTTTCCATCTTTTTTACCTCAAGCGTCCATTATTAAGCAAGAAGTACTTGGCCGCTAACACATATTTGCGCAATAGACAATTACAAAATGCCGTCCAAGCCATGTTGAGACTATACGAAGGTCCGCGATACGAAGCTGTCACGCCACAAGAGCTCGCGGCCATCAAGTCGGCAATGGTGAGCGGAGCCGGTGGTCTGTCGTCCCATTCGGGACACTGGTACAACTGTGAAAACGGACATCCGGTAAGGTCCTTTCCTCCGTCATATACACCTTGAGATCTCCTTAAGCGGAACATAGCAAGCTCCATGACTTGTCTCTGCTCTCGGTCAATGATACTAATCACATGTGCTGCAGTTTGCGATAGGCGAATGCGGCATGCCCATGGAGCAGGCTCGCTGCCCGGAATGTGGCGCGCCCATTGGAGGCCAATCTCACCAGCTCATTGCTGGTGTCACCAGGGCGAGTGAAATGGAATAATTGACATGAATGATCTTGTTTGAGGTGCGCATAGGTTGTTGGGGGGCTTTTATCGCGGTTCAGTAGTGTGAGCACTGAGCATTATATTCTTCAGTATTCAAGGACATTAAAAGGCGGCGAAACAATATGGATAATGATAAGCTCTGCCAATTCTTCTCCAGAGTTTAATATCAGTCACTATTCTAGCGCTTCTAAACATATGATGACACTTCCATTTTAGTATATAATGCCTTTTTTGGACAAGAGTCCAGCTCTTTCTGAAGCATGAAACTCGTTCCTGGCTCAAACCCGAACCGACCAATCAAAGTTAACCAGAGACCGACTAAAACCCTATACCCTGGCCCGTCCTTGAATCCTACGGCTTACCTGTCAAACCTTCCAAGAGGATTCACGAATCCTTCCGGAACCAGGATGTTTTATTCATGGGCTCGCTTGACAGATTTGCATGTATGAATGAATCACACAAATATTACAAAGTCTGACTTTCCACTGCTGATCAATGCTACCCTTTTCTGCATCATAATTGTCTCACCACAGAGTTCGCAGCCAAGCGGGATAGTGCTGCTCTGATATCATGGTTCAATACAATCATCTAGAGCCGTCGAGGTCTGAGATTCGTGTCCTCACCCTCTTGGGTGGCAAGCCCGAGGACGATGTGAAGTGCACACTCGGAATTGTGTCTCTCGACGAGAAGCCCGAGTTCGCCGCTCTGTCGTACGTCTGGGGAGATGCATCGATCAAGAGGACCATCACTGTCGACGGCGAGGACTTCTCCGTCACGACCAACTTGGACGACGCCCTCCGCGCGCTGCGGCACCGGCGCGAGCCCCGCACGCTCTGGGTCGACGCCATCTGCATCAACCAGGTCGACAACCAGGAGAAGAGTTCGCAGATCCCGCTCATGGGCCGGCTGTACACGGACGCGACGTCGGTCGTCATCTGGCTGGGCCCGTCGACGCGCAACATCGAGCTGGCCGTCTCGTGGGCGCAGACGTACGTGGCCAAGACGTACGGCCCCAGCTCGGCGTACTGGCTCAAGCTCGACGCCAAGTCCAAGTTCTCCAAGACGGCGCGGCGCGAGCGGGACTGGGCCACGCTCGGCGCCCTCGAGGGCTACTTTGAGGTCCTGTCGCTGCCGTACTGGAGCCGCATGTGGACGTTCCAGGAGTTCCGGCTGCCGCCCCGGGAGCCCGCGTGCCAGTGCGGCCAGGTGACCTTTTACGCCTCGTCCATGCTCGGCGAGGCCGAGCAGGCCATCCACACAGCCGGGTTCGCCGTCATGAGGCAGTTCGCGGAGCTGGCGCGGACGTGGAGCGGGCGGCCGCTGACCGACGACGAGTCCGCGACCGCCGACGAGATCCACGCCGCCAACCGCCGGCTGCTGAGCAAGAGCGACTTTGGGCGCAAGAACTCGATCGTCTCGCTCGCGCGCGCCCGGCGCGACTGGCGCCAAAACGAGAGCCCGCTGCTGTACCTCCTGACCACGACGGCCGAGCGCCAGTGCTTCGCCGGCCACGACAAGATGTACGCCCTGTACGGCATGGTGCCCGCTGTCCAGGACGCCAACCCGCCCGACTACGACAAGCCGCTGCGGGAGGTCGTCTTCGAGACGGCCGTGTTCCTCGTCCGCCACGAGCGTGGCCCGCTCATGTGGAGCAACTTTGGCCTGCGCGACGATAGATTGTCCGAGCAGGCGGAATTCCCGTCCTGGGTTCCCGATTTTGCCGAGGCGGATCAGGAGTCCCCCAGGATTCACCGCGAGCTCCATGGCCGTGTGGCGGAGCGTCTGCGGCGCTGGGATGAGGCGCCGGCGGCCGAGATCATCGACGAGAAGTCTACGACTTTACGCCTTTGGGCCCGGAATCTCGGACACGTCAAGGTGCTCCACCAGTTTGAGGGCGGCAGCAAAGATGTTCTCGACCAGATCCGGCGCCTCGTCCGGGCGGCGGACAACTCCAACGCAGACCTGCGGAGTCATCACCCGGAACTGTCACAGATCAGAAAACCCGATACCCTCGGCGCCCGGATGGCGTCCATGTGCTTCAGCCACCACGTGCGGCGGTTCCAGTTCGAGGTGGACCAAGTCCTCGAGACACTATTCCACACGGGCAACCCGGCCGAGTCGCGCTCCGGCCTCTCCGACTGCTGGTATATGATCGAGGACGCGAGCGGAAAACTAGCGGGCAAGGTCCTGTTCGCGACGGAGAACGGCTCTTTTGGCATCGGGGTTGGCGGGATACAGGATGGCGACGTCCTGGTCGTCCCGCCGCAGGTCCGGCTTCCGCTGGTCTTGACCAAGGAGTCGTCACCAGACGGTGGTTATTACCGTATGGTTGGCACGGCTATTGTCGATGGTGTTATTGATAGCACGTTTGTTGACGAGGAGCTTGTGGCATCTGTTGAGGAGAAACGATTGGAGGAGTTCTTGATACATTAATAATGGTATGTTTGTGGAAGTAAAAGTGGTATGGTCCGAGAAATAAAGCTACCCATTGCTTTGGGTAGGTTTTAAAAAAAACGAGAAATGACCTGACCATCTATCTATTCACCAGTTCGCAAATTGGAGTGGCTCTAATTCCAACGATATCAACTCATGCAGATAATAGGGAGGCGTCTCATGACATATCTGTTCGCCAAGACCGACAGGGCCTTTTTCTCATTTCTTTTTTTTTTTTTGAAAGAAACCGCCATATTGCGGATTGAGCTTGGATGCTGCTTTATGACCGAAGTCTGCGTTCTGCTTCCCCTCATTTCTCCTGGGCTGTCTGCATTGGGAATTCCTGCAGTCATTCTTTTCCGTGATAGCTCCCATTCCCGATTGGAAGATCAATCACTCGCTTAGCATGCTGCATTGCAAGGCACTTCTCAAGGCTTATTTCTTTGGCACTGCGCAGTCGGGCGCAGCGTGCCCTGCCTGCGAGAAGGCCGGGATTGTGGAACGAGGACGTCCCGAGGACAATGTTGGATATGGTCAAATAAGTTGGTCTGGCTTGAACTTCAAAATTACACTACTCTTTTAGTCATTTTGATGTATTCGCGACTGTTGAGACGTATCAAGCGCCATGGATCCTCTTTCCATTACAGCGTCAAGTCTCACATTGGCGGACGCCGCCGCCAAAATCTACCGCTTTCTGCAGTCCATCCACCGTGCTGACGCTGATTACGCTGGACTATGTGCTGAACTCCATAGCCTCACCGACTTCAGTCGGTCGATCGCTAGGACTCTTCAATATTGTCAACGTCACCCTTTGGCACTGGCACCCATTGATGAAGATGTCTGGAAACAGAGTAGAAACGCCATGGCTGATTCTCAGCAGACGATTGACGAATTGAGCGCACTCGTGAAGCGTATAGGCGGACCCGAACGCTCCGACTCAATAATTGGCCGGGCAAGGGTTGCGACGGAAATACATGTTCACGCTCGTGACATTGTTGCATTCCGCGATAAGATTCGCATGTCAAATCTGTCACTTCAAACGTTGTTACAAGTAATCAACGTGTGAGTCTTCTAGCATTGACTGAGTATGACTCTCCTGCCGGAGAACTGCAGAACTGATGCAACAAATGTTAGATCGCTTTTACTCCGAAGCAATACTTCTCAGACGATGATATTAAGGGAGCTCGAGCAACTCAACCAATATCTCGAAATTTCGATCCGCGCCACCGCAGGAAACAATCCTCTGTTCAAAATAGACAAGTCTGACATTCGTGTGGTCCAGAGCCTCAAGAATCTCGTCAGAGCTGCATCAGATTTCCATAGCAGTGCGAGCTCCGATGCCAGCACGATATTCTCTGGGGGTCATTTGAGCATGGATACGATGGAAGGATGCAGATACGCCGAATCGGTTCTCCAGCCTGCGGGAACAGTTTCAGATCGGCGCCATTTAGAAACGTTGCTGTGGCAGAATCGACTGCCAAGTCGCATGGACTCTCTAAAAGCGAGTAGAACTCGAGGCCTACAATCGATCTCGGAGACACAGCAATATCCAGAGGGAGAGGGAGATGAAGAAGGGTTGGGCCAGCATTCCAACCTCGACAGTCTTGTCTCGGGCGGTCTTAATAAATTGGCACAGAAAGCCCTCTGGAGGTTTGACTTTTCTCAGGCTGAGAAAATTCTTCAGCAAGCGCTGGGCCGGCATAAACCATCCGCATCGGATGACACCCATCAAAGTCGCTTACGTACCCAACTCGCAATCTGCAGCTTCCTACAGGGGAGAGGAACACAAATTGAGGATGCCGTCATCGACATTGTCGAATACCGCGGAACGAAGCGGCCGGTTGGGCACCAACTTCTCTACAATCTGGCGCTGTCTTATACACATCATCTCAACTTCGAAGCTGCGCGGAAGATATTCTCGCGACTGTGGGAGAGTCTGCGGGACCCTGACTTCTCCAATAGTCTGAAAAGAAATGACATACTGAGGCTTCTCGTCTTTTCATATCGGATGTCTGGGGACAGGCTTCTAGCAGAAGCGATCGAAGAAGAGCACCCCAAACTAGCAAGACTCACAGATGATTGATTGCCAAGCATTTGGGAATCAGTGATCAGCTGTGAGGAGCTACTCGTTGAGTTTCTCGGCGTTAATAACAGCACCGAGATTCCACGGCTCTTTATCCACCGACTTCGGAAACAAGTCGAGCTTGCGGAGAAGAGCCCTTTCGAGCTGAGACTGACCAAGCAACAGATGCAAAGAGTTGCGGACTCCGGTGATCCCGTGTCTGAGAACAATGATTCGGCAGAAAGCGTGGAACAAAACTCCCCGCGACAATTTGTTGTGCCGGGCGCGAGCATTCGCCGAAGGTCCCCAAGTGCTGGGGGACTCACAAGAATAAAGTCGCTACTCAAACATCGAGACTCAATGACCGAAATGGTAAAAGAATACGATGAAAGTGAGAATGGGCCCCCTCTTTGGCAGAGGATCTCTCCATGGCACAGGAGACTGGGAATTCTGGCTCGACAGGAAGAGCCAATTGCCACGGAGGAAAATGGCAACCGCACTTCGTATTGGATGCGTGCTCAGGATCACCTTGCCAGAACGGACACAATAAGAACGCCGAAAACCTTTTCGTCTTTTCGATCGCCATCACCATTACGTCGCGCCTTCAGTTTCATGCGTAACCCGTCAATACCTCGGGAACGACGTCATCAACCCGCGTACATGTCGCAGGGAGTTCCGGAGCTGCCCGAGAATTGTCTATTAGAAATGATGGATACTTCACCTCGGGTAGAACTACAAGATACAGAAGTGGTGCCTCCTCGTACCATCAACAGACCTTGTCGGCTTGCCCGTCCCAGACTAGTTGCGCCTTCAATAAGTACACACTACTCCTATAACGAGCACGAGATTGCAGAATTGCCAGCCTCGGAAATCCAGACGCCGCCACTCGAAGATGACAACTACCCACAGCAGGCCAAGAACGATGGCCCTAAACCAGCGACCGGAATTGCTGGTTACTGTAGACCTGGATATGCGCCGAGATACGACGCCGGAATGTCATTGGGTTCTTCCCTTTTGCCCCGGGATGATATTAAAAAGGTTCAGACTGGACGGGGCGACGTACCACCCCTGACACTCAACCCAGACCCCAAATCCATCCTGGTGAAAGGCCAATGTCTTGATTCACCCTCAAAGTGTCCCTTCCCAGGGTGTTATCTTCCGTCCACGAGAGCACAGGTTGACGCAACGACAAGACCCTTGAGTTCATGTGTTCAGGTTCCACGACCCGAGCCGGCCATGTGGGCTTCCGATCAGTTATCGACATTCAAGAAAAACGATATCAGAATAGTAGAAGTCTCGAATCAAGACTCGGGGTGTAAGCCTGGACTCTCACAGGGCACAGATTTTGAAATCAAGGGACTCTCGCACAGGGATGCTATGGCTATGAGAAATAGAGGGCGTTTGTTCACCAGAACAATGCAAAATTTGCGAAGACAGGGTAGAGACCAGAAACCTGAAAAGCCAGATCGAATAAGTGCCAACTGTGCCAGGCTACAATGCAGTTTCAATGGCGAGGACGAAGAGACTGATATTCCTGTCGGGTCAAAGGTGCACCAAATTCGAATGCCATTCAAGATTCCGAGTCCAACCGCGGTACTGCGACGATATACCAACGAACAAGCCAAGACACCTGAATCGCTTAAGTCGGTCTCAATCGATATCGATATCGGACGTCATCGTGAACGGTATTCCCCTTGGATTATCGCGGGGCCAGTTGAATTAGACTCTCGTCCAATCGAAGCAACTCTATACCCGCGGATATGATTTTGCTTTATGTTTTGTTATCTTTTCGCTTTTCTACTTTCTCCCTTTCTCTCTTTCATTACGATGTTTGTCTGGTATTGGATTCAGCGCGGTGACGAAAAGACAGATTCCCAGGTCTCGAGAACGAATCTCAATATATATATATATATAATCTCGACACATCTCAAATACATTGGACGTGGTTTCTTATATAAACATATTTTTATGTATTTCTATCTTCAAATAGGGTATATAATGTCGCTGAAAAATGCTGATACAAATTTGTACAACTTCATGACCATCATGGTCGTGTGTGCTTTTCATACTTGTCGTTAATCGTCTGATATCATCACATCAGGTCTCACTATATCGTCAATACCATGACCACTGCACCGGCTACTGTCAATACCCAAGTCGGCGCAGAAGCATACGCAGCAGCGGAAGAATCTCCTTCTCCCTTGGTCCCCTTGGCAAATCCGTTCGCCTCTCCACCCATGTACAGCGACCCAACCTCGGTCAGACCGCCGTCGTCGTCAAACAGCGCGACCGCACTGCCGGTCCAATCATTGGCATCGTCGGACCGGAACGCGCCGAACCACGCGTACCCCGAGACCCAGTCGAGGCCGTCGAGGTAGCCCAGGCTCGAGTTCAGCATGGCGACGGTGGCGTCCTCGTCCTGCTGCGGCAGCGCCAGCTCGGTGACCCAGAAGGGCAGGTCCTGGTCGGGATTGCTCGAGTTGGTCACGTAGAACTCGCGCAGCGTGTCGAGCCACCAGGTCAGGCCGGCAAAGTCGCCGTACCAGTGGACCGAGATGAAGTCGGTCGGGCAGCCGGCGTCCGGGTCGAGGTCGTAGCACGACTCGTTGAAGCTGCGCAGCCACTCGAGGCCGCGCTCCGAGCCCGTGACGGACGGATGGCTGATGTTCCAGGACCGCTCGCTAGAAGTCCGCAGCGCGGCGATGTGCTCGACGTAGGCCTTGGCGGCGTCCTCGGGCTCGACGGAGCTGCCGCCCGAGTCCGTGGTGCCGTCGGGCTCGTTGAAGGTGAGCAGGTGCGTGGACGAGGACGGCAGGGCGCCGAGGGTGGTCTCGAGGCCCGAGTCGGCGGCCTCGTCGGTGGTGGGCACGAGGGGCACGAAGGCGGCGGTCCCGTTGACGTCGGGGGCCTGGTTCAGGCTCCAGGTGTAGTACCACGAGATGGGCGACTTGTCCGACGTGAGCAGGTTCATGTCGGCCTCGTTGTCGTCGCCCGAGTAGGCCAGGCCGCGCTTGGACGACGTCTCGGTCGCACCAACGGCGGATGCACTGCATAGCGCGACCAAAGGGCCGAGGCCGCTGGAGATCCGCTTGACTCTCATAATGATGAGGTGATTTGGCAATAGATAATCGGGTGTCTGGGATGATGCCCGTATTCACAGAATGACTGGGCGCGTATAAGTCGCTGGGCTATAGGCAAAACGTGCACCTGTAGCTAATTGGATGAGCGATGAAGCTGGAATACAATATGATTTGACAAAATTGAGTATTTTGAGATGCAGTCCATTCTAGCAGCCGTTGAGGCTCTAATATTTAACATTGCCATTGGCTTATCATGTCTCTCCCCTGAGTGTCGCGTTCCTGGAATTCTCAGTTGTCCATGTCGAATCAAGGTTGTAAGCGCTGAGGTGACGTCATGGCGCATGTGGCACGCCAAGACGACCGCGCCCAGAGACCAGAGCTGTTTTCTCTCGAGATAAATGAGTTGTCAGTGCCCACCCCGGCGCCTGGAGAAATATTCTTGTTGAAATGGCCAGGAATTGATGAGCGGAAGTCTAGGAGGTTTATGAAGTCTAGAATTTCGGGACCTGTTGGCCTAGAACCCGCAATGTCGTAATTAGTATACCGAGCGCAAAAACCGGACCATCCGTTCCTGCGTCATTCCCGTGGAACCAAACACTTCGGACCGAATTCTTACGGCACCAGAGAGCCGTAAACGCCCTGAATATATCTTCTTCCAGCAGCTCTTTGACTGCAAAGACCCTCTTTTCCTCGGAAACAAGCGGAGCAAAAATCTGAAAGACGCAAGATGCAGATGCAACCGGATTGAGTTCAAACCCTCTTTCACGTCATGTCCATGCATTTCAGCCTTATGGCGGCAGCTGCGAGCTTGCCGATTGGATGAGAGGGCAGGTGAGAGGGGCCCAAATGCAGCCCAGAGCTCTGAGAATGGCATTTCGCTATAGGAGGAAGGAATTCCTCTGCCTTTTCTGTCAACACCCTCCTCACCTAGATTTAACGACTTGGAATACACGATATCTCTGTCGCCAGAGCAGTCAACCCTTTTAAGACTGCTCAATCAACTCTGAGAGCCGGTTGACGATCAGCGTTAGCCTCAGTCGACATTTGATATCGGTATTGCAGCCAATACGATAACACCCAGCAAACAAATCGTCAAAAAATGGGAGACGACAACAAGCACGAGAAAAATGGCAGTCATCATGGCCGGAACCCAGACAAACTGCTGAACCGACTGGAACACTGGACATGGGCCAATTACACCTTTCCGATGTCTACCGGCGGCTTGAGCCTGCTGCTGTCGGAAAAGACGCAAGCCTTCAACTTTCGAGGCCTGCAGACGATTGGCAAGGTCGTCTACATATTTGACCTCGTCGTCTTCAGTCTCGTCACGGCCGCGATAATATACCGTTTTTCGAGGTTCCGCGGCACACTCCAGTCATCTATTTCCCACCCAACCGAAGGACTGTTCCTGGGCACGTCGGCGCTGAGTCTCGCGACCATCATCTCGGGCATAGCCCGGTACGGCATACCGGAGTGCGGGCCGTGGCTCGTCGTGGCGTACCGCGTACTGTTCTGGATATACTTTGCCGTCACCTTCATGATCGCCGTGGGACAATACTCGCTGCTCTTCACCTCACCGGCCCTCAAGATCCAGGACATGACCCCCGCCTGGGATCTGCCCATCTTTCCCTTCATGCTGTCTGGAACGATCGCCTCGGTCGGAGCGTCTGATCAGCCACCGGTGCACGCCGTGCCCATGATTGTAGCTGGACTTACTGCTCAAGGTTTGGGCATGATAGTGTCTTTGTTCATGTATGCCTGCTACAGTACGTTTTTCAATCTATTTCCCACTATGAATCGACTCACTAATACTTTGCAGTTCACCGAATGATTCAATACGGCTTCCCGTCGCCTAATTCTCGACCGGGCATGTTCATTGCAGTTGGGCCGCCGGCGTTCACCAGCCTGGCCATCATTGGCATGGCGGGTGCGTTCCCTACGACGTACAAGAGCTACTTTGGTGACGCCGACATCACGCTGCAGATCCTACAGATCCTAGCAACCATGGTGGCTGTCTTCATATGGTCGCTCAGCTTCTGGTTCTGGGCCGTCGCTGTAGTCGCGTGCCTGGCTGTCTGTCGCCAAATGACTTTTTCACTCAACTGGTGGGCTTTCGTCTTCCCCAATGTCGGCTTTACCATTGCCACTATGACCATTGGCAAGCAGTTTGAGAGTCGGGGCATTGAGTGGGTCGCAACGATCATGACGATATTGTTAGTCGCTCTGTACCTGTTCATCCTGACCAACCATGCTCGGGCATTCTTACGGAAAGACATTGTCTACGAGGCCAAAGACGAGGATGTGTATGTTAATGAGATACACCACACGTATGGCAAGAAAGAGTGGAAACAGAAAGGAGATTCGGAAGAACAGCTCAAACTGGCGTGAGGTCTGAACATGAAATTACACGATTAATAATTAATTTCTTAGAAGAACAAAATCATCCTATGCTAGAACGTGGAATAAAAAAAGAGAGAGAAACCAACTTATATGGAGGTGAATTATACTCTGTGAATAATCCTCGGACCGCAACGCAAGTCGGGCAAGCAGGTCGGTCAGTGGTCGCTGTGGCTTCGCCTACAAACGCGTCTGCCAAATGATTGAGGTACTGTTGAACGGTAATGTTTTGATCGGTCCCGTGTTCGTGTGAAGCAAACGCGGATGTATCATTCCTGGCAGTGATCTATTCAAGTCGCGGTCCAGAAAAGGAAAACCCCTTGCGTGTATACACAAGCTCATTGGTCGCCATCACACGGTTCGAGGCCGTACTATTGGCCGCTATTCCCCAATCGGAAGTAAGTAAACATGGGCCCGCCATCTAAAGGTTCAAGTTTCCCGTCACAAATCCGTGTTACCCCACTATACAAACACGTCCCTGAATTTGTTTACTTTCGTGACACGCGAGTGGTCAATGGATGATCCTCTTTTGATATATCTGCCTAACCTAGTAGCTGGCCCCATTATACCTGGAAGTCAGTCGCAAGGACCTGGAGGATTTCCATCATTATCATTACCATCCTTCGCCTCACTCAAATATTAGTCTGGCTCGAATTTGACCAGAGCCGTCAAGCTATGGAGGAGGATCTCGATATCCCTATTGCCCTGCGGCGCACCCCGCGGCGGAGCAGATTCAATGATGCGCGCGCAGCAGGACCGGGATCCACAGACGCGGCGGCGTCACCTTCGTCTTGTCAGACGCCCAGCCGCACCCGGACCAAGAAGAGGGTGCGGTTCTCCGACCCCGGTCCTGAACTCACAGCGCACAACTCGTCGTCGTCGACCGGGCTGACGCCCATGGTCCGCCGTTCGACGCTCGGGGTCGCGGTCTCGTCGTCTAAGCGGAGGAGATACTCGGCGCCGGTAAAAGACGGGGACCGCGCGCCCGGTAATGAGGTGCACTTCCTCTCCCTGCGCCAGGTCCTCGACGACCGCGTCAAGCGGCGCATCAGGCGCAACGGGCTGAGCGAGGAGATGAACATCATCGACGGCGAGAAAAAAGTACGCGCGCAGAGGCAGGCGTCGGAGATTGAGCGCCTGCGCCGCGAGCTCGCGCAACGCGACGAGGAGATCGAGAGCCTCCGGAACGCGACCGTCGTGCAGGACACGGAGCGCATCCTCGAGCTCGAGGAGCAGATCGATCGGCTGCGCGCGGAGCTGAGTAGTGGCGCCGGTAGGGAGGAGCACGCAGACCGAACCCGGCTCGACTGGACCATGGCGGCGCAGGACCCGTTCACGGACGGCTTTTACGATGACGATGACGAGGAGGAGAATGACGCGTTTGGAGATACTACCATGGCGGACCTGGTGTGCAGTACACCCACGCGGGCGCGGTCGTCGTTCCCGACGCCACCGTGCACAAGTCCCACGCTGCCTAATACGCCGCCGTCCATGAGGCGCCGGTCATCGCCATCGCTGCCGCCGGCAATCTCATCACACGCCGGCGTGCAGGTCCAGTTCCCAGATCCGGAAAAGGAGGCGCTCGAGGACGAACTCGGATCCCTGCGGCTCGAGCTCACCAAGCTCAACGACGCGCTGGCGTCCCACGAGAGCCAGCGCCGCCGCATCGCGGAGAAGCTGTCCCGCGTGCCGCTGCCCTCGTCCCTGAACCGCCATCACGGCGTCGAGGAGCACCTCGACCAGGTCCTGCAGAGCCTATCGGACAAGACGGCGGGATTGCACGGCCTGAACACGTCGCTGGGCGCGCTGGGCTTCCGCGGCGACGACGCGGCCGAGATAGTAGCGTCTATCGTGGCCGCGCTGCGCTCCGCTCGCCTCGAGCTCGAGTACCTGACGCCCGGCGAGGTGACGCTGCCGCTGTCGTCGCACGGCGCCGAAGTCCTCGACCTGGTCCTGGTGCGCCTACGAGACCTGTCGCGACAAGTAAAAGAGGACGAGGCCGCCATCGACGAGTATCACGCCCTCGAGCTGTCGCTGCGGCAGCAGCTAGGCGCGCGCGTCGAAGCCGCCGACGGGCTGCGGCGCGAGGCGCAGCGGGCCGCCGAGCGGATAAAATCGAAAGACGAGCGCATCGCCGAGCTCGAGGTCGGCACCGACCGCCTGCGCGGCGCCGTCGAGGGCTACCGCCGCGACGTGGCGGAGCTCGAGGGCCTGGTGCAGCGGATGGACGAGGAGGGCCAGACCAAGACCGACGAGCTCCGGGCCCGGGACGAGCGCGCCCGGGAGCTCGAGGCGCGGGCGGCGGCGCTGCAGACGCAGACGGCCGCTTTAGGAAAACAGCTCGCCGACGCGCAGGGGCTGCGGGCGTCGCTCAACAAGTCGCACGGCGCGGCGCTGGCGCTGCGCGACGCCCGGGTGTCGGAGCTGCGCGGCGAGGTCGAGGGCGTCAATAAGGCGCTGCGCACGGCGCACGAGACGATATGCCAGCTGCGCGTGCAGAACGTCGGGCTCGAGGAGAGCGCGGATGCCGAGCGGAAGAAGGCCAAGGAGGCCGTCGACGCGATGAAGGCCGAGATGGCGAGGGTTCTCGAGATGAGCGAGGGGATCCTGGCGACGCCCAAGAAGACGCCGGGCGGTGGTGGCCGGCGGAGCACGCGCAGTGCTGCGGGTAGCTCGTCTGGGCTGGCGGGTGCTGGGACGGGGAGGAAGAGACGCAAGTATGATAGCGGGCTTGGGTTCTTGTCCGAGGAGGATGTTGATGATTGAGTAAAACTATCTAGCGCGTTGTCGCTCCGGAGTTCCTTTGTTTTGGCTTTATTCTGCTTGTGCATCACGTGGCGTTGGTAGGGGATTATGATACACGATCTTGATACAAAAATACCGTATCATTTCTTTTCGATATTATCTAAGACATAAAGGACATTAAGTGACAAGAACACGAGTAAACAGCGGCAGTTTCCAGGCTAGAATTTCGTACAAGCATGTGAGAATAAAAAGTGGCGCTCATTCAATGCTTCATCAGCTTGTTGCAGCAATGGAGTGAAATTGTGTTTGATAAGATATTTGGTCATGCCAATTCTATCGACGATGGAGTCGTGAGACAATATCTTCAGAAATGAAAATAGTACAGATAGTGGTCGATCTCGACAGCTATTTGGTTGGGCAGGGCCACTTGCCATCAAGTCAAATCGGAAAGTAATCGTCAGAGCTCTTCTTTAACATCAGACAACCCATCTAGGTTGATCAGACCACCATTATGCCAGGAGCAGACTTTGCGGTTATTATCTTGGAGACAAAAACACAGCAGAAATCTGGTCTCGGCTGGTGTATTTCGAGTTTCATCATTCGATTGTGACCAGACTTTCATCTTTTATACGGGGGCCCAACATTCACAAATAACGGTAAGAAATTCAGGCTTACTTTTTACTTTATTCATTCAGGCAAACTGCCTTGGTCGCTTCAAAGCCAAGGCTGGTTCGTCATTACTCAGTGACCTGAATTGTTCCTCTAGTGCTTCTTCCGCGAAGTCGAAGACACAAGCTTTTTCTTGAGATGCTTGGGCATCTTCTCTTTTCTCTTTTCCCGCTTTTCCTCCTTGACTGCTGCCTTGTGGGATCTTTTCTCGTCCTTGTCGATAAAGCGCTTGCCGCGCGGCGTGCCCTTTTCAAACCTGCTCTCATCGTCGTCGCTGGCATCGCTATCCAATGCAGCGCCTTCGTCCTCGTTGCCTTCTGAGCTCTCAGCCTCGTCCTCTGCAGGAGTCGTTCCCGAGGCGACAGCTTGGTCGGCCAAAAGGTTCTTGTAAACGAGCTGATCTCCTTCACCAGCGCCAATCTTCTGGGCATCCTTCTCGATATCGTAAACCTGCTCAAGGGTTTGAGGGATGTACTGGTTTCTGAAGACCTCGTTGTCGATTTCTTCCTGAGCTCTGGCATCTTCCGTGTCCTCAACTGCCGACCTTGTCGTGTACAGTTTCTCAAGGATCTCCAGCATCTCCGGCTCCTCAACAGGGCCGGCAGAGGCCGTGACGAAGTCGAATATCGTCCGGTCACTCAATGTGTCCACGCCTTGCTTCCTGAAGAAGTCTCCCGTGTTCTTGATATCCATACGCAGAAACTCTAGAGACCTGGGGTGGTCGTGTTCAACACTCTGAGATACATCGATGATGTATAGCTTTCGGTCGTGGTACAGAATGTTGTACTCGCTAAGATCAGCGTGCACCAGGCGGCACACCTGATACAAGCGGCGCATCACTCCCATGAGCTGAAGGTATAGGGACCTCCATACTTGGTCGGCATCATCTCCGTCAATGTGGGTATCATGCAATCTAGGGTATGCGTAACCTCTGCGATCTCCTAAGAATCCCATGACCAGGACATGAAGCTTGAGCTGAATTGGCTCCGGACACGAGATGCCCGATGCGTGTATCCGCCGAAGGTTTCGGAATTCCTTCTCTGCCCACAGCTGAACCATCTTGCGGTTGTTACCCTTGGCAGCGCCCGACTTGAAACGGTGCTCTCCAGTGATGTATCGCTCTCTGTCCTTGAAACTCAGAATGGCCGTCTTGTAGATCTTGACGGCTCTCTGGAGGCGCGCGCCATCGTTTTCGCCGACTGCGCCGTAGACGTTGGCTTCCTTTCCTGTACTGATGGCACCGTTGATCTCGCTGACGACACCCTTTTGAATCATTCGCAAAAGAATCATTCGGGTGCCTTGGTCCAAGACTTGATCGCTTGTCGCGCGATCCGCCTTGTCCTTGTCTTTGTCCTGAGTGTCCTTGACATCGTCGAGGCGAATCTTGGCGGCATGCTTGGAGAGATTCTTGATCTGGTCGTCTACACTGGCAAACGTGTTTGCGGTGGGCTTCTGCTGGTTTGACCTTGGCACTGTGGCGCCTCCATCGTTGAGTTGTCTCTGGCGGTTGTAATTCTTGGTCAAATTGCCGGTGCCGTTGTCGTCGTCGAGGTCGTCGTTGTCGGAGTTGAAGATTTCGTCATAGTCCTCGTCGTCGTACTCGGCCTCCTCCTGTGCGTTCGAGGTCTGCAAAGTGACTGGGACCTCCTGGCGCACTGATGCATCATAGCCATCGTTGGCCTTGTAGACGTGGGGCGGTTCGTGAGCCGCTGCAGCGGAACCGACGTCCTGATCAGCCATCGTCTCCCTGTGTTTGCGCTGCAAAGTGGGAGAAAGCCTGTCGGTAGTCGGATGATTGGAAATATTATTGATTGGGATGTTTTTGTACAGCTTTCCAGAAAAGTAATAGGATTGGGCTGCTCTCTTGTACTTGGTCGACTCTCGTCAATCGAGTCACACACGAGGAGATTCAAAAAATTTCAACGCCACTTTGGGCAGTGACGCCCTCCATCTGTGAGAACCCTTCGCGCCTACCCCTCCACCCCACATGGCCTATCTTATCGCCAGAAAGCTCCACTACGAGTATACAACCACGCTAAATCTCACCTGTCTCTCCACTCTATGAATGGATCGTTGAGTCACATTGTCCTGAGCATCATTCTGGCTCACTATGGGTAAATATCTTGAGTGGACTTGGTGTGAAAACCCCGTTGCACTGAAGTCTACTCTGCATGTGGTGTGGAAAGAGATTGGCCGCTATGCGGGGGTTGTGCAGTGACTGTTTCTAGCCGCGAAGATCGTGGAGGCCTTGGTCTGGATCCCTTCATGCGAGCGAGATCATTCATCGTCAGGGTCAGTATAAGCCACTAGCGGGAGAACATAGTCCATGCGTCAACCATCGAAGCCCTCCAGTTGTTATTTGTAAATATCATGTAGTTGCTTTTTCTGGAGACTGACAAGGAAATATCGTTGAGCTATGCTATAGTCCACGTTGCTGGAATTTCTAAGACGCTTACTCCAGGCACGACGAGAATTCCAGTTGACTGAAAGACTTGCCAAGCACACTGAGGGAGACAGAAAGGACTTGCTGGTTTGCGGAGTATAAGCAGCTGTTTGTGTCATTTGTGATACGCTCTTCAAATCGGATCTACTTTGCCGTAAAAGGCTTCCCACCCTGAATGAATTCGCCCTGGAAGACTCGGAATGTTGACTGTGCACATTTTGCCACTGGGTCCCTTTGTGATGTCTAATTTTGCAGTGAAATGCCCCTGGCGTAGTTACATACCCCCGACATACATTATCTCAGAAGGCTAAGAAGCTACCGTCCACACTCTTTGTGTATATTAAATTTGCAGTGAAATTCCTCTTTCGGATGTTGGTGATCGTTCTAGAGCAGTGGTTTTGGGCCTTACGCAGTTAGTCCCAGACTGCCCAGAATAGAAACTCCGGCATAAGAAACATGTGTCACAAACCATATTTAGGCTGCCTTCTTGCTAATGGCTAATTTTGCAGTGAAAAAATAGGGCTGGAATCCATTGCTCTTGGCCCCCAATTCGAATAATTAGAGCCTCAGTATTCCTTCTCGTGGGCCGAAAGTGTTTGAGCCTTGTACAGACCAATCTGAGCTAATAACGGGCAGAACCTTTAACTCTACGTGTTGTAACTAGCACTTCAACATGGAATCTGACCTTCTACACAGGGTCTTACATCCAAGAGCAATTATGCAAAATGTCCGAGCATCATATGCAAGGGGCTCAATGGAATGCATAGCAGACGCAAGATCCGGTCACGAACTGAGGCTAGGTACGAGTCTAAAAGCCCGTTGTGACACATGCATCAATAACCCAAAAACACAGGCCTTGATTCTTCTGCGAATTCTGAATCTCAAACTAAGCTAGGGACTGACTTATTGTGAAAGAATTGATGATCTGACACTGTTCTCAATGCAACATTCAATTTGAGCCCGCATCTATCGATGCACAACTTTGCTCAACCAGTCTTGGACAAGACATTAACTTGCGATATCTCCCTATACATAGTGTAACATGTTCTGTAAACATGATGGAATAGTAAACGCGCTGCGACTATCTGCTTCAGTTGTCTGAACGGCTGCTACTTATTGCATGCTTCTTGGTTCAAGATCATGTGCACAGTCAGTTCTTGATCCATCGACATGTATCACATTCTAGACAATACAGAAAAGAGGTGACAGGGTGGTGCCGAGAACAAGGAAAAAGGGGTATCGATTATTCCATCCAACCTTGGTGGAAAATTATATATGCAGAATCCGTGAAGACCAAGTCTAACCTCCTGCCTCAGTAACTCCATACGCCAGCCAGTACCCAAAACATGCCTTATGCAATATACCTAATCAAGCCATTTCAAACGTCGCCATCGTGCCTAGTAAATGCCTATACGCTTGGCCCATCCAGCGTCTTTCTGGTTGACATTGATCTGGTATGGGAACGGGTTCGACTCGCTTGTGGTGATAGGAGGAATGTGATCTTTGTGTTGGTTGACGCTTGTGATAATCTTCATGACGGTCGTGAGCAGGGTCTGCTCCATGGCTTTCCGCACTTTTGCTCTCTCTGAAGCCGACGTATTAGCATGGAGACACAAGTAAGACCGATGGCTATGCGCCAGAGTCAACAACTCACCACTTTCCGTTCTTGGTTCTGCCACCGTCACCTTCACAGTCCAAGACTCCCAACAGATCTCTTCATCGCCGCCACCATACGCTGCGCGCATATACCAAGTCTTTCTGCGCTTCTTCTCAAAGAACTGAACAGAGACGTTGCCGCGACCACCGCCGCCGACGGGTACTCCGCCGGCGGAGTGTGGCGCATGTGTTCTCTCGGCACTCAGTTCACGATCCAGTTCGGCCGCCCGCTTCTCAATCATGGTGTCGAGTTCCTGGTCCTGGACAAAGGGCAGGGTGATATCGAGGACCTCGCGCGACTGTGGGGTGATGGAGGGGAAGAATCGGTGGAAGAAGATCGTGTGCAGTATGGCTACAGAAGACAATGTCAGTCGCATCTTCCATGAACAGCATCGCGCCGTGTCACCGACCCGCCCCGCATGTTGCCGACGTTCGTTGGTGAAGCTTCGAGTTTCTATGTGTGTACGGCGACGGACTGCGGGGCACCTTTCGGATCCAACTGGGGGGCTGCTGGACTGAGGTAAATAGGGAAGCGAACATACCTCTGACGACGTCGCGGACGGACGCCGGGTCGGCAAAGACGTCCAGAATGAACTCCTGGGGGTTCTGCTGCTCCATGATGCCGAGGGTGTTTTGGGAAACCATTTGTAAAGTGTTTGGAATGCAGCTTTAGAGACGGAGGGGAGAGAAGCAAAATGATGTCCGATGAGCCATTCTCGCTCACCTGAACAGTTTTGGAGGGGCAAGTCGGTGCTAGCCGGTCATCAAAGGGAAAATCAGACCAATCCCAGACGAGCGAAACCAGTACCAAACTGACCTCATGCTGCGTTAAAGTGGAACTCGGCTTCCAGACCTGTGAGATCCGGGGGCGGCAGACGAAGAGCTGTGGCTGGTGGAGTTCAAAGTGGCTTTCAGCACAACAGCCACATATTTCCCCGGGGAATTCTGTCATGCACTTTTATTAGGTGCGGATCAGAAGGTACCGAGGTACGCGTCGGCCGGGGCAATCAGTTGGGGTTCATGCTCGGTGCTACGCTACGCTACCTACCCTAGATTTCCATAATCCATTTGCCCATCCGTTGGAGACAGCTTAGACACAACAGCTACGTATTATAGGAAAGCTGCGGGAGCCTGATGAACAGCAGCAGCTTCTCAACCCAACACACTCGAAATCGACAGTCTCGCACTGCCGAACACTGCGAGACCTAGCACCATCTACCAACCCGTCGCTGGATCCCTACGGCTCGCGACAATGCTCTCCGCTACCCGCAGGTGGTTCCAGCGCAATCGGACGCCTATCGCGATAGGTGCTGGCGTCATAGGTGCTGGCTACTTCGCGACACAGTATTTGCTGTCCAAGCTCAACGATGCCCGCGAGCGCATGAGCAGTGATCGTATAGCCAAGGAGAAGTACGTATATCACTGCCAGTATGCTGCAAGTATTATTGCCAGACGTTGGGCTCACCATGGACTAGTCTCCGGCGGCGCTTCGAACAGAACCAAGAGGACTGCACATTTACAGTCTTGGCTTTATTACCAACAGCCACTACCAACCTACTCGAGACCATGAATACAGAAAAGATTACGCTCGAGATACAGCAGATGAAGGGTGTTAAGAATGCCAGAAGTGCCGAATCCACAGCCACGCCGCCGAGCATCGCAGACACAACCTTGACCGAGGAAGAGGGCAAGAGCACAGTGAGCTTGCAGAGCGACAGCGGCGTACATGCAAGCCAGGTCGCATTGCCATCACCATCAACCCCAAACACAGATGGTGTACAGGAGGGCGGCCAGATACCGGCGAGTGCACAGAAGTCGAGGAGAACCAAGCGTCAGCTTTGGGATGACTTGACAATAAGCTGTAAGTCAACGATCAGCACGGACTCTTCTTCCTAAGATTCGGGCGCTAATCAGACAGCCAGCAATCACGAGGGCTTTGACGCTCATCTACACGCTCGCCCTGCTGACAATGCTTACGAGAGTTCAACTTAACCTGCTTGGCCGCCGAAGCTACCTCTCGAGCGTCATCTCCCTTGCGACTGGATCAGGACAATCCACCATTAGTCTGGAGAACAATGATGACGACAACGCAGAACAAGCATATGGCAATGATTTTGATATCAATAGAAAGTATCTCACCTTCAGTTGGTGGCTACTGAACAGGGGATGGGTTGATATCATGAACCGGGTAGAGGAGGCAGTACGCGATGTCTTTGGTCACCTCAGTCCTAGGGATCTTCTGGGTTTCGGCACATTCTCACAACTCACGATCGAGGTTCGGAAAAAAGTCGAGGCCCCCGCCGGTGGCTCGAACTGGCTGTCGCTGCTGCTCCCGCCGGAAGATCAAGAGGCGTTTGTCCTCCGAGAATCCGGTGTCCTGGGCGACAGTGCAACAGCTGAGACCAGCACAGACACTACGGCGCCTTCGCCACCAACCCCAATTGCACTCCGTCGAATGCTTAACGAGACAGCCGACCTCATCGAGTCGCCCAATTTCACCCAAGTTCTTACACTACTGCTTGATGCTGGTTTCTCGGTCTTGTTAAACAAGAAGCTACTTCAAGGCGCATTTGATCGTCAACCAATGAGCGCCAGCATTCCGGAGTTTGAGGAAGAGCAAGTAGCCAAGGTCGTACTGCTGCCTAAGATTTTGTCGGTATTGACCAGGCAAGCCCATGTGATTGGCAATGGCATGCCAAACGAGTACTTGCAAGAAATGGAGAGCGTCAAAGAATTGGAGGCTTTCGCTGCTGTGGTATACTCCAGTAACTGGGAAAATGAGATCCAACCGGATGATGGCTTTATCAGTATCGAGAAACGCGACTCCATTACACCTTCGGATAGCATCAGGCAAAGCCAGGTTTCTGAGAGTGTGGTCATGGTCGACCGCGACCAGCCATCGCAGTTCTCCTTTGAGAGTGCGTGGTCAAAGGCGACGGATCAATCATAGAAAGGGGACCTTCGAAGGAGCGGAAGAGACCAAAAGCGATACCGATACCGATACTTTCAAGTCAGCTTCTGAGAAAAGCTGCTTATAAAGTTGTCACGAAATCATGACCAGTATAGTGTATATTCAGCGTTATGGTGTCCATGTGCTACTATTTATAGCATAGCGCCATGGAAGCAAAACATCTCACTTCCATTTCATCATTTTCATGTCTTGTGCGCATGTTCTGGTATCTACCTACGTACTTGGATGGCCTCCTTACGCCTCTGTAGGACTACAGACCCAGTTCGCGAATAAAGATGTCTGCAGCCTTCTCACCGATAAGAAGCGCCGTGGCATTGGTATGTGCAGCGACATTCTTGGGAGGGATACTCAGATCAGCAACCTTGAGACCCTCGACGCCATAGACACTGAGAGTCTCGTCGACGACGCCATCCTGCTCCCTGGGCGCCATCTTGCAGGTTCCCAGCGAGTGCCAAGGCGTCGAGACGCGGCCGCGGACCCAGCTGTCAATGACGGCGTCGTCTTCGGCCGAATACTCGATATCCGAGACGTCGCTCGGGGGCGGCCCGCTCGACTGTGTCGGCTTTGCCGCCGAGTCCGCCGCGAACGGCGGGTGCTGGCCGGCCACTTCGCCGCGGTAGACGCGCATCCGGCGGGCGATTTCTCGCTGCGCCTTGTAGTTCCAGCGGCAGGCGAGGACGTCGGCGCCCTCGGGGTCTGAGAAGATGCCCGGGGTGAAATCGATTGGGTCTTCCGGGTCCGGGCCCGTGATGTGGATGTGCCCGCGGGAGTACGGGTAGGCTGTGAACGCGGTGATGGAGAAATATTGCCCGGGTTCTCCTACTGGTTCCATGCCACTAGAAGGTCGCTTGTCAGAAAACATCACCATACAGGGCGAAGAGTCTCTTACCCGTTGATCAGACAAAGCAAACTGAGCGGCCTGTCGGGATGGTTCTTGAAGTCCCTGTCCCAGACCCTCTGAAAGCCGGGTCCGAGAGCGGCCACGTCCTTGGGGCTCGGCCGCAGCTTTCCCGTCACGTCGAGGCAGTTCCAGCCGAGCATCTTGTCCCCGCTCTGCATCATGGCGGGGATGTCAAAGGTGCCCGTCATGATGCCGTCGAGCGTCTCGTCCGCGGCCAGGTCGGACCGGTAGATATAGCCCATAGTGTGGTGATCCTGATAGCCGGCGCCGACTCCGGGCAGATTCACGATAGGGTCGATTCCGGCGCGTTCGAGAATGGTGGTGTCGCCGACGCCTGATCGCTCCAGGATCGGGGGCGTTCCGCAGGCGCCGCTGGAGAGGATGACTAGTTTCCTGGCCTTGACGGATCGAGTCTCTCCTCCAGAAGTGCCGCTGGACTTGTAGGTCACGCCAGAGGCTTTCTTGCCGTCGAAAATGACGCGGTCTACGTGCGCCTGGACGAGAACGTGCAGGTTCAAATGGGCGCCGTCTTCGAGTCTGGGGTGCAGGTACTTGTGCGCCACATCTTGGCGTATGCCGTCTGGGGAGATGTAGCGTTTGGCGCGCTGTACCCCGTTGGCGGTCGCGAGATCTCCGAGGTCTGAGGCTTCTTTCCAGCCTTTAGATTTGGCTGCGTCGATGAAAGCGTCCTGGGAACAGGTGCTGGTAAAGGTGCCGTGCGATATGTGAATGGGGCCATCTGTGCCGTGGACATTCTTGGGATCGTCGCCGTGATATGTCTCGGTCTTGAAGGATGTCAGCATTTGAGACAGGCTTGTTTGTGTATAAAGTATATTACCTTTCTCATGTATGGCAGCAAGTCCTCGCTCGACCAGCCCGGGGTCTGCCAAGCATCAAAGTCGGAGCGCTGAGCGCGGCTGTACATGAGCATATTGACGGACGACCCTCCACCGAGCATGCGCGCCGTCTGGACGACGGGCTCCCGGTCGCCGAGGAACTCGGACTTGTTTCCCTTGAGCACAGTCACCGTCTTGGACCCTGACGCCAGGTGCGAGACGAACAGGAAAGGCGTTGTGACTGTGGGATCGCCATGGTTGTTGGATCCGGCCTCAATCAGCAGGATGGACAGGGAGGCATCGGCGTCTGAGAGTCGCGATGCGACGATGCATCCTGATGTGCCACCTGGTTTTCAAGTCAGTGTGGCTCCTTACTTCTTATTCTTCTTTTCATTCTTTGATGGCGAGGAGGGGGGGAGGGCGGCAAGATTTACCTCCGGCAATGATGACATCGACGGTGTCAATGTCAAGAGGAAGTTCAGTGTATAGTGGCATCTTTGGTCAAAGAGTATGGACTCTCAAAATTCCCTTGGTGGATCAGTTGAACAAGAAGTTGTGCTCTCGGGAAGTTCTTGGGAAGTTGGAACAGCAGCTTATAAAGATCGAATTGAGGTGGCTGTGCGATGACTGAGTTTGTTATTCACAGGCTCTGTATATGTGATTTTATCCAAGAGCATCCAACATCAAATCCCTTGCGTGTTTGCGGTAGTATCCTAACCACCTGATCGACACGGGCTCCATTGCTGAGACACTGAAGGCATTATTCGCTGCACTTTACTTGTTACCTGTTTACAGAGCTCCGCTATATTCGTTGCATTGCGGGGGTCGGCAGATGCAACAAAAATGTTGGTTGAATACCAACCATGCAACGGAGGTTAGTTACGGAACAATGGGTATCTGATCTGTGCCTGCGCCGCAACACTGCATGAACAGAAATATTGTGATATATTATCAACGTCGAATAGCTTTACCAAATGGTCAACTTTGTGTTAGTGGTTCATCCTTCACAATTGAATACAATGCATTATATCTCGTACATTTTGGCACATGTCATTGGAAACGACCCACCATATATGAAGCGGTTTGTAACTATTCCGAATCGAGTGGCCCCCAAAACCCCGATTTCCTCTTACTGTGAAGATCTGCCATTTCTTGTGCAAGGATTCAGAAGCCTGGTTGTCGCTACCACATAGTTTTCAGCCGCTCTTATTCTTGTTTCTGCCGGAGGTGACCGCCTCTCCATGTAACTCCATTTGCATGCATCGAGAGACGACATGCAAAGTAGCAGCTTACACGAATCATGTTTGATGATCACTTTCGCTGCATCTGATTTGTCAACTATCAATACTTTCATGGCCCAAAGCCAGACCAGAATTGTTTTCCAAGAATAGCACTACAATTACCGTCTCCGATGCGGCTTTTGAACACAAAAACTCTACAATTAGAACAGATTCAGTCAATTGGCACATTGCAGTATGCCATTGTTTCCCATACCTGGAGCGACGATGAGGTGCTCTTCGAAGATTTCGTAAAACGCAAGAGTCTGCTCCGTTCTAAAAAGTGGACAAAAAAGGCGGGCGCATACAAAGTCATGAAAGCTGTAGAACAGGCGAGAGACGATGGATTGGACTATGTTTGGATCGACACTTGCTGCATTGACAAAAGTAGCAGCGCTGAGCTCTCCGAGGCCATAAACTCCATGTTCAAGTGGTACGCGCTCGCCGCGGTCTGCTATGCATACCTGTCCGACTACTCCGTGGGACGACAACCCCTGGAAGACGACGAGGATCCCTGGGAGCACCGATATCCTCCAAACAAGGATAAATTTTCGGCGAGTCGATGGTTCCGACGCGGTTGGACGCTGCAGGAGCTGATCGCCCCGAAGCAGCTCATTTTCTATGACAAGAATTGGATCACAGCTGGTCTACGCGGCACAATGGCCACGTACCTTTCGAGCTTCACCTCGATCGACTCGAACATTCTCTTCTCGTCTGAGCCGGGTGCAATGTCAAATCGCAGCCCGCGAATGTTGCATCTCGCCCTACAGAGATACAGCATCAGCCAGAAAATGTCCTGGGCGGCGAACAGGGAGACTGCGCGCGAGGAAGATATCGCGTACTGTCTACTGGGTTTGTTCGACGTCAATATGCCTTTATTATACGGAGAGGGCCCCAAGGCTTTCATGAGACTCCAAGAAGAGCTTCTGAAGAAGTACAATGATCCGACCATTCTAATGTTTGATCGGAGTCTCAACTGGGGCTCATGCACATTGCTGGCGCCGTCGCCTCGGCCTTTCAGCACTAACGCACAATTGTACATCAATTTGGATGACATACACACCTTTCAAATGACGGAAGACGGCCTCAAGGTTGACTTGCTATTGTGTCCCTTAACAGGCATATGGGGACATGTGTCCGACAAGGACCACTATCTGGGAATACTAGACTGTTTCTGGGATAAGATGTGCTTATCTAGAACAGCAGTCGTATTGGTAAACATGGACGGAGATTACTATATATACCATGACCGCGGGGCATACATTGTCTCCGCGGGCGATGAGGCCCACGCCGTCATCTCTCCAGTCCTGGGTACCCGGACCACTGATTGGGCTACTTGTTAAGTGTGCAGCTTCTCTTTCAGTTTACAATTTAACTAACCAAACAATAGTGGATATTGACATATCCCAAGCTCAAAGGCAGACTATCATTATCCGCGACACTGCCAGAATGACACCTATTCAACTGCACAAACCCAAGAATTATCCCCTACGCTTGCGTCCGATTGTCCAAAGTCGACCCAAGTACGAATATGGCGACTCCAAACCCCCAACTATGAACAACTTGATCTCAGATGAAGGAGCGATTCGACATGCCCGATGGGGCACCATACGATCGCACATCTGGATCGTCAACACGACCCAGACCGGAACAAACCACGCTTTGCTATTGATCACAGGAACTGCGCGAAGCAAACGGTACTTCCACTCCTCCATACCAAACCATTATGCCTTCATGGAAAAGATGCCGCTGGATCTGGATGAGAACATCAATGACAAGCTGGTGCAACGACTCTGCAAGCTCGATGTGGGAGGGCCACAGTTATTTCTCAACGGATGCCAGCGATCTGTGGTACTGGAAAATGGTGACAGAATCACTACGAAACTTACAGAGTCCTGCTTTCTAGGGACTACGCTGTTTGATATACACGTGAAAGTCGATTTTGAAGGGGAATATTGATGAAAACCAGTACTAATCGGTCGAGCGACCTTTATAACGAATCAGCCTCATAGATTGTATTCGAATCGAGAATATATTTCGTCTCGCCTGCTGGAAGTACATGACGCTGGGTCTGCCTGTTGAGATGGCCCATGAACAAGCTCGTAGCCTTGTCGACGCACAACGCCTATCATTGAAGGTGTGGCGGTAGGTGTCGTTCTCATTTGGCTTACATGACTTTAATTGGTTGCAGTCTGCATGTGCCGCCTTGGGCTGAATGTAACCCATGTCGATACACAAGGAATCTGGAGCAAGGTATGGCCTCCTTGGATCCCCGCATGTCTTCAATTCGCAATGTCATCTTTCCTTCCGCACCTCAAGCCTTCGCCTCGCTGTCCTCTATCAAAGGCCTAACTTTCATTGCGCCCCCCTTCGTTCCATATTTTGCGGTACTTGGACCGCCGGCAAATGGCGCATCACACCCCTGGCAAGTAGCTTGCAGGATCAAATTCGTTGCTGCTGTCAGACCTACGTCTTACAGAGGCATATCTGCCTGAAGCGGAATAATGTCTGGAGTCGAGGCCGCAGCCGTGCTCGGAGTCATCTCCTCGGTCATCGCAATTGTCGACGGGACGAAGAAAGTCTACGATGCCGCTTCGAGCGCGACCGGTCTTCCCACAGCCTTCCGAGAAGTTTCGACCCGCCTGCCGATTGTGAAGGGAATTCTCGAGTCTACAAAACAGCACATAGATGATGCCCACGTAGATACAGCATCATACTCGGTCATAAAGACTCTTATCGAAGAATGCGAAGACAGAGCAAAGAGACTCAAGGCCATCTTCGACAAGGTCATCCCAGGAGACGAAGACTCAAGATTGACGCGGTACATCAGTGCCGCGAAAACGCTGGGCAAAGGCGATAGGGTGGAAACCTTGATGCAAGCGCTGATGAAGGATGTGCTACTCCTTGCAAGCAAGCATGTTATGGAGCTGGCCACGTCTCAACAGGTTGTCGGCCTTACTGCTTCTATCAAAGAACTTTCTGCCGTCGAGCCCTCGCTTCCCGATGCCGCGCTTGAGGACACTGTTGTCACGAACAACAACTTTGGAAATGGGCCGATGACGAATAATAATGTCATGGGTAACCAAAAATACCAGGCAAACTACGGAACGGGAAAGCAATTCCAAGCCGAGGAACAGATTTTTCATATGGGTAAGGACGATTAGAACATATTATACGGGACTTGCGGTTGATGATAGTTTGTAGAGAATGGACCTGTCAACGAACAAAGCTTCCATGCCCCAGTGCAACAATACTTCTCTTCTCGCAATGTTCTAAGTAAGTCTACGGCGGCCGTCAATCAAGCTTTTCCCAATGGTAGTCAGATCGGATTACTGATCGCAAATCGACAACAACAGCAGAAGACCAAGTGCACCAAAGATGCGAGGATGGTAAGCATCATGTCTCTGTGATAAGCAGTGTCTAACGCAAGCAGGTATTTTGTACCAGCTCGAATTCGATGAAATGCAGGAACGCTACTATGATATCGCTGAAGCCCATCAGAAGACATTTGAATGGATTTACGAAAGAACCGATTTGAAATTTGTGCAATGGCTGCAGGATGGTAGTGGCGTCTACTGGATCACCGGTAAAGCAGGATCAGGGAAATCAACATTGATGAAGTTCATCTCCCAGGATCAGAGAACTCGCCACTACCTCCCAGCCGACATCGAGAACGTCCTGGTCTCCAGATTCTTCTTCCATGACAGAGGCCAGAACCCGCTTCTCAAGTCTCAAGAAGGCCTTTTCCGGGCCATCTTGCACAGCATTCTTTCCAAGTATCCAGGACTCATTGCGATTGCTTTGCCAAGTCGATATGAGAGACTAAAAAAAGTTGTGCAGTCAGGACAGCAGCACTCAAGTCATCCAGCTTGGTCCACAAACGAACTTCGATCTGGATTCGAGGCCATCGTCTCTCAGTCGCAAATACCCTTGCACCTCTGCCTGCTGATA
The DNA here is from genome assembly GCA_022432395.1 of Pestalotiopsis sp. NC0098. NCBI lineage: Eukaryota > Fungi > Ascomycota > Sordariomycetes > Amphisphaeriales > Sporocadaceae > Pestalotiopsis > Pestalotiopsis sp. NC0098. The sequence goes on along the minus strand of JAJKLJ010000004.1, from coordinate 121,239 downwards.
GATGGGCTTGATGAGTTCTCCGGATACTATGAGGACATCATAGACACCTTGAAACATTTGCTTCCAACGGCAGCGGATTCTCATGTTCGGGTTCAGATGTGCCTATCAAGTCGGCCGTTAGAAGTGTTTGAAGAATCGTACTCGCAGCATACGCATCTCCGAGTTCAAGACCTTACAGAGTATGATATTAAACTCTACGTAACGACGAAATTCACCAACATACCACGGCGGGCAGACTTGCTCACCGAAGACCCGACCACTACCAATCTCATCATCAACGAAATATTGGGTAAAGCGCAGGGGGTAAGTACTCCATCTCGCATTCGCACTTCAAAGACAAACAACATGAAGGGATGCTTTGATATGCTTTTGCTGATGTTTCTTGTGTTCAAGGTCTTCCTCTGGGTGACCCTAGTTGTCAGGTCATTGATCGAGGGTCTGCGAAACCGTGATAACATGAGTACCCTTCGGAGGAGGCTTTCCAACCTTCCGGCCGGTTTGGAGCCACTTTATAAGAGGATGATTGAAAAGATCGACCCTCTCTATCACAAAGAAGCTGGCCGCACCTTCAATATGGTTTTGCTGGCGGCCAGGCCACTTTCGCCGCTTGCAATGTCATTTTCCGAGCATGAGTCGCGCGAGGCATTGTCGCCCCAAAGTATCTTGTCAGACGCTCAAATAGAAATGCGGCATTCAGTCGTTGCAAGGCAATTAAAAGCCCACACAGCAGGTCTCATTGAGATCAGCGAATTCAAACGCTATCATCGTCGAGAGAGAGGTTTCGACACCGAGTCCTCCACCCAAGAAAGCGTCGCTAGTAAACCTTGGCAGCAGTCCCGACTTCAATATTTGCACTTGACAGTGAAAGAGTTTATTCTCAACGGAGACGTTCCAACTTGGCTGGCTAATGAGATATCGAACTCAACGCAGGGTGTCACTCACTTGAGGATTGCTGCATGTTGTTTAATTCAGCTTCGAGTCACTTATTCTCTAAATCTTTACGATTATCACTCAATAATTCCCCGCGATCCGTGGAATGGTCTCTTTAATGAATTCATGACGGAAGATATCATCTTCATGATCATGTTCCACATACGCCAAGCGGAACAGGCCACCAACACCTTGGGTTTCTCGTACCTTAAATCATTGGATGGAATCGTGACGAAGGAATTCTTGGAAGAGATCCTGTTGGAGGTCCGCTTCGATGCACCAAGTCGCACCAAAAGCAAGATAAGGAAACAGAGAATCCCGCACTGGACCACGCTTCGATCTGCATACTGGCGGGAGCCAGATGAATGGATGAGTGACTACATCTCATATTTGGTCACCATTGGGATGACTCATTCTGTCATCGATGCATTCAAGCGCGGCTACAATCCTGCAGCTAAACCAGGACGGCCTCTTCTCCTCTACGCGATGGGCCCACCAGCAGACGTAGATGTAGGAAGCCTGGAAAGAGACGACCCCGAGCCAGCCATTATTGAAGAGCTGTTAAAGAGGAAATGCGATCCGAGTCAAGCATTGGCGTCTCCCTTGGCGAACAGACTTGCTGTTGGTGTCGCAAGGACCGTATGGGAAGCACTGATGTTTCGTCTTGCCCAGCGCCTTGACTTGATTAACCTTATGCTGCATAACGGTGAATTATCGAATGAACTCTCGTGCGATTCTTGCCTCAAATGGCTGAAGACTATCGAACTTTTCCTTGATTATGGCGCAGACCCAAAGCAGCTGATTATTAATTACGGCTATTCGGATTGTGAAGAGACCACGCGCATTATAGCCACCCATAGGTTATCCTCCCTCTCCTTATTCAACCAGGCGTTTGCCAACCATGACAATCCTCTGGTCAGTACAGTACGCTCTTCCATGGTGGCAAAAGGTGCTATTGAGTTCAGAGAAGACATTTCGGAGGAGGACGCAGTGTCGTACAAGAACGGGGTTCCTGATGAGTGGGTCAGAGATTCATCAGCCAAATCACGCTTGGTGCACTTCTTCGGGAGAGCGATCGGTCGACGACAGACTAGACGGACAGAGTACCAAAGAACCAAGAAGTAAGATGGTTGTGTCGTATTTAGAATTGTACGTACTGCAGGACTTTATGTGTTGTGGCAGTTGACATTAAGAGAGAAGAAAGCAAAAATATGTCTTAGTACTACATTCGACGCGCCTCGTTCCGCCGTCAATTTATTTCGAAATCTTCTATACTTCCGCGTTCTAAAAACTCTAGGCATATGAAGCATATGAAAGCCACACCTTCTTCTCAGAAATATGGTCTTTGATGTTATTATTCGGGCGAGAGATGAATATCTATCCTCGAAAACCAAGCCACAGAATACTGGAGCATATCAATCAAATCATTATGCTTGGTAGATCACCATTCCACACTGGCAAGAACGAAATCGTCGTCCTCGAAAATCACACAATGAACATCGAAGAAGAGCGAATAACGAATTGGAACAATCTGTTCGAAGCATCGCTGCTCTTTCCTCAATTATGCACATGCATGGACCATTCATCAGCGTACCAAACTTCCTTGGGCTGATTCTCGATGCCCATGAATTTCTTCATGACCTCCACATACTTCGTCATGTTTACGGTGACCGATGGATCCATGTGCCACTCAACAACATTGTCGAAGTTGGTGCTTTGCTTGTCGATGGAGCTGTTGATGCCTGCTAGGGGAAAACTGCAGGAAAGGAGAAGCTCTCGACTAAGACCTATAAATCGTGACATGGGTACTCCTTGCCTTCTGTCCACTGTTTGGTTACCAGGCTGACATTGTTACCGCATCATATATGCTGGAAAAGAATGTCGGCACAATGGTTGATGCGAATATCGATATGCCAGTCTTAATGATCCGCCTCGGCTAGAGATAAAGAAAAGCATGTTAGCCGGCATCACATCGATGGGATGGAAAGTTCAGATTCGAAAAGGGAAAGTGTGAAAATGTACATGTCTGGTGTTTGGCTGTAATGCTTCGCGCGGAGCGGGCTGCTCAAGGTGTTCAAATAGTGAAGCTAATGGAAAATATCGAGTCTTGCAACGTAGGCATCATCGCCAAGTCCTCATATATCGTTCTCGAGCTTAGCTCCCGTGTCAGAATTGCTCTCGTGTCAGAATTTTTGCCCTCTTCTGACTTGTACGAGAGCCATAGGTAACGGAAACATCTTTCCATAAGAACAATTGGACCTGGAATCCACCATAGAGAACCTGGTCACGAGTGACGAGGTCCAGCCTGATCAGTTCGATACCTTCTTCCCGGATGGTATCTGCTGCAGGGTTGGGAAACTGTCGGGCGATGGACAAGTTCCATCCTGCAGGATACAAAGTGCCATTGGTGCTCTTGAACATGGGTTTGAGTCTGTCATATCGATGGTCTGTAGCTTGATGGTGCCCGAAGTGCTGCATTGCAGGGCTGTCTGAGTGATAGTTGTAGATTGACCACCGTTAACGCGTTGAAGATGAGTGCCAAAGCATTCACTGCGGTCAATAATAGGAGCCAGGATGCTAAGATACACTTGCTCGAACTTCATATATGCCTAGATTTGGATATCATTGCTTGAAGTTGAAGGCCGTACAGAGGTCTCGATGCTTGATGGGGAATACATAGTAAGGTTGCGTTCATTTTTAACATGTCCCAGATCATATAAAATCAAGCAATGGATTCGGATCAATCAATATTACATATATTGAAGCCTCGCCGGTCGTATTGGACGCACTTACTAACTTGAAGTCACCAGTATATATGGACCATGGTTTCTCGGCTTTTCACATTCTACACATTTCTTCGCAACAGCCTATGTAACGTGACATTAAGTCACATCAATACTACAATCCATCACATGTTGCAAGATAATCAATAGCGCTGGCTGAACATGGTGCCCTTGGAAATTGTGCCCCTGGAGAACATCGGCTCTAAATGCTTGGAGACACGAGGCTTCTATACTGTTCAGCCCGCTGATTTTCTTTGATGTGTACAAATGAAATTCAATACTGACTGAATGAAAAAGAAGCACTGGCTTATACCCGGTCATACCATATACAGTTTTGTTATCGAACACAGCTGGGGCAGCCACACAGGTCGGCGCCTATCGCAGCCGAAGAACCGGACAAGCAGGTCCGGGGCCGGGTTACCGTTACGGGTCCATCACAAGCCCCGCTTTTCTTTGCTCCGGCATCTGAGACAAGCGGCACCAATCGGCAATGTCCATCTGGCAAAACCCACCTACACAATACAAGTCTTGATATCCATGATACTGTAATCGTATTCTTCCGTCGTTAGTCTTTGGTGCGATTCAATGTCTTGCGTGGCCCTGAAATGACATATTGCAGCCCCGACTCTCAGCTCCGACCTATACGGTGTAATTGCCACTCTATGGAAGACACGCGACCGGTCGGTTCCGGGCCAGATAAGCTAAGCGCGAACGGTTTCCGGGATCCAGGGTCTTTTTGGTTCTGGCACTGGGCAGGCATCTCTGGACTGGAGACCCGAAAGCGAGGGAAGGAAAAGTGCCGCGGTCCATCCCCGCCGGCATATCCAGCTCGGATTTTCTCCAGAAAATACAAACATTTCTCGGATCATAAAACAAGCATTACGAAGACAATGGCCGCGTACGTACGGTGATACGCGTGCCAACGCAATGCGCTCCCACTTCATCGACTCTTGGCATTCTTATGTAAGATGACCTGCCCACTCGGAAACCACGTAATCAATAGAAATTCCAGAAATGCCATGAACCTTATTGGTTTGGAATAATTTCAATAGAAGAAAAGATGCCTCGGCCTCCCACATCCCGGTCGCAAAAACACAGAGAGGAAAAATTCATCTGTGCACTTTTTTTTATAACTGGGTACGGTATTCCCAGCGATGGAGCCATCCGCTTCGCTGCTCCCTTGTCCCCTGACCTGGTAGCATTATTATGGGCCTCTTTCCTCTCTGGCCCGGGCTGCCTGGTCCGGCTGTTGCCGGTCCACCAAACTCTTTTTTGTTGCTTCTTTTTCAGGTTCTCTCTGACCACCCCTGACCTCGCATCGGCTCTTTGCGACGCACCGGACGGGAACCTTTTGACAGTGACAGCTGAGCCTGAAAAGGCGCGAAGGGGTGGTCGGACTCGGAGATGGTTCCGCTAGCACAATGAAAATCAAGCATTACGCTGCCCAAGATCACGGACGTATCCGTTCATCCTAGGTAGGCATGTCATTGTGGAGAGGAAACCACGGACAGAAAAATGTTTGGAAAGAGAAAAAGAAAAGTCAGGCTCGTCTGGGTTCGCGAAACTCATCGGGATATCGGGTTTCTCGTCCAACCCGCCAAGTTATATCCGAATTTCTCGAAATGGGTCTCGTTTTGGAAGGGGTTTCCCATGAACATGGTATCGTGTCCCTCGGCTCGTTCGAAATCGGTTGGCCTCGATTGCGTTTCTCGATATGTGATAGGTACAGTATAGATGCAGCCTTGTTTTTCCGCGTGCCTACCTATCTTCATAATCCTCGTCGGTATTTTTTTTCTGCGCCTCGCAGTCTCAGCTCCTCGGAAATTCCGAGGTGTTACTCCGTAGATGCAAGTCCAGATCCAATACCCAAACCCACTTATGCGGACTTACGGGTAGAAAAAAAAAAGAAAACCAATAGACAAATAACACCGAAAAAGTCCAGAATCCGGTATACCAGAGTCTCGTGATGTTTTGCAGGTTCTGGCCAGGTGATAACTCCCAGCATAGTCTCTCTCGGACTATTCCGTCTTCCTCATTTTTGTTTTTCGCAATTGTCCAACTTTGTTTGCCGACTGCCCCTTATTTATCCCACTGCTACACTAGTGTACGGTAGTCTTCAGCTCTTCCAACGACACCCGTAACCCCAGTCCCTTCCCTCCCCAAGACCGCCAAAGTTTATGGAATAGCCAGGAGCTATTTCGGTGGGGTTGCGAAATAACGGTGGGCAATCGGGCTGCATGCCGTTTTGTGACACTTCCTAAAGAGGCGACTCCTCTCTTTCGCCATCGGACCACTGTGGCCACTGGCGGAGAACAGGAGAACGGGCCTGGGAGAGGGACCCAATGTTTAAATCAAGGAAGCCTAGATTAAGATTGTCGGGGTATTCTGCTGATCATCAGGTACGCAGCAGCCGAGGATCTGGCGGCGAACACTGGAATAGCCGCTGCCAAAATGCTTGTTCACTGTCTTCATGGGTCGTTTCAGAAGTGCCGTGATCGTGACGGTGAATACAATTGAGTATACACACGGGTTGGATTCCCAATGCTAGCTGGATGTACAGTAAAAGCTGCTGCAAGGCAACTGGGTATTCGTGCCCGCTAGACGAAACAAGTAATAACATATGATCCAATGATCACAAAGGGGTTCTGTCCCCAAATTCCGTTGCCTCAACTGAAAGCATGGAATTCCTATCAACTCCAAATGTGCCGGTTCCCAGTCCGTTTTCTTATCAAGGTGTTGGCCTAAATGCAATATGCTCCGAAACGCCGTTTTGCAATGCATAAATCGTATCCCTGGCCACACGTCTCTCTCTCTGCGGCCGCTCGTTTGGTCGATGCCCTTAACAATTGATAAATGATAAATAATCCGATATATTTCATGTGCGATCGAGACAACCACTTGTTCATCGATCCGTTCGATCGTGCTGAGATGGCATCTTAGGGGCTATCGTTGCTTTATCGAAGCACCATGGTACCAATACCATAATGCACTATCCAAGGTGATGTTAGGCGTGGGGATTGTGGCCTGCCCAGGGCCGGCAAAGAAGGTCCTCGTGGATACGTGGCAACTCTTGTCGGTGCCATGACAAAGGAGTGCGCTTGGTTTCGTGTGGTTGATACGATCCTGTCGGTTCGCCTGCGGCAGGCTGGTAGTGCTCGTAGTCGACACGTACCCTCTTGCCGGCCACGTCCGAGTTTTCCGTCGAAGGGCGAGGAAGAGTCGTGGTTCTTGGGGAGACTGAAGTACTAGAAGGGCTCCTTGGGTGTCTGTATTCAGATTCCGCCGGCTGGGACATCATCGGAATGCCTGGCGAGCTCGCTGGGGATGTGTTGTGTCCGCCTCGTGGGCTTCTGAAAGTTAGACTAAATTTCCTTGTGATAGTCTCAACAAACAACTTACGCGTTCTTGAACTTGCAAACCCTGCCAAACTTCTCGCACTGGACGCAACGAGGAAAGTCGGGGTCGCATTTGATTTTCTTCTCGCGGCAGGTCAAGCAAGCCTTCAGACAATGTTAGTCGACACTTCCTCTAATATTGGCACAACTTGAAGTTCTGCCTCCATGTATAAAACTTACAATAGCAAGTCGCTTTCTCGGCTTTCCAGCCTTGGTAACTCCCCAGTGTGCGTTGACCTGCTCTCCATCGATGACCGTCTTGCAGTGCGACCCGTCATCGTAAAAGTAGCATAGACCCTCCCCAGGCACCTCTGCCTGCCGTACAAATCGCGGCAAAAATTGTGTGCCAGTCCAAATTTTGGGCCCTAGACCGTCTTTTACTGGTGCTGCCTCTGATGAAGCAACCGGAAAAGAACCTGGCGCATGGCCAGGGGTCTGGGGGTGTCTTTGGGCCGGCTCTCGGTAGTCTGCCACCGATTCATGGCTGCGCTTCCGACTCATGGGTAGAGCATATGGCAGTCGGTCGTTGACAGGTCGGAAAGATGCCGCCGGCTCCCGAGTGCCTAGCACATACTCGGGCCTCCTCGCGTCCGAAAGACTCGACTGGCTGGACCATCTTGTACTGGATGTGGTGGAATCATTGCGCGATGGGCCGTGTGCTCGCTCGCCGTCTGGGATCCTTGGAGAAAGCGGTCCGGGGAAACGTGGCGCGACAAAGGGCAGAGAAATCCTTTCGGGCTCGACTCTCGATTCGTAGGCTCCGCGAGGCTGCTGTGTCACGGGAGTTGAGACACTGGGGAAGTATGAGTTCGAATAGGACCTTTCCGAGGCCGCAGAGGCGGAAGCAGGCCGGTCAAGAGGCGACCTTAATGGGCTAGGACGATCTGAATGTGGTGAGTGTAGAGGGCGCATCTGACTTGGAGGACCAAATAGACTGCTCAACGACGGCAGTTGCTGTCGAGGTGCGCCATGGCCGGCATCCTGTCGAGCGCTGTGTCCTTCCAAATTCTTCCCAGCTGACATATCAGACTTGAAGCTCTTATCATAGCTGGACATAGGTGGAGAAATAGGTACGGCGCTGTTCCAGGTCCGACCCTCGTGGGCTCTGATCGTGGAAGCAGATGCGTAGTTGAAGCTCTCCAGCTCGGGAGGAGGAGTATCCGGGGTGACTAAAGAGCGGTGGATATCTATCCTAGAAATCCCCATTGGTACGGCGCAATGTTGTCGAGCTTCTTCGCATGTCCAGACTCAAGCTGGACCTACTTGGTGGATGAGTGCCGAGACTGGTTGCTACTTGTACAGACCCGGGGACGCTGCGTTGATTCCAGGAATTATCCTCTCCTTTCGTCAGATCGCCTGCAACGGGGAGCAATGTGGTAAGTCCGCCTTAGTATATGTCTATCGTTGATCGAAGACCCAATACCAGTTTGGTTGCGATTATATTCCAAATCCCGACCAGACCTTCAACGTGAGCCTCGATAGTCGGTGGCTGTGTATATATAAGTAGAGATGTGTGGGCGCAGGTGACCGTTCCCAATCCAGTACAGATTATAATTTCTTTCTCGTCTTTTGGGTTACGTAGGTTGATGTGGGGTATATACGTGGTCGAGCGAAAGGTGAAGTGGTGAGTGAGGAAAGTGAGAAGTATGTATCTTAGCACAGCGTCGTTGTGGTGTAGAGGTAGTTGAGAAATGGGTCCGAGTAATGGTCAGAGACAATGTAGGAAGGACAATGCGTGAGTCTTATGGGGCTGCGAGCGTAAGCAGGCTTTTACAATTCCCGTGTAGAGCGGCACTATACTGACAGTATTGGCCGAAGGAGTAATGTAAAGAAATATGATCCGAGGACAGGCGATGGGCCTGCTGATGAAACGGGAGTTCAGGTGAGGATGCAATACGTTGATGTGTGTTCCTAGTCACTTACAACACCCACGCAATATCTCCTTGGCTGGGGGGCGCCATACCCAAAACAAGGTAGACTCGGCCGTGATTATTTTTCCTGACTACGATTTATGTGCGTCGGCAAGCGAGCGAGAGAAATTGGCGATCCCTGGCAGTCCAACGAACCCTTTGACTAGCTAGCTGTCGGCACCGACAGAACAGTGCTAGCTAGCAGTAGCATCCAGGTCCTGGACTGGGCATCCATTCGGGCGGTAGGATGTAGGTAACCTTGGCCCGGTACGTATCTCCAGGGCCTGCGTCAATGGATTGATGTATGCATGTAGGTATGCTTCTAGGCTCTAGCAAGTACTTACTTCGATGGCGGCCGCCTACAAAGCCGGCCTATGGGCTGGGCTAGGCTACCCAAGCGCAACCCCGGCATGTGCCAATTTAGAGCTCGCGAAGCGGCCTCGAAGGAGTGTAGGCAGAGCAAGCGGGCTCTTTGCCAGTGGGTAGGCTGGCCGCGCGGGTAACACGAACCCATCTCTGCAACCACTGACCATGATAGGTAGGGTAGAGTAGGCTGTATGTATGTAGTGCAGCAGACGGGATGGAAAAAGAGACGTCAGTGAGAGTGGACGTATGCTCCGAGATAGAAGTCGGGACGACTCCATGCCTACGACGCATTACCTAACACTTCTCTGCCGGGCTGCTGGGCAGCCTGCTGTGGAGGGCCAGAGGTGCGCTGAAGCACGGCGTACCCAGTCGATGGATGATGACAGGCGACGAGATGCGGTGGTCTAGTATGGTATGTAATTGCTGACCGATGGGGGAGGGTGGAGCGCCGGCAGGTATGCCCAAGGAACGCTTCCCGGGATAATGTCCGGCGGACCAAGATGTCTGAGCATCGATGGGTGGTGAGGATGGGGCTGTGGCAGAGTCGAACTCATCCCATGTGGGTTTTTCCCCCTTCCCATCGCTTGCACAAATTTGCCGTAGCCCAGGCGCCCGCCATTGGCCTGGACACGACGCAGGGTCCTTTGAGGCTTGAGATTCTCGATGGCATGATGTATGGGGTTGAGGGACGAAATGAGAGGATCCCAGTCATGCCATGGGTTGGCAGGCCGAGTAACGGACGGGGTCACACCAGACAAGACGAAGGATGCACTTGGCAAGTAGAAGTCGTCGTAGTTTACATGTACAGCGTGGCACCAAATTCTTTTCACATGGTGCAAGGAAGGCAGGCGTCGTTGAGAATTCTTCCGGGTCTCATGTTGGTCAGTAGAAAAGTAACAAGGCCGTGCAAGAAATTCGGGCAAGTACAAAGTATGTAGGTAGCACAAATATGCAGAAATCAACAGACGATCACGAACAGGAAGGTGCAACTGAACACAGATCTAGTCCATTGTGCAGCTCAGCTCTCTTGTCGGATTGAGCCGCAAATGCACACGAACGAGTAGTTTGTATTTACAAATCTGGGTGGTACATTCCATGCAGTCATCATATCAGATCGAGGGGTCGGCATGGCTGCTGACAGGGATTGGGATGGGTTGGATCTTGAATTCCTTACATATGATGGAGATGCCATCAGCCTCGGGTCGCAGTCTACATACATTAGGCCGACCCCGTCGAGTCAGGAGCCGCCCGACGGTCCAGAGTACATGAGTTTGGTTGGGCTCAGGTAGGTACGGTAGGCCCTGGGGGACAATGGCAGTTGCAACCAAGCCTGGGGGTCCCAGGCCAGGAAAGAGCGCGCGGAGACGACAATACAGTAGTAATGGTATGGAAGGTGCTCCGCAATAACACATTATTACGCACGTAGCCTGGGTGGTAGTGGTAATCTCAAACAGCGTCGCGCCAGCAAAACACTTGCACGGCAGAACGGCATTGGGATTTTTAGGACGTCACGACATAACGCGGTCAGAAGCCTCTGTATGGGGGATGGGGGAAAGGCGATCACTGGCCGGGACGATCTGGCCGCTGGAGATCTGGTTATAGTGTGCATACCTAGGTAGAGGCCATGCAGAAGAGACGAGAAGAGGAATAAAAAAAATAAACCAATAAATTGAAGAGGCAGAGAGAAAAAGGTACATTGGACATCTGCCCTCTAATCCATAAAATAAAATAATGCATACGACCGACGGCTGATAAGCAGCGCAGGCAGGCCATGACGACCAGAACCAGACCAGACCAGATCAGACTGGACGCATGTGTGCCGGCAGAGAGGTGGTTAGCGCCTTCCCAGCTCCCCGGGTGCTTGTGGGACCCCTCCTGTTGTGTCTATTTCTAGCGCAGCAGTAGCAGTACATCCGGTACTAGGCTCTTAGCAGTTGCGCGATGGAAGAGGTCCCCTGCTCAACCCCCCTCTCGTCTCTGTCTCCCACCAAAACTGACTCCAGCTTTGCAACAGCTCTTCCTGCTCAATGATGAACGACCGACTGACTACCTTAGCCACGGCGTTAGCCGGCCTTGTCACTTGTCCGAGCCAAGCAAAGGCGGACATTCCAAGTTCAGCATCTGCGTAATTACCTATATCTCGCACCGTTTGGGTGCGTTCGTACTCGCTCGCTTTCGCCTTTTTGTATCCCCCGGGTCTCGACAACGGACGCTTGCTCAGAGCAACTAATATTCAACGTCCCGCGGGCCCCTGATATTGCAACCTCAAGAGTTCAGCTGGAGCAATCTGCCACCACTGCTACTGGTGGGTTATGATCAGATTCGACCGAAGCTCCAAAGTGCAAGACGATTCGGGTGTGGTCCCTATTGGTGTGTTCGGTTAGAAATCAGTCCTCTTGTCAGAATCGCTGGCCGGCCGTCGCTCTGGGTGAGAGGGCGCGTCATCCCCTCCAAGGGGGGACATGACACTTGACCAAAAGAAGACTCTGATGCCGCACGCGAGCAAGACAGCTCCCTCGCACCTCGGCCGGGAGATTTGCCGCCGTGCGCTAACGAGGGCCAGGAGAGGCTAATACTTCGCTCCATCCAGATGCTCGGAGAGCAATAGAGTTGAGCTGTACCGTAGTAGCTCATGTGAAGGTAGGGGTATTCCAGCACCGAGCAAGGTATCTGGCAGGGGCAAGGAGGGATTTGCCGTGCTGGCTTGGGTGGATAACCGTATTCGGCATCATGGGAAAAATCCATACAACGCTCTGCACGTATGCATTCTTCGACAATAGACGGCCAGGCGGAGGTTCAGCCACGACAAGCTTTGTCTTGACAGCCAGAAAGTCATCAGCGCAGAAACAAAAGCAATGGCCAGCACATCCCAAGGTTGATCAGCCGAATGGCTCGCCAGTCCGGCTGTATCACTCGCACCCACCGGCTGCTCCCTAACCGTCGCAGCAGAGCTTATTGCCAAGCGCTTCGTGTGGTTGGCAGGCCTGCCGCTGCGGCGGGGGATCTGCTGTCCATTCCCATGCACACTCGCTAACGAGCGCCACACAGGGAATAGGCTGATTGCCATTGCCAGCACTAGAAGCAGTTGGGAAGCTGGCTCGTGGAGCCGTGGTTAGCAACGGGCCTCAGTCCGTCGAAAATCCTTCTCATGCTCTCCAGTTGCTAATAAATCAACTGGAGTCAGTCAGTCATCTCGGAGACAAGGGCGGCTACTTTGCCTGCCGTGATCTGCCCTGATGAGGAGCCGCTACCTCGTTAGGTATATTTACTAGGTTGCCGCTTACCACTTTACTACGCCCAAAACCTGTCGTCCGTCTCCGTCTATGCATACTCGAACTCATCCGTCTTACGGAAGACCGCCAACAGAACCTGATGCGCCCAGGCAATCTTGGCCCGGTCCAAACTTCGGGAGCTAGCCCGATGATATTGCTGGGGTTGATGACTCGTTTTGTGTTAGAGATCACGGAATAGGCATCCCAAATCCGGGAATTCTCTCCTCTTTTTGCGAAATCTCCGGTCGATCAAGAATAAACAGCATAGACTAACGTGATGGCCTGGGCAGTCCGAGGCGTCAGCCTTCTTCTGTGGTTCTCTCATGCTTCAGGAAAGGGGCGAGTTGCGGTTGGAGGCCGTCTGCGTCGAGCGACAACAGAAAGAAAACGAGGTTGCATTTCTCTGCTTTGCCGCGATTGAGGCGTCAAGCTGCGCAAAATTGCCGTGCAGCCGCAGGCGCTCAACTCAAACGTCCTTGGGGCTCCAATATCTAGATGCGTGGAAAGGGTATGCGTTACATGTACCGACCGCTACTGGGCCGCCACTAGGTTCATCGAGCGACGGCATTGAACACCGTGGGAGCGAATAGCAACCACCAAGATTCAATTGCTTGCAGCTGCTTGCATCATACTCCTTCAGCCTGAATCGGTCCATGGTGGATGAGAGATTTGTTGTCACATTCCACCGGTGGTCACTGACCTGGTCAACTACCTTGATACATTCACAAGGCCTGTTGGATGAAATCACGATTGCAATCAGTATACACATCATTGGACTAGTCAAGACCCAGGCATCTTCTGGGATCCCCGGGGAGAGGCCCCATGCCTCCCACGTATGCGAATGCACCCGCCCAATGGGGGTGGGTGGTAGTCCAGCCTGCCCACCCACATAGGCAGGGACTTTTGGCCTAGTCTCGGCAGCTGTGGTCGGAGAAAGGCTACTTATTGGTTTGCCGATGGGATGCCAGTCGAGGTGTGGCGCTCAGCCCAGGGTGCGACCTCTTTGTCCAACTCCCGAAAACGGTCTCCTACAGCACGCTGCCGCAACAAGTGGCGCTCACTCTGACGAGGGCTTGGATCCAGCCGCAGTACTATACCTTTCTGTATGCTACGTCGTAACAGCGGCTGACAGTGGACACTACAGAGTACAGTGCAACAGTGGCCGTCCTGGCTTTTACCCATAGCAGCCTTCTGTCTCGGTTCCTCACTGGCACTTGCTGGAACAGAACTCAGATAAAAACACAGATCTCGGCCGTGATTGCAGTATATGTAGGTACGTACCATGAGTTGAGACAACTATAAACCATTAGCCAAAACGGTTCACAAGGTCGAAACTTTGAATCGACTGCCGTGGCTACACAACTCGAATAGGTGACGACGGGAAAAGCACGCCATCTCTACATGGCTTGGGAGAAATATAATTTTCCCACAACGCAGCTTATGCATTGAGCGAACTATCGGCTCGTGTTATTGAGGAGATTCCTTATCTGGGATCTCCTTGTCGGCAGTAAAGAGCTTCGGGGGCGTGGAACTACCGGCGCATGACGAAACGCGCATACGTTGGCCAAGCATCAAGCTGTTCTCTCAAGCATCACTCAACCTTCTTTGTCGTCAAATTGCCGGACTTGCTAGTGTCAAAACTTGTTGTCCTCGACCGACGCATGCTGTCACTAATCTTGCCAAACACGTCCCCAGCGTGCCTGCATTGTTTCAGCTTGGCATCAGGAGAGGCTGGATGGACAGAGAAGTTTCCTGCCTCGCGGAAGCAGTCATGTCTGCATACGATCCCTGTGCAAGGTAGCATCTGCCACCCCATGCACAGGACTGGGACCGACATCGAAACGATGCAAATGTCAGGAACCTCAAGAACGACTTGTCGAAGCTAGACCGGGAAGAAAGCAAAGTAGAAATCGAGCAGGTTGACAGCTCTCGATCAAAGCAAATATCGTATTGTAACCTCCCGTCACAAGTTACAACATACGGTGGCCCGAGTCACTTGCCGTTCCCGTGGCCAACCGGCGAACGACCTGACCAGGTTGGGCTCGGTTAAGCCTCTGACCCCTGGCCTTCCATTAAGGGAGTCCCGCAGATTGTACTCTCACCGTTTTGACGTTTCGCAATGATAAAGATCTCTTTTATGATCGACAGTTAGGCCCGCTGGGCCGGTGGTGGACTACGCCTGCGTCGGTCTCCACGAGGCCAACTCGGAAAAGAGCACAGCACCTCGCCGTAGCAAAATTACAATAATGAAAGCGGGATCTTGCCGGAGATCGGGCGGGTTTGCGTATTCACCGACCTATGGGCTGTTGCATGGAGTCTCGTCAAGACACTCCGCTACAGGATGCACGCGATCCAACTTTGGCGAGAAAAGTTATGCTACGGAATATTCCATTTCCCAGACAGTCAGCACCCCTGTCCTTATTGCCCCCCGCATATACGGAGGTTTGTCAGGGTCGTGTAATAGACTTTGGTCGGCCCTGCTGAAATAGGCAACGAGTACGGGATGTCCACTCGGTCCTCCTGCCGAACCAACCGAATACATTCCCTTTGCGACGGGACTGACATTGATTGGCCGAGCCCGCTATATGAATGTTGTACTGCCGAAGAGAGAGATGCACCGTACAGTAATACAACAAGTCGGTGTCAATGCTCACGGACGTTCCTGGACGCGAGCCGCAATATCTTTGCACAACCAAGGACACGCACGCAAGCAAACAAGCAAGCACTCACGCATCATCTCGGGGCTTTAATAATCTCCATCTTAATTCCATCGGAAAAGGCGCAAAACCTCGTGGCCGCAGCCGGCATATATCACGGCAATAAGAGACCCCATCAGCTTGCATTTGATCGTTTATGACCGGCAGCAGTGGATGACGCCCAAAGCCAAGGCTTCGCCGGTCCCGGTTCTAATATGTAGTGGTAGTATTGCTACCTACCTACCGCAGAGTCTCACTGTTGCGGCCTTCTAGAAGCTGTTCAATAGTGTCAGCTCACGGGCCCTCGGTATGAGCTAGGGGTCCAGGCAATGAGAAGCAGAGCAGAAAACTTTACAAGGCTGATTGGGGCTCCGCTGGCTGAAGTGGCTTCCGTTTTGGGCTCCTGCGCCGATCGTATCGCACGACGGCCCCGAGGCAGAAATTCGATAGTCCTGCTGTGAGCGAAATGGGAAAATAGGGTCCGAATAATAATACATAATAGTCTGCTCACGAGCACGTCGTAACGTCGCTTGCTTACGCTGCCGCCAGTAGCTCACGCAGTAGCATGTTGTGGCAGTAGGCACGTTGGTTATGCCTCCTCGAAAAGGACATCGTGTCATACGCCATTCAAGCGCCGCCCAGAGCCGAGCTGAGATGAGGTCCCCTCCAAAGACTCAGCCACCCGGGGCTATCTCTTGTCAAGTGCCATGTTGTCAGTTGAACCACGTCAATTGCATATGCTTAGGTCCGGCACAGTCTTTGCACGAGAGGATCGATCTCCCCATCCCAACTGCTGTTCAAGTGGGATTCTCACGAGACACTGACACGACCAATGTTGTACAACGTCATGAATGAGCTGTGAACTGAAGAACAAATTGCGACTCTGGAGCGGTCGTCACTAATAATAGTATCATTCGAGCGGCTGCCATCTTACCGCCCAGCCATTGGCTCTGATCGGCATAAGCCCAACCATGGCACTTCCTCTCTAGGCAATCAATGCCCTCTCGAATGCTGGGCAATAGACCGGGAACTTCCGAGAACCCTCCAAGAACGTCATGTATAGAATGGCAGTTATATGCCGACAGACGTTCGCATCACGGTCATACATGCTACGCTGATCTACTACTATATTGTGACTGTCCCGCGCTTGTGATGCAATGGATTGGCAACGACTAGGTAGCGTCCCAGCACTGCTGATGTGCTGCTGCTTACTGGCCACTATCATGCAAACCGTTGGGCATGGCTGCCGCTCACCAACACCACCTCCACCATGGAAAAGAAAAGGAAAAGAATTCCAGAGACTGCCTTAAGGCGGCCCCGGCATTGTATCAAGTCGGCGCACGAGACTTTTTTGCGCGAGCGAGCGGTCAACGGTCGTACGTTCCATGACTTATTGAAAACGCCACCGACGGACAGATAGGCTCTCTCTGGAGCCGAAAAGCCGTTCACCTACGAGAGCTTTCATCAAACAAGCCCGACATGACTGCTTCCCGTAGATGATCTGTGCCCGTCGTCATGGGTGCGCTTGGACTGCTATTTTCTTTCTTCCCCCGTCGTTCAATCTCATATCTAGAGATGCACGGATATCACTGTAATTATCACTTTAGAAACAAGAGTTAATATTATTAGGCTCGGCAGTGTATTCCGCTCGTTTTGACAGCGGGCTTTACTTTTTGGCTTAGCACCTCTTTTTCGCTACGCTACCGAATTTCTTTCTCGTTTTTGCACCCTTCCCACACTCCAAGTTCGCTTACCTGCCCCTTCTAGGTTTTGCGAGGCCCCAAAACTTTCTTTAAGCGAACGTCTCCCTCGTCGCTCACCCTCTTTTTTTTTTCTGTACGCGAAAAAGGGCCCCATCAAAATGCGGCTGCAACTGCATCTTCGCGAGACGGTAGTTTTGTTGTCACCTTGTCCAAAGGAACCCTGCCTCGGATCAATAATTAGATAGTACTGTACATATACATACATATCGGATGGAGGGGAGCGGAGGAGGGGGAGGTACAGGGCCCCACCACCTGGGGTTGTTGAGGAGGAATGTATCACAGGCTACAGCTCGCTTTGCTGTTCGTATATCCGGGGTTGTCTTTTTTCCTCTTCCTGGCTCTTTCCTGCTCCCTACACTGCACCACAAGTCGGAGTAGGAAAACCCAACATTGCCAATAATGCAAAGACTGATGTGATGAGTGATGCCAGGCGAGAGCCGCGCCAGCGACAGGGTACGGATACAGAGGCAATTTCAACCTACCCTGCACCTGCGGAGTATCGGCCGGTACCAGAGACTGCCGCCCCGAAGGAGACCCTTCGTTACGTATGCTGAGAAGAAGACCCCTCGTTGCTCTGTGTGTGTGTGTGCGTGCGTGTGCGTATGCCCAGGCCTTTTGCCAGGGACCAGTGTTGCTCAGGTTCAATAATAACATGGGTGCGTGGTTCTGCTGGGCTTTCGGTAACATGTGTTCCTGCAGAAGATCATCTGAAAATCGCAGACAGGTAACGGGCAATGGTGGAGCCCCTTCCCCCCTTGTGTTACCTTGGTTTGCCTATACTATGCAATAGCATTGCCCTTATTACAGTATACTCGGACCCTAGCACCGCTAGATTAAGTACCTGGGCATCTATCTGCCCCTGGCAAGAGAATTGGGAAGAGGAGGGAAGATGGGTGTGTGTCGTTGCAGGCCAAACTCAACTCCCGACTGCACCCCAAGACCAGATGTAGCACTGCGATCGAAACTCTATTGTCCGGCATTTACAATTCGTGCTGCCCAGCGAGCTACTCAGGATTCATTCTGGAATTGGTGGAAGGGATGGGCATCAATCTCAAATCGCGGCAGTCGTTCTCCGATCCAAAGGCTTGCGGAAGCATGAGCCGAAGATGCAGCTCTTAGAGCCATCTGTGGTCGGTAGACGGGAGGGAAGATGGGGGATCGACAACGCCAAAACCCAGCAGCCCCTCCCCAACTGCTTCATGCCTGGGTTTTTGATTCTTCTGCTCCTGCTTGGCTCTCTTGCGTGACCGACTTGTGGATTGTCTCGTCGGCCGCTCGACCGTTGGGAAACGAACAGATCCTGTCGAATCGGGCGGGTTCCTTGGGTCGCTGCCAAACGAGACGTCGGTCGGGGGGTTCACTGAGATCAGCTCGTCTGTCTGAAACCGAGGTCATGGATCCCTCTCCGTGTGTCTGATGTGTGGTGTATTTTTTTCCTCTACTCGGGGCAGAGCCAGCTTATCGCCGAGCCTTTTTCCATGACGACGAGGAGGGACGCGGCGCGGGTCCTCGTCCGTTCCTCGGGTCACGAGATGCTACTACGACTGAATTGAACAGTTGTGCCCGTTCTGGCCTCTCTTTTTGCGCGTCCTCGTGACAGCGACATGTTCTATCGCAGCATACCATACCCTCCTAGCCATGACGCCACCCCGAGTATATGGGCAGGGAGGCCCCGTTTCACCTTGAGCGCCACACAATAGAACGAACCAAGAAAGTCTTGATCATGGGCTGGCTCAGAGTAGTATTCTCGATAACCTATATTGGACAAATCTATGCAGCCTCTGGTCCACCGTCATGGTTGCTTTGGGAGGACGGTGTCATCTCATAGGCACTATACTGAAAGGCCAAGAAAGTGGCTTGCACACCGTCTAGGCCGGATTATAGGGCGGGGGGTCAAAATACGCGAACTTTGCACAGGAAAATTCGCCGGCCGGCCTATGCGTGCCGAGAGCTCGTCGAGGGAGATGGATGCTGGCACTGCAGTGTAGATTTTGTCATTGTACATGTCCTTACATCCAGGATCATCTTGATCGTACATTCACCGGTTCTCGAAAAGCAGAAAGTGTTACAGGACCCTCTTCAGACGTCGAGGTGGATATTACGGCAATACAACGGGCTGCCACATGCATCCACCGAACATGTCAATCATATGTCTTGTGTGTCTGCGGTTTTTCACATACGTTGAGCCCCAGGGATTCGAGAGCCCGCTATAGGATGAACCCCTATTCGCCAATCTTGCTATTTGTACCTACCTAGTCCCGGTTGTCGCTCGCAGACTGCCGAAACGTTATTTGATTTGACTGCTCTTCTTTATTTCGCTTTCTCTTTGCATGTATCCTTGGACCATTTGAAATATCCATCAATGACGACAGCTGTACGCTCTTCTTTCCTAGACAAGATCGAAACGGGCCACGCAGTGGGTGCCGCTTCCGTCAGTGTACGCAGCTAGCAAGTCCATGTGTGCCGTGCAAGTCTCAGGCCGCGACCTCGATTGGGTGATATCTATCCGTCGCGTCGGCAATAACCCACCCACTGGGCGGCTTGCAATCTCTCTAGCCATGTAGTCTTCTTTCAGCTGTCCTCTGGAAGCGGTAGTAGTGCACAACTACTGCAACGGAACACGTACATACACTGCATATACCTTGGACTGGCAGAACCGCTTGCCCTATTGCCCTCCTGCCGCCTTCCCACAAGCGGCTCCATACCTCATTTGCAACAGAAGCTCATGTCAGTCATTACTCAGCTCATTCTAGCGTCCGACTGCCTCGGTCCCGAGGGAAGGACACCTGTCTGGCTTTGGCTTGCCCAGGGCCCTGAAAAACGGGGACGCTTAAAATGATTGCCTACTGTGTACTGTGATTCTGCGGAGATGGGCTTGTTTAGACGATCCAGAAAAGACACCAGATCAGAGAGCCGACTTCTCAAGTCCCGAGAGTAGACAAGCTATGTAGCAGTGGCCAGTGTGTGTAACATGGTACATGGTGTAGGGGACCAGGGACCACGAAAATGGCAGTACAAATACATGATTACACTAAACCAGTTCAGTGTCTGTGACTGTGTGGTATTGTAGGCCTGTGCCTGTAACCTGTACATTGTACCTAGGTAAGGCCTCTGCTCCTATGCAAACCAGGGAACAAATCTTACGCTGTCAACGTCACATCTCGGACCGATCACCACGTGTTGAACTGCCTGCCTGCATGGGACGAAATAATCAGACGGTACCGCAGCCTCGTGGTTTTCTCCTTGGTCTCGGTTGCTTCTTGCCTTGTTCCACCTTTGTGAACGGGTGGCGCTCCAGCGGTTTTGCGGGCATGATCTTACTACAATTGCGCGGTTATAGGTCGCCCAAACTACCGTACAGCTCACATAACGTGATACATCATTGCACATAAGCCGTGCTCTCGTTGCCGTGTTGGCTTTCTTTTCTTCAAGGCAGTTCATGACTCGAGCAGCCTGGCTGGCGCCCGCCTAGGCGAGCCCCAACCAAAAAAAAGCTGATGAGAATGGAATGGGAGAAGGGCAAGAAATCCGTCTCTGGACGGTATGGGAATGACAATTCCCCGCCCCGGGCTTTCTTTTACCTTAGCAAAATTAAGGTACGCTGGACCCCTACCAGCGTCGCATTAGGGGAATGCACCTTCGGCCGAGAAATCCCGCCTTGGAACCTGTTCCTATTCTTAGATTGCGACTACTAGTCTCTTCTCGTATGTTAATGTCTACCTACACACACTATTACTACTATCACCTGGTATATACCACTCTGGTTATCTCCATTCGTCCCTCGTTTACCGACGAGCCGGCCCAACTAATATAACTGCTGTTTTTATGTATGGCACAAAGTCGTTGGCCCTCTTTGCTCTGATCTGGGCCGACTGATGGCGTGCGTGGGTGCGGAGAAAGAAAGGCGCCTGGTAACGAAAAACAATCAATGGCGAGCTCTGATTGAGGGAATTATCCCGTCGATACCCTTGCTTGATGACAATTCTTCCGGCGATGGTTTCGTTCCACGACCTCAGCGGGAAGAACTGCTGTGCGTGGTAATAAACTCGACCGCGTACTCACACAAGATACAATACATACAGACAGATCGCATGTACCTCCCTTGAGTGTTCCCACCTGGAGCCTCTCTCCTGATATGACCACCTGCCTAACCTACATGTGTTACCTGGTGGGCAATAACCCAAGGCTCGTCATCCTTTGGGTCGGCTCTTCCCCGACTACGCATGATATGCACGCTAGCAAAATGACTTCCTCCATGTGGAATTTGTTCTCTTCTCTACACGTTCCCATTCCCACACGTAACAGTCATCTCGATTAATACAGCTCAGTGATCTCAACGATCCCTCCCTTCCGCGCCCAGGCGGCGCTGCTCTGGCGGTTTTGGAAAGAGTCAAGCCACCAAACAGCTGGTCACTGTCGCTGCTCGCTAACGAACTTCGATTATAGTTCCATCTTGTCATGTAACTGCTTAGCGGGCAATTCCACCGCCATCACTGTCCATCCATATTGGCATCGACAGCCTAGGTGGGCTTTGTTTTATCAAATACCGCCGGTGTCGATCTTTTTCGAGCGCGCAAATAAGGGGTGCATGCCGGTTACGGTTCGCACTACACCCAAGCACGACGTCAGCAGAGAGAGGCGCTAGAAATTTGGAGGCTTTTATATTATTATAGTGCTCCCGAGCTTGAATTCTCAGCCGTCGGACCAAGCCAACGAAGTGGGAGCTCCTCCCCAGACCAGTCGGATTTACGGATTCTTTTCCTTGGGCTGAAAAAACGCCATTGATTCATCTGCCTTGTTCCTCTGTTGGCACCAAGGACCTCTGTATTGCGCGAACCTACTTTGGTGTTTCCTTCTAGAGGCGAAATCTCCCCCCAAGTTCAGCCCGGCTCATCGCCCGAAAGCTCTCGCGCGGACGAGTGCGTAGCTAGGTAACGGGCTCCTCTACTTGTCTTCTGCTCAAGTGGGCTGGCTGTCTACTACAGATAGGTAAGGTTTTGCGAACCTGAAGACGGTTCGATACCTAGTGGCACGAATCTTCTTGCCTGCCCGGGGAACTAAGGTTAGGCAATGTAGGGCATCTCTTTTCAAACAACGATTCGGAGCATGCTGATCGCCAAGAAAAGTCTACTCATCGCAATGGACCTGGCCCAGAACGATACATCTTGAAAAGCCAATGCCGGTCTAGGACGGGAGGCAGCACAGGGCTGGGTTGGTTCGTAGAGTTTTTGCTTTTCCCTCGCAATTTGGAACCTCGACCGCCTGGCCGGGTCTGGGGGTGAAAAGTATGCCAATCTCTGTTACTCGTTCGACCCGCTGCAAGAACATACAGATGTAGTAAGGTGTCGTGGAATCCTGTCAACATGCTCGCTTGCTTGTTTTTCTGCGTACCGGTGACCTGACTGTGTTGCAAGCCTTCTCCAATTTCGAGTGCCGGAGTGTGTGGCCACCCAGAGGAACCGTCAAGCCATTAGACAGGGACGATACCGTATAGATGCCTCGCGAGCTGGGTCTACCATATCAGATCCAGTCAGGAAAGAGCCTGCTTGCCTGATGATACCTGCTTCCAAGGGGAGAGAGGAGATGAGGGGCCACCCTCGACTGTCTCCTGCACCAGTGAATCCTGAAGGATTCAGACCCATGCCGAAAGCCACGAGGGAGAGAAGCAGAATGGTCTTGCGAATCCCGACAGGGCGATGAGCAGACACCGCAAAGGGTCCCCAGTATTCCCGTCGCTCTCTTCCCCAGGTGATAATAATAATAACAACATCAGCCCAGAGCCTGCTTGCTTCCGATGCCCTGGACCGTCCATTGCCCTCTTGGTTCTTGCCTGACACTAAACCCAAGCCTACCCTATAGGGATCAGCTCCAGATGGGTTTCCGGTGAATGAGCGCAGGCGAAGGGGGGATGGGGCGTCCCGTACTGCCGTCTGATTGAAGAGATGGAATAGGTCAATGAAAACCAGGGAACCTGTTGTCTCTCACTTTTCTCGCGTGTCGCTTGCGCTTACGTTTCCTCGTCTCGTTCTAGTGCTTCTTGACTGTAGATACCTAGGTACGATGAGTCGTGGATTTTCTGTACACGGATAGGTATAGATTACAGAGATGTGTCCGGCGCGCTCTACCATCAAGCCACCAACCGGCCGGATCGAGGTTCTCTAACTGCTAATGAGAAGTTCGTCGTTGGGGAGATGGTATAGTGTATGGGACAGCCCTGCAAGGAGTTCCTGGGGGAGATAGGGAGAGAAAGGGCGGTATACTGTGTAGTGCGAAAAAGAGGATCTGCTGCTACTACTTTACTAACCTTTTGGCGCCGTTGCCTTTTGTCCTTCTCCTCGGGTTTCGCGCCTTTCTGTTCTCTGCGCACCCTAAGATCGCCAAACCGGTTTTCTAGGGAACGAAGTCCAGCGCTTGTGGATAATTCCGTCAGCCATGCTCTCGTCTGGCGCCGTCTGCTACCTACTTTCCTACCTAAGATCACAATGGGCGAACTGGTCGACGGTTTCTTCGGCCGGTGACCGTTCCGAAGTTGGCACATCAATTACTTATTACTCATCTTCCATATCATGTGGGCAAGCTAGATGCGAGTCGAGTCTTGCGCGGTGTAACTAGTAGTATCCAGTCTGGCCTGTTACCCCCTTTGAAGTCTTTGGGAAAGAACGAGGAAAGGCACATTGATCATTCATTATTCAGCCCACTTCGTTCGGTCAGTGTCCCTGGAGCATGGCGTTCAGAGTATACCAATAAGGCTAGTTGTTCGCGCTTAGTTGCTCCCATCTGCTTGGATGTGGATGGGCCCTATGCAGGCATGGCTCGCGTCTGTTTGCATGTTGCCTTGTCCGCTCGGACAGTATTGGGTGCGTGTGTGTGTATGCGCACGAGTCCCCATTCGACGGAACCAGAATCAAAGGTGCACATGTCGTTGGTTGAGTCCCCAAAAGGGGGGTGGTGTCGAAAAACGGGAGCCAGTGATTCGGTCAACCTTTCATCATGTCGTTGCCGTTCGAAGCGCATAGCAAGCAAGCATGCGGACAGACCAGCGCTATGTTTAGACTCATCACTGGCAGGATTCAACATGCGTCCAAGGGCTACCTGGGCGCGTCTCTCGTGGGGGAAATTGTCGAAGATCTTGACTCTTTCGTCGGTGCCCGAGGAGTCCCCCTGGCTATATTGTAACCAGTACTACAATTGAATGGGCGGGCTATATGCAGCCCCGTCAGGACCCGTCGGTTTGGGTTTTCATTGTATATAGTACTTATTACTCAACCAGAAAGAGAAGAAAATAGATGAACAAACCCAGCACAATTCTGGAAGGTGATTGACTGCATAGGGCTAGCTACCCAGAAGAGGTGTGTCCATGTTAGCCTACAAGGGTTGAGAGTAGACGGGTACGTCGCCGATCACGATTCAATGTTGTCGCTTGGGGAGTGTCTGGTAGATGACCCGAGGATGCTAATGAGTCGAAGACCTGGAGGCGGCATGAGATTGACTCAAGCCAACTGCCTTGTCTATGCGTACGGGATTCTGCCGAATACGATCTCAAGCGAACCACTTCTGCACTGTCGGAGTTCAAATGCCCAGAAGGAAAAGGCTCTGTTGATAGTTTCGTAAGAAAAGGAGTAGTAGCGAGCTACCACTGTCCGAGAACCACCGCTTGATGGCCATATCCCCGGGAAGGAGTCTAGATAGCTCCTGGGCAGCACTTTTGGTCGAGCGGTTTGGAGCTCGCTTCGGTGTCACATCATGGTCCAGCTCGCTCAGTCACTCATCCTTCAGTTAGGGGAGCTACAAGCTCAGTTTGGTGATACGAGACAAGCCCCTGAGGCCAAAGCAGATTTTATTGTTTAGCATAGGTAATTCTGCCTTATTTGGGCAATATCAAGTTATCGGCACCAGAAGAGCACTGTCAGAGACGCATCAATGTCACGTTGAAGGTCGCTGCCGATGGAACGAGTCTCCCTGGTGGTAGTTGTGAAGAAGTACATGCATGCTCCTCTCTCTCTGTGCAGCCGTTCTGTGCCCTGCTTTGGTTCACTATCCCTCTCACCGAACTCAAGGCAAGGGCCGTCTGTCGTCAGCATCGTCGGCTCCTTTGCTTCGTCGAGCCCTGAGAGGGGAGACCGTTCGTCATGTTTCACGTTTCTGTTGTAATGCATGGCCCTTTATTGATACTGCTGCTCCACTGGGAGGGAGACGCTCATCTTTACAGTCACAGTCCACACACTCCCATCGGGACCGAGCGATAGTCGTCTTCGGGCCCAGTGAGGAGCGCGTTGATGGGCCGAGATTTGCGGCCATATCAGTTCCAGAAATAGCAGCCCCGAGGAATCGACTCAGGTTCAGATCGAGGTTCAAGAGCTGGCGGGATCTGTAGGCACTGTCTCACGATGCTCGTCATGCTTCCCGCTTCCATCCCTCGTGCACTGATGAACCGTTTGCTGGCTCTGCCGCGACCTGAAGCGGGAGGAACCGATGCTGACCAGTGACGGCCAGAGAGCACGCGACGAACCGGACGCGAGAACGACCAGGTACGGAATAAATTGGATAGCTTATTTACACGTCCGTGGAGACAGTCTCTCGACTTGTTGACTTCTATAATTATCATATCATGGTGTTCACCTCATTGGAAAGCCAAAAATAGAACACAAGAAGCAAATGATTTGTTCTTCTGGCCCGTTCTCGAAGGATTGGGGGTGGCGGAGCAAAAGAGCCGCAACTGGCGGCCCCGTTATATGATGGATAAGCTCGTAGGATTCATCGTCGCTCTTTTCTATGGGGCAGTACCGATATGTACGCGCAAGGTTGAAGGTCGCAACATGGAGAAAGTACATCATTCGAAGAAGAAGAAGAGTACTTCTGCTGCATGGAAGGTTCGAGTTTCGGTCTGACAATCACGGCTTCTTGTGCTCTTGATCCTTCCAGCCTCGTGGGATGATGCACGGTTTGATAGAAAGTAGTTGGAAGAGGTGGTGAAAGAATGCGGGCGCTTTTGTTCAGCCTTACGAATCCTTCAGGAACTCGAGTGTCACGAACCATTGTGTGACCCATTATTGATGCCAATGGTGCATGACAGGTGCTGATCAATGTTTAGATACTTCATGAGATATTTCCTTTTTATTATTGTGACTGGGAAGTTGTGCGTACGGAATCATGTCACACTATGAAGTCAATTGATTCGACACAGTATGCGAACATTGGTGTCGACAACCCTTGATCGTCAGGATGCATTCATGATGGTTGGTCAAGTTGACTACGCCCAGAACAAATCTTGGTCATCAAAGGCCGTCATCATTGATAGTGAAAAGCTGTTCTCTCGAGGCTGATGCTATCGACCGACGTCAATAAGCTATGTTGAGTAGGCCAGGAAAAGTGAATAGACAGTATCCAGTGATAGATACGGAGACATTCTTTTTTTTACAAAGACCGCCAATATAGACGACAGTCCTTTGTCACAGTCCGGTAGACACCTTTGAGTAGCTACAGACAGACCACTGCCTGAGGCTGTAGTTTGCCTTGTGCTACCACAAGTGTATGAGAAGGACCTAGGCAGGAGCCATGAGGTGTTTCTTTATCTTGATTTATTGAAATTATTTATTTTCTTGTATTCTTGTGCCAGCTGTTCGCATGCATGAAACTGCTCCATTCGCCGTCGCTGAGAGTCTCGTGGGTATGTAGTTCATCTTTTTCCAGCGCAACCAACGCCAGCCCAATGCGAAAAATCCACGTCGCAAAGCTCTTCTATATCATCATCATGATCGTCATTATCTGCGCATTCCCCTTAAAACATTAAAGCGATCCTTGTTGAAAATCCATTGCAGCACAAGCTAGACACGACTCCTAACGAAGCCGGCAGGAGGTCTCCTGAGGAGGTCTAGTCCACTATAATGGGAGCATCGTCCTCTTTGCGAGCCTTGCATTGCTTGCGCTGACCCTTGTACTGCACATCAGTCAAAACCTCTTGTTGTGGTTGGGATGTAGCTCCCGAGAAGAACTCGCTCGTGGTGCCCGTCTCCGCGACCCGAGATTTGGGACCCTTTGCTCTGTCGCGTTCTCGTGCAGGACTTGAAGACTGAATCGGGATTTCAATGTTGGTCTTTGGTAGTTCGTGAGCCTCCTCAACCTCAACGGACTTTCGTGCTGTGTTTGCATCAGATCTTGCCTTGACTTTGCGTTGCGCCGGTTTGCTCGCAGGGCTTCTGACAAGGGGGCTTTTGACAGCGGGGCTTCGGACACGCGGGCTTCTGATACGGGGACTTCTGAAATGAGGACTTTTGGCGTTGTGCAAGTCCTCTTCAAGCTGTCTCGTCAATGAACCTCCCACCTCATCAATCACCTCGTAAGGGTCGGTGGATGTCGCGCCTCGTGACTCCGGAGATTTGATACCTTGAATGAATCCCTTTTGAGTTTCACTGCTGCCCAACCGTTCAGGCGCTGGAAATGCTCCTGGCATTGGCCTGTTTGCTGGGCTTGTTCGTTCTTTGTTGCCCTCAGCATTGGTCTTTGTCTGAAAGCTTGGCGACAGCTCGATCAGGCTGTCTTCGCCCAATACAGATCCATCTGCCTCGATGCTTTTGGTCACAGGCTCAGTCTGGAGTGTGAGAGAGCCATCAATAGATACATGGCTGATTGGCCTATGGGGGGTCGCTCCATCCTCAGACTGTGGTGGGTTTCCAGCTCGGGTTGCTGCGGAGCTGGATACCGGTACTGGCTCCATGGCTTTGCCTTCACTTGATGTCGGTCGACTTTTGGTCTTTTTCTCCTCCGCAGCCAGACGTTTTCTCTGCCTTTTTGCTTCTTGCTCGGCATCCTCTCGAGATTGTTGCTTAGCTTGAAGCTCAAATATCAGGCTCCTTATTGAATGACGCATTTCTGAGGACACGAAAGACCACGTGGGAGCATCATATTGCAGAAGACCATGGACAAATGCGTCCGGATCATCAAGGAAATGCTGGACATAGCCCAACAAATACAAGCCGCAGTCACAGTGGTTCTGCTGTTCAGGAATTTTCTTTGCGGTCATGCCTAGCGCGCCAGGGTCGGGAATCTCAATTCCCTTCTTGTCCTTGAGCTCAGCAATCAGATACTGCCGCAAATGAGTGCATGCAGGTGAATGAGGTGCACCGAGTGAGTCCAATGTGATGATCTTCGGCTGATTGGGATCGTGCTTCCGGTCGTGCTTTCTCGCCGTTGTTCCTGTCTTTTTCGTCTTGCGGTGTGCGCTAGCGGCAGATGGACTCTCTTGCTGTATTTCGGTATCTGCGTCCACATCGTATACGTCCTTCTTGGCGGATTTGCCCTGCTCATCTTCGTGCTGAGGGACCGTCTTCGGTCGTCTGGCATCCGAGTCGACGACAGAGCTCTGAATTGACATTTTCCGCAGTACTGTTTCGACAGCTTTGGGGCCATCCTGCATTTCTACATCGGAGTCCGTGGCCATCGTCGGCGCAGCAGTCTTTGTAGGCTCTTCACCTTCTGGCAAAGTCAAGTCCAGGGCGGCTGACTTCTCTGTTGTCTGGGATGGCTTCTGCGATGGATCGAGCTTGGATGGGTTATAGATGATCGCCACATACCAATGTTGGTGCTCGTTGATCGGAACCACGATGAAATCCTTGGTGAAAAGATCCACTTTGCTGGTCCAGCTTTTGACGCCGTTATAGTTAATACCAGCGCTGCTTCGCGAGGGCTTGAGCTTGTCGTAGAAGAATGTGTTGTGGAAATGGATACGCTCAGCAACACGTGGCTTTTCCTTCTCCAGCTTATCCTGAAGATATCGCAAATAGAAGATGATCAAGTTGTCGTTCAGAAATTCGCCCTCATCGAGCCTTTCAATGTCGTCGGCATCCACAGTGGCTCGACCCTTCCCTTGAGGGGGAAACACCAGGGAGTTCCGCCATACTTTCTCTTCCCAACCTGGGTTCTCTTCTG
The DNA here is from genome assembly GCA_022432395.1 of Pestalotiopsis sp. NC0098. NCBI lineage: Eukaryota > Fungi > Ascomycota > Sordariomycetes > Amphisphaeriales > Sporocadaceae > Pestalotiopsis > Pestalotiopsis sp. NC0098. The sequence continues at coordinate 92,199 of JAJKLJ010000004.1, read as the reverse complement.
TCCACTGCTTGGGCGTTGGCGATCTTTCGATGATCGTGGGACGTCGTGTTCGCGTTTGGCGCGACACCGAAGCTTCGGGGCTTTCAGGAATAGTAATCGGCTCACTGTTGCCATCGTGATTTTGTGTTGAGCGTGCTTCTTGTTTCGGTCCAGTGAGCCGCTTCATGCTCATGCTGATCAGTTCTCGACGCCGTGCGCGTCGTGGGGACATCAAGGGAATGTCCTCCGGAATTGGCTCGGCTGGTGTCCTGTCAGCATCTGAGGGTTCCGGTATCCGATGTTGTTTGTGTTGGGCTGAAAGGCGATGCAATGACTTGAATAATTTGTCCTCCTGCGAATATTTCACCGTAACAGATACGGGCTCTTCCCGATCCATTCGGACCCAATCCAAGAAGGCCTTGAGGGTCTGAGGATCGGCGAACTCCATGTAGAGCTGTGGCGCAATAGGTAGGTCTGAACTAGAGGAGTGCGCAACGCGAACAGTATGGTTTGCCTCTTCTACCTGAATATCGTGAACTTTGTTAAGGTTTACTAGCAGGTACCTATACTCTTGGAGAAAGTCCTGACTATCGCTAGCCATTGGGAGAAGAATAGTGCTGACGTCGCCAACCCGAAGCAAGCATTTTGGGTCAGTTGTTTCATGGATGTAGCTGTATGGCGGGCAAACAGCCGCCCTCACTTCCAAGCCCCCCCGGATGGCAGCTCTGCTAGGACTGGATTTGGCGAATCTGTTGTCAGCCGGTCCGCTCTTGGCCTTTCCAGCAGCGCGCGCAGGTTGACCTCTGGGAGGAAACGCTGGTGTGATCCCGTCTCTGGTAGATTCGCTAGCAGATACGGATGCCTGTGGTTTGAATTGGCCACGGGGAGCTGCCCGCGTTCTCTGGGTGCGAAATTGGCTCATGCTCGTCGGGCCTGGAGCCAGAGGGTCCGGGCTTGAGTTTCTCGAGTTTCTCGATTGTTTTGTGAGTCCCCCAATTTCGGACGACGCTTTCCGTTTGGAACCCAGTGCGCCGAGCTGGTCCGATTTGCCTAATTGCTTTTGCTTCTGGAATTGTTTGCCGTACTGCTCGGAATCAACGAGACGAGGAGCGTTTGGATGTTGGGTGGTTTTGCCCGTCGATTCCTCTGGAACAGAATTCCGATCGTCCTCGTCGTCGGAGATTGCCTGAGGATTTAAAGCCGAGTTGTTAGACTTCTTATGTCGTGGCCTCTTGGGTTTAGGGCCTTTTACCCATTTTTCCGCAAAACGGTATTCCCCAACGCCGCGTTGAGTCGAATTGGAGGAGTGAAGACTTGCAGGCCTTTGATTCGATGTTCTATGCGTTGACTGCAAACTCGCAACGCTTGCAGCCCGTTGGCGAGGCGGTCCAGACTGTGCACTCGTGTTTGAGAATCTGCGATCGGGTGGACTCATCTTCTCAACATCGAGCGCAAATGTTTCCTGGAGAGTCGAGTATCCACGATCCTCCTCTCGAACTTCTTCCTCTTGCCCTTCCTCGTCCTCGTCCTCGTCATTGTCTTCTTCGCCTGCCTCTGTCTTGCGTCTCTTCGGAGCTGACTGGTTTTCCTCACCAGCAAATCGCGCCATAGGCAACGACGAAGTTGGTGGAGCGCCGTTGAGGGTATTCATATGCGTGAAGCCTCCTCCAAAGAGGGTTTTTCTTATCTTGTCCTGCAAATTATGGTGAGCCCAAGTGAATGATTCGCCATTTGGGCAAAGACCTTACAAAAGACCCCATTATGAAACCTCTCGAACCGCGAGCAGAAATTCACTCGGCGTCCAGCAGGTGGAACTGACTCCAGCCTCAGACGATGCTCGCGGTGGCCGTCAAGGAGAATGTGACGTGTGACCACTTCAACGCTCGCGGCGAAGTCGGCGAAGGCAAAAAGTTACGAAGAATTTTGGATGTAGGGTACCGGCAGACATGCTTGACCGTTCGTCATTCGATCGAGTGTGTACGGGCATTTGGCTGGTGTATCTGGTTCGTCAAGAACTTTTCGTGGTGGCTCGCGGCTGGGTGTGCGCCAGTCGCATCGTCGTGATCGAGGTTGTCGAGAGAGAAGCCCGGTGGGTAAGTCGGCGTGCTGAGAAAAAGGGCACAACGGCCGCCGAGTTTGGTGTGAGCTCTGGAAAGTCCGGCCAGATAAAGAACTGTCACCACTCCATATGCGGAAAGGAAAAGGGTCGCGCGCAAACGCTGCAGGGTTGGCGACAAAGACACAATGAAAAAAAAGTTGGTGTTCTTTCTGCACAAAATTCACCAAGTAAAGCAACTCCCAGTGAATTTCGCGGTAACGCGGCTGCATGCCCCGAGGCGCGCTAAAAACTCACCAGCCTTGCGCTTAGTTACAGTGTGATTTGATGGAAGGTGGGGGCAGTTGCCAATCACTACCCCGCGAGCTCTAGGGCGGTGCGAGCCATCTTAGGCCGTTCTAGGCGTGCATTTTATTACTCAAGGGTCCAAACGGCGCGTGCCTTCCTTTATCAGTGCTCCTGCTTTCGTTGTCACAGCTCAACCGTTTGGCCAGAACTACAAGTCTAGCATTTTATTCAAACCATTCACGGAATATTGATGTCTCAGCTGCTCAGTTGTTTCCACAAACAGCCTCCTGATATCGTGTATTCTTTTAAGACAAGTACTTCATCGAGTTGCAATCGATAGAGAACTACACGTGCAGCATGAAACATGTCTCACGATGTAAAGCAATCGGGCTGTTTGAACCTGGTAATTACTGAGCATCAATGGCGATCTACGTCAACGATGCAGAATACAGAATAAACATTGAATTAACTGTGTTATCCAGTTGGACAGTGGTACTACTCGATTCGCAGTCATTGTAGGGATATTAAGAACCTATTACATATCGACTTGTCATCAAATGGCTCTCACTTCTCATGAAGGCATCAAAGAGTGCTCCTCTGCATTCCTCATATCGGAACTCGAGGATAAACACAGGTTTACTTCTAGACTGAATTCATCGCCTGCGAGTCGCATGTATACTTTCCACATTATTTCCATGCCCCGGCATTCCCTTAGTCCCAGATGACTTTATTAGTTGGAGGAAGAAAGCATGACAGTCGCTCGGAGCCATAAGTCCAGAATGCTCTACCAAATTTCAAGACGTGCGCCGGTAGCATAAGATAGGCCTATCCCGTAACAATTTTACCTCGTCATAATGTACATCAAGTCGTACATGGTAGGATACCCGAAAAAAAGAAAACGGAAACGCTCCCAAGCAATCCATGCCCTCGCCCAGCGTACATTTACTTGCGCTTCTGGCTCGCCGAAACCCTGGTCACCCGGCTCCGGACGGCGTAGGCGTCGCTGATGTCGGCGACGGCGACCCAGGCGGCCCAGGCGGGGATGACGACCCACAGCATGTTGAAGAAGACGAGGTACACCCACTTGTACATGAAGTTGCTCGCGTCGAGGTTGTTGTTGTGCACCAGCCACTCGGGGCAGAAGGTGATGAAGCCGCCGTACAGCTCCATGGTCGCGACCACGATGATCAGGAGGTTGGTCCGCAGGTACTTTTGCTTGGCGATGCCGTGGCAGATGGCGCAGGCCAGCGGCCCGGCCAGGAACACGGTCAGCAGCTCGAGGCTGATGATGGACTGTGGAGTGAGGTTAAAGTCAGCCTTCTTGTTTCTAGTAGTGTCCTGGGTATTGTGTCGTGCCCGAGATCGAACATGTCCGGATTGCGCCGGATCCATTGTATGTCCAAACTGAGCTACTAGGAGGACCATTTCAACGTACCAAGTCAGCGCCCGCCCATCTCTTGTCCGCCTTGGCATATACCATCCATAGCTGGGCAAAGGGGTTGTCGCCGGCGGCCTGAGGCCCGTAAGCGCGGTTCGTGTAGCCGAGGAAGTTGTGGGCGGTCGGGGCGAGGGCGAGGGGGTTTTTGACCGACGACAGCGGCACCCAGGAGAAGAAGCAGTGGTACAGGAAGCTGCCCTCGAGGCAGAAGTGGATCAGGGCGTCGAAGGCGTGCCAGATGAAGAGGCCGCGGTAGCTGGCCGGCGTCGACGCCGGCAATACCGCCCGGGACCCGGCATAGGCGACGGCAAGGATGGCGACCGTCGACGCGAGCGAGACCAGCGTTGTCTGGTCGAACAGGTCCGGCGGCAGGTCGGCGAAGAAGGAGTCCATGGCGGCTGATCGTGTCGCGTTGATTTTGCGTTTCGATGTAACAAAGTGTTGGTACTTTTTCTTTTTCGCGGCACGACTCACAAAAGTGTACGGAAGTAAGACTCGCGAATTGGACCCCTTTCCATCCGGCCCCGCAATGTGAGACGGGAGCACCCCCAATTCAGTAATGATTGGTCTGTGCACTATTATAGAGGCTTGAATACACTTGAGAAACTCATTCTCAACATGAATTAGTGCTTCTATTCGGAACTTTATATGATTTGGGATTCATGATGCAAGGCTTTGGCGAATAGTATCATTTGCATTGAGGTGACAAAACACGCCTTACTTTATCTCTAGGAAAGAATTGTCTATTCATGCACACATCCAATCGCGGGTTGGCACCAGGTACCTCCTGATACCTTTCAAGACGACTCCAAGACAGTCAACCCAACTTGATTTCGCAATTCAATGAATTATATACAGAATTCATAAATTAACATTCTACAAATCGCTCTAAGTAAGCTTCCACGTGCCATCCTTGATCTCAATCTTGACCTCCCGGTCCTCATCAATAGCGATGCGGCCAGCGTGGAGGATGGCCGTGGTAGCTATCGTGTTGGCGAGGGTGGGCAGGCCGCGCTTGTCCAGCTCGTCGAGCGTGACGGATCCGGCGTTGAGGCCGTTGACCGCGTCGACAAACTTCTCAAACGAGATGTAGCCGTAGCCGGTCTGGCCGTTGAAGTTGCCCTCCTCGTCCGGGGCGTACTTCATGTAGAAGGGGTTGAACCACTGGAGCTGCCCGGCCTCGTCGTCGGCGACGTCGTAGCCGCGCTTGGCCTGGTTGATCCTCACCTCGCCGCCCGAGGCCATGTAGTGGAAGTACTGGTTGCTGTGGACGCCGGCCTTCTGGGGCGCCGTCCACGATGCCGTGTAGACGCCAGTGGCAATCTTGGAGGGGTCGTCCTTCTTCTTCCATGTGACGAGAACAGTGATGGTGTCCTCGGTGATGGGGTCACAACCGAGGCTGGTTGCAATACCCTTGGCGCCAGAAGCAGACACCTTGATGGGCTCATATCCGAGCTGGGTGACCATGGAGTCGTTGATGTCAATGTGATGACTGTTCAAGTAGTAGGAGATATCCGAGTCTACACCAGCCCACGCCTTGAATGTCTCGAGTTGCGATTTTGGTTGCGACATGTACGAGTAGAAGTAGTTGAAGTCGCCAAGCTTCTTGGCTTTGTATCTGGCGTCGGCGTAGGCAGGATCGAAGCGCTTGTGGTGCTCGATGAAAACAAAGACATTCTTCTTCCTTGCTGCCTCGATGAGTTCTTGGTGATGCTCGAGTGTCTTTACCGCGGGCTTGGTGATCAGCACGTGGATGCCGCGCTCGATGGCATACAAGGCAATTGGGTAATGTGTGGTATCCGGCGTGAAGATGGTGATTGCGTCGCCGGGACTCAGAGCATCAATCGCGGCCTTGTATGCATCTGGGTCTTTGGCGTCATTTGCCGGGAACGAGTCGAAGGATGTGTCTAGGCTGTTGTAGACCTGGGTAATGTTCTTGTCGAGATGTTGCCCTTTATTTGTGTAAGTCGCAAGCCGGGAAAGCGCAGAAATGAGGGATCCAACTCACTGATGGCAGGGAACTTGGTGCCATTGGTACCAACCATGCTCAGCTTGCCAACCTTGCCTCTGCGTCGCAGATCGAATAGCGTCAGACCGACGACGCCAACTTTCTTGTCTGAACCAGATGCGCCACCTCCCACGAAACCTGTGGTATACTCTCCAGTACCGACCTAGAAGATGTCAGATAGCTGATTGCTGGTAGTTGGGTCGAAAGCTTACCATCAACACATTCACGAGCTTCTTTTCCGACGCCATTGTGAATGAAATCTAGCTAGTCCACTGGATGAGTTGTCTTAGTGTGATTGCAATGGCTCGATCGAGTCGTTTGAGAGTATTATAGGTTGACACCAACGATGACGACAAACAGCACAAGAGAGAACAAAAAACGGCCCAGAAGAAGGAAGAAAATATATCCTTATAAGGCGGCCCGTAGTAAACACAGCTGTGTGTACCCTTGGAGCTCAGAGCTATCAAAATGGCTGGGCAATGGCTCGTCTCGTCTGGGTCCGGAAGAATTATGAGGGGTAGCTACTGATTCGCGCAGGTTAAACGTAGTCCCAATTTCAAGGGTTCGTCTTTGCAACTACTGCAGCTCGGTCCCTGGTCCTCGAGGCTGGCGTTTTGTGTACGTTTGCTGGACGGGATAATTGTTTTGCTGAAACGCTACAAATTCGGAGTCTTCAGCCAGGCTGGTTCAGATTCTGGTTCCCAAGCAGAGGATGGAATCTCGTAGATGCACAATAAAAGACGTGATTATGCTGATCTGGTCGCGAATTGACAAGTGTGACGGACAGAATGTTTTAATGGTAATATGTCCTCTTATATGACAAAATGCCACCGTCACGAGGGCTCTACTCTACTCCATAGCGTTCGTCACGTAGATGACGGCGTTTTGTCCTTCTCGTCTCCATGGAATTGGGCAAGTCGCCGACATCGCTCATCTTTGGCACGATCAATGGGTTGGTTTTCAGGGCAGATTGAGGTTATGGTGGAAATACCCACTGTTCTTCTGAGAAAGACGAGAAAGACTCGCCGAAATCAACCCCCCATTCCTCAAATGTCCCACTATCGTCACTTTCACCCCGCGGGATCCCGCCCCCACGCCAAATGTCATTAACTCTTAGGCCGGAGGAAAGGCCGGGCCTCTCTTCTACCCCGCATTCTTGGAACATCGAGCCAAGACAGCTCGTGTTACGCAGCATGTAAGTCAAGGTGTGCATCAGATTCGAATTCACCCGGTACTGTTACCTTGTTGTGATGCGATTTACTAGAATAGCATCTCGAAGATGAAAGGAGTTACGTAGTCCATAATCACCATCAACATTGTAGCGACTGCAAGTCGTATCTTGTGCCAGCATTACCCTCTGCTACTGTGTAGAACTAAAGTGGTTCTGGTCACGGCCATGTGAGTGAGGTTTCCGTCTATAACCGGCGACACAGGCCTTACCCAAGCGGATTTCTCCAGCGCTTCATTGGTGGAAAAACTGAGAGAAATTCTTCCGTCGACACCGACCCCCGGGCCAGACTTCATGCAATCCCTGGACGTCGAAACGTCGTCTATTGAATATGCTCTAGCAATGGACAAGATGAACGTCTTATTACTCGGCTACGGTCAGTTTGAGCAGCGATTCCAACTATTCTCCGAACGGCCAAGCTTCCAAGGGTATTGATCAACGAAAATCGTACCGCCCTGCTGGGATCTCAACGATGCTTCGTCGAGTCTAAACCACTTGCAAACATGCGCCGATGCCGACAAGCCGCGCCCCACGATGTTATCCATAATTGAGAACTTGCTTGACCAGGTAGGTAGGCATCTAGGCCACGGTCAGTTGTGAGATATCGAACATGGTTGCAAGTGCAATGACTTGAGAGGACGGACAAGATTCCACCATGTACGATCATGAACTACCAAGTATAGGTCGTTCACGCTGCTCCTCGCAGTCTTGATCTCATTTATAACAACTATCCTTTGGAGCCTGTGAGTTGTGATTCCAGCCCTACTATCAAAGTGCCAAGGTGACGCTTGAATCGATAACGGCCAGTAGCCGCATCTTGCTGCTGACGGCGTTGGTGGCCCCGTCTGAGGTCAGCATCTGACATGTTACATACATATATCTCAACGTGCTGCAGAGGCCTCTTCACGATCCTGCTTGCAGATCTCGAGACCTGCCATTGTCTGGCAGTCCAGCCCGCCACGTTTTCAAGTGTTACAAGTCCCCAAGGATCCCTGCGCCCGGCTGTAGTAAGTAGAGCGTGGTTATGTGTCTGGTTATGCGTTATTTCCTCACTTTTTCATTACCATCCCATCACTTCTGGCAATACGGTTGCAACACACCACTGCCCCCTCCATCTATACATATTTGCGCAATATCATAGCGGCTTCGAGGTAGTCAGCTACATGACAAATCAAGATCTGCATATTCATCATACACACGAGTCTTCATAATGTTTCATATGCATTGTTTCTGCCTACCATATAGGAAACTGCATACTAGCTCCATCATGTGCGCAGGACCTCCGAAGAAGCAAGGCCGAATGGTCAGCGAGTTCGGACCATGATTGGAGCGAGCCCTTCTAGACTTGCTGGGAGGTATAATTCAAATTTGTCTCATTTTCGTACTAGCCTTTCCCCACGCTTTTTTCCCTCTCTCAAACCCATGGGACTTGCAGGAGGAGACTCGATTAGGTGATGAAGACGGAGTCCTCTCTCCTGGCCGGAGGAACAAGCTTTTGTTTCACTTCCCATAAATAGTCTCTGCATCCCATCTCCTTGTGTGACTTTCTGTACTCCTAGCTGAACATTTTCGTCTTCTTTCATACACATCCTATAAATATACTCTTACCCTCTGCATAACCATCAGTCCCTCCCATCTAATACTCTCACGTGCTCAATATCATCATGACTGCCAGCAACGGCACCGCCGCCAACGGCAGCGGCCCAGCACGCCGGCCCCTGCCGGTCGGCATCTACGCCCCTACCATGACCTTCTTCGACCCGGACACGGAGGAGATCGACGTGCCCGTCATCAAGAAGCACGCGGAGCGGTTAGCCCGGGCCGGGCTCGCGGGCCTCGTGACCATGGGGTCCAACGGCGAGGCCGCCCACTGCACCCGCGAGGAGAAGCTCGCGGTGACGCGGGCCACGCGGGAGGCGCTGGACGCGGCCGGGTTCGGCCAGACGCCCATCATCGTGGGCGCCACCGAGGGCAGCGTCAAGGGCACCATCGAGCTCTGTAAACTGGCCCAGGAGGCCGGCGGCGACTACGTGCTGCTGCTGCCGCCGAGCTACTTCCGGGCGCACGTCGACGACGAGGTCGTCGAGACCTACTTCAAGGCCGTGGCCGACGCCAGCCCCCTGCCCCTGATCCTGTACAACTACCCCGGCGCCGTCGCCGGCGTCGACATGGACTCGGACCTGCTCATCCGGCTGGCGCAGCACCCCAACATCGTCGGCACCAAGTTCACGTGCGGCAACACGGGCAAGCTGACGCGCGTCGCGCTGGCCACGGACGCCAAGACGCCGTCCAGCGAGGGCAGCGGGTACATGGCGTTCGGCGGCATGTGCGACTTCACGGTGCAGACGCTCGTGTCGGGCGGCAGCGGCATCATCGCGGGCGGCGCCAACGTCATGCCCAAGGTGTGCGTCAAGGTCTGGGACCTGTACGCCGCGGGCAACATCCAGGAGGCCATCGCCCTGCAGAAGGTCCTGTCCAAGGGCGACTGGCCCCTGACCAAGGCCGCCATCGCCGGCACCAAGCAGGCCATCCAGACCTACTACGGCTACGGCGGACACCCGCGCGCGCCGCTCAAGCGCCTCGAGAAGGCAAAGGTCGCGTCCATTGCCGAGGCCATCTCCGAGGTCATGGAGGTCGAGAAGTCGCTGTAAGAAAAAGGCAAATTGCGGAGCAGGCGATACCCAGCTGCATTGGCGCGGTTCACTCCCAGTGGCGGGAGTCTCTCGAAAGGAAACCAGTATAAAGTGTGGTGAGGCCCATGAGGCCTCGCTACCAAGACCTTGTGGCATCTCTCAGCGTCACATTCCATCACATTTCATAAAGTAGCCTTGTGTTTAGCATATCAGAATGATTTATGAAGACCCCGAACGAGCCAGTGATTGTCAATCTATGATGAAAATAATATCACTCCATGTGTAACTGGGAGAAAGAGGTAGTCATGTCTTAATGGAAGAAAAATATCCTGATTACTTCTCAACTCATTAGTATAAGTCAACTATACACAATGACAACAGCGACGTTGGCCACAAAGTCATGCGTTTTATCTATTAGCCGTTGATGTACAAGTGACACGTAAGCACAAAGATGTTATATGCTGGAGTCAGTTAAATTCGAGTTATTGAGAAGTCCCGGGTATACATAATTTGTGTCGTCGAGCTCACCAGAATGAAGCAGGCGTGGGCTCATTATACATGCCTCAAGACGAGTCATTATTGCCTGAGAACAGTCTGGTAATCCCCTGACTAGACATATATACCTACGTGAAACCATGTTTTCAAGGACGAGAACCTGATATAAATTCTGATCTTGATCTGGATCTTGTTGTAGTAACCATCATTATTTTGGAAGTTTGCCGAATGAGAAGACGTGATACGGCAGATACCGTATGGGTGTAGTTATGACAGTAGCTTGGACGATTATGAACGAGTCCCATTAGCTTTTAGATATGATATACACCCTTTTTGAGTTATAGCCTTTGCTCTTTATGCACCAACCTCGTACTGCAATGGATCGAGTTCGCTGATGTCGGCACTTTTTGCTTCCCCGTCAAACAACAACTCGCTCATTAGCTTCCCAGTCGCAGGGCCGTTCTGGATACCCCAGCAAGTATGTCCCGAGGCGATCCAGAGACCCGGCACGGTCGTCTTGCCTATCAACGGGTTCATCTCTTCTCCGGCTCTCATATGCCGCGGGAGGTAGCAGGCTTGCTTCACAGAAACGGGAGCCGCAGCGAGCACGGGACTTACGGTTCCAAGATATGCTACCAGGTCGTCACATTGAGCCTCGTCGCACTCGACGAGATCCGCCGTCTCCGGGAGAGGCACCCCCGGGTCCGGCTCGCCGCAAGCATACGCCTCGCCTCCAGGTCTGGCATAGACCTCGGGATCGACATTGCCCTTGTGCTGTCTCTTTTCGCCCCTGGCAGCTCGGTGAGGGGGGATCCAATCCCTTGGCAGAGAGATATTGGTGAAGACGGCATAAGGGGTCACGTCGGCCTTGAACACGACACTGTGCGCTCGCAATCCCTCGATAGATGAGCTGGGCATGAGCTGACCAGTCCACGGACCGGCTGCCATGACAACGTCCGTCACCGCTGTGATTGATACTGTCTCCTGTGTCGTTCTGTCCAGATACTCGACGGCCTCGACATTCGCACCTGTGGCATCGAGCTTCACGGTGGTGACCTTTGCATTCAGTTTGATCTGGACCCCTTGCTTTTCCGCCATATCGGCAATGGAAGTGGTGAACTGGTAAGGGTGGACCTGGGCAGTCTCGGTGAAACCATGCCTGCCCATCTCTGCATACTCTTTGACCAGGCCGCCTTCTATCCAGTCCAGGTCCGACGGCAACTTTGATTTCTGCAGCAATCTGGCGGCGGCTTCGTCCTGCTTGGGGAGCTTCTCCCAGTCTTTCGGCTGGCCGTCCTCAAGCTTGGCAGCAGCAGCCGCGGCGGCCCGGCCGCTCTGCCGCCTCGGAGGAGGGCTGGTGCCGTTCAAGTCGCGAGCCCTCACGGTCGCCGTGATAGTCCCACAGCCTACCTTGCGATAGCCCCATTGCTCGACACCGCCGTGCTCGGCCGCCAGCTCGGCATGGAGCCGGTAAGAGAGATGCGCGAGGCACTGCGGATAGGCCCAGAGTCCTAGCAGTCCACCCGCCTTTCCTGATGCGCCTGCCGCGATGGAAGCCGCCTCGAGGATCGTGATGCGATGAATTGACGGATCGAAAGAGGGATGCCGGGTCAGGTAATAAGCAGTGGTCGACCCAATAACACCTCCTCCTGTGAACCTTGTCAGTGACTATTCATTCCTCCAGGTAGTGCATATCCGGTAGAATGTGGTATCATATATGAGGTGGCTTCATCCTGTCACCAGGATACTGGCGCTCTCGTTATCTATAGGTAGGTGTGAGGGTGATCAGGTGGCCCAACATGCAATACTCACCAATGATGACGATATTCCTGGGCCTCGGCTCCATCTGGGCCCTATACTCGTCTCGTGCTAGAGGATGTCGAGTATAGTGGTATGAATGGACAGGAGGCGCACGACGGGCGACAGCGATTCACATGCAAAGAGTGGTGGAGCTGCTGGTTATCAGCTGAGAGAGAGCTCTATCGGCAGCAGTCCAAGACTCCCAAGACGATTGGGTTGGGCTGTAATCAGTTGACTGGGGGCGAGGGGCAAGGAGGCAAAGAGTTGCGCGCCATGATGGTATGATGCAATACGAAATCGGTTCAGGGTCCCTTGGAGAACCCCGCGGCGGGGTGAAAGCGGTTGACAGCTCAGCTCAGAGCAGAGCTATCGAGCTTATCAAATCGTGAGTTGGCTTCTAGCAGTTTCATCGGTGCAAGGTACCCGAAGTTTAGGTGTTTCCACAGTGGTTCGTTTTCCGCTGCCAGTCATTAGTTTTAGCAGAGGGCGTCCGCTATCCGCTGCATACAGAACAGAACAGCGAGCGCATGGCAAAATTGGGCACGAGCGGATCACATCTCCGCACGCCCGCACGAGATGCGGTCGAGAACAATGGCGATTCCACCCTGCTCGGGCCGTCGGGGCAAAGGCGGCGCCCGAAAAGAGACAGCCACGGCCATCGTGAATTATGATATGGAATCAAGTGTGTTTGTTTGAACTTGAATGAGGCTCTATTGAACGCTATTGATGGAGATTAACGTTGGTCTCATTTACTCTTCATGGTAATTTTTGGGGATATCATAGTGGGGGCAACTAGAGACGTTTATGCCAGAAAGACACGGCGCCATAGAAATCAAACCGGTCACCGGCGCGCCCATCTAGCAGTAGCAGCAGCAATCTGCCAGCCGCTGTAGCTGTTGCTCTGTAGATCGACTTTTCCCTCTTGAAAACAGCCGCAAAACCTCGGGGATTGGAGGTCAGGCTAGTTGCCGAGGCCCACGTCAGTCACTAAAACCGTCCTGTTTTTTGAGGGTCCAAACCGATTTCGTTTCGAGGGCGCGACAAGCAGGTCAGAGAGCCATTGGTTGTCCATCAGGAATCTTCTCATCCCGATGTGGCCATCCATGACATTCATGCAGCCGAAACACAAAATCTGCTGTCTGACCCCGGGTCTTGTTGGTAATCAAGGTCCGATCTCATCAGCAGCAGCAGTGCACGCGCACATCATCGCAGCTTCCAGTCCCTTCATAAGAAGTCGTCTGCCTCCTCCCTCTGCCCAACGCGGTGTACGACTCGAGCCCGTCCGCTACTTTCATCATTTCCAGAGATACCCCACCCTAGAAAGATACCCACGTTGCCCGGCCGATCCTGCGCCATTCATCGTTTCCGTGAAATCGCATCGCGCCGCTCGTACTCTCACCACCACTGCCACTCATCGTGATTTTGCAACCGCACAAACACCAGGCTTCAATCGTCATACCACCCGCCACATACACACAACCGGCAAAATGGCTTCCGCAACCAGCTTCTACGACTTCAAGCCCCTTGACAGTAAGTAGCAGGTTCCCCAATCTATAGTAGTTATTGCGCCCCGTTTGCGTTCGCTGCCCTTGCATTATACCCCGCAGCCCGCGATATGGGACCCTACAACTACCGAGTCTCCTTCCAAGTAGAGCAGGTGGGCTGACCAGCGCACTTTTTGTGCCCGCCTCACAGAGAAGGGTGGTGAGAAGGACCTGAGCGAGTACAAGGGCAAGGTCGTGCTGGTCGTCAACACGGCTTCCAAGTGCGGCTTCACGCCCCAGTACGCCGGCCTCGAGAAGCTGTGGAAGGACGTCAGCGCCAAGCACGCCGACCAGTTCGTCATCCTGGGCTTCCCCTGCAACCAGTTCGGCAGCCAGGAGCCAGGCACCGACGACGACATCCAGAGCTTCTGCCAGCTCAACTACGGCGTCAGCTTCCCCATCATGGGCAAGACCGACGTCAACGGCGACAATGCCGCCCCCCTCTACAAGTGGCTCAAGACGGAGAAGCCCGGCCTGATGGGCATCAAGAGCGTCAAGTGGAACTTTGAAAAGTTCCTGATTGGCAAGGACGGCAAGGTCAAGAACCGATGGGCCAGCACCACCAAGCCCGAGTCGCTCGAGGCCGCCATTGTCGAGGAGATCAACAAGGCGTAGGTCTAGAACCTCCCTCCTCTCTTCTCTTGTGTCTCAGATACCCGATCCGACTCCTCATCTCGCGTCTCTCTTGCTGTTTTCAATGGAGGCCTTGAACGGGGCAGCGATCTATCTCCCCGGGTGTGGCGAGAATTAATGGTTGACTCTCTCTCTCTCTCTCGCTCTGCCAATAGAACTGCGCAGCTTTGAGCAAATGGGACATGATGCGGCTACGCAGGACGGACTATAGTAGCTCGATTAATGAAAATAGATCGTCTTTTTGTCTCCACGTGGATCTCCCTCATCGTCTCTGCAAAACAGGGCGGGCGTCTGAGCCCAATATGGTAGCTCAGAGGCGCCTGGTGCAACCTTGGCCCTATTCCAAGCGCCCCTCACAAGAGAAACCTGGCCACGACAAGAGACCGTCGTCCCATGTCTCTGGCGCCACCGTGGATTCATCACTCTCAAAGCTAGATTGTCCTTTCTGTCAGGGTCTTGAAAGCTGTTGTGGAGTTTGTTGATAATGTGCTGCACACGTTGGCGCGTCGCATTGCCGCCTGGGCAAAGAGTTCGCGAATGGCATCGGACACGCGGCTACGATACTACTTTACTATGTGCTATGCTATATCCAGCTCTTGTGGACCTCAACCGATTGCAGACTACCCATCAGGCGTCATGCTGTAGCATCACTGCGAGCGGATTTACGTAGGCTATCCCCGTAATTCATACTGTCTTCTTCTCTCCCTTATCGAATTCCGGCTGCCGCGATGCTACCCTCGACAAGTTGCTTGTCCCGCTCTCCGTGGTAGACTCGAATGGCACTCTCGCCTCCGCCTCGAGGCTGGCTGACTACGACCCCAGCTCTGCTCATCAAGCCTCGAAGCAGCCACGATGACGCCGAGATGAGCTGTTCGCTTCGGCGTTAAACCACCGGCAGACCTAGCGGAGTGGTAAATCACTGCCCCCTTCTCTCCTCCGCCTAGACTCGCCCGACGTGTAGCGAGAGAAGATCACGTCGTACGGTCTGTTGATCGACGCATCAAGTCGAGTCACCAAGTCACCAGGCTTTACTCTGTTTGCTATCCGGGGCCGCCCGGTCTGAGACCCTTCACTGGCTCGAACGAAGAAGCGAGCGAGTGACCGCACGCCTCTCTTGCATGATCACCATCGGATGAGGGGTTCATGATTCTTGCTCTCCTATCATGAACCGTTCTCCAGCCGACGATAACAAAAGACATGACAGGATGATATCGATTTCCTGTGTCCCTCCATTATACGCACACACGCCCTGCCTAGAACGCATCTAACGTGTACCCTGCTCGCACTACTGCTGCCCGCAGGCACTCTGTCATGCTTGTTTCTTGCATTACCCTCTGGACTCTGCGCCTTCTAGAACGATCATGGACGTTCTCGACGCCGCGGCCTCATTGGCTGGTCCTGGGCCTTGTTGCATGCGCAGGCGGCATGATATCGAGCTGTATGTATGTAGATTCACGGACTAGAGGGCTGGTGCCTGCTTGATGCATGTCTAGGCATGCAATACTGGGTCGTAGTACATTGGACGTCCGTGGGGGGAGGACGGAGAGAAAACCAGTCGTTCATCTGCCCACACCCACTCCCTCCTCTTTCCAGCGTAGATTGAGTTATTACGATGGCAGCGGAAACTTGACGGGCAAGGATGGGACTGGTAATTCCCCGATAAGCCGTTCTATAGGACTGGGATGGGCTGTCTATCGATCGAGAGCCTTGGAGGGGTGAGGTGGACTAGACGGTGACAGGCTCCAAGGTGAAAAGAGACGGACGAGGAGGGGGAGAGAGACAGACAGACACAAAGGTTGTAACCCGCCCCAGATGACCTTCGATAGGCGTGTAGCATGTAGGCGTATGTAGGTAGCTCCCCCGGCCTGCATGACTGGCATTGCATCGTATGCCTTGCTACCTCACAGGTGAGTGAGGTAGCTGCAGCCCGCTGACGAATGGCGACTCAGCGACCACTAGCAGAGAGCCAAGAAACTCGTACATTGCACACACAGCTGCTATGCCACGGCGGGAGAGAAAGAGTGTGAGCGAGCCTGGAGCCGCTTTCGGTAAGCGGCTCGGAGGTGTATATCACGGTCCAAGGCCCCACATACTATATCCTCCCGCCCGCTCGTTGGTCCAAACCCAGGACGAAACGCCGGATTAGGCAAGTAGGCGGGTACTGGCGAAGAAGAGAAGCGAGTTGTCGTTCGGGCGGAGAACACTCGACACTATGCCAAATAAATGCTACATTTCAGGACCTGCTTTTCAATCTACTCTGTCCTGCAGGCACCGGAGGGGACACGTATACACGGTAGAGCCAGACGGCCATGAAGTCTGAACAGAGGTTAGATGGGGAGGGGGAGGAGAACGCCCCCTCGTGAAAGGGGACCTGCAGATGAGGTCCCGGATGACGGAGCCGGATGGCTCGGCCACGTTCGTTTGTTCTGGCGATGGAAGAAGCCGCTGCTCGAGACATGGCGAGCTTTGCACGCCCAGATGAGTCCCGCTCGTAGACGCCGTCTCGTTGGTCCATGAGTTTCATTCCCCTACGGGCCAGACTGATAGCCGTAGTTGTAGTCGTAGTCGATCTTTTGGAGAACAAGATGCACAACATCTAGAACAACACCCCCTTCCACTGGAGGGACTGACATGTCGAGCCAATCCCCAGCGATCCCGCCCCGTCCCTGTGCTAGTCTGGGCCACATATCCGATCTGCTCCCAGGTTCTCTCCCACCCTCTCTGGACATCATGGTCACCAACGCCGTACCAATATCGTCTCCACACGCGCGCGGGGGACGGGCAAGGCCATATCACCCTATCCCTCCGATACTATAGAGAGTCGCAGCAGATCATGGTTGACAGATCGGATGATGGTGTCCCCAACAGAAGAAAGTGCGTCGTCGGCAGTCAAGAGTTGGATCGTGAAGCTGTACCGTGGGCATTTCTGTCTTGGCATTCTCCGATTCAACCACACATCTCCCCCCAAGAAGAGACCTTGGGGGCCAGGCCCCCGGCAGAAGGGTCTGGTCTGCATCGTAGCTTTCCCTGTAGATCTTCTCATTGAACAAGGTCGATTGTGCCAGCTAGTCGAGGGAGTTATGCCCCAGGGTCAGTTGATATAGTACATGGGGGGTTTTGAGTCACTTTCAACGACCGGTCGATTGTTGGGAGAGAAAACCACGTTGTGACTGCTCAGCAGAGCGCCACGATCAACAGATATCGAGCCGCGGCGGTCGTCGGCCAGAGTCTAGCTTCGTGAATCGATTCCCACGTGGGCGAGGAGCGGCAACTCCCATATGTTGGGGCGAGAGACAGATAGAAAGCAGAAGTCATGGCCGCGCAGGTACGAGATGGAGGCGCGTGGCAAAGAGGCGCGGGCAATATAACTTCAATATAATAGGCGAGTACTACTGCAAAAGGAGCGCTGGACCGGTGTTAAGTCAACGAGAGACGACATGAGTGACATGATCTAGATGTACCTCTCTTCTGCGATGAAAGTCCAGAGCCTCGGTGGATCTCGTGGGCTTGAACAGCTGCAAGACAGCAACGGAACAGCCCGTGTTTGATAACTTGCCCGTACTGGAGTACGTATCATGAATACGTTTCTGGTGGTAGGCGACTGTTACAAACTGATATTGGTCATGACTCCATGATTTACTGTGATTCAATAGAAATCGACAGATAGAGAATTACTTTCGACTGTGCTGATCAAGGCAAGATCACTTTCGCCACGAGATTGTGCAAGATTTGGTCAAATACCAATAACAGTAACGAAATTGCTTGAGGTGATCGCGTGACGACAGACGAGTTGATGACATGTTCAGGACCCAGAAGGAGATACAAGGACACCTCATGTTGAGGTTGTCGAGGAGTGAACTGCTCTGTGATCTGTCCATGAATGACAAGAACGCGATGCATGTATCTGCGTTGTCACTTGCTCCGTTGGATGAGTAATATTCGGTTATTCGAGCCAAGTTATTCTGAGACTTATGGCGTACTATTCCTAAGAACCTTTCACATATAGCCCATCCACTTGATCATACATTTGATAGTTTGCAGACGGCGTGTCGATTAGTCAGATCAATGGCAGTCCGTTGGACTTCGATGTAATTCACATCAACATAATCCTCGAAATCAGTCATGTTTTTGATTCCTTGCAATAGAAATGCCATCTTTACAATCTTACATGACCCAATCATCTTACTCTCGACCATGGATGCAGATCACATTCCACGGTCACGTACTACAAGACAGCGAATGTGACGAGTTCATGTCCAACGTATCACGACATGGCACACAGTCTGCTCGCACACGAGGCTGAAAAAGCTAGTTTCCATGCACCTTTCATTCACCCAACTCGGCCAGGCCAACCTCGGCGATTACTATGGCGACATGCAATGCTCCGCCGACGACCGAACACCGCACCGGGGGGTGGTCTCCATCGTCGGCTACACAGACCCGTAGTACGTTCACGCATTTACGAGCTTTTTGGGAGGATCCACATCTTATTATCCACGATGTAAATCAAGGGCAAAATAATTAAAGACCCTGGACTTTATTGCCCGAGACGGGAACCAAAACGTAGTCCCGCGCTTCCCCGTTGACATCCGGACCCCGCGATGTCTTTGAGATTGCAAGGTGGTTCGACGGATCTACAGCCTCGGGACGATATGTAAAGAGAATAGCCACGATTGACACAGAGAGAGAGAGATGTCTTTGCCCGCGTTCCGTCGGGTGTGGGCCGTTCACATGAGATCTGCCTGAGTGAGCCTCAAAAAGTAACATCAGTATCTATGTCTGTCCTAGGTCTTGCTCTTATCGTTTTGTTCTTTCCTTCTAAGCCGCAAATCGAAGGACGACAAAGATACAGCAGATGCCGGGCCCTCTGAAGCGTTGTTCATGTGTGTGGCTGCAAACACCTAACGCATGCCAAGAGACTCTTTCTGTTCTACCCACATACACAGTACACTGGCTGCGGGCGGGACTAGTCTTGGTGTTCTGGGTCCCCGTCTCGATTTCCAAGACGAGTAATCTTCGTGGCAGCTGGGTCTGCTACTATCTCTCTGTGCCTTTGTCCCTCTCTGTCAGATACCGAAGCGCTGATACTGAATAAGAACTAGGACTCATGTCCATGATCTACCGTACCGCCGCCCGGCGGCCCCACAGCTACAGCTACTGCTAGGCTGCCTTGCCTTGCCTTGCAGCTTGGGATAAGTGGTCCCTCCTCTCAGCAAGGGTCCAAGGGTGCCTTTTTTCTCGTGGTGGGAGAGAGCAGGCACATGTGATTACTACATCTACCATACTACTTCGTATTCCGAGCAAATCGATAAGCTACCTAGGAAAACATCAGATCTAATCAGCGGAATAATCTCTCACTCAGGTCAAGGTATCGCGGCAGTCGATTTTAAACTAAAAGACAGTGGTGCAGTCTCTTGCGAGAGCCCCCAGCACGCCAAGAATGTCGAGTCCCCTGAAGAGCAGAAAAAAAGGTGATGTCAGGAAGCACACAAGGGGGACAGGACGGAGCATCCCTGGCTTTTTTGGTTGCAAGGAGAATTGCTGATCTGATCTGATATATATTAATCACGGTACTTGAACAAATTCGCGAGTCGTCATATTCGGTTACAGGCGCGGGGCAGTACCTGGACCCAAACACATTATGACCCAAGCCCAGGAATTTGAGTATCGACGTCTTCCTTGTAGACGATGAAATAATGGGATCATGTAGCTAGAGAAAGTTCAAGTTCGACGGGTTCGCTCTAGGGTAACGATTAGTTCCCTGGTCTACTCCCCAAATCGACAAGACGCGGGACTTTGCAACCACACGGCCTACCTAGGTAGATAATCAGATGCAAAACGACGTCAGGCAATGGTATGGTATCGCGAGCAGAAAGAAAAAAACTACTCCAGAAGATAGTCCCACCCACAGTTCGGGTTCGGGGATTCAAACACAAACACACAAGAACTGGTTGACTGGATTGAGACGTGCTAGCATTAGCGCCAATCCGGGCCAAGGCCAAGCAACACATCAATCTGGACCCTAAACTAAAGCCAACGCTTATTTGTTAACCTGGGCCTGTCCTGGCACGCCCCCTTCTGGGCTTTTTTTTTATATCACTGCCCACAACCCACCACTCACTCCACTTGCGCTGGTCATACGCTCCGGCGGCGTCTCATTGGGCGGCGACCGGGACAGCAGAAGAAGAAAGAAGCAAGGCCGTAGGGTTGCAACGTTGCAACCCACGTCTCTCCCTAGCCCAATCACAGCCGGAGCCGTACTGCCCGAATCGATAAAGGTGAGAGAGAGAGAGAGGTCTTGTGAAGAGGGAGAGGATCCAGGAGCTTTTACTTTAGCGGTAACAAGTGGACACAATGGGATGCTGAATAGATCAGCTCTGACCCCAATTAACCATATATTTGATGGTGAAAATGATGTAGTGAAAGTGCGCGCAATATACTCACTTTGTTACCGAGCTTTAGTTCACGCAGTGGACACTAGTGCTAGGTTAGGCAAGATGGGGTTTTCCCTTTCGCACCATAGCAGAGATGGATTGCGAGAGTGATCTGGAGAGAGATATCGTCGTGCTTGTACACAGTATGGTGCGCCATTACGTACAAAGCTTGAAAAGGGGAGAACAGCTCGGCAGCCAAATTACGAGGTACTCTGTAGCGCAGGTTGGAAAATGCTGGGGTAAAATATGTAGGCCGAGGGAAAGAAAGCGACTGCCAGGGCAAGGCTCTCCTTGGATAATTAAGATACTCCCCTGGACCCTATTCCTCCGAGGTAGCAAGTATCACAATGCATACCATTCCATCATTAGCCAGCGAGTCGCAACGCTCCGAGGGTATTCGGCCGACGGCCATGAAAAGAAAGGCCGTGGACGAGGAGCAAGGGTGAACTCAGCCTTGTTGATTTTCTCCAGAGGCGCGCCGCTGAGGGAGATGAGATTGTCCGAGCGTGTGTCGTCGCTTTAGAATCATGGATGCACGCTCATGGAGAGGAAGAGAGAGGCCGGGGCCCCCATATGCACATCTTCGCGAGAAGCGTTGCTGTCTCTTGATCCCTCCCCTTCCCTTGTGGGCCCCCGCATCCGTATGTAACTTGGACAAGGCCCCAGCCCTCGATAAGGGACCTAAGCGCGATTCCTACACCGAAGCGTCCCTGCGCTGGCTATTGGGTAGATGAGCCTATCGCAAACGAGGAACAGCAATGGTCATTCTACGATTTGGTTGGTGTTTGGCGCCTGATGGAATTGCAATAGTGAAAAGCAGCCGCAGCCGCATCTAGAAGAAGGGTTGGCTGAAGAGCGAATACAGAGTAGCTTGCGGCTGATTGGGCCGAACCGCTGCTCTTGTTCCTGGCCATGTTATTAAACTCTGGACAAGTCGAAACGTGCAATCGTCTGGCGCCTGAATGATCGCCGGCGGGAAGCAGCCCCCTTCCCCCCAATGACTTGCATCTAAGGTATTCGGGGATGAGGGGATCCGAGCATTTGCGGTGCAAATAAGTGCAAGTTGGAGGTCGCGCACCCGCAAAAAGCCAGCCTGGGTGGGTAGGTTTGGCCTGGGAAGCGATAGAGTTGATTCCCTCAGGGGCGAGGACCCTTCTGTGGCTGAGGACATCCTGAGATCGACCACTTCTGTCTTGGCATCCCTCAAACGAGTGGTCGAGATGGGTATACGAAGAGATTGGCCGGGCAAGATAGAGACGATGGACGACTAGGTAGGTCGGTAGGGGGCGGCATATTCAAGAAAGTTTAGCTCGCGGGCATCTCGCAGCACCAAGTGCCAGGCCCATCCATCCATTTTCCATCTACCTAGCGCCCGTATACCTGGTCGAAAGTACAATACTCCAACATTAGCGGGCGGAGATCTTGTCGGCGGCCTGGCTCTGGTGGATAACTATAATGGTGCCCTGTCGAGCCTGTATCTGCTCCTACGTGCTGCTGCTGCTGCTACCAGATCAGACTAAAGTCGGGATGGCAGCTACAGCTACCGAGGCAGGCTGGCTATCGGGCCATTTGGACGACACTAAACAGATGAGAGGTGAGCCAATCTGGACTCTGGCTGGCCGGTAAGCGAATTGCGCTTGTCAGTTCGTCAGTCATCAATGCCGCACTGGCTTCCATGACGTGACGGCATGTGAGAAGGCACAGAAACAGCGGGTACGGCAGAGCAAGAGCCAAAATAGGCCCGGGAGTCTCTCTGGCTAATAGAATGGCTAGGAATGAGTATGTAGGCAAAAGGGAGAGAGCAAACACAAGGTCTATCCAGGTTGAAGATGGATGCTGTGTGCATGCCCAGAGTATTCATCATTCGTGCCTCTGACGTCCTCAGTTGCACAACATCGGCAGCCACAAGATTGACAAGTCATTGTGGGGGCGCCGCGGGTAGTCCTGGCAAGCAGCCCATCTAGTGATCTAAGAAAGACATGCTACAGTCACGATCCAATCATTGCGACTGCTCCGAGTCTGAGATTTGGTTGCAAATCTGGGAGGAGAGAAGCGACGCCAGGTTTCGCCTTGCGCCGGTAGCAAAAGACCATTTAGCAACCTCTTTCACTGGTACTCGTGCGATGGAGAAAAAGCAAAAAAGCCAGAGCGTTCAAGTTTTGGTCTGAAAATGGCAGCGCATAAATCATCAAGTTTCGCTCAAACAAGCCTAAACGAAACTGCATATTAGGAAACAGGAGCAATGAAAAGAAGGCGTGGGCATGAATGAGGTTTCGGTTATCTGCCAGAAAGGGTGTGAAGCCCAGATTGCGGGTGTTCTGTTTGAGATCCCATACATGGAGATGATGCTGGACGGAGATCAGGACTGGTGCCGGCAGCCGACCCTTCGAGGTCCCAGTTTATTATCTCCATTCTGCAGCTTCTGTCTCTCCGGGCTCCGAGTCTCTGGAGCCTCCCGTCGGCGGTACGATCTTGAACTGGACACATAGGGAATCTGAAAATGCTCGGCGCGGCCGAAGTCGAAATTACCAATTGTGGATTGTATCATGCGAGAATGAGACACGGAAAAGAAGATTTTGACAGGGCGCAACATGATATACGATTTACCTGGTATAGTCGACGAGATTTCGGGTCGATGATCTCAAAAGATCCTCGGATCGTCACCAAGGCGTGAACTGACCACTTTGTGGCACGCTCAACAGCAGATAGGCTTAAGCTCAGATTGACAGCGCTAGACTAGGTACCTAACCTAGTTTTCTTAGTGGTCTTTGCCTCTCAATCCGACAACCCGGTACTTGTGGAGTGACAACTAAAACAATGACACGCGTGGGCAGTTTTCTTATTAGCTGTTGGAGCTTCTCTGCTCACATGTCGTCTCTGTTGCAGCGTTTCCTGTCTGTCTATCCGAACAAAACAATAGATCAGATCAAACGAAGGACAGCAGAACCGCCATCTACTCAAGACCGGAAGGCTGACGGGACGAGAGCACAGCCTCAATCATCAGTAGTATTTGCATTCCTGAACCGTCGCTTCCACGAGTCTTCCATCAGGTCTTCTCCTGCGTGCACTGACGTCTTGGTTTGGAAAGATGGGATGACGGGTGTGTCTTGTGTGTGTGTTGTGTTGTAGTGAACTAGGAAAGCGGGGAGGGTTCGCAGGCTTCCCAGGCTCCTGATCTGATTCATCGACGCCAGGACGAACCACAAACCCGCCAATCGTGTGGTATGTGCGCTGCTCGTCTGCCGGCCTTTGCGACCATCAATTCGTCCGCTTGGTCTCTTGGGATGCATGGCCTGGCTTCTGGACCATGGTGACAGCATGGGGGCCAGCAGAGGAAAGGCAAGAGACTGAGAAGGAGGTGGTCATGGCTCGATGATCTCATGTCAACAAGCCCCACGACTTACATCCAGTGGCAGACTCCGTGCTGCACTCCGTATAGTATACCAGAGTTGTCATGTTCCCCCGGTTGTTTTGTGGTGAGAAGCAGAAGAAACTTGATGAAACCACCAATATAACCTCTGTTATTATGCCTCAACGGCGTGCCTTGTGAAAATCATCGTGTCAAGCTGCTCCGCCCTTTGTCTCAACGAATGGATGGGCCCACGAGGCTTCGGTCACGTCCCAAAAGAGGAGCTGCGTAGAAGGCATAGAAACGCCTACGCAGCAAGGCACACACTTTTTGGAGGGTATGAAGCCGCAGATAACGGATAGAAGCTTCGATAGAAGACTCATGGAACGACCTCCCACCCACCCCCCTCTTCGCCGCGCCAAGAAGCAGGAGAAGAAAGGAGAGAGTCACTCTGGCTGCTTGCATATGCGCCAACCGTCGGGCATCGCCAGCGACAACAATAAGATGATGGCTGACCTGCAGCCGCAAGCAAGATGCACAATGCTTTCGCTCATGTCACACACCTCACGCCCCCTCCCTCACGACCAGAATCCCCACAATGTAGCAGCCTCCAACTGAATGAAGCAAGCCTGCCTCCAGTGGCCGGCTTTGCTTGCTTCTCGCCAGAGACAGCATTAGATTAGGCAAGCTTCGAGAAGGATTGCAGTACGTAAAGTTGAGGTGTGCTGTAAGTCAACTACTGGCACACGAAAGAGGGGAAGATCCCATGACTCTGTAATCCAAACAACTCTGCATACATGGCGGTAGATGCGATGACCAGCACGTGCTTTGTTTTACGTCTTCATTATCGATAACCAGACTGCTTCATATCTGGCTCATGATATTACCATTACCTGTAGGCAGTAGCCCTTTGGCAGGGGGGCCTCCAGGCACAGGCACAGATCGGTATCCGATTCTCCACTTGCCAGGGTATCTCGTATTCCTGGCCTTCAACATCATCACGAAGGTCTCTATTCAGCTCAGTACATCGTACATTCCATACTGTAACCATGTTATCAGGAACGAGAGCAGGAACCTGGAAACGGATGCTTAGCAAGCGTTGCAGTCCGGCGCATAAGATAGTAGGAAAAAACCAAGAAAATGCACGGTCAAAGATTGTAGTCTGTAAACCCAAAAGATCGACTATAGGCACCGCCATGCATTGACCACACTCTCTGCTCATTGGTAAAGCGTATTATTATTCCCTGGGACTAGAACCTAGCTCTAATTCTATTCCCACCACTCACCTTACACCGTCGGCATACGATGGACCTCTGGCTCCATACAGCACAGCCTTTTTGCTCTGCATCTTGCATGTTATGCCAGGAACGCTTTTGAAATGGTAAAGGTGGGTTTTGCTTTGGATTTCCCAGTCGCGGGCAGTTCTGTAATCGTCATTTGTTCGAGTTGAGCGGGCGGCTCTATCCCCCAATCTCCCATACCAAGAGGATGAGCGTCTGCATGTTCGAGGTCCAGGTTGCAATCATGGTCGGGGTTAATGCTCCTGATACTGTCATGTCATTGGATGGTGTGGTATGCAGCCTGTATCATGAGCTCATTGGCCACTCTGTCTAGACTTCACACAAGTCCATCACGGACGAACGAGCACGGCGCATTCAGACTTCACGATTGTGTTCCTAGTGAGATGGGATGATCCTGATACGAGTGATTACACGTCAAGGTTATAGCACGTGGGCATTATTGGCCAGATGCGTTTCGAGACAGAAGCAGCGAGGGTCTATAATGAAATGAGCAAAGACTGATCGGCTCCATAGACTGGCCGTAGAGCTGGGAAACATTGTCTACTGCCTGCAAGAGCGGTTCCCACCTATAGAGGTGTCAGAACATAGTCTGTACCTACCTGGCTCCTGGCTCTCGCACACTGCGCCTACGGGATTTTACTTTGACACGCAAAAGAAGAAGCCTGATCGTCGCCGCCAAGGGGAATCCTGAACGGACACTTTCGCTGATGGGAATAGCTCGGCTACACGGCAGTTCCGAGTATGTTCCTGTTCGGAGATTTGGCCTGGATGCACCGACTGGAAGTAAGTGAGTGATAGCAGGCGCACATATGACAGAGGCGGCCGTACTATAATTCACACAATCATCTGAAGTCCAGACTATGCGCAAAAGCCAGACTATTACAGCTGCTGTCATAATAAGAGCAAGATCCAAGATGGGTACAATGACAGATACCGGGCCTGTGAGTATCTCTCCGTGCTGTATGTATGTAGGACTTCGGGGCGAACAAGAGAGAGTTATGCTTAGCAGCGCGGGAGAGTTGCTCGAGATGGATGACGGCCCTGAGCTGCAGCTTTAGCGGTCCTCTCAGTGGATCGGAACGAAGAGGCATCCCGATGGGGGTTAGTCCAGCTCACCCCGGACGCCAGACAGAACGGGGTGGGCAGGCGAGGGGCAGCGCTTGTTGGTCCACACCTTTTTTCTTCTAACCCTCACCCTCACCAACCCTCACTCACCTCATCACTCTCCTCCAATTCTCGACTCTGGCCATAGAGAGCCAGCCAACGGCCACACCCCCCGCCCCCCTGGCTTCTACAGAATATGGCATGCAGTGTGCAATGTACGTACTATGTGCGGTACGGCGCAGGTGCAAAGGCTTGTCTACCCACTACTTGTCGAGTTGAGCAAAGCAGAGTAGAGTGAGTCCCTCTCACACCCCCAGTTGACCCCCCACATACCCTCGTTCGCTTCGTCCTCCGTCCGTCTGTGTGTGCGTGAGGGACCGCCGCTGTTGCGACATGGCTCTGTTTCTCATGGACACTTTCCCAACAGTTGCTCCGTTCTGCCCTTTGCGTCTTGGATGTCCTCTCTTCCTGTGTGAGAGGGTCGCACGTTTTCCCTCGCGACAGGAACTTGCCGTGCGCAGCTCCGCGCTCTCTCTCACGTGTTTCGCAGTCGCATGTGATGGCTGGTGCTGTCATAGCCACAAACCAGGAGGAGCCAGCCAGGCCCGCGCTGAAAGATGAACCTCACGATCTCGACCCTGGCAAGGATCCGTGTCTCTCTTGCCGGGTAGCACGCGGGAGCAGGTTGACAGTTGAAATGGGGCCACTTCTCAGACAAGCCCAGTATAGAGATTCGGAGAGACATTTCTGCAAAGCACGCCAGCAAGCAGAGTAAATGAAGAGACAGACACACTCTCAACACAATAGCAGCGGGCGATCGACCAAAGTAGGTCATCAGAGCAACCCGCAGAGCCCAGTCAAGCCACCATCTTCTTCTCTCGCTGCTGGCTGGCCTTCTCGAACGGCGGGCCATGGCTTCTCTGCTTCAACGCTGTGGCGCGCAGGCGACCAGCAACGGGTGTCATTGCATACTCTAGCACCGATCCAAGAGGTGGTAGACACAGACAGACCATCCATACCCCTTCCCCTTCTCGATGGGCAACGGGCCCCGGCCCTCGAGAATTACAATTGCACCCACCCCCTGGCCCTGGTCGCCAGTGACCCTCGCCCAACCTAAAAGCTAGCGCTCAGCATGGGTATATACTCTTCGCAAGGGGTCCCCTAGTCCATATCCAACGCCCTTGTCTGCGAGGTTATACCCGCAGATCTGTCCCCGGTCCACGCCGTTCTGGTTGGCCCATTGCCTCCGGCCGTCTATTCTCCACCGTCCTTGTACCACCCTCGTAGCTCCTGCTTGCCAGCGCTCGCGCCCACCCACCCCCAGGTATGCTATCGCCTCTATTCCCTGGCAATAATGGCAGAGGGAGTGATGGAGACGAGCGAGCAGAGAGCCCCATGCCCATGGCCGACCGAGAGAGAGTCCCTGCCTGCATACTCGCTCGGTACTACCTACACGGCCTGAAGAATGTGGGATGTCCATGGTTTAGCTCCATGTTTCGTCTTCCTCAGTAATAACATCTGCTGCCAACTACTACTTGTTACTATTCAACAAGACACTTATATCTCCTCCTCCTGCTCGTCCACCTTCATCCGGATTCAGCCTACATAACTACCTCGTCTGTGCCGTGCCAATAAACCTCTTTCTCGACCATCTATCTCTTCATCCATATTAATCCCCATTTACCCACGCCAGTCAGACATCGTCCCGTCCCATGGACAAGAAGTCCACATCGTCCCGAGCTTAGATCACTCTGCCATCCGATCCCTTTCTGCAACCACATTATACTACCGACCTTGTTGCCAACCACCAGGAACTTGGCATCATCTATCTAGTAGTGCCCATTACCTTCACAATGACAGTCTCACTTCCTTCACAGCAGCCGGCCCCGTCAAAGGAGACCCAAGCTGCCCGCAAGCGCAGAAGACGGGCGCCTGCTGGAGGAGCTGCAGATGACTGCTTCGCCTGCATCAAGAGGGGAGCCAAGTGCGACCGCCGAAGACCTTACTGCTCGCAATGCTTGGAAGTAGGAAACGAGTGCTCTGGCTATAAGACTCAGTTGACCTGGGGAGTCGGCGTGGCCAGCCGTGGCAAGCTTCGAGGTCTCTCGCTACCCATCGCAAAGGCGCCACCGGTGGCTCCAGTCAACAAGAAGCCCACCCCGAGATCCAGAGCCAACACAACCTCGAGTCAATGGAGCGACCACGGCAGCAACTCCTCCACAAGCTCGCATCGCGATGACATTGACCTCCACGGCGCTCACCACCCCGTCTCTCTCCCGACAACACCGTTCGGCTCTTACCATGACTTCACTCGGTTCACTCAAGGTGAGCCGATACCACCAACGACACCAACCAGCTGGGCCGGTATTCCATACCCAACAAGCCTGGCTGGCCATGAGCACCCAAAGATGCACAGAATCAACACATCTCTGGGCCACTTTCCTCTCATCACCGATGGGCTCTCGCCCTCGGTGGACGCTCTCAGCGACGTGGACTACACACTCTCCCCGCTGAGCCAGTTCTCGCGAGATGAGCTTCCCTACATGCACAGCCCTACTCTCATGTACGACAGCTACAGTGGCCATGGCTCGCCTGTTCCACAGAGCCCCGTCTCGGCCATCATGATCGACCACCAGCGTGCCCCTACCTCGTGTCCCAGTCTTGTATATGCGCCATCTGAGCCAAGCTCCAGCCTGGGATCTCACCACGACGGCTTTGAGCACCAGATGACCCACACAAGACTCCTAAGCGATGCTGATACTCTCAGTGAGTACTTCTTTTTCGACGACTCACTGAGCAGCACTAACTTCGATAAGGCGTACACGAAGTTGAGTCCTTCACCACCGGCCCATCATCTGCTTCCTTTTGGGCCCCTTCAATTCTAAAAGAAGAGGAGCCCATGTCCCACATCCTGGACAACGCCTCGGCTGCCGCTGCAGCAGCCATTGCCGCTGTTGCACCCTACGGCACACCCTCGATACAAATCAGCCCTGACTTGATTACCAAGATGCCCTTCTTCATGGACTACTATGAGAACATCATGTGCCCATCAATGGTCCTCGTCGATGGGCCCACGAATCCCTACAGGGACCACATCCTCCGCCTGGCCGCCAGCAGCCGAAGCTTACAGCACGCCATCTGCGCACTGTCTGCTTGCAACTTGAGGATGAAGAGGAAGCTGAGCCTTGGACAACACGGCAAGGACTCACCAGAGAGGTTCCTGTCCGAGCACTCTGACCACCAGTCGGAAGATCTGCCTCTGACCGAGGAATACCAACACCGCAACCTGGCTGTCCACCTCCTCAACCAGCAACTCAACGACCCTAACAAGTCATGCCACGACTCGGTCTTGGCGACAATCCTTCTCCTCTGCCACTACCGCATGGTTGAGTCTGGCATTGCCAAGTTTGCTACTCAATTTGCCGGTGTCAAGAAGATCCTGAGCATGCGCAACTCCGCGCCTTACCAGGCCACCAACGACTCGGCATGGATGGAGGCCATCTTCACTTACTTTGATGCCATTTCTGCTAGCGTGAACGACAGGGAGGCCCAGCTGAACCACACTTTCTATGGTGTCTCGTCGGATGTCAACTTGCTCCCTGCCGGTGCTGAGAACTGGGTTGGATGTGACCGGGAGCTGTTCAAGACCGTCTCCAAGCTCGGCCGCCTCAACCTCCTTTCTCAACACCGGTCGGTCTCCACTGCCATTGCTTCGCCTACGGGCCGCCTCAGTGTCCCAAGAGTGGCTTCGCCCCTTGGCTCCCCATTGGGAAACACATTCAAGAACTCGTCGCAGCTGAGCGACTTCTTCAGCTTGGGCGTCCAGGTCCCTCGATTTGATGGTGGTGGCTTTGGTACTCAGATTGATGACGACGAGATCCTCGGCACTGGTCTCTGCTCTTCCCCCGTCTATGACGACCAGCGCTCGACCTTCTGGCGCGAGTGGAAGGAGGCACGCAACGCTCTGCAAAGCTGGGAGTTTGATTCGAGCCGCATCACTGCTGCTCTGCCAGGTGCCCTTACCGCGAGCCAGGTCCGTGACCTTGGCTCCCTCTCCGAGGCCTTCCGATACGCAGCTCTCCTCTACACGGAACGCTTGGCCTCGCCCAACGTACCCTCCAGCCACAACAACTTCCGCAACTTGGTCAGCCAGGTTGTCTACTATGCTACCTCACTCGAGTCTGGTGGTGCTGCAGAGAAGTTCCTCCTCTGGCCTCTATTCGTTGCCGGCAGCGAGTGTGTCAACGAGCTGCAGCAGAACATTGTGCGCAACAAGTGCCGAGACATCATGTCCCGCAGTGGCTACATGAACAACCTGTCTGCCATTGAGGTTCTCGAACGCCTCTGGGCAGGCGATCTTCGCGACAACGCCGGCAGCCCCAACAAGCTGGCCCTCCAAACGCGCGGCCCCTTCAACTGGACAAAATGCATCGGCGGGCCTGGCGTTGATGTAGAATGGATCATGTTTTGATTTTCTTTTCCTTGAATATGTTTTATGTTTTTTTCTTATGACTTCTACGCACACTTGTTTATCCCAATCTTGTATACCTAACGGCACGTTTTTACTTCTTGATGGCTTATGGATATTATGGGCTCACGGAAATGATGACTATTACTACTACCACGGCTTTGAGGCTTCTGATACAGGAAAAAAACAACACCCTGGGGAAAGACGGGGTGGGAAATATGGCACGGCGGGCGGGCAAGCATTGCTCCAAAGAAAGACAAGGTGCATATATCTGGGTCGGGAACTTTGTGTTTTTCTTCTTCTTTTCTCTCTTGGTCCGACTGCGAAGCGTTGGATGCGCGAATACCCACTATACTCTTCTTGTTTGAGAGCGCTTGCGTTTTTTCTTCAGAATGTAATTATAAAGATGATATATCCACAACAATACCCCAAAGATACTACATACTTGAAAATTGTCTCCACGTTTATGAACTCTGCATCCACGGTGAAACCTTCCTCTTTCTTGGAGTGGCCAAAACATCAACAGGGCGATCTACTCTGTACAGACAAAGTCAGGGTGGATCTAGTACTGACCACAAACAAAAAGACGTCATCCCACGCCCAGAGAGGCGTTCGCAACGAGGCGAGCGGTCCCCTTCTCCACGATGATGCGTAGGCGAGCAACGAGGCGGGCGCCGAAGCGACCTGCAAACAAGAAAACGTGCGCGCAGCAGCAGCAGCACATGTTCGCTTAGAGATAGAGAGATAGAGATACAGACTACATACATGTCTACATAAACACATACACAGCAGAGAATGTGTCCCGGCCGAGAAAAAAAAATATGGGAGGCAGAGCGAGCCACAAGCGAAGGGGCCGAGCGCGGGGGGTGGGTGTTAGCCGGGCCTGAGTGGGAGTGTGTAGGTATACATGGACCCTGAAGATCA
This sequence comes from Pestalotiopsis sp. NC0098, assembly GCA_022432395.1. Lineage (NCBI taxonomy): Eukaryota > Fungi > Ascomycota > Sordariomycetes > Amphisphaeriales > Sporocadaceae > Pestalotiopsis > Pestalotiopsis sp. NC0098. Next base: position 60,517 of record JAJKLJ010000004.1, on the reverse strand, counting down.
CCGGCGGGGATCAATTCTCTTGGCCGAGGGTTGTCCTCCTTGTGGGGGGCACTTGTGATGTTCATTTTTTAACATATGAAGCCATATTGGTAGACGTTTTGTATTATTTACGCGTCGGTAATATCGGTCGAGTAGAAAAAAAAATATTCTCTATACATATTGGAATGTCCCACGCCCTATGGAGAAGAAGACAAAAAACGTGGGGTCGTTGACTGGGGATCCAGAGTTGATCGATCTCTGGATCGGAGCTTTGGTGCGTGTGCAGTTGTGCGCATGCGTATGCATTAGCCTGGGATAGGAGGGGGGTGTACGACAAACAACAAAGGGCCCCCTTGCCCGAATCGTCCATATATGTCTGTTATATGTGGTATTTAGGGACACAGAGAGAGAGATTGGCGGTTGCTGCTATAGGGCTAGCAAGAGAAGGAGAAAGAACAATGGAAGGGAAAGCTGATCGTGGTAGTAGAATCTAGCCCATGCCTAATCCGGGCTTGTCATCACATAACAGCAGAGAGAATACAGAGTAGTATCTCGAAACGCCAGGGCAGGGGCCCATGGAGAAGGGACATGTCGAGTTTGTGTGTTCCCACTTGCACCGCTACGATGACATGCCGCCTTCGCCTGTTTCTTTTGTTTCTATATCGAAATTCCCACCCGTTATTCCCATGTACACGTCCAATATCGATGGGCGGAACGTGCAGTGTAGTAGTAGTATCATCACACTCTGCTTCTTTTCGCAGGACCGAATTCAGACAAAACGGGTAGCGAGGGACGCGTGGAAGGAGTCGTCCTTGGTCCAGACATATGTAGAAGCAGAGTAGTATTATCCCGTATGATATTCGCCGGCAAGAGGCTTTCACCGCGGTCAACTGTCGAGCTCGAGGGGCGTGGGGGTTGACGCTCGACGACAGCTGTTGTTCACGGTAGTTAGTATAGCAACGTTCGAGGTGGGCCAGAGATCTTCTCTGTGCCGTGGAATCTTTGATACAGCCAATCCACTTGGACATTTGATCCTCGATGATCTGCTATCTCACATACGGGAACGGGTAAGACAATCGGCGATAGCCTTCTCTCCGCCTATGCCAGCACACCCACTGCCGAGCCCGAGTAGGGTGGTCTGTCGATGCTCTCGAGATCTTATGATCTCTCGTCGAGGCGTTCTAGAACTTCCACACACCTCGCGCTTGGGTAGAGAGGGAGGGAGAGCCTATCGGAGAGATAAAGTCATACCCTTATTTTCACACAAAGTAGAGGGTGGCGGGCGAGGAGACACACACGATAGTGGTCAGTCCCCTCAAAGACCAATAGCCGTATCAATATCAAGCGCAGAGCCGCCCGATGGCTATGGAGCAAGGGTGGCGGGGTAATGATGGACAAGGCAAATGATTGTGTGTGTATGTCAATATGAGTGGCAGTCCTAGGCATCGACGACATAGTCACCTGTTTTCACGCAACAGCCGCCCCCGGATGGCGCTGATGATCATGCTACATGGCGCGGGCACATCAGCCGGTCATTATTGGTTCGTTTCTCTCTCCATTTGTCAGATGGTATGTATGTATGTATGTATGTATGGACGCGGGAATCGCGAGAAAATGATAAACATTGATATCTCCTTCGGACCCGATCCCTAATGCCCGAGTCATATGAAAGAGAGATCCGAGAGCCTCACATGCGAATAGCTGAGCTGGTATTAAGATCTTTCCCGTGGGGGGGGGGGGGGGGGGGGGGGGAGGAAGCCTGGGGCGGTAATTGTCCTTCGCACTGACTATACCTGGGCAAGGTCGTTGTTGAAGACAATCCGGACTGCTGCTCCTGACCCCTGCCAAAGGAACCTCTTCAGGATGATAGTATGGTTCCATCGCTAATGTATAGTGAGCCGCAACTGCGAGCCTACCTTAGCTGTTGAGTGGTAGCAGTGGCAGTCAGTAGTAGTAGAGCTAACTGCACACCAGCCAAGACGAGGCTGCCTTGCCTACCGTACCTGCACTGGGGTAGCAGCAGCAGCTTGTCCGGAGCTTGGAGTGGGGGAAGGGTATTTGGAAACATATCTGTAGACAAAGTACCGCAGATAACAGTCTGTATAGAGTCGCATTAGCAAACCTGTAAGACTAAGAATAAGAGATACGAGAGACTAGACGTTCGGTCATACTGTGTTCAGGTAAGTAAGAGACCAGAAAGAGACGAGGGAAGTAAGAGAAAGCTTGGCACTACCTACTTAGACCTGCAGTGCAGACAGACCCAAGCCCAACCTGGCGCCCCGCATGTCCCTCTTACAGCAAGCCCAGGCAAGGTACACACATAACCTCAACGCTATCGGCCACTACCGAGCAGCATGCCATTGAGGGTGGAGAGCACCAAGCAAGGTAGCAAGGCAAGCAGCAGAAGCTTGGCTATGCTTGTGCATGCGGTTGCAACATCGCTAAAGGGTCAGCGGGTTAGGCGATCAATCGGCTCTGGATTTGAGTTTTGACAGGGGATCGCCTAGCGTAGCCACCCCTGTCCGGCACTAGGCAGTAAGCCCAGCCTTAGCGCAGTCTGTGGAGATGTCCTTTTTGCAGGGGTATATCCTTCACATGCACGCTAGTCCTTAGTGTCCGATGTCTTTTGCATGGGTAGTTTTAGCGCCCCGCTGATTCGTTCGTCTGTGTCCTTGGTGTTATTCCGCCCGTTGCTATTATTCCATCCCATCCCCTGGCGCTCCGTATTATCGCCATGGGGAAAGGAAGATGCCGACCGCAGGACATCGCCGGCCCAGATGACGAAGAGAGGAAACCTTGACCGATGCCTCAACGGGGCTTGGCGTCAGAGAATCAGCGAGCAGCGCAGCGCATCGCATCGCATCGCAAACGAGTAGTATACCCACGTGAAATGATTCCGTGCGCGGCAAGAGGCTCTCTTACACGCCGTCGGCACGTGTAATGCTGTGCACTGACTTGATCGTTGAACTCTCGCGGAGATTACACGTGTTTGAGAGTTCGGAGCCTCAGAAGAGACTCGACCTAGTAATTAGTGGGCAATATCATAATACGAGTATATGCGATGATACTATTACCATGGCGGACGGACAAACAACTGGGCTTGGTGCAGCTCGTACTCATCATCACCGAGCCTAGTCGGTCGGAGGAACATTTGGAGGATATGTAGCATATGCCAATGCTAGGACTCTTAATAAGTAACCTACGTCAGATAAGTCGGTGGATCTTTGGTGTAGATGTAGTGATCCTAGAGGTTGGCGAACCGAGACGTCGGATGAGTAAGCTAACAAGCGAGACGTTGAGAAATGTGGAGTCTGGACGGTCCGCAATGCTGAGCCACAGGCAGGCGATCAGAGACGCACAGCCACAGCACTCCAGACGCTTATCGGACTCGTTCTTATCGGGCTGCTATCGGAACCCCTCGATAACAAAAAATTTGGGCGGGACCTGGGATTGATGTCCTAGCAACTGGAAGCCAAAGAAAGCAGAGCAGTGGCTGTAAGAGGCGACAGTAGAACCACAAGCGAGTCGCCATCCACTTCCCGTTCGATCTGGTCACGTACCAAGTCAATTCAACAAGACAAACCACAACACAGTACAATACCTCATCCCGTCCAAATAGCACCACCATGGGACGTGACCTGCAGAAGCGCAAGCGGCGCTCGTCGCGGCCGGCGATCCGCCAGCCCTCGTCGCGCCGCACCAAGCTGCGCAACCCCGCGGGCAGCGACGTCGTGGCCCAGGCCTGGGACAAGAACGCGACGCAGACCCAGAACTACCGCCGCCTGGGCCTCGTGCAGCGGCTGCAGCGGCCCACGGGCGGCGCCGAGCCCGACTACCAGAACCCGGGCCAGGCCAACCGTGCCCCGGCCAAGGACGCCTTTGCCGTCCACGCCCCGGACAACGGCGTCGTGACCGAGGTCCGCGTCGAGCGCGACGCCAGCGGCAAGATCGTCAAGATCCTGGGAGACGGCAAGAGGAGGAGGCGCGACAACCCGCTCAACGACCCGCTCAACGACCTGGACACGGACTCGGAGGCGGAGGAGGAGTTCCAGGACGACGGCGAGACGTGGGGCGGCATCGATGCTAAAGAAGACACGCGGACCGAGGTCGTCCGGCAGCTCGAGGCCGAGGCCGCGCGCCCCCGCGAGAAGAAGGTCCGGACCCAGAGCCAGCGCGAGGTCGAGTGGCTCGAGAGCCTCGTCGAGGCCCACGGCGCCGACACGAGGGCCATGGCCAAGGACCGCCGGCTCAACCCCATGCAGCAGACCGAGGCGGATATCGCGCGGCGGTTACGAAAGCTCGAGGGTTGAAGCGAGAGTATGTTGGAAAGACAAGGTGGCAAGAAGGATACGAAAGGAGGTCGGACATGAGAAAGAAGAAAGTGTCGAAGATTGATCGTCGAAGGGAAGAATTCCGCATTTATATGGCGTTTCGGAGTTGGATTGAATATACAAGAAGAAAAAGACCAGAAGAAGAGAAGAATCACCATCGGGTTTTTGTCGTCGTCCATATCAAGATCAGTATCTGGGGGGGTCGAAGGCCGTATTGTCGAATGTCGATATCCCTATTACCCATTGTCGAATGCCAAGAAGTCCTCGCTGTTCTCGCTCCCCTTGATTACGTTCTTTCTTTCCATCAACAACACGCCCCATCCTCCAAGGGCGTCTCCCATATCAATCATCGAGTGGCGTCCGGTATGCATTGAAAAGCTCCATTACTATCATACTGACCACGCCCTCTCGACGCGGCGACGAACATTATATACACCGTTCTCCCTTCGTGCGATCCAGGGTGTCCATGCCCATCTGTCCACGCAAGAAAGCCAAAAAAGCCAGAAAGCATCCATGTCCATCCCCGTCCTCACAGGCAGCGCCCATCCAACTATTGTCCGTCGTCGTCGTCAGCACGTCGGCCCTCCGATACCCCCGACGAACGAAACGGAGAATTATTTTCCTATGCCTCACCGTTTCCACGACTCTATTTCCCATCTGAAGGCCTGTCAAGAGCCCCCGGAAGCCCTCGTGGCCTTGCTCGCGTGGGCGCGGGCTGCCCTGGAGTATGGGCAAGATGGGGTCTTGCGGCTCCCCGGCCGGGGCAAGCATCAACGCAAGCTCGCCGAAACAGGCAGGTGCCACGCAACGTCCGCCACGGCGGCCCTGCTGGGAACCCTGAACGTCCACGACGTCGACCAAGTATGGCGCAATATCTGAAGCGCCACGATGAGGTAGAATTAAGGTTCGTCCGCTTTCGGTACGACTCGGTTGAGCCTCAAGACCAGATGTCCCGGTGTTGCGGATCAGCTCCCTAGTATCCATCTGCCTTGCCGTGCTTGTTGCTTCCTTGGGCCGTAGGTTATTATTAGTTCACGAGTATAGAATTACGCTTGTTTCTATACATGTCTCAAATTAGATATAGTCGACATGGCATGAAAGTCACAAAATTACCAGGGCAGGGCTGTTCGGGACATTTCATACATATAAAGGTCGCTCATATAATCAAGCTAAATACAACCCAAAACACCGCATTTCCCTTTCCGAAAAAAAAAAAAAAAAAGGCAAATGTTTATATGACCGTACGTCCCGTTCCGACGAAACCATGCAAAACAAATAATCTTTTTCGCCGGATTCGCAATTCTATGGCTCATACAATGCTCTCTTTTCGCAAAGCAGTGTTTTTTTCAAAAACAAAAAAACAAGCAGAAAATACAAAAATGCAAATGTCTATTTCATGCTTTCATTCTGTCTCGGCGTATTACATCATGCTGCCATCGTCAACACCCTAGTGTAACGTCCGGTCGTAGTTTCCAGTAGGGAACTGCGCAGGCCTCGAGTCATCATAGTCCTCGGCCGTGGGAGGAGCATAGAGATGTGGCCCGCTGTGATCCGACTGAAGACCATAGCCGGCGCTGTAGGGGTCGTTGGCGGGCGAGACACTGTGGGCTCGGTAAGGGTCATTGGCAGGCGAGGCGCCGCGGTAGGGGTCGTTGGCGGGAGAGGCGCTGTGGGTGCGGTAGGTGTGGTCGTTGTAGGGGTTCTCGTGAATGGGCTGCGTCGTGCTGTGATACTCGGTCTCGCTGTCAAACATGGGGCGAGTGCCATACGAATCGGCATTGTAGGGAGCGCCACCAATGCCGTGACCGTCGTCATTGTCATGGTCATCGGCATGGATGGGCGCATAGGCCTCCTCGTCGTGGGGCGCCATGGAGAAGGCGGCCTTGTCCGGATCAATGTTTGTGGCGCCGCTCTTGCGCTGGATGTTGGGGTAGCCAGGCATGACACCGTGGAACTGGTAGTACTTGAGCGTGTAGGCGCTGATAAAGGTTGAGATAGCCCAGAAGAAGAGCTCGAAAAAGGCCAGGCCCACGCAGGCCTTGCTAATGTTGCAGCCCTGACCGCACGAGTTGGCTGTGTTGTAGGCCGCCTGACTGGCAAAGGCCGAGAGCCAGAAGATGGCGAAGACGCAGTCAAAGACCAACATGGCATGCGGGTTCGCGATGAATTGTGTTCGTTTCCACCGGGGTGCCATGATCAGGTAGACGGCCGCGGGCAGCGAGAGGAAGCACTGTAGAGAAGGCGCAAAGTCAGCAATCGTGATCGTGTTTGGTGGAAGGGGGGTTTCAGAAGGGTTCAGCTTACCAGACCAAATGGCCAAGCATTGTTGCCATTTATCACTGCGTCATCCGAGCGGAATAGAATGATCTCGAGGATGAAAATAACAAAACCCAAGAGAATCTGCATGCAGTGCATGCCTAGCTTTACGCCAGGCACATAGTCGGCATCCCACTCCACCATGTTGTTGTTGAAGATGCTTGGATGGAGAGGCGGCGTGCGAAGGGTCGGTTGGTTGTTTGCAGGAAATTAAAAGATGCAACCACTGAGATGGTGTCCCGACCAAACGTAGAGGATGTCGGTATATACAAGAGGTTGTTGTCGCTCGCTGATGTGGTTGGGGCTGAGGTTTGTGTGTTTTGCCCAGCTGCCCAGCTGCCCAGCTTTTAGGGGTTCCGACGTCGAAACACGGCACGGTTTTCCAAGCTCTTTGGTGCTACTGTTGGCAGTGCAACGCCCTATCAGCTAGAGGTAAAAACCGTGGGGCCTGTGCTGAGCTATGCTGTGCCTAGAGATTGACTTCGCCGGTCTGGAGTAAGCAGAAAGGAACAATCGGCGCGCGTGAGAACTCTAAAAGATACAAGATGTTAAAAGAGTAAAAAGATGGTTTGCCAAGCGTTGTCTCGATTGACTCGGGTTTGAATTGTCAAGTATGTGAGAAGAGAGTGATGAGAGAGATGATTCTTCTTGTTATTTTCTTTCCCTAACAAACAGGCTGACTGGCTGAGCAACTGCTAGCAGTCTCTCCCCCCCCCCCCTCCGTCTTGTCGCTTGGCTTATTATGACGCGCGTTATGGCCTCCGACTCCAGTTGTTCTTTTTAAAGCTCAGCCCTGGCGAGCGGCTATCGTGATTGGCCGCCGTTGCGAAATCCATGCCAAAGTCCCCGGTTTTTCCCTGCAAAGCCACTCTTGACGTCTGTTGATATGAGGCTGCGCCACGGACTCGACAGCGACTTCGAGGTCTTGTGGCCAAACAAAGCACATCCCAAAACAGGGCATTCTAGGCGCGAGAGGGAGCGCTACTATGAGATGGATGAGGCGGCACAATTCTTCCTTTTTTGCAGTGTCTGCGCGGCAACTGAGGCTCAACAGTTGACAGGCAGTGATTTGCACGATATTTCGCGTTCTCCTTTCCCCCTTCACGTCTCTTTACCTGCCGAGCCTGCGTCTCGTTGGATGGAAATACGAAAGCCACAATTGCGTAGCAGCAGCGGTCCACCTTTTTCGTCAATTGGCGACAACCGTCCTAATCCAAAACATTCCAATGATGAATTGATCCACTGAAGACGTAGTTATTGTAAAACATGCACAAGATACAACTCGTCACAACCGGCTCCCTCATTTAAATACCTTTATATTCGTCAATCGGCCCATTGCTCAGGACTTGTGTCTTTGGAAATTATCCCAAACTTGATCGTGTAGCACTTTGAGCGACGACCAATTGCCATTTGCTACAGGCTGACGTACGTACAATGCCTGCCCACCGCTCCATACCGGTTTTTCAGGAGGAAAACATGATCCGCAGCCATGATCCGCAGTCAGTGCTTCAAAAGACCGTCTCCTTCGCACTGTAGGGAGGGCCTCTCGGCAGATTTACAAACCGGCACAAGGACGCTTTCTATTCGGGGCGGTGCTTTCGGCCTGCGAATTCATCATGGCCGTCCCAACGCTTGTGCGGCTGGTCCCGGATACGGACGGGGGTTGCACCAACTCCGTACTTCGGTAGCATCCTATCTCGACGCCGATTTTCGGGCTTTGTAATAAGCGCCGAGTGGGTTCCACTCTCACTTCTCACCACCTCGGTGGTGTGATCATTTAGCACGACCTGTTCCCGTGATGACATCAACGTCTGCATAGAGTCATTATCGTGCCAGCGCTGACTCCAGCTATTCTCTATCTGCGACCTCGTCAAGTAGAAATATATTCCCATCGTTATCTTCTCTTGTCTTGCTTGCTGGTTCGGCTACTGCAGTGGTACAATCAGCGCTTCTTATTGGTGGAGAGATATTTCTGTCACAGATTTGAAACGCGCGTCTGCAGAGTCCAGGAGGTGGATGACCTAATCGCAAGGACTATAGCTATTTGAGCTGCGCATCTGTCCGTCGTCAATTCAGACGAATCTTCGCCATGCCCTCGACTGGCAATGGACGCGCGCCGCCAGCCACGGCGGCCGCGTCCAACGACGAGAGAACTCCATTGCTCCGAGACGGCGACAGCAACGGGATCCCCGCAGAGCAGTCGCAGACTCCCGACGAGAACCAGGAACAGGTCGTCATTGTCGAAGAGGTCACTGGCGTCAAGCTCTGGCTCATCCTCTGCAGCGGCTGGATGGGCGTCTTCTTGGGTGCAGTCGATGCTTCCATCATCGCGACCCTTTCCGCTCCCATCTCTAGCGAGTTCAAGTCGCTCAGCCTGCTATCATGGCTCGCTACGGCTTATCTTATTGCCAACGCGGCGTGCCAGCCTATCAGTGGCCGGCTCACCGACATATTCGGCCGTGGGCCGGGTCTCGTCTTTAGCAACCTGTTCTTTGCTGCCGGCAATCTAATATGCGGGCTTGCCCAGGGCGAAGGTGTCATGATACTCGGTCGGGTGGTGGCCGGCATTGGCGGTGGCGGTCTCATGTCCATCACTACCTTCTTGGCTACGGATCTGGTCCCACTCCGGAAGCGAGGTATCATCCAAGGAATCGGCAATATCGCCTACGGCTCCGGTGCCATGTGTGGCGGTGTCATCGGAGGTCTCCTCAACGACCACACGACTATGGGGTGGCGACTCGCCTTCTTCGTCCAGGTCCCGCCCGTGTTGGTCTCGGCGTGCCTGGTGGCCTACCTGGTGCGAATCCCTCCGAAGGTCTCCAACAAGTCCTACCTGTCCCGTATCGACTTTGTCGGCGCCTTCCTGATCATCGTCTTCCTCGTCCTGCTGCTTCTCGGCCTCAACGCTGGCGGGAACCTGGTGCCGTGGGTACATCCTCTGCCTCTCACGACTATCCCGCTCGCCTTTGTTGCCGCCTTGGGCTTCGTCTGGTGGGAGGCGAGAGCCGCACAGCCCATCATACCTGTTAGGCTACTCCTCCGTCGGACCGTCTTCACTGCGTGCATGACGAATCTCGTTACGACCATGGCCAATATGATGGCCTTGTTCTATAGTCCGCTCTATCTGCAGGTACGCGGCGACTCCGCGACCCAGGCGGGTCTGGTCATTCTGTTTGCCCCCATTGGTATCTGCATCTGCTCCGTGGGCAGCGGGTACCTGATGAAGAAGACGGGGCGTTACGTGGGCATCGGTATCCTCTCGGTCAGCCTGCACCTGGCGCACATCGTCATTCTGACTACTCTGAATGAAACAACGCCGAAATGGCATCTCATGCTCGCCTTCCTACTGCTTGGGTCCGGGTATGGCGCCATGTTGACGATTACCTTACTGGCCTGCCTGGCCGCAGTGGACCACGCCGACCAGGCTGTCATCACTTCCGCCACCTACGCCTTTCGATCCGTAGGGGGTACGGTCGGCATCACTATAGCGTCGGCAGTCTACCAAAACATTCTCAAGACGCAGCTCTGGGACCGCTTTGGCAGTCTGCCCGACGCCAGCGAGGAGATCCCCAGAATCAGGGACGATCTCGACGAGCTCAAACATCTACCCGAGGGGTGGCCCAAGGCAGATGTCATTGCGGTCTTCATGGAGGCCTTCCGGGGTGTATGGTTCACGGCTCTGGGGATGGTTCTTCTTGGCCTGATCGCCGTGAGCCTCATGAAACAGCATACTCTCCACCTCACGCTATCCCGTTCCGAGCGGTCTTAAGTTATCTTCTTAAGAATATCGTGTCTAGGAACTGGGATGTTGGCAGGACTCGAGAGGGGAGAAGACTGTGAAGTATTCTTCATGTACCTATATCTGTAGGAGGCGGCTATAATTCACTGGCGGCTCTGAGTGAGCAAGCTTGGGATTACACAGGGATCATTGCATCATTACAGTTCAATGGCTGCGGGATGGACCAGTAGATAGCACACAAGCGTCCGCGAGCTCAATATACGTCCGACACATGTGGAGTGATCTGGCCGAGCTGACAGTTCTTCTAGAAACCTTCCATGCCGGCATATTAATACAGGGTCTGCTATAGTTCTCTCTCACCCCACACCCCCATCTTCTTTCTCTCTCGTGCCTGCTCCTCTGCGCTCATGCAAGGGCCAGGCTCACTGACTTGTATGTATGTGCAGCATGGTCATGGTGTGGAAGAAGGTTGGCTAGCCGAGCATGTCACCCCAAGGGACAACCGCTGCGTCAATCACCTCCTTCGGTGCAAATCGTGGTTGCAGCGCAGCGTCGTCCGGGTGGGTCGGCTGCTGCCCCGGACGCGCGTCCCGAACGGTTCCCAACTGCCGTTCCGGGAATGTGAGGCGCCGTGACTGGTCGAAACAAATCCGGAGCACCCCCGGTCACCCTTCCTTCCTCTGTGTCTGTCCATCCCTCCCTCAGACAGCTGTCATAAGCAGTTAATAGTGTGGAGAATGACAACCGGCACCGAGCCTCTTCGGCCACTCACGCTGTCTCTCTCGACCCCTTGCACAAAGGACAAAGCATTTGTCCTACAGACAATGTGATGGTGGCACAACTGGACAGGCACAAGCTTTATCTCGCATCGTTCTTATCTCCTTGGTCAGTTTGCAAAACAGGGACAGGGCTTCTAGCTGTTCCTGACGAGCCTAAAAAACCAAACAACGATAAGCTATAGATGCCAAACAGCCCAGCCCTGTCGCGTCCCTCTCGGTAAATATTATGACACCATCGTGATCATCGACGGGTTCCTACCACAGCATTGTAGTCGTTAGCCTCGATCGCACTATACCTTTGCTACCCCACCCCCTTCTGCCAAGGCGATTGACTGGGGGGTTGGTTGTGGTACCTGCCGGCCGACTATACAACATGTGATTATAGAGTTGACAGGCATGTCGGAAGCTAGCCCTTCTGGAACCACACCCCAACTCTCTTTCTCTCTGTCTTTCTCCCCAACCCCTGCCCTTTCCAACAACACTCCGCACTCCGTCCCTGATTCCAAAACCACCCCTCGTCATAGTATAGTCCTACAGCGACGCCAAAACATGTGATATCGTCTGTGTGTTCTATCCACTGGGCACAGCTTCCGCCCGACTACTGCTGTTCCCCCAAAACACGCGCCTTGCCTAAACCGTCCCGCCGCTCTGCTTGTTCGCTCGCGCATGGGTCGATCTATTGTCGATATGGGATTGCAGCTCGTTAGCCAGAATACTTCCATTATAGGCCTCTGTTCTATAGTCCGGCCGCCGCAAAAGAAAACAACCACTCCACACATACATGGCCTTTCTCAACAAAACTTTGGCGCGTGCTGTTTTTGCTTGCCTCTAAGGCATGAATCTTGACGTGGTCTCGGCCTGATGTTTCTCTCCGCTCGTGGCGTTCTGGGCCAAGCGGAGCGTTCGCAGGCGGATGGCGGTTTTTGCCCCCAACCGCACTGCTAGGAGGGGATCCTTTCCAAGCAAGCACGGGGCAACATGTTATCCTGTTTCTTGTTAGTCATCAGGCCGATCCATGTGTCACGGTAATGACCAGTTTCCCTATTCTGGGCATGTCTCGAGGTAGCTATAGCGAGGCTGTCCTGGATAGAGGGGCCCGGATATGATGTGACAATCCTTACTGCTCTGGAGCCTTGCCTATACATTTTGCCTCCTCGGTCGGATGGTTAGTTGGACCGTCGATTATGAAGGTTCGATAGCTCTCAAACCATATGCCAGCGATTTCAGATGACAGGCGGTGTGAATGCAAAGAGTGAGATCTAGACGCGGATCTTTATGGTTCCGTAATCATGTGCCCACTTCGTGAAGTTGAGACGAAACAGAACTTATGGAGTAGCTCATATATGTGAGATTAAGTGGCTATTCATGTTGATCCAAGATCAGTCATGCCTTGAGTGTGCAAGAGCTCGTGCTATGTGACGTGATCGCACCTGTATATGTGGAGGTCATGATGGACTGAGGAATCAAAAACGTTACTCCTACGAATTAATTGCAAGTCGAGGTTAGTAGTACCATCCGAAGATTTTATACGTAGGACGTTGTTGGCTTCGACTGTAGGGCTAAGCTACTTACTCAAAGTCAAAGTTATAGACCGGTCAGGGCATGAGAGTTCACGTGGCGGTTTCCAATATTTCTATGAACAATATACAATTCTCTATTCCAAAATCGGTACGATCTATGTAAATACTTCCCCATACGCCTATAGACAGTGCAATCACTACAATGAACAATCATCATCACTCTGGCATATCCAGCTCGGTGCTCGACCCAGCGGGTGTCCATGACTTGAAGAAGGTATACTCCTGCTTCACGACCTCGGCCTCGACGGCGTCGTAGCACTCGGACATGGCGCCCACCAGCTGCGGGTTCGCCAGCGCGATGCGCTCCAGCGTCGTCTTGAGCACCTCGGCCGTGTGCTCGGCCTCGGCCAGCTTCTCAATGTAGTGCCGGGACCGGGCCTCGTACTCTTGCGAGAACGCCTGGGCGCACCGCGCCGCGCCCGGCGGGCACGAACATACCCAGTAGTCGGCGCCGCCGTTCATCATGCGCTTGCGCTGGGTGTACTGCTCGCCGCCCTCGCCGCTCGACGGCTGGCCGGACCGGCTGTAGCATCTGGGCAGGTTGTTCTTGGGTCCGGTGGGGACGTTCTTGCCCTTGTTTTCGCCGGAACTCCTCTGGCTCTGCGGCTGCTTGGGCTTTTGGCCGGGGCGCAGGCCCGTGAACATGTCCAGGGCATTGTTTGTTGGGTTGGCAAACCGCTTGTGATAGTTGGGGTCAAAGTTCTTGCCCTTGTACCCGCCTTGGCTGGAGCTGCCTTCGCCATTACCGTTGCTGCTGCTGTTGTTTTGGAAGCTATTGCTGTTGCTGTTGCTGTTGTTCTGGAATCTGTTCTTGTAGTTCGGGTCGAAGTTCTTACCCTGGTATCCACCACGTCCGTTGTTTGTGCCCGACATCTTCCCAAACTTTCTAGGTCAAGAAAACTCTCTGAATCGTAAAGGCTGAATGTTTGATGCTTATAATGTTTTTAGAGTACTCAGCTTTACTGAAACGAGGCTTTCCTAGACCGAGTTGCTTGGTGATTTCTTGACCAAGATCGACTTCTCTTCGACGACTGCAGGCCATGGTTATATATTTTGAACAATCCTATTGTCAGCTCTATTTCTAGATATTTGACAAAGCTCGTGCTCATAAAGCACATAATGCCGCGCGGACGACCATTGTTCAACACTAAGAATTGTCTGTCTAAGCTCTTTGTTCTTGTGTCTGTCAACAAGGGCATTGCTAATCTTATGTGCATCAACGCGCCTCCAAGGGGGCGAGAGGAATAAGTCATTTCAGGCATATGCTGAACTAATCTTGAAAGAAAGCGATGCTCGATGTACCCAAGTCTCTTCCACAGAATCTGTCATCTTCATTATTACATTTCCTATTGCTTATGAAGGCGAGTATTGTCTTGGCATACAGTGAATCTCTGGACATCGGTTGAGTGTCCGATTTTATTTTCCAAGTTGAAAGTGTGCTCTATTGATGACTATTTGGCTTGGTTTCTTTGATATCTTGTCACTCGTTTCCCTAAATGAGCATCCTCCCATGAATCTTCTCACAAACTGCTTTTGACATAGAGCAGCTCTTGGGGAGAATATGGGCCGCGCACGATCCGTAATTATAATCTGAATAATGTTAAAGCTGCCAGAAATTTTAGTTTCCTATTATCCCACTCGACTCGCAGTAATAAAGAGGGCATGATTATAGATTACTGCTTGGCCTCTGATCGGAATACTTGCTTGTACTTTCCTCAAGATAACAGTCCTACGCCATAAGCTAACAACTTGTTTGATATTTCCCCAATAAGTTTCTGGCAAATTGATGTTTGTCGAGCAATGACCTCGCCAATTGTAATTTGTTCAAAAACATTATATCATTCACTTTACCGATAATTTTACAACCTTCGACACGTTATTTAGGGCCGTGAGGTCTCTCGAGTTTAGAGTGTCCATTCCCACACTCAAGAGTCAAGCACTAGCAAGCAATTGAAGCATCCATGCGATCAAAAAAATAAGGATATTGATTCCGGCACCATCTATCCTACAGGAAGGGCCAGACGTGTTTACCCCCCTCATGGTCTTGCAAAGACGCCTGACCACTACCTACAAGTTTCAAAGTATCCAAACTAATCACATCAGCTGACCGTATGTTCTTGCTGTCCTTACAAAGGATTAGGAGCGTGGTCAACGGTGTACTGTACAGGAACTCGCGCTAAAGCCTCGAGCTCCTGGGTAGAAACGAGGAGACAATGGGAACAATTGGTGTTAAGCAGCCGAACAAACAGTCGCATCTGCCTAGTTCGAGACTCGCGTTTGCCTCTCGAGCCGCGCACAAATCAAAAGAGGTTACCAGGCTGATACTGCTCGTCCAGCCGACCGTCGCCCTCCGAGCTAGCACCATTCTTTCAATGCTCTTCACTCTTCCGCAAGACTTGTTTCTTCACGTGGAGCGACTGTCCTCACGCATGCGATTCTTGGTCAGCTCTGGAATTTCTCGATACATTTTCAGAACTGAGCACACTTGTACCGTCGTTCGATCCCCCCTCGTGCTCCGCGGAGGAGCTTCTTTGCTTCAACCCACCACTCTCGTCACCTGCCATCGACGTTTTCCAGCGCCCTCGCCGCACCTGCTTGTCAACACTCGTTCTGTTCGAGACAAAACTCGAATACCTCGCGGTTGTCGAAATGGTGCGAGGGGGTCTACCGCGAGGGGCTCTGCCGGAACCCTCCGACCTGGCCGGTCCACGACAGCTCACGTATGCGCCGACACCCACTCATGGACGCATGACTGCCAGGGATGTAAGAGTTGCAGTCAACGAGGCTTTTGACTGCTTCAATGTCGACAAGACGAGCGACGCGGAGCTATCCAAGGAGATAGAGGAACGCCTCCGCCTAGCCATGAGCTGCAGTCATCTGTCGCGCGACCACTTCACATATCTCATGATCACTTGGGGCTGCGATCCCCCGCTGGCGAGAACATGGCTTCGCGATGCAGATCAGAGGTTCGAGAACTACTGTGTAGCGGCCTGTACTTGGCTAATGACGGTAAGCCGGAAACTCGCTGCACCGATCCGATTTTGAACCACACGCGCTGACTTTTCGCACAAGGCTGTCTACCCCGTTAGCCCCGAAGAGGCCCGGATCTATCAATGCTCATCGAGGGATGTCCAGAAAGAAAAGAGCATACACAGAAACTGGCAGTGGAACAGCAGACGGATCGCGGTCGATCAAGGCCACGCAACGCGCAGAGCCCTTCTGCCGCCTCTCGAACCGGAACGCGCCCTTGCTTGGAGGAAGATTGCACTCTGGAGAGCGCAGAAACTTGGCTGGGCTGATGTGCGCCACGCGCGCGGCTTGCTCCTGGGACCACTTCTGGAGGCTGCTGCTCGAATCACTCTTTTGGAATTCGGCCTGGACCCTGACAAGGGCGACTACAATGGCATTCTGCTTCGTCAGTTGATGTCGATTGATTCCAAGCACTGGAACGACTTCATGGAGGTAGGTTTGTAAAGATGTTGCCCTACAAACAGACACAAGTTGACTAACGGTCGCACAGTTCTACGCTCGTGTCGAAGTGGTTTCGGCTAGATCACTCAAGGAGGCACCAAAAGATATTGAATGGCTCACACCGGAAGAAGCATTCGCCAGGTTGGAGGACGCGGAAGAAATGTGCCTCAGTGATGCCGAGAAGTTTTTGTCTATCGACTCTCGCAATCCGTCTTGCGATCCAGACAAGAAGATGCTCTTCACCAGACCGGGTGCACTGGAGTATGGCACCTTTATGGCCCTCATCGGTAACTTTATGCCAGCTTTGCGTTCATGCACCACCGAGGGACCTTATGAGCATTAGTCGGACTGGTATGGATACTAGAAATGCCCTACAAGGATTGTAATACTGCTCTTGGTAGATCAGGCTGCACTCGAGCACGCCTCTTTTGTAGCTCTACAGGTAGGTAATCGAGTTGGACTACTTGACAAGCTCATCTTTCACGTCCCCCCTTTTGCACCAATCTCCTCTACTCACACAACACAGGAAACATCTACACCTTCTCTCCAGACAAGAATCCCATACTGAGACTCAATATACCCTCTCTCATCCCGGCCCTTGGCGTCGCAAGCCCACGCCGGCAAGGTCAAGAGTTCGTTCGCCGTCCTGCGCTTCAACACTAAGCCCGGAAACTTCAACGCCGAGGTTAGATGGACCCCGTCGTCTTAGACAGCCAGAACGTGCGGCCGATTCCAAGAGATCGCTTTTCAGCACTGCTAGGTATCGACCGTCTTCCGCAAGATAGAAGTCATTCCAGTCGTCAGCCCAGCAGATAGTCCCTTCACGACCACGGTATCATGCTTGGCAGCATCGAAATCACGACGACTGACCAGACCAGGGAGGAATCATTTGGGCGCCAGAAAAGGACAACATTCTCTTTATGGTTGAACACACAAAAGATGACGACCAAACATTTATTATTGCTGATGTAATTCTGACCAGAAACATGCTCGACAATCTTGACCAGGCACCCGCCCAGGACAGAAGAAAAGGAATACATGATAGAAATGTCGGATCTTGCTCGCTTGAACAAGAGCTGGGATTGCCTAGGTAGTTAGAAACAAGCAATAATCACAATCGCACCTGCCTTGAAACATACACGAATCAACGGAGGCTCCTGCAGTTTCTGTGTCAATATTTGTCCAATCGACCATTGTCTTCTGACCCAGTGTCGCTCCTTCCCGTATTCCTCGGCTTTCCGTCATAGCCCACAACACTCGTTTCTCTCTGCCTAAAATTATTGTTTTCCCGCATCCAGACCTCGAAAACTCGTGAGACTTCCTGGGAACTCACGTCATGCGCAAGACCGTTTATGTTTCCACCCTCGACAGATCCCCGCGGTCTTGCCTCTATGACGAAGGGCTTCTGTGGTTCCTCCTCCTCACGTACCAATCATTTCACGCCAACTGCTCTCATCCGAGGCCCTCGGAATACATACAAGCCAATACTCATCTAGTTGAAATCACTCTATCAGACTCTCGCCTGGGTTGACGATGGATAACAGATGGACTAGTGTGCTTGCCTTTTGGTTTGGTCCGAGAAAGGTGTTGCATACGCCGACACCCACACACGGAGTCGTCGACGAATCACTCGCCAGAAAAGCAGTAGCAGACGCTTTCAGCTGCTTTAGAGTGACCGCGGCACGCAATCCGGAGCTTTTCAAAGAGGTGGAGGAGTGTCTCATGCTTGCCATGAGCTGTAGTAACCTGTCTTGGTGGGACTTTCAGTATCTCATGGTTGCTTGGGGATGTGAACCATGGGAGGCTGATGGGTACCTCACCACCCGTAGGATCGGACCAACACTCTGTGCACGAGCCTGTACTTGGTTGTTGACGGTAAGTTGCACTTGCCGCACCTTCTGGGCCCTGATACGACTGAACTAATTCTTTCACGAGGCCGCGTTTCCTTTCGACCCAACTGACACCGGATACCGTGAAATGCTGAGTTCCAAAATCGAAATCGAGAAGGATGAGCACGACCAATGGCAAAAAACTCGTACCAAGCTGAACAACCAGCAGCGGCCGACAACACGTAGGGCTCTTACGCCCCCAACAGACCACAGTCAGATCATGTCATGGAGAAAGTTGGCACTATGGAGAGCACAGAGCTTGGGTTAGCTGGTGTGCGTCACGAACACGGCCTTTTGCTGGGTTCCGTAAAGGCCGCCGCCGCTGAGATCACCATGTTGGAATTTGGGCTCGACACTGCAAAAGGCGGTCACAACTCGACTCTCTTGGAGCAGCTGCTCTTAATCTCCCCTGAGCACGGCCAGTGGCAAGAATTCATGGAGGTTGGTCTCGATCGAATCCTTTCTGCCGATATACCGACTGACAATGCCCCAGATGAGTGCCCGTGTCGAAATGATTACAGATGGGGTACTTGACAAACCACCGAAAGATATTCCGTGGTTTCCGCGAGACCTACTCGAAGACGAGCTTGTCAGCTCCAAAAAGCGTGGCGAGAACTTACATGAAATCACTATACGAACTAAGTACGACAATATGTACTTCACCCGACCAGGTGAATATGGCAATGTCATGATGGAAATTATACATTTCAAGGGGCGACCGCTTGGATGCCTTCCGGACCAACCGTTTCAGCATCGGGATCCCGACGCCTAATAAGAAGAATAGGGAAAATCATTTGGCGCTAGAAAAGACCAATACTCTCTTCATGGCTGCACAAGCAATGGGTTATGACCAGGGATTTGTGTGGTGGTTTGTGGGATGGGTACGTTCTGTACCTGCGACTGGGCCATATGAACCAGAACACAGGCAGGACAGGCTGAGCAATGTGTTGTGGCCTGGAGTCGTACTGTAATGCCGACTCTGTAATATCTTGTCCATCTGACCAGTCATGTACCATACATCCTCAGAGCACAAGCAATGAACACTGTATCTATTTGCTCGTGGAAGAGATCCTACCTAGCTAGGCGGCAAAAAGAGGCACAAGAGCAATGGACATAACATTAAAGCAATGCAATCTTTATTGATGACTGAATATACAATTCAACGATTTCCCCTCGAGGCAAAAAAATAGAATTCCTGATTAAATCAGGACCATTGCATGCGCTGACCGGGAATCGAACCCGGGGCCAAAGCAGGTTGTCTTTGTGACAATGGGAAGCTTCGATGTTACCATTACACCATCAACGCTGATGATTTCACGGCGGTTACTCAGGGGCCGCTTATGAGCTGATATATGTCATCATTGGCATGCTGCGGGGTTTGCAGTAGTGTGACAAATGCGTTCCTTCCCTTGCTGTGCCTCTGTGGCTCCGAGGGAGGCTGGTGGTGGAGGGGGAAATACGTGTAACAAGTATGTGCAAGGGGAAGACGAGAATAAACAGCGACCAGTACTCTGCGTATACTTGAATGGAGTCGCGAAATGGTGGGCCAACCACTAAGGACACAAGAATTAGTTCAAACAAGGTTGAAAGAAGGAAATGGTTCAAAGGATATGGGAAAAGTCGATTCAAGATTTATAAAATTTTGTGCGGTTTGGGCACTAACAAAACCCAAGGACCCCTGCAGCTTCTTGACTCGGACAAAACGCTTGCTTCTGTTCAGTATGTCATGGAATAATCAAGTCAAGTATGGGAAGGTCAGTAGTAATAGTATCTACGATGTTCGGTAGATACTTGACGTTTAGATATCTTCATGTCTAATGGCTGTCGCTGCAGTTGAATAGATGAACAAGACGGGCTGATCTATTCAAAAGCACAGTCTGAATTCACAAGTTTCCAAGGCAGTTCTAGTTTAGGTCGACCACAGCCGTCAAGATCGAGGTTAAGAAAAAGAAATAATAATCAATATTCGTGTTACAGTGATCAGAGTGCAGTACTTTAAATCACACAGTCGTCCAAAGTAAAGCGTCCAACTTTCTATTCTGTTCCGGTACCCACATCCCACCCATGAAGAACCCACTAAAACCACAGCCCACGCTTTACATAGCTGACCACACCTCAAGAAGCTCCCCGCCATCGACCGATTGCCAAGTTACCAAACGCTCCAATCCGGACTACATCATCATCACCACCACTGCCGTCCCCCCTCGCCGCCAGACCCTTCACAACGCGACACCTTCCACGACCCTCGACACACTCTCCGCTTCTCCACACACGCTTCCCACCATGGCCACCGCGAAAAACGACAAGATCGAAAAGATCATCGCCCGGGCGCAGGCGCGCATCGGCGAGGGCCAGTTCTACGAGGCGCAGCAGCAGACGCGGGTCGTGGCCGCGCGGTACACCAAGGCGGCCAACTGGGACGCCGCCATCGACATCCTGTACAACGTCGCCCAGTCCCTGCTCAAGGCCGGCCAGGGCGGCAGCGGCGGCGACCTGTGCGTCCTGCTCGTCGACACGTACAAGTCGGCCGAGCTCAAGCCCGACGCCAGCAACAAGGGCAAGCTGCTGACCTGCCTGCGCCTGTTCGGCCCCGGCGAGCCCACGAGGAAGAAGTTCATTGGCGAGATCATCGGGTGAGTGGTCTTGAAAACTGCTGCAAGTTGAGAGGATTCATGAGATGGTGCTAACATTCGACATTCAGCTGGTCCTCAAAGTATGGCGAGTTCCCCGCCGGCGACCCAGAGCTGCACCACGTTGCCGGCAGCATCTACGCTGAAGAGCACGAGACATACGACGCCGAGCGCCACTTGGTATTGGGCACAAAAGATTCGGCCGAGATCCTGGCCAAGATGGAGTACGAGTGGTTCAAGGAGGACGATTCGCACACGGCAGCCTTGTACGCCGGCCGAGCTATTCTACCCTACCTCCTGACCGCCAACCTGCGAGCGGCCAACACGGCGTACCGGTACTTTGCGAGCTCCCTCAACCAGGACAAGGGAAGCGCAATCGGTGTGCAGGATGTCAGCGGCAACTCGGCCGACATTAGAATATTCCCTAGCATCCCCCTCCTCAACTTCCTGGGCCTCCTTCTCCTGGCCGTAACGCGGGGCAGCCCCGATCTCTACCGACAGCTGAGCGCCAAGTATGCGTCGAACATCAAAGAGGTGGAGGCATGGCATGAGCCGCTTGAGATGATTGCCGAGATGTACTTTGGTATCTCGAGGCCCAGACAGAGCAACCCTCTCATGGACATGATGAGTGGCTTGTTCGGCGGAGGTGGTGGTGGTGCCCCCGCTGGAGGTGCCAGAAGACCCGGTATCAAGTCTCCTGCTCCGCTACCGACCGCAGAGGGCCTGGACTAGATGTCATCTCTGGCAGTTCCCTCAACCAAGCATAATATCCTCAAGGCGTTGACGTAGATATGAGCCATAGACGAAACAAAAGGAGCAATGATTGCACATGGCCTCTACTCATTGCGGGCGTGGTGGTTCTTCTGCTTCGTACATCCAGTTGTCTTCAGCAAGGGCTGCCACCTGTGCTCGCATGCTGGCTCGAAGTGCCTCGAGTACTTCTATTTCGACCCCAAGTCAGCATATAACAAAGCGAGGTCCTTCTTCGGATGCCTTCTTACCTTCTGGTTGCGCGGGCGCCTTTTGGTGATGTCTGACAATCTCGGCAAGCTTTCTTCTCTCACCTATATTGCCTATTAGCATTTGCCAGCTTGGATGTTCTTGTTCAGCCTTTGTTTGGTGGTGGCATACGTTCGTTCTCCCTCTCCTCGTCGACGGCTCCTTCGTCCGAAGCATCATCCATCGGCGGCGTGGGCGGGTCGTCGAGCTTGAAGTCGCCGTTCTTATCCCGCATCACGATCTCGGACGTGTCCGACAGCACGTCGACGTCCAGCCTGAGGGTCTCGGCCGAGTTGGAGGAGGATACGGGCGTCGGGCGGCGCGTGAGCTGGGACTGGAACAGGTTGCGGCGGACATTGCCGCCGTTAGCAGCAGCGCCGGTCGTCGTCATCGAGGTCGGGGGGTGGTTGCTGGTCGAGGACATCATGGTCCGGACGGGGCGAGCTGCTGCTGGTCGCTGCAGCGGTGGCGGGTTGTTGCTGGCCATTATGGGCGCATTTGTGTAGACGAAAAGGCAGATGTACAGAAAGGAATACAATCTAAGACGCTTACAGATTCCAAAAACAGTGCACTTGTTGAAAAGAGCGTACGAGGTTGGGTAGTTTGCCGGTCTCGAGAAGATTGCAAAGAGGCGTAGTGAATGCTTCTATTCCAGAATGCCCAAATTGTTTACTTTCAGCAGCGTTCAGGTGGAACAAAACAAGCCAGAGCACTTCGCATCCCACTAACCGCGGGGTGCAGATCTTGAGCTGACAGGGATTCCACAGCGGGCCAAGGGTGACCTAAAAATGCATTGTTAGTGTACAGAAGGTCCCCTGCGGCCATTTGTTAGCGGCTTGACCTTTTTCGCCGTGTTTCTCAAACCTCAATTGGCTTGTGAGTGTATCATCCATTACAGCCGTTTTTTACTCCCAAGGCCACTAAAACACATGGTTGTAGCTTTCCAAATCCTGTCATTGAATTTTCGGAAAGACTTTCCACAAGACATGCCCTTGAGTGACCATGTCGGGAGCTTTCAATATCCAGCCAATTGGTCGCTTCAGCGGCGACAGCCAAGCTGTCAAGAGACCCAAGGTATGTTTTTATACCATCATGTTTACTCATGATGGTTGTTTCATTTCACGGATATGTGCTTTATCCAGCATGACCACGCACCGGTTCCAAATTCATCGTCTATGAAAAAATCTCATACATCTCATGGCATAGCAGAAGCTGACAAGAAGACCCCAAGGAAATCGCCTGTTTCTCATATGACGAAAAGCACGAGTTTCACCTCGGCGACTCGTCGCTCAAGTACTACTACCCGGCCGAGGTGGGCGCGGACCTGTCGGCGGGCTTTGAGACGTTTGACAAGCACGACGACTCGGGCGATGAGCACCTGGACAGCCTGCTCAAGACCATTGCGGCGCACGAGCAGCAGGAGGGCAAGAAGATCGATGCCCAGGTCGTGACGTGGAGAGGCATGATGACCAAGGTATGTGGAAAAGAATTCACGAGATCGATGCTGTACGGGTTGTGCTGACGGTTTGTATAGATCATGTCTGCCCTGTTCGACGATAGAGACGGGTACGATATACCACCTGTCAGATGTCGATATAATGTGCTGACTTTTATGTCACCAGCTTTGAGATGAATGCCACTTTATGCCAAGTACGCCGCACCGCTTCCCCTTTATGAGGACGATCAAGAACTGACTGGATGAAAGGACTGCATGTAGGCTATTCTTGTTCCCCCCTTCAGCTTATTTCCGTCCAGCTGACATGAACTGGAGCTTCATCGAGGAGAACCACGCCTATAAGAAAGCCTCACAGGAAAAGCAGAAGCAGCAGCAACAGAACCGGAAACCCAAGCGCTGGGATAACCGGCCTGCGCCTCCTCAGTTCTCTCCGGATGTCATGACGTACTGGGGTGAGTAGGAGGCGACATTGTTCTTGTGGAGAGTTCCGGTTTGACTGACTGGTGCCAGGCTACAAATTCGAGACTCTGTCTACGCTGCCGGCGCCCTGGGGCGAGACGAATAGAGAGTTCATCGAGAACCGCGACAGCGAAGTCGTCAGCAACAAGGCTCAGTACTGCTCCGTGGTCCGCACCGGACTCGGCAAGACGATACTCTGTATTGGTGGTGAGGTGGACGCAGGTACGTCTTGACATTCAACCCATCTCCACTTGCGAAATCTTCCAGAAAATACGTGGATGGAACTATCAACTGACATGGAGCACAGTCTGGGACGCCAAGCCCATGGTCCCCGGCGCGCCGACCAACTGGGTCGAGCTCAAGACGAGCGCGTCGATCCGCGACGACCGCGACATGGCCAACTTTGAGCGCAAGCTCATGAAGTTCTGGATCCAGTCGTTCCTGCTCGGCGTGCCCAAGATCATCGTCGGCTTCCGCTCCCAGGGCGGTGTCCTCGAGAAGCTCGAGGAGATCAAGACCGAGGGCATCCCCGTCACCGCCGCGCAGCGGGGCGTCAAGACGTGGAACGCCAACATGTGTATTAATTTCGGGGCAGGGTTCTTGGAGTGTAAGTTTCTCAACAGCATTATGGTCTTTTCTGTGCACCGTTCTTTCTCATGGGTTTCTCTTGTTTTCGATGACGTTTGGTATCAAGGCACAAGGCTAATAATGTAATGGCAGGGCTCAAAAGGACCATCAACGACGAGGGTGTCTGGCGGATACGGCGGCAACCCAAATCGAGCCAGATCGAGGTCTTCAGGATCGAAGAGGCGGGCCACGGCAGGATCCTGACAGACGAGTTCATCAACTGGCGGATCAAGCTCAGCCTCGACAGCACCGACTAGTCTGGACGCACAAGAAACAAACGAAGTAGCAGAAAAGTCTACGATTCTCTGCATGTCTTTCATGACATGGAACCAGAATTCATTTCTCTCTCTATGTACCTATATTGAATATGGTAGTGTGCCTCTAGATACCCAATGATCGCTGTTCTAAACACGAATATAGCGCGCGCTTTGAGCAATCCTTCTATTTCTATGCACTTTTAATACTTCCGGCTCTAAACAACGTCCAAATCTCATATCGAATTTTCATTACTCCAAGGGCACCGCCATCTTGCGGCGGATAGGGTCGAACTCGGCACCCGCGTGGAAAATCTTGCCGTCCGCCGCGGCACCAGTCTTGATATGGTCGAGCTTTGCTTCAAAGGCCATATAGTTGAAAAAGTTGACCACCTGAATTATGATTTAGCTTGCGGAAATGCTGGTAGTAAGTATACATAGGATAGTCAATAACATACCGGCTTGCTGTGCCAGCGGCCACCTCCGGTCTCGAACCAGCCGAGATGGCCGCCAAGGGACGTGGTGCAGAGGACTGTGTAGGGGTTCGACTTGATTTCTCCGTAGGGAAGAGCTTCCTCGGCGGAGATCTGGACAAGGTTTCATATTAGTACTGAAATGCTTTTGTGTGCACAAATTTTGTGCAAGAAGAGGTGAACTCACAGGGTCGTCTGTGGAGTTGATGGCCAGGTATGGAATCCTGATACCCATGACCAAGTCAACCGAGGAGGCGTCTCGGTAGTAGGCATTCTCGGTCGGGTACCCCCAGGCCTTGGTTTGCACCTCGCGGTCAAACTCCCAAAGGTATGTCATCTTTTCAATCTTTTCCAAGTCAAAGTCTGTGTATTTCCGAATTTCCTCTGCATGTGTGTCTGCAAGCTTTCTCATTGCCGCTGTGAGTTTTGTTAGCTCGGACAAGGATCCCAGAGTCAGGCCAGGGAAAGGGCGAGTGGCGACTTACTACCCAGGACACGGGAGTAGAGGTGGTGACCGATGAATGTCCGCTTCAGGGCATTATTGGACACTTCAAGGTTCCAAGGGTTGGCGCAGGCGATGGCGGCCTTGAGCTCGCATCTCGAACCTTCTTCTCCAAGGTACTGATCGGCATGTCAGCAAGGAAATCATTTGCAATAATCACTTCCGGATACCCACGTTGGTCAGAATACAAGCTCCTAGCGAGAATCCAATACCAAAGAGTGGTCGGTTAGGAAAGGTTTTCCGCAGCCATTTGACTGTTTGTCTCGTGTCCCAGGTTGCGCGAGCATTATATAAGATACCGGTCGTGATCTTGCTCTTGGCGCAGCCTCGCGAGTTGATGACACAGGCCTCCCACTTGCCACTGTCTAGGAGTGGCGCCACTATATTCACAATTTAGCATATACTCATATGGTCAAGAATATAATGAAACAAAAAGACAGCAAGACAATACGGGGACGAGGGCCAAGAAAAAAGAATTCGCTGAAAAGAATTTCAAGAACATACTCGCATGTCGCAAATAGACCTCATGCGAGCCGCCTGACAAGCCGTGCAGGACAACCAACATGGGTCTGTCATCATCGGATCCCTCCTTCTCCAGCTGCGCCAATTCCTGCTCGCTGAAATACGTCGTCCTAGGGGGCAGAGACTCGTCGACCTCTTTGGGAGCCTCCTCGGACGGGACGGCAAAGTCGACAACGTAGGAGCCCGAGTAGCCGCTGTGCTCGGCCTCGAAGATGCGCCGCTTGTAGTGGACAGGGGGCGCGTCCTTGTTCACGGCGGTCCAGCACGTCTGCATGTGGCCGTTGAAAAGCAGCGGGTTGAGCTGACAGGTCGGGACTGAGTCCTTGACCACGTCCAGAAGCGTCTTGCTCCCATCCTCCTTGGTCTGGAAGGAGATGGGATTGGGCGAGGCGTGATAGTTGATCGCCGCGCGACCAACCCAGTCGGCCATGTTTAGTGAAGGGAATGGGCTGAAAGTTGTGATGCGAGGTGATATGCCGATACGATTACCTGAGCAAGTCTAAAAAGATTGAAGAATAAACTCTATACCAAAACAAGAACGAATAATGAATGATTACGAAATCTGCCGAGTGCAAAACGCCGTCGGGGAGTAAGGTCGGAATGAGCTGAAGTACTGGTGTATTGCACAGCACGAAAAAAGACACGCCGTCTTGGGCAGGCCCCCACTTGCCTCGGCTTGTACACGTCAATTGGCTGGACGTTCTGATCAAGGAGTGACAGAGCAGCAGAAGGCAAAAGGAGAGGGCGACGAAAAGAAGACACCTGGACAAGTGAAAGATGGCAAATACAAGAGATCTTCAGTACCAGACCGCCACGATAAAGCGAGTCGTGATATCCACCTGCAGGGTTGCGCTTGCTGGATAGCAGACAGATTCCATACATAGAGATGCCAAGGTTAGCGTGGGTAAGGGTAGTTGAGGAAGGTACAGATTCAATGGATGACTTGGACTTGTAAAAGGATATCTCTGGATACGGTACGACCATTGATTATTGAATAGATATGTGTCATTTTGTCTGTAATAGACATATTTCATATCAAGCTGAAACATATCCATGAACCAAATTGAATCTGTCTCTTGGCGAGTCAAAAACCGAAGGAAGTTGAATGCAGTATCAAAGTTCAAGTCCAGTGCCAGTCAACCCCTGTCTCGAAAGACTAAACATTGAATGGCCCGGACGCTCGGACCGTCCATCAGGTGATCCCCTGGAATTCCCCAAGGTCCAACGTCGGGGGTGAATCGGGCGCGGCGCGAACATTGTAGATTGAATCTCGGCCCCATTATTGATCTTTGTCACGATCGCGACTTGCCGGTGCTCTTGCAGGTTGCGACGCGCATCATATCTCTTGTGCGCGACCACGGCTTCGACGCCTCGACAGACCCTCGAACCGAAACGAACCCCGATGCGTGAAACAATACAAGCGGCAGTGTTGTCATAGGGAAGACATTAGAAGAGAGATTGCAGCAAGAGGCATGATTGTTGTCTTGCGACTATTATGATCTGGAGATGACATATCGCGGTTCCCTGCCCGGGTCAGGGTACGGCCAGAATCAAGGCCAGCCATGGCCCCAGCAACAGAATATGCAACAGTCGGGCTTTGATGCCTATGGAAACCCGCATGCGCAGTATCCTCAGTACTCGAACCAGCAGTTCAACCAATACCAGAATGCCGTCTTTGCTCCCATTGGCGTTCCTCAGCAAACATCTCAAACCGCCGCCAGCTATGTCGGCGTCCACCCCTCCCAGTACCAGAACTACGACCCGAGCTTCGATCAGAGGCCTCAGCAGTCCCAGCAGTACGCCGGGACCTATGGCGCGCAGATGGGCCAAATGAACAGCGTGGCTCAGCAGCCCATTCAGCAACAGGCGCAGCGACCGAGTAATCAGTATATGCCGCCTCAAGCCCAGAGACTGCCCATGCCTCAGCAGCAGCCTCAACAGTCACCGCAGCAGCATCAGCAATACCAACAACCCCAAGCTCATGCGCAGGCGTACAGTCAACAGCAACACTTTCAAGCGCAGCAGCAGCAGCAGCGTCAATCGCCCCAGATTCAACATGTCCACCAAATTCCGCAGTCGCCTCAACAGGGCCAGCCCGCGATGGGCTGGCAGCAGATGCCGCCTCCCAGTCAGTCGCCAATGACACAGTCGCCAATGGCACAGTACCAATCGATACCGCCGCAAGCGATAGCACAGAAAAAGCAAACACCACAGCCGCAGCAGCAACAGCTACAGCAGCAGCAGCAACCCCAGCAACCCCATCGCCAAAAATCTATATCCAGCCATGCGAACTCGCCGCTCGTCAACTCCCCGCACGTCAATTCCCCGCATGCGAACTCACATGCGAATTCGCCCGTTCCCATGCAATCGCCCCAGCTGGCTCAGCAGAGCATGCCGATCAAGAGCAGGAGCGTCAGTTCGACGAGTGGTAGGATAGATGAAGCTGCCAGGGTATCGGCGAGCCCGCGCATGGCCATGCAGAATTTGACAAGGAGCCCTAGTGTCAGCTCTGTCAGATCTCCTGCTCCCACGCCCGGGCTGATCCCTCACCAGGATACCAATTCGTTGCTCGTATGTGTGGCAGAAGAGATGTTCACCAAGGCGCGAGAGAGTGTTCTCAAGATTGCCGACTCGCTTGACTCCCAGGCCGTTCAGGAATACCACAAGATGATTGCAACGGGACTGGGTTGCCTCGAGAGTGTGCTGGCAAGCAACAAGCTTCAGCCAAAGTTTGAAGCCAAGGTGCGGCTACGATATGCCAGCATTCTGTGCGAGGAGACCAACAACATTATGGAGGCAGAGACTGCGCTATCGAAGGGTATTACACTTTGCGAAAAGGTTCGTCGCAATTTCTGGATAGCGATTCCATCTTGCCATAAATGCTAACATGACTTACTTGTCTAGTACCGTTTCGTTGACCTGAAATACCTCATGCAGTTCATGCAGCTGAGAATGCTGTCGCAGAGGAAAGGCAAGGCCGTAATGATTGCCGTAGATCAAAGGATTTCGGACGCCAATTTGTACGTCATGTGTCCATGAACTGCCATTTTGTTTAACCTTTTCCTAATATCAGACCAGGTCGAGACACTTTCATTGGGTCTATGCCCTTCGTTTTTTCAAAGCGACCCTTTACCTACAATCATCAAATCCCTCGGACATTCATGCCTCGGAAAACCTGAGAGCCATCATGACCCTAGCACAGACGAGGGGCGACACGACCATTTTCCAGGTCGCATGTCTTTTGGACGGTCTAGGCCATTTGAAGAGCATGAGGGATGATGTTGTTGACAAGATACAAAATTGTATCGCACAGGCGCAAAAGTATCAGCTGGATTCTTCACCATTAATATCGCAAGTGGAAACCCTGCTGCTCATGTTGGATTT
Organism: Pestalotiopsis sp. NC0098; assembly: GCA_022432395.1. NCBI lineage: Eukaryota > Fungi > Ascomycota > Sordariomycetes > Amphisphaeriales > Sporocadaceae > Pestalotiopsis > Pestalotiopsis sp. NC0098. Next base: position 31,127 of record JAJKLJ010000004.1, on the reverse strand, counting down.
CGCCTGCAGCTTGCGCCAAAAGTCGCCAAAGGTGATATTTCAAAAGTTGAAGCTTCTCCAAAGCCGCATGGACGACACTCTTTCGATCGGAGAATGGGGATATTACTCGACCGAGGTTCTACTTCCCATCAACAAGCAAACTCACAACGTCAACCAAACCATCAGCTCGGACACTCATGATATAATCCGTGTCGGACAAGCGCACCAAAGCCATGATTGGCTAGTCATGTCTTTCTGGACCAAGATTGAAGCATTTATTTTGACGTAAGCTGTCTTGATTATGGTCGTGTCTTTTTATGAATTGAGCTAACTTGCACCAGATATACCGTGAGCGGTCTGGGCCAACTTCACGGAAACCCTCGCAACGACAAGCGGATTATTGATCTTTGGGAAGAAGCTTTGAAATCATTGGTCAAGAGTAAGTCTCCATCAGAAACACGGCCCTCGAGGGCAGTCATGCTGACCTGTTACATAGATGCGCACAAGTTGCGATCGGACCCCACATCGTTACAAGAAGCCATCAAGGGCGAAGAATGGCGGAGATATTTTAGGTGTTATCTGCTGATCCTCCGAGGATTACACCTTGCAACAATCAGTCGGTGGCCAGAAGTGTGGAAGTGTGTTGAAGAGTTGGATACTCTTGTCAAGTCACCTCTGGAAGGCGTTGTCGGCCTCTACTCGTGCTACCTTTCAGGTGTCTACCACCAGGGCACCGGCAACCTTGCCTCGGCGAAGTCGATTTACGAGGGTGCACTTCTCAGTCTCGAGAACAACGTGGACGAAAATGGCAACATCCAAGGACTTGCCAACATGAAACAAGGACACGCCGAACTAGAGGTTCGTGTATTGTCGGCCTTCAACCGTATCTGGATTATGCAACATCCAGATCACCGCGACGACCCCCTCACGACTGAGCTCATTGAGCTTCTACGACCCCTCTGCCTCGAACATCCGAACATTGAGATCCGCACCGCCTTTAATCTGATCCTGGCCGCCACGCAGACAAGCCCGCCCATCGGCATGACGGCCGCCAAGAACCACCTCGCCGTGGCGCTCAATGGTGCCAGGGCCCTCGGTGACGTGCACACGCTCTCGATTGCACTCAACCTGATGCGGTCAAAGCTGTTCCAGAACATCGTGGGCGACCAGGCACTGAAGAGTGCCAAGGCCGGTGCGTCTCAGGCCCGCAGAGCTGGCAACAAGCTCTGGATGAGCGTGGCCGAGGGTCTGTTGGCGCAGAGCTACGAGGTACAGGGCCAGATGGTCGAGGCGAGGCAGTCGTGGGATCAAGGTGCCACCTTTGCCGCAGATGCCCTTGGAGGCGCGCCGCCGCCAACGGCATAATGCCTTGCGTCTGTCTTTGCTATTCGATGGTTGATGTGTATGATGTCTATGCATAATGTCGAGATGGACGGAGTCGTTATCAAGTGTTTAGGGGGGAAAAAAAACCATGTATTACCACACAGCATTTTATCCAGACACGGTTCCTACTTATGACTGACGGATAAGAAAAAGACATGATGCGGCGTTTCACTGGTGGCTTAGTTACATACATAGCTTCGTAATTGGGGAATGGACAAGTAAAAGTTCTAGTGTACGAAAGAAAAGAAAGGTGTTGCGTTGAATCATCATTTCATGAAAGGCGTTGGTAGATTTCTTGGTAGCGACGAGCTGAACCCAAGAACTTCTTGTGAAAAATGCGAGATCATGAGCCCATGATGCAGACGTGCCGACGAGAAACATACCTCCGTGTCCGCAGTGATGGCACTTGCCTCAAGCATCGTCATCATGGTAGACACGGAAACTGAATTGGGAACGGGTGCATGGCGCACGGGTCGGGCCGGAGCTAATGTGAGGGCCGTGGCTGCGGGACTCGGGACTTCACTAGGAAAGATGGAAAATGAAGACCAGGAAGGTTGAACTACGCTCAATGGCGAAGTAGAATTACCAAAAGTTTTCTTGTATCGTATCACGTGGTATCAATTCGTGCAAAAACCTGCGGGAAGTCATGGATTTACTCGACCTATTTCCGAGCCAGTACGCCTCTTCTCGATGGTTCCCTTTCGTAACATAACGCAAATTCCAAAGCAAAAGTGTGTTGTGCCCTGAGTCTTTCCCTTTTTTTTCCATCCCTATAACAATGCTATCTCACCAAGCAATTGTCACAAACAACTTAGTTCTCGTCGAGGGTCGAGAGGAACTCGGCGGGGGTAGCCTTGGGCTTGCCCTCGTCGGCCTTCTTGGAACCCAGGTTCTCCTTGACGAAGGTGGAGTGGTAAGGGTTGAGGCGGAGCAGAACCTGCTTGTTCTTGAGGGGGTTCTTCTTCTGGACACCAGCGCGCTTGGTGAGGGAAGTACCCTTGGGGGCGTTGAGGACGCTCTGGATCTCGGAGCTGTTGATCAGACGGGTAAGGTCGGCGTTGGCAACAACGTTGGAGGGGATCAGGAAGTCCTTCTTCAGCTCAGAGGGCTTGGTGGTGGAGCCGTAGATGTTGTCGAGGGCCTTGAAGGCAGCCGAGGTCCAGATGACGAAGCGACCGAGGTGACCACCAGGGGCGAGCTGGAGGAGGTTCAGGGCGTAGACGTCGCAGGTCTCGACACCGGGCATGTTGCGGAAGCCCTTGACGAGCTCCTTGCCGTCGGTGGTGGGGTCGTAGACGACCAGGGGACCGCGGCGCTGGCGGTGGCGGCGGCCACGGAGCTTGCCCTTACCGGCGCGGAGCTTCTTGGTGTTCTTCGACTTGAGGACATCGGCGGAGGCACCGACGGTGCTCAGCAGCTTGAAAGCAGCGGCGGTCTTGGCAGCGGCAGCGCCCTCGAAGACGGCGGAGTCGATAACCAGGGGGACCTCGGGGACCTCGGAGATCTGGTGACCACGGGCCAACAGGAGGGGAGCGACGGCAGAGGCGGCGACGGCAGAGGCGACAGCGTACCGTCTCTGGGCCTGACTGATCTTCACGTGCCAACGTCTCCAGATTCTTTTTTTCTTCTCTTAGTTTCTTGTCGTTCAAGGTCCTCACCCGAGGTGAGGCTATACAGAGAATACCTAAGACGGCGAGATGCGACTTACTTGGTGGGAGCGAACATACGACCGCTACGGCACATGTTACCAAATGCGGCTTGGCCCGCGCTGTTCGCGTTGTTAGTTGTTGTAGACATCGTGAGAGTTGCGTGGTGTTGCTTACCGGTGAGTACCACCACCGGAGACACGGGGGATACGGGCGACGGCACGACCTAGGGAAATGATAAGCTGCGAGTTCTCGAGTCGTCTTGTAATCGTTCGAAAGTACTAACCGGTACCCCAGGATTCCTATTGTCAAGTACGTTAGCATTTGCGACCGAATTTGGCGGATTCCATCAATACTCACGGCAGAGGTCTGGTGGCCGGCCTTCTCGCTGACGGAGTAGGGCTGACGCTTGTTCTTGGCCAATCCAGTGTGCGTCATGGTAACGACGTCAGGTCGGATGGGAGCCGAGAAGATGGCGGGCAGAGGGTGCGAGGCGGCAGAGCTGCCATCCTTGGAGATGATGGAAACAGTGGGAGGAGCCATTGCTGCTGTTTCCGGTCGAGACCTGTTTAACCTGTGAGTCGTCTGGGTTAGATGATCGTGTCGATGACGAGAGGATGCGAGGAGGTCTCACGAACCTGTGGGCGTGGTGGTTAGTTGAAGGCGGATGGTCGACCAGTCGTAAAGGTTGGCGATGGACCTCTGGAGTTGAATTTTTTTTGGGGTGGGTTTGCGGCAGGCGCAAATGTGTGGTGCTAGCTAGGGCAGGAACTTCGGGCCAGCAAAAAAAAAAGTTCAGCGGGGTGGGGCCACTTTCTATTGGTCAATGTGGGCCCACCCAGTCCCAGACTCTCGGACCCCTGCACTTCTGCGTCTGAGATTCGCTCTCCATTTTCCCTCAAGATACGCAGCGGAGGACAGACTGCCTCTGATCTTGGAATTGATTGTACTACGTTGGCAAGAAATTCGGGACGAAAAATACCCAGCTTAGACCCCATAGTAATACCGCCTGCGAAGAGCAGGAACTCCGCCAAGTACACCAAAGCCATGCAGGTTTGGCCTTTGATGCAAGCCAGCATTCGGAAATGTCATTGCTAGAAAATATTTCCAATCCGCAATGCCAACCGTTTGCAGAGCCGGGAAACACATAGATTTGGAGTAGCAAATTTATCTGCAGTCAATTACTGCCCGTCTTCACTAGATACTAATTCAACTGCTCCTTCTGGGATCTCTGAACATGACAATTGTCAGGTAAACATATTGTGTTAAAGACAGATTGGGAGAGCCAAAGAGTGGGGTGTTTTCCTTGCGTTATGGTGTGACTTAAGCTGCCCACATTCCAACAAATCATCCGATATGGTGTAGTGGCTAACATATGACGCTCTCATCTTGATCCGTCATGCCCGGGGTTCGATTCCCCGTGTCGGAGACATTTCTTTTGCCTTTTTACTATTTTTGATAGTTTCATCCGATATCTTTTTTTTTTCGCTTTTTCTTTCGCTTTTTCTTTTGCTTTTTCTTTTGCTTTTTCTTTTGCTTTTTCTTCCGCCTTTTCTTCTTTCTTATTCTTTTGCTTTTTTTTTTCTATCGCTTTTTTTTGGGTTGGTAAATTTATCTCAAACTTCGGACGTTTGGCTGCTTGTATTTATACTATTTTTATTTACATGGTTATAAAGGCTCCTTGAACATATAGGATCTATATAACACTATTCCAGCAAACCATAATACTAGATATGTCTTTATTATATGATCAAGCATAACTTGACTTGTTCGTCGCTGATGACGGCCGCTAGGAAAATGCGTTGTCTGGTTTCATAACAATGTCTTCTGGTCGCAAACGCCTGCAGGCAAAGCAGGGCCAACACGACGCTGTCTTTATAGTTCGATCAGCCAAGGTTCACTTGTCAAGAAATTCAACAAGGCCATATTGATTGTCCCTCATATCTGTGACGTTGGTTACCAGCTACGTACACAGCGGAAAGAGTAGTTGACCGCCTCTCGCCTGATGACGGGTGCGGAAAAGGTCATACGCGGTCGCAACAACTATCACCTCAAGATTGATCACAACAATTATCCATACTTATGTATCTCAGAGACGCTGGGCTTGGCGGCCTCGCCCTCGTTGGCCCACATCAACTCGGCGTCGACGCCCAGCTTTTAAAAGATCGCCAGGGCAAGCCTGCTGCTTGGGGTCTCGTGCCTTTGGAGCCGGTGTATTGTTGCGACTTGGACTAGAAGGACGTACAGATGCAGCCGGTATGTCGTCGCGACCTGTACTAGATGAGCGTACGTGTGCAGTGGCTATATTCTTGTTGTGATTCGGATTGTGACTTGGACGTATAAATGCAGTGGGCTTGAAGGAGCTAGAGTTGTTCTGAATTCACGGTTGTTTTCGAGCCTCCGCATGAGTCCTCGTCAATGTAGCTGAGCTCTTCGATGGCGTGTAGTTGCTGCTGGGTGCTGAAGGGTTGCGCTGTATGCTCAGACCCTTGCAGGCTGGCCAGGCAGAACAGCATCTTGAGCAGCGAGAGCGACGTCCTGATGGCGCCGAACGGAGACCGCTCGTCGACCCAAGGTCCAAAGAAGGGTGCGTTTAGACAGGAGCCTGAGCAGCCGATCTGGCAATGCAAAAAATCATCAAGAGATGATTACCAGAGGATGGAGGATAACGCGACCAGTGACGGTTTAGAGGAATGTATTTGGAAGATAGTATCTGTCGATATGTTAATAGAATCAATGATGTCCTGAGTTTTTCGGTAGAGTCCGATCAGAACCAAGGTGGAAAATCAAAATGATCTGTTAATATGAAAATCGCTGATTTAAACACCAGTCTTATTTGATAGTATTTTGTACAAGTTGTGATAAAATGCTTCATAAGCGATGGCGATGCAGCTTTCGGCGAAAACTATTGACCAGCAAGGAACCACGCCACGAGGCAAAATCAGGAGACGATTCTGATGACGGAGAAAGAGACGCGGTTGACAAGAGTCTTGTCTTGGTGGCAGATGATGTCGGACTTGTAACCTCCTTGTGATATCTCCTGGAAATTCACTTCGTGAGGCTAAGGCAAGACGCGAAGACTGGGACGTTTGAGTGCCATCCATTTTCAATGCTACTAAGGTGAATATGCCATGATCCTCATCCCCCAACATGTGCATAGAGATTCGCAAGCTCACCTATTGACGTAGGGGCAAGGTGAGAGTTGGCTTGGCCCCCTCTCGGAGAGAGCTTCTGAATATCATCTTTCTTTTGGACCTTTCTTCTACCATTGCATTGCCGTGTCAATTGCGCCGTGAACCCCTCGTTTCATTGCTCGGAAAGAGTGCAAGAGCACAATATACAGAAAAGGAGAACAACAGATATCTAGACAATTACATCATCCGATTTTTGATATATTTTCGGTTCCTATTCCTATTCCTTTCGATCTAGCTAAGTGGGATCTCTTCTATGAGCAGCTCGACTTGACTGTCTCGGGCAGACGAGGGCTTGAGGCCCCTAGCCTCTCGCTCCTCGAGAACCGCAACATCTTGATACCCAGCATGCGCAGAAAAGTTGATGATCCCGTAAGTCTGTGTGAATGATCCTCGGAGAAGAGGACGATGTTGTAATATCGGTGATGAGCGGCATGAATCTAGGTAGTATGCCAACACGAGCGGCTATGGCTTTGGTAGTATCAACTACTGCGTCGATCTCGGAAGCCATCATCTCGCTGCCTTGCACCACAGTGTTCTGCACCCTTATTGGAATAGCAGCCATAGTATAGAGGCGCCGTCAGGGGTCATCTGGTTGGCTGCGGTAGCCATGTCAGCACCATAGGGAGTCGGAACCTGAGGGCTCATCGGGTGCAGGGGGAAATGGAAGAACAATCCAGCTCGACAACAGTATGTACAAGGGAAGGTGTGTCGGAGGTGATCGCGTCGGCGAGCAAATGCGGGCAAACGAGAGAGGTTGCGGCACAAAAGTCGGGAGATCGTGAGTCCAACGGACAATCAATCAGTGCGCCGATACTGAAGGAACAGTCCGACAATATCCGTAGGGGCCAGAGCCGTAATCAATTCGAAATGGGCCGAGGTCACCGGCGCCAGACTGGAGGCAGTGGACACGGATGGCGATGCTTGCGGGGAGCTCGTAGCCTGGAAGGCAGAAGTGAATTGGGGCAGAGATCCAAAGCTGGCAGGAAGCTGTTCGGGGCGGTACATGGGAATGCGCAGAGCCGGAGGTCGAGTTGACCACGTACTTGATTGCCGGATTCTGTCAAGGTATTGGTCAGACCTTGTACTGTTCCCCTTGCCTTCTCAAACTCGGCACTACTGCGTCCCCAAGTTAGCAAATGCAAATGGTAGTCGGATTATGGGTAGCTCACCTGCAAAGACATGAAGTGTAGCATCGGTTCACGGAATCCGAAGTTCCCACGTAGATTTGGGTCGGAAAGGGTGCTTGGAGGTGTGCACTGCGCGAGGATGGTGTTGGTGGCGCCAGGCTGACAGATCTCAGCGCATCGTATTTGGGCGGTGCCTGGATCTTCTTGGGCGGGGAATCGGGAGGATTGGTGACAGCGATGTCGACAGGATCCAGGAGTGCTTGGATCCACGAGGTAATTTGATATTCCTCGGCGAGCTGGAGAGCGTTCCGGCAGACGCCTGGTGGGTGGCGAGATGGAAAGGGTGCTTGGAGGTGCGCATGGTTGAACGCCGACCTCCTCCAGGAGTCCCGGCAGACGTCATGGTGAGTGACAGAAAGTCGAAACAGAGGTATCGTGGACTAGGTGGCACCGGGAAGAGAGCCTGTAACTCAGTTAGAATCATTGTGCGACGTGATCTTTTCCTGGTCGGAAGACATACTCGCATGAATATCCTCGAGTCATTGGTCTGCACAGTGAAGTCGGATGCTCACCGGATCAAATTGAGGTGTCAACCGCGTGGTTGGTGTACGAGTCTAGCTCGCTTGAAACCGTCATGCTGTCTTGGACTGACTGCTCCGTGATGAGATGACCACATGCAAGGGTGGGAAAGACGATGGATACGGTCAGGGAAAAGTGTGAAGTAGACGAGGAAGCATGGTAAGATTTGAGGGCCAAGTAAACGCGCTGCAGCAGATGAGCACATACTCAGGCAGAAGAAGACAAGCCGGAGAAATAAGGAATGAAGATGGCGATAACAGAATTTGTAGGAAAAGAATCTGAGACGTGTAGAAAGTGAAGATAAAACATTCGAGCTTCTGATTATCACAAAAAAGTCTACAACTAATTAGTTTGAGTCAGTTTGGTTAGAACAAAACAGCATCACCGGCCTTGTTTTGCCCCGAGGTCGTATATAGACTTACGGACTGATAGAAAATGGACTGTGGTGGCTATCCACCAGCAAAGTGCGTCAGTGTTGGCGAAGATGTGATTTGCCTGGTGGTGAGAGTTCTCAGGCAGGTCGATGGTATGGGTGATTTTATGTGTTGGCCGATGACAAGAGGCTGAAATTGGACAATGGAACATCCTCCCAGCGAAATCGAATTCAAACTATCAAAAACAATATTAATCATATCCGTTCCGACAGTTGAAAGATCTCTATCTGATGCGGCTGTCCAAGAAAGACTTCCACAAGGATGAAATCCGAGGTGACCTACTTGTTAATGGGATTGCGCGTTTTATATTAGCCTCAACGAGAATGTCGATAATTATTAAAGTGTCAACTCACCATTGTCAAAAAAAAAAAAAAAAAAAGGAAGAAGCTCTGTTCACTCTTCCTGATTGCTGCTGCGAGTTCGTCGTCGACGGGTTGCGTCAGTGGGCGCGCCGTCGGGGCCTTCATCGTCGGGACAAATACAAAATTAAAGCGCAGAGCAAACTGTGCAGTAACAACCGTGGATGTGATGACATCAAGCCGATCCTGGATGAGCTGCACTACGATGAACAGCCTCTGTCGGCCATAAAGACTGCCAAAAAGCCGATATCGGGCACATCCACGATCCCAAACCAGGATGCCATATACTCGTAGTCAGAAGTCTCATTGACCTTTCGCGTCCCGGCTTGTTCTCCGTCGTTCTCGAGAAGAAATCAGCAGCCATGAGCTTGAATTACACCACTTTGGGCACGGGGAAATTTCCGCTCATGTTTGAACTTGGACTGGCATCTCTCCACATTCAGAGCAAACCACAGGACTCGAGCCTTCGAGTGTGACATACATGGTATGTATTCAATAGTTGAATGCTCTTGACAGGGTAGGATCATTTGACTCTCCAGGCAAGTTGAAACTTTTGAACAGTGCTCATGTCACTTCAATTTGCCCCGTCGGCCCCGGTTGGGCTCATTTATCCTCCGCCGTGTACCAGCCCATGTAATTATATCTCCCCGTCATAATTCCGTATTTCTTTGAAAAGTATTCCTTAAGTATAAGCCGGGGCACCCAGCTTTACCAAAACCTGATCCAATTCCTTCAACGACTCGAGGCCCAGCTTCCGCGCCTCGTCCCGACACCAGGTGTACTTTTGCAGCAGCGTGCCCTTGTAGTCATACGTCCCGCCGGCCCGTATCTTCTCCTCCGGGGTCATATGCACGAGCTGCCACTGGATGACGACCATCAACGCCTGGCCGTCGGTGCCGCCGCCTCTGGGCCCTCTCAGCTCGTCCCGCACCGCGCCAGCGAGGCTGCCCGGGCGGCCCAGCAAGATGGACTTGAGGATCTTGCGCGCCGTCTCAAGCGCGCTCAGCTTGTTCACGAACGGCGGCCGCCCCTGCTTGCACATGGACAACAAGTGCCCGTTCATCTGGCCCCCGATTCGGTCGACGAATCGGGCCCGCCGCTCTGTGGACGCGCCGCCGTACAAATCAGCCTCACGCGAGGTGTAGAGAAGGTGCCACTATAACGACGCGTGTCAGTAATTACCTTTCTCGGCACGATGACTGAGTTTTGGGTCGGTCTCTTGGGTATTATGTCCGAGTTGCTCCGTAATAGCATCACAATGCGGATTATGTTTGTGCTCATGAGACAACCCAGAGCGGTTAGATAATGACATCGCAACTTGCTTACCACTTTCTTGCTCACAAAGTCCCAATTTACGGGCTTCCGTGCGTCTTCCTCGATCTGCCGCGTATAGGCCTGGCGAATGGCGACCTGCGCGGATGGAGCCATCGAGGCCAGGCGGATGAGAGTGTCGCGGGCAGTCTGCTCGCTCATAGCGTTTACCATGTCTTTGAAGCTGGGCTCGCTGGCTGCACCGCCTTCGAACTGGAAATCCTCATCCTCTTCTTCATAGAATTCCTCCTCCTCGTAATAATTCCCGCCATCAAAGTCTTCATCGAATTCCTCCTCCTCCTCATAATCATTTCTACCATCAAAGTCTTCATCATAATCATCTCCGCCATCCTCATCGTAGTCATCTCCATCACCATCCTCCACACGCCGCCGCTTCCGGCCCGAATCCCGCCGCGAACTCGACCCCGACGGCTCCTCCAGCCGCCGTTTCCCCCTGCGCGCCTCCAACACGCGATCACGACCCTCTATTTGATCGCTATCGCCATCACTGTCGTCCGACGATCCGCTCCAGCCCTTGCAGCTGGCACACCCCTTCCTGCCACACCCGCAGCCCTCACAGTCGCTGACCACGGAGGACCGTCTGCGGCGCGTCACTGGCTTGTACGGCAGGTAGTACTCGTCGTCGGACTCGCCCCAGCAGGTATCGCAGCCGTTCTCGCCGCAGCCGCAGCCGCCACAATTTGTTGGCAATTCCCTGCGGCGCGGCATGATGAGACTTGGAGGGGAAAGGAATCTCAGGGCAGTATAGCTGGTAATTGATTCGAAAAGAAGTAATCATGTAAAAAGGTAAAGAGTGGTGCTAGACAATCCCGAAATGACGCGGTCGCGTATGGTGCACCATGATTTAAGTAAGGCCAACGCGCAACGGCGCGGTTTCGCGGGAAACTAAGTAGACGGGAACTCAGGAAAACGCATACACCAATGCCCGTGTTACTGACCTTCTGCGTGATTCCACAATCACGGCCTGAATAAAATACGAAAAAAAATTCAAAAGATCTTCCGTTCGATGCACTTCCAAATAGTGAAGGTTTTGCATATTTTCAATTCCTGTAGCGTGGAGAATCTTCATGTGAAATCAGTATGTTTTGAACAGTATACCTACCGCCTATCTTGACTGATTTTTGAAGCTGGCAAGTGCCATATAATGAAATGGCTGGCTGAAGGTTTGATGGCAGCAGTGTTGGTTCAGCCTTTGATAGATGGCGTCCCCCATTCGAACTTATGACAAGGACTTGCACAGCACACATGACATTCAAGCTAAACAGGATCCATGTGGATATCAAGTTTTCTCCTTTTCATCACTAAAAGTACAACTGCTATAAATCAAATTGCTCTTGGTTTTTCCTTGGCCCTTTCCCGCTGTCTCTATCTAGGTCGCAGGCCTCTTCTGGGTTGTGCCGCAACTTGTACATTCCTGGAAACTGATACAAACCTGCTTAGGATTACAGTCCTAGCCACATCTCAAATCTTTTCACTTCTTCGCTGATAATGTGTATGCCATCTACTGCGCTCCTGCTTGCAAATAGGCTTCCTCTATGGCAGATCTGCGCCTGAACACACGTAGCCATCTCTCACCCCAGCGCTGAATGGTCTTCTCGCGGTCTCCTGCACCGTCCATGGGCTCGGCAGGGTCCAACATCTGATCCTTGGAACCTTGAGACCAGCTGACAAGGGCGTCCTCCATGGCCTTGAAGAGCTCACGCATGGCAGTCATTTCCGAGTCGGCAGCACCGTTCTCGGCTCCCGTGCTTGCGACCTGACGGATACGGCCAGTGACCTTGACCACGGTCTGGAAGACCAGCTCAAAGACCCAGCTCTTGGTCAAAGCATCGCCGCCCGAACCGGCCTTGCCACTAACAAGTGCCCAGTCAATCACGGCTGCGGGGGTAATGATGGAGTAGTTGAGCAGCTTCTCCACGATACTGATGGCGATGCCTGGATGAGCCGACCAATACTCCATTACAGATGTGATGATTTGCTGGCGAGCAGCCTCGGAGGCGGCGCCAATGTCCAAGAGACGATCCTTGGTTCTCTCGATGGCGGCGAGAACGTGGGAAAGAGACTTGGAGCCGACCCAGCAGACTGCCGTGACAAAGACGTCTGTGCTCGTGACAAGAGGGTCAATCGAGTGCTCAAGTGCTCCAGAGTGGATTCGATCAATGACGGGCTGGATTTCCTCATCCGGCGACTTCTTCTTGAGCAGGTTTGCCAGCTCCTTGCCCTCTGCTGAGAAAGGTGTGTGATCATCGTTGAACTTGAAGTCGGGAGTATCTTGCTCCTTCTCAGGACCAATAAGAGCTTGGTACTCCTCCGGAAGAGTACCCTTGATTCGTTGTGCGAAGCTTAGGCGAATCTCCTTGTCGAGTGCGCCCATGATGAAGGACTTGCCTGGGTGAATGTCGGGCTTATCGACATCGCCGGCCCACTCGGCCCACTTCCACATGAAGCCGAAATTGCTGAGGTGATGTGTGAACCAGTCGAGGAATCGGTAGGTTAGCTCCAGGTCCAAGCGGTGGATGTTTTGGTAGGCGTAGCGGATGGCTCGACCCAGACTGGGTGCAATGGCTGCAGGTGCTATCTTGCAGGCTTCCGTCAGGACAGAGTGGTAATATACAAGCTTGTGCTCGGGCGTCGGCAGCTGGAAGAGCTGGGAAAAGACTGCATCGACAGCAACATCTTCAGGCTTCCACGTAGAACGCCCATCGTCAATGTCCCGCAGACGGTCAAAGGGAGTGGCACGCTTGATAAACGTTCCATCCGCAAAGTAGCAGTCTACATCGATAAGATATCGTGCCGTGACGTTTCGGTTGAAGTCCAAAAGATTAATTGTGTCGAGCAGACCATCTCGCACGAGCGACGCTGCAATGTTGCTGAGCGCCGGGACCGTTTCCACGTCCTGATTCATGTAGACGGAAAAGTAGACCTCGGGGAACAACGGTCTGGGACCAGCGATGACGGTCTCGGGGATTGTGATGGTCGGTAGGACGTGCTTCTGGGCAGTGTCCATCTTCTCTTGGAGCTCAATCTCCTCGAGGGGCAGCTTCCAGGGACGAGGCAGGCACGACAATTGCCATCCGCCATTAGCCTCGTTCTGCAATTGCTTCTGAAGGAGTCCAATCAAGCTGGAGTTGGCAGCTGGGCTCTCATCGCCATTCTCGGGGTGGTAGGGGTCAATCAAGACCTGCAGCGCGTGCGGCTCGGAGGCGATGACGTCGGTCTTGTCCATGATCTCGGCAGCCTTTTGGTGTCCCTGACCTGGCGCGGATGCCATCATGTAGGGGATGGTCAGCAGGATGATCTTGACAAGCTCGGTGCCAATTGTATCATCCGAGCTGCTCATCTGCAGCTCTCCTGCTCGGTTGAAGAGCTCCTCCAGGACTGGGAACAGACCATCGCCCTCTAGGCAGCTCTGCAGACAGGCGAGAAACTTGAGATAGAGCTTGGCATTGCGCCAATCGCCAATCTTGATCTGCTCCTCGGTCAAGGGTGCAATCTTGGCCAAGACATCTGCAGCAACCTCCGGTCGGAGGGCATTAGCGACCTGCACCACGGCTGCGACGAATGGTGTCTTGAGCGGCTGCTCAATGACCAACTGTGCTGACAGGTCCAGAAAGTTGGTCTTCATCTCCTCCTTGTCGTAGTTCTCAGCGACAAGGCGCGCAGTCGATTCAATCTCCTCGTGCCATCGTCTCAGCGGCGACTCGGCCAAGCTCAGGAGCTGTCTGCGAATGCGAAAGTGCGCGGGCGGAGGCTCGTTGTATCTTCGGCGCTGGGGGCGACGGTCATCGTAGTCGTCATCTGTACTGGCGGTGAGCATTGGCTCTCTCGAGAGTCTGATCAACCTTCAAAGGAAGAGCAGAGCGTAGAGAGCTTCTCGGAGCTTTCGCGCCGCCGAGCTTCCAAGCTAAGACAGCTTGAACAGCCATCAAAAGAGACTTACCTCTGTTGCGACGCTTGCGATTGTAACCGCCACCGCCTCCTCTACGATCGTAGTCGGCCATGGTGAGGAATGACCGAGATTGAATTGATGCGGTCAAACGTGAAAGTTTGCGATGTTGCGCAGGGCTGGCTACAACAAACGCGAACCAAAAGGTGACGACCAGCTTGAGCTTCAATGGTGTTGTGGCTAGGTAGGTCAGAAGGTGGCTCTGGCTCGGCGCGGTCACAGATTCAGGACGGTGTTAAAAGTGGGACCATCCGTTAAGTGCCCCAGAATTCTGACGCCGAGCGGACGGGCAGGGCAGGCTAGGTATGTGTTAAAGACCTCCAAGTTCAACCCCGGTCTCTCCTTTCACTGCCCGTGAACGCCGGAACATGAATAAAATACACCAGAAATGGCCTCCTCTATTATGGCTCTGTTTCACTACACCAAGTCTTTCTTCGATCGGAATTCAGTTCACGTACTTCTTCACAGCAATCGACTTCGCATGATTTCATGTATCACGAACTGACCGTCATTTCCGTCTTCCATAAATTGATATATGAGAATTATGTCTTGTATTGAATATTTTGCAAGTCAATAACTTACAAGACAGGCTGTGATCCCATAGACAGCAAACCAGTCCTGTTTAATCATGTGTGGTATCACACAGCATCCTGCCAACGCCTTAAAACACCAGGTAAAAAGCAATGCTAAATAAACATGAAGTCAAGCATGCCCAGTCGGATTGCCACAAACAGTATCGGGCCTGACAGGTTCACACCAAACAGAAACGCATATTTCAATCCCTAATAGCCCAGCAGAATCTTGATGAGCATAGCAATCAGCACACTCACCAATGCCACAATGGCGTAGTCTATCCACAAGGGAATGCCGTCATCCCGGTCAAAGTCTCTCGCTCGCTGTACCACGGCCTGAGCCACGGGATCCGGGACGACGGGGACCGTCCTCGTGGGTTGCGGGGCACCTTGCGCCGGTTGGGCTGGTATCGAGGGTGCCGAGGCCTGGACTGGCGGCGCTTCCCTCTGTTGTGGAACCATAGGAGCAGTCTGCACGAAGCCCTCGGCCAACTGTGCCGACTCGGTGTCTTCTTTTCCACCTGCTTCTCCCGATTTAGCCTTGGCGTTCTTCTCCATCTCATCCCGAAATCCCATCTTGAGCTCGGCGGGCACTTCAATCTCTGCCCTGCTGCTGCTTCCGTCGGCGGCAGCGGCGGCATCAAGTTCTTTGCACCGATCGACAACCTCTCGCATGATTTCTCCGTTGGAGCGGGCGCAAGCGGGGCAGGTCCAAGACTTGGACTCTGCCGCGAGACTACGGCGGACGTTGTCGCTCGAGTTGAGCCCGCCAATCTGGCCGCTGGCATCCGTCTCCATGAAGGACCGCAGGGCAACAATAGCGGTGCGGACGCCCCAGGCCGGCTGCCACGTCTCCTCGTGGTGGCCCGAAATGCTCAGGCAGATTTCGCGGTTGGCCTCGAACCGGCCAGAGGGCGTCGTGAAGCGGAAGGAGGGCGGCCTCAAGGGATATGTTGGCGGCAGCACAATGCGCCCATGATAGATGCCCTCGGCAAAGGCGGAATTTGGGGGCCCTCGGAGGGTAAAATGCCACTCGAACAGGTCCGACTCGAGAGGCTCTGCTGTGTAGTCTGGACTTGGGGAGCTGCTGAGTTCGGCGGCCTCTTTCACTGTACGACGGGGGAGAATAAGCATGTCAGTCTCATGATAGCTTGAAGTGAGACTGCTCTAGGGACCTACTGATGCGCCTCATGGTCGGCGATTTGGAATTCAGCTTTGCGCTCGCCATCTTGGCGGTTACGAGTGAAGAGTCCCCGCCTTGCCGTGTCCGTGATGTGGAAAGTCCGGAATGACGTCTAGGGGAGATGCGCTGGTGCTACCAGGCAAGATGGTGCAAACGTAAATACTGTCGGTTCGGCGACTCGATATCTAACAGGAGTGCGGATGGAAAAGAAGGAAGGAAGGAGTCGGATATTCTCTCAGATTGTCGAATAGACTCTGCTTGTCTGAGAAGAATATCGTCCGTCAAAGAATAGTCTGCGGCTTCAAATGCATGTGGCTGTTTGAGAGCTTGTCGAGCTTATGGGAGACCACTGCGCCCACGTTGACACGTAGCTCGAGAACTGGGGGGCATGGATCGCCACTAAAGCCGGAAGGCACAAGCCAGCAGCTCGGCGTTCCTCGTTCCAGGCCGCTGGAGATTGATGACGAACCATGTCTAGGTTAGTGGAAAGACTCAGGCACAATCATAGCGGGGAACCCCTGTACCTACTTACAATACATGCAGCGGGTGATGCCATTGATGTCTACACTACATAGTAAAAATGTCCCGCTGCTAGGAATTAGTATTAGTATACCATACAACCAGGCAGTCGACAATTATTAAAGTGAAAACATACGTTCTCCTTTCAATTCTTCTATGAAACGTGTATACATGTCGAGTGCCACACGCTGATACCTCGAAAAACCCAAATCTTCCAAGTCATGGCTTTCTTTGAACAGTGCAAATGGGTATCTCGTAAAAAGCAGACAGATCCTTAACCGCATCAAAACCCTCGGTCATATAAACTTCCTCCTGGACACCGGCGTAAATGCATATGTGATGTTTTTGGAGCCCAGCAAACAAAAACCGAATGTACGCTATGGGCAATTAAATAGAAAGAAAGACAGGAAATGGCCATGTCTCATTTGCTCTTGTAAATGGTGAGATGCATGTTTTTCCTGCGTTTGATACAGTTGGCAGTGCCCTGTGTTTCCGGTCGTGTGGTATTTGTTCCAGCGCAGGGCATGTCGGTTGACCTCGACTTCTCATTATGAGAACCCCCGGAACAGGTCAAGAACATTAGTGACCCTCATGATGCTCGACCTCAGCCTCCAAGTCCATGTCCATGAGATCAGCGGAGCTTGAAGTAGCCTGAGATGCCTTTTCGATGGGTCTGTGCATCATAAAAGGCGAAGGACCACCAGTGCGCTCCTGCATCTCAGGAGACTTTGCGATATCCTCGCCGGCGCCTTCCATATCCACGTCTGTGGCTTGAGCCGTAGAGTCCTGGCATCGCAAGTCTTCCATCGACTTTCGTAGACGCCCAACTTTAGGGGGCTCCGTATTCAAGTCGGAATCTTGGGTCCAGGTCATTGGCTCTTGCTCGTTCGGTTGATATGAAGTGACCGGATCAGTGAACGGCATGTCCATGTCGCGGGTATCCATGGAGTCAATAGTGGCATTAGAAGATGTAACGCTAGACTTTCGCTTTCCCATGGCCGGAGTGGTTTTGTAGTAGGAGACCTCGGGGATGGCATCGATAGTCTCTGCAGTCAGAGGAGTTGGTCCTGATTGTTCCATGGATAGCTCATTCTGGAAAACCTTGTTGTCGGCACGCACAAATGTCTGGAATGATGAGTTTTAGCCCTGTGGCTTTTCCTAGCACTGAAGAGTGAAAAGAACATTGTACTTACGCGCAGAGCCTGCGACAATTGCATAGGTTCAGCACCCAGAGCAGCCTCGGAGGCATATACCATGATGGGGTGCTTGGATTCGCTTCCAGCCGCGATTGACACACTTTCAGCATCCGTTTTCTGCAATTTCATGTTAGTCGCTTCTAAAAGAAAAACTGCGTGGTTCTTACCTCGATCGAGATTGGATTCTTCTCCTGAGCGGCGTAGACAAGTCTCCACCATTGCTCCAACGGCTCGGTTTGGTCACCAACCTCGATAAGGTCGCGTGCTCTTCGGGTGCAGACATAAGTTATCTCATTGGTCGTTGCAACACCCGAGAGCAGGAATCTGTGGGTTGGATTCCATTGGTCCGGCTTGTAGACCTGGGGTCGGTCCGGGACAATGTACTTGTCCACGAACTCTTGTGGAGCTTCGTCTTCTCTGATTGTGAGCCGCACCGAAAAATGATCGATACCTTCGGTCAGGCGCTCCCGACGATGCTTGATATCTGAAAGACCAGTCAGCAACCGTAAGCCATATATGTGTGGAAGAAGTATCACCATCCAAATCAGAGTCGATTCGATCAAGTTTCGCTCGGGCCAATTGTATGGCATCCTCGCCGAGCTTTTGCAGCTGTTGTTCCTCTGTGCTTAGTTCGTACGCACAATCTCCGCTATGTATGAGTGCGATGCCTTCCAATGTCGGGGGGATACCCTTGGCAAGCTGTTGCTCCGTATGACGTAACTGTGCTAACTTGTGTTGTCTGACAATAAGGCCGGCGGCTTCGTTGATCGTCTTTTCCCAGCAGTCACGGCTGGCGTGTGGCTTTCCATCAAACCAGTTTCGTACGCCACAATCAGTCTCTCCATTGCACGCCAGAACTTTCTGCTCCTGTCCATCCAGTGGTCTCAGAGCAGACCTTAGAATATGCAGCTTTTCCTGGATATGGAGGGCAGTATCGCGTCGGCTTTCCATATAGCGGTCGAGATAGAGGGTCAGCGGGATATCACATGGCTTGCAGAGACCATCACCTCCAATTCTAATGGCAAGAATGCCACCAATCTCTTGAAGAAATGCCATGTTTGAATCCGCATTCGGGAATTGATCTTGGCAGAATGCATCGGTCCAGAAAATGGTGTCAAGCGCATTGTAGAGACTGGTAACCCACTGGTTCTGTCCGTCAGCCAGAGGGATGGTCAGGAAGTCGAATAGGGCTGTTTCACCACTGTCCTCGTCATCCTGCTCGACAGTGGCACTCTTCTTGGCACGCTCGGTTCTGGCAATGCTCATAAAGGGTTTGAGGGCCATGTTACCAGTCTCCTCAAACTCGGTCTTCAAAGCAGCAAAGAAAGCTTCCTCAGTATCGACACTAGCTCTGCCAGCACCATGATCCGGATCGAGGGCCGAAGACACGGCCAGACTATCAGCTGAACCGTAGGCTCGGTCAGTGGTGTCGAGAAAAGCAATCAAACGATGCAACTCTTCGTAGAAGTCGGGGTGCGGAATCGAAAACGCATCATTGTGGTGTGTTTCTACGTCGAGTGAAAGGTGTTCAGATGGTCGGCCACCTTGAGGCACGATGGACTTGCCCTCCCACCAATCGTTCTCGTAACCATAGCTTCGCGGGGTATCTCCGCTGGATAGGAGAGCATTCTTTGCCATGGGAATATGCGACAGAATTGTGATGATTGCTCCTAGGCGGTGGTCCTTGCCTGCTTGAAGGAAGGCAGGGGCCGGATGGTTTCGCTTTCGGCCGGAGGGGGGAATGACAGGCTTCTGTTGACTGTTGAGGTTGTCAAAAGCCTTGGTCGGAACCATTGCCCACTGGTCTTGTTCATATTCAGATCGTGTAGCTGGTCCAAACTTTGTCTCGTTCAGGTCGCAGCCAATGATGCCTGACTCTTGGGGTGGAAGGCCGGATTCGGCGGCGGACTCGGCAAGGGCGCGCTGTAGGTCAGCATCCTCATCGGCTTGAGTGGTAGGCGCTCCTGCACACGGGGTGAATTAGTTCCAGTCATGGCCAAAGACGTCGCCGAAAGATCAGTTCTAGAGAGCGCTTTGGGTTTGAGAACTTACCCATCGGCGAGCGGTTGTTGGCACGCGAGGGAGGACGGGTTGGGGCAGTACTGGTGGTGTCAAAATGACTGGTGGTGACATCAGGACCCTGGACGTTGAACTGAACACCAGCAGCATTCTGGCCGCCGTCACGATCGGCAGACCAGACACTGTCGTCCCACTTGTACTTGGATCCACCGGTCGGATTATCATAAAACTCGTTGGCAGCGCGGCCGACATCGAGCTCGTTGCCCTTGAGGCGGGCGATGGCCTCCTCTCGGCCAAAGGACTGTGCGGTGATGTCAATGAGGTACTGGATAGAAGCCTCGTCGGGCTCCTGGGTCCACGCCATGATGGGCGCCGAGTCGGGAACAAAATGGTAACGAGAGACCTTGTGTCATAAGATGGAGGGCGTTCGCGAAATTGTTGCAGATTTGCAGGAGGGTGGTTGAAAACCAAGGTGCAAGAGGGAGAGAGCTGTCCACGATGACTACCTAAGCAGGAAACTGAGGTACAGCTCAGTCGGTAGGTTTGGACGTCGATGCAGGGATGGTACTAGGTTACGTATGTGTCTGGGGTGGGTACCTATTTTGGGTCCGGCGCAATTCCGCGCTTGTCGTTCAGCGGGGTGGGAACCGACACAATCGCTATCTACAAACACAACAAGTAATGCACACAGGCTATTTCTACAATATTTTCGGTTTCTTGAATTTTAAACACCATGTCTTGAGCTGTGATCTAAAGAACAATTTACGGCACCGCTAGGCAAGCAGACAATGAACGTTGATCGGTTTCCATTAATTTATTATCTTCTGTTATTCAGAGCCTAGGTATCCTTGCTGCTTCCATGATTGTCAGATCGTGTCTTGGGGTTTCGCTGATGTTACGTACCGCGTGTGGTTCCAAGAGCCGCTGGGACTGGGTCTCATGCGTTTTCCCATTCCTTGAGGCTGCCGTGACTTCTTAAGCTTGGTATACGTGTATGCTAACCATGGAGTATTCTTCATTATGCCAATATACGTAACCTGTACCGCCTACAAGCTCCAACCTGATGAGCTACGCACCTATGTTATGGCTGCCAGAATTCATGGATAAGCTAAGATAACCTTAATTTTGAAGATCTTCGCACCCCTCATTCATCCCACTTTGACATGCCGCTGCGGCCCATGGGCATTTAGTTATCGCTTGGCCTTGTTCTTATTGGGCAACCTTTTTTTTTTTTTAATGTCGGATGTCTGCAAGAGTTTAAACCACCAGAAACGCCCGTGCCTTGGACTCGATCATACTCGTCGCCTCGTGAGGTGCGTTGTCTTAGAGAATGGACCATGGGAACGATAGTGGTCCTTCCAAACCTTTACAGAATCTCACACTTTCCGACCTTGTCTTCTCCTCCCAAGCAAATCATAACTTTTCTCGCATCTTGACCGACTTGAAAAGGTCCAATCTGTCCATTACAAATCGCCTGCAGTCTGTCAAGCAGGATGCAACGTTTGTCGCGCATGTGGCTGCAGCATATGGTCGGCCCTTGATCGCCAACGAGCGATGCGGGAGCTGGTACATTCCTCCGGCGTCAAAGGCCGGCTCGGCCTATTTCAAAAGCACGGATGGCCATGCTGGTCAATGGAAGTTCTCGACCCGGCGGCTCAATTTACATCTCCTCGATATCATAAGCCAAAATGACGGCTGCATCATTGCCGACTCGACGAGGCGCGGCAAGCGCATGCCCGATGCCTTGAGCAAGACGATTCCCATTTGGTGCTGCGTGCTCAATCGTGTGCTCTTCCCTGACGACCAAGCCAGACATGGCTTGTATACACCGCCCAATGCTGTCTCGGCATCCGAGCATGCTCAGATGGAAGCTCGCATACCTGAGTTTGTCGAGTCGTTCAAAAGTCTTGGACTTGACATTGCCCCGTTGCAGCAGATGCAAAAGCCTCTGCGGCCCATGTGGATCACGCAGGACTCCCAGCTTGTCAAGACCGATACCATCTTTGAGGACTACCACCCGGTGATCTGCTGTACGAGTTCGCGGAGAGTCGTCGGCACAGAGATGAGCGAAGGCGGGTACATACAAGGAGCAGGCGACGACACGGAGAACTGGGCTCTGGGCTTGACAGCGCCCATCTTCTGGTCCAACGAGGAGGAGCTGTTATCAACTCCTGAAGCACAGCTGCCTACTCTGATCGAATCACTCGTAGATGCGGCATCCAAAGGATCATCTGTACAAAAGCCACGGCAGATTGCTCCTTGCCTATCAGTTGCTCCTCTCACGCAGGTATATCTTGCCTCCGATTACAGCTGTGTAATCTCTCTTTCACCCAAGACTACCGATCAGTCAACATGGGTACAAGGCCCGGCACATATGGACGTTGGCCTGGGTAAGCACAAAGCAGCAAGCCGGAACCTCAGATCTGCCCTGCCGCAGATTTGCGAGTTTGCCAAGTCTGCTCTGAAAGCTTCGAAAACAGGCCGTCCAGATATCCTCGTCCTCTGTGAGACTGGCAAAGATTTGTCCATCGGAGTAAGCCTGGCACTACTGTGTCAGTTCTTTGAAGAGGATGGAAGCCTTGCTGGTCTGGAGGACACCAAGGATATCAACAAAGGTGTCATCAAGATCAGGTTGAGTCGGATCATGACGGCTTTTCCTGAGGCCAACCCGAGCAGAGCGACATTGCAAAGTGTAAATAGTTATTTCATGGGCTAAGCCCCGATGTCTTCGGGGGGTTTCTTGAATTGCCTGGATAAATATAGTCAAAGTTGCGATGATGATGAAAACAAAATTGAGAGATCTGAAAGCAGAATCGCTACTCAACTGCGCGTGTCCACTTCCATGGGAAGAACGGTGACGCCCAATACCATTGAAGTGTTCCGTTCTATAATCAAGACAAATACCTCGTACTAGTGTCGGTTATGCCGAATCGCAACTTGCCTTTACACAAAATTCATGACACAGATTGCTAAAGACACAGTACCCGGAACGTCAATCAATAGGCCCTGGACGATTCCAGGAGACCGTCTAATTTTTTTTCCCTGCAAACCTATCACGGTGACAGCCTGTGAAATTAGAAAAACGCGGTAAGCACAGGCTGTAGCTTGTACCGAATGGTGATACTACTTGGGCCTGGCCCCACCGAAGTTGAATAGTCTCTGTATACTACGGCGTACAGCACTACATTGCAAACATAACGCCTTGTTTAGCAAAGCGGTGTATAATCAGTCACCCGACGACTGATTAAGTCTGATTGGATGTTAATAGTGTAACCAATGTGGTTGAATATTGTTAAGTCTCATTGGCTTGATGTTTGTTCATTTGTGGTATTGAGTTGCTTCGAGGTTCTCGTTGACTCTAGCTGCTTCGAGAAGCTTCCATGATACTGAGAGGGAGGCGCGGCACGAGGGCATCTTTTTGTCTTGAGCTTTTGGAGTCGGAAGGACCAACGTAACAAACCAACCTGTCAACTAGTACAAAATCGAAAACCAGAGGCAACCACAGTCAGCAATCTTTCTTCACCTTTGGGAGTTGTCGCAACCCAACTCTCAATTTCAAGCTCCTTTCCACCTTCTTGGGCACGAGCTAGACCAGCACAGGCCGTCACGGGAGCTAAATACGGACACACTCTACCTTAGCAAGAGGGGCATTCCACGCTGGAGTAACGCACGACGGGACCCCGCAATCATCGTCATCGTTGCAGCTCCCAAATTCCCGCCCAGCTGCCAGGACCAAAAAGAAGTTACTATTCACAGAGTGAACGATATTCCCAGCTGTTCCAAAGCGGATTCCAGAAAATACTCGAAGAGACAGGATCCAGCCGATTGACTTTTTTGATTGGCCGACAGGATAGCAACTCGGAAAATCACTGTCGATCAGCTGTTTGTATTTCCCTTTGCGGTCAGGACCAAACATTCCGTTCGAGACCATACCCAACTCTTGCGCCCCAGCTCAACCCAGATCCCGCCTATCTGCGTCATTAGCGGGCAACTCTGCCTCGACCCGACGCTCTACCACGCTCAACTTCCCGAATCTTCCACTGCCGTGGGGCAACGGCCGGGCGTCCATCGCTGCATCTGCAAGAGAGACAAGAGTTCGGCTCACTCACGCGAGGAACACCTGATTCACCTTCTTCCTCTTCGTTTCCCATTGTTCTGCAGCTAAATAGTCCATTCTTCTTTCTGGACCACAGACACACTATACCTTCTTGCAACAGCAAGCTTGTATATGACCAACCTCGACTCTACACACCATCTATAACTGGTTACATTTGATACCACCATCACACAGACACAAACTCAATTTCTACATCACACCAACATCGTCCTTTTGCATAGGACCAAGACTTCACAATGGTCAAGGAGACTAAACTCTACGATCAGCTCGGCTGCAAGCCCGAGGCGACACAAGACGAGATCAAGAAAGCATATCGGTGGGTAGTACCTGTCGCATACAGACGTCTTCGCCGGAAGCAGAAAGCGTGCCGGTATTGTGGGAGGCAAGATTCGCAACTGGAATTTGTTTTGCCTTTGACTATACTTACTTGCTTTCGTTGCCGGCTGGGCGCCTGTCCCAATATTCGCAAGGTAGTAATGCTAACCATTCTCTCACAACAGGAAAGCCGCACTGAAATGGCACCCCGACAAGAACAAGGACAGCCCGCAAGCCGCTGAGCGCTTCAAGGAATGTTCGCAGGCATACGAGATCCTGTCCGACCCCGAAAAGCGAAAGACATATGACCAATTCGGTCTCGAGTTCCTCCTCCGCGGTGGTGCTGCCCCTCCGCCCGGGGAGAACCCATTCGCGGGCGGTGGCGGCGGTGGCGGCATGCCCGGAGGCTTTGGAGGCTTCGACTTTGGCGGCGCAGGCATGCCTGGAGGTGGTGGTGGCGGCGCCAGAACATTCCACTTCAGCACGAATGGTGGTGGCCCGGGCGGCTTCTCTTTCAGCAACCCCAACAACATCTTCGCAGAGTTCATGCGCCAAGGCGGCGGAGGCGGAGGCGCCGCCGGTCTTGATGACGATGACCTGGCTGGCTTCTTTGGCGGCATGGGCGGCGGTGGCCGTCCCCGCATGCGCACCAGCTACAACGGAGCCGGAGGTGACCCCTTTGGTGGTCGCGGCCACCGCGAGGCAACTCCCGAAGTCACGACAGTCGAGCGGGCGCTACCACTCACTCTTGAGGAGCTCTACAAAGGCGTCACCAAGAAGATGAAGATTAAGCGCAAGACCTTCGACGAGGCTGGAAAGAGAACCACCTCCGACCAGGTCCTCGAAGTTCCCATCAAGCCTGGCTTGAAGAAGGGCAGCAAGATCAAGTTCAAGGGCGTCGGAGACCAAGAGGAGGGCGGCCAGCAAGATTTGCACTTCATCGTTGAAGAGGTAAGCCACCCAAATGCAAAAATATGACGATCATGAATTTGTGCTAACGTGTCACTCAGAAACCTCACCCGCTCTACGTTCGCGACGGAGATGATCTGATCCACACGGTCGAACTTCCGCTGAAGGATGCCTTGACCGGGTGGAAGCGGACCGTCACGACCATCGACGGCAAGCAGTTGACCCTTGACAAGGCCGGCCCGACGTCGCCTGGTTCCACGGACTCGTACCCCGGCCAGGGCATGCCCATCTCGAAGAAGCCCGGTGAGAGGGGCAACTTCATCATCAAGTACAACATCAAGTTCCCCACTAGCCTTACGGCCCAACAAAAGCAGGAGCTCAAGAACATTCTATAAACTTATTCCCCCGGTAGTCATTTAGTACGTGTGCGAAAGCGTTGGATCAAGGGAGGGCCGTGTTCAAGATCCCGGGTGGCGTTCCAGGATTTGAAAAATTTACCGGCGTTGGTGGTTTATGCATTTTACATATTTTTCATTGTTCTTTTTATTCCCAAACGAAGAGACGAAACAACATGATCATTTTTTGAGCGATGCTGTAGGCATGGAATGATCGCCCTTATACAGGTGGAACTATTTCATCATTTTGTCTTTTTGCCTCGATGATGAAAGAGACGAATTAATAAAATTTTACATATTGCATTCAATCTGGTTTCTTCTTTCTATCGTGACATGGCTCAGCTTTTACTATGCTCTTGATGTATTGGGATCCTTTCATCCATACGTACTGCAGTACTACCGCCAATAACCTGGAATTCACGGTTTGTCACATCGGATACAGATTTTCGTAAAAGTCAAAATAATCATCACACTATCCGATACGAATAGTTCCAAAAGTCAGCATAGTTACGATAAGATCACCAGTCAACTCTGAGGAGTAAAATATTTGTGAAGAAATCGAGTTTTATTCTCGACCAAAAAGTCAAGGCCCATGTGCAACCTAAAACGCCCTCTATCTAGAATACTGTGCAACCGCGGGACAAGTTGACCATGAATGGGGGTGTTGCTCTATGTATATCCGCCGAGCCATTCAGGCTGGCCGCCTGTCTCGTAAATGCAGGCCTCAAAAATTCCAGTAACCTGCTTGCTTCACCTTGGCCTGAGATGCCGTATCAACGCCGCGTTTCGTCCGGCGCTATGCATATGTTAAAAGTAGAAATAAAAATAATGGCGAGTCAAAGGTTGTGAAGATCTCGCCGAGGGTTGTGAAGATGTCGCGCTGTGTGACCCTCTTTGGTGTTTCGCCGACTAGGACTCCTCATCGTCACTGCCGTTCTCCTCCTCTTCATCCTCCTCCTGCAACTCCTCATCTGTGCCGGAGCCAAAGTCGAAGTCCTCCATGTCTTCGTCTTCATTCCAGAAGTCGTCATCTGCATCCTTCATGACCGGCGGTGCCTCCTCAATGCTAGTCGGCATGACAAAACCGGCAGGAATGTCCTTCTTGGACCGCTCGACGCACTCGGCGGCCTTCTTGTTGTACTCGGCGCGGTTGTCGCGGTACATGACACCGGCGTCGACATGCGCGGGCGAATTGATCTCGGGATCGTCGAGAAGGAGGAGGATGGACCGTAGCACGGACTCGACACCTTGAAGGGGCGACCAGCGCTCACTTGCGGCTTCGCCCGACATGAGGTCCTCGCCGGGCTGGTGAAGGATGGAGATGCATACGCGGCCATCAGGGTACACGTTGGGGTGGTAGATGGGGATCTGGAATCGGAAAGTGGGAGGAGCGTACGGATACTCTTCCGTGAAAGTCATCTCGGTCTAATATAAGAGTAGTTAGCAATCTTGCTGCAGGGCATGGGAATAACTTCATCGGAAGGTGCGGATTATAGTCAAGCCCGCACTTTGGACGTTTCTTACCTTGAGATAAGCATTCTTGAAAGCGCTGTCCTGGTTCAAGACGATGAGACCGATATCCCATCGAAAGATGTTGTCGCGGATAAGGTCAACATTCAACCACTTCTCTTTTTGCAGTTGCTGCAGCTCCGACATCAACCGCGCAGCGGCACCTCCGGCCTTAGACATGATGAAAGACGTCTGATGTGTCCGGACGGAAGGTCGATAGAGTGGTGAGGTTTGGTATTGAATGTGACGAAACTGGCGAGCTGAAGTTATATCGGACGGTCTTCGAAGGAGTTCGAATCTCGAGTGTTGGGATGTGGTGGTGTTCAAAAGTGGTGATAGACCGGCCCGTGATCTTGTTTAAGTACCCGTGTGGCCGGAATCGCAGGATGGTTGGGCCAAGTGGAGTTGGCGACAATACCAAAGTCAAGAGAAGAATGAATGATCGAGGGAGGAAGAAAGAGAACAAGAAGGAAGCAACCGCCTGAGGCTATTGTAAGCCGGACAATCGAGGTGGAGATGACGGGATTATTGTTGTTTCGATTCTTTCTTTGCACAAAGCGATTGTGGTGTCGTCCCTCTTTTTCTTGAATGAACCTGAAGGGCCGAACCTTGACTTCCTGACTGAGATTCCCGCCGTCGATGCCGGTGCCGCTGTCGTCACCTAAAACTGGATTCTGCAAAGGACTGGTGTAGTTGTCAACTCAGAAAGGCTGGTTCCTTTATTAGGGAGATTTGGGGGGGTTTAAAATGGTGTCACACAGGCCCCAGTCTTGCGGTTCCAGTTGGTCCCAGCAGTGAGCACAGGGATCCGCGGGGTGGCGCGAGATTGGGAGGTTGCCAGGCTCGCTAGGCAGGGAAGGCACGCACCTGAATCGGCGCTCCGATCCAGTGTGCAGCTGCCCTTTTGCGAAACCATGAAATACGTAGTAAGTAAAGCCTTCAATTTTCAGCGCCCCCAGCCATTTGATAATACACCGTACATTCGCGACTGTACACATGTGCACGTCCGTAGCCGATTTGCTAATGTAAGAAATGAAGGAACATGCATCAAGTAAGTACTCGAGCGGCACTGGCTTTGGAGTACTTTCTCTTGTCTCTGTCTTACTGTACCGCCGCATTGATACATGGGCGCACTCGATGCAGTCAAGGCACTGCGATGCGTCCTGCCCGACAGACCTGAGCGCAGCCGGTTTGTACCGGCATCTAAACTCGACGCCAAACCCTGCCAAATGCCGTCCCGATCAGGCATTCCATCACCACCTGGTTGACCACATGGAACGGGTGCATACGTGGGAAGGGGTTTGTCGTCTCCCCCGACTGACCCCCTGACTCGCATGGGACGTCTCCAAATGGCAAAAGATGTTGCGCGCTTCCTCCTAATCCCTGGGGAGCATCAATCTGCCCTGGGACTCGAAGTATTCAGCCGGCAAACATATCATCGCATCCCATCTTCGTCCAAACATCGCAGCATAATGCGAACGGCGCTTAATCATTCCTTGCTCTGCCGGGATACCGTCGCAGTGCGCCAGATCATTGACAGGGGCGTTATCCCGCTGCATTTGTATCTGGCATTTGCCCTCTGCTTAAGGAGTATGTAGTGGATTCACAGCCAGCTGTCAATGATCATCACTTCTCTTTTGTCGATGCTGACCGCCAGTAACGCAGTGAGATTGAACAGTTTACTGCCCAACTACCAGTCGGCTGCACGATAACGTAGGTGTTGGCCGTGTTGTGGCGAGCTCTCACTCGCCGGCACAAAGCTTCTTCGCGGGGACCTGAATCAGACATCGCGGCAAGGCCGGTAAGCATAACCTAAGTTTTTTATTCTACCCTAGAGGGCGCATGACCTGGTCCGTCCCGCAAGCTGAGGAAAGACCCGGTATCTACCGAGACTGAGAGAAGAAGCACTTATCATTTAGATATCGATACAGAATTGGATTTATTGCAAGATCCTATCAGTGCAGTCTTGGATCAGGCATTAGATGATCTACTTGACCTCATAATGTCATTAGATGATCATATAGCCAGCCATATGTATAGAACATGCTGGGCACAGATCGCAGCCCCGTCATGTGCATCTCCGGGAGATGAATGATGTTTCTGTGAAATGGACGTCGTCGTAGCAAAAGCACGTATATATCCATGCTTGCATTCTCTTGCCAGTATGACATATCACAGCTGATCTTGAACCGGACATATCTACGTGATGGACTCACATCAGCTGCCCAGGCGTTGATGCTTGCAGTATGCAGCTGATGTAATGCCAATTCGATGTGCAGCAGGGTGTGCATGTAGCAACAATCTTGGAGGTAATACTTGACATATCTCGCCCTACCTATGTATGAATCACTATGACAATCGACCGCATGTCGATTTATATCCATCAAATCCTCGCAAAAGCTTTCTACACATATGCAGTCATTACGCATGCCTGGCCATTTTGTGGTGTCGATGTTGTTAGAATAGAGCCTCGTTTTCAAATGCCCGTGTTGTGATTGTGTTCGCCCTGGAACAAAGACATCGCCGATCGCTAGTCCCGGATACCGCATTCATGTCATTCTCATCTGACGGAGCCCACTGCTGACCAGAGCTGAGCAATGCAATGACTGCTCAATAACAAAACAATCGAATGTCCGAATCAACGTGCACTCGCTGTGTATATCCTGGAAACTATGGCCCATGAAGACCACGAATTAGTACGGAGTATGCAATGACATCTCGATGCATCGTGGGTCCATGCATTTCCCCGGAACAGATGTGATTCTCTCCACTCGTAGTTCTAGTCCTGATTTAGATGAGAACGAGTCGAGATGTTTTTGTCTGACATGAATAAGCTTCACTTGAGCTCCAGGCCTGGAGATGTGAAGCAGAAGCTTGGGCCATGTATAGACCTCAGCAATGTTACAGCCTTCCGTGTTCGGGGTTAATTACCGCGGCGACAGAGCCCGCCCCCAAAAACGACAGGCGAAACAAACATGGAAAACATGGTCAACTCCCTACATGGTCTAGGCAATGCGCATATGTAGATAGGCACGGACAGGTGAGTTGCTGAGAGGGTTGGCCTCGTTTCGGCAGACATTTCGAGTCGCGACCGTGGCCAGGGAAGGGATCTGTCTCTGCCCTTTGGTCGCACAAAGATCTCTGTAGCACCTCAATTCGACAGATTGATTGAAAGTTCCAGGTTCCTGGGAGCAAACCGGGTATCGGCCAATATGGGCTCACTCATAATCCCATGTGCGCAACGATTCGCTCGCGTCGAGGCACCGACGGTCCTATCATCGGGAAGCAGGGTCTCGACTGAGTTGGCGGAACACGATGCGAGGTTGCCGAAATATGGAGATCGGATAAATGAAGATGGACGGACAGAACCAGATTTGTGATCACATGGAAATCTGGAGACCGGCCCTAGATTGATGGGAAGAAGATGATGGCACGATATAGAATATGCCACGATTGCGCAGAATAAGGCGATTTTGATTGTCGGAAAATAGGCCCTGCCAATTCTCGCAAAAAGGCATTCAAATTGACGAAGCTCTGAAGTGCGGACTTGTCTTGTCAGCTTTGCACTCTCAGAGTGAATGAATGAAACGTGATACAAAGAAAGGACCAACCCGGTGCTAAAAGGGAAATCGAGGAAGTCTTTTTTGGGTTTGGGTCCCGGCGCGAACGAGGAGCGGGGGTGTGCATCTAACGAGACGGGTCATCGTGGGAGTAAAAGCGTGGGACGTGGAATCCAGCAGTGGAAGCGGGCGTTAGGCAGGCGCCCAGCCTGACGCGTGGGCAGAACAGCGCAGATGTGCTGCAGTTGCACAGACCCTGAGGTTCTCGGGTGGACCTGTTAGTTACACACCCTGTGTGCCCCACCCTCCCCCCGTGTGTCTCCTGTGATTTGTTCCCAGCCTACCTAGCCCCAGCCCAGTCCAGTCTGATCGGTCGGCCCCCCCCCAAGACCCAAGAGCCAGCAGCCAGCCCAGCCCAGTCTGCCCAGTCCAGTCCTGTCTGGTCGGTCGCTCTCACAGTCCCCTCTCGCACTCCCACTCCCACTCCCACTCCCGCCCCCATCCACATCGCCTAAGGACCGCACCTCAGGCCCCCGACACCTCCTCAGCTTTCCTCTCCTCAACATCAACCGCCAATCCTGACGGCTTCGACCAACCTAACACCCACGAACGCCAGCGACGACCCCAGCGACACCCGATTTACGCTGTCGGCGCTCTCACGAACATCTACGATCTTTTTTTGACCATCAAACACCGCCGCGGGCCAATTGATTTTGTGCATGCGGGTTTTCAGAGGTGTTTGAAATTGCCCACAGCCGGTCGCCAGATCGCGCGACGACTCGCCACCCCAACAACCTCACGACTTGACGACCACTTCTGTCTTCGCGCTCCATCGCCTCTAATCCGCTGACCTC